>CM057460.1:166660713-167910713 GCA_030035585.1 Dugong dugon | reverse complement strand
GCAGAAAGGACGAAGACCGTCAGCGAGAGGGATTGAAACAGTGGTTCCAACAATGGGCTCAAGCATAACAATTGTGAGGATGGCACAAGACCAGGCAGTGTTTCGTTCTGTTGTACATAGGATCCCTTTGAGTTGGAACAGACTTGACGGCACCCAACATACACACACATGCAAACACACACACACAAGCCTCTAGGCTAGGGGGATTATATACATTATTTTAATTAATCTTCCCAAAGTATCTGAAAGGTAGCTGTTACTAGTTCAGAACTATTAAATATTTAACTAAAACATGGAAGAGTTCAAGTTCAAATCTGGATCCTTTGTGTGTCAAAGTCCATTAAAAAATAATCACACAATTCTTTCAATAATGAATTAAGTAATGAAGGATGCTAAAGGGCTACATTTTTTTTTTACATTAAGTATACTAATAATACAGCTTTAAACAGTGGGATTATATGATGCAATGGTAAAATTCTGTGGCTTGACTTAAGACTCCCAATATTTCTTGTTGTTATCTGTCAAAATGTTACTTCTGACCTTCTCCCTTAAACATTTTGTTCTGCCTTTTCAGGTTATGTGAAAAATGCATATAAATATTTCGTATATGCAATACGATTTCAAATCCTCAATAAAATCTAGAGACATTTACTCATTTATGTGAAAAAGGTAACTACTTTTTAAAATGGTTCTCAGCAATCCCAAAAGCATTCTTAACATTTTCACATGTAATGAGAGAGTGGGAAGAGTCATACCTCCACAGAACATGTATCTTTGAATAGAAGAAAGCAGCAATAATGATGTGGGCAACTTTGCTATCAGGCTTCACTTCTTCTTTGATTTGAGGTAGCACTGCAATTAAAACATTACTGAGGGGAATTCTCAGTGGCTCAGCACTAGACACTTCTTACACACTTCAGTGGATACAAGTGTAGTCATGTGCAGCCATGTGTGGTAAATCTGTCAGAACTAACAGCAGGGGCTCTGATAAGAGTTCTCCATCAGTAAGCCTGCTGATAGCTCAAGGTCTTTGAATTGTTATCATATGTGGCACCCAGTAGTGAAGCCATTGTTAAGGGTCTGTTCAGATTTCCTCAATATGTATTTTCTTAATTTACCATAGGTTTATTCTGTCTTGGTCATTTGAGATCATGTTGGAGTTTAAACCTAAGTATAGCCCTTGTCAGAATTTATGTGGTTTTGTTTCCTCTTGATGAGAGAAAGTAACATGGTATATGAAGATGGGGTATATGAAAATATTTTCCAAGTAAAAAAGAATGTTTTCTGAGGATAAAAACAATTAGCAGGATTTACTATATTCCCATTCAGATTAGCTACCATAATACACCAGATTATATTTTAGACAATTAAGCAATTAACTTCAGACTCCCAACATAAGACTTTTCTAGTTGCTACTTGAACTGCTTTATTTACCTCAGCCTGTCCTTATGTCTACTCCAGCTAGATTGGACGATTAGGCACACCCTGACTGTTTCTGCCTGACAGTGCCCCTTGTTTGTGCATACAGCTCAGCCCTCCTCTCCACCATACCACTGGTGTTTCCTGGCCCGTCACCTTAATCTACTCCATATCATTAGGATGTTAGTAATTCCTTGAGAACTGATTGCTGGAGTGTTCGTACTCACAACTTTTTCCTGTGGCCTAACATCATGGACTTGGTCCTTAACTCTGAGCCAAGGTAATGCATCCCTGCTTACTAGTCTCATAATTTTAAAGAACTAAAATGTCATGTTCAAATTAAGTTTGCATGGAGATTATTTTTAATGGACATCCAATATTTTAACAGTGTATACGAAAAGAGCCCTGATGGCCCAGTGGTTAAGAGATTGGCTGCTAACCAAAAGGTCAGCAGTTTGAATCCACCAGCTGCTCCTTGGAAACTCTATGGCGCAGTTCTACTCTGTCCTATAGGGTCACTTTTAGTCAGAATCAACTTGATAGCAACAAGTTTGGTTTGGTTTTTGGTATATCAAAAAAAAAAAAAAAAAAAAAAAGAATTATTTAAAACAATTATAAATAGGCCCAAGCTATGAGTTGGAATTGACTTGACATCAATGGATTTTATATAATTTTAATTTTTTTTCCTGTGAATTTATTGCAAGTCTCATTTAGTGGTTTTCAAATAGAGCAATTATGTCAGGAGCTACAAATGGTGAGGCCTCCAGGAAACAGGCAGGTACATTAAATGAGAGAATGAGGGGAGATATTAAAGAAGCAACAACGAAAGCATGAAGTTAAATGACAATACATTAAACCCAGAATTTGGGGGTAGGGGGAATAAGGAGTAGTGAGGACTGTAGATAACTGAAGAATACATGCACTATTCAAGTGGTCCAGCACTATTCAGCACTAGGGTTTGTAGTCATGTGAAGATATAAGCGCACATGGGCCAGATTTTCCAATGTTATTCATGGACAATTTGGAAATCTGAATTCATTTGTGAAACTTTATGTTTATTTAATGTTGGCAAATAATTCACTGCATAGAGCAAGCATGGTGTATCTGTTGGGTTAACCTAACTCTTAGGCTATTAGTTTGCAAATTCTGCAAGAAATTCTAGAATTGAGAGAATAATGGGGGATAAATGAGCATGATAACTTCTTAAAAGAAATGAGAAAATAGTTATCTGCTATTATCAACAACACTTTAGTTAGTTCGGTTAGTAGTCGAGCGCTTAAGCGTTTGCACTACCAAGACATAACATAAAACAAGTGGATAATAAAAAGCTATTTCAAGAATATTCCAACCTGTCTGGATGACATCTGAGTATAATGATCAAATATTTCATAAATATGTCCATGCTATGCATGCTCTTGCAAGTCTAAAATGAATATGAAGTATTTGGGGTGAAGGTAGGGGAAATATTTTGGATTAAGAACAGCTATATTTTATTTCTAGATCTATCACTTCTTAGTTGTGCAATGTTACAGAAGTCAACTGATCTCTCCAGACTTTAGGTTTTTGTTGTTTTCAGTGTTTTTGGTTGTTTTATAAAATGAGTGCATTTTTTATGAAGTCCTTACACCAATGGAATGTTAAAAGCTATAGGTGAGATGATTAGAAAACCATTTGGAAAAGTACATGACCTTGCAATTCACTTAATGTTTCTGGAATGCCTTAAAATGAAGGCATTGAATTAAACCCCTTAAAGCTCTGGTATTATGTGACTTCATGATGTAATAGGAATAAATTGAGATTTACATACTTTACAGTCATAATCAGAAAGACGTTTTACAGTTGAAATCAACAATAGCAAATAACTTCACTTGTGTTTTCACTATGCGTAGCGTTATTTGGTCTTCTCTTCAAAATGTGGTATGGGTAACGCATAGTAGACGGAGTGTCTCCAGTTTTAATCACTTCACTTTTCATTTGAAAAGTAATTCATCATGGGAAGTCAGTGGGGTATAGAGAGCACTAACTGCAGCAAGATATCAAGGACAGTTTTCCTCTGTCTTAATTAAACATTAATGAGTAAAGTTATTTGCAAATGCATGCTGCAGGGATGGACTTGTCTATCTACGTTTGGTAAATACTGACACTAGGTGTCAAAATAAAGCACCTTAATTGATTTATACAGAAATAGTTTAAAAAGATTGCACCTGGCCTGACATTTCCCTTGGTTTTTATAGAGTAGTTTCTGATAAATTATTTATAAAGAAACTTTTCCTGACCTATCCTAATTACAGGAGTGATTGTTTCCAAACTTATCAATTCTGTATAAAAACGTGATTTCTCTTCTGTCAGTTTTGCAATTAACTTAAGGAATTCTACAGTAGATGATGAGGAATCAAGGCTCTTTATATTTCCAGAAGAAATATGCGGGCTAGATACTTCTTCCTTGATTACTGAAAGAATATTGTACGATTTTTCTTTTTTTTCCAATGAATCATTTATGTGAATCTATTCTAGTTTTAATCAAATATATTTGTTAATCTGTATACTTTACTTGGATAATACTTTTAAATTATACTTTATAATTATACTGTATAAATATGTTTTATTATTTAAAAATCTTACATAAAATTTTAAAAATCTAAGAAGTGCATTTAACTCAAGCTTCAAACTTTAATGTTTAAAGTATCATTGTCTTGGATAATTTAGAGTACATATGATAAATTAGTACAATATGAAAAGGCATAAAGTATAATGTTTTGGCTCTCAAACTGTTGTTCTACAGCTGTCAAAAAGAGAAATGCCCAATAAAATCTTCAGGAAAGTTGAAATGTAAATAGATTTCATTATAAAGTTCTCTGAGTGATACCCAGAAATGTTTATTTTGATAGATGTATTTGAGTGATAATTCTGAAACTTCAAAAATTATAATTGAGGTTTTAAAACGATTAACTATATATTGAGTTAATTGCTTAATTGCTTTTAATTTCACAAGTAAGAAGAGAAGTTACCAATAATACAGTCCAAAATTTACAACAAAATTTCTGCAGATCAGTGAAGCATTGCAGCTATTTCTAAGAAATTACAAAAACACTGTGCATACAATTTTAAAATATCAATATTGTAGTACGTATTGTTTAATAAAAACAGAGAGGGTCAAAGAAAAAGGAAAAAAAAAAAACAAAAACAAACTTCTTAGAATGGAAGTAATCTCCTCAGCTCACTCTGTTTTCAGACAGTACTGTTGAATTTCACTCTGAATTTTCATGAACTACCAGCTTCCCAAACCATATGGCTTGAAGCAAGTGAAATTAGCTTATGGCAAATAGTGTAAACACGCTTCATATTTTCCGCCTGTGAAACTACTGAAGCGTTATGTTATATGTTTTTAAGGTTAGTAGGACAAGTTTTCATTTAATCTTTTTTTCCAGACTCTCTTTGTCCTTATGGGCAACTCAATTGCCACATTTGAAACAATCAAGTGGTTATTCATATTAATATTATTTTTATTTTACTGTTAATATTATTCATATGAAGCTCGAACTACATCCAAATTTCATCTTCAATTTGAGCATCAAATCGGTATAATGGATATTTTACAGGTGCTATTAAAAATTTGGACAAGGAATACCTATTTTTAAAATACAAAGTAAGTTCAGCATATACCCTTTCACTTTGTGGAAATTACACAAAAGTGATATAAACAAATAGAAATAAACACCAAATTTATCCTTGAAAAATAAAGTAAAAGTTGGGGCTTCCAAAAGCAATGATGGTCAACAGTGTTTTGAAACGTTATAGTGAAAGGCACTTCGTTACACACACACACACACACACACATATACATATATATGTATAATTGTGTTTTTGTTGATATATATACATATATACATATAGTATATATATAATTGTGTTTTTGTTGATGTAGATACATAAATACATATCAACAAAAACACAATTTTGTATCCTCACAGACCCTGACGTACAGAATCAACTGTTTCTAATTTACAACAATGAGTATGGGTTTTCCAGGTTGATAGTAGGAATGTGTTTGAACTTGGTTTGATTCCTATGACAGGCATAGGAGGCAGTGTGCTAATCAAAGATTTATGTGTGAAATAGTCTTTTGGTAGCAGAGATTAGGAAAGAAACGTTGTGAGGAGACTGATGAGAAGTACAGAGATCTTACAGTCAACATAGATAATAAGAAAAACTTATGCTAGCTTGGTGAATTAGGACAAAACAAAACAAAAGCACTTCAATGGCACAATGACTCTGCTGTTTTGGTGTCTGCTGCAATGGTTCACTAAATTTCAATATGCACTTGAATTTATCTCTGGATTGCCTATTCTATTTTACTGGACTGTATTTCTACTCAGTACCAGTTACACTCTGTTGTAATTGTAGACACATTAAAACAAATATATTTGAATATTTGGTACAATTATCCCCCAACACATTCACAAACACACGCTCACACACACACACTACTCCTCTTTTAGAGGGTTTTGCTAACGATTCTTGCTAGTTTATTCTTTCATTTGAGATTAATGTGATGAATTATCTTTGTATTCCTAGAAAACACTTACCTGAATCACCATGCATTATTTAACATTCCGCTGAACTTTATTTCCTAATATTTTATGTAATATTTTTGTACGAGTATTCATAAGGGGGATTAGCCTGTAGTGTTGTTGGTGTTTTGTATAATTTTTAACAATTTTTGATATCAATATTTGACTTTATTAAAAAAAAAAGTATTTGGAATGTTTGCTTCTTCCTAATTGCTCCGGATTTGGGTAAACTGTCATTGATTATCTGCTCCTTAAAAGTTTGTTAAAATTCCCCAGTAAAGTCATCTGGTTCTGTTTCTTTTTGTGTGAGAGAAATTTGGAACTTTCTCTTTTTCTTCTATAGAAAGTGGCCTATTTTAATCTTTTCAATTTTGGTAAGTTATATTTTGTAGACACTTGCCTGTTTTATCTAGGTTCTTCAAATGTATTTGCATAGAATGTCTCATAGTAGCATAAGAGTAATTTATTTATTTATTTTATTTTTTTGAAGATTTCGTATGGTTTGTAGAACTTTCTTTTCTTGGTGCAGCTGCAGTTTTTTTCTTTTAAAAAATTACGTTGGTAGGAATTTGACTATTTTGGTTATTTCTTTACAAAACATCAGCTTTTTGCTGTCTATTTATTTAATAGTTCAGGTACTTTTCTCTTTCTAACTTTTTGGTTTTTGCTTTATTATCATTAATTACATCCATTCCTCACTAACTCACTATCTCATTACCTGACATTTCTGATTTACAACAATGGTAAAAGAAATCTATTATCTGACGGTTTTGTGCATTAACAGTGTACGCCTAGCAGAAATGAATGCTGAGGTGCGAAACGAGAATAACCTTGGCTGTGATGTTTAGGGTTATGTGTCAACTTGGCTGGGCCAAGATTCGCAGTCGTGTAAAGATATAATCATCCTGCGTTTTTTGATCTGATATGGTCATCCTCCATTTTCACATGACGCCGGTTTTCGCATAATAACCTGGTCTTTGGAAACTAACCATTTTGGTAAATGAAGAGTGGGCATATTTTCTCCTGCCTGTTTGTTTTTCTGTTTAGTTTGGTGATGGATGTTCTGGCTGTAGGATTTGCCGTTTTAAATAATTTCTTTTTTCTGTTTTGCATATTTAATTATTTTTAACCTGTACTGTGGCTTTAATTGTATCCCATAGATAGATACATTGTATTTTATGATTATTATTTTAAAGAAACGATGCAGCTTTCTTCTGTATTACCCCTTTTACCAATGAGATGTTTTTAAAATTTCCAAGTGGAAGGGCCTTCTTGTATTTTTTGACATGTTTGTTTTGTTCTGTTGTATTTTTTATTTTGATATTAATTTTATTATAGCCAGAGAATGCATTTTACATTGTATATATTTTTGAAATGTATTAATGTCTTCTTTATGGACTAATATTAGGTCAATTTTTGAGAATTTTCTGTGGTTGTTGTTAGGTGCCTTCAAGTCAGTTCTGACTCAAAGCAACCCCGTGCACAACAGAATGAAAGACTGCCTGGTTCTGCACCATCCTGGTATTCGTTATTATGCTTGAGCCCGTTGTTGTAGCCAGTGTGTCAGTCCGTCTCGTCGAGAGTCTTCCTCTTTTTCATTGACAGTCAAGAAATCAAACAATTTGCACCGGTCAAATCTGCTGCAAAATACCTCTTTAAAGTGTTAAAAAATAAAGATGTCAACTTGAGGACTAAAACGTGCCTGACCCAAACTATGGTATTTTCAACTACCTCATATGCATGTGAAAACTGGACAATGAATCAGGAAGACGGAAGAAGAGTTGACGCCTTTGAATTGTGGTGTTGGCAAAGAATATTGAATATGCCATGGACTAACAGAATGAACAAATCTGTCTTGGAAGAAGTACAGCCAGAATGCTCCTTAGCAACTAGAATGAAGACTTTGTCTCATGTCTTTCAACATCTTATCAGGACAGACCAGTCCCTGGTAAAGTGTCAGCAAAAAGGAGGAAGACCCTCAATGAGATAGATTGACACAGTGGCTGCAACAGTCCACTCAAATATATCAACGATTGTGAGGATGGCACAGGACCGGGCAGTGTTTCCTTCTATTGTGCAGAGGGTCACTATGAGTCAGCACCTGCTTAAGACAGCATCTAACAACAACTGTTAACACGTTATTAAAAATATGTTTTCTTTTTTTCTTACAACATATTTATATATGATTTAATTGTACTATTTTTCTTTGCCTCATGTTTAAATAAGATACGTTTTTCTATACTTTAAGGGACTATTCCTATAAATGAAATGGTAGAAACTAGGGTAGCTTTCATAGCTTCAGATCTATAGAACTCCCTCCGTTGTTGTTGCTGTGTCACTGGATATAGCTATATCCAGATTCTGAGATCCACCTCCACTGAGTCTTTCCCCGCTCTAGTATCGAATATTCTGTTTTTCTTACTACTGCCTTAATTTGGATTCTGCTTCAAATATTTTCCCATGAAGAGTGGCCTTTTTCTTTCTGGAAGGTATTTATATTTTAGTTTGGTAATTATTCAGCCTTCATGGCTATAGACTGGCCCAGTGTCCTCTAATTTCCTGTGGTCATAAAAAATAAAAATTTAACGTTTTTTTTTTTTTTTCATGGTGTTGATTCTGACTTGTGATGAGCCAATGTTTTACAGAGTGGAACTGCTCCATAGGATTTTCTTGGCTATAATTTTTACAGAAGCAGATTGCCAGGTTTTTCTTTTTTGGAGCAGCTGGACACATAAAGGCTTTTGTACATATATCAGCCTAGTGGAATCTTTGGAACTTTCACCAATTCAACTCAGATCTTCATGCTAAGAATTCCAGTCAGAGAGTGGGTCTTACCTTCTGAAAATGAGAATATGGTACTTATGTTGTGATCTATAGCTTTTAGGACCAACAGAGCTACTCTTTCTCTTACAGCTGTTAATTCTCTAAATTTGGTGACACTACTTGCATTTAATTTCATAGATGGATTTAGCCTGTGATTTTTCTTCCTCCTAAAGCTTTGGTCAAGGTTTGCTATCAAGCTTCTATCAGCCTCATAAATTAGGGAGTGTTTTCTCATTTTCTTTTCCCTTAAAATGTCTGTAAGAATAAAATTGTTTTAGAGCTCTTTTCTAAAACTATCTGAAACAAGTATTTGTCTTGTGCAAACATGTTTAATGATTGATTAAATTTACTCAATGTTTATGATTTGTGCTAGATTATCTCTCAATCGAATTGAAAACTAACAACGATAGATTAATTTTTTTCTTTTTTAGCCAGTTTTTAGAGTTAAATTTTTTTCCAGAAATTTTCTACTGATATATTTTATCCTATGTTTTCAAATTTATTGGAAGAAAATTTATTTATATTATAACAGTATTATCTTTTTAATTTCTATAGTATTTGTATATATTTTCCTAATGTTGTTTTTATTTCCTTAACTTTTTTTCTTCAGTATTGGCAGAATTTTTTTAAATGAGTTTCTTTTTTTTTTTTGCATTGTTGTAGTTTAAGTGAAAGTTTAAAATTCAAGTTAGCCTCTTATACTAAAATTTATACATACATTGTTATGTGACCCTAATTGCTCTCCCTATACTGTGACAGAACACTCTTCCTTTCTATCCCTGATTTCACGTGCCCATTAAACCAGCCCCTGAACCTCTCTGCCTTCTCATCTCACCTCCGGAGAGAAGCATATTCTTCACGAGTATCATTTTGTGTCCCATAGTCCAGTCTGATCTTTGTCTGAAGAGTTGGCCTCAGGAATGGTTTTAGTTCTGGATTGACAGGGGGCCATTGCCTTCTGGGATTCCTCCAGTCTCAGTCAGACGATTAAGTCTGGTCCTTTTACTAGAATTTGAGTTTCTGCACCCCATCCTTCTCCTGCTCCATCAGGTACTCTCTGTTGTGTTCCCTGTCAGGGCAGTCACTGGTGGTAGCCAGGCACCATATACTTCTTCTGGTCTCAGGCTGATGCAGTCTCTGATTTATGTGGCCCTTTCTGTTTCTGGGGCTAATGCTTTCTTTATGTCTTTAGTGTTCTTCATTTTCCTTTACTCCAGGTGGTTGGGACAAATTAATGCATCTTAGATGGCTGCTCACTAGCTTTTAAGACCCCAGATGCCATTCACCAAGGTAGGATGCAGAACATTTTCTTAATAAACTTTGTTATGCCAATTGATCTAGATGTCTGCTGAAAGCATGGTCCCCAGATCACCACCCCTGCTACTCTGTCTCTCCAAGTGTTTGATTGTACTCAGGAAACTTCTTAGCTTTGGTTTAGTCCAGGTGTGCTGACTTCCCCTGTAGTGTGTGCTGTCCTTCCCTTCACCTAAGATAATTCTTGTCTACTATTTAGTTAGTGAATAACCCTCAACCTCCCTCCCCACCTTAATAACCATCAAAGAAGGTTTTCTTCTATGTTTAAACCTTTTCTTGAGTTCTTATTATAGTGGTCTCATACAATATTTGTCCTTCTGTGACTGACTAAATTCACTCAGCATAATGTCCTACAGATTTCTCCATGTTATGTTTCATGGATTTATGATTGTTCTTTATCATTGTGTAGTATTCCATTGTGTGAATATACCAGAATTTGTTTATCCATTCGTCCATTAACAGGCACCTAGGTAGCTTCCATCTTTTTCTACTGTGAACAGTGCTGCAATGAACATGGGTGTGCATATATCTATTCATGTGACGGCTCTTATTTCTCTAGGATATATTCCAAGGAGCAGGATTGCTGGATCGTATGGTACTTCTATTTCTAGCTTTTTAAGAAAGTGCCAAATCAATATCCAAAGTGGTTGTACAATTTTATATTCCCACAAACAGTGTGTAAGTGTTCCAGTCTCTCTACAACGTCTCCAACATTTATTATTTTGGGTTCTTTGGATTAATGCTAGCCTTGTTGGGGTGAGATGGTATCTCTTTGTAGTTTTGATTTGCATTTCTCTAATGCCTAATGATCTAGAGCGTTTCCTCCTGCGTATGTTAGTGGCCTGAATGTCTTCTTTGGCAAAGTGCCTGTTCATATCCTTTGCCTATTTTATAATTGGATTATTTGTCTTTTTGTTCTTGAGATTTTGCAGTATCCTGTAGATTTTATAGATTAGATGTTGATGGGATTTGTCATAGCCATAAATTTTTTCCCAGTCTGTAGTTTGTCTTTTTACTCTTTCAGTGAAGTCTTTTGATGAGCGGAAGTGTTTGTTTTTTAGGCGCTCCCAGTTATATAGTTTCTTTTCTGGTGCTTGTGCATTGTTACTTATGGTTCATATTCTGTTTATGCCATGTATTAGGGCTCCTAGTGGTTTCCCTGTTTTTTCTTCCATGATCTTTATCGTTTTATATTTTACATTTAGGTATTTGATTCATTTTGAATTAGTTTTTGTGCATGGTGTGTTGTATGGGTCTTGTTTCAGTTTTTTGCAAATGGATATCTGGTTATGCCAACACCATTTTTTGAAGAAACTATCTTTTCCCCAGTTAATGGACTTTGGGCCTTTGTCAAATATCACCTGCTCATAGGTGGATGAATTTATGCCTGGATTCTCAATTCTGTTCCATTGGTCTATGTATCTGTTGTTGTACCAGTACCAAGTTGTTTTGACTACAGTGGTGGTATGGTAGGATCTAAAATCAGGTAGTTTGAGGCCTCCCACTTTGTTCTTCTTCTTCAATAATGCTTTACTTATTTGAGGCCTCTTCCATTTCCATCTGAAGTTGGTGATTTTTTTATCCATCTCATTAAAAAATACCATTGGAATTTGGATTGGGATTGTGCTGTATCCATAGATCGCTTTGGGTAGAATGGACATTTTCACAATGTTGAGTCTTCCTATCCATGAGCAAGGTATGTTTTTCCACTTATGCAGATCTGTTTTGGTTTCTTGCAGTAGTGTCTTGTAGTTTTCATTGTATAAGTCTTTTACGTCTCTGGTTAGATTGATTCCTAACGTATTTTGTTTTCTTAGGTGCTATTGTAAATGGTATTGATTTGAAGATTTCCTCTTCAAAATTCCCTTTGTTGGTGTAAAGGAATTCAACTGATTTTTGTATGTTTATCTTGTACCCTGATACTTTGCTGAAATCTTCTTTTGGCTCCAGAAGTTTTCTTGTGGATTCTTTGGGGATTTCTGTGTATAAGATCATATCATCTGCAAATAGAGATACTTTTACTTCTTCCCTACCAATTTGGATACTCTTTATTTCTGTTTCTAGCCCAGTCCCTCTGGATAGGACCTCCAGCACAATGTTGAATAAGAGTGGTGAAAAGGGGCATCCTTGTGTGGTTCCAGTTCTCAAGGGGAATGCTTTCAAAATCTCTCCATTTAGGATGATGTTGGCTGTTGGCTTTGTATAAATGCCCTTAATTATACTGAGGAATTTCCCTTCTATTCCTATTTTATTGAGAAATTTTATCATGAATCGGTGATGGACTTTGTCAAAAGTCTTTTCTGCATTGATTGATAAGATGATGTGGTTCTTGTCTTTTGTTTTATTAATGTGATAGATTACATTGATTATTTTTCTAATGTTGAACCATCCCTGCATACCTGGTATAAATCCCACTTGATCATGGTGGATTATTATTATTATTATTTTGATATGTTGCTGAATCCGATCGACTAGAATTTTGTTGAGGATTTTTGTGTAAATGTTCATGAGGGATTTTGGTCTGTAATTTTCTTTGTTTTGTGGTGTCTTTACCTGGTTTTGGTATCAGGGGTATGCTGGCTTCATAGAATGGGTTTGGGAGTATTAAATCCTTTTCTATGCTCTGAAATACCTTTAGTAGTAGTGGTGTTAACTCTTCTCTGAAAGTTTGGTAGAATTCTCTGGTGAAGCTGCCCAGGCCAGGGCTTTGTTTTTATTGGGAGTTTTTAAATTACTTTTTCAATCTCTTATTTTGTTATTGGTTTAATTAGTTACTCTGCCCCTGTTTGTGTTAGTTTAGGTAGGTAGTGAGATTCTAGAAGTTTGTCCATTTCCTCTAGGTTTTCAAATTTGTTAGAGTACAATTTTTCATAGCATTCTATTATGATAACGAAAAATGAATACATTAGCATAAAATAGCTGAATTAATAAATTCAAGAGCTGGCTTGTTTAAAAACGAAAAGAGAATTGATAAATTTCCAGTTAGCCTAATCAAGTAAACAAGGAAAATTAAGATATATAAACAATGATAATTTGGACATAACCTATCTTGAGGAGAAATTTATGTTATATATCACTTTTCTCAACTCCCTATAAATTTGCAAGTCTGGTAGAAGGATAATTTATAGTATAAAATACAAAAACTTGTCATAGAAATTAGAGAAGATCTAAATAGACCAATAGAAAAAAAACAGTTGCCATCTAGTTGATTCCAACTCAAGGAACCTCATGTGTGTTAGAGTAGAACCGTGCTCCCTGGGGTTTTCAGTGGCTGATTTTTCAGAAGTAGATCATCAGTCCTTTCTTCTAAGGCATCTCTGGGTGAACTAGAACCACTAACTTTTTGGTTAGCAGCCAAGGTCATTAACAGTCTGTATCTCCTATGGACACCTGTCAATATACCAAATGCAATAAGAAGAACAAAACAAAGAAGAAAGTTGTCAAAAATAAGTAAACAAAACTAAACAAAATTCAGTCACCAATCATCCTTATTAATATGTTTGAAGCTGTTGATTTGAGAATTTAATTTTATCAAAACCTTAAAATATTAGAAACTATAGGAAATAAAAGAAGATATCCTCTAAATAATTGTTAATAAAGTAAATGAAACATATCATTAAATCCACAACTGTACCAATAAGCAACATCATGATAAATGGAGAAAATATCAAAGTTGCATTTCATTTTACTTGGATCCACAATCAATGCCCATGGAAGCAGCAGTCAAGAAATCAAATAACCTATTGCATTGGGAAAATTTGCTGCAAAAGACCTCTTTAAAATCTTAAAAAGCAAAGAGTCACTTTGAAGATTAAGGAGCACCTGACCTGAGCCATGGTAATTTCAATTGCTTCGTATGCCTGTGAATGCTGGACAATGAAAAAGGAAGATTGAAGAAAAATCGAGACACATTTGAATTATCATTTTGCTGGAGAATATTGAATATATCATGAACTTCCAAAAGAACAAACAAATCTGTGATGGAAGAAGTACAGCCAGAATGCTTCTTATAAGCAAGGATAGCAAGATTTTGTTTTGCTTACTTTGGACATTTTATCAGGAGGGACCATCTCCCTGGAGAAGGACAAGGTAAAGTAGAGGGTCAGTGAAAAAGAGGAAGACCCTCAATGAGATACACTGACACAGTTGCTACAGCAATGGTCTCAAACATACCTACTATTGTGAGGATGGCACAGGACCAGGCAACATTACTTTTTGTTAAACATAGAGTCACCATGAGTCAGAATGACTGGATGGCACCTACCAGCAACAACAACATGATTGAATATATCTTTTCAACACAAAAGGAGCATCATAATTAATGGAAAAACATAAGAGGCTAGTTAGCAATAAGATCTAGATTGTTCTTTTTTGCCATTATTATTATACTATAATTTATGAAATATGAACAATGCATTTTGATACGAGAAAGATATAAAGTATAAAAATTGGATAGAAAAAAGTTGTTCATTATTTGCAGATTATATGACTTTATATCTTGAAGGTCTCATTTAATTAACTAAAAGAAAAATCATTCATGCAGATACAAAGACTTCTGTAAATTGGCTGATATTCTAGTTTACAGAATTGAAAATAACACCTTAATATTATGAGATGTTTAATATTATAATTTTATCATATATTTTAATATCTGGTTGGAAAAGTGCATATGTATTATTCTTTTTTTGCATACATTTATGCCAATTTTTACATTTTTACTCTTTTAAATTAACCATAGGATTATTTTGTGACTTGAGGTTTGGGCTAGGAAGTTACTAAATTTTTATGGTAGAATGATTTAAGAAAACCAACCTCCTTATATGACTGAATCTTTTATTTTATAATATTCTTCTTACTTTATTCAAGTCTTATCTTAGCTTACTAATCAGCGAATTCTAAGCTTCTTCATTAAATCTTGCTCATTTCTCAAATATATTTCTTAGCATCCATAGTATTTTTTACACAGTATCATTAAAAGTTCAGATAATTGTTTGTTTTATTTTTTGATGTTTGTTGATTAATTTTAAAAGAGCATCTTCCTAGAAATCTTTTGAATGATGCTATTGGATTTTTAAGTAAATAATATCATCTTCAATTATCAATACACACAGATGTGTGAGTGTGTGCATGTGTGTGTGTGTGTTTATGTAATTAATTTGGCTAGCATTTCCACAATGATGTGTAGTAATAGTAGTGATTGTGGGTATTTTTGTCTTAGTCTTCTTTTTTATTGGGAATGTGTCTAGAGTTTTATCATTAAGCCCAAAGCTGACTAGTGTTCAATACATGTTTATGTGTTTGTATATTCATGAGCTCGTTAAGGTAACAATTCAGGCAGACTTGATGTAAGGAAGGGAGTCACTATGCACATATTGAGAGGAAAAGCATTTCAAGAGGAGGGGCCACCACTGCAAGGACCCTAGTATCTAGAATGCTGAAGAAACAGCAGGAAGGTTGGTGCAATAGGAACGGGTGAAGAAGAGGAGAGGTAGAGAGGGCCTGATCATGTAAGACCATAGGATTGAATTGAGTTCTTTGTACACTTTCTCCTTATCTGCCACCCAGTGTATAAGAATGCAAATTTTAAATAGATTATCTGAAGTATAAAACCTTTAAATGATGTCTTTAAATCTAAGCCATAAGCTCTGAGTTATGAGGTGCAATAATTAATTTTCTCATTTCTTCACATTTCCATGTTGTTAAATGTTAATCAATTCCTGTTGTTTCAGAGGTCAGAAATTTAAATGTTAGAAATAATTCCCATAAGGAAATACATTTATTCATATTTAAGTTATTGAAAACAAAACGGGTAGCGTGAGAAACATGTAACATAGAAGTAAATTAAATTTACTCGGTATCTTCCAATAAGTGTGCATTTTATGACTGCCATTACTATAAATATCACTTAGTAAAATGGAATACTTTTAGTTTTATCCTGTTGCTTATTATGAGTTTTCAGAGAGCTACAGGATTTATTTGCTTCCAGTCATTAAATATATAATAATTCTATATAGTATTACGCTTGCAGTGAGCATATAGTTCCATTTATTCACTTATCTAATTATTCATTCACTCAACACCTATTTATTGAGCCCTTGTTATGTGCCAGATGCTGTGCTGTATGCTTCAGATGTAGCAAGGAACAAAACAAAGATCTCTGCCCTAGCAGAGCTTTCTTTGTAGTAGAGGAAGCAAACCTAATAAATAAATTGTATGGTATTTTAGAAAGTGATGAGTTGAGTGCTATGGAAAAAAAAATACATAAGAAAATAGAGCAAAGTAAGGGAGACTGAGATTAAGGAGAAGAAATCCAGGGCTTTTTGCTCTTTTAAATGAGGATGTTAGAATAGGTCCCACTGAGAAGATGAGATTTGACAAAACTCTGAAGGAGGTGAGGGAGTAATGCACATATCTGGGAAGAATGTTCTGGGAGGGAAGGAAACCAGGATAGGTGGACAAGAGGGAGTACCTGGAGAGTAGTAGGAGAGGTGGTCAGAATGTAACAAGAGGTCAGATCAGATCATGTAGGGCCTTGTAGGCCATTTTCAAGACTTTGTTTTTTATTCTGAGAGAGATAGGGAGACATTTCAGGGCTTTGAGGAGTGACTTGATCTGAGTTAGATTGTAACAGAATCTTTCTGTCTAATCTTGAAAATAGGCTGAGGAGGACATGGTAAAAAGCAAGGAGCTCAGTTAACAAGCTATTGCAGTGATTCAGGTGAGAGAGGATAGTCGTTCAGATGTGAGTGGTAGCAGGGCATGTGGTAAGAAAAGTTCATATTTTGGGTATATTGGGAATGTAGAGCCCAGAAGATGATGGATTAGAAATTAATGTGAAATGAGAAAGAAATTCAAAATTATTTATTTATTTATTTTTTGCCTTGAGCAACTGGAAGATTGGAGTTACAATCAATGAGATGTGTAGGGCTGTAGAAGGAGCAGGTTGGGGAGGGGGAGACGAAGATTCGAGCTTGAGATGAAGAGTTGAGACATTGCATTTGAAATGTCTCTTAGACAGCCAGATGGAGATGTAGAGTGGGCAGTCAGATATATGAGTTTGAGGTTCTGGAGGAGGGCCTGGCCTGGAGATTAAACTTTTAGAATTGCTGCATATTGATGGTTTTCCAAGCTATGAGACTGGGTAAACTCACCATGGAATGAATATAAACAGCAAGGAGGATAAGGCGTAAGCTCTGAGGGACCACAATGTAAAGAGGTTGGAAAGAAGAGGAACCAGCAACTGAGACAAGAAAATAACAATGGCAAGGTAGAACGAATTCCATGTGTAGTGGTATCATGGATGTACAGACACAGATCCCCTCACTCAAAACACCCCACAATTGGTTTAATGTTCTCCGTCTCAAAATTCTTAATAACTTTTGAACAAAGGACTGCACATTTTCATTTTATAAGATTTGTTTAAGAGAAAAACGAACCAAAATTTTTTCATGTAATTATGCATATATATAGGAAAACAAAGAAATGTTCAAGCTACAGACCATCTATTTCCTTTCTTCATTATAATATATACACACTTCTTTGATGTCCTTGCCCTCTGTTTATTTCTTAGTGCTTGCTTTTTTTCTGATTATCTCTTCTGAGATTTAGAAATCCATGAGTACAAGAGTCATTTATATTTATTGCTATTTTTTCTTTAATTTTCCTTAAACATATACCTCTAGACACTAGATCAAACTCTGGCAAGTAGTAAATGCTCTATTAATATTTGCTGCCATCTTTTCCAAGTGTTGCGGTAAGCACCTAATTGATAAATACAAGGGCTTGTTCTCATTTCACAAACTCTATAAACTTTGCAGCTTTTTACACGGTTTTCTTCTTCCTTTATCCTAGATGGACTTTTCCCTTAGATTGTTGCACACATGCTAATGCTGGTTCAATTCTTCCCAAGTATTCCTATGACATCTTTCCTTCTTCTTTCTCTTAGTTCTAAATAGATGAAAATAATTAGATACAAATAATTTGGATTAATATTTAGAATTTAAATTAACAATTAGTCCTCATCCTTCCTCTTATTATCTGCTGCTTCTTTCTTCTCTCTCCATAACTATTACCTTCCAATTTGAGCTTTACCTCTCTCTCCACGTATAGAATTGAATAATATATTAGTAACAGGACATTTCAGCCTGCGCGTTATTCGAGTATCTAACCCTGAATATGTTCCAACTGTCTGCTACTTCTGACTTCCTTATTTCTGCTAACAGCACTACCATACTGTCAGTAGCCCACCCTCAGAATCTTCTCAGAACCTTACCTGTCATTAATGGAACTCTCTGCTATTTTCCATCTTTAGAATGCCTTTTTTGTATGTTTTCTCTTTTCTCTACCCACTGCCTTCAGCCTGATTCAGCCTCTTAGTTCCTCTGTCTAGACTGCTAAACTCTTCATCATCTAAACTGTCCCACACAAAACCAGAATCACATATCCAACACATGATGTCTCTCATATAATTTTATCTCAAAAACAAAACAATCCTGTGGTTTCCCATTGTCCTTGGTTTCTAGACTGTGAAGTGTGCCACTGACAATACATCACCAATTAAAGCCTAAAGTTTGTGAATTTTTTTTTTAATTCATTTAGGTATGGACTCATGCCCATGATATCACATTTAATACCTTGCTTTCCAAAACGGTTTTCCTGAGAAGAAGGGAAACCAAGAAAGGATAAGTGGTAATGAAAACAGATAAAATTCAAGAACTACACGTTATCCAAGGCTATGTAATTTATTGCACAGCTCCAAGAGCCCAACTGTTACTGATATACCATGAATAGCTATGGTGCTTAGGAGTTATTATAATCTGTAGCACTGTTTATCTTACTTCTCTGGATTTTTGTTTTATTTCATTTTTTGTCTTCTTGTCTATTTATGAAAATACTTGGGAGTGTCTGGTGCATACAAGAATAGTCAGCCTGGTCTGTTACATCCCCCCCGCCAAAAAAAAAGAGTTAAGAAATACTGAACTACATATTTAAATGCCAACATAACCTGGGTATGTATGCAAGGATAGATGATCTATGACCTGGGCTCCCATCTATCACTTGCTACTTGTCACTCAGAATCGGTTCCTTGAGCTCCCACTTGCTTATCTTCTTGCTCTTGGCCCCTTGCTTTCCCCTCCATCGTCACATGTCAAGTGCTTTCCTACATTTCAAGGCCCATTTCAAATGGTACCTCCTCCAGGAGCTTCCCATAATCTCCCCTTCCTTGAGCCCCAGGACTCCTAGTACCATCATATGCTCCTGTACACACATATATGCATTATCTTATAGTTAACTGTATTTCGTAGTAACTTCCTGCACGACTGTGTTTCATGTGTATCCACCTTGGTCTCAGAATAGTGTCTTGAAATGGAGTAAAAAAGATTTAAATACTAGGAGTATTTACAATGCTTGGAAAAGATTCGTCTGAGAGAAAATGCAGCTGTTACCTAATCTTAAAATGAGATTCCCCATTAAGGTTCCCCTTACACTATATTTTCAAAAAAAGTCAAATAAATCTATTTTTACATGAAGTTTAACATTAGAATATCTACGTTGATTCATTTTTACCATAATCATGATGATTACCCATGTGGTAATTTTTAAACAAACAAACAAAAAACTATCAAAAGCCTTGAGCTTCTAAATATTTTAATCTTTTTTTCAGAATGAAATAGGCATAATTCCTACCTAATGAGCATATGTTTTTAAATGTTCAAGCAGAATAGTCTTGAGCCATGTAGTAACGTTGCTCAGTCTGTGGAACTACATTTTAAAAGAAGCAAACTTATTTTAAAAAATCCTGCTAATGCTTTAATAATCTGGACCATAAAGGGAAAAAATAATAACTGTCCCAAACAGGGTTATTTAAGGTTCTGGAATACTAATTAATATAAAATAAGAATTCACTCTGGAATAATGAGGTAGGATCCATATAAGTTATAAACATATGTCCATAAACTCTCCTGTTGTTGTTTTTTTTTTAATTTTTTTTTTTTAAATATAAGGGAAAGATTTAAATAAAGTATACTAGGAAGGAGACATTTAAGTAGGCATGCGTTACTGTACTATAGGAGGAATGCAGTTTTGGGAATTATGTTTGAAGATTACTGATGTAAAGACAGTGCAAAATAAAAGCATAATATAAATGCTGAAGAAGAGTATGATAATATTTATTTTGTTACTGATTTTCTTCCTTTAAACTGGATATATACACAACATTTCACAGAGGGAAATGTAGTAAATCATTCAGGGATTTACAGACAATAACATGGTGATATTTAAGTTTGAACTATATAAAGATTAATGGATTAGACTTCAGTGACATGACAATTCAAGTAGATTATCCCTGCATTATAAATTTATTTTTGTAGCTATTTATCTCACCAAATTCTTTCCCAAATGTCATGAAAAATACTTGAATATATGTCATGATCACTCTGTAATTCCAGATTAACTTTATATTGCCCTGCGTATGTGGATTTTAGAGCTAGATAGTAAAATCGGCAATGATTATTCTGATTTCTGACATATTTATTTTAAAAAGTTCAATAAGTATTTCTTCTTATAGTTTTAGAGTTTAAAAAGAAACATTTATATGTGTGTATTATTTCAAAACGAATTGGAGTATCACTTCTGTTATGACCAATATTTATGAGAAAGAATATAGTTATCACATTCCTTAAAACCATTGCATATATTATACGCTGAGGTTCATTCTCTAGCAGTCTCCTTTTCGTAAGGAACACATTTGGAAAGGGGAGACACTGTAAGCCAGACATATTGTACATATTAAACTAAGGCAGAAACTTTGGAGATTATACAAGGAATATATGACAAGTCAATCACTGACATTGTTTACCTATTATGTCACAGAGTCCGGGAAGTTTTTCCTCCAAGAGCTCATTTAATCTGTACAACAATGCTGTGAGGTGGATATTATTATCACCTTTTTTATGATGAGGAAGTATGGAACCACAGAGGTCCCAGACTTAACTGAATGGAGGAGCAGAAATTTGGGTACACGTTTTCCTGACTCCATAGCTCACACTCCTAATCCTTAAATCGAAGGTGCAGAATAAAAGTATAAGGGGGGAAGAAAGGGGGAGGGAGGAAACCTATACTATCCCTTACCTGGTATACATCTATATTAGAGTTCACAGCACAGAGAGTCATTAACTGTCATATGACCTAAATTATTAGACTTAAGTCAGAACAGAGAATATTATGTTCCAGACAACTGCCTTGATTCACAAGAAGACATTAAGGAATAAAAAGTGAATATATAATATTGCCTCAGGAAAATAAACATAAAAAGAAGATCTGAGATTCACAGGGAAGTTCTACTCTGTCCTATAGGGTTGGTATGAGTTGGAAACTGACTGGACGGCAACGGGTTTGGTTTCGGATTTATTGTCAAAACCATTACATAAGAGTAAATTCTTATTTTGTATTATTTACTATGTAGAACCTTAAATAACCCTGTTTGAGACTGTTTTTATTTTTCTTTATAGGCAATGTTACTAAAGTCTCAGCAGAATTTTTTAGAGAGTTAAAATAATAGTAATAAAAATGACTAAAAATCAATCTTTGTTTTTTATTATCATCATGTCCCAGTAATTCTAAACAATGCTGCTACTGGGATATTCCTACACCCCCAAAACACACACCACGTGGTGTACCACTAGTAGTAAATTGCTAGCGTGCTTTACAATCATTTGTTTTATAACTTTAACCTTTATTCTAGTTTTATTTATATAAATTCTCATTATCATCATATGGTGTAAATATATTAGAATGTAAGAATACACATGGAGATGAAATCATTTCTTTATTTAAAGATAAATTCCATTGCATTTGATTTTTTAAATTATTTTCGTCAGATACATTGAATTTCTACATTCATAATGACAAAGCCATTGCTCTGCTGGGTTTTTTAATTGATTAGTAAGTGGGACATTCTTCTTTGAATTGTTAAAACAATGTGACCTTGAAAAATCCAAAATTCCAAAATTGGTAATTCTCCCTACCTAGAACTGTTTTTCAACAGTTGAAATTCCTTTCCACCATTCTTAGTAAGCAAGAATTCAGTGTTCCATGTTCTTACTTCCCAGGATAAGTTTCTTTGGATACCGCTAACACTATGTTTTTGACTAGAAGAAACGACTAAAAAAGAGGAATTTGACAATGTGAGAATTTCCAGAGTAGAGAAAATGCAAAGTTTTTCCATGCACACAAGTAAAATAACAAGTTGTTGTAATGACCAGAGCCCTAGTGATGCAGTGGTTAAGAGCTTGGCTGCTAATCGAAAGTTTGGCGGTTCAAATCCACCAGCCAATCCTTAGAAACCCTGTGGGACAGTTTTACTCGGCCATATAAGATCACTATGAATTGGAATCGACTTGATGGCAACAGATTGGGTTTTCCGGTTTTACTGGATTTGTTTTTTTATTAGGAATTCTACTTTTGTATCCTTGCGAAAATAAAGGAAAAATTGGGTCCGTTTTACAGCACTTGGTCACGTGTACTGGAAATCCATGATGTTTTAATAGTTAATTGTTATCTACAGAAATATATAATGATGTAAAATATCAGTATTTACAATGAAACTGGAATCCAAAGAGAATTTAATACGTTTTTAAAGGGACTTTTAGTCATTGTTTTGGAATTTTGAAGTTCTGAGGGCAGGTAATATGATTGGATATATCTAAACTTCATATTTTAAATTCTAGATTCTAAAGCAGTGCTGTTCTTTGCAGAGTGATTCAAGGAGATGTGGTAAAGGTTTTGCCAAGAAGCAGTACCTTGGACAAGTGTACAAGGAATGTAATTATATGATTTGTTTGCTTACAGTTATTTCCATCTTAATGTGGTGATGATGAGGTTAACTGTTGAGCCTCTCATTTTCAATTACAAAATAAAATTTCTCTTTAATGGTACCACCCAGAGAAGTGGCACAAAAATCAGTGTACACTAAATGAAGGAAGATACTTCAAACTTATATTAACCAATTCCAAAGGCTTAAAGATAAAAGTGGATGCAAATCTTCCCTTGGAGTGAAGCTTTCTGAGGGCTTGGAGGTAGGGAATTAATAATGTATCGCACAGTAGTGTAGCATAGCTAAGTGTTTAAGAAAATGAACATGTTGATCAAATCTTAACGCTACCCCTTTGTGTGCGATGTTGTACAAGTCAGGTAACCTTTCTGTGTCTCAGTTTCTTCATTGTACATTATCTTTATTATGGAATTAGTGAGACGATTAAATGAGTTAATATTTTTGAACATGTTTAGCAAAGTGCCTGACACTGGTGCATGCAATGTAAGTATAGACACAGGCACATATACACAGAGAGTGACCAGATGTATTGGGCATTTTTATAAATTATGCCAATTAATAATTCAGAAACTATTAAATATTACAAATAAATTGTATAATTTACAAAAAGTATTTTCTTCATTTTACAAATGAACTTAAAGTTTCAGAGAGTCTTGTAGTTTGCCCAAGTTCATATAGTTAGAAAATCTAACCTGAGACAAAAACCCTGGTTTAGCTCTAAAATACATATTTTTTCACAAAAGTAGTCATTTCAAATTCTTCTTCACATCATACTGGATACATAAGAGTAAAGAGAGACTCTGATTGTGAACGAGACACTTACAGCTGTCCCCAGATCTTGAGTGTCCCCAGTATCTCCCCAGGAAGCTCCATCAGCCCCTTACACTCTCACCTTCTCTGTTCTAATTAACTAACAATTTCTCAATTTCATGCAAAGTGATGTGAAAACACAAATTCAGAACCCATCCTCCCCTCACTAACACCAGTGGGTTCTCCATCACTAATATACTGCTGGGTAGAAATGAAATAGCTGTTTTTCCAGGTTTTAATAGAATTCTGAAAATTTTGTGGAGTATTAAAAGCTAATATAACTCAAAACAATGCAATGATTTCCAGCTACTCCAACTCTCACATGTTTTGAGTGATGGTGTCTCATGAAGGCAGTCACTGAGGGAAATTGAGCTCTGGCTCACACAGTCCAATGAAGGTCCCTTTGTCTCCAGGGAACCCCTTTTTGTATCATTATTGGTAATATGGAAATAAGACCTTTCATCATATGACCTTGCATCTGCTCTCGTTCATAGGAGAAACAAGCATTAATTTGCAAAGCTCAGTACTTTATGTATTAATAGTAACAATTATTTGTCACACTTCTCACCTATTCAGCTGAGTAGACAGCATAGGACAGCAATGTTTCAGGACAGCTCTGTTGAGGACTGTTTTGCCACACTGCCCAGCCTGGCTAACATAGTGATTAAAGTAAGTAATGATTTGTACTTTTGACTTCTGAGAAAAACAGTTAAGTTCACTTATTTTGCCTCTGATTTTGTTTCTTGGTGTGTGTGTGTGTGTGTGTGTGTGTGTGTGTGTTAACTTCTCTTTGGTCTGATTTCCAAACTACCTATGGCTTAACTTTGGCTTTGTGCATGACTTTGATATCTTTCCTAATTTAAATAAGACCCAAAGGCCTCTAAATCACAGAATAAAGGAGTCACATAGGAACAGAAAAGGTGAGGAGGAAAAAAAAAAAGTGATTGATGTGAAATAAAAAGGAATTTGACAAGAAGAGATACAAATCTTTTCTGTTGCTTATGTTATAAGTTTGAACAAATCAAAGATTAAAAATCTGTGCAATTTGCCTAAAGTCCCAATTCATCCTCAGATTTTTTTTTTTAACACAACCAGTTTAAACACTTTCTATTATCTCCTAGGATCAAAAGAATCAATCAACATCTTCTACAGTCTTATGGATCCTTAGTCATGCTTGCCCAAGGCAATGAAAATCAAATCAAAGCTGCCTCTATGGGTAGGGGGTTATAACTCAATATAATAGAAAATACTGCACTAGTAAAAAAACCTTGCATAAAACGAAATGTAATTCATGCTCATTGAAACTATACCCTTTCAGAGATTATATGGAGATTTTTCTCAATCTGTTCTTTTTCCCTCAAGATGAGGTTTTAAAATGTCAACCTGTTATTTTATCGGAGGCAGAAGATTAATTTTGTAATCAATCTAACACCTACATTCCTAATTTTATAGATTTCTCTTCATTTTAATAGCTACAAAGTATGACATCCCACTTAAATATTTTTCTGAGAAATCAATATTTATTTTGAAAATAATAGTGATCATATCTGTGTATAAACACATGCACCCCTGTATATTTACCAACATTATTAACTGTGCATATGTGTGTGTTGTTAGTGTATGGGTGATAGCTATCAAATGTGTTTTCAACAATACTGGGATTGGCTAAAAAGTAGAAATAGAAAATTCCATACGTGACCATCTTTTAATCCTCATTTTAAATGTGACTAATTCAAATGCAATAAAGGAAAATTCTCTAAAAAGGTTTGTCTGGGTGGTTCATTGCATATAGATCCAAACTTTATTGTTGCCTTTACCTTTATGTGCCGTATAAGCATTTGTCATTGAATTGACTCCAACTCATCACAACTCAATGTACGTCAGAGTAGAACTGTGCTCCACAGGGTTTTCAATGGCTGATTTTTTGGAAATTGGTCTCCAAGATTATCTTCCAAGGGGCCTCTGAGTGAACTCGAACCTCCAACCTTTCAGTTAGTAGTGAGTGCACTGTTTGTACCACCTAGGAACTCCTTATCTGCTATATATACAATGTATATTAGAAACAATCCAATAAGAAAGTTTGAGATTTGAAATTTATCTCCTTTTTTGTGAAATGTAAGGCATCCCACGCTTCTAATTGTTTAGGTTGGGAAAATGCCTTCTCCACCACCCATTCAGTATTCATTAGGTTCTATGGTGTACACTCAATTCTTACTATTATTGGAACACTGCTTTTTGATACAAGAAGAAAAACAAGTTAAAAGATTGACTTTTGATCACTTACTAAATGTCTGACAAAATTAAACTCTGATAGTTATATTTCTAGCCATATCCATGGAGTGGAATGGAAGTGAGGTGCTACCAGACTTTTCCCACACTTTGGAAAGAAAAGAAACATATGTGTTAGTCACATATACCCATATTACATGTACATATATATTTATATACCACCAAACTTAAACTTTTTTGAGAGCAGGGAGGTACCATCCTTGGATTATGCATGGGCTGCATTTATTTGAAGAGTTCCAGTGTTAAATACTAAATCTGCAGTCTTTTTACTGCTAAAAAGGGATCAATATAATGTTTATTTGCATTTTTTATAACCCAACTCTAGGGCCAAGGCTAGAAGTATTGTAATTACCAAGTTTAAAAAAGCTTAAACACTTTTGATTAGGGTAATACCAGGTCTGAAAACATGGATTTAGATTGTAATGTCTGGTATAGATTCTATCCTAAAGTCTAGGATATTCAAATAACTTTCACTGAAGTAGTAATAAAGATATCTTGAACTTGATTTATGAAAAATCATCAAAGTTATGGTAGTTGTTATGATTTAAGATATAAATGTAAAGTACTAAAGGTTTAAATCATGGAAATCCATGACTCTCCTTTCTGGATTTCACTTCTGGAGTTTTGCTTTGAGTTGCAATATTAAAATTCACTAAGTGAATTTCAAATTAAATTAAATTTAACCTGGAATAATATGGAAGTCATGCTGCCAAATTCTGCTTAATAAAATTCTGAAATTATAAAGGCCTTGGACATTTTAAATTTGGATCAGTTTTATATAATTAGGTAAGCAAACCTTCAAACTATGGAAAAACTAAATTGTTTTCATTGTTGTATCGAATATACTAGGGCACCCACTTATCTCATGGGACGTTTTTATATGATATTATAGTATTTTTTTATAACATAGGTGGCTTTTAGGTGAAATATTTTTAAATAAGTATTTCCAAGTTTTAAATCCCTCATAAAAATATCCAAAGTGTATCTACCTTTTCTCTTAATTATTATGCAAGGTAACGTATTTATCTAAATTTGCTTTACAAAATGAGAGATTTTAAAGAAGCAGCATTGGGGACTTTATTTTACAAAACTAATAGTGATAATTGAAGCAAGTATATTTTCTAGCATAGATTTGTAAATGTAGGTCTAAAATTTAAATAACTACCAAAACTCACATAAATCTACCTGAACTATTGTTTTTATTCATCAAGCTACAGAAAGTCTTCATATGTAGTGTTTTCACATAATTAAGCACTATATCAAAAGCACATATTGGAAATAGCAGTAAGCTATATGTTCACAAAATTCTTATTAGTTTATCAAATTATTCTATGTCACGTAAAATTCATTTCCTGAACATTAAAAACAGATATGTTCTTTTTGTGGCTAAAATCATCGAAACAGTTGAGGAGATTTATTATGCAATGCCTTCTTGTTTCAGATTGTACATGGCTGAATATTGTCCCTCGGTTTCATTGTTCTTGGACATTTTATTATAATTATTATTGAAGGACAGTTATAATTTATTAGTTGATTCATATAAGGAAACAAAGTAATACGCCAAACTTATTCCTCAAGTTTAAAAAAAAAAAATACAAAACGAGTTTTCTCTCATTTTACGGAGGCATACTGTTTACTCTTAATGGATAATCTGGAGAAAGAATACCCACATCAGCTTCAATTTTGTATCATTTCCATTAAAAAATTTTAAATAAAGTCTTCCATACTTATTCTTTTCATTGTCAGTCACTTCAACATTAGTTGTACTTTTTATATTGTTTTTCTATTTCTTAATACTTTCTTAAAAGTTCCAAATCCTCTAACTCTCATGAAGAATTTCATTCAGACATTGTAGTCAAAACCACTGCAGCTGGGTGGCAAGTTGAGATGGGACTAGAGTAAAGTAGCAGCAGCCCAAATTGTCATGTACATAACAGGGAAGTTCCAAGAATGGTGAGAAATTATGTATAGCTTAGTGGTTTCGGGCATGGGTTCTGGAGCTAGCTCATTTGTATTCAAATCTTGGCTATAGGTTATTAATATTGCAACCTGGCAAGTTACTTAGCCACTTTGTGTCTTGGTTTCCTTGATTTTAGAAAGTAATACTAATAGAATCTACCATATGAAGCTACTTTAATGATCACTCCATATGGTAGATACATTTAACACATGCAAAGAACATAAAAGATAGTAAGCATTGAACTGGTTCCTAGGGAAGCACCAAAATAACAGGGGAAACAAAAACAAAGACACTAGAGGAATTTGAAGCCTCTGGTACCTACAGCTACAAAAAAAAATATTAACTATAGATGAACTTCTACCTAGATTAACAAAAAACAACACACACACACACACATCAAAAGCCTATTTACCTCATTTCTAATTACCTAATATAACATGTTTGGTTTTTAGCAACAACAATGACAAAAATTACAAGACATGATAAAAGTCAAGAAAAAATACAATCTGAAGAGACAAAGCAAGTATCAGAAACAGATTCAGATATGACAAAAGATCTTGGAAGTATCAGACAAGGAATTTAAAATAACTGGATGGGTATGTTAAGCATTCTAATGGAAAAAAACTAGACAAGATGCAAGAACAGATGAGTAATGTAAGCAGATGCAGGGAAACTTTAAGAAATAATCAAAAGGAAATGCTAGAAATGAAAAATACTGCAACATAAATTAAAAATAAAAATGTTTTGATAGGGCTTATGGCAAAATGGCACTATAGGCAGAAGCACCATGCCATCCCTCCACAGGAAAGATCTGAAAAACTAAGCCAAACAGAGAAAACAGCAATCCCGAAACCCTAAAACATCAAATGAAGAGATAAAGAACTCAACCAAGCACCAAATGGAGTGAGAAAAGTGGCAGAGAATGGAGAGCGAGGAGAGGTTCATGCAGAGGTCCCCTACCAGCTAATGCAGTGCAGATCCACCCTCTTGGACTCCTATCAGAGACCGGCAAATAGAGGATACGAGAAACCAGCTTCATGAAGCTTCCAGCAGAAGAACAACTGGTAATTGGCTATATACACTTTTCCACCCCCCACCCTTCTTCACCCCCACTTGGCCTCCTCTGCTTCCCACGGCCACAGTCTCTTGGCCAGGAAGCACCAGCTGCTTAGATTCCACCTGCCCACACTGTCTGACTCCCTGAGTGCCATTTGTTGGCTGCTGATGTTGCTTTTTTCTGCTTCTTTTGATTTCTTCCTTACCTCTTACCACCTACCCCTCCTTTTGCTCAAATACCTGGCTCCATGCACCATCTTTGCTTCTTCCTAAGGGTCTGCGGAGCTCTATTTGAGTGTGGAACTGCTTCCTAGTTTGGCCTGCCACACTGGTGGGATCCCGGGACTTTTGTTTGTTAGTTTTGAATTGTTTCCTTCTTTTCTTTTCCTTTTCTTGAGCTGAGAGCCCGTTCTCGCCGGGCAGTGCTTGGGACCTACCCCCTCAGCTTCTGCAAACATGCAGAGGGATCCCTGAGCGCATTTCTTTTTTCTTGGGTTTTTCATTTCTTTTTGTATTTTTGGGTGGCTTTTCATGTTCTTTTCTTTCATATTTTTTTAATTTGTTTTCTTTTCTTTTCCCTCTTTTTCCCTTTTTGTCTTTCTTCATTACTCACTTTCTCATCTGTCTATACCTTACATCTCTTCCTGTCCCTTTAACACCTGGTGCTGAATACCTCTATGCCTTCTAGCCAGACTGTACTGCAACATCCGGGAACAACTTCCCCAGACCTCATAGCCACACTGGTGGAATCCGTGAGAGCTTTGCTGTTCATTTTTCTTTCAAATTTTTGTCTACTCATTCTTTTCTTTTTTTTTCCTTCATCTTCCCCTTTTTGTTTTTCTCCATTTCATAGTCTCTCATCACTTTACTCCAATGGCAAGCTCCCCTAGCACTCTTTTTTGTTTGTATGTTTTTGGCTCCTGTTCCTCTCTCCTCCCTCCCATAGCATCTTAGCCCCACACAACACCGTCTCCTCCCTCCATCCTGCCTACCTGCATGGTGCTCTTAACATCACACCACCAAGCAGCACAGGCACGCCTACCAGAACCTGCCCTGCACTGATTACTGACCCACCCTGGTGGCTGTAGTAAGTGCCACAAACAACCCATCCCAGCAACTCCTCTTCAGCTAGACCTGCCCTGCTGTACCGTATCTGAGAGACTGACCCTATCAATTGGAGAAGAAGGTGAAAAGTATCCTGCCCACAGACAAGCAAACAATAAAGAACACACAGCCCAACTGCTCAGACATATACAAATTTTTTTAAAAAAGGACGAAACAACCAAATCTACAATCAATCAACGAGAAAAATAACTACTGAATGGCCTGAAGACAGCAGACAATATCAAAACATTTATAAAAACAGGCCAGAACAGTTCCAGTAGGCATCCAAAATAAAACAACAGATGACTTACCTGTGGAAGAAAAGGCACTAGAACTACCTGATTGGGAATTCAAATTTCTAATACTCAGAATTATCAAGAGTTGAAGCAAAAAGCAGAAACAAATGAGGAAAAAATAGACAAATTCATAGAGAAGGAAGACAAATTCATGGAAAATACAGCCAAAAAATGGAAGAATTCAGGAAAATAATGCAGGAACAAAATGCCAAAATAAATTCACAACTAGAAATTCTACTAAAACAACAATTAGAAATCCAAAAGATAAACAACAAGATTTCAGAAACGAACAGTGTCATACAAGGGCTGAGGAGCAGATTTGAAACAGTGGAAGACAGGATCAGTGGAAATGAAGACAAGCACTTGGATACAAATCTGTTCCTGGAAAACTCAGAAAAAAGAACAAAGAAAAATGAAGAGACCCTGAGAATTATGTGGGATACAATCAAAAGCAAAAATTTGTGAGTGATTGGAGTTCCAGAACAGGGACAGAAAAAACAAAAAAAAAAAACAAGAGGGGATAATTGAAGAACTGCTGACAGAGAACTTCCCCAATATCATGAAAGATGAAAAGGCGGTCATCCAAGAAGCTCAACGAACCCCATATAGTATAGACCCCAAAAGAAAATCAACAAGGCATATCATAATCACACTCACCAAAACTAAAGACAAAGAAAGAAATCTGAGAGCAGCTCGTGGAAAACAAGAAGTCACATACAGAGGAGAAACAATAAGACTAAGCTCAGATTATTCGGCAGAAACCATGCAGGCAAGAAGGCAATGGGATGACATATATAAGACCTTGAAAGAAAAAGATTGCCAGCCAAGAATAATATATCTTGCAAAAGTCTCATTAAAATATGGTGGTGAAATTAGGATATTTCTAGATAAACAGAAATTAAGGGAATATGTAAAAACTAAACCAAATTTACAAGAATTATTGAAGGGAGTCCTTCAGTCTGAGAACAAACATCTTCAGCTCACAGGCTGAATCTAGGAGACAGGATCATACCAGCCAGATACAAATTGAGGAAATGAACTCTCAAGAGCTATCCAAAACCAAAAGAAATACAACAGGGAATCAGAGAAGTTAATCTGTAAATGACAACAACATCAGAACAATAAAAGAGGAAAGAAAATGTGTGGGTATAGAACCTTCTAATGGAGAGGAAGGCAAGGCAATACCAAGTAATAATAGACTGCTTGAAACTTAAAAAGATAAGAGTAAATTTCACGGTAACCACAAAGACAGTTAACAAACATACTCATAAAAATAGAGAGGGAAAACATAAAGTCTCAGTAAAAACAAAACCTACAAAAACAAAACAAATGAAAAAAATCCACAAGCAAAAGTAACTCAGCACAAGAGAGTAAAAAGAACAAAGAAAACGTCAGCACCACAAAAAAAAGCACTAAAAAATAACAGAAATAAACTCACCTCTATCAATAATTACACTGAATGTAAATGGACTGAATGCACCCATAAAAAGATTGAGAATGACAGAATGGATAAAAAAACAGGATCCATCAATATGCTGTCTACAAGAGACACACCTTAGAAACAAAGATGTGAATTTATTAAAAATCAAAGGTTGGAAAAAAAATACATCAAGCTAACAACAACCAGAAAAGAGCAGGAGCGTCGATACTAATCTCAGATAAAATAGACTTTAAATCAAAATCCACCATAAAAGACAAAGAAAGACACTATATAATGATTAAGGGGAGGATCAATCATTAAACATAACCATAATAAACATCTATGCACCCAATGACAGGGCTCTAAAATACATAAAACAAACTCTAACAACACTGAAAAAAGAAACTGACAGTTCCACAATGATAGCAGGAGACTTCAACACACCACTCTCAGTAAAGGACAGAACATCTAAAAAGAAACTAAGCAAAGATACAGAAGACCTAAAGGACACAATCAGCCAACTTGACCTCATAGACATATATAGAACACTCTATCCAACAGCTGCAAAGTACACATTCTTTTAAAATGCACATGGAATGTTCTCCAGAATAGACCACATCTTAGGCCACAGAGCAATCCTCAACAAGATCCAAAACGTTGAGATAATTCAAAGTATCTTCTCTGACCACAATGCCATCAAGGTAGAAATTAACAATAGAAAGAGCAAGGAAATAAAATCAATTACATGGAAACTGAATAACACCCTGCTTGCACATCACTGGGTAATAGAAGAAATCAGAGATGGAATCAAAAAATTCCTAGAATTAAATGAGAATGAAAACTCATTATACCAAAACCTTTGGGACACAGCAAAGGCAGTCCTCAGAGGACAATTTATAGCAATGAGTGCACACATCAAATAAGAAGAAAGGAACAAAATCAAAACATTAACTACACAACTCAAATAGAAAGAGAACAGCAAAATAAGCCCACAGCCAACGGAAGAAAGGAAATAATAAAGATCAGAGTAGAAATAAATGAAATAGAGAACAGAAAAACAATAGAAAGAATCAACAAAACCAAAAGTTGGTTCTTTGAAAGAATCAACAAAATTGACAAACCACTGGCCAGACTGACAAAAGAAAAACAGGAGAGGACACAAATAACCCAAATAAGGAATGAAATGGGGGACATTACAACAGACCCAACTGAAATAAACAGGATTATAACAGAAAATTATGAAAAACTATACTCCAAAAAATTTGAAAACCTAGAGGAAATGGATAAATTGCTAGAAACACACTACCTACCCAACCTACAACAAACTGATATTGAAAATCTGAACAGACCAATAACAAGGGAAGAGATTGAAAAGGTAGTAAAAAAAAAATACTCCAAATAGAAAAAAAAAAGCCCTGGCCCGGATGGCTTCATGAAGAATTCTACAAAACATTAAGAGAAGAACTTGCACCAGTACTACTCAAGCTATTTCAGAGCATAGAAAAGGAAGCAACACTTCCGAATTCATTCTATGAAGCTAGCATAACGCTGATACCAAAACCAGGCAAAGACGCCACAAAAAAGAAAAGAAAGACCAATATCTCTCATGAATATAGATGCAAAAATTCTCAACAAAGTTCTAGCCAATAGAATTCACCATCATATCAAAAAGATAATACACCACAACCAAGTAGGATTCATATCAGGTATGCAAGGATGGTTCAACATTAGAAAATCAATCAACATAATCCACCACATAAATAAAAGGAAAGAAAAGAATCATAGGATCATCTTAATTGATGTAGAAAAGGCACTTGACAAAGTCCAACATCCATTCCTGACAAAAATTCTCAATAAAATAGGTATAGAAGGGAAATTTCTCAACATAATAAAGGCCATCTATGCAAAACCAACAGCCAACATCATTCTTAATGGAGAGAGGCTGAAAACATTCTCCTTGAGAACAGCAACAAGACAAGATGCTGTTTATCACCACTCCTATTTAACATTGTGCTGGAAGTTCTAGCTAGAGCAATAAGGCAAGAAAAAGAAATAAAGGACATTAAAATTGGGAATTAAGAAGTTAAACTCTCCTTGTTTGTGGATAATATGATACTATACATAGAAAACCCTAAAGACTACACGAGAACTCTACTGGAACTAATAGAAAGTGTAAGCAGAGTAGCAGGATACAAGATAAACATACAAAAATCAGTTGGATTCCTATACACCAATAAAGAAAATGATGAAAGGGAAATCAGGAAAACAATACCATTTATAATAGCCCCTAAAAAAATAAAATACTGAAGAATAAATCTAACCAGGGGTGCAAAAGACCTATACAAAAAAACTACAAAACACTACTGCAAGAAACCCAAAGGGATCTACATAAATGGAAAAACATCCCATGCTCATGGATAGGTATACTCAACATTGTGAAAATGACAATTCTACCCAAAGCAATTTACAAATAAAATGAAATCCCAATCCAAATACCAACAACATTCTTCAAAGAGATGGAAAAACTAATCATTAACTTTATATGGAAAGGGAAGAAGCCCCGAAAAAGTAAATCACTACTGAAGAGGAAGAAGAAACTTGGAGGACTCACACCACCTGACCTCAGAACCTACTATACAGCTATGGTAGTCAAAACAGCCTGGTACTGGTACAATGACTGATACATTGACCAATGGAACAGAATTGAGAACCCAGATGTAAACCCTTCCACCTACGGTCACCTGATCTTTGACAAGGGCCCAAAGTCCATCCAATGGGGAAAAGACAGTCTTTTTAATAAATGGTGATGGCAAAACTGGATATCCATCTGCAAAAAATGAAACAGGACCCATACCACACACCATATACATAAATTAATTCAAAATGGATCAAAGGAATAAATATAAAGCCAAAAACTATAAAGTTCGTAGAAGGAAAAATAGGACCAACACTTCAGGCCTTAATACATGGCATTAACAGGATACAAACCATAATCATCAATGCACAAAACCCGACAGATAAGCTAGATAACTGGGATCTTCTAAAAATCAAACACCTATGCTCTTCAAAAGACTTAACCAAAAGAGTAAAAAGAGAAACTACAGAATGGGAAAACATTTTGGACAGTACAATCAGACAAGGGTCTAATCTCCATAATCTACAAGAAAATCCAACACCTCTACAACAAGAAAACAAATAATCCTATTAAAAATGAGCAAAAGAAATGAACAGACACTTCATCAAAGGACACACTTAAACGGCCAACAGACACATGAGGAAATGCTCAGGATCACTAGCCATTAGAGAAATGCAAACTAAAATTACAATGAGATACCATCTCACCACAGCATTACTGGCACAAATCAAAAACACTGGAAATAACAAATATTGGAAGGGCTGCGGGGAGATCGGCACTCTTATGCACTGCTGGTGGGAATGCAAAATGATACAACGACTTTGGAAAAGGATATGGCGCTTCCTTAGAAAGCTAGAAATAGACATAACATATGATCCAGAAATCCCACTCCTAGAAATATATCCTAGAGAAATAAGAGTCGTCTCTCGAATACACATATTGACACCTATGTTCATGGCAGCATTGTTCACAATAGCAAAAAGGTGGAAACAACCTAGATGCCCATCAGCAGATGAAAGGATAAACAAACTATGGTACATATACACAATGGAGTACTATGCAATGATAAATAACAATGATGAATCTGTGAAGCATCTCATAACATGGATGAAACTGGAGGACATTATGCTGAGTGAAATAAGTCAATCACAAAAGGACAAATATTGTATGAGACCTCTACTTTAAAAAGTCATGAAAAAGTTTACACACAGAGTAACAATCTTTGTTGGTTATGAGGGATGGGAGGGGTCGGGGGGAATATGAAGTGCACAGTAGATAAGTGGTAACTTTGGTAAAGGGTAAGACAGTACACAATACTGGGGAAGCCAGAACAACTTGTATAAAGAAAGGTTATGGAAGCTCCATAGACATATCCAAACTCCCTGAGGGAATGAAGTGCTAGTCGGAGGGCTGTGGGGACCATGGTCTCAGGGAACATCTAGATCAATTGGCATAACACACTTTATAAAGAAAATGTTCCACATTCTACCCTGATGAGTAGCGTCTGGAGTCTTAAATGCCTGTGAGCAGCCATCTAAGATTCTCCACTGGTCTCACTCCTTCAGGAGCAAGGGAGAATGAAGAGAACAGGATACAAGGAAAAGATTAGTCCAAAGGACTAATTGTCCACAGCTACAAAGGCCTCCAGCAGACTGAGTCCAGTACAGCTAGATGGTGCCCGGCTACCACCACTGACTGCTCTGACCAGGATCACAACAGAGGGTTCTGGACAGAGCTAGAAAAGGATGTAGAACAAAATTCTAACACACACAAAAATGACCAGATTTTTTGGCCTAAAAGAGAGTGGAGAAACCCTGAGAGTATGGCCCCCAGACACCCTTTTAGTTCAGTGATGAAGTCACTTCCAAGGTTCACCGTTCAGCCAGGGATTGGACAGCCCCATAAAACAAAATGGGACTAATGAGGCACAGCAGTCCAGGGACAAGGAATAGAAGGCAGAAGAGGACATCAAAGCTGGTGATAGGGAACCCAAGGTTGAGTAAGGACACTGTTGATGTGTAGTGGGGTTGTTAACTATTGTCATAGGGCAACATGAGTACTAACTGTTTAATGAGAAACTATTTTGTTCTGTAAACCTTCATCTAAAGTGAGAATAGCAGCATAACTGGAAGAGCATAGTTGATGTCACTGAACTGTGCATGTAGAAATTTTTGAAATGGTGTATCTTTGGCTGTGTATATTTTTCCCCCGAAAAAAAAAGGTTGAGAAGTTAGAAGGTTGACATGTTGTGGAGTTGTTAACCAATGTCATAAAATAATATGTGTACTACTGTTTAAAGAGAAACTATTCTGTCAACCTTCACCTGAAGTACTATGAGGAAAATGTTTTGATAGGCATACCAGTAGATTGAATATGGGTTAGTAAAACTGAAGGTATGCTAAAAAAAAATTTTTCAAAAAGAATTTCAAAGAGAAAAAAACAAAAATGAAAACAAAACAAAAAACAAACAAACAAAAGAAAACCAAAAGGAAAAAAGAAAAGCAGACCAGAATATTCAAAACCTGTGCACTGCAAAGCAACTACAAGAGTTGTAACATACATATAATGGGAATTCCAGAAGAAGAAAGACAGAAAGGAGCACAAGAGATGCATGAAGTAATAATGGTTTAGACTTTGCCAAAATTAATAACAGACACCAAACTACAGATACAGAAAACTTGCAGAACAGTAAGCAAAATAAATAACAGAAGGTCTATTTCTAGACATAATACATTCTAACTTCAGAAAACCAAAGAGAAAGAGAATGTCATTAAAGAATGAAAACATAAGAGTAAAACAAAAAATAATCAAACAAAAACACACGGCCTATAAATGAACAAGGGTAAGAACGACATCAGACTTCTGTTCACAAACCATGGAAGCAAGAAAAGCGGAGTGAAATATTTAGTGTTGAAAGGAATATATGTGTGTGTGTGTGTGTGTGTATAACCTGTTGCCATCGAGTCAATTCCGACTCATGGCAACCCTATAGGACAGACCAGGACTGCCCCATAGGGTTTCCAAAGATGGGTGGTGGATTCGAAGTGCCGACCTTTTGGTTAGCAGCCAAGCTCTTGACCATTGCTCATATATATATATATATATATATATATATATATATACGTACACATATATAACAACCTATAATTCTTTAGACATTGAAATTGTCCTTCAAAATTGAAGGGTAAATAGACTTTCTCAAACAACCAAAAAATGGAGGGAATTTATCACTAGTAGATCTTCCTTAGGAGCCCTGGTGGCACAGTGTTTAAGCCCTTGATTGCTAACCAAAAAGTCAGCAGTTTGAACCTACCAGGTGCTCCACAGGAGAATGATATGGCAGTCTGCTTCCATAAAAATTCATGTCTTCGAATCTCTACGGGACAGTTCTATTCTGTCCTATAGGGTCACTATGAGTCAGAATTCACTTGATGGTAATTGGTTTGGTTTTTGGTTTAGAATTGCCTTGCAAGGAATGTTAAAAGAGAATATTCAGAGACAAGGAAAATGATATACCTTAGAAACTCAGATCTATATAAAGAAAGAAAGAGAGTTAGAAAAGGAATAAATGAAGGTAAAATAAAACGTTTTGTTTTTCTTATTCTTAATTGATCTAGCAGATAATCGTTTAAAATAATAATGGTAATAATAGTAATTGAATGATTATAACTTAATGTATAAGTAAAACAAATTATAGCAGTGTTTTAAGGAATGAGAGAGGAATTGGGCACACTCTGTTGTAAGATACTTGTACTAACTGTGAAGTGATATAAAATGGATTGAATGGTGTCCACTAAAAATATGTAATGAAGTCCCAGCCCCTCTACCTGTGGATGTGATCCTGTTTGAAAATAGCAGAGCTTCGAACCAGTTAGAAATGGTTCGGTCATGGCTGACAGAAACAAGGGCAGCGTATGCATTACATAGCAACCAAATCTCTTGTGCATCGGATTTTGACCTGAGTAGGAAACAGGCAGTAGTGCCCTGATTAAAGATGGTGACTGACCGTGCCACAGTACACATTCAAAGTGGCATGGTCAGCCGCCATGTTTGAATTGGACACCACTGCCTGTTTCCTACTCTGGTTAAAATCCAACATGCAAGAGATTTGGTTGCTATGCCACATATATGCTGCCCTTGCTTCTGTCAGTCATGACTGAGCCATTTTAAACCAGTTCAAAGCCCTGGAAAATAGGCTTGTTTGTTTGTTTGTTATGTTAATAAGTTCATACTAGAGTCAGGTGATTTGTAAATCTAATTTCTGTGAGTTATAAAAAGAGGAGACTAGACACAGAGACACACAAATGGAGAAAACAGATGCCAAGGAGCACTAAAGAATGCCAAGGAACACCAAGAAACACCAAGGAACACCTAGGCTACCAAAAAGGAAGGACCATCTCCTAGAAATGATGCTCTGACTTGGACTTCTAGCCTTCAGAACGGTGAGAAAACAAATTTCTGTTCTACAAGGCCACTCATTTGTATTTATGTTATGGCAGCACTAGGTAACTAAGACATGGATTTACCATAAAGCTACAATAATTAAGATAATGTGGTATTGTCAAAAGAATAGACATATGGATCAGTGAAAAGAATAGAGAGCCCAGAAATAGACCCACACAAATATAGTCAAATGATATGGACAAATGAACAAAAGCAATTTAATAGGGAAAGGATAGTCTTTTCAACAAATTGAAATGTTGGATGTTCACATGCAAAGAAAAAAAAAGAATAGAGATACAGACCTCACAACTTTCATTAAAAAAGTATCAAAATGAATCATAGATCAAAATTTGAAATTATAAAAATTCTAGAAAAACACATAAGAAAAAATAATTCTAGGTTATAACGTGTTTGACTATGAGGTTCCAACACAATATCGAAACCATAACTCATTGTCATGGATTGAATTGTGTGCCCCAAAAATATATGTCAACTTGACTAGGCCATGAGTCCCAGTATTGTGTGGTTGTCCTCTCTTTTGTGATCTGATGTAATTATCCTTCATTTTGTGATATGCTGTAAATCCTAACCTCTGTCTGTTAATGAGGCAGGATTACAATGGGGTGTATTTTGAGTCACAGCCTTATGAGAGGGCGTGATTCAAGTCACACCCTCACTCAAGTCACACCCTCACTCAGGTCACACCCTTGCTTGAGTCACACCTTTTATCTTATAAGTTAAAAGGAGAGAGAAACAAATAGAGAGAAGAGGGAACTTACTACCACCAAGAAAGAATAGCCAGGAGCAAAGCATGTCCTTTTAACCGAGGGTCCCTGTGCCGAGAGCCTTCTAGACCCAGGGGAAGACTGATGCCAAGACACATGGTGATCTCTAAGGAACCAGAAAGCAGAAGCTTAGAGACAAGGACCTTCCTCCAGAGCCAGGAGAGAGAAAAAGCCTTCCCCTAGAGGCAGCACTCTGAATTCGGACTTCTAACCACCTAAAATGTGAGAAAATAAATTTCTATTTGTTAAAGCCACCCACTTCTGGTATTTCCGTTATAGCAGGACTAGATAACTAAGACATCCGTGAAAGAAAAATTGGGCAAGTAGAATTTTTTAAAAATTAAAATTTCTACTCTGTTAAAGACATTTTTAAAATAATAGACAAACCACAGAATAAGATAAAATATTTGTAAGACACATATCTGATTTTAAAAAAATCTTAAAACTCAACAACAGAAACACAAATAATCCACTTATAAAATAGGCAAAAATTTGAACAGATACCTAATCAGAGAAGTTATATAGATGGTAAGTAATCATATCAAAATATACTTAATATTATATGTTATTAAACTAAAAAAAACCAAACCCGTTGCCACTGAGTCGATTCCAACTCATAGTGAAAGTATATGACGGAGTAGAACTGTTCCATAGGGTTTCCAAGGAGCAGCTAGTGGATTCAAACTGCCGAACTTTTGTTTAGCAGCCACAGCTGTTAACCAGTGCACCACCAGGGCTCCTATATGTCATTGGAGACTGCAAATTAAAACAATAGGATACCAGTAAACACCTACTAAAATGTGAAAAATCGAGAAAAAGCCCAATTGGTAGTAATTTCTGGTAAGCATGAGCACCAACTGGAACTCTCATCATTGATGTTGGGAATACCAAATTGTACAGCCATTTTTGTAGACAATTTGGCCGTTTCTTATAAATCTAAACATAGTTTTACCATATGATCTATCAATCATGCTTTTAGGTATTTACCCAACTGATTCGATAACATGTCCACACAAAATGCTGCACATGAACATGCAGAGCAGACTCATTCATAATTGCCAAAAACTGAAAGCAACAAAAATGTCCTCTAATATGTGATTTGATAACCTGTGCTATATCCATACAATGGAGTATTACTCAGTAATGAAAATAAATAAGCTATAAAACCCTGAGAAGACCTAGATTAATCTCAAATGCATTTTGCTAAGTTAAAAAAAAAAAAAAGTCTGTAAAGCCTATATACTATATAATTTACAATTTTATTAAATTCTAAAAAAGGAAAACTATAGCCATGATAAAAGGTAAGTGGTTGCTAAGGGGTTCGAGAGGGTAGTTAATAGGTGAAACCAGGTGATACTTTAGAGTATCTGTGTTATACTCTACTTGTGGATATCTGACACTATGCATTTCTAAAACCCATAAAATTTTACAGTACAAACAGTGAAACTTATACTAAAAAAGAAAAAAAATCAGAACACTGGAGGATTCTCAGGACGGAATGCAGAATGTGGCAAAACAACTGAAATGTATTACAAATGTATCAAACAATCTGAAGGAGCTGGGCCAAAAAAGGCTAGCCTAAATAACTTTTGAAATGCATGGAGTCTTTAAGATCAAAGCCAAAATAATTCGTGCATAAGCACTATTCTCTAGTTGATAACATTGTTTCTTATAGAGATATTAGTTAACAAGTTTAATACACCTATACCTGTCTGCTGGAATTGGTCAAATAAGTGCAGGTAGTCCCCCAACTTATGACAGAGTTCCGTTCTGGGTGACTCTGTTGTTATCAGTTCTGAAGTAAATAGAATAGCTCTATTTTTTTTTTAAGTTTTCATTTTTATTCCATCTTCTTATGAATATCTTTATAAATCTGGCGGTATTTTGAACAGTAAATCATAATATTGAACATCTGCGAGTAAACATCTGAGAATGATAACATCAGCAAATTACCCGCTGTAACGTACTGCTAATGGTAAAATGCACAAAAAAAAAAAAAAGGCAATCGAAGGACAGTTCATCGTAACTAGAATACACAGTAAGTTGGGAACTAGCTGTAAATGGATGGCAGATGGTGGAATCCAGACTCTCACTGTTGGAGTAGGAGTTTACAGATCAGCAAGGGGAGGAGGTTAGAATTATCCATGTGGTAATGGATTGTAATTGCAGACATCAGTGTGAACTGATATTTAGCTTAATATACATACAGTTGGCTACATATAGAAATATTTCTGGATATGCGTATATGCACAGGTTAGCATACACGTATGTATTTCCTTGCTCTATCAGTTGAAAGGACCTAGAAGCCACGACACCCCAGGAGCGAAGATCACTGCTAACACTCAGATTTTGGTATCTAATACCATTCTCCAATAAAAGGAAAACAGGAAATATACAAGATGATTCTACAGTATCTTGGAGTTTCAGGAAGTAAGGATATACTTTAAAAAGCTATAATGATTGGGGGTATGTCAAAGAGGCACAGGAACCACCTGAAATTTATCCCAATGGCCAAAACTGTAACAATTTAAACATAATAAATAATGTAGTATCAGATTGTAACCCAATGTATAAAATAAAAATCCATCAGTTTATACTCATGTAAATTAATGACTGAATACATCAAGAAATGGGGGAGAAAAGACAAATATTACATGCAGTAAAATTCTAAATAATTAATGTAGACCCTTCATCCTCAAGGAGGAACAACATTACTATTTCTTAAGTACTACACACACGTAGTCATTTTTGCCAAAGCATATGATATAGAAAGGGGCAAGGAGGCATTAAAACTAGTTCTACAGTGGAAAAACCTGAAAAACTCTATCTTAGCCATATGATCAATGTTATTAACATCAACAGTTATGCCATGTTGGTAGTATGTACCCTTGACATGGTGTGATGACAATGGCACTTTAGCTTTGTAGTCTTCCTCCCCCAAACTGGTAACTCCAGTCTAATCATGATAAGGATCCGTGGTGGTGCAGTTGTTAAGAGCTTGGCTGCTAACCAAAATATTGGCAATTTGAATCCAACAGCTGCTCCTTGGAAACCCTATGAGGCAGTTCTATTCTGTCCTATAGGGTCACTATGAGTTGGAATCTACTCGACAGAAACTTTGGTTTAGTTTGGTTGGGATTATGACAAAATATCAGACAAATTCCAATTAAAGAACAGTCCATAAAATATCTGACCAGTTCTCCTCATACTGTCAAATTCATCAGAAACAAAGAAAGTCTCAGAAACTGTCATGGCTAAGAGGAGTCTAAACAGGCATGATAACTAAATGTAATATGGTATCCTGGGTAGGATCCTGGAATGTAAAAAGGACATTACATAAAAACCAAAGAAACTGAATAGAGTATGAACTATGGTTAATAATAATGAATTGGTATTGGTTCAGAAGTTTTAACAAATACACCTGTCTTAGTCATCTAGTGCTGCTATAACAGAAATACCACAAGTGGATGGTTTTAACAAAGAGAAGTTTATTTCCTCACAGTCAAAGTAGTCTCAAAGTCCAAATACAGTGTGTCAGCTCCAGGGGAAGTCTTTCTCTCTCTGTCAGCCTTCTCATCAGTGTTCCCCTGGACTAGGAGCTTCTCGGCACAAGGACCCATGTCCAAAGGATGCGCTCTGCTCCTGGCACTACTTTCTTGATGGTATGAGGTCCCCAACTCTCTACTTGCTTCCCTTTCCTTTTATCTCTTGAGAGATAAAAGGTGGTGCAGGCCACACCCCAGGGAAACTCCCTTTACATTAGATCAGGGATGTGACCTGGGTAAAGATGGTGTTACATTCCCACCCTAATCCTCTTTAACATAAAATTACAATCACAAAAGGGAGGCCAACCACACAATTCTGGGAATCATGGCCCAGCCAAATTGATACACACATTTTGTGGGGGACATAATTCAAACCATGACAACACCATCCTAATATTTGGTATTAATTCTAAGGAAAACTAGATGAGGGGTATATGCGAATTTTCGGGACTGTCTTTGCAGGTGTTCTGTAAACTTAAAGCTGTTCTGAAAAATAAGATTTAAAGAAATGGATTAACTAAGATCTAACCACTGGAAAATCTGATTCCACAGGTCTAGCATGAGGCCCCATACATGTCATTTGTAACAGCACTAGGAGCCCTGGTGGTGCAGTGGTTAAGAGCTAGGCTGCTAACCAAAAGAATGCCAGTTTAATCCACCAACGGCTCCTTGGAAAATCTATGAGGCAGTTCTATTCTGTTTGATAGGGTTGCTATGAGTCAGAATTGACTCAATGGCAAAGCGGGGTATGAAGAGCTAAGAAACACAGCCAGAATTAAGAGACAGAAGCAATCTTTTAAGTGAAGCTCACTTTTTTATCAATACACCGTGCTACAGTGTCCGGCACCTACCCATTGCCATCAAGTCAATTCCGACTCAGAGTAACCCTATAAGACAGAGTAGAACTGTCCCATAGGGTTTCCAAGGAGCAGCTGGTGGATTCAAACTGCCAATATTTTAGTTAGCAGCTGAACGCTTAGATACTGCACCGCCAGAGCTGAATCCGGCACATAGTAGACAGTAAATTAAATATTTCTTGAAGAAATGAATCATAAAATACTATAGTGAGAAGTAAGGACCTTCAGTGTTGCAAATGGTTTGCGATCAGCTGCTAACCTAAAGGTTGACGGTTGGAACCCACCCAGAAAAACCTGGTGAACTGCTTGCTTCCATAAAGATTACAGCCAAGGAAACCCTATGGAGCAGATCTACTCTAACACGTGATTGCTATGAGTCGGAATATACTCAGTGGCAATAGGGTTTGTTTTTTATACTGAGAAGTGAAGCATAGCAAAAGCCATACTTTTAACTTGTATCTAAATTTTTCTGATGTAGGCACATTTATTAAAAAACAAAATACAGTAATTAAAACAATTTTATTCTGCATAACATCTCTGTTGATATGTGCAAAATGCATATTTGCCATATTGCCCAAATAATTAAGCAATTATAGTCTTTGTGTCACAATATTGGAATCTTTTGTGTTGATGAGAAAAAGATTACATTTCAAAACGGCATTGAGAATATAAACAGAAGTAGTATGCTAATAAAGTATTTTAATTTTCTATTTCTACTCTATAACAAGTACTGTTTTTTGAAAATATTTTATATGTATTTATACATGTTTGTGTAACTAAATTTTGATATTGTCTGCATGCTCATTTCTAAATACCCATTATCTAGCATAGTAGAAGGAGCACTGGTGGTGCAGTGGTTAAGCAATTGACTGCTAACTGAAAGGTCAGTGGTTTGAACCCACCAGCCAGTCTGTGGGAGAAAAATGTGGTAATCTGCTTCTGTAAGGATTTATGGCCTTGGAAACCCCATTGGGCAGTTCCACTCTACTACAGAGTCACAATGAGTCGCAATTAACTCAATGTCGGTGAGTTTTGGTTTTAGCGTAGCAGAAAATGCAAACATAAAAGATTACAGAAAAAGTAAATACATGAGTAAATACTGGAATAAGTGCATATACTGAAGGTCAGGAAAGATACCTGACTGCTTGGAATGAGGCTTATGCTGAATTCTATAATTGTAATTCTGTTATTGATTATCTCAGTTTTGTATCTTCTTTCACCTTTCATAATAAGTATGTGTGTATATGTATGTGTGGAGCCCTGGTGGCACAGTGGTTAAGCGTTCGGCTGCTAACCAAGAGGTCTACAGTTTGAATCCACCAGCCACTCCCTGGAAACCCTATAGGGCAGTTCTACTCTATCCAATAGGGTCACTATGAGTCAGAAAGGGTTTATATATGTATGCATAGATGTATATATTATATATATATATATAAATATGTGTGTTGTTTACAAAGATGTTAAGAAACTAAGGAAATAATATTTTAATGATTTCCATAGAATCAAACATATTCTAGCCATCACTTATAAACTAATTGACCAGTTTTAAGAAAATACTTTGCCAGAATATCTTCCTTGTTCAAATTCTGATCTAGTAATTTTCTGCAAATTAACATTTCCACCAGAGGGTGCAAAAAAGAACAAAATTAAGGTTTGTCTCACATTTTGTAATAAAAAAGGATGAAGACTGAAGCTATTGGCCAAAATTATGTTTAAACAAATGAACAATAAACCCATTGCCATTGAGTTGATGCCAACTCATAGCAACCCTGTAGGAGAGAGTAGAACTGCACATGAGGGTTTCTAAGGTTGTAATCTTAATAGAAGCAGACTGCCACGTCTTTCTCCAGTGGAGCAGCTGGTGGGTTCGAACTGCCGACTTGTGGTTGGTAGCCGAGCACTTAACCACTGTGCCTCCAGGCCTCCTAAAGTATCTAAAAAATTGTAAATTTAATTAATCCATTTAGAGAGTGTAAGTGTCTTCATATCCAGTTTGGGGAGGCAGTGCTGTATAGAAAAGTGGTTAAAGATGGTCTCTGGTGTAGAAAAGTTGAGTTAAAATTCTACTTTGATACGCATTATTGGGTTTTCATATTGGGCAAGTATCTTAGTCCTCTTGTTTTCCTTATTTCTAACTTGTTTTCAGGCATCCACCACAAAACCCAGATTCTGTTTTTCACCATCCAGAATTTTATGTTCAGTTCCAAGATCATTCTCAAGCAGCCCTATATTTCTATTTCATAAATTTGTGCATGGATTGAATGAGACAATTTTTAAAAATTATTTAATTCATCTCATGACACAGAATGGTAAATAACTGGTAGCTGATGTTTCCTCTGCTTCTGTTCTCACTTTTTTACTCATTCTCCTCCTTCTCTGCCTCCCTCTTTACGGTAATGCTATTTGTTCAAATGAACATGCCCTCCATTAAACTAGCTTTACAAATGTTGATGACATGTAGGATGGTTATTATAGCCAAAGAATTAAGAAAATGCCTGGATCCACTTGCATATCAAAAAGCACACTTTATCACCCCCCCGCTTTTTTTAATTGTGCTTTAGGTGAAAGTTTACAGCTCAAGTTAATTTGTCATACAACAATTTATACATATACTGTTTTGTGACATTAGTTGCAGTCCCTACAATGTGGCAGCACACTCCCCCTTTCCACCCCTATTTCTTGTGTCCAGTCACCAGTTTCTGTCCCTTCTTGCCTTCTCATCCTGCTTATGGACAGGAGCCACCCATTTGGTCTGGTGTATCTAGTTGAACTAAGAAGCACACGCCTCACGAATATTATTCTTTGTTTTATAATCCAGTCTAATCTTTGTCTGAAAAGTGGGCTTCAGAAATGGTTATAATTCTGGATTAACAGAGCATCCAGGGGGCATAATTTTGGGGGTTCCTCCAGTCTCTGTCAGACCATTAAGTCTGATCTTTTTGTGTGAATTCGAATTCTGCTCCACACTTTTCTCCCACTCCGTTCAGGAGTCTCTGCTGTGTTCCCTGTCAGGGTGGTCATTGGTAGTAGCCAGGCGCCATGTAATTCTTCTGGTCGCAGGTAATGGAGTCTCTGGTTTATGTGGACCTTTTGTCTCTTGGGCTATATTTTCCTTGCGTCTATGGTGTTCTTCCTTCTTCTTTGCACCAAGTGGGTTGGGGCCAATTGATGCATCTTAGATGGCTGCTCACAAGCTTTTAAGACCCCAGACACCACTCACCAAAGTGGGATTCAGAACACTTTCTTAATAAATTTTGTTACGCCAGTTGACCTAGATGTCCTCCGAAACCATGGTCCCCAGAACCCAGCCCCAGCTACTCTGTCCCTGAAAGTGTTTGGGTGTGTTCAGGAAACCTCTTAGTTTTTGCTTTGGTCCAGTTGTGCTGACTTCCCCTGTATTGTGTGTTATCCTTTCCTTCACCTAAGATGATTCTTATCTACTATCTAGTTAGTGAATTCGTCTCTCCCTCCCTCCCCACCCATGTAACCATCAGCAAATGCTTTCTACTGTTTAAACATTTTCTTGAGTTCTTATAATAGTGGTCTGATACAATAATTGTCCTTTTGTGACTGACTAATTTCACTCAGCATAATGTGCTCCAGATTCGTACATGTTGTGAGATGTTTTGCGGATTCATCATTGTTCTTTATTGTTGTGTAGTATTCCATTGTGTGTATCTACCATAGTTTGTTTATCCATTCGTCTGTTAATAGGCACCTAGGTTGTTTCCATCTTTTCACTATTGTGAACAGTGCTGCAATGAACATGAGTGTGCATATATCTATTCGTGTGATGGCTCTTATTTCTCTAGGATATATTCCAAAGAGTGGGATTGCTGGATCGTTTGGTCCTTCTATTTCTAGCTGTTGAAGGAAGTGATAAATTGATTTCTAAAATGGTTGTACCATTTTACATTCCCACTGACAGTACATCAGTGTTCCAGTCTCTCCACAACCTCTCTAACATTTATTATTTTGTGTTTTTTGGATTCGGTGCCAGCCTTGTTGTGGTGAGATTGTATCTCATAGGAGTTTTGATTTGCATTTCTCTAATGGCTAATGATCGTAAGCATTTCCTCATGTACCTGTTAGCCACCTGAATGTCTTTTTTTAGTGAAGTTCCTGTTCATATTCTTTGCCCATTTTTTAACTGTGTTGTCTTTTTGTTGTTGAGCTGTTGCAGTATCTTGTAGATTTTAGAGATTAAACCCTTATCCGATATGTCATAGCCAAAAATTTTTTACCAGTCTGTAGGTTGTCTTTTTATTCTTTGGATGAAGTCTTTTGATGAGCATAGGTGTTTGATTTTTAGGAGCTCCCAGTTATCTAGTTTCTCTTCTAGTGTTTATGCATTGTTAATTATGGTTTGTATTCTGTTTATGCCATGTATTAGGGCTCCTAGTGCCATACCTGTTTTTTCTTCCATGATCTTTATCATTGTAGAATTTGTATTTAGATCATTCATCCATTTTAAGTTGGTTTTTGTACATAGTATGAGGTATGGATCTTGTTTCAGTTTTTTTGTAGATGGATATCTGGTCGTTCCAGCACCATTTGTTAAAGAGACTGTCTTTTCCCAAATTAACGAACTTTGGACCTTTGTCAAATATCAGCTGCTCATAGGCGGATGTATTTACATCTGGATTTTCAATTCTGTTCCATTGGTCTGTGTCTATTGTTGTACTAGTACCAGGCTGTTTTGACTACTATGGCAGTGTAATAGGTTCTAAAATCAGGTAGTCTGAGGCCTTCCACTTTGTTCTTCTTCTTCAGTAAATCTTCACTTGTTCTGGGCCTCTTCCCTTTCCATATGAAGTTGGTGATTTGTTTCTCCACCTCGTTCAAAAATATTGTTGGAATTTGAATCAGGATTGCATCATATCTGTAGATTGCTTTGGTTAGAATTAACATTTTCACAACGTTCAGTCTTCCTATCCATGAGCATGGTATGTTGTTCCACTTATGTAGGTCTCTTTTGGTTTCTTGCATTACTGTCTTGTGATTTTCTTTGTATAGGTCTATTACATCTCTGTTTAGGTTTATTCCTAAGTCCTTTGTCTTCTTGGGGGCTATTGTAAATGGTATTGATTTGGTGATTTCCTTTTCAAAGTTCTCTTTGTTGATGTAGAGAAATCCAACTGATTTTTGTATGTTTACTTTGAATCCTGATACTTTGCTGAAATATTCTGTTAGTTCCAGTAGTTTTCTTATGGATTCTTTGGGGTTTTCTGTGTATAAGACCATATCATCTGCAAATAGGGATACTTTTACTCTTCCTTACCAATTTGGATGCCCTTTATTTCTTTTTCTTGCCTTTACAAAGAACCAGCTTTTGGTCTTGTTGACTCTTTCAATTGTTTTTATCTTCTCTGTTTCATTTATTTCTGCTCTAATCTTTATTATTTCCTTCCATCTGATGCCTGAGGGCTTCTTTTGCAGTTCTCTTTCTATTATTCAAGTTGTAGGGTTAATGTTTTGATCTTGACCCTTTCTTCTTTTTAAATGTGTGCATTTATTGCTATACACTGACCTCTGAGGACTGCTTTTGCTGTGTCCCAAAGGTTCTGGTAATATGTGTTTTCATTTTCATTTGATTCTATGAATTTCTTTATTCTGTCCATGATTTCTTCTATAACTCAGTAGTTTTTGAGCAAGGTGTTGTTCAGTTTCCATGTATTTGATTTTTTTTCCTTGCTGTTTATGTTATTGATTTCTACATTTGTGGCTTTATAGTCAGAAAAGATGCTTTGTAATATGTCAATGTTTTGGATTCTGTTAACGCTTGCTTTGCGGCCTAATATGCGGTCTATTATGGAAAATGTTCCATGTGCTTTGGAAAAGAATGTATATCGGGCTGCTGTTGGGTGGAGTGTTTTGTATATGTCTGTGGGGTCAGGTTGATTGATTGCGGCATTTAGATCTTCTGTGTCTTTTTTGAGTTTCTTTCTAGATGTTCTGTCCTTCCCCGAAAGTGGTTTGTTGAAGTCTCTTACTATTATTGTGGGGCTGTCTATTTCTCTTTTCAATGCTGTTAGAGTTTGTTTTGTGTATTCTGGAGCCCTGTAATTGGATGCATAAATATTTATTATAGTTATGTCCTCCTGGTATATTGACCCTTTAATCATTATAAAGTGTCCTTCCTTATCCTTTGTGGTGGATTTTACTTTAAAGTCTGTTTTGTTAGAGGTTAATATTGCCGCTTATGCTCTTTTTTGCTTGTTGTTAGCTTGATATATTTTTTTCCATCCTTTTAGTTTTAATTTGTTTGTGTCTCTGAGTCTAAGGTGTGTCTCTTGTAGGCAGCATATAGACAGATTGTGTTTTTTTATCCATTCTGCCACTCTCTGTCTCTTTATTGATGCATCTAGTCCATTTACATTCAGTGTAATTTTCTATAGGTATGAGTTTACTACTGTCATTTTGATGTAATTGTTGTATGTTGTTGACAGTTTCTTTGTTCCACTGAATTTTTGGTGCTGAGTCATTTTTCTTTATGTATTTTCTTTTCATCTTTTTCATTATTGTTCATTCTGTGTTTGCTGAGTCTATGTTTTTCTTCTTTTTTATTTTGATGAGTAGATTTGTTAGTTTCCTTTGTAGTTACCTTAAAATTTACCTTTATTTTTCTAAGTTTAAACCAATCTTTTGTTTCTTGCTATCGCCCTACCTTCCTTTCCTTATGAAAGTTCTATGATTACACTATTTAGTCCCTCTTTTTGTTTCAGTCTTGTCATTGTATACATATTGATATCTCTGTTTCCCTATTTTTAGACTTTTAACTTTGACTTAATTTCTCAACTTCCCTATCTGTTTTGGTATCTGGTTGTTCTAGTCTTGGGTTGTGGTCTGATATTGTTGGCTTTGTAGCAGAAGGCCTCCCCTTAATATTTCTTGTAATTTTGATTTCATTTTTACTAATTCCGTTAACTTCTGTTTTTCTGGAAGTGCTCTAATTTCACTATCGTATTTTAGAGAGAGTTTTGCTGGATATGTAATTCTTGGCTGGCATTTATTTTTTCTTCAAGGCTTTGTATGTATCATTCCATTTCCTTCTTGCCTGCATGGTTTCTGCTGAGTAGACTGAGCTTATTCTTATTGACCCTCCTTTGTAGATGACTTTTCCTTTATCCCTATGTGCTCTTAAGATTCTATCTTTATCTTTAGTTTTGGCAAATTTGATAGTAATAGGTCTTGGTGACTTTGTTTTGAGATTTATCCTGTGTGGGGTTTGATGAGCTTCTTGGAGAGGGAAAATAGGGACACAAAAATAGGGAAAAAAGACACAGACTGGATCAATAGAGAGGGTTTTTCCCCCCTTGTTTTAAAAGGATCTCTCCATTTGGAACTGCTTGCTTAGTTCTCTTCCCATTTCATTTACGCAGATCATTTACTAAGCAGTGCAGTAGTATTTTTACAGAACTGAGAAAATGTGTCAAAGTTCTTGTCAAAGAAATTTAAAATATATGGCAAAATTGATTTGCCATATAATTTCAGAAGGCAGTTTTCAGGACTTCATTTTGCTCATCTGAAAGTAGAAATTTAACCACATCAAATAACTCATCGTTTTATGAATTGCTCCAAGATAAAGATACAAATTTATTATTAATTTTGCATGAGGTATAATGTGTTATGATCCACATATTAGGCCTTTTTTATCTGACCATTTGAAGTGAACCATTTAGGGCTATTTGCTTAAAATCATTAGTTTATAATAATACTCATTCACATCTTTCTGATTATAGAATAAAAGATCATTATAGAAATTTTGGAAAAATTGAAAACAGATTTGTTTCTTTCTAGTCTTTTAAAAATTTTTCTATGCAAATATATTGATTATTACAAAATTGGTATAATACTGCATTGTATAATGTACATCATATTGTGAGACTTTCCCCATGTTATTAAATGTTTTGAAAGTATTATCTTAATAGCTATATAATATTTCATCATTTGAATATATAAAAATTCATTTACTCATTCTCCTTTTGTTGGACATATGAATTGTTTTCAATATTCTGGTTGTATAAATAATAATTTTTAAAAAAATTTATTGTATTTTAGATGAAGGTTTACAGAACAAATACTTTCTCATTAAACATACATACATTGTTTTATGACAATGGTTAACAACCCCACAATATGTCAACACTGTCCCTTCTCAAACTTCTGTTCCCTATTACCAGCTTTCCTGTCCACTCCTGCCTTCTAGTCCTTGTCCCTGGACTGTTATGCCTCATTAGTCTCATTTTGTTTTATGAGGCTGTCTAATCTTTGGCTGATGGTGAACCACATGAGTGACTTCATTACTGAGCTAAAAGGGTATCTAGTGGCCATACTCTCAGGGTTTCTCCAGTCTCTGTCAAGTCAGTAAGTCTGGTCTTTTTTGTGAGTAAGAATTTTGTTCTACATTTTCCCGATCAGAGCAGTCAGTGGTGGTAGTCAGGCACCATCTAGTTATACTGGACTCAGTCTGGTGGAAGCCGTGGTAGTTGTGGTCTGTTACTCCTTTGGACTAATATTTCCTTTGTAAACTCTTTTCTTCATTCTCCCCTGCTGCCAAAGGTTTGAGACCAGTGGTGTATCTTAGATGGCTGCTCACAGGCTTTTAAGACCCCAGACGCTACTCATCAGGGTAGAATGTAGAACATTTTCTTTATAAAGTGTGTTATGCCAATTGATCTAGATGTTCCCCAAGACCATGGTCCCCACAGCCCTCCGACCAGCACTTCATTCCCTCAGGGAGTTTGGATATGTCTATGGAGCTTCCATAACCTTTCTTTATACAAGTTGTGCTGGCTTCCCCAGTATTGTGTACTGTCTTACCTTTCATCAAAGTTACCACTTATCTACTGTGCACTTCATATTCCCCCGACCCCTCCCATCCCTCATAACCAACAAAGATTGTTACTCTGTGTGTAAACTTTTCATGAATTTTTACAGTAGAGGTCTCATACAATATTTGTCCTTTCATGATTGACTTATTTCACTCAGCATAACGTCCTCTAGTTTCATCCATGTTATGAGATACTTCACAGATTCATCACTGTTCTTTATCTTTGTATAATACTCCATTGTGTGTACATACTATAGTTTGTTTATCCTTTCATCTGTTGATGGGCATCTAGGTTGTTTCTATCTTTTTTTCTATCCTGAACAATGCTGCAATGAACATGGATGAGCAAATATCTGCTCATGTGACGGCTCTTATTTCTCTAGGACATATTCCTAGGAGTGGGATTGTTGGATCGTATGGTATTTCTATTTCTAGCTTTCTAAGGGAGCACCATATCCTTTTCCAAAATGGTTGTATCATTTTGCATTCCCACCAGCAGTGCATAAGAGTTCCGATCTCCCTGCAGCCCCTCCAACATTTGTTATTTCCAGTGTTTTTGATTCGTGCCAGTAATGCTGGGGTGAGATGGTATCTCACTGTGGTTTTAATTTGTATTTCTCTAATGGCTAGTGATCGCAAGCATTTCCTCATGTGTCTGTTGGCCGGTTGACTGTCTTCTTTGGTGAAGTGTCTGTTCATTTCCTTTGCCCAATTTTTAATTGGTTATTTGTCTTTTTGTTGTAAAAGTGTAGGATTTTCTTGTAGATTTTAGAGATTAGAGCTTTGTCTGACTTGTAATGTCCAAAAATTTTTTCCCAGTCTGTAGGTTCTCTTTTTAACTCTATTGGGGAAGTCTTTTGATGAGCGTAAGTGTTTAATTTTTAGAAGATCAAGTTATCTAGCTTCTCTTCTCGAGTTTGTGTGTTGTTGTTTTATGGTTTATATCCTGTTAATGCTGTGTATTAGGGCCTCTAGCATAGATCCTATTTTTTCTTCTATGATCTTTATAGTTTTTGGCTTTATATTTAGTTCTTTGTTCCATGTTGAATTAGTCTTTGTATATGGTGTGATGTATGGGTCCTGTTTCATTTTTTTGCATATGGACATCCAGTTTTGCCATCAGCATTTGCTATAAAGACTGTCTTTTCCCCAGTTGATGGACTTTGGACCCTTGTCGAAGATCAGGTGACCATAGGTGGAAGGGTTTACATCTGGGTTCTCAATTCTGTTCCATTGCTCAATGTATCTGTCGTTATACCAATACCAGGGTGTTTTGACTACCTTAGCTATGTAGTAGGTTCTGAGGTCAGGTAGTGTGAGTACTCCTACTTTATTCTCTTTCAATAGTGCTTTACTTATTTGGGGCTTCTTCCCTTTCTATATAAAGTTAATGATTATTTTTTCCATCTCTTTGAAGGATGTTGTTGGTATTTAGATCGGGATTGCATTGTATTAGTAAATTGCTTTGGGTAGAACTATCATTTTCACAATCTTGAGTCTACCTATCCATGAGCATGGTAAGTTTTTTCAAGTATGTAGATCCCTTTGGGTTTCTTGCAGTAGTGTTTTGTAGTTTTCTTTGTATAGGTCTTTTGCATCCCTGGTTAGATTTATTCCCAAGTACTTTATGCTTTTAATGGCTATTATAAATGGTATTGCTTTCCTGATATCCTTTTCATTGTTCTCTTTACTGGTATATAGGAATCCAACTGATTTTTGTATGTTTATCTTGTTTCCTGCTACTTTACTGAATCTTTCTATTAGTTCCAGTAGTTTTCTTGTGGAGTCTTTAGGGTTTTCTGTGTTAAGTTATCATATCATCTGCAAACAGAGATAGTTTAAATTCTTCATTACCAGTTTGGATGCCCTTTATTTCTTTTTCTTGCCTTATTGCTCTAGCTAGAACTTCCAGCACAATGTTAAATAGGAGTGGTGATAAACAGCATCCTTGTCTTGTTCCTATTCTCAAGGGGAATATTTTCAGACTTTCTCCATTAAGAATGATGTTAGCTGTTGGTTTTGCATAGATACCCTTTATTATGTTGAGAAATTTCCCGTCTGTACCTATTTTATTGAGAGTCTTTATCAGGAACGGGTGTTGGATTTTGTCGAATGCCTTTTCTGCATAAATTGAGATGATCATGTGACTCTTTTCTTTTATTTATGTGGTGGATTACATTGATGATTTTCTAATGTTGAACCATCCTTGCATACTTGGTATGAATCCTACTTGGTCATGGTGTATTTTTTTCTTGATATAACGCTGAATTCTATAGGCTAGAATTTTGTTTGAGAATTTTTGCATCTATATTCATGAGAGATATTGGTCTTTCTTTTCTTTTTTTGTGCCGCCTTTGCCTGGTTTTAGTATCAAGGTTATGCTTGCTTCATAGAATGAATTTGGAAGTGTCACTTCCCTCTTCTATGTTCTGAAATAATTTGAGTGGTACCGGTATAAGCTCTTCTCTGAATGTTTGATAGAATTCTCCAGTGAAGCCATCTGGGACAGGGCTTTTTTTTGTTGTTGGGAATTTTTTTTTTTTTTTTTTTACTACCTTTTCAATCACTTCTCTTGTATGGATCTGTTCAGATTTTCAACATCATTTTGTGATAGTTTGGGTAGGTAGTGTATTTCTAGAAATTTATCCATTTCCTCTAGGTTTTCAAATTTGTTGGAGTATAGTTTTTCATAATACTCTGTTATGATCCTTTTTATTTCTGTTGGGTCTGTTGTAATGTCCCCCATTTCATTTCTTATTTGGGTTATTTGCATATTCTCCTGTTTTTCTTTTGTCAGTCTGGCCAGTGGTTTGTCGATTTTGTTGATTCTTTCAAAGAACCAACTTTTGGTTTTGTTGATTCTTTCTATTGTTTTTCTGTTCTCTATTTCATTTATTTCTGCTCTGATCTTTACTATTTCCTTTCTTCTGGTGGTTGTAGGCTTTTTTTGCTGTTCCCTTTCTATTTGTTTGAGTTCTGTAGTTAATGTTTTGATTTTTTCCCTTTCTTCTTTTTTGATATGTGCATCTATTGCTATAAATTGTTCCCTGAGGACTGCCTTTGCTGTGTCCCAAAGGTTTTGGTAGGATGCATTTTAATTCTCATTTGATTCTAGGAATTTTTTGATTCCATCTCTGATTTCTTCTATTATCCAGTAATGTGTAAGCAGGGTGTTATTCAGTTTCCATGTAAATGATTTTTCTTCCTTGCTCTTCCTGTTGTTAATTTCTACATTGATGGCATTATGATCAGAGAAGTTACTTTGTATTATCTCAACGTTTTGGATCTTGTTGAGGATTGCTCTGTGGCCTAAGATGTGGTCTATTCTGGAGAACGTTCCATGTGCATTGGAAAAGAATGTGTAGTTTGCAGCTGTGGGGTGGAGAGCTCTCTATATGTCTATGAGGTCCAGTTGGCTGATTGTGCTCTTTAGGTCTTCTGTATCTTTGCTGAGTTTCTTTTTAGATGTTCTGTCCTTTACTGAGAGTGATGTGTTGAAGTTTCCTACTATTATTCTGGAACTGTCGGTTTGTCTTTTCAGTGCTTTTAGAGTTTGTTTTATGTATTTTGGAGCCCTCTCATTGGGTGAGTAAGTGTTTATTATGGTTATGTCTTCATGATGGATTGTCCCCTTAATCATTAAGTAGTGTCCTTCTTTGTCTTTTATGGTGGTTTTTGTTTTAAAGTCTATTTTACCTAAGATTAGTATTACCACTCCTGCTCTTTTTTGGTGGTTGTTTGCTTGATGAAATTTTTTCCATCCTTTGATTTTTTTAAAATTTATGTCTTTGTTTCTAAGGTGTATCTCCTGTAAACAGCATATTGACGGCTCCTGTTTTTTAATCCATTCTGTCACTTTCTGTCTCTTTATTTGTGCATTTAGGCCATTTACATTCAGTGTAATTATTGATAGGTGTGAGTTTATTGCTGTCATTTTGTAGTGATTTTGTGTGTGTGTGTGTGTTGCTGACATTTTCTTTGTTCCTCTTACTGTCCTGTACTGAATTCCTTTTGTTCGTGGATTTTTTTTTTCATTTATTTTTTTTTTGTAAGTTTTGTTTTTCCTGAGACTTTATGTTTTTCCTCTTTATTTTGATAAGTAGATTTGTTAAGTTTGTTTGTGGTTACCTTGAAATTTACCCTGATCTTCCTAAGTTTGAAGCAGTCTATTATTACTTGGTATCACTTTGCCTTCCTCTCCATTAGAAGGTTCTATACCACGCCATATATTCCCTCTTCTATTGTTCTGATGTTGTTGTTATTTACAGATTAACTTCTCTGATTCCCTGTTGTATTTCTTTTGGTTTTGGATAGTCCTTGAGAGTTCATTTCCTAGACTGATATCTGGCTGGTACAATCCTGCATCCTAGATTCAACCTATGAGCTGATGTTTTTATTCTCAGATTGAAGGACTCCTTTTAATAATTCTTGTAAGTTTGTTTTGGTTTTTACATATTACCTTAATTTCTGTTTATCTGGAAATGTCCTAATCTCACCATCATATTTGAACGAGAGTTTTGCGGGATATATTATTCTTGGCTGGCAATCAGTTTCTTTCAAGGTTTTATATGTGTCATCCCATTGCCTTCTTGCCTGCATGGTTTCTGCCAAGTAATCTGAGCTTAGTCTTATTGTTTCTCCTCTGTATGTGACTTCTGGTTTTTCACGAGCTGCTCTCAGGATTCTTTGTTTGTCTTTGGTTTTGGCGAGTGTGATTATGATATGCCTTGGTGATTTTCTTTTGGGGTCTATCCTATATGGGTTTTGTTGAGCTTCTTGGATAGCCAGCTTTCCATCTTTCATGATATTGGGGAAGTTCTCTGTCAGGAGTTCTTCAATGATCCTCTCTATATTTTCTGTTTTCTCCCCCTATTCTGGAACTGCGAACACTCACAAAGTTTTGCTTTTGATTATATCCCATATAATTCTCACGGTCTCTTAATTTTTCTTCATTCTTTTTTCTGATTTTTGCTCAGACAGTGTTGTATCCAAGTGTTTGTCTTCTGTTTCACTGATCCTGTCTTCCACCATTTCAAACCTGCTCCTCAGCCCTTCTGTGACACTGTCTATTTCTGAAATCTTGTTGTTTATCTTTTGGATTTCTAATTGTTGTTTCTGTGTGATTTCTAGTTGTGAATTTATTTTATCATTTTGTTCCTCCATTGTTTTTCTGAATTCTTCCATTTTTTGTCTGTATTTTGCATGAATTTATCTGCCTTTTCTGTGAATTTGTCTATTCTTTCCTCATTTTTGTCTGCTTTTTGCTTCAACTCTTGGATAGCTCTGAATATTAGAGATTTGAATTCCTTCTCAGGTAGTTCTAATGCCTTTTCTTCTACTAGAAAGTCATCTGATGTTTTATTTTGGATGCCTGCTGGAACATCCTGCCTTGTTTTTGTAAATGTTTTGATATTGTCTGCTGTCTTTGGGACATTTGGTGGTTATTTTCCTCATTTATTGATTGTAGATTTGTTTGTTTCATCCTGAATTTTTGTTTTTCTTGGTTATGTCTGAGCAGGTAGGCTGTGTGTTCTTTGTTGTTTGCTCATTTGTGGGCACAATACTTTTTGCCTCCTTCTCCAACTGGCAGGGTCAGTCAATCACATATGGTATAGAGCAGGGCAGGTCTAGCAGAAGAGGAGTTGCTGGGATGGGTTGTTTGTGACATGTACTAGTGCCAACAGGGTGGGCTGGGAATCGGTGCAGGGCAGGTTCTGGTAGACCATGCCTGTGCTGCTTGGGGATGTGATGTTCAGTGCAAGATTCAGGTAGGCAGGATGGAGGGGAGATATTGTGATGTGTGGAGCTGAGATGGTTTGGGTAAGAGGAGAGAGGAATGGGAGCCAGAAACATACAAACAAAAAAGAGTGCTAAGAGAGCTTGCCATTGGAGTGGAGATATGAGAGACTGAGAAATGGAGAAAAACAAAACTGAGAAGAAGAAGAAACAATGAATAAATAAAAATTAGAAAGAAAAAAGGAAAGAAAAGCCCCCAGGGATCACACTGGTGCAGCTGCGAGGTTGGGGAAGTTGCTTCCAGGTGGGGAAGTTGCTTCCAGGTAGTGAAGTACAGCCTGGCTAGAAGGAGTTAGAGGTGTCACTCAGAGCCAGGTATTCAAGATACAGGAAGAGAAGGTAAGTATAGAGAGACGAGAAATTGAGTAATGAAGAAAGACAAAAAGAGAAAAAGATAGAAAAGAAAATAAAGCAGACAAATAAAAAAAGAACAAGAAGAAATAAACAAACAAACAAAAAAAAAAAAAACAAGAAAAAAGTAATGCCTTCAGGGATCCCTCTGTGTCTGTGCGAACTGAGGGGGTAGGTCCCAAGCTGTGCAGTACAGCCTGGCTAGAACAGGCTCCCAATTCGAGAAAAGAGAACAAACACATCAAAACATACAAACAAGAGCCCCAGGATCCCACCAGCGTGGCATCACGGGCTGGGAAGCAGTTTCACATTCAAGTTGTGTTTCACAGCCTTTAAGGAAGAAGAAAAGATGGCGCATGGAGCCAGGTATTTGAAAGAAATGAGGGGGAGTTGGTGAGAGGTATGGAAGAAATAGAAAGAAGTGGAAAAAAGCAACACTGGCAGCCAACAAATGGCACTCAAGGAGCCGGCCAGTGCGGGTGTGTGAAATCTAAGCAGCACTGGGGTGAAGCCTGTGCTTTCTGGGTAAGAGGCTGTGGCCACAGGAAGCAGAGGAGGCCGAGTGGGGGTGAAGAAGGGTTGGGGGGGTGCGAAAGTGTATATCGCTGGTTACTGATTGTTCTGTCTCTTGCTGGAAGCTCTGTGTGCTGCTTTCCTGTACCCTCTGTTCACCGATCTCACATAGGAGTCAAAGATGCTGGATCTATGCTGCATTAGCTGATAGGGGACGTCTGCATGTCTCTCTCCTCACTCTCTGTTCTCTGTCAATTTATTATTCCATTCAGTGCTTGGCTGAATTCTTTATCTCTTCATTTGATGCTTAGGGTTTCAGGATTGACATGTGTCTCTGTTTGGCTTAGTTTTTTGGGTCTTTTCTGTGGAGCGATGTTGTGGTGCTTCTGTCTATAGTGCCATGTTGCCTGTATAAATAATATTTTGATAAAAAAAAAAAAAACACCCTTTGTGGTCCTGGAGTAAGACATATATCTTAGAAACAATAGTATCATGTTAGTATTAACCAGGTCGGGGCCTAAAATTTAAGTGCACACAGTGTTGGGGTCCAGATAAGTGAATACATGAGAAGAGTACAGCCAAACCACACACATTAAGTTTATCACTTGTGTGGAGCTTCTAGTTAAAAATATGAGAGAAAAAAACATGTGTTCCTGAACCTATAAGGGCATCGTTTCCCTCCCATCTGAGTTTAAGTTTTAAGTCAGTCTCCCATATCTACCTTGGCAATATACTCATTTCTAAACATTCTTTAAAACTATACTCAAAAAGATACCAGACATGCCGACTTACCCTCACTTCCCTTACAAAATCATTGTTGTACTTAACATCAGGTGCCAGGATGAAACTGTGTTCAAGTTGCCATTAGAAAATAATAACATTATACGTGATACTTTTGAACTCTCAGATATTTGGTAGTTTTTTTCTCAAGTACCCATCATAAATCCAAGATGCTTTTCTGTACCATCCAGTATGTTAGTTCCAATTTCAAGCAGACCTACAATTTTGACCTGTGGTTCACATCCATTTAGATCAACATCTTATATCTCATCATTTAGAATTAACCCTGATACTCACACAAATATTTACAGTGGTTTATGTCATCTAACATTTACTTGGAGGACCAAATCCAAACCCTTTGAAAAAATATGAAACATTAGTTAATAGAATAATCTTTAGCTTTATTTCCATGAGTTTTAGTGTTTTCGTTTCTCATGAGCTATGGCCAAGAGAAAAACAGACAAGACCTCTGATGGTTTAGTAAAATTAGTATGATGTTGTGATGGTTAAGATTGTGTGTCAACTTGGCAGGGCCATGATTCTCAGTGTTTATATGTGATCACTCCCATGATTGAATGTGCTGTGAGTATCCAATCAGATGAAAGGGAGTTTCCTTGGGGATGTGGCCTGCATCTGAATATAAGCAGACATTCTTGCTTTTTGCTCACTCTGGATCCTGCGGCTGCCTCCTGTCATCTCACCTCGGGTTCTTGGGATTTGAGCTGTCAGCTTATCTGCTGAACTTGGGATTCGTCAGCCTTTACGGCCTCTGAGAAGAGCCCTGCTCTCTGACCTGCCAATCTTGGGTTTACCAGCCCCTGCATCTATGCGAATCAGGAGAGACCTTGAGGTCTTGCCCACTGATCTTGGAGTTCGTTGACCTTCACAGCCTGTGAGCGGGAGCCCTGCTCTCTGACCTGCCAATCTGGGGCTCGCCAGATTCCGTGGCTGCGTGAATTGGGAGAGGCCTCCACCCTGATCCACAGTCTTGGGATGTCCTAGCCTCTATAATTGCATGAGCTGTTTCCTTGAGATAAACTTATCTCTATATATATTTGTACGCTTTACTGGTTTTGCTTCTCTAGAAAGCCCAGCCTAAGACTAGATTCCATGCTTATGACACCTTTATTTCATACATTTAAATATCCTACCTGATATCCAGAATGAGTCCTAGTGGCACAGTGGTTAAGAGCTCAGCTGCTAATCAAAAGGTCAGCAGTTTGAATCCACCAGCCACTCCTTGGAAACCTGATGGGGCAGTTCTACTCTGTCCTATGGGTTGCTATGAATTGGAATCCACTAGATGGCAACACATTTGGGTTTTTTGTTTGTTTGTTTTTGGATATTCATAAAGACACACTCATTGTCAGCAATTAATGCAGCTAATTACTGTTGTAAAGACTATTTGACAACATGTTAACCATCCAACTGGTGGTTCTAAAAGACTGAAGTCTACATGATCTTTTTGAGTGTTATATTGGCTTCAAATTCTCTGGGTTGGTTGTCATTAATGGACTAATGTTAGCATTCACAGTGCCTCAAGAACTATTCTTCCACTGTCTATAGCAAAATACAATGTATAGATTAATGGGAAAAACTGTTATAGAGCTTGAGGATGTCAGACATGCCCCAATATTAAGTAATCAATGTATTTCCTCTCCTTGGCACAGTACCATTTGGATGAGACTCCCCAACACATTAGTACAATAAGGCACTATGTGTATTTCAGTTGATATTTGATCTAGACTGAGGACCTAGAAATATTCCTGTATCTCAACAAAGGATATTTCTTGCCCTTTTGCTCCTCCTCAGAGCACAACGTCAATTCCTTGTCAATATATCAATCATAAGTCATGTTACATCTCTCCCATTTTATATTACAAATATTTGTGATTGATTTTCCAAAATCCAAAGGGGGTAGGACCTTCATTTGTGGAATAAAAATAAACAAAAAAAATTATGCTTGTATTAACATTTCAAATTCCCTTCTGCTGCAGATAATAATTTAAATAATGTTGTCCTTGAAAATGAAAGATAATGAAATAAAAAGCAGAAAAACACACTGTATACTTACCTGGACAGTAACTCACAGGTTAAGAACTAGAACAAGTCTATAATTCTTTGTAATAGATAGTAGTTGTTCTCGAAAGCTTATACAAATGACATTAGTTTTTATAGAAGTCACAAAAATGTGAACGTCAACAAATTAGAAGTTATGATGATGTATTCAGGTCAAAGCTGTGTATAGTTATGGAGAATAAAATCTTTTTTTAAACTATTGGAATACTACAGAATACAATAGTATTTAGAGTTAGACTATACGAAATGCTTGATGCTCCTGAATAGCAAGGATATTAACTTAACTAATGATCCTTTAAATGGGTATGTAAAATATAATTTAAACTACTTGCAACATGCAAAAGACAGGCATCATTTGTTACCGCCAAAAATCACTGGCCGTGGAAATCAGAAAATCATTACCCTTGATAGGAATTGCTAATGCAACAGGGAAGAGAACACATTATTTAGAGTAGTTAAATGACAATTGATACAACTACTGGTGAAATGCAGAAAACAGTGGATACGATTTAGTGAAGATAAATTCTGCACTTAGTATTTATGCATGCAAAGGAACGGAAATCTTTGCTCATTAACCAATGCACTTAGACTGTGAGCCAAAATGCTTCAGGCTGTAGCCCTAATTGTCATAAATGTTTATCTCTGTGCAAGTTTAATTTAGATTTTTAAAATAAATGTTATCCTGAGTGATGAATATTCTACATCTTTTTTATCTTCTTCATCAGTCTAAGCTTGTTAGCTCAAACCCCTGCTTATATCCGTCCTCCTCCACGAGGTCTCCCAGATGCCCCCAGCTAGAATTAATCTTTTTTTTTTTTCATTATGCTCAACTCTTTTTACATCTATTGTAACAGTGAGCCTAATGGTATGTTTACAGGCATACCCCATTTAACATTGCCTTCTAGAGCACCAGTTTGTCATAGCTGTTTAGCAGAGCATCTACAGTGCTTTCCTCAGTTTGAATGGCACTTGCCAATCTCTTTTATTTATGCTCTTGAATCTCTTTGCCATTAACAAACTATTTTCCTGTGATAATGTCTTTGATTCTCAGTAAACATATTGAAATTTTCTCCAACTTAGAGCAAACATGAATCATTGTAATAATTAAAACACAGGGATGATATGCAGCACTACAAGTGAGAGCAGTAGTTGGATGTGGACTGTGTTGTAGGCCAAGCCATTCCATCTTTTGAACAGCTTTAAGAATAAGGCCTGCCAATCCACTTCTGAAAAATTAGCCATAGGAAACTCTATGCAGCAAAGTTTTACTCCGACACACACGGGCTTGCCATGAGTTGGAATCAACTTCACAGCAATGACTTGTTTGTTTAAAGACGAAAGAGAAGTCAGTCAATTACCCCATACTTCAATGTTAATTTATTTGTGAATTACTATGAAGGGAATACATCTTCATACAGTCTGTCGTGACCTTGATTTCCTTATAACTAACACTTGCAGAACTCACTTCCATTCCACACACAAGTAAAATAGCACTAATAGTTGTATTATGTACATTTCATTAAATTATATAATTTGTGATAAAATTAACATATATAAATATATCTCAGCCATGTTGTATCTAGAAAAATTATAAAGAAAATTTTATATATCTGCTTCTGAAATTTACATTGGTACTGGTGATATATTGAGTTCCTTTTTCAGTGTTGACGGGGTCTATACATTTAAAATATCATCTTAGAAATGTTGCATCCTTGTTTTAGAAAAATAGAAAATTGAAATTACATAACGAGTCCCATGTCTAAGTGACAGTCTTATTATTTTATCTAAACATTCATTTTCAAAAAATAAAGTCTAGTAAAAATGTACATTTTTAAATTGATACCTGCAAATATTTATTGTACTAGACAAACCTTGGTACGTATTGGAGACATTTATTTTTTGGATTCCTCATGGAAATGCTGAGTTAAGGAGACTAATATACTCTGAAGTCCAGTTGCTCCATACTCACTGGCCATTATGTCCCCTTAAAACAATAAACATGTTTTGTTGCAGAAGGAATACAGAACAGGATTACTCTAGAAAATTATAACTTACTAATTTCAAATCCAATCAAGTTCAAATCAAATTTCTCTTCTTTTGCATTGTATGGTTTAGGAAGCTACAGATGGAATTTCAATATCCACCAGCAAAATCTATTCTGTTAGGAATTTTATTTGGTTGACACAAGAGTACAACTCAAATTGACCTCTGGATCTTTTGTGAAACTCCAGGATTGCAATGTTGTTGGTCCATGAAATGACTCGTATCGTGGATTTGACCAGATTAAGAGCTTTTTATCTCTCTTCTTCACTCCTGTCTGTATCTGTTTTATTTATTTCCCTTATAATTTACTCTGCATATGCTTCCGACATCATCTAAGATTTAGACCTCATAGTCTAGGCCTTTAGGGAGAGAACATCATGCTCTGAGTCTTGGTCCAAAAATATCAGGGAGGAGAATCCTTGGCCCATCTTGGATCAAGTGTCAACTCCTGAACCAATGAAAAATTGCCAGAAGTAGATTACACTGTTAAATGACAGCTTCCATTGTAGCCAAGAATATTATTAGAGGAGAAGAGTTCAAAAAAGAAGGATGGGTAAATTTTTAAAGAAGGGGTATGTACTGTTGGCCAGAAACTTAAGTATTTATGTACCACTGTATTTGTCTATGCATTTAATTTGCTTAAGACATCTACTATAAGTAAAATTTAAAGCAGATAGTAATCAACTTGCTTGGATTTGAAGTAAACTAAGGGAGCACAAATGGTTAAGTGCTTGATCACTATCCAAAAGAACCCACCCAGAGGCATCTGGGAAGACAGACCTGGCAATCTACTTCCAAAAGTTCGTGACCTTAAAAACCCTAGGGACCAGTTCTACTCTGCACACGTGGGATCGCCATGAATCAGAATGACTTGACTACAGCTAACAACAACAAGGGGACTTTCATACAATTCTGTATTCCCTGGCAGCTGGAAAAAACTAATACTAATTCAACAGGAGACACAAAAATCCTAACATTACCCTTGGACCTCATCTGGTCTGATACCCTAAAGTTTTAGCAAGGGAATTGGAGACCCAAAGAGATTAAGTAAATTATCTAGTCACATTACTTGTGTAAAGAGCCCTGGTGGTGGAGTGGTTGTAGTACTCAGCTGCTAACTGAAAGGTGAGTGGTTCAGATGCAACAGCCACTTCTTGGGAGAAAGATATGGCAGTCTGCTTCCATAAACATTTACAGCCCTGGAAACCCTATGGGGCAGTTCTACTCTGTCCTATAGGGTCACTATGAGTTGGAATCAATTCGATGGTAATGGGTCACATTGCTTGTAAGTGACAGGAACTAAATTGTCCAATTATAAACCTGTTGTTGTTGTTGTTAGGTGTTGTCAAGCCATTTCTGACTCATAGCGACCCTGTGCACTGCAGAACAAAACACTGCCCTGTCCTGCACCATACTCACTATCGTTGTTTTGCTTGAGCCCTCTGATGCTGCCATCAATCCATCTTGTTAAGGATCTTCCTCTTTTTCACTGACCATGTACTTTACCAAGAATGATGTCCTTCTCCAGGGACTGATCCCTCTTGATAACCTGTCCAAAGTATGTAAGAGGTAGTCTTGCCATCCTTGCTTCTAAGGAACATTCTGTTTGTACTTCTTCCCAGACAGATTTGTTCATTCTTTTGGCAGTCTGTGGTATATTCAATATTCTTCGCCAACACCACAATTCAAAGGTGTCAATTCTTCTTCAGTCTTCCTTATTCATTGTCCAGCTTTCACGTGCATATGATGCGATTGAAAATACCATGGATTGGGTCAGGTGCACCTTAGTCTTCAAGGTGACATCTTTACTTTTCAACACTTAACAGAGATCCTTTGCAACAGATTTGCTCAATGCAATGCGTCTTTTGATATCTTGACTGCTGCTTAACATGGGTATTGATTGTGGATCCAAGTAAAATGAAATCCTTGACAACTTCAAACTTTTCTCCGTTTATCATGATGTTGCTTATGATCCAGTTGTGAGGATTTTTATTTTCTTTTTGTTAAGCTGTAATCTACACTGAAGGCCGTTGTCTTTGATATTCATCAGTAAGTGCTTCAAGTCCTTCAGTGTCTATCAGTTTGTTGTACTGGAATTATAAACCTACATACACACAAACACACACCCACACACACACACACCTATATGCATATATAATTATATACGTATATATGTATTATAAATATATACATGTATATGCATTATAATTATAGAATTATGATTATTATAGAATTACAATTATATAATTATTTATATTATATGTATATAAACCATAATTATATATATGTATATGTGTATGTGTGTATATATATATATATAATTATTTCTTTGGAACTAAGAATTTAAGCATTCAAATATTGTTCATGACAGTGTTTGTCAGGTTGGTCTCCAGATTGCCCACATCAGAACAGTTAAAAACACACTCTTGGACCCCGTTCCAGATATACTGATTCACAAACTCTGTTAATTATAGTTTGTAGAAATTAACAAAACACATATGATTTTTTTTTTATTGTACTTCAGGTGAAGGCTTACAGAACAAATAGTTTCTCATGAAACAGTAGTACACATATTGTTTTATGACATTGGTTAACAACCCCACAACATGTCAACCCTCTAACTTCTCAGCCTTTTTTTTGGTGAAAATAAACATAGCCAAAGATACACCATTTCAAAAATTTCTACATGCACAGTTCAGTGACAGTGACTACGCTCTTTCAATTATACTGCTGTTCTCAATTAAGATGAAGGCTTACAGAACAAAATAGTTTCTCATTTAACAGTTACTACACATGTTGCCCTATGACAATGGTCAGCAATCTCACAACACATCAACAATATCCTTACTCAACCTTGTGTTCCCTATCACCAGCTTCCTTGTCCCCTTCTGCCTTCTGGCCCTTGTCTCTGGACTGCTGTACCTCATTAGTCCCATTTGGTTTTACTGGGCTGTCCACTCACAGGCTGAATAGTGAACCTCAGAGATAACTTCACCACTGAGCTAAAAGGGTGTCTGGGGGCTATACTCTCAGGGTTTCTCCAGTCTCCTTTAGGCCAGTAAATCTGGTCTTTCTTTTTTTGTTAGAATTATGTTCTACATCCTTTTACAGCTCTGTCCAGAGACCTCTGTTGTGATCCTGGTCAGAGCAGTCAGTGGTGGTAGCCAGGCACCATCTAGCTGTACTGGACTCAGTCTGGTAGAGGCCTTGGTAGCTGTGGACTATTAGTCCTTCGGACTAATCTTTTCCTTGTATCTTGTTCTCTTCATTCTCCCTTGCTCCCAAAGAGATGAGACCAGTGGAGTATCTTAGATGGCTGTTCACAGGCATTTAAGACGCCAGAAACTACTCACCAAGGTAGACTGTAGGACATTGTCTTTATAAACTGTGTCGTGCCAGTTGAGCTTGATGTTCCCCGAGACCATGGTCCCCAAAGCCCTCCGCCCAGCAATTCAGTCCGTCAGGGAGTTTGGATGTGTCTATGGGGCTTCCATGACCTTTCCTTGTATAAGTTGTGCTAGTTTCCCCTGTATTGTGTACTGTCTCACCCTTCACCCAAGATACCACTTATTTATTGCCTATTTAGTATTTCGCCCCCACCCTTCCCATCCCAAGTAACCAACAAAGATTGTTACATTTTGTGTGGGAACTTTTTCATGGGTTTTTACAATAGAGGTCTCATACAATATTTGTCCTTTTGTGATTGACTTATTTCACTCAGCATGATGTCCTCCAGTTTCATCCATGTTATGAGATGCTTCGACAGATTCATTGCTGTTCTTTCTCGTTGCATAGTACTCCATTGTGTGTATGTACCATAGTTTGTGTATCCATTCATCTGTTGATGGACATCGAGGTTGTTTCCATCGTTTTGCTATTGTGAATAATGCTGCCATGAACATAGGTGTGCATATGTCTATTCGAGTGATGACTCTTATTTCTCTAGGATATATTCCTAGGAGTGGGATTGCTGGATCGAATGGTATGTCTATTTCTAGCTTTCTGAGGAAACGCCATATCATTTTCCAAAATGGTTGTATCATTTTGCATTCCCACCAGCAGTGTATACGAGTTCCCGTCTCCCCGCAGCCCCTCCAACATTTGTTATTTCCAGTGTTTTTGATTCGTGCCAGTAATGGCGGGGTGAGATAGTATCTCATTGTGGTTTTAATTTGCATTTTCTAATGGCTAGTGATCGCGAGCATTTCCTCATGTGTCTGTTGGCCATTTGAATGTCATCTTTGGTGAAGTGTCTGTTCATTTCCTTTGCCCATTTTTTAATAGGATTATTTGTCTTTTTGTTGTAGAGGTGTTGGATTTTCTTGTAGATTATGGAGATTAGACCTTTGTCTGACTTGTACTGTCCAAAAATTTTTTCCCAGTCTGTAGGTTCTCTTTTTACTCTTTTGGTGAAGTCTTTTGAAGAGCATAGGTGTTTGATTTTTAGAAGATCCCAGTCATCTAGCTTATCTATTGGGGTTTGTGCGTTGATGGTTACGGTTTGTATTCTGTTCATGCCATGTATTAAGGCCTGAAGTGTTGGTCCTATTTTTTCTTCTATGAACTTTATAGTTTTAGGCTTTATATTCAGGTCTTTGATCCATTTTGAAGTAGTTTTTGTATATGGCGTGAGGTATGGGTCCTGTTTCATTTTTCTATAAATGGATATCCAGTTTTGCCAGCACCATTTGTTAAAAAGACTGTCTTTTCCCCATTTGATGTATTTTGGGCCCTTGTCAAAAATAAGGTGACCATAGGTAGATGGATTTACATCTGGGTTCTCAATTCTGTTCTATTGGTCAATGTCTCTGTTGTTGTACCACTACCAGGCTGTTTTGAGTACTGTAGCTGTATAGTAGGTTCTCAAGTCAGGTAGTGTGAGTCCTCCAACTTTATTCTTCTTCTTCAGTAGTGCTTTACTTATTCGGGGTTTCTTCCCTTTCCATATAAAGTTAATAATAATTTTTTCCATCTCTTTGAAGAATGTTGTTGGTATTTGTATCGGGATTGCATTGTATTTGTAGATTGCTTTAGGTAGAATTGCCATTTTCACAATGTTGAGTCTGCCTATCCATGAGCATGGTATGTTTTTCCATTTATGTAGATCCCTTTGGATTTCATGCAGCAGTGTTTTGTAGTTTTCTTTGTATAGGTCTTTTGTATTCCTGGTCAGATTTATTCCTAAGTACTTTATTTTTTTAGGGGCTATTGAAAATGGTATTGATTTCCTGATCTCCTTTTCATCGTTCTCTTTACTGGTGTATAGGAATCCAACTGATTTTTGAATGTGTATCTTGTATCCTGCTACTCTGCTGAATCTTTCTATTAGTTCCAGTAAATTTCTCGTGGAGTCTTTAGGGTTTTCTATGTATAGTATCATATCATCTGAAAACAGGGAGAGTTTAACTTCTTCATTACCAATTTGGGTGCCCTTTATTTCTTTCTCTTGCCTTACTGCTCTAGCTAGAACTTCCAGCACAATGTTAAATAGGAGTGGTGATAAAGGGCATCCTTGTCTTGTTCCTGTTTTCAAGGGGAATGTTTTCAGCCTCTCTCCATTAAGAATGATGTTGGCTGTTGGTTTTGCATAGATGTCCTTTATTATGTTGAGAAATTTCCCTTCTATACTTATTTTATTGAGAGCTTTTATCAGGAATGGGTGTTGGACTTTGTCAAATGCCTTTTCTGCATCAATTGAGATGATCATGTGATTTTTTTGTTTCCTTTTATTTATGTGGTGGATTACGTTGATGGATTTTCTAATGTTAAACCATCCTTGCATACCTGGTATGAATCCTACTTGGTCGTGGTGTATTATTTTTTTGATATGATACTGAATTCTATTGGCTAGAATTTTGTTCAGAATTTTTGCATCTATATTCATGAGAGATATTGGTATGTAATTTTCTTTTTTTGTGATGTCTTTGCCTGGTTTTGGTATCAGCGTTATGCTGGCTTCATAGAATGAATTTGGAAGTGTCCCTTCCTCTTCTATGCTCTGAAATAACTTGATTAGAATTGGTACGAGCTCTTCTGTAAATGTTTTGTAGAATTCTCCAGTGAAGCCATCTGGGCCAGGGCTTTTTTTGGTTGGGAGATTTTTATTACCTTTTCAATCTCTTCTCTTGTTATGGGTCTGTTCAGATTATCAATATCACTTTGTTGTAGTTTCGGTAGGCCGTGTGTTTCAGGACATTTATCCATTTCCTCTAGGTTTTCAAATTTGCTGGGGTATAGTTTTTCATAATATTCTGTTATAATCCTTTTTATTTCAGTTGGGTCTGTTGTAATGTCCCCCATTTCATTTCTTATTTGGGTTATTTGTGCCCTCTGCTGTTTTTCTTTTGTCAGCCTGCCCAGTGGTTTGTCGATTTTGTTGATTCTTTCAAAGAACCAACTTTTGGTTTTGTTGATTCTTTCTATTGTTTTTCTGTTCTCTATTTCATTTATTTCTGCTCTGATCTTTACTATTTCCTTTCTTCTTGTGGTTGTAGGCTTTTTTTGTTGTTCTCTTTCTATGTGTTTGAGTTCTGTAGTTAATGTTTTGATTTTTTCCCTTTCTTCTTTTTTGATATGTGCATCTATTGCTATAAATTGTCCTCTGAGGACTGCCTTTGCTGTGTCCCAAAGGTTTTGGTATGATGTGTTTTCATTTTCATTTGATTCTAGGAATTTTTTAGTTCCATCTCTGATTTCTTCTGTTACCCATTGATGTGTAAGAAGATTATTATTCAGTTTCCATGTGTTTGATTTTTTTTCCTTGCTCTTTCTAGTGTTAATTTCTACCTTGATGGCATTGTGGTCAGAGAAGATACTGTGAATTATCTCAGCATTTTTGATCTTGTTGAGGATTGCTCTGTGGCCTAAGATGTGGTCTATTCTGGAGAACGTTCCATGTGCATTGGAAAAGAATGTGTACTTTGCAGCGGTTGGATGGATTTTTCTATATATGTCTATGAGGTCCAGTTGGCTGATTGTGTCCTTTAGGTCTTCTGTATCTTTGCTGAGTTTCTTCTTAGTTGTTCTGTCCTTTACTGAGAGTGGTGTGTTGAAGTCTCCTACTATTATTGTGGAACTGTCAATTTCTCTTTTCATTGTTGTTAGAGTTTTTTTTATGTATTTTGGAGCCCTGTCATTGGGTGCGTAGATGTTTATTATGGTTATGTCTTCATGATGGATCATCCCCTTAATCATTATATAGTGTCCTTCTTTGTCTTTTATGGTAGATTTTGTTTTAAAGTCTATTTTATCTGAGATTAGAATTGCCACTCCTGCTCTTTTTTGATAGTTGTTAGCTTGATATATTTTTTTCCAACCTTTGATTTTTAATAAATTCACATCTTTGTTTCTAAGGTGTGTCTCTTGTAGACAGCAAATTGATGGATCCTGTTTTCTTACCCATTCTGCCACTCTCCGTCTCTTTATGGGTGCATTGAGTCCATTTACGTTCAGTGTAATTATTGATAGATGGAAGTTTGTTGCTGTCATTTTGTAGTGCTTTTTTTTGTGATGCTGAAGTTTTCTTTGTTCTTCTTACTCTCTTGTTCTGAGTTACTTTTGTTCGTGGATTTTGTGTTCATTTCTTTTGTTTTTGTAGGTTTTGTTTTTGTTGAGACTTTATGTTTTTCGTCTTTATTTTTATGAGTTGGTTTGTTAACTTTTTTTGTGGTTACCATGAATTTTACCCTTATCTTTATAATTTTGAAGCAGTCTACCATTACTTGGTATCGCCTTGCCTTCCTCTCCTTTAGAAGGTTCTATACCCATGCCGTTTGTTCCCTCTTTCATTGTTTTGATGTTGTTGTCATCCTTTGATTGATTTCTCTGATTCCCTGTTGTATATTTTTTGTTTTTGGAAAGTCCTCTGTAGTTCAGTTCCTAGAATGGTATCTGGTTCATGTGAACCTGCGTCCTAGGTCCTAGGTCCTGCCTGAGGGCTGAAGCTGTTTGTCCTCAGATCGAAGAACTCCCTTTAATAATTCTTGTAAGTTTGGTTTGACTTTTGCATATTCCTTTAGTTTCTGTTTATCTGGAAATGACCTAATTTCACCATCAAATCTGAATGAGAGTTTTGCAGGATATATCATTCTTGGCTGACAATTTTTTTCTTTCAAGATTTTATATATGTCCTCCCATTGCCTTCTTGCCTGCATGGTTTCTGCTGAATAATCTGAGCTTAGTCTTATTGTTTCTCCTCTTTATGTGACTTCTTGTTTTTCACGATCTGCTCTCAGGTTTCTTTGTTTGTCTTTAGTTTTAGCGAGTGTGAATATGATATGTCTTGGTGATTTTCTTTTGGGGTCTCTTTTATATGGGGTTCGTTGAGCTTCTTGGATGGCCAGCTTTTCATTTTTCATGATATTGGGAAAGTTTTCTGTCAGCAGTTCGTCAATGATCCTCTCTGTGTTTTCTGTTTTCTCCCCCTGTTCTGGTATGCCAATCACTCGTAAGTTTTTGCTTTTAATTGTGTCCCACATAACAATCAGGGTCTCTTCATTTTTCTTTGTTCTTTTTTCTAAGTTTTCCTGAAACAGAGTTGTATCCAAGTGTTTGTCTTCAGTTCCACTGATCCTGTCTTCCATGGTTTCAAATCTACTTCTCAGCCCTTCTATGACACCGTCCATTTCTGAAATCTTGTTGTTTATCTTTTGGATTTCTAATTGTTGTTTTTGTATAATTTCAAGTTGTGAATTTATTTTGGCATTTTGTTCCTGCATCATCTTCCTGAATTCTTCCAATTTTTTGTCTGTATTTTCCATAAATTTGTCTATTTTTTCCTCATGTATGTCAGCTTTTTGCCTCAGTTCTTGGAAAATTCCGAGTATTAGTGATTTGAGTTCCGTATCGGGTACTTCTAGTGCATTTTCTTCCATAGGAGAGTTATCTGGTGTTTTAATTTGGACGCCTATTGGAGCCATCTTGTCTTGTTTTTGTAAATGTTTTGATATTGTTTGCTGTTTTCGGGGCATTCAGTAGATATTTCTCTCGTTTATTGATTGTAGATTTTTTTTTTTTATTTCGTTCTTGTGGTACATCTGGGCAGATCTAGCTGAGGAGGAGCCACTGGGACGGGTTGCTTGTGGCACTCACTGCAGCCACCAGGACGGTAGGTAGTCAGTGCTGGGCAGGTTCCAATAGGGCGTACCTGCACCGCTTGGTGGTGTGATGTCTAGTGCACGGTGCAGGTAGGTAGGGTGCAGCGGGAAGATGGTTATGTGTGAAGCTAAGCTGGATATGGGAGAGAGGAGAGAGGAGGAGGAGCAAAAAGCGTACAAATATAAAAGAATGCTACGGGAGCTTGTCATTGGAATGTACAGATGAGAGACTATGGGGTGGAGGAAACCAGAAGGGTGAAGAGAAAGAGAAGGAAAGAATGACCAAATAAAAATCAGAAAAGTTAAAGAACTGCAAAGTTCCCAGGGATCCCACCGATGCAGCTATGAGGTCTGGGGGAGTCGGTCTCAATTTTCACAGCTCAGCCTGGCCAGAAGGTACAGAGGCATACATCGCCTGGTATTCAGGGATTAGAAAAAGAAGGAAGAGATAGAGAGACGAGAAATTAAGCAATGAAGAAAGACAAAAGGGAAAAAGAGGTAAAAGATGACAAAACTAATCAAAAAAGGAAGAAAAATTAAATTAAAAAAAAAAAGGGCAACACCAGCAGTCAGTGCCTACAAATGGGACCCAGAGAGCCCCCACTCAGGGGCGCGAATTCCAAGAAGCCGGTAGTCTCGGGGTTAAGAGACCGTGGCCACGGGAAGCAGAGGGGCCAATGAATAAAGGCCCCGGGATCCCACCCGTGCGGGAGCCCAGACCTAGAAACAGCCACACGCCCGGACGCAGCCCTACAGCCCCGCAGGAGAGAGCAGAGACGGCACTCGGAACCAGGCACCCAGGCAAAAGGAGGGGGAAGCGGCAGAAAAAGGTTCACTAGCTGCCAGCAAACGGCTCCCAGAAAGCCGCCAGCCCGGGCGCGCGGAATCCAAGCACCGGCACCCACCAGCCCAGGGACTCCGGCCATGGAAAGCAGAGGGGCGAACGAACAAAGGCCCCGGGATCCCACCCGCGCGGGTGCCCAGACCTAGAAACAGCCACACACCCGGACGCAGCCCTACAGCCCCGCAGGAAAGAGCAGAGACGGCACTTGGAACCAGGCACCCAGGCAAAAGGAGGGGGAGGCGGCAGAAAAAGGTTCGCTAGCTGCCAGCAAACGGCTCCCAGAAAGCTGCCAGCCCAGGCGCGCGGAATCCAAGCACCGGCGCCCCCCAGCCCAGGGACCCTGGCCACGGAAAGCAGGGGATCCCTAGCTGAGGCGGAGAGGGGTGGGTGGTGGGAGAGCGCGCACCACAGTTTACTGGTCATTCTGTCTCTGACCAGATGCTCTGCAAGGCTGCTCTCCCATTCGCTGGTCTCCGATAGGAATCCAAGATGGTGGATCCGCGCTGCGTTAGCTGGTAAGGAATCTCTGCCTGAGTCTCTCCTCGCTCTCCGTTCTCTTTTAGTATTCTAACTCCGTTTGGTGTTTGGCTGAGTTCTTTATCTCTTCATTTGGTGTTCTAGGGTTTCAGGATTGTTGATTCTCTGTTAGGCTTAGTTTTTCGGATCTTTGCTGTGGAGGGACGGCGTGGTGTTTCTGCCTAGAGCGCCATCTTGCCCCTGAATCCCTTAATAATTCTTGTAAGTTTAGTTTGACTTTTACATATTCCTTTAATTTCTGTTTATCTGGAAATGACCTAATTTCACCATCAAATTTGAACGAGAGTTTTGCAGGATATGTTATTCTTGGATGGCAACTTTTTTCTTTCAATATTTTATGTATGTCATCCCATTACCTTCTTGCCTGCATGGTTTCTGCCAAATAATCTGAGCTTAGTCTTATTGTTTCTCCTCTATATGTGACTTCTTCTTTTTTACAAGCTGCTCTCAGGATTCTTTGTTTTCTGTGGTTTTGGCAAGTGTGATTATGATATGCCTCAGTGATTTTCTTTTCGGGTCTCTTCTATATGGGGTTCCTTCAGCTTCTTGGATGGCCAGCTTCTCATCTTTCATGATATTGGGGAAGTTTTCTGTCAGCAGTTCTTCAATGATCCTCTCTGTTTTTTCTGTTTTCTCCCCCTGTTCTGTAATTCCAATCACTTGCAAATTTTTGCTTTTGATTGTATCCCACATAACTCTTAGGGTCTCTTCATTTTTCTTTGTTCTTTTTTCTGAGTTTTCCTCAGAGTTGTGTACAAGTGTTTGTCTTCAATTCTGCTGATCCTGTCTTCCACTGTTTCAAATCAGCTTCTCAGCCCTTCTATGACACCGTCCATTTCTGAAATCTTGTTGTTTATCTTTAGGATTTCTAATAGTTGACTTTGTATAATTTCAAGTTGTGAATGTATTTTGTCATTTTGTTCCTGCATTATTTTCCTGAATTTTTCCCATATTTTGTCTGTATTTTGCATGAAGTTGTCTATTTTTTCCTCATGTTTGTCAGCTTTTTGCCTCAGCTCTTGGAGAATTCTGAATATTAGAGATTTGAATTCCCTATCAGGTAATTATATTGCCTTTTCTTCCACTGGAAAGTCATCTGCTTTTTTATTTTGGTTGCCTACTGGAACCATCCTGTCCAGTTTTTGTAAATGTTTTGATATTGTCTGCTGTCTTCAGTGCATTGAGTAGTTATTTTTCTCATTTATTGATTGTAGATTTGTTTGTTTCATCCCTTTTTAAAAAAAAAATTGACTATGTCTGAGCAGGCAGACTGTGTGTTCTTTGTTGTTTGCTCATGTGTGGACACAATACTTTTTGCCTCCTTCTCCATTGGCAGGGTCAGTCACTCATATGGTACGGCAGGGCTGGTCTAGGTGAAGAGGAATTACTGGGATGGGTTGTTTGTGGCACTTACTACCACCAACAGGGCGGGTCGGTAATCAGTGCAAGGCAGGTTCCAGTAGGCTATGCCTGTGCTGCTTGGTGGTGTGATGTTAAGTGCACGGTGCAGTTAGGCAGGATGTAGTGGGGAGATTGTTATGTGTGGAGCTAAGATGGATATGGGAGAGAGGAGAGAGGAACAGGAGCCAAAAACATACAAACAAACAAAAAAGAATGCTAGGGGAGCTTGCCGTTGGAGTGGGGAGATGAGAGACTATGAAGTCAAGAAAAACAGAAAGGGGAAGTGGAAGAAAAAGAAAGAATGAATAAATAAAAATCAGAAAGTTTAAAGAACTGCAAAGTTCCCAGGGATCCCACCGGTGCAGCTATGAGGTCTGGGGCAGTTGCTCTTAGGTGTTGCAGTAGAGCCTGGCTAGAAGGCATAGAGGTATACAACGCCAGGTATTCAGGGAACAGAAAGAGAAGGAAGATATAGAGAGACGAGAAACTGAGTAATGAAGAAAGACAAAAAGGGAAATAGGGGGAAAAGGAAACAAAACAAATTAAAAAAAAAAAAAAAAGAACAAGAAAAGCCCCCCAAAAAACAGGGAAAAAAAGCCCAACAAAAAAAGAAATTTCCTCAGGGATCCCTCTGCACATCTGTGGAAGCCAATGGGGTAGTCTCCTTTCCATGCAGCACTCCCTGGCCAGAAAGGGCTCCCAACTCAAGAAAAGGAAAAGAAAACAAACAAACAATTCAAAACAAGCAAACAAACAAAAGCCTCAGGATCCCACCAGCACAGCAGCCCAGACTGGGAAGCAGCTCCACACTCGAACGGAGCTCCACAACCCCTCAGGAAGAAACAAAGATGGTGCACAGAGCCAGGTATTTGAGTGAAAGGAGGGGGAGGTGGCGAGAGGTAAGGAAGAAATCAAAAGAAGTGGAAAAAAGCAACACCAGCAGCCAACAAATGGCACTCAGAGAGCCAGCCTGTTCGGGTGTGTGGAATCCAGGCAGCCGATGTTTCCCGGACAAGCGATTGTGGCCACGGGAAGCAGAGGAGGCCAAGTGGGGGTGAATAAGGGTGGGGGTGGGAAAGCATATATCCCAAATTACCAGTTGTTTTGTCTCCTGCTGGAAGCTCCGTGAAGCTGCTTTCTCGTGCCCCGTTTGCTGGTCTCTGATAGGAGTCCAAGATGGCGGATCCATGCTGCGTTAGCTGGTAGGGGACCTCTGCATGAATCTCTCCTTGCTCTCCATTCTCTGTCAGTTTTCTCACTCCATTTGGTGCTTGGCTGAGTTCTCTATCTCTTCATTTGATGTTTTAGGGTTTCAGGATTGTTGTTTTCTCTGTTTGGCTTAGTTTTTTGGATCTTTGCTGTGGAGCGAAGGTGTGGTGCTTCTGCCTAGAGCTCCATTTTGCTGGAATATTCACACATACAATTTTTATGTATGCTATGTGAGCTTTATGCCTGCTGAATTTTGAAAACTACTGCAGTGTGACATTCCCAAGCTCTTGACGGAGAAGGATTAGTTGACAAATAACTGAAAGTAATTTAAGCCCCAGAGGGACTAGAAGGACAACAGTGAAGTACCTAAATATGATTGAAAAGGTCAAAAAGATACTTGACCTAATTCAGATTTTCCAATTTGATTGCCTTTACTATTGTTTTTAATTCACTATTGCAATCTTTAAACTGTTCCTTCTACAAAGGAGAAAATGGTGTATTAATTTTTAAAAATACCTTGTAAATGGGGAAATAAAGTAATATTCAGTTAATCAGATCCTAACATTGTTATTTGAACAGTATCAGTGTTATTTACAAAATGCTTTTCCAGAGCCGTGTTTTTCCTAACTACTATTGCATGCATTTGAGTCATCCCATTGGACTATATTTGTATGCATCTTAAGATTTTATAAATATACTTTAACATTACTGAAAATAAAATGCATAAACTTATTCAAATACTGTAGATGAATTTCTTTCCAAGTTTTAAATGATTGGTCTTTGCTGTCTAATTACAGAGGTATAAAAATTTATTAGTAAAGCATATGCACATTATTATGGTGTTACTTGCATTTCCATAGCTCATTCTTTCCAAGGAAGCTTAAAGAGTAATGTGATGGTTTAAATTTTATTGATAGATTTCCCTAAACTGTGTTAGAAATTCTTTGTGTGTTTGTACTTTGATGCAATCTGGAATAAAATGAAGTAATCTTCCTCTCCAGAAATTTTAAGAAATAAAATGCATGAATTACTGAATCTTCAAAGTTATTCCACACATGAAAATTATACTGCAGTTTATTTTTTAGTACACTCTACAGATTTCTGTATCTTTATATCTTTAAATTTTATAAACATAGTGAGGTTAAAAAATGTCTATATTTTAATTTGGATGTATAATAAAATATTAAAACCATTAATAATACATTAGCCTAAAATGTCTTGATTTTTATGCTTTCATGTAACAATTCAGTTTTTAAAAGCTTTAAAATACCAGTTTGTGGCATTAAGTACATATTTTTAATGTCTTTAAAAATACTTGCTTATTCACACAAGCACGAATCCAACTTTGTGCATGTATAATAAACCTTTGAAACTCACATCATTGTGAAAAGATAGATTGGGCAATTCACATTTTTTCAATTTACATTTTATATTCCATGAATTTGAGAAAGATTATACAGTGTTTTAGTCTCTAAAATATCTCAGAATCTAAAAGCAAATAAAACATTATAAATTGTGGTATCAAATCAGTTTATTACCCATTTTTGTTTAATTTCACTAATGAGAACTTAAAAATAAGATTTACTTCCTAAAAGCCTGCTGTAGTAGTCAAGGTTCTTAAGACATAGCGTATAATTGAAGTGATTTGAATGAAGATTAAAATAGTATGACCTGTGAAATTATAATGGAAGTTGTATAGTTTGCTTTACATTTGAAATTATATTATATTCCTAGAGTAGCCCAGTCTACTGTAGTGGATGAGTAAAATTGTTTGGGATCTGTCCCTTGGAAGAAAGTAGATTATTTGAAGAGAGTCCAGAGAAACTGGGAATGATTGATTAGAAAAATACCACATGTATGTATTACTAGATTTAATCGTTTTTTGATAATTCCATATCTGGAAGAATGTTAGTACAATTTTTTTTGGCTTATTTTAACACTTTCCAGTATAATCTAAAAGGAATGTACGTATACCTACATCACATATGGAGCTTAGAATGTCTCTTTTGAACCCTTCAAAAATGTATAAATGATTATTAGTATTATGAGTTATTCATTTTTAATTTCCAGGTTAATATCTGCATTTCAGGAAAAAAATTGATTATTTTGACCTGTGCACATTCATAGTCAAACGGCATTGCAGAGCCTTTTCTACTTTGTTTCATAATCATTTGCTGTTCAAAAACTATTTTTCTCAAAACTGTGAATCATTTTACCTACTGTTTTAGATGACAGTTTTAAGTTTATATTTAGATAAAAATATAGGAGTTCCTCAGAGAAAGTACCAGAATAATTGAGAAGTAGCCACCTATCATAGAAAATCTTTTAATCTTAAATGTATTCCCAGTCAATCATATCCTATTAGGGACATATACCAAATGTGGGAAAGTTTCCAAACACATCACATCTTTGAAAAGTGATTCATACTCTTCCCACCTCCCATTGGCTAGTCCAGGCAGGAGTGCTTCTCCCCTTAACAATGCAATCAGTAGTACTGGACTTGCTCCTGAACATATGTTCTGTCCTAGACAACTCCAGTAGGGACAGTCATTTTTGAAAGAACTATTCACAGCCAGCCACTAAGGTTGCAGGACAAACTATTTATCTGTATCTATACACATAGAGTCTTTAACACTGTTCTTCACTGAAATATTCTTCTTTTAATATAAGTTGATTGATTTTCTTGGATAATCACATTCTGCTATGAAATGATGTGAATAAAGTGAAAACATACATATATCATGCCCCATAGGGAATTTACCTGTGTACTAACTAGTTTGTTGCTGCTGTGGCTGAAAATCTGGAGACCTTGGTATGTTTGATCTTGTTTAACAATGTCGTCTCTTCTGTTTATCTTTCAAGAAAGATAGTCTAGAATTGAGAACTTGTTTAGAAATGGTACTTGAGATTTATTGAACTAATTTCTAATTGTGGTGGACTGTTACGGCTCAAGGAGCACTGGTGACCCAGTGGTTAAGAGCTCGGCTGCTAACTGAAAGGTCGCAGGTATGAACCCACCAACTGCTCCGCGGGAAAAAGATGAGGTGCTAACCACAGTGCCACCAAGGTTCCTCAAATAAAATGGAGAAGGTGTGAAAGGCCGAAAATGTTACTGTTCCAGTAGTGACCCTAGAAAATGGTGTGGCATTGGTTCATTGAACTAACCTCTCTTAGCTGATCAATAACATGCAGTAAAAGGGGTATTTGGAAATAAAAAAAAAAAAAATGATGTATGTAAAGTGCTCCACGTGGTACTGGCCCGTGATTTGTGTTCTACATGCAAGTTTCTTTCCTCTTTCTCTCTCAGAATAATGTGTTGCAAAAATGGAGTTGACTGGTATATCTCAATAAATTTCTGAATTAAATTTATATTGCCTTGGAATAATTAGCACCTTCTCACACTTTTAAAAAGCAAATCTAAACCTTATGGGGTCAGTTTTACCTTGTGAAAGAAGTGTCTGAAATTCTATCAGTTTAGTTGCTGAATTAATTGTCTAATTTTGGAGTACCAAGTACCTCCAATTTCCTATAGAAATTATACCGGTCATATAATTTGTCATCTTCATCTTCAGATTATCTACCCCTTCCCCCGAAACAACAACTGAACTGGCAGCAATGGCCTTAGAAGTAGAGGAAAGCATATTCGGTTTACTTGGTACATGTCTTAGAGTTGAAATCCCAAATGCCACCAAAGTCAAATTTTTAATAAGAGCTGGTTTTTGAAAAGCTATTTAAACTTCCTCCTTCTTGTTTCCTCTTTGGCTGTAAAGACATGAAGAGTTCTCACATGCTCCCCACCCCCACTTGAGCACAGTAAAACCCAAACCCAAACCCAGTGCCATCAAGTTGATTCCGACTCATAGTGACTCTATAGGACAGAATAGCACTGCTCCATAGAGTTTCCAAGGAGCGGGTGGTGGATTTGAACTGCCAACCTTTTTGTTAGCAGCTGAGCTCTTAACCACTGCGCCACCAGGGCTCCCTAGCGCAGCAGTACATATATTTATCACATAATATGTCATTTGACATTCTAGGGCAGTATTTTACAAATTTTTTAACATTTGTTATTTTACTATTCTTTAAAAAAGAAGATTATAATCTCCTTAAATACTATTTGAACTTTCAAAATATTTTAACAGCATGAATACAAACAAAAAATACCCAAAGCATTTACAGTGTTTCACATTCTGATGTGTCCCATCTTCTCTCTTTTCTCAAAAGCTTCCTTTCCCTTTTAGAATCACTACGCTGGAGCTAGTTTTAATATAACACATTGCACACATGTGTGAATTGATCATTATTTTTCTGAAAATTACAATATAGAAAATAGTCTCTTAAAAAATATTTAAAATGAATACTACTGTAGTAATTAAGGAAATTTTTACATATACATAAATTTTACATATAAACAATCATATTTGTTGATTAGTGTGATATTCACGTATAGATTTGTTTTAGAAAGGACATTTTATTTTGACTTTGAGGAACTTTGATTCATCTCATTTTCATAAAAGACCTCTTCCTTCATGTGTGCAAAAATACCATAATAAATATAATTCCTTCTTTCAATATACATGAGACTCATATGCATAATGTAGTAGCATATATGCCATTCTATCAGCGTTTATTCTTTAAAGCAATTTGACATTGGAATTCTTAGGCTCAACTGAAAGATTAGTGAGTATTATTTTCTTTCTATTGTATATTTTTATTCATATTGAGCATTAGAAGTTTCTGTGCGTTTGGTTTCCAGTAATATTTTGCAATTGTTAAACATATAGCATAGAAATTAAGCCGGTTTATTATTACACTTTGAAAGATTATTTTATTTTTGATAGAATTATCAGTCAGGACACCCTTAATGGTATTTCAAACCTAATATAATATCTGTGAAGTTATGATTAGATAATTTGTAACCCTGTAGTATTAAAAAAAAAAAACTTTCAGAGATTTTACTATTAAAATGTATTCATTGGCCACAAGTTAATCTTTTCATTAGGGATGTGATTCAAGTTCGAAAGGAGAATGTAGAAATCTTTAATAATATCCAGGTGGCAAATTGTGATTGAAAGCCACATCAACACACTTTGCAATCGGTAATTTCCGTGAGAAACATGCAAGTAAAATGAGAAAGAAATCACCTTGATGATGGCATATTTCCTCCTGATAATTCCTGTTTTCTGGGAACAATAGTCAATTAGACCGGCAGCATAGAAAACTGTGGTTTTCTACCTCTGTTGCTCATCAGATTGCTCATGGCTTTTTAAAAATTTGTGCATATCTAGAGTTTTACTCCTCATGGGTGAGAACCAAGAATATTTATTTTTTAAAAAAATCACAAGAGATTCTAATGTTCAAAAAGGACTGAAAATTACTGATCTTTAATTAGTTAAGTAACTATGAGGTCTACTTGGGCATTGGGTGGCTTCATGGGAGCATTTTGAGAAGCACTTCCTCTGCGTATAGGTAAAAAGTAAGGTGGAGACAGAATTTGGATTAACTTTTTCACTCTTACATTTACTCTCCTATGACTAGACATTTGATTCAGAGCACTAAAACAATTTGTCCTGGGCCTTCCACTCCTACTTTATTTCTTACCACTGTCCCGGTGGCTTTCGTGGTCATACTTACCTGGCTTCAAGGCTTGGCACTGCCTTCCTCCGCCTGGTGTTACCATTGCCTGGATCTCTCATGATTCACTCCCTTACATCATTCATCACTCCGATCAAACAAAATACTCAAGAGAGGCCACCCTAACTACACTGTGTAAATGATCCTCACCCCATTACATCTTTATGGATCGTATCACTATCTGAAATTATGCTGTTTAATTATGTTTATCTGTTCATTGTGTGTCTCATCACCACCCATTCCCTTACATTCCAGGAGGACAGAGATCTTATTTTCATCATTACTTTTTGGCATATAATAGATGCTCAAATAATTTGTTGGAAGAAATGAATTGACCTTAGAAGAAATGTCCAATTTCTCTTCCATGATCTGCCTGATCTGGCCCTTTCCTGGAACTCCCTTCCTATAACTCTTCACAGAGTTCTCTCCTTATTTTTGGGACAGCTTTCCTAAACATCTTATTTAAGTATCACTTATATTTTGCATCCTAGCAATCTATTCATTTCTTTCTTAGTATATATTATGATTTATTTACTCATTTGTTGACCTGTTTATAAGTATTTTATATATTCATTTATGTGCATGTCTATATTATTTTTTTCCTCTCAGAATGCAAGTTTCGTGGGAGCGGGACTGTATCTCTTCTGCTCATTGCTGTGTCCTTAATTTTCAAGGAATTAAAAATTTTCCGGAGAAGACATGTTGACAAAGAAATAATTAAAGTTCAATGAAAGTAAAACATAATAATTATACCCTGGTTGTAGGGATAAGTAGAGGAGACAGCAATTCACTCTCCAAGGGGAGGATCACTGAAAACATCACAGAACAAGAGGGAGTGTCTCAGAAGGAGAATTTAAGAACATCTTCCAACTGGCTCAAGAAACTAGGTGGATGGTGGCACAGCTAAAAGCCTCAACCCCAACAATGAAAAAGGAAGAATATTTCTCTACTTAATTGGAAAGAAGTGATGAAGAAAAGGTTTAAGAAGACTAATGAATGGAATAGGCAGTTGAAGTAATTAGAGAGGACATTTGTTGTGTATTCTTGTCAAATAGAGAACTCTTCCTAGATAGACAACAATGCAAACTATTCTATTTTCCAGTCATAACTGTTGAATGAAAATCTGACTGACCATATACTTATGTTTCTTCAATTTGCATTACAGTATTATGTACTTTTTTTTTTTAATTGTACTTCAGTTGAAGGCTTACAGAACAAATAGTTTCTCATGAAACAGTAGTACACATTGTTTTATGACATTGGTTAACAACCCCACAACATGTCAACCCTCTAACTTCTCAACATTTTTTTTTTGGTGAAAATATACATAGCCAAAGATACCCCATTTCAAAAATTTCTACATGCACAGTTCAGTGACATTGACTGCACTCTTCCAATTGTCCTGTTATTCTCACTTAAGATGAAGGCTTACAGAACAAAATAGTTTCTCATTTAACAGTTACTACCAATGTTGCCCTATGACAATGGTTAACAATCTCACAACACATCAACAATATCCTTACCCAAACTTGAGTTCCCTATCACCAGCTTCCTTGTCCCCTTCTGCCTTCTAGCCCTTGTCACTGGACACTGTACCTCATTAGTCTCATTTTGTTTAATGGGGCTGTCTACTCCCAGGCTGAACGGTGGACCTCGGAGATAAATTCACCACAGAGCTAAAAAAGTGTCTGGGGGCCATACTCTCTAGGTGTCTCCAGTCTCCTTTAGGCCAGTAAATCTGGTCTTTTGTTTTGTGAATTAGAATTATGTTCTACATCCTTCACTAGCTCCGTCCAGAACCCTCTGTTGTGATCCTGGTCAGAGCAGTCAGTGGTGGAAACCGGGCACCATCTAGCTGTACTGGACTCAGTCCAGTGGAGGCCTTGGTAGCTGTGGACAATTAGTCCTTCAGACTAATCTTTTCCTTGTATCCTGTTCTCTTCATTCACCCTTGCTCCCAAAGGGATGAGACCAGTGGCATATCTTAGATGGCTGCTCACAGACTTTTAAGACCCCAGAAACTACTCACCAAGGTAGAATGTAGGACACTGTCTTTATAAAGTTTGTCATGCCAGTTGAGCTAGATGTTCCCTGAGACCATGGTCCCCAAAGCCCTCAGCCCAGCAATTTAGTCCCTTGGGGAGTTTGCATGTGTCTGTGGGGCTTCCATGACCTTTTCTTGTACAAGTTGTGCTAGTTTCCCCTGTATTGTGTACTGTCTCACCCTTCACCCAAGATACCACTTATCTATTGCGTATTTAATATTTCCCCCCCACCCCTCCCATCCCTGGTAACCAACAAAGATTGTTACATTTTGTGTGTGAACTTTTTCATGGGTTTTTACAATAGAGGTCTGATACAATATTTGTCCTTTTGTGATTGACTTATTTCACTCAGCATAATGTCCTCCAGTTTCATCCATGTTATGAGATGCTTCACAGATTCATTGTTGTTCTTTCTCATTGCATAGTACTCCATTGTGTGTATGTACCATAGTTTGTTTATCCATTCATCTGTTGATGGGCATCTAGGTTGTTACCATCGTTTTGCTGTTGTGAACAATGCTGCCATGAACATTGGTGTGCATATGTTTATTCAAGTGACGACTCTTATTTCTTTAAGATATATTCCTAGGAGTGGGATTGCTGGATCGAATGGTATGTCTATTTCTAGCTTTCTGAGGAAGCGCCATATCATTTTCCAAAATGGTTGTATCATTTTACATTCCTACTTGCAGTGCATAAGAGTGTCAATCTCCCCACAGCCCCTCCAACATTTGTTTTTTCCAGTGTTTTTGATTCGTACCAGTAATGCCAGGGTGAGATGGTATCTCATTGTGGTTTTAATTTGCATTTCTTTAATGGCTGGTGATTGAGAGCATTTCGTCACGTGTCTGTTGGCCATTTGAATGTCTTCTTTGGTGAAGTGTGTGTTGATTTCCTTTGCCCATTTTTTAATAGGATTATTTGTCTTTTTGTTGTAGAGGTGTTGGATTTTCTTGTAGATTATGGAGATTAGACCTTTGTCTGACTTGTACTGTCCAAAAATTTTTTCCCAGTCTGTAGGTTCTCTTTTTACTCTTTTGGTGAAGTCTTTTGAAGAGCATAGGTGTTTGATTTTTAGAACATCCCACTTATCCAGCTTCTCTGTTGGGTTTTGTGCATTGATGGTTATTGTTTGTATCCTGTTCATGCCGTGTATTAAGGCCTGAAGTGTTGGTCCTATTTTTTCTTCTATGAACTTTATAGTTTTAGGCTTTATATTCAGGTCTTTGAACCATTTTGAAGTAGTTTTTGTATACGGCGTGAGGTATGGGTCCTGTTTCATTTTCTTGCAGATGGATATCCAGTTTTGCCCCCACCATTTTTTAAAAAGACTGTCTTTTCCCCCATTTGATGGACTTTGGGCCCTTGTCGAAGATCAGGTGACCGTAGGTGGATAGATTTACATCTGGGTTCTCAATTCTGTTCCATTGGTCAATGTATCTGTCATTGTACAAGTACCAGGCTGTTTTGACTACTTTAGCTGTATTGTAGGTTCTGAAGTCGGGTAGTGTGAGTCCTCCAACTTTATTCTTCTTCTTCAGTAGTGTTTTACTTGTTCAGGGCCTCTTCCCTTTCCAAATAAAGTTATTGATTAGTTTTTCCATCTCTTTGAAGAATGTTGTTGGTATTTAGATCAGGATTGTGTTGTATTTGTAAATTGCTTTGGGTAGAAATGTCATTTTCACAGTGTTGACTCTGCTTATCCGTGAGCATGGTATGTTTTTCCATTTATGTAGACCCCTTTGGGTTTCATGAAGTAGTGTTTTGTAGTTTTCTTTGTATAGGTCTTTTACATCCCTGGTCAGATTTATTCCTAGGATTTTATCTTTTTAGGGGCTATTGAAAATGGTATTGTTTTCCTGATTTCCTTTTCATTGTTCTCCTTATTGGTGTATAGGAATCCAACTGATTTTTAAATGTTTATCTTGTATCCTGCTACTCTGCTGAATCTTTCTATTAGTTCCAGTAGATTTCTCGTGGAGTCTTTAGGGTTTTCTATGTATGGTATCATTTCATCACCAACCGGGACAGTGTAACTTCTTCATTGCCGATTTGGATGCCCTTTATGGCTTTTTCTTACTGCTCTAGCTAGAACTTCCAGCACAATGTTAAATAGGAGTGGTGATAAAGGGCATCCTTGTCTTGTTCCTGTTTTCAGCCTCTCTCCATTAAGAATGATGTTGGCCATTGGTTTTGCATAGATGCCCTTTATTATGTTGAGAAATTTCCCTTCTATACCTATTTGATTGAGAGTTTTTATCACGAATGGGTGTTGGACTTTGTCCAATGCCTTTTCTGCATCAATTGAGATGATCATGTGATTCTTTTCTTTCCTTTTATTTATGTGGTGGATTATGTTGATTGATTTTCTAATGTTCAACCATCCTTGTATACTTGGTATGAATCCTACTTGTTCGGGGTGTATTATTTTTTTGATATGATGCTGAATTATATTGGCTAGAATTTTGTTCAGAATTTTTCAATCTATTTTCATGAGAGATATTGGTCTGTAATTTTCTCTTTTTATGACATCTTTGCCTGGTTTTGGTATCAGCGTTATGCTGGCTTCATAGAATGAATTTGGAAGTGTCCCTTCCTCTTCTATGCTCTGAAATAGCTTGATTAGAACTGGTACAAGCTCTTCTGTAAATGTTTTGTAGAATTCTCCAGTGAAGCCTTCTGGGCCAGGCTTTTTTATGGTTGGGAGTATTTTTATTACCTTTTCAATCTCTTCTCTTGTTATGGGTCTGTTCAGATTTTCAATATCACTTTGTTGTAGTTTGGGTAGGCCGTCTGTTTCTAGAAATTTATCCATTTCCTCTAGGTTTTCAAATTTTTTGGAGTATAGTTTTTCATAATATTCTGTTATCCTTTTTATTTCAGTTGGATCTGTTGTAATGTCCCCCATTTCATTTCTATTTGGGTTATTTGCGTCCTCTCCTGTTTTTCTTTTGTCAGTCGAGCCAGTGGTTCGTCAATTTTGTTGATTCTTTCAAAGAACCAACTTTTGGTTTTGTTGATTCTTTCTATTGTTTTTCTGTTCTCTATTTCATTTATTTCTGCTCTGATCTTTACTATTTCCTTTCTTCCGGTGGTTGTGGGCTTTTTTGCTGTTCTGTTTCTATTTGTTTGAATTCTGTAGTTAATGTTTTGATTTTGTCCCTTTCTTCTTTTTTGATACGTGCATCTATTGCTATAAATTGTCTTCTGAGGACTGCCTTTGCTGTGTCCCAAAGGTTTTGGTATAATGTGTTTTCATTCTCATTTGATTTTAGGAGTTTTTTGATTCCATCTCTGATTTCTTCTATTACCCAGTGATATGTAAGCAGGGTATTATTCAGTTTCCATATAATTGATTTTTTTTCCTTGCTGCTTCTATTGTTAATTTCTACCTTGATGGCATTGTGGTCAGAGAAGATACTTTGAATTATCTCAACGTTTTGGATCTTGTTGAGGATTGCTCTGTGGCCTAAGATGTGGTCCATTCTGGAGAACGTTCCATGTGCATTGGAAAAGAATCTGTACTTTGCAGTAGTTGGATGGAGTGTTCTATACATGTCTTTGAGGTCAAGTTGGCTGATTGTGCCCTTTAGGTCTTCTGTATCTTTGCTGAGTTTTTTCTTAGTTGTTCTGTCCTTTACTGAGAGTGGTGTGTTGAAGTCCCCTACTATTATTGTGGAACTGTCAATTTCTCTTTTCAGTGTTGTTAGAGTTTATGTATTTTAGAGCCCTGTCATTGGGTGCGTAGATGTTTATTATGGTTATGTCTTCATGATGGATCGTCCCCTTAATCATTATATAGTGTCCTTCTTTGTCTCTTATTGTAGATTTTGTTTTAAAGTATATTTTGTCTGAGATTAGAATTGACACTCCTGTTCTTTTTTGCTAGTTGTTAGCTTGATATATATTTTTTCCAAGCTTTGACTTTTAATAAATTCACATCTTTGTTTCTAAAGTGTGTCTTTTGTAGACAGCATATTGATGGGTCTTGTTTTCTTATCCATTCTGTCACTCTCCATCTCTTTATGGGTGCATTGAGTCCATTTACATTCAGTGTAATTATCGATAGATGTGAGTTTGTTGCTGTCATTTTGTAGTGCTTTTTTTTGTGGTGCTGAAGTTGTCTTTGTTCTTGTTACTGTCTTGTGCTGAGTTACTTTTGTTTGTGGATTTTTTTTTCCATTTTTTTTTTTTCTTTTGTAGGTTTTGTTTTTGCTGAGAATTTATGTTTTTCCTCTTTTTTTTCATGAGTATGTTTGTTAACTTTCTTTGTGGTTACCATGAATTTTATCCTTGTCTTTCTAAGTTTGAAGCCACCTCCCATTATTTGGTATCACCTTGCCTTCCTGTCCATTACAAGGTTCTATACCTATGCAGTTTATTCCCTCTTTGATTGTTTTGATGTTGTTGTCATTTACTGATTAACTGCTCTGATTCCCTGTTGTATTTCTTTTGGTTTTGGATAGTCCTCGAGAGTTTATTTCCTAGATTGGTAGCTGGCTCGTACGATCCTGCATCCTAGGTTCTGCCTGTGAGCTGAAGCTGTTTGTCCTCAGATCGAAGAACTCACTTTAATAATTCTTGTAAGTTTGGTTTGACTTTTACATATTGCCTTAATTTCTGTTTATCTGGAAATGACCTAATTTCACCATCAGGATATGTTATTATTGGCTGGCAATTTTCTTCTTTCATGGTCTTATATATGTCATCCCATTGCCTTCTGGCCTTCAAGGTTTCTGCCGAATAATCTGAGCTTAGTCTTTTGTTTCTCCTCTGTATGTGACTTCTTGTTTTTCACGAGCTGCTCTCAGTATTCCTTGTTTGTATTTAGTTTTGGCAAGTGTGATTATGATATGCCTTGTTGATTTTCTTTTGGGTTCTCTCCTATATGGTGTTTGTTGAGCTTCTTGGATGGGCAGCTTTTTATTGTTCATGATATTGCAGAAGTTTTCTATTAGCAGTTCTTCAGTGATCCTCTCTGTGTTTTCTGTTTTCTCCCCCTGTTCTGTAATTCCAGTCACTCAAAAATTTTTGCTTTTGGTTGTATCCCACATAACTCTCAGCATCTCTTCATTTTTCTTTGTTCTTTTTTCTGAGTTTTCCTGAAACAGAGTTGTATCCAAGTGTTTGTCTTCAATTCCTCTGATCCTGTCTTCCACCATTTCAAATCTGCTTCTCAGCCCTTATATGACACTGTCCATTTCTGAAATCTTATTGTTTATCTTTTGGATTTCTAATAGTTGACTTTTTATAATTTCAAGTTGTGAATGTATTTTGGCATTTTGTTCCTGCATTATTTTCTGAATTCTTCCACTTTTTGTCTGTATTTTGCATGAAGTTGTCTATTTTTTCCTCATGTTTGTTACTTTTTGACTCATTTCTTGGAGAATTCTGAGTATTAGAGATTTTAATTCCCTATGAGGTAGTTCTAGTGCATTTTCTTCCACTGGAGAGTCATCTGGTGTTTTATTTTGGACACCTACTGGAACCATCCTGTCCTGTTTTTGTAAATATTTTGATATTGTCTGCTGTCTTTGGGGCTTTCAGTAGTTATTTTTCTTGTTTATTGACTGTAGATTTGTTTGTTTCTTCCCTTTTTTAAAAAAAAATTGACTATGTCTGTGCAGGCGGACTGTGTGTTCTTTGTTGTTTGCTTGTCTCTGGGCACAATACTTTTCGCCTCCTTCTCCAATTGGCAGGGTCAGTCACTCATATGGGGTATGGCTGGGCAGGTCTAGCTGAAGAGGAGTTCATGGGACGGGTTGTTTGTGGCAGTTACTATAACCACCAGAGCGGGTCGGTAATCAGTGCAGGGCAGGTTCCAGTAGGCCGTGCCTGTGCTGCTTGGTGGTGTGACGTCAAGCACCTGGTGCATGTAGCCAGGATGCAGCAGGGAGATTGTTATGTGTGGAGCTAAGATGGATATGGGAGAGAGGAGAGAGGAACAGGGGCCAAAAACATACAAACAAACAAAAAAGATTGCTAGGGCAACTTCCCTTTGGAGTGGAGAGATGAGAAACTATGAAATTGAGAAAAACAGAAAGGGGAAGAGGAATAAAAGAAAAGAATGAATAAATAAATATCAGTAAGGTTAAAGAACCACAAAGTTCCCAGGGATCCCACCAGTGCAGCTATGAGGTCTGAGGAAGTCACTCTCAGGTGTTGCAGTACAGCCTGGCTAGAAGGCATAGAGGTATACAATGCCAGGTATTCAGGGAACAGAAAGAGTAGGAAGATATAGAGAGATGAGAAAGTTAGCAATGAAGAAAGACAAAAAGGGAAAAAGAGTGAAAAGAAAACAAAACAAATTAAAAGAAAAAAAGAACTATAAAGCCCCCCCCAAAAAAAACAGAAAAAAAAAATAAAACCAATGAAAAAAGAAATTCTCTTAGGGCTCCCTCTGCACATCTGTGGGAGCCAAGGGGGAGTCTCCTTGCCATGCAGCTCAGCCTGGCCAGAAACGGCTCCCAACTCAAGAAAAGGAAATGAAAACAAACAAACAATTCAAAACAAACAAACGAACAAAAGTCCCGGGATCCCACCAGCGCGGCAGCCCAGACTAGGAAGCAGCTCCACACTCGAACGGAGCTCCGCAGCCCCTCAGGAAGAAGCAAAGATGGCGCACGGAGCCAGGTACTCGAGCAAAAGGAAGGGGAGGTGGCAAGAGGCAAGTAAGAAATTAAAAGAAGCAGGAAAAAAAAAAGCAACACTAGCAGCCAACAAGTGGCACTCAGAGAGCCAGCTAGTGCGGATTGGTGTTTCTGGACAGGAGACTGTGTCTGCGGGAAGCAGAGGGGGCCAAGTGTGGGTGAAGAAGCTTAGAGAGTGGGAAAGCGTATATCACAAATTACCGGTGCTCTGGAGCCCCTCAGGAAGAAGCAAAGATGGCGCATGGAGTGAGGTACTCGAGCGAAAGGAGGGGGAGGTGGCGAGAGGCAAGGAAGAAATCAAAAGAAGCGGAAAAAAGCAACACCATCAGCAAACAAATGGCACTCAGAGAGCCACCCATTCGGGTGTGTGGAATCCAAGCAGCCGGTGTTTCCCAGTCAAGAGATTGTGGCCGTGGGAAACAGAGGAGACCGAGTTGGGATGAAGAAGGGTGGGGGGTGGAAAAGCATATATCGCAAATTACTGGTTGTTTTATCACCTGCTGGACGCTCCATGATGCTGCTTGCTCGTACCCCCTGTTTGCTGGTCTCTGATAGGAGTCCAAGATGGTGGATCCGTGCTGCATTAGCTGGTAGGGGACCTCTGCATTAATCTCTCCTCGGTCTCTGTTCTCTGGCAGTTTTGTCACTCCATTTAGTACTTGGCTGAGTTCTTTAACTCTTCATTTGATATTTTAGGGTTTCATGATTGTTGTATTCTCTGTTCGGTTTAGTTTTTCGGATCTTTGCTGTGGAGGGATGGCGTGCTGCTTCTGCCTAGAGCGCCACTTTGCTGGAACTCCTTATGTACTTTTTTGTATGTCTCTTGAAATAGGACATGGTGAAAATACACAAATGCAACTATTGTTATTCCTTTTAAAATTCAGATAGGGTTATTGGCAAAATTCTACAAACAGAAAGCGCATAATTCCCCAAGGCCTCATTATTCTGAATGAGTGGTGTTCAGAGGCTAGGTATAGCAGGACTGGATAAACCATGGTAAAATTTCCAATAGAGAAGGACCATGTCCGCATAATCCTGTATATATTTAAAGGAAAAGAGGGATAGAGAATGTCTATGTGACTATACAACATTGCAAGCTCTCTAATCTCCAAAATAATCAAGACCTGCAGAACAGCTTCTTGCTAAGTAAGTAGGAAGTAATAGGTACCCAGGACAATTGGACTGGTCCCTTTCAATTATGGCAGACCTATTTCCTTTGTGAAAATGCCAATCTAGTGCTATGTGTATCTAAATGAGTATATAGCCAGGGATTTTATTGTAAATCTCATAACAATAACTTCAAAATAAATCTATAGCAATGACACAAATAGGCATATGCACACCTATAATCGTTGCTGCATAAGTCACAATAGCAAAAAGATGGAAACAATCTAAGTGTCCATCAGCAGATGAATGGAGAAACAAATTATGGTACATACCTACAATGGAATACTACCCAACTATAAAGAGTAATGATGAGTGCTCAAAACATAACATGGATGAACCTGGAGGATATTAAGCTAAGTGAAATAAGAAAATCACAAAGGGACAAATACTGTACGAACTCACATTTAGAAAAAGACGAGAATAGGTATGCATACAGAAAGCAATGTTCTTTATTGGTTACCAGGAATGGTGGGGAGGAAGGGGAAATCACTCTCTAGATAGTAAACATTTGTTATTTTTGGTGATGGGAAAGGCAACACTGAATATGGGTGGAGTCTACACAACTGGACCAAGATAAATGATGACACTAAGAAGTACATGAGAATAAGTGACCTTTTTGGTAAATGCCATAATGGCACCTAACAACAACAACAACATACAATTCTGCAACAAGCAATAACAACCAAAAAGTATGTATGTGGTTACATAGGTAGATATGTATAGGAAGGCATATGTAAGTATATGAGTGTGCATGTATAGTTGTATCTGTAGGCATATGTATATACATGTTTGTGTGTGTTGCATATATATTTATATATATAATAAAGCACCTAAGGGGCACAGAAACGGATACTTCTCAGACATAACCAAACACCTCACAGGATTGTTTTACTAAGTTTGAAGGTTTAGGACCATAGTCTTTTGGAACAGCTAAGTCAATTGGCATAACATAGTTCATAAAGTTTATGTTCTGCATCCTATTTTGGCGAGTAGCATCTGGGGTCTTAAAAGCTTATGAGCAGCCATCTAAAATACAACTATTGGTCTCTACTAGTCTGGGCCAAAAGAGAAAGAAGGAAACCAATGTCTCAAAGAAGAAACTACTCTACAAGACTAATAGACCACACGAACCACTGCCTCATCTATACTGAGACCAGAAGAACTAGATGGTACCCAGCTAAGACTACTGATTGTTCTGACCAGGGACACTATAGATGGTCCCTGAAAGAATGGGAGAAAAATGTAGAACAAAACTTAAATTCTTAAAAAAGGCAAGACTTACTTGATCAGTAGAGACTAGAGGAAACCCAGCACTGTCTCTCTGAGATAACTTTTAGCTCTTTTGTGAACCAATTATTTTCTACTTTGAGTATTTTGTTGATACCATGTGTTTTCATTTGTGGAAGCATGTTGAATTATTAAGGGTGTCTGAATTTTTAGTAGGTCATATGGATTTTTTTTTTTTGCCTCCTCCCACAAAACTATCTTAAGTGTTTAGTGGTACATATGAACTACCACTGTTTATACCTCAGAGTCCCCACTGGGGCCTATTGGTACATATGTACAACAAATAACAATTTTCAAAATTTCTATTTTTCCTACCAAAACTTCAGACACCTCATACAATAACCTGTAAAAACTAATTTTCAGCACACACCATTTCTTTGTTTTCAAACAGTCAGGAAGCATGCACCATCAGTGGTGCAACAACTTTCCAATAAAGCTTCAGAGGCAGAAAAAGTACTTGGTCCCTAGAGGTACCCATAAGCATGAAAGGGCTGGAACTGAAACCATTCTCAGATGTCACCTTTCAACTAAATAACAGACTGGCCCATAAAATAAACAGTATCACCCATGAATACTGTGCTCTTTTGAAAAATCATATATTTGAGACCAAACATTTACCCTAAAGCAAAGATGAGAAGATAAGGGGAGGAGGGGTAGGGAAGCTAGATTAATTGAATGGAACAGGCAGAATGGAAATAATGAGAATGTTGGGACATTGTGAAAAATATAACCAATGCCAGGGAGATGCTTTCCTCCTAGACACTCAGGGGCAGCTGTCAGCCCCCTGCCTTGCTCAGTCTGTGTCCCCCTACTGCAGCCAGCTACCTGTGCCTACACCAATCACCCATGCCAGTCTAAGACTGTAGATGAGGGCCTGCACCACACACTTGGAGACCGACTACCTGGACACCTGAGCTGAATCTGTACAAGAAAAATAAACAGAATCCTGTGCTCACATACTTAGTAACAGATCTAACCACCTGGTGACAGCATGTTAGAGCTTCAAAGGCACCAGTAGTCAAACTAGCTCACACGAGCAGCCTATATGGGCATATCAAAACAAAACAAAATAAGAAGCTAGGACAAAGTAAGCAAACATAAAATAAATAAATTATAATAACTTATTGATGGCTCAGAGACAGCACTCATATAAAGAGGCAGACATGATGCTTCAGCAAACTCCCAGAATAGAGAATCAAGAAATTTTTCAGAGGAAGAGAATTTCTTGGAATTACTGGAGGCAGACTACAAAAGATTAATATACAGAACTCTGCAAGACATCAGGAAGGAGATCAGACAAAACGCAGACCGAGCAATAGAGAAACTTAAGAAGATTAGAGAAGAGCGCAATGACAAATTTAACAGGCTGCAAGAATCCATAGAGAGACAGCAATCAGAAATCCAGAAGATTAACAATAAAATTTCAGAATTAGACAACTCAATAAAAAGTCATAGGAGCAGAATTGAGGCAATGGAAGTCAGAATTAGTGAGATAGAAGATAAAGCACTTGACACCAACTTATTTGAGGAAAAATCAGATAAAAGAATTTTAGAAAAATGAAGAAACCCTAAGAATTATGTGGGATGCTATCAAGAGAAATAACCTATGGGTGACTGGAGTACCAGAATGCGGTGGGGGAGGATAACAGAAAATACAGAGAGAATTGTTGACGCTTTGTTGGCAGAAAACTTCCCTGATACCGTGCAAGATGAGAACATATCTATTCAAGATGCTCATCAAACCCCATATATGATAGATCCCAAAAGAAAATCACCAAGACATGTTATAATCAAACTTGCCGAAACCCAACATAGAGAATTTAAAGAGTGGCTAGGGATAAATTAAAAGTCATCTACAAAGGAGAGTCAGTAAGACTAAGCTCGGACTACTCAGCAGAAACCATGCAGACAAGAAGGCAGTGGGATGACATATATAAAGCCTTGAAGTAAAAAAATTGCCAGCCAAGAATTATATATCCAGCAAAACTGTCTCCCAAACATAATGGCAAAATTAGGTCATTTCCAGATAAACAGATGTTTAGGGAATTTGTGAAAACCAAACCAAAATTACAAGAAATACTAAAGGCAGTCCTCTGGTTAGAAAATCAATAACATCAGATAATAACCCAAGAGTAGACCACAGGAGACAACAACGAGATACCAACCCAGATAGGGAAGTCACAAAAATAAACCAAAGCTAAAACACTGAAAATGGAGAAATAGAGATAGCAATGTGTAAAAGATGAGAACACTAAAAGAAAAAAGAGGGACTAAAACATGTAGGCATAGATTTTTCATATGAAGAGGAAGTCAAGGCAATATAAAGTAATAAAAGACTAGTTTAAACTTAGAAAAATAGAGGTAAATATTAAGGTAACCACAAATGAAACTAACCATCCTACACATCAAAATAAAAAAAAGAAAACTATAAAGACTTAGCAAATACAAAATCAACAACAATGAAAAACATAAAGAAAAATATAATCAATGCCACTGAGTAATATGTATGGAAATTATTAATGGAAATCTAATTTTCTGTGTAAACTTTCACCATAAATTACACAAAAAAAAGTAAATCTAAAAGCAAAATGAGCAGTTTGTAAAAAACCATAACTGAAAAACAGATTTACACACAAATAGACAATAGTACTTTCTTAATTTACCATAATTGAAAATAAGTTACTTATGTCATATACGTATGATTAGAACGCTTTTTATATGTTAATAAATATGTCAAATTTAGCTATGTTCTAAGTTATTCAAATCATTCATGTAGAATGAGATGAAATATTCAAACTGATATGTTTACAGTTTACTCATATTTTTATAATTTTGAGTGCTAAAAGTTAGTCACCCTACAAAGTCATATAAGATTATCAAAGTGTTCATGATTCTTACTTAGTTTCCGAGGTATGTTGATAGGTATATTTTATTTTGTGTGTTATCTTTCCTTAAATGGCATTGTTTTACACTGAACTTATGGTACAGGAATACACAAGCAGATCAATGAAACAGTACAGATAGTTCAGAAACAGTAATGGGAATATTTGTAAATTTTATATACATTTGGCATTTCAAAACAGTGGAACAAATTTGCACTATTAAGTTTTTTGGCATTGTTTGGAAAAAAAAAGTTTGCCATTTTACATCACACACATACACTAGATGAATTAGGATCATTTTAATGAACAGGTGACATTTATTGAGCCCTTACTAAGCAAAACAAATTGTTTCAATTATGCAATTTTTTCAACAACTTTATAACATGGGTACTGTTATTATCCCTACTTTGTCAGTGAAGAAACTGAGACAGGAATGATTAACTAAACGTGTTAACATTACAATTTTGAACAGTCTCTCTACAGAGATTCTCAGTTGTTTTAAAATTAAATTTGCTTTTTTTTTTTAATGGAGGAGGTGAGGTAAATGCATGTGTCTTTTTAAGCAGCAATACAATCTCTAGGAAACTCTAGAAATAAACTTACAACTATGCAGTGTATGAGGATGCTTATGAATACATTGCTTTTAGAGTGAAAAATTGAAAACAACCTACATTTCTTCCTATCAACTAGAAAAATTATGGTAGCTCCAAATTATGAAAATCTCTAGAGCTGTTTAGGAGAATGAGGATAATCTACTAGATTGATAAAAGATGGATAACCAAGATATATATTTTGAGTAAACAAAAACAAATTGTAAAACAATATTTATGTAATATCATATATAGAACAAATGCATAAAATACAAATGTATATAGATATCTATTTTATTGTTGTTTTGTTGTTAGATGCTGATGAGTCTGTTCTGACTCACAGCAACCCTATGTACAACAAAATGAAACACTGCCCGGTCCTGTGACATCCTCACAATCATTGCTGTGTTTGAGCCCATTGTTGCAGTCACTGTGTCAATTCATCTTGTTGAATGTCTTCCTCTTTTTCACTGACCCTCTACTTTACCAAGCATGATGCTATATTTTATAGAAATATATAATGCAAATGCATTATGCAAAAATGATCTGGAATGATACATGTCGCTGTTAGTTACCATCAGTTGATTCCAATTCATGGTGATTCTATGTGTTACAGAGTAGAATTGTTTCATAAAGTTTTCTTGGCTGCAGTCTTAACAGAAGCAGATCACCAGGCTTTTTCTTCCATGTTGCCTCTGTGTGGGTTCAAACCACCAGCTTTTTGGTTAACAGTCAGGCACAACCTGTTTGTAACACCTGGGGACCAGGAATGATTTATAAAAACAAAACAAAATATTGCTGTTGGGTCCAACTCAGAGGTACCCTATAGGACAGAGTTGAACTGCCCCATAGGGTTTCCAAGGCTGTAATCTTTCATGGAAGCAAATTGCCACACCTTTCACCCATGGAGAGCTGGTAGGTTCAAACTGCTGACCTTTCTGTTAGCAGCCAAGCACTTTAACCACTGCACCACCAGGGTTCCTTTGGAATGATATATACTAGTGATTAAACAAAAGCTCCTGAGTGGTGCAAAAGGTTAAGCACTCCCCTACTAGCTGAAAGATTGACAGTTTGTACCCACACTGAGGTGCCTCAGAAGACAAGCTTGAAGATCTGCTTCCTAAAAGTCACAGCCTTGAAAACCCTATGGAGCAGTTCTATTCTGCACACGTAGGGTGGCCATGAGTGGGAATCGACTCAGTGCCAACTAACAACAACCACAAGTGATTAAATATGAGAAATGGGAGTTGGGGGAAATGATGGTGATTCCCACTTTTAATAATTACTCTTCTATATTACTTGATAATTTCTCTTTAATTAGGCCATTACTCATTTTAAAATTTAAAAAGTAAAGTGCTTTGTTTGAAGTATTTAGGAAAAAAATATATATTGACCCCTACCTTTGTTTTTGAATTTTACAGATAAATATTTTACAAATATATTCATTGTCTAAGTAACTTTGAGAGACTGCATATATATGTTTCACATTATTAAAGTGATTCCATTATATGCAACGGTCAATCTCATAATGTTCTCTTCTACTGGGACTTTCCATCAATATTAATACTAAAAATGAATTTAGTTCTGAAATATTCACACTTTTTTCTTATCCTAGATCAAATAGGTAACAATAATGAATTAGGAAATTATAAGCTTGTGCTCAAATTCCATCACTATGTGACAGCAAATAAGCCATGCTGCATCTCCCCATCTCCAAGATCAGTAATATAATGCAGCAAATTCCCATTTTAATCAAATTGCATTTAAAAGAAGATATCAATTTCTATGGTATAAAAGTGCTTGTGGTGATTTGTAACATAAAATTTGCATAACTCCCAGCAATTCTCAGTGCCTCAGCAAATATTTGCATCTGACAATATGCCTGAAAACCCATTGTGCTTTCATTGGGCAGCATTTAGATTTTGTGATTAGAAATATCTTTAATATTAAATGGACCAAATTACAATTCCTCTTCTGACTCTTTATTTTTCATGTTGCAGAGTCTCCTTTTCCTCATCAGTGAAATAGTGCTAATGCTATTGTCTTATGAAGTTGTTTTAGGAATTAAACCAAGTTACATGTGATGATGTTAGTTCAAATTCAATATAAAAACCCGAAGCCAAATCTGTCACCATTCAGTCAACTCTGACTCACAACAACTCTACTGGGCAGAGTAGAACTGTCCCATACATTTTCTAAGGGTGTGATCTTTACAGATGCAGATTGCTTTATTTTTCTCCCACAGAGTGGCTTGTGGATTTGAACTGCAGACCCTTCAGTTAGCAACCGAGCACTTAACCATTGCTCCACCAGGATTCTCTATTAGTTCCCTTCACTATCCCTGTACCAGATCAAATACTAGTTCCCTTCCTTATCATGAGTACCAGTGCCAGTAATCTTTGAGTCAGTTCTGACTCATGGCAACCCCATGTGCGTCAGAATAGAATCATGCTCCGTAGTGTTTTCAGTGGTTGATTTTTGAAATAGATCACCAGACATTTCTGGGTGGATTAAAAACTCCAATCATTCAGTTAGCAGCCAAATACATTAACAATTTGCACCACCCATGCCCCCTTGAAAAGAAACTCAGATAGGAAATCTGCATCAATTTCCTTCATCTGAGTACAAATATTTTATTCAGTCTCCTACCCTGATTCATTGTATTCTAGAACTCATACATTTTCATAACCAAACATCACGCAAGATTCCAAAGGGGTACATAAAACTGATTAGCTATATTAGCATAAGACAGTACTGTAGGATTTGAGTCAAAGATCTTCAGTTCTAATCTTGGCTTTGATACTTACTTCTGTCTGGCTGAAGGCAGATTAACAACACTGATCCTCAGTTTTCTCCTTTTCAAAATAGATATGAAAGCAACTATCCCACTTAACTAATAGGTAAGTGGTACAATCTATTGTTTAAGAACATAGATTCATCCTAGAACTGAATTACCTGAGCTCAAATCCTGGCATCTCCAATTCCTGGCTATGAGAGCTTGAGTAAATGCATTACAGTCTCTGTACCTGAATTTCCTCCTTTGTTAAACAAAGATAATAATTTTACCTTCCTCATACATATTATTATGAGGATTAAATAAGATAATATGCAGAAAGCATTTATTGTCATGTGCATTAAGCAATTATCGCTATGTGCTTGCTTTTCTAAAATTATTATCAGACTGTTTTGAGGATTAAATGAGATAGACAATATTCATAATAGTATAATTATGATGCAAAGAATATAATAGGATTATTAATTCTGGATGCCATTCTTATTATTGTATACCCTTTCTCATAAACATTATATCAGTTCACTTGGAGCCCAGAAGATTAACCAACTCATGGTGGTATAAATGGTTAATGTGTTCAGCTGCTAACCAAAAGGTTGGAGGTTTGAGTCTACCCAGAGGCACCTTGGTAGAAGGTGATCTACTTCCAAAAAAATTAGCCATTGAAACCCTATGAAGCACAGTTGTACTCTGACAAACATAGGGCCACCATGAGTCAGCTTTTATGTATTAACCAAAACAAAACAAAACAGAAATAAAAAATAAATAAATAAAAAGCAACTATTTTTCAAATATTTACATTCAAATGAATTATCAACCTAAACTGTTGAGATTATATCTAATTCAAATAAGTTACTAGGAATCACTTGAGTGGAAAATATATCCAGTATTCTCTGACAATAGAATGAAAATATAATAACTATATCAACTAACTATAGTTAAGTAGGTCATATCTTTTAAATGAAAATGCAAGTGTGGACTTCCTTTTTAAAATAGTTTTATATTTTGAAGCATACTTCAAATAGAAAAATAAAAGCTCTTTTCAATCACACTCTTTCATTGATATATAAAGTCAGCATTGATTTCTATTTCTTTAATGACTTAGACAGAATAGGAGAAATAGCAATTTTCAGAAATTTTAATAATGAGTAAATCTAGACTTCCAAGCAACATGGCACTATAGACAGAAGCACCACACCATCCCTCCACAGCAAAGATCTGAAAAACTAAGTCAAACAGAGACACATGTCAATCCTGAAACCCTAAACATCAAATGAAGGATAAAGAACTCAGCCCAGCACCAAATGGAATAAGAAACTGACAGAGAACAGAGAGTGAGGAGAGATACACGCAGAGGCCCCTATCAGCTAACACAGCACGGATCTGCCATCTTGGACTCCTATCAGAGATCGGCAAACAGGGGGTATGAGAAAGCAGCTTCATGGGGCATCCAGCAGGAGACAGAACAACTGGTAACCAGTGCTATACATTTCCACCCTCCCACTTCTTCACCCCCACTCGGCCTCCTCTGCATCCTGCTGCAACAGTCTCTTGACCAGGAAGGACCGGCTTTACCCCAAAGCTGCTTGGATTCCACCCGCCTGCACTGCCTGGCCCCCTGAGTGCCATTTGTTGGCTGCTGGTATTGTTTTTTTCTGCTTCTTTAGATTTCTTCCTTACCTCTCATCACCAACCCCTCCTTTCTCTCAAACACCTGGCTCTGTGTGCCATATTTGCTTCTTCCTGAAAAGCTGCGAAACACCGCTCAACTGTGAAAACTGCTTCCTGGCCTGTGCCGCCATGCTGGTGGGACCACTAGGGCTTTTTTTTTGTTTGTTTGTTCTGTTTTGATTTGTTTGTTTGTTTGTTTCATTTTCTTTTCTTGGCTTGGGAGCCCTTCTAGCCTGGCAGTACTGCGGGGCTTGGGAGGTAGTACCTTACTCTGTGCACACACACAGTGGCATCCCTGGGGGCATTTTTTTTCTTTTTCTTTATTTTGTTTTCTTCTCTCTCTTTTTCCCTTTTTGACTTTATTCATTTCTTAGTTTCTTATCTCTCTATACTTACCTTCTCTTCCTGTCTCCTGAATACCTGGTGCTGTGCGACACCTGTACCCCTTCTAGCCATCCTGTACTTCACAGCCTGGGAGCAACTTCCCCAGTCATTGCACCCACACTAGTGGGAATCCTGGGGCTCTTTTTTCTTCTAATTGTTATTTATTCATTTTTTTCTTTTACCCTTTTTCTTTTTTTTTCCTCCATTTCTCAGTCTCTCATCTCTCCACTCCAATGGCAAACTCCCTTAGCACTCTTTTTTGTTTGTTTGTTTGTGTGTATGTTTTTGGCTCCTTTTCCTCTCTTCTCTCTCTCCTCTTTCCCATACCCATTTTAGCTTCACACATCACAATCTTCTCCCTCCTTCCTGCCTACCTGCACCATGTGATGAACATCACACACACAAGCAGCACAGGCAAGGCCTACTGGAACCTGCCCTGCACTGATTCCTGGCACACCCTGTCGACCCTAGTATGTGCAACAAACAATGCATCCTAGCAACTCCCCTTCAGCTGAACATAACCTACTGTACCATACCTCAGCAACTGACCCTGCCCGTTGGAGAAGGAGGTGAAAAGTATCGTGCCTACAGATGAGGAACAACAAAGAATGCACAGCCTGCTGGCTCAGATATAACCAAATTAAATAAAAAATCAGGATGAAACAAACAAATCTACAATCAATAAAGAAGGAAAATAACTACTGAATGCCATGAAGACAGCAGAAAATATCAAAACATATACAAGAACAGGACAGGATGATTCTAGTAGGTGTCCAAAAGAACACACCAGATGACTTTCTAGTAGAAGAAAAGGCACTAGAACTACCTGATAGGGAATTCAAATCTCTAATATTCAGAGCTATCCAAAAGTTGAAGCAAAACGCAGACACAAATGAGGAAAAAAAGACAAATTCATGGAAAAGGCAGACAAATTCATGGAAAATACAGACAAAAAAATGGAAGAATTCAGGAAAACATTACAGGAACAAAATGCTAAAATAAATTCACAACTAGAAATCATATAAAAACAAGAATTAGAAATCCAAAAGGTAACAACAAGATTTCAGAAATGGACAGTGTCATAGAAGGGCTGAGGAGTAGATTTGAAACGCTGGAAGATAGAATCAGCAGAATTGAAGACAAACACTTGGGTACAATTCTGTGTTTGGAAAAATCAGAAAAAAGAACAAAGAGAAATGAAGAAACCTGTAAAATTATGTGGGATACAATCAAAACCAAAAATTTTCAAGTGATTTGTAGTTCCAGAACAGGGGGAGCAAACAGAAAATACAGACAGGCTCATTGAAGAACTGCTAACAGAAAATTTCCCCAATATCATGAAAAATGAAAGGCTGACCATCCAAGAAGCTCAACGAACCCAATATAGGATAGACCCCAAAAGAAAATCACCAAGGCATATCATAATCACACTGGCTAAAACCAAAGACAAAGAATCCTGACAGTAGCTCGAGAAAAAACAAAAAGTCACATACAGAGGAGAAACAATACTACTAAGCTCAGATTATTTGGCAGAAACCATGCAGGTGAGAAGGCAATGGGATAACATATATAAAACCTTGAAAGAGAAAAATTGCCAGCCAAGAATAATATATCCTGCAAAACTCTCTTTCAGATATGATGGTGAAATTAGGACATTTCCAGATAAACAGAAATTAATTGACTATGTAAAAACCAAACCAAACTTACAAGAATTATTAAAGGTAGTCCCTCGATCTGAGAACAAACAACATCACACCACAGGCTGAATCTAGGATGAAGGATCGTACCAGCCAGATATAAACCTAGGAAACGAACTCTCAAGGAGTATTCAAAACCAAAAGAATTACAACAGGGAACCCGAGAGGTTAATGACAACAACATCAGAACAATAAAAGAAGGAATAAACGGTGTAGGTATAGAACCTTCTAATGGAGACGAACGCAAGGCAATACCGAGTAATAATAGATGGGTTCAAACATAGGAAGATAAGGGTAAATTTCAAGGTAAACACAAAGAAAGTTAACAAATCTACTCATCAAAATAAAGAATAAAAACATAAATTCTCATTTAAAACAAAACGTACAAAGACTAAAGAAATGGAAAAAAAAACTACAAACTAAAGGAGTTCAGCACAGCAGAGTAAGAGGAACAAAGAAAACATCAGCACCACAAAAAAAGGCACTACAAAATGACAGCAATAAATTCACACCTATCAATATTTACACTAATGTAAATGGCCTAAATGCACCCATAAAGAGATGGAAAGTGACAGAATGGATTAAAAAAACAGGATCCATAAATATGCTGTCTCCAAGAGACATACCTTTGAAACAAAGATGTAAATTTATTAAAAATCAAAGGAAGGAAAAATATATATCAAGCCAACAGCTACCAAAAAAGAGCAAGAGTAGCAATACTAATCTTAGATAAAATAGACTTTAAAACAAATTCCACCATAAAAGACAAAGGAGGACACTATATAATGATTAAGGGGGATGATCTGTCATGTAGACATAACCATAATAAACATCTATGCACCCAGTGACAGGGCTCCCAAATACATAAAACAAACTCTAACAGCACTGTAAAGAGAATTTGACAGTTTTACGATAATACTAGGTGACCTCAACACACCACTGTTGGTAGAGGACAGAACATCTGAAAAGAAACTCAGCAAAGATACAGAAGACCTAAAGGGCACAATCAGCCAACCTGACCTCATAGACATATATAGAACACTACACCCAACAGCTGCAAACTACATTCTTTTCTAATGCACATGGAACATTCTCCAAAACAGAACACATCTTAGGCTGCAGAGCAATCCTCAACAAGATCCAAAACGTTGAGATAATACAAAGTATCTTCACCGACCACAATGCCATCAAGGTAAAAATTAACAACAGGAAGAGCAAGGAAAAAAAAATCAATTACATGGAAACTGAATAACACCCTGCTTACAAACCACTGGGTAATAGAAGAAATCAAAGATGGAATCAAAAAATTCCTAGAATCAAATGAGAATGAAAACACATCATACCAAAACCTTTGGGACACAGCAAATGCAGTCCTCAGAGGACTATTTATAGCAATAGATGCACACATCAAAATAGAAGGGACAAAATCAAAAAATTAATTACAGAACTTGAACAAATAGAAAGAGAAAAGCAAAAAAGCCCACAGACACTAGAAGAAAGGAAATAATAAAGATCAGAGAAGAAATATATGAAGCAGAGAAAAGAAAAACATTAGAAAGAATCAATAAAACCAAAAGTTCATTCTTTGAAAGGATCAACAAAATCAACAAACCACTGGCCAGACTGACAAAAGAAAAAAAGGAAAGGATGCAAATAACCCAAATAAGAAATGAAATGGAGGACGTTACAACGTACCCAAATGAAATAAAAAGGATCATAACAGAGTATTATGAAAAACTATGCTCCAACAAATTTGTAAAGCTAGAGGAAACGGATAAATTTCTAGAAACACGCTACCTACCCAAACTACCGCAAAGTGATGTTGAAAATCTGAACAGACCCATAACAAGAGAAGAGATTGAAAAGGTAATAAAAAACTCCCAACAACAACAAAAAAAAGCCCTGTCCCAGATGGCTTCACTGGAGAATTCTATCAAACATTCAGAGAAGAACTATACTAATACTACTCAAACTATTTCAGAATATAGAAAAGGAAGCGATACTTCTGAATTCATTCTATGAAGCCAGCATAACCCTGATACCAAAACCAGGCAAAGATGCCACAAAAAAAATAAAATTACAGACGGATATCCCTCATGAATATAGGTGCAAAAATTCTCAAAAAAATTCTAGCCAATAGAATTCAGCATCATATCAAAAAAATAATGCACCATGACCAAGTAGGATTCATACCAGGTATGCAAGGTTGGTTCAACATTAGAAAATCAATCAACATAATCCACCACATAAATAAAAGGAAAGAAAAGAATCACAGGATCATCTCAATTGACACAGAAAAGGCATTCGACAAAGTCCAACACCCGTTCCCGATAAAAACTCTCAATAAAATAGGTATAGAAGGGAAATTTCTCAACAGAATAAAGGGTATTTATGCAATCTACAGATACCATGCAATCCCAATCCAAATTCCAGCAGCATTTTTTAATGAGATGGAGAAATAAATCACCGACCTCATATGGAAACATATGGAAAGGGAAGAGGCACTGAATAAATAAAGCATTACTCAAGAAGAAGAACAAAGTGGGAGGCCTTACACTACCTGATTTTAGGAGCTATTATACTGCCACAGTAGTCAAGACAGCCTGGTACTGGTACAACAACAGATACATAGACCAATGGAACAGAGTTGAGAATCCAGATATAAGCTCATCCACCTATGAGCAGCTAATATTTGACAAAGGCCCAAAGTCCATTAATTGCAGAAAGGACAGTATCTTTAACAAATGGTGCTGGCATAAGTGGATATCTATAAGCAAAAAAATGAAACAAGACCCATATCTTACATCATGTACAAAAACTAACTCAAAATGGATCAAATACTTAAGTATAAAATTGAAAACGATAAAGATCATGGAAGAAAAAATAGGGACAACACTAGGAGCCCTAATACATGGCATAAACACAATATGAACCATAAATAACAATGCACAAGCACCAGAAGAGAGACTAGATAAATGGGAACTCCTAAGAAATCAAACACTTATGCTCATCAAAAGACTTCACCAAAAAACTAAAAAGATAACCTACAGACTGGGAAAAAATTTTTGGCTACGAGAAATCCAGTCAGCATTTATTCTCAAAAATCTACAAGATACTGCAAACCTCAACAGCAAAAAGACAAATAACACAATTAAAAATTGGGCAAAGGATATGAACAGGCACTTCACCAAAGAAGATATTCTGGTGGCTAACAGGTACATGAAGAAATGCTCACAATCATTAGCCATTAGAGAAATGCATATCAAAACTACAATGAGGTATCATCTCACCCCAACAAGGCTATCATTAATCCAAAAAACACAAAATGAATACTGGTGAGGTTGTGGAGAGACTAGAACACTTATACACTGTTGGTGGGAATGTAAAATGGTACAGCCACTTTGGAAATCAATTTGGTGCTTCCTTAAAAAACTAGAAATAGAAGTACCATATGATCCAGCTATCCGGCTCCTTGGAATATATCCTAGAGAAACAAGAGCTGTCACACGAATAGATATATGCACACCCATGTTCATTGCAGCACTGTTCACAATAGCCAAAAGATGGAAGCAACCTAAGTGCCCATCAATGGGCGAATGGATAAACAAACTATGGTATATCCACACAGTGGAATATGACACAATGATAAAGAACAATGATGAAGCTGTGAAACATTGTATAAGTTGGTGGAAGCTGGAACTTATTATGCTGAGTGAATTTAGTCAGTCACAGAAGGACAAATACTGTATAAGACCACTATTATAAGAACTCAAGAAAAGGTTTGAACACAGAAGAAAACATTCTTTGACGGTTATGGGGGTGGGGAGGAAAGGTGAGGGTTATTCACTAACTAGATAGTAGATAAGAATCAGCTTAGGTGAAGGGAAGGACAGCACACACTACAGGGAAAGTCAGCACAACTGGACTAAACCAAAGCTAAGAAGTTTCCTCAATACAATCAAATACTTTGAGAGAGTAGCAGGGATGCTGGGTCTGGAGACCATGCTTTCAGGGGACATCTATGTCAATTGGCATAACAAAGCTTAATAAGAAAATGTTCTGCATCCTACTTCGGTGAGTGGCATATGGGGTCTTAAAAGCTTGCAAGCGGCCATCTAAGATGCATCAATTGGTCCCAACCACTTGGAGTAAAGTAGAACGAAGAACACTAAAGACACAAGGAAAGTATTAGCCCAAGAGACAGAATGGGACACATAAACCAGAGACTTTATCAGCCTGAGACCAGAAGAACTAGATGGTACCCAGCTACCACCAATGAACGTCCTGACAGGGGAATACAACAGAGGGTCCCTGATGGAGCAGTCAAACGATGGGATGCAGAACTCAAATTTTAGTAAGAAGACCAGACTTAATCGTCTAAGACTGGAGGTACCCCGGAAGGCATGGCCCCTGGTCTGTCTATCAACCCAGAACTAAAACAATTTCCGAGGCCAACTCTTCAGACAGGGATTGGACTGGACTGTGGGACATAAAGTGATACTTGTGAAGAATGTACCTCTTAGTCAAGTAGATACAAGATACCAAAGGGGCGGCTTCTGTCCAGGGCTGATATGGGAAGGCAGAGAGAGTTAGGAGCCGGTTGAACGTTCATGGGGAATCAGGGGCAGAGGGGAGGAGTGTGCTGTTGCAGAATGGGGTGAGTGGTTGGGGTCTCATAACAATGTACGTAAAAAAAAATTCTGTATGGGAGACTAACTTGAAGTGTAAACTTCATTTAATTACAATAAAATAAACAAAAAACAGTATGTGTACTGCTTAATGAGAAACTATTCTGCAAACCTTCATGTAAAGTACAATTTAAAAAAATTAGTAAATCTAAACTATCTAAGATGAAGCGCAACGTAAGAATGGCGTGGTGGCAGCATCTGACATCTTCTAACTTCACAAGGGGGAAAGAGAATTAAGATTAACGGCCCAAGGCTGATTCCTATGAGGCAGAGGTCAGACATGCTTCCTCTCTCAGCCATCTTTTCTAATTCTGACACCAACCATCCCTCCAATGGCACTCTCTCTGCTTCTCTTCTGAGTTCGATAATTCATTGCAATGGCTACATAGAACTCACAGACGATACTCAGGATTATGGAGTTTATTTGGGAAGTAACAGGTTACACTTCAGGTTGAGGAATGCTCAGGATACAGTTCTATCATCTGGACAGCCTCTTCCTAACTGTGCCAGCAGGCATGCCTCTCTCTGGCCATCTGCCTCTGTACAGCTCAGGCAAGTGTTACAAAGCTCTTTTAGCTCTGCAGATAAGTACCCAGAGGCACCCCACTTTGCTAGTAAGCCTCAGCCCGAATGTGCTTAGCTCTAGCTCCCTGGATCTACAAACCTAGCTCCACCAAGTGCCCGCAGGCACCCAACTCCTTCAGCAAGCCTCCTGCCCAAAGGCAGTCAGCTTTCTTGCTCCATGGTCAGGAAGCCCACTGTGCCATCTCCTGCCGGTCTCTCCTGCTGCTGTTTCTCTGCCACTGCTTCTTACCATCTTCAGTATTACAGCTCCCTCTCTCTTGGTCTTCTGGTTCCAGGAGCTTCTTAGCACAGGGATCCCTGGTCCAAAGGATGCACACTGCTCTTGCCTCTTCTTCCTTGGTGGTGTTGAGAGACTCTCTTCCCACCTCTAGGATGGCTCACTGTAAGCTTAGCGGGTTGGCAAAACTGACCAATACCCTTGGTGGGCCACAATTACCTTATCTTCGCAGTCCCACTGAATCGTTTTGGTGCGAGTTATAAGACCATGACGAGAAAGGCCACACAAAAGCAATCCACTGCACAGAATATGATCAGTTAGACAAAGACATACATGCATAAACAGAATCTTAAGTTTTTTATCATTTTTATAAATTACAGAGAAGCCGTTTAATCTTTATTAAAATTTAAACTTTTAAGGCAAAGAGAAAACAATGTGATCATAACTCTGACCTTTCTGGCATAGAAATACTCTAATCTGCAATTCAGCTAGCCAGCATAATTTTTACTTATCTTTTTATAAACCTGTTTAAATGTGAGTTTACATGCCTGGCATGGTCCTAATTGTAACTGATATTACGCAAATAAATTAGCTAAAGATGATAATGAACCAAATTATTATAAATCAGAGGATTATGCATGACTTTAACACTGACTCCCAAAGTAAAACAATAAAACCATATTCTTAAAGCTCAATTCCAAGTAGAGTTGAAGATATTGATACTAAAACTACTCCTCAAGTCAGCTCTTTTTTTATTTAAGAATTCAAACACTTAGAGAAATATTCTGATTCCAGATAACTAGCACTTGCTGTTATGCTATGTTACAGCCTTTCAATAATTTTTGAACTCTGAGCTGAAGAAGTTTTTAGAAGTAAAATTCAAGTAGATAGGAGAAACTAAATTTTTGTAGAATTAATGATGCTATTATTTTCCCCCTTGATGTAAGCGAAAGCAATGAAAACAATATTGTTGTCTTAAGGTGCTGTCAAGTTAGTTCCGACTCATAGCGACCCTGTGTACAACAGAATGAAACAATGCCCAGTCCTACACCATCCTCACAACATTGCTATGCTTGGGCCCATTTTGCATCAACCATGTCAGTCCATCTCATTGAGGATCTTCCTCTCTTTTGCTGACTCTCTACTTTACCAAGCATGATGTCCTTCTCTAGAGACTGATAACAGTCCTGATAATATGTCCAAAATAAGGAGCATTCTGGCTGTACTTCTGCCAAGACAGATTTGTTCATTCTTCTGGCAGCCCTGTTTTCATCTCTGCCAGTTAAAAACAATATCTGCTATCTATTCTCACTAAACCTTAGAGTGTTGATGTTTTCATCATCCACAGAGCCCTTGACTCTTTGTGCCTCTGTGATGACAATAAAAAAACAAAACTGTTACCATCAAGGTGATTCCGACTATGACAACCCCATGCCTTATAGAGTAGAACTGCTCCATAGAGTTTTTTTGTAGGGTCGCCATGAGTTGGAATCGACTCCACAGCAAGGGGTTTGGTTTGGTTTGGAATATTTCTGGAAGCAGTTCACCAGGCCTTTTTCCCATGAGGCACTTTCGAGCCACCAACCTTTAGGTTGGTAGACAAGGGCAAGCCATTTGCGCCACCAAGGGAGACAAGGTGACAATAGAACACTACAAATTATTGTTCAACATTAAGGATCATCTTATCAGATTTCTGATTTTCCAGGCTTATTTGTTTTTTATCTCACCATACTGAGGCAGAATTATAGCTCGTGCACAGTATGCCTTTCTCCCTAGCATTACCCAAATGTTATTTCATGAAACTGTTTCACAAGGAACTCAGACATAGTGTATATGGTGAAATAAGGTATGAAAACACTGTATACTGCATTCCAGTTTTATACAGTAATACTTGAAACCTCTGGGAAGTAATATAAAGGACACTAATTGTTGTTTAGCAATATTATCCACTTTATTACAATAGGTTTTTTTTGTCAATATTCTGTAAGCTTTATTGGACCGCCCACTGGAAAATACTGCTTTACCTGTTATATTTTACTATGATATGTATCTATTTCGTTTGATCTATTCCAGCATTATATGTTTTCAGTGCTTCACCTTATTCATTAGTTTCATCTCTGAAATCATTTATAAGTTACATTCATTCAGTGACCTCAAAAAATATTTATTGAGTGACTAATGCGTGTCAGGCACCCTTCTAGGCACTAAGAATACACCACTGATAAGCTGTAAAAATCCCTTCTCCTGTGAATTTACCTTCCTGCTACGAGCAGGCCAATAATAAACAAACTAATAATGAAATATACAATACGTTAGATGATAATAATAGCCATGAGAAAATGTCAAGTTACAAAAGGGATAGGAAGCGTGGAGTAGGTTGCAATTTTAGATGGATTGGTTGACACTGAAGATGATGAAAAAGGTGAAAGGTTGAGTCATGTGAGTGTCTGAGAGATGGGTATCTGGGGCAGAGGGAACACAAAGTACAGATGCACAGAGCTAGGCATGTGCCTGGTGCAATCAAAGACCAGCAAGGAGGCCAGAAAACTTAAAAAGAAAGGGCAAAGGATAAGAAAAGCAGAACACAAGGTCAAATATATAACAGAGGACCATATCTTTAAGGATCTTATGTTGCTGTTAGTTGCCAAGTCTATTCCAACTCATGGCAACCCCATGTGTGCAGAGTAGAACTGCTTCATAGGGTTTTCAAGGCTGTGACCTTTGGGAAGCAGATACTCCGGACTGTCGTCCAGGGTGCCTCTGGATGAGTTTGAACTGCCAACCTTTTGGCTAATGGTGGAGGGCTTAACAATTTGCAACATCCAGGGACTTTTGTAGATCGTTGTAAGCATGTAGGTTTTTACTCTAGGTTAATTGAAAACCACCATAGGGTTGTGAATGGAAGAGTGAGATGATCTGACTTATATTCTAACAGTCTCATTCTGACTGTTGTACTGGGAATAGATTGAAGGAGCAGGGCAAGAGCAATAGCAGAGAGACCACTTAGGATGCTGCTACACTAATTAATGTGAGAGAAGATGGTGGTTTGGGCCAGCTTGTAACGGTGGAGATCATGGGGCATGGTTAGATTCTGGATATATTCTGAGGGTAGATTTAACAGGATTTCCTAACAAAAGAATGACTTGAAAGTTTGGGGCCTTAACTAATTAGAAAGAGGGACCTGCAGTTCTCTAGGTTGTGGACCACATTTTGATAGAGAAGATGAGGATCTCAGTTTTTAACAAGTAAAGTTTGACAGGATAATATTGGATAGACAGTTGAATATAAAGTCTGTAGCTCACGAGAGCTATCCAGGTTGGGACTCTTCAGTAGAGTAATGATATTTAAAGCAACAATATTGTAAAGTGCTAATAAAGAGAAGAGGTATAAGGACAAAATTATCCCAATATTAAAAGGTCCAAAATAGAAGGGAAACCAGCAAAGAAGATTGAGAAAGAAAAGCCAATAAGGCAAGTTGAAATCCAGGAGAGTAGAGGCTCCTGGAAGCCAAGAGAATAAAGTATTTCACAGAAGGACTGATCAAACTTCTGATATTTTAATTTAATTATATTTTTTATTATTGCCTTTTATGTTTTCAACAATCTTTTCCCATTCCCTGTATTTTTATTCATAGCATCTTACTGGGTGCATTAACTACAGTCATACCTTAATTAATAATTTAGATGAATATAATCGAGGGCCTGATATATGTGACATGTTAACATCTATGCATTATACATAATATGTTAAGGCTAATACCCTTAAGTATCTCATTTTCTACCTAAATGACAGATGCTTTACCTTTATAATACATTATAATAAGTGTTGTCAGAGAGATTCAGAACCCCAATTTTGCACAGGAGTATACAAGAGGAAAGAGAAAGAAAGCATGGCAAAGAATCATCAAAAATGAAATGTTGCTGCTGAGTCTTAAAAAATATTATGAGATTTTCAAGGAAAGAAGGAGGATTAGAGCGATTACAGGTAGAGCGAAAGGAGCATACACAATGGCTTTTGGTGGTATGAGAGGGCATATCAAATTTTGGGAACAGTAGTTACCTTGATATGGCTAGGGCTCAGGGAGGCTGAGAGAGATGAATTCAAAAGGTAAGCAGGAGTCATAGAATGAGGGACCTCATGTACATGCTAAAGAGTTTTCAAAAATTTTTATAAGTGATAAGAATTATTGAAGGATTTTAAGTAATACAGTATGTGTTTAAGAAACACAGTTAAGCACTCGGCTGCTAATTGAAAGGTTGGTGATTCAAACCCACCCAGAAGTTCCACGTAAGGAAGAACTGGCGATCTACTCCTGTGTAGATTACAGTCTAGAAAACCCTATGGGGAAATTGTACTCTGTCACACAGGGTCACTATGAGTCAAAAATCAACTTGACCACATCTAACAACAACACCACCTCTTTGGAGGATGAATTGGTTATAATTAAGACCAGTGAGTAAGTTACTACAACAGTTCAGATAGGAATTTCTGGGATATTAAATGCAAGCAACACTTCCTAACTGTCAGTTTGTCATACTGTGGTGGCCTGTGTGTTGCTGAGATGTATTCTGACTCATGGTGACCCCATGTATGCAGAGTAGAACGGCTTCATACCGTTTTCAGGGTTGTGACCTTTCAGAAGCAGGTTGCTAGGCCTGACTGCTGAGGTGCCTCTGGGTGGATTAGAACCACCAAACTTTCAACTAGTAGTTGGTTGCTTAAATATTTGCACCACCACTGGACAGAAGTACACACTGGAATTCTTGTGTATATTCATTATTGCAGAAAACTTTTCATAGAATTTGACAAGTAAGTCTAAAATTTATATGGAAATGCAAAGATGCTAAGATGGCAAGAAAAAAAGCCAAAGAAGTTTGAACTTAGAGAAGTCATTGTTGCTTGAGAAATTGATAATTTAATTGCACTTTTCATTATTGATAATATTTGTAAATAAATGTTAAATAACTTTATTGGTATATATTTGCTGATAATTACATGGTAGTTGGATGTGATTTATGAGATTATTTCAAGCCTAACAACCTTTGAAAAGTGTTAATCACCACCGTTGCAAGAATTTAGACTACCAAAGCCTTGGAAAGTTTTGTTACATTGGGGTATTACTCAAAAATATATTTAAAATTTTTTGAAAACTGAGTTACTGCAAGTAAATTCTGTATGATGTGTTGCTTTTGAATTAGCAGTTTGAATAACTCTTTTCTTGTTAATTAGAGTCTATATGAGATAAGGAGCACTGCTGGGACAGTGGTTAAGAGCTCTTTTGCTGACCAAAAGATCAGCAGTTGAACTCCATCAGCCGCTCCTTAAAAACCCTATTGGACAGTTCTATTCCGTCCTATAGGGTTGCTATGTGTCAAAACTGAATTAATGGCAATGAGTTTGGGTTTTTTAGTTTTTATATGAGGTAAAGTTAAAATGTCATGATTATTATTTTGTAAATTTCTTTTAAAATTCTTCAGAACTCACGTTACACGTAAAAGAAAGCATGCCTAAAACAACCAGTGACATAATGTGAAGTTGTATAAAATACAAGGAAATCATCTTTTTGAGAACTAGCTGTTCTTCACTCCATCCTTCTGACCCCACACCCCAGCTACCAACATGAACGAGTGGCCATTTGTCCCTACAAACCTCCTTTAAATTCTCATCTATTACCACTGTCCAATAGAATTTTCTGAGATGATAGAAATATTCTCTTCTGTGTTGTCCAATACAAGGGTCACTGCCCACTTGTGGTTATTGAGTACTTGAAAAGTGTTAGTGTGATATTTTAAATTTTATTAAATGTCAATTGCTTTTAATTCAAATGGCAGCACTTTGCTAAAGGCTACTAATGATTAATGTTAAAATTTTTGAGTGCTTATATATCAGGCACTGTTATAACAAGTTTATATGTATGAACTCGTTTAATTCTTACAATAAATATATCAGATAGGAACTTTTATTATCTCCATTTTAGAGATGAAGAAACAGATATGAGAGGTTACGAAGCTGACTTAATAACAAAATCAATAACAAATTGTGTGTTATTTATCCAGCACTTACTAGTACTAGTCACTGTGCTAAGTGACTAGTACTAGCCATTAGTCTAGAACTAGACACTTAAACTGGTCCTAGTCAGTAGTCACAACCACACAGTAGGGTATGTTATTATCCCGCTTTCAGATGAAAAGGAAAACAAAACAAAATGAAAATAACCAGGCTTGAAAGAGGTTAGGTGAGTGGATCGAGGTCACAGTCAGAAAGTGATGGGACCCAAATAGGAGAGCAGCTTCTATGACCTCATAACTCAATTTCTTCAGTTGCCAAATATTAGTTCTGTCTGATAAGTAGTAAAAAGAGAGTACATATTCTGGATGAATCTAAATAACCATGGACACACTTTCTTGGATTTCTCTTTATCATTTTCCCACCTCCTGCAACAATGAAAAGCACATTGAATTTAAGAAACCACCCCCCGCCCTGGCCCTGCTTTCCATTTTCCTTCCCAGAGACAGAGAAAATCCTGTCTCTTATTAAATTTGCCAAATAATCTTCATATTCTAAAGAGTGGCTCCATTTATACAAGAACAAAATAGTAGAAGAATGGTAGAAAGTCTATCTGGAATTTGTTAATAAGTAACTCCAGTGCCCCTCGGTGGTACAAATGGTTATTATGATTGGCTGCTAACCAGAAGGTTGCAGGTTTGAGTCCAACCAGAGGCCCCTTGGATAAAAGGCATAGTGATCTACTTCTGAAAAGTCAGTCCCTGAAAACCCTATAGAGTACGGTTCTATTCTGACGCACATGGGGTTGCCATGAACTGGAATCAACTCAAAGGCAAATGGTGGTGATGATGGTGGTGACTTTCATCAGAGCTCACCTGTTATAGCCCTTGGATCTATTAGTGTGGCTTTGCCTAACCTGCTTCTTCTTTGTTTACCGCTACATTTGCCTTTGGCTAAAACAGGAGATGAGTTTTACTTCTAGAAGAATTGCTTCTACTTTGCACTGAAAAAGGGAATTGTTTCATAATCTTTCTGTAGGAGATTTGGCTATATCACTCCACTGACATTCTCACTCTCCTAAGTGTTATTCAAATCATAACTTTTGGCAGAGCTGTGTGTTACAGACTTGATATTTTAATATGAGGTTTTCTTTAATATCTTAATAGATGACATTTTACAAGCTAAAAAAAATGATTTTTTTGCCTTCACACACTAATCTTGAATCACAAAAAAATCTGTGATTATACCAATTAAGTCTAAATGCATTGCCTTAAGAACACAATATACTGTGATTTGTTGTCATAATTCTGAAATTCAGCGAGCTCGAGTCATGATTTATTAGAGCTGAACTCTTTTCATATCTGACTTATCTTTTTTTTTTTTATTTGATTGATTGGCCATATTGTTATTTAGGCTCTGACAGAGCATAGAGAAATAATGTGCATGAGACATTAATCAGGAAATTATGCATTGCTTTCACAACTGGACTTTACTCTGTAATATTGTATTAGCTCTTAACATGCAAATTATTTTAGGTAATTGCCTCATTTTTCAGTGGCCATTTGATGGATAGAAGTTTCATGCAGATTCTTCTGTGTAATTTAAAATCTTGCAGTGGTTTGTTTCTTTTCTTGTTCATAAAAATCCCAGTTTGAATTGTCGTACATCAGACCCATGAGGCTAGTTGTAGAAAATCCTAATTGTAGAAGCTCATTTTCTCAGTTGCTTTTAACCCTAATTGAAGCTGGAAATTTGAGCAAGAGTTACAAAAGAAAAAAGTGTCGTTTCCACATCTAAAACTGTGTCTAGGATTTGCGTTTTTGAATCACTGAAGTAAAACCTGAGATACTTTCTAGCCCCATGGGTAGAACAAGATGCATAATTAAAGTAGGTTTTGCTGTCTTTCTACCCAGCACAACTTGCAAACTTGTTATTTTCTTATAAGAGAAAAAAAGTGTGTGTGTGTGTGTGTGTGTGTGTGTGTGTGTGTGTTGCCTCAAACATTCACAGAAAATTCTACTTTAAAAATGCATGTTTGTATTTTACAGGCTCCGTATTAGTTTAGCTAATATTGAAAAGAATATCACTCAAATTAATATTGCAATATGGTAAATAAAAATAGTCTATTCTTATACATGTCATAATTGTGGTTGTCAAACACATGCAAAGTTTTAGCAGCCCTCTGATCCAGAGTTTTATTAGATATATTCATATATGTGAACTGCCCAGAACATTTAGATCATCCTTTCCCTATATTTTTCAATCCAACATGTCATACAATCATGAACATTTGTTGTGATCTTGTCTACTCAGAAGCCTGCTGCTGTAAAATAGCTTCCCCATAAATGTCAAGTAATGTAAAATTGAATGCCTATATTTAAATAGATTGTAACAGATAATAAAACTCTTGAGATTAAAATGGTTTCATTCAGGGAGGCAGACAATTCTTTCCACAGTGTGCAATTTATGTGTCACGTTATGTAAAATACAATTTTAAAAGTACTTTTTTAAAAAAGCACAAATGAAAAATATCTATTGAATAAAAAAAAAGGAAGGTAGTGTTCTCTTCACAGGTCTAGTTGAAAATGTGAAATATAATGACAAGGTACAAACTTCTATTTTCTAAACATTGCTGTAACTCGATCTGCTTCTTGCTAATTCCTGTGGGGGTTATTCCAGAGATTTAAACTATCAAAACAAAATTTGTACTCATAACCTAACCTTTCTTCATTTCAGACAAAACAAAGGAATTAGAGAATTTTGACACACTATTAAATGAAGTGTAAGAGAAAATTGCTTTTCCATTTACAGGTATGCATTTGTCACCTTATCAAGGAACACCCAGATATATCATGCTTACAATTGGCTCACCAGCACAAAGGCTGTATCTTGTCTCTTGAGATAATAGCTACTGACATTCTTTCACTCACTAAATATTAAAATGGATGTGCAATATTAGATGGCTGATAAGTAGTCCCCCCTCCCCCCACCCCAAGGAAGAGATATTTTGGACGAGAAAATATTCAGCAGTCTCTACTGTGATTTGCAGGTTGGAAAGATAGGAAGTTGAAAGCCCAATTAGATTGCCAAATGTTTTATGCACGAGGGAAAAACAATTTCATTTGTAAGGGGAGGGGAACAAGTGGATTCCGAAAGAGGAGTCACATTTGAGAGTGTCAATACTCTCATGCCAAAGACCACCAAGATTACCCTTGAGTTAAAAGTTTGGTTTATTGACTTGTTGCAAACAGGGAGATTACATGCAGTAGGGAACAGTAGGTGGAATGTCTATTAAAAGGGTATTAGAAAAGACTTAGGTCCCTGGGTAGCATAAATGGTTAGTGCTCAGCTACTAATCTAAAGTTTGGCAGTTTGAATTTACCCAGTTGGACTGCAGAAGAAAGGCCTGGTGATCTGTTTCTATAAAGATTATTGTTGTTGCTAGTTGCCAGTGAGTTGATTCCATGTAAACTCTATGGAGCAATTCTGTTCTGTAACACATAAGTTGGAATCAGCTCAATGACACCTGGTTTGGTTTAGCTTAGAAGGGCCTGATAGAGTTGCAGTTTGTGTTAGGTGATTTGGGGGAGGGTTCAAGGAAATGGATGTAATTCAGTGGTTGGGGATCCTAATAATTCTTACTTAGAAAGAAGAAAGAATAAAGCAAGACTAATGCTCAGCAATCCTCATGTTAGTAAAGATAGGGGAACGTTAGTTCGTTAAGCTATTTTTGTTGTTTTGATAATCTAGTTTTTGTCCAAGTTCAGCCATGATTAGGAAGTGCTGTTGTAGCTGTTGTTATTACTCTTGTTTTTTTGTTTTGTCTGGATTCAACATGGCCATAGAGTGCCCCGTCTGATGTTCAATACAACCCAGCCTAGCTGCCAGTGCCGCATCAGCTCTTGGCTGTCAAGGGCTTCTTTTCTCATTCTCAAAAATTTTACAGACAAAGAATTGACATTTTAAAAGGGCTGATTGCATATAAGATTTACATTTGGAGAAAATGGTAATCAACATTTTAAAAATATATTTGCTGGGCTAATTTTTTACTTATGTCATTTCGTTTAATCCAAAGAGTTAGATTATATTATCCACGTCCATCTAACGGATCAGAAACTAGTGGTTAGGGTCAATTAGGTACTTTGCCTGGGAACACACAGGTAATAGCAGGAAAGGCAGGATTTGATCTGATATTTCAGATTCTGAAGTATATAGTCTTTCTACTTCTGCAGTGCATGGATCGTATATTTCAAGTAAGAATTGCAAGAGAGTTATGATGTCATGGGCAGAATTTGGCAGTTCAATATGGGAGTTGATTTGGAAGAGAAAAACTCTGGGTTTCTTTTTAAACGTGTTAAGTTTGAAGCTGTGATGGAGTATCATTCATTCATTTATCTATGATTAACTTCATTTTTAACTTTTTAAATTGTGAAACACAAAAAAGGACAAATAGCAAAAAAATGTACAGAACAATAGCATAACACAAAAATGGACACTTTTGTAACCGCCAAAGAGGTTATAATACACAGAGTACTCCCAACATCTGAATTTCCCTTCACGTCCCTCTCCGTCAGTCATTACCTGCTTTCACTCTGCTGAAGATAGCTAATATCTTGATGCTTATGGTGATATTTCCAAGAATTCTTTATCTTTTACTACCTGAACTTATATCCATACATAGTGCAGTAAATTTTTTTGTCTATTTTTTACGCCTTATGTAAATGAAAATGTAGAGAATGTAGTCTTTTTTATTTAGTTATTTTTGCTCAAAATTATGATTGTGAGATGCATCCATCTTATAGTTGTCTAGTTATAGTTTGTTCTGTTTCATTGCTGTGTGATGTTCCTTTGGATGATTTTTTTTAATTATACTTTTTTTGAGAATTTTAAAATTTATTTTAACGTCCTCCTGTCAATGAACAAGTGGGTCATATCCAGGTTTTGGCCCTTACAAAAATACATTTTTGTATATATTTCTTGATCTATATAAAGGAAGCATTTCTCTTCAGTATAAACCTAGGAATGAGATTTCTGGATCAGATGACATGCCTATCGTCAAATTTAGTAATCAATATAAACCTGTTTTCCAAAGTGGTTATACAAATTTACACTTTCTCCACCAGTATATGAAGATGGCCTTTGTTTCAGATTCTTGCTATCATTGTCTTTTAAATGTTGGCCTTTCTAGACTGTGTGTTATAATAATAGTAGTGTTTTTTCTTACTTTGCATGCCTCTGATTATTAATAAAGTTCAGTACCTATTTGCAAGTTCATTGGCCATTTGGATATTGTTTTTTGTGAATTCTCTTGGACATTTTTGGAGGGGTGTCATTTTTTTTTTACTGGTATGTAGGAGTTATTTGTACATTCTGGATTTAAGCCCTTTGGGAATTACTGCAAATATCTTTTCACACACTGTAATTTATTTTTCACTTCTTTGATGACATAGTTTTTATGAATGGAAGTTCTTTATTTTAATCTAGTCAGTTTAATCACACCTTCTTGGATTACTGCTTTTTGGTTCCTCAGTTTAAAAAATTTTACTACCTTGAGATTGTAAAAATATTCTTCTGTTTTGTCATCAAGAAAATCTTGATTATTTTATCTTTCACATTAGAGTATTTAAATTTCTGGAATTAATTTCTGTGTACCCTGGGGGAAACATTTTTTTCTCCTTTCTTTTTTACAGTCAATTGTTACAACACTGTTAAATTGCAAACATTTTTATTATCCACTGTTTTACAGTGTTATTAGACATAAATTAAAGCTCTTGGCACAGTGGTTAAGAGCTTGGCTGCTAACCAAAAGATCAGCAGCTCAAATCCATCAGCCGCTTCTTGGAAACCCTATGGGGCAGTTCTACTCTGTCCTACAGGATCACTATGAGTCAGAATTGACTCAATGGCAACCAGTTCGTTTGTTTGTTTTATATTGTAGCTCTGTTTTAGGGTTCTCTATTCTATGCCTTTGGAGCCCTGGTGGTGCAGTGGTTAAGAACTCGGCTGCTAACCAAAAGGTTGGCAGTTCAAATCCACCAGCTGCTCCTTGGAAACCTCATGGGGAAGTTCTACTCTGTCCTATAGGGTTGCTACGTGTCGGAATCGATGCGATGGCAATGGCTTTTTGTTTGTTTGTTTGTTTGTTTTTTCAGTTGGTTTATTCTATACCTTTTGTCAACTGAGTTATTTCTAGTTTTGGACTACTATGAATAAAGTTACTCTGAACATTCTTGTTCATATCTTTGTGTGGACTTAAACGTTTTGTTTTCTTTTGGATAGACTACTTTCCTTAATTTATTTACTTATGTTTTGTAGTTTTCCTTGAAGAGGCCATGCACATATTTTGTTAACCATTTCATACTTTTGGGACTACTATAAATGGTATATTTTTAATTTTAATTACTATTTGTTTGTTGTTAGTATACAGAAATACATTTTTTCATTATTTTTATTAGGCTGTAATTTACATTCAGTAAAATTTATCACATTTACTGTTCTGCATTTTTGACAAATACACAGCTGAGTAACTATCACCAAAATCATAAAGAACAGTTCCATAACTCCAGAAATTCTCTTGTGCTCTTTTATAGTAAAGCCCTCCATTCAACTCTACTCATTGGAAACCACCTTTCTGCTCTTTGACCCAATAACTTTACTTTTTTTCAAATATTATACGTGTATAAATGGAATCAGAGTGTAGATAGCATTTTGAGTCTTGCTACTTTCATTTAGAATAATGCATTTGAGATTTACCCATGTTGCTTTGTGTTTCAAAGTAGCTGGATTAATTCGTTCTTTATTAATGTTGAGTAGTATTCCATTGTACGTATATACCACATTGTGTTTATCCATCTACCAATTAAAGACATCTGGATTTTTTATGAATAATCATTTGTTTAGGTAAATATCTAGAAGTAGAACTACTGAGGGTAAATGATAAGTACATCATAAACTTTATAAGAAAATTACAAACTATTTTCCAAAGTGCTTTGTACCATTTTATATTACCACAAGCAATGTACCAAAGCTCAGTTGCTCCATAATATCACTAACGAATTGGCAGTATTGTTTGTATGTGAGTGAAGTTGATTATTTTTCCACTTTTTATTTATTTGTTATAATTTTAACCTTTCTGACTTTTTGGTATATAGTGGTATGTAGTGGTTTTAACAGTCATTTTCCATACATCCAGTAATATCAAAGATTATTTTATGTGTTGATTTGTCATCCAAATATAAATATGAAATGTTCGTTCCAATATTTTGCTATTTTTTTAATTGGGTTATTTGTTTCTGTCGTTGAGTTTTAAGATTTCATCATATATTTTTATACAAGTCCTTTATCAGATATGTTTTTGAAAACGTTTTCTCCTAGATTATGCTTGTCTTTTCATCTTTTTTACAATGTCTTTTGAAGAGTAGTAGTTAATAATTCTGGTCAAGGCCAAATTATAACTTTTTTTATGAATAGTGCTTTTGTGATAGTGTCTAAGAAAGCTTTGCCTAACGCACCCTGGGTGGCACGAATGATCAAGTGCTCAACTACTAGCTGACAGGTTGGCAGTTCAAACTCACCCAGAGAAGCCTCAGAAGACAGGTCTGGCAATCTGCTTCCAAAAGGTTGCAGCCTTGAAAACCCTATGAAGCAGTTCTACTCTGCACACATGGGGTCCCCACGAGTTGGAACTAAGTCTCTTGCAAGTAACACAAAAACAACCCAAGGTGACAAAAATTCTGTAATACTTTTTCATATGGAAATCTGATAATTTTAGGTTTTATATTTATGTCTTCTATTCAGTCTGAGTTAATTTTTATACATGATATGAGGTATCAATTAAATAAAACCCATTGCCGTCGAGTTGATTTCGAATTAAATAGGTTCTTTCATTTATTGACTGACTGATTTTCATCATATGGATGTACACCTGAAAAGGTGATCCTTTTTGCTTTGAATTGTCTTGGCACCCTTGTGGAAAATCAATTAACCATTTATGTGGTGACATATTTATTGTCAGGCTGATTAGAATTTTATCAATTTAATCTTTCTTTTCAAAGAACCAGCTTTTGGTTTCATTGATTTTTCTCTCTGACTTTTCTGTTTTTAGTATTATTGATGCCTGATCTTATTTTCATTATTTCTTCCTGTCTACTAGCTTTGGAAATAATTTTCTATTATTTTCCTAATTTCTTAAGATGGAAGCTTCACTCTTTTATTTGAAACCTTTCTTACTTTCTAATACAAGTATTTAATGCAATGAGTTTTCCTCTAAGTATTGCTTTGGCTGCATCCCCCAAAATTATAATATCATGAGGCTTCATTTTCTTCCAATTCAAAATATTTTCTGATCTCTCCCTATTTATTTTGTTGATTAATAAATTATTTACAAGAATGTTACTATCTGAATTGGGACGCAATTATTTGATGTAATGTAAAAATAGGGTGTTTGGACCAGAAGGAACAGGGCAATAACTATTAATAATCTGTAATATTAATCACAGAATCAATACTGAAAGTCATCTATGCTGACTCCTCTGAACCCGTATACCACAGCATGGAAATTTACTGTGTGAATTTTGTAAATACTAAGTTTTTAATGCCTAGCATACGGTCTTGCAGATTTCAAGGGCCAAATTGCTTTTCTGTTTTTACCTTCTGTTTCTCACTACTTCGTTTTACAATGGCAGTTATGTATATAACACTCTGATGCAGGGAGAGAAGTTTTTAATATTTTATAAAAAGTAAAATGCCCTTCAATAAATGGTTAATAAGATATAAATCATGGGCTTGCTTGTGCAAAAACTCTTTGCATTATTTAAACCAGACAAACAAAAGCTAAAGAGGAAAAATGTTAGCACTAGGGGAAAAAAAAAAAAAAGCCCATTGTCCATTCTTTTCACCCCATAGTATGCGGTGTGTCTGAGTATTTTCCTGAAAGAACAGGAAATTGATAGGATATTGGTGAACAGCAGAATAGGAAGGAAAATCATATTTTTTCCTTTCCAAAGGATTAAATGGGATTATTTATAAACACATTTGGTCTTTTATGGTTGGCTAAAATACTGACAACATTTCTAGTTGTGTGGTATCTTTGTATTGTTATAATTATTCTTGGTCTTTATTCTGAACATAGTGAAGTTATTTGGAAACAACATGATCTTTTTGGGTCATGCTTTTAAGCTTTGTTATTTGGGACCAGAGCTGCACTTAGTTTAAATTTCTTTCCTCCTAAGGCAAGACACTTCCTATTACCCTAACCAGTGTCTTTGAATTTGAGATTTTCCACTCTTGCTGTTGGAAACAGGACTCTTCTCATGGGCACTGTTTTCTCTCATCTTTCAGGCTGCTCTTTCCCTGGCTTTGGGTAGCTTCTTCACATGCCTGCGCTAATCCATACTGAACAGAATACTCAAAGGGGGCCCTCTGAAGATTTCTGGAGTTTTCTCTCTCTGCGGCTCTCACCTCTATGTTCTCTCTTCTGCAAACTCTAGCCACCTTGGCTTCCCCATAGTTCCAGCTCTCTCTTCTCAACTCAAGGAGATCACCAGGGTCTGACTAGGTTCCCCTCCATGTGCCATGTTCTGACAACTTTCTCCAGCTAAGGCTATCTTAGGGTTTACCTCCTCATTTATTTCCTGTCTCTTAGGGATCACTGTCTTTTTTTTTTTTTTTTTTTTTTTTTTAATCAAACAGTTTTCTTAAGTGCCTGTATCTCTTACTAGGTTTTTATAAAAATCAAATTGGAAATGTACGAAAATGCTTTGTAAGCCACGAAGTTCTATGTAATCAAATTGTTTTGCTGCTATTTGAAAATTAATTGAATTTTAGTGGCCCAATACTCTATAATAACTTAAATTTTCCAACTTTAGAGTTATTAATTATATCCAAATAGCATACTTTAAAAGAAAGAAACAATGATGAATACCTTTATATGATGCAGGTATACAGAAAATCAAGTTAATCTTGATGGTAAGACAAATTATACTATAGGTTCTACTGGACCCCAGACCTGAAACTTATCATAGAGGCTCTGATTACTTTGTGTTGCATCTTTTTATCTCATGACTATCTTAATTATTATCATCTACTTAAAATTTTTTCATATATTTTATTCTTATTCACATGGTACAACCCTGTAATGATATATTTTTTTTTTTTTCTGTTTTCTCCCCTACAGGCCTCTATTTCTATTTTCCAATAGATATCTGATTGCTGAGAAGAGCGTACAATGACTCTGTTTTTGCTTACATGAGATACTTTTGTTTATGTAATGTAAGTAACTATTGAATGTCTGTCTTTTTATGTTGCAGGGTATATGAAGTCTGGGGGTAAGACCTACAGTGATTTCACTTAAGGTAGGGGCACTTTCATTTTTTTGTAATTGCATTTGTTTAGAACAACCTGTACAAAGCACGGTTATCAATTATCTAAGGATGTTGACCTTATTAGAATGTAGATTATGAGGGAAAGGAAAAACTCATCCTAAGACATGTTTTTCAAAGACAATTTGATATATCCCCTCTTCAAAGCTTTGTCTGGAATCACCCCAAATCTAGAAATACTGAGATATTTTAAATAAGTATAAGTTGGGTGATTTCCTCAGTCTGCTCAGTCTTCAGCCACTTAATGAAACAGTAATGCAGAGGGGGAGAAAAAAAGAGATTGATTTTCTTATGCAAAAACAGTGCAAATTATATGATGCACTTGCTTAATATTAAATATTTCATAAAGATGTTTCTAACAAACCCATGCAGGCAATAATAGGAAACTTAGTTTGCAAAGAAGGGATTGAACAGCCTATAGTTACCGATTTTGGGGCATGTACAATGGCACACAACAACAACAACAAGTGAGGAATATGAGTAGAAAGTGGAATAAATACCAGATATTAAAAATATTGAAATCAAAATATGGATGGATGGTTTGAAATTGAGGGAGAAATGGTCTCAGGCACACGTGTTTATTATATTTTTTACCAGAACATGCACTCCTCCCATTCAGATTTGAACAGGTAAGATCCATGGGTGCAAATGATGGGACATGCTGACCACGTGGCACTGAAAGCTGATGTTGAGTGAGTATCAATTCAGCATACCCAGTCCACTTGGGTTGTTTCTATTCAAGTACAGAAAAAACTGATTATTCAGTTTAGCCAAGCAACCAAGATGTTCATGGGTGGTGGCGTTTGGGGACTGTGAGTGATTTATATTGACTGGATTTTTTGGACTGATTAAGATAGTCCCTGGTAAATGACACTAGACGTTGAGTCTGCTTAGTATTTGGATAATGACAAAATATTTCCTTTGTGTTTTTATTTTTATATGTGGCAAATTAAATGTCAAGTCAATCAAGTGAAATGGTTTCCCTTTGGAAAACAGAAAATAAAATTTGAAGAGCTCTCAAAATATTAAACTAAATGTCCAGGGGCTATGAAGAGAGGCTTCAAGAAGAAGCATGTTTAAATAAGTACAGATTACCTTGTCAATGCTGCACGTGTCTTATTATAAACCAGACAGCTCAATACAGCAGGTACTGCACATCTGTGCAATACTAGGTAAATTAGTAGAAAGGAATAGCTTAAATTTTGGCACCTCTTTATTTAAATTGGAAAACTTTTTTATCTCTTTAAAATCCTATTCAATAAGTTATTAAAAAGTTTTATTTTTTTCCTTAAGATAGATGGGTTAAAAATATGTGATGAGGAGATGAAGATTTCAGCCTAAATTGTAATTATTTCCTACTTCTGTTCTGATACATTTAGAATGGTTTATGCTTGTAAATTAGGTGTTAATGAAATAAAAATGTTGTAACCATGTGGAACATCAGAATTGCAACTGACTGAAGAAGATTCTGTAAATTCTCCAAGGATACTCTACTGCAATGAAAACTCTTGTGTGCTACCCACTACACACAAAATTATGCCTTTATACACTGAACTGTTACATTTTAAAGTTGCCAAAGGGAAGCATTGCTAAGAACTACCTTTTAAAGACAAGGATTTCACCTTTATTACTTTGTCTCTATTTTGTTTCTGATCTAGTCAGCTGCACATTGTGTAAAAGGCATGACGTTTTATAGCCTTCTAGGTCCATTCTGTAGGGATACAGGCTGAGAAATGTGCCAGGCTGTTCTTAGAAGATGAGCTGGTAGCAGTGATGGTTTGCTTTGCTTGCCTATTGTTCTTCTTAATGTCCTAATTGTACTCTCTGCATTGTTCTCCTGAAATGAATTTTACTCCTGCTGACTAGAGGATATTGCAGTTGTATTTTTGTTCAACCTAATGCCCAGTTCAATGAATTTCCCATTTCTATGAAATATATTTGCATCCACAAGATGAAATATACCCACAGTGAAACCGTTCCAAAGAAAAGTCTTCCAAACATGTACTTTGGTAGGAGTTTCATATTTATATTCTGTAATATGGAAACTTACTTTGGTATCGTTTTTAAGCTAGTAAAGCTAAACGTTAGAATTTTAAATTATACTTCCCAGTGTTAATGTATTTATAGAAGTGATAGCTTAACTAGTATTTGGTTTTTTTTTTTTCCACTTTGTGCAAGATGAAGAAATACTTTTGCCAATGAAATATATGTAAAAATTAATGATAGCTAAAAGAGTTAGTTAATAAAGAATCATGTTGTAAAATAAAAAAAAGGTGCAAATACTTATTTATTGACAACTTTATGCCCTGTAAAATTAAAAAAAAATGCATTTATTGATTTGTTTGATAGTTCTAAATATGTAGCCCAATATTCAAATTTTCTTTTATTCTTTCTTACTTTAAACGATAGTCCCCCCACCCCGAATTTGAAACAGAAGATTGAGGAATTATACTTAAAAAAAGATATCACTTATGAGACATTTTCTTCCTAAATCTTAGATATCTTACTTCTTCAAGATTGTTTAATTTGTCAAGCCATTCAAAAGAGAGTTCCCAAAGCATTTGTCTTCCATATCTTTTACTAGGTATATCAAAACAATTAGAGATAATAAAAACTACAAGTTTTAAAGCACCTAGATCAACTAATCTCCACTGGTGTTCTTTCTTACCAATGTTTGTTGACCTGACATACAGATCAGGTTTTGTAACTTAATACAGATTTCTTTTTGTCTGGACTATTGTTCTTCCAGATATTACCCTATGGCTAATAAATAGATTTGAGAGATTTTCAAATGTAAGTAAAATCAGTTGTGGCACAATGATTAAACTGAAGCTTAATCTTTATTTCCTAAATTAACATTGCATAATAATTTAACTGGCTGATTCCAAGCAAGTTATTCAGTATATCTCAGTATATTTGTTAACAGTGAAATAGAATTTTTCTTTGTTTATTAAATGAACTTATTAAAAAACGTGTTTCACAATATTTAGGAAGTATCTTCTCTTAAATATGTTTTAGTTTGACAAATGGTAGACAATGACTTATAGACTTCAATTAAAGTAAGTGAAAGCTGTGATTACTAGAACAAAAATTACTTAATTTTCCTAATTCATTTATAATAAAATTGAGATTTGAAAGGAAAGAAAAGAAAGCAGAAGACTTGAAAGAAAAATAGGGATTATCTAGACACAGTGTTAACATCCAAGTAAGATGGCTGTTTATGAATTTTTTAAAAAGCTCCAAAGCAACTTTTTTATGTACCTTACTAACTTGTATTCTTGTAAGATAGAAACTTCTTCATACACATAATATAACTGCCTCTTTTTTTTGCAATGTACATGCAACATTCTCACCTTGCTATGTCTTCTATATGATTGAGAAAGTATGTGATGCCTATATGGTGGATAAACTTCTGTGTTCTTGAAGGTGGCTTTCTCTTTTATTCTAACCCATTTTAACAAGCATTACAACATTCCCTCGTCTATTTTAACGTGACTACTTTTTCTCTAGTAATCTACTAATTTTTAAAATGAAGGTATGTAAATATAGTACTAAAGTCCTAGAAAATTCTAAGGACATCCAAACTACAGATAGGTACATTCCCAATGTTTGTTCATTAGATGGATATTTGGAACTTAGGGCATACTGCCTATACAGTTGGTGTTATACATAGATTATTTCCATAGGTTGTATTCTAAAACACTTACTTAAGTCATAATATACTGAAATAAATTCCACATTAGTACTTATAGTTCAAAGAAAATGTATATTAAGATATTTTATTGTAAACAGTAGATTAGAGGTTCAGATGAATTTTTTAAAAAATCACTTGTAATTAAGGAAGTCCTGAAATTCTAGAATTTGCTATTAAAAATGAGCTATTAAAGTTTTGTAAGACTTTTAGGAAAGTAAACATGTACAATGCTGCTCCTTTTCACTTTAGACTGCTGTCATATCATTGGAGAAATCCTGGTGGCATAGTGATTAAAAGCTACAGTTGCTAACCAAAAAGTTGACAATTTGAATCTACCTGGCGCTCCTATACTCTGTCCTATAGGGTCACCATGAGTCACCATGAGTGAAAATCAACTTGGTGGCAACGGGTTTGTTGTTTTTGGTTTTTGGTATCATTGGCTACTCTGGAAGGTTTTCCAACTTTGGTTCCTACTAAGTCATTTGAAGTTCTGAAAGATAAAACTGTAGTTTCAGTCCTTCAATTTTGTCTCAATGGTTATAATGAAATGTCCCAGGTAGAAATTGGCGTTCTATAGCTTCTCTTTTCAATTGCACTGCATTAAAAATGTTCAGAAACTAACAATTTTATCTGACATGTGCATGGAAGAAGGGTCTCTTTGCAAAGGTAGTCACCTTTGTTGTGCTGAAAAGGCGCAAAATGATTTTTTCATTGTCCATTAAAAAAGGAATATTGTCATACCTAGTGTCCTATGGTGAAATCAACATTTTTTTCTTTCCCTCTCCCTAACATAGTGGAGTATTTTGGCCACTACCAAAGTACTCACATAGTTTATAAGACTAGCACTGAGCCTATGTTACAGTTAAAAAAAAAGTGATGTTCATTTTATTCTTGTAATAATATGTTTATCAATCAAAAGAATTCATGGAGTCATGCCAAATAACTTTGTCGTAAATAGTATTAAGATCATTATTTTAATTTTATAATCCATATACAATCCTCTCTATTTCTGATATCGGATTTGGGATGTTACACATTGCAGATGAAAATATTTTTCTTCGAACACAAACTCAAAATAACAGAACATTCTTTAATAAAGCTTTTGTGGGCTTTCATCCCTAGATCGTTTTTTCCCTTAGAATAATGGTTTGATTGACCACTTTTAAGGATGGTAAATTCAGTAGTTGCTACAGTCATTTTCTACATGTTAGATAGTTAATATGAACACTCCGTTTCTTCTCTATTCTTATATAGGCATTCACTTTCGCTCCCACTCTTTGATGTTTCAAACACCTTCAACATTCTCACAACTTTTCCATGACATACATTATTTTGCCTATGTCTCTTTTCACATGCAATGCTTTTCGTAGACCAGTCTCAAAGGAGAACCTCGTGTTTGCTCAGATACGCTAGTCTCCTGAGAAATGTGTGAATAGTTGATATCCCCAACTCCTCTCCCTTCATTGAATTTTTTAAAAATAAGAACTATGTATTAATTGTGATGGTTCTCTAATGAGAGGAAGTTCGGGCAATATGATCAAATAAAGGGAGAACCTTCTGGATTGTGAGGAAGGAATTTCCTGGGCAGTGCTGAAATTTTTAGCGCTAAACAATTGCTTCTTCTCTTTCTTAGTTTCTTTCTCCACTTCTGAACTCAAATGTTCCATGAATCTACAAGTTTTGTTGTTGTTTTATTTTGTTTTTCCATAGCATTTCATTTACACCAATTCTATTACAGATGGTGGAATTGAAATTGAGTCTAAAGGAAAGGAAGACAGAGGGCAATATGCAAACAAGTCCTTTGTAAATTGGAAACCACTTGTTCTACATATTCTGGCCATCACCAAAAACCCAGTTAGGATTCGACTTTGTCTAATTGTCTCCCCAAGTTTGAGCATATTGCATTGTTTGAAAATAGCTGTGGAAGAACTTGCCCTGCCCACCCCTCAAATAACATTTTTCAGCATGGCTCCAGTTTAAAAACAAACAAACAACAGCGTATATTGCACACGAGGGTACTACAGTATACTTTTCTTGCATCACAGGACATTTCAATGAAAACACGTGAGAATGCTCCCATTTGCAGGGGTTACTTTTTTAAAGTAGTTTCCTGTTATGCAATTTTTAATGTGCTAGTAGAAGTGCTAATTGCTATAGTGATCTGAAAGGTGAAATCTTACCTCAGGTTCTATGACTTAATTGTGCATCTTTATCTAAACCTTTGGTCAAATGGCCTAAAGCTGAAAATGACAACAAACTACTATTTTGCATTTTAGCCTTTATCAGGGAGACAGAAAAGGGTCCTTTGGGAGGAGAACTATGGAAATATTCTCAAGCGCTGACAGTCATACCTGCTGACTGACTTTGTTAAAAGATTCTTTGTATTCTTAACATGGTAAATGTACTTTTAGAATTCAAAGCTTTTCAATTTTCTTATTCAAAGTGTATTTTGTAAGTATTTAAAAGACAATAAACATCCAATGCTTTTTTTTTCACATTTCTTTCTTTCTAATCTGCCAGATTTGTTTTTTTATTTCCTCTTCCCTTTAATCACATATAGAAAAGAGATAGTGTGTGTCACTTAGTAATTCTTCAGTCTAGATATTTTCAACTATATTACAATGGACAGCTAACTTCTTAGATTTCAACCAATTTAATAGACCAAGCAAGTTAGTATTTGGAAAATAGAAAAAAAATTCAAATTCCTGCCATAAATTCAAACTAGATCTCCTCTTATATACCAGCTATGAGAATATTTCCTGAAGCATATTAGAAGTGAAGGAGATATTGGAATTAAGATTCATCGCCATTTAGTATTATCCTGATTCATATTTAAAAAAACAGGAGGACTGGATCTTTTATTGTATTTCAAATTTACAATTTGATTACTGTGATTAATGGATTTCCTTAACAGTTTGGTTTTGTTCAGCATCACATTGGGTCCTATTGCACAGGGTTTCCTGACAGTGTTCTAACAGTTTAATCAATTGCCTTAAAACATGTTACACTTACTAATATTGATATTATTATATTTTAAACACTAGAATAGACTCATAGAAAATGTATAAAGATGAATAAGCTTGAGCTTGCACATAAGGAACTAGTCTTGGTAGGTTGGGTTGAAATAGAGATTTTAGATGCCAGAATTGATTTCATTTAAAACCAAGCATAAAAAGTTTCAGGTTTCTATGTTTAAAAAAAACAAAACAAAACCCCTTCACGACTTTTTGCCAACAAAACTCATTTTTCCAAAATGACTCCTAAGCAATTGCTACTACTATTCCAAATACTCCTTCAGCTTCTCCAATTGACCCAGTTAATCCCCCTAAGCTCTAGATACCTTGCCTTATCCAGCTTCTCCTACCACTTATTCAGTGTAGCCAAGTTCTTCTAACTATCCCAGGTCCCTCCAGTTGACCTTACAATGTCAATTAGACTAGTCCTGTGATCAACTAAGCCTTTTCAAGTGATGCAACTCCTCTTCCAAATGGTACTGTTACTATTCCAACAAGCTCAGCCACTTGCCTGAGCCAGCTATTCCTGATTAATTTGTCTAGTCTCCTTTTTTGAGACAGCTGTTTCTATTTATCAGACTCCTTTTGCTCACCCTTCATAATTTTCAGTAGATCTAGCTAATTTCACAGAGCAGCTATTCATATCTCACCTTCTCTTTGAATTCCTTAACACTAGAACCAGCTTTCTGACCTCTGAATTACAAGCTCCTCTACAGCCTCAGTACCATGTATTATTCCTCACTTTGTCCACTTTACTGGAGTGTTTTTTTAGAGTTCCTGTTCTTATTTCTTATTTATGTTTCTAATTTGACCTTACTCAGGCCCCTATGCTCTTTCCCTTCTTTCAGAAATGTAGTTTTCTAAAAAGAAGGAGAAAAAAAGTAACAGTAGAACCCTATGTTGTTGTTCTTGTTAGGTGCCGTTGAGTTAGTTCCAACTCACAGCGACCCTACATACTACAGAACAAAACACTGACCAGTCCTGCTGTATGCTCACAATCATTGTTATGCTTGAGCCCATTGTTGCAGCCACTGTGTCAATCTATCTCGTTGAGGGTCTTCCTCTTTTTTACTGACCCTCTACTTTACCAAGCATGATGACCTTCTCCAGGAACTGATCCTCCTGACAACATGTCTGAAGTATGTAAGACAGAGTCTTGCCATCCTTGCTTCTAAGGGGCATTCTAGTTGTACTTCTTCCAAGACAAATTTGTTTGTTCTTCTGGCAGTCCATTCAATATTCTCCAGCAACACCACAATTCAAAGGCATCAATTCTCCGGTCTTCCTTATTCATTGTCCAGCTTTCGCATGCATATGATACGATTGAAAATACCATGGCTTGGGTCAGGTGCACCTTAGTCTTCAAGGTGACATCTTTGCTTTTCTACACTTTAAAGAGTTCTTTTGCAGCGGTTTTGCCCAATGCAATGCGTCTTTTGATTTCTTGACTGTTGCTTCCATGGGTGTTGATTGTTGATCCAAGTAAAATGAAATCCTTGAAAACTTCAATCTTTTCTTAATTTATCATGATGTTGCTTATTGGTCCAGTTGTTTTCTTTATGTTGAGGTGTAATCCATACTTTAGGCTGTGGTCTTTGATCTTCATCAGTAAGTGCTTCAAGTCCTCTTAACTTTCAGCAAGCAAAGTTGTGTCATCTGTGTAATGCAAGTTGTTAATGGGTCTTTCTCCAATCCGGATGCCCCATTCTTCCTATAGTCCAGCTTCTCGTATTTTTTGTTCAGCTTACAGATTGAATAGGTATCGTGAAAGGACACAACCCTAATGAACACCTTTCCTAACTTTAAACCACACAGTATCCCCTTGTTCTGTTCAAATAACTGCTTCTTGATCTGTGTACTGATTCCTCATGAGCACAATTAAGTGTTCTGGAATTCTCATTCTTCATAATGTTATCCATAATTTGTTATGATCCACACAGTCGAATGCCTTTGCATAGTCAATAGAACACAGGTAAACATTTTTGTGGTATTCTCTGCTTTCAGCCAGGATCCATCTGACATCAGTAATGATATCCCTGGTTCCAAGTCCTCTTCTGAATCCAGCCTGAATTTCTGGCAGTTCCCTGTTGATATACTGCTGCAGCCACTTTTGAATGATCTTCAGCAAAATTTTACTTGCATGTGATATTAATGATATTGTTTGATGGTTTCTGCATTCAGTTGGATCACCTTTCTTGGGAATAGGCATAAATATGGATCTCTTCCGGTCGGTTGGCCAGGTAGCTGTCTTCCAAATTTCTTGGCAAGGACAAGTGAGCACTTCCAGTGCTGCATCTGTTTGTTGAAACATCTCAGCTGATATTCCATCAATTCCTGGAGTCTAGTTTTTTGACAATGCCTTCAGTGCAGCTTGAACTTCAGTACCATTGGTTCCTGATCATATGCTACCTCTTGAAATAGTTGAACGTTGACCAATTCTTTTTGGTATAATGACTCCGTGTATTACTTTCATCTTCTTTTGATGCTTCCTCCATTGTTTAATATTTTCCCCATAGAATCCTTCACTATTGCAATTCGAGGCTTGAATTTTTTCTTCATTTCTTTCAGCTTGAGAAATGCCCTATATCTACATAAACTCTTATGCAGATCCTCCAAATAAAAAACAGGTAAAAAGTGGAAATTCTCTTCCTATTTTTGTTACTAAGAATCAGGGTAACACTAACTGACGATGAATCTTAATTTCAAAAGCTCTCTACTTCTAATATGCTTCAGAATATATTCTCATAGCAGGCTTATAAGAGGAGCTGTAGTTTGAATTTATGGCTTCTGATTTGTGTCTCAAGTTGGCACCTGGAGCAGTTACATAGAAATATATGTATGTTTCATACGCATGGTTTGAAAATAAATATTCTATGTCAGAGGCTAGCAAACTCTGGTCCATGGTTCAAATCGAGGCATTACTTGTTTTTGTACAGCCTATGAGTGAAGGATGTTTTATAACATTTTTAAATGGTTGAAAAAAAGTGAGAAGAAGAAGAATATTTCTTGACATGTGACAAGTACATGAAATTAAAATTTGAGTGTCTGTAAATGAAGATGTATTGGAATATAGCCAGTCTTATTCACACACCCACACCCACACCCACATATATATATATATATATATATAGAGAGAGAGAGAGAGAGAGAGATTGAGATTTACTTCTAGGAAATAGGGAGCTGGCAAGTCCCAAATCCATGGGCCAGGTGGTAGGTGGCAGGCTGAAGACTTTTGCTGGCTCACTTGGTAGTAAACCAAAACTGAAACTGTTGCCATTGAGTCGATTCTGACTTACAGCAACCCTATAGGACACAGTAGAACTGCCCCATAGGGTTTCCAAGGAGTGGCTGGTAGATTTAAACTGCTGACCTTTTGGTTAGCAGCCAAACGCTTAACCACTGCACCATCAGGGCTCCCACTTGGTTGTAGGGACTGTAAAATAAAAAATCTACAGGTCCGGTGGCAGGCTGCAGACATCTGCTGGCTCACAGGGTTGCAAGGGCTGAAAAATCCATAATCTGCAAGTCAGGTGGCAGGCTGAAGACTTCTGGAGGCTTACATTCCAAGAAACAGAGGGCAAGTGACAAGAAGAGTGCAGGGTTGAGAGAGAGGGAGAGTGCTTTGCCAGAGCATCCATTTATATACTGGAGGTTGGCCACATCTCCAAGAAACCTCTCCTTTCCACTCATTGGCTGATCATATCAGATCACATCATGTAGGTGACTGCATTGTATTAATTATGGATGAGCAATCAGTCCAATGTCTGCCAAACCACAGAGAAGCATAGCCTGCCCAAGTTAACACAAAACATTAACCATCACACCGCAGAGCTAATTAGTTGCACAGACTATATGACCTGCAAAGCCTAAAATATTACTCTCTGTTACAGAAAAAGTTTTTCAATTCCTGAAGTAGAACATGAGCTCTCACAATTGTTCAGCCCTAGAAAGTGTGTTCTTGTTAAGAAACGCAATAAAATATAACCACATTAAACCTTAAATAACTAAATAAATCATTGTGAGCTAAGTTATATATTCTAGTATATGTAAGCATTATGGTACCAAAGGCTTAGAAAATATCTGAAAAAAACAAAAACAAAAACATAAAGTTAAGAAAATATATTTTTTTTAATTGGAAGGAGAAAACATCATTAGTCAATCTTATCAGCAGCATACTTTAGTTACCTCACTGAACACCTGTGTTTTGAAGGCACAATACTTCGGAAATTCTGAACCAGAAGCTCTTGGTATTGACCTTCAATTCCATTTCCTGAGTCAGTTCTAATAAGGGCTGAGAAAAGATCCCAATTCATTTAATCCGTCAACTCCATCTGCCGTAAGGCTGATAAAATAGCCATGTTCTGTGCTACCAACACCCTCTTTGAATCAGTACATGGTAAGTTTTATGAGAGAAATATGACCAAAATGAAATAAGTGTTTAAAAACTAATCTATTTAACAAATATATAAAATTTTTGTTAAGAAATAATATTTCAGGTGATTTTTGAAGAATGGAAAGCATTTTGATAGGTGGAAATTAGAGTTGAAGAGATATTTTATATGGAGTCTATAGGTTAAATAGAAACCCCTAGGTGGGAGAGTATGGTATATATTTGAGAAATATAGGTATTTCCAAATGATTAGAGCAATTCTATATTAAAATTTAATTTGAAAGTATAGGTTGAATTCATAATGTGGATAATCTTGAATGTGAAAGTAATTTGGTAAAGCAACAGAGAACCCTCCTCAGTTTTTTAGTAAGTGGAGTGATATGATCAGAGCTGTACTTTAGAATAGCAATCTCTAAAGTGGTGTATGCATAACCAGGGCTTGGACAAGGCAGTCCATTGGGTTATGGGAAGAAAATATCAGAACATATTCTTATATTTATTTTTAATTTATGACATTAAAACAATGAGAATTATGTTACTTAACAGACAGGCTGTTCTGGCACCAGCATTTGTTCTGCATATTATATGGTCCCATGTCATATACAATTAATGAAGCATCCTTACCCATCATGTTACCCATTGCCTTCAAGTTGATTTCAACTAATAGCGACCCTAGAGGACAGAGTAGAACTGCCTCATGGGGTTTCCAAGGAGCAGCTGGTGCATTCAAACTGCAGACCTTTTGGTTAACAGCCAAGGTCTTAACCACTGCACCACCAGCGCCCTGCAAAGCATCCTTAGGGTAGTGTAATTTTACAACAGGTAGAGGTTAACTTTCTGTTCACTGTTACTTATTGCCATTTATACGTACCCAATTAAGTGGATTTATGCATTATATTATCCAGTTCTAACTAAGCTGACCTTCACAAAATAGATGAATGTCTAACAAAGAAATATTGGATTGAATGTGATTATAATAATGCAAGCATAAGCAATCAACAAGAAAATGGTAGTGATGGCACTATTTTATTAAAAGCTATTGGTAACCAACATAATGAGGGCAAACAATTATGATCTAATATGCCCAGAAGCTGGCAAAAATAAATAATTGAGAAGAAGACAATTTTATGCATGCATAAATATCTACTATTATTACTGATACAAGTTAGTGACCCTGATTGGAGAACAATTTAAAATATTTTTTTTCTTCATCTCATTCTTCAAGCGTATCTATTATGTTGTTTTATAAAGTGAAAAAAAATTATTCACTAAGTAGTTCAAATACACAATTTTATAAGTCAAATATTATGATCTTTATTGGGGACTGTGCTCACAAACTTTTTAGTGCTAGGAGTAAGCAAAAATCATTTGGATGTAGTAATGCAGAGATGATAGGTCTTCAGGAAGTGACCTAACATGAAGAGCTCGTTTGGAAGGCAGTTTCACTAGCCCTGGCATGAAAGGACAACAGCCTGAACTGGGATGTGGCAATTACAAAAGAAAAGAAGTGACAGTCACAGGAAATATTATGGGAAAATGTGGATGAGATGCAGAAGTCAGAGACTGCAATGAGGCTTAAAGCATGGGTGACTGTCATCTGGTGTGTGGTATGCTATCAAGTCGGGAAGACAAGTTGCGTTTAGGGGCATGGTTGAGTTTGTTTTTGTCTTTATCTTTAACAGAAAAGTGTTCAAAAAGTGGTGTCCTTGTTTCTACTAGTTTTTGAATAGAACCTGGCAGTCTAAGTGATCTCTACATAGTGAAAAGCTAACAGAAGAAATTAATTGACCTATATTTTTAGTAATGATCTCCACATAAAGAGTAGACGGAACAGATGCTTTCTGTTCTAAATTGTGTGTGGCTTTTATTTCTCACTTGTCATGTTGAACTAAGCATAGTTTTAAGAAATTTTTAATTTTATCACTTCATGTTTCAAGACTTCCTCTCTGAGCTATATTTTAAAATGTGCAAGTAGTGAACATTAGAATGACGCTAAAAGTAATTTTTCCATGTACTTGTGTTTTCCGTTTGTATGTAGATGAATCAATTGCTGTTCCATATATTAGACAGCTGGAATATTATAATGCTTAGCATCAAACTCACCATAAACATTGATTGTTATATTTCTATTAATTATGTGCACTTTGCATTTTTAAGCTACTGCTTCATACGCACGTAGGAATATAGTTTCATGTATGGCTTATGAACTCTAATATAATATATATGTATATATTTCCCCCCTAATATTTATATTTTAAAAGATTTCAGTACAGAATTAAGAATCGCTTTTATTGAAAGGGAAGAAGTGATGGTAATTATTGAGGCAATTTTGTAGCCCATCAGTGTTGATTTTATATGCTACTAATTGAAAGTACTGGACACTCAGTGACCCCATAGTTCCTTTCTGTAGCTGAGTCCTTTATAGCCTTTGGATACAGTAACTGATGTCATCCTCTTTGCTCTCCCTGCTGGGAAGCTTAGCATCAAATTTTGGCCTGCTTCTTTTACCTGAAGAGTATCAGGTGGCATGTGTACTTCTGTACTCAGTCCTAAACTTTTTTTGAATGTATTTTATCTTGTATATTTATATATACATTTTATAAATATATAATGATATGAATGCCTGTAAACATACACAACATACATAAAACATACACAAATATATAAATAATTCCTAAAACATAGTTTTTCAATTATACTGTAGCAAATACTGACCATTTTGTGGAAAATAAAACAATAATAGATATATCCAAATTTTATGGAAAAAAAACTATAAAACTATTATTCTTTTAATTTTTACAAACAATAAAAGGTGGTTTTTTCCCCTTACTATAAAAGTAACACAAGTAATTATGTAATTATAGAAAAGTTCGTGGAAAAATAAATAGAAGTTAGAAAGCCAGCCTTCCCAGTGATATGTTAATATATTCCTATTTATTTATTTATTTTGTGTGTGTGTATAACTGAAGGATACCTGCAAATTTGGGTTCACCATCCTTTTAGGTTGTTAAAATATTCTTATTGGCCTTGTACAGTTTTCTCACCCACACCTAATTCTTCAGCAAATTTACATCTGTGAAGCTTTTTCAAAGCATTTAACTTAGTTTTCATAGGAACAATTTATTTTTGCACTCTCGCTTTGTCATTGTAAAATAATATTTAATTAAAATTTATAATTATAATAACAAGTACAACTTGCATAAACACTTTTTTAGAAATACATAATTTCATCTTGCTGAAAATTCAATTCAACTGGTAAGAGCAGATGTGAGTGGGCTTCTGAAAGAGACACCTAGAGACTGTAATCATTGATCGAGTGTGGGCACTAGTAGATGTACTTTAGTTGTTTTTTGGAGTGTATTTAGCTGGAAAGAAAAATTTTAAAGTAAAATACAACCACCACACACTTGTCAACATACTTAGGTTCCAAAGACCAAGTCATGATGCAAAAAACTGCATTGTGTGAAAGTGGAGGATGACCACATCAAATCACAAAATGGAAGATGACTAAATCATTACATAACTGCCAATATTCATCATTTCATAACTGCCAAATTACATCATTACATAACTGCCAAAACACTGAGAATTATGACTCTGGCCAAGTTGACCCATAACCTCAACCATCACAACCAGTATTGCTCTTGCCTCGCATCATGGTATTCATTACTGCCAGACATGTCATCAATGTGCAAAATAGTTGGATAGTAGATTTTTTTTACTATTGTCATAAATGTGAAAAGATAGTCGATAAGTAAGCAGTAGGTGTACAGTGTCCCACTGTATATCCAGATTTACCTTTTTTAGATATCTGCCCCATACTTCACTTAATTTTACCTTACAAACTCAACCTGAGAAAAAATGTCAATGATTAAGGAGTAAGATGCAGAAATTGTTGTTGCTGTTGGGTGTCATTGAGTCAGTTCTGAATCACAGCAACCCTATGTACAATGAAATGAAACACTGCCTGGTCCTGTGCCATCCTCACAATTGTTTCTATGCTTAAGCCCATCGTTGCTGCAACTGTGTCAATCCATCTTGTTGAGGGTCTTCCTCTCTTTTGCTGGCTCTCTACTTTAACAAGCATGATGTCCTTCTGCAGGGACTGATCCCTTCTGATAACGTGTCCAAAGTATGTGAGATGAAGTCTTGCCATCCACACTTGTAAGGAGCATTCTAGCTGTACTTCTTCCAAAACAGAAATGTTTATTTTTATCACAGTTCATGGTATATTCAATATTCTTTGCAAACACCATAATTCAAAGGCATTGATTCTGTTTCAGTCTTCCTTATTCATTGTCCAGCTTTCGCATGCATATGAGACTGTAGAAAATACCATGGCTTGGGTCAGGTGTACCTCAGTCCTAAGGGACATCTTTGCTTTTTAATACTTTAAAGAGGTCTTTGGCAGCAAATTTGCCCAATGCAATGTGTCTTTTGATTTGACTGCTGCTTCTATGAGTGTTGATTGTGGATTCAAATAAATTAAAATCTTGACAACATAAATACTTTCTTCATTTATCATGATTTTGATTGTTTGTTGAGTTGTGAGGATTTTTTGTTTTCTTTAAGTTCAGGTGTAATCCATACTGAAGGCTGTAGTCTTTGAACTTCATCAGTGAGGACTTCAAGTCCTCTTCACTTTCAGCGAGCAAGGTTGTATCATCTGCATATCGTGGGTTGTTAATGAGTCTTCCTCCAATCCTGATGCCCTGTTCTTCTTCATAGAGTCCAGCTTCCTGGATTATTTGCTCAGCATACAGCTTGAATACGTATGGTGAAAGGATACAATGTTAACACACACCTTTCCTGATTTTAAACCATGCTGTATCCCCTTGTTCTGTCTGAACGACTGCCTCTTGGTCTATGTACAGTTTCCTCATGAGTACAATGAAGTGTTCTGGAATTTCCATTCTTCTCAATGTTATTCATAATTTGTTATGAACCACAGAGTAGAATGCCTTTGCATAGTCAATAGAACACAGATAAACATATTTCTAGTATTCTCTGCTTTCAGTCAAGATCCACCTGACATCAGCAATGATATCCCTCATTCAGCGTCATCTTCTGAAGTGGTCTTGAATTTCTGGCAGTTCCCTGTCGATGTACTACTGCAACCTTTTTTGAATGATCTTCAGCAAAAGTTTACTTGCATGTGATATTAATGATATTGTTTGATAATTTCGGCACTCTGTTGATCACCTTTCTTTAGAATGATCACAAAAATAGATCTCTTCCAGTTGGTTGGCCTGGTAGTTGTCTTCCAGATTTTTTGATATAGAAGAGTGAGCATCTCCAGAGCTGCATTCATTAGTTGAAACATCTCAATTAGTATTCTGTCAATTCCTGGAGCCTTGTTTTTCACCAATACCTTCAGTGCCACTTTGACTTCTTCCTTCAGTACCATTGGTTCTTGGTCATATGCTACCTCCTGAAATGGTTGAATGTTGACCAAATCTTTTTGGTACAGTGACCCTGTGTATTCCTTCTTCTTTTGATGCTTCTTGCATCATTCATTGTTTTGCCCTTGAATCCTTCAATATTGCAACTCGAGGCTTGAATTTTTTCTTCATTTCTTTCAGCTTGAGAAATGATGAGTGTGTTCTTCCCTTTAGGTTTTCTAACTCTAGGTCTTTGCACATTTCCTTATAATACTTTACTTTGACTTTTCAATTTGCCCTTTGAAATCTTCTGTTCATCCCTTTTACTTCATCATTTCTTCCATTCACTTTAGCTACTCTACGTTCAAGGGCAAGTTTTAGAGACCCTTCTGACATGTATTTTGGTCTTCTCTTTCTTTCCTGTTTATTTAATTACTCTTTGCTTTCTTCACAAATGATGTCCTTGATGTCATTCCACATCTCATCTGGTCTTCACTCATTAGTGTACAATGCATCAAATCTATTCTTGAGATGCTCTGTAAATTCAGATGGGATATACTCACGGCCTTTGGCTCTTGTGGACTTGTTTTGATTTTCTTCAGCTTCAACTTGAACTTGTGTATGTGCAGTTGATGGTCCATTCTGACTGATGGTATTGAGCTTTTCCATCGTCTCTCAGTGCAGATATAGTAGATTTGGTTCCTTTGTATTCCTTCTGATGAGGACTACCTGTATAGTCACTGTTTATGTTGTAGAAAAAAGGTATTTGCAATGAACAGGTCATTGGTCTTGCAAAATTCTATCTGTGGTCTCCAGCATTGTTTCTATTACCAAGGTCATAGTTTCCAATTACCAGTCCTTCTTTGTTTCCAACTTTTGCATTCCAGTCATCAATAATTATCAATGTATCTTTACTGCATGTTTGATCCATTTCTGACTGCAAAATTTGATAAAAATCTTCAATTCCTTCATGTTTGGCCTTAGTGGTTGGTGCATAAATTTGAATAATAGTCGTATTAATTGGTCTTCCTTGTTGGTATATGGATATTTTTCTGTCACTGACAGCGCTGTACTTCAGGATAAGTCTTGGAATATTCTTTTTGATACTTAATGTGAAACCATTCCTCTTCAATTTATCATTCCCAGCATGATTATTTGATTCAAAATGGCCAATAGCAGTCCATTTCAGCTCACTAATGCCTAGGATATCAATGTTTATGCATTCCATTTCATTTTTGATGACCTCCAATTTTCCTAGATTCATACTTTGTACATTCCATGTTCCGATTATTAATGCATGTTTGCAGCTGTTTCTTATTCTTTTGAGTTGTGCTACATAAGCAAATGAAAGTTCCAAAAGATTTACTCCATCCATGTCATTAAAGTCGACTCTACTTTGAGGAGTAGCTCTTCCTTGGGAGGCAGCTCTTCTCCAGTCTTATTTTGAGTGCCTTCCTACCTGAGGGGCTCATCTTCCAGCACTATATCAGACAATGTTCCACTGCTATTCATAACGTTTTCACTGGCCAGTTTTTTTCAGAAATAGATCTACAGAGCCTTCTTCCTAGGCAGTCTTAGTCTGGAAGCTTTGCTGAAGCCTGTCCACCATAGGTGAGCCTGCTGGTATTTGAATACCGGTAACATAGCTTCCAGCATCACAGCAACATGCAAGCCACTACAGTAAGACAAAGTGACAGATGATTGGTGGAAAATAGTGGAACAAAACTGCTTATCTAGTTAAATTCCATTTCAGGAAAAGAGGTCTACTGTTTTCTGTCAATTTACATATTTAAAAATATACTTCATATTTTTTTAATGAATTAGGAAATCACATATTTTTCAATATGAAATATTTTCAATTAAATCACTGTTTAGTTTTCTTTAAAAATGTGAAAGTTAAAATAACAAACAGTATTTTAAGTCTGCAATAAAACGTGTGGTTTTTATTTGTCTAATATACATACTTTCGAAATTCTATCTCAAATTTCTAGCTTTCTCAGTTTTATATCATTAATAGAACACAGTTCTTAGAAAACTGAAGTTAGGGCATTTGTATGTTGAATTACTTCAATTCTTATGCTGTGTAACAAACTAAACATTGCATCAATAGGTTATCTCTAATAGGAGAGATCAATAAAAACACTTTCCATTTATGAATTTAAGATGAGATAATTTAAGCTAAGCAATAATTTGACAATGGTAAAAAAAAAAAAACCAAACCCATTGCCATCGAGTCGATTCCGATTCACAGCGACCCCACAGGATAGAGTAGAACTGCCCCATAGGGTTTCCAAGGAGCACCTGGTGGATTCAAACTGCCAACCTTTTGGTTAGCAGCTGTAGCTCTTAACCACTAGGGCACGAAGCTTTCCTTGACAATGATAGAGACCAAAAACATATTACATACTAATCACAAGTCAGAGATACATGCCACTAGTGCCAAACCTTGCAATTACAATATATGTTTTGTTGTGTAAAAAACTTAGCATACAATTAGAGTACATGCATTGTCTGAACTCATAGTATTCCACTGTTTACGCATAGATGGTATTTATGTACTGTTACCAGTGGCCAGTAGGGAGAGGCCCTGCCTGTGTAATACCTTACACCTTTATAGGTAAGAGAATGGGCCTTATTAGAAAGGGGCAGCCTCTAAAATCCAACGGCTAGCATCAGTTTGATCTTCAGTTGAGATAATTCAGACCTCCTAAGCTAGTTCTCTTATGAGACACCAAAAGAAGAAAGGAAATTACCTCTATGACCATCCAGATTTGTCTCTCATCTTCTTGTAAGAGGACAGTATGATTTCTTTTCTTTTGTGCCAATTGTACTAAAAAAGGGGTAATGTGTGCAAATCCTACCTTTATTGCTAACTGAGTGGTAAGGATCATTATGAATCCACTTACCACCTGGAAGTGTATCCAGACTTTACCTCCCTGTTGCTCCATTCCTTATCACTAGACACTTCCTCTCTCTGACCATAAGCACTCAGAGTTAAGTCAGACTTCATCCCTGGCCACCCTGAGCCAGGTCAAAACATCTCTGTCCACTTGGGGCCAGGTCATCAGTTACCAGTTGTAGGCTCAGAAATTTGCACAACTCCCTGCACTTCAGAGGAGTCAGTCCCTCTTTCTCTCTCTAGCCCACTGGTGTTAGAACACAATCTAGAAAGACTCTATCTTTCTTCATTTAGTTCCCATGCAGCCTTTCTATGTCACCCAATCACCCAGAGATGAGTCTTTATAAATTAGAATTGCCTGCACTGCCTTTCACTGAATTAGCCACCCAGGGCTAAGTCTGAAACTTATTGCTTCTTATAGGTGGTTGATTCTCTAGAATGGATAAGAAAATTCACAGAGACTATTATCTATACTTACAGTTAGACATTTATTATAACCAGAAAGGATACAGTTGAAGAGACATATCAGACAAGGGCTGAGAGAAGCCCCGGCACTAGGCTTTTGCTGTCCACAGAAACTTGCCACCCTTTCCAGTGCATGGATGCTCTCACCAATCCAGGAAGCCCCAAAAGGAACCTCTAAGGTCCCAGGTCTCTTATAATAGTCGCTGGGGCTTCAGTGCATATCATGAATCAATGAATATGTATGATCGACTGCATCATGCCCCTTCCCTTCCTGAGGCCTGTTGCCAGAGTAGGGCCAGTGTAACTCCTACTCATTGCATATGTTTGAGTGTTACCTGGCTATTTTAGAAAACACAGCGACACCTTGATTGCTCAAGAAATTCCAAGGGCTATTTTCCAGAAACCTGAGACAAAGGCCAAACTGAGTTCTTTGTACTGCGCACCTCTAGAAAAAGATTTATTTCTAGTTAAAAAGGATACAATTGTGTTAATGTTTTTGTATAGACGTGTTATAAATAGAAACATTAAGCTAATATTTTGTTGTTGTTGTTGACCTATATAGGGTTGAGATATTTTAAAGTTAAGGAAGGCTTGAGACTAATTGGTCTCTCATTGGACATTTTATTAATATACATGACTTTAGTTCTAGTCAACCCACATCTTGTTGCCCTATTCAAGGGAATGCATCCTATCTGCTTCCAATGTGCAGAATATATTATTGAATATGCAGAATATAAGGTACTGAAATCTAATGGTAAATAATATTTAAAGGCAGCTTGTAAAAACAGAAGTAAATCTATTATATTACTTAGTAAAATCATTGTGGTCTGCCCTACCAAACTGCAGTGAGTCAAGACTCTGGGTCCCTTTGTAGTTTTTCATCTGACTGTGTGTACCTGAATGACCCACAGTTGTTTTCTGTTCATTATCAGAATCCTTCTCTAAGTCATCATGCAGGTGTGACCTTCTGATGTTTGAAAGTGACATAAAATTTTAGACGATGATGTTAGCATCTGAGAAACACTTTTTATTGTCAATTTATCTAAGCATTACTAGAAACTTCTAAGCCTCTAAGACACTGGGAGGCTCAGAAGGAATTCACCCTGGAACCTTGCTACCCTGCCTCACACTTGAGATCTTTTAACCATTCCCTTGACCCAGTTCTTCTTCTTGGATCAAATCAAACATCATCTTAACCCTCCCTGTTATGTAAACTTTGCCACTTACACATACATAGCTAGGTTCAGAATAATCTTCTGATTGTTCTGCTAAGCTGTGTGCACATCCATTGAGTTGTGGAAGAAATTCATCATCATTATTATGCAGATTATTATTATTTTAATAATTTAACTGACTTTATTGAAGGGTATCTTTCCAGAGAAAAAAACTCTAATCTCACTCAGTTCGGGGTGGTATCTGACAATTCAAGATCTGTCTCTTTAACCCTTCACAATCCTCAGGGTAATCCCTGTGATCCTATTGTATCTAAATTTGAAGGAAGTTGTTTTTAATTATCCAGGAAATTGGAGAGATGACACCCAGTTTGATAACAGACAACTATCTAGTCAGGATGGTATCCACTGAAAATTCTGCATTACTACTTGATCTATAGTCATAAAGTCCATGAAAATCACAACTCTCAATTCCCACCCTGATCACAATTTCTCTTTATATCTGACCCCTCTACCCCTACTACATCAGTTCCTTTTATGAGGGAACACTGGTATTCCTGGTTGCTCTGTCTTACTACTCCAGGGCAAAAGGGAATTCTCTGAGGTTATCCAGGCTAACTCTGTGGACAAGTTATGCAGCCTTTTATATTCTACTGTTCCCAGTCCATGCAAGGATCCAGGTGGTGATCATCAGGTTCTTGGATTTCTAGGCTTCACCTTAAAATCTACAAGCTGCTCCACTTGGCTCTTTCTCAGGGAGGAGTTGTTCTTTCGTCCATCCCCACAAGAAACTCAGTCTTAAGGGAACAGAACAACTTCCCAGGGGGACTTATCTAAGCTATCTTGTTTCCTCTGAGTACATTCCTTTGAGTAGGCCAGGGAATGTTTTACTTATTCCTTGCAGGGGAACAGGCCAGGGTAGTGGAAGGAGTTATAAAGGAGATAGGAAAAAAAAAAAAAAAAGTCTTGTAGATCACATATTCTTCACGTATAACTGTTTATGGCATTCACTTTAGATATCAATCTTCCTGGACTAAAATAACCATGATTCAGGATAAATAGCAAACAGAAATACACACACACACGAACACACACACACACAAATAATCAAATTGAAATTCTAGTGCAGAAAATTATAAACTGAAATTAAGAACTCAATATAATAGCTGATTAGACTTGCAGAAGAGAGGGTTAGTGAGGTGGAAGGTAGATCAATAGAAAAACGATAAGTTCTAAGCACAGAGAGGAAAAAAAAGGCATATGGGACAGGATGAAATGGATAACATGAATGCAATTGGGATCCTAGAAAGAGAAGCATGAGAGTGCAATATTTGAAGATGTACTAGTCCAGAATTTTACAAAATGTTAAAGAAGAGAGATAATTATCAGGGCAGTGGTGTTTAAAAGAACTGCCAGAAGAGCAAGTGTGCAAATGGCCTTGAAACAACCATTCCAAATCACAGAAGACAGGTTCATGTTCAATGCTTCTAAGAACAGTAAAAAGTGGAGCTCTTTTATTGTACCTAATGTGTCTATATTGACTGTGTACCCCTTGCTGAAGCTCTGGTATTCAATTAGTGAAAAGAACATACAAAATTAAGCTAATTAAGTTAGAGTCAATTATTAACTCCAAGAAAAAATATATATCATGGAAGAAAAGAAGTGTCATCATCTGTAAATTATTGCTTATTTTGGAAGAGGTGGAAAGGAAGTCTGTTTTGGTGACATGGTACACTAACTCCTGTTACTCCTTAGCAATAGTCCATATTTAACATTTAAAAATAGAAATAGGAAATAATGTTCTAAGCTATTATTATTATGTAAGAAAATGTCAACAAAAATATAGACTAGTTTATTTTAATTTTTGATTCTAGGGAAAAAACAAAGTAAAAGGACGTAAGAGTGAGATGGTGTGGGGAGAACAAGACCTCTTTTTTTGTTGTTGTTCTTGTTGTTTCTCTAAATAAGATTTATAATATACATTCAACTTATATACAACCAATTTACCCACAAAATAAAAAGTGAAGCAAAAAGTAGTATTTAGTTTTATGTGCTGATAACAGATAAAACCTAGGATTGCATGCCATCTCTTTCACTTTGTAACTGAATGAAGTGGGCAAGTTAATTAACTTCGCTAAGGCTCCATCTTCAACTGTGTTAGTGAAAAAAACCCTTCCTGTATCTATTTTTTGAGGCCTTAAATTATACAAAAATGTGAAATCTTTGTCAAGAACATATTATGTCTCAATAAATATTAGTTATTATTGTCATCATTAGTAGATTAATAGAAGTAAGATGGTAGGACTAAAATTAGAAAATAAGAATTTGAGAACTCAGAATTAAACCCAACAATCTATGGACAACTGATTTTGGACAAGGGGCCAAAGTCTGTTCAGTGGGGCAGAAACAGCCCTTTAATAAATGGTGTTCAAAAACTGGATAACAGGACCCATAGCTCACACCAGACACAAAAACTAACTCCAAATGAATCGAAGACCTAAATGTTAAACCTAAAACCATAAAATCCTGGAAGACAACACAGTGAGAAAACAATGGGAACTAATCTTTTGTAAAAATAGGATTAAAAAAGTTACAGCAAATGCATGGACAGAAGAAAACAAAATAGATAAAAGGGACCTCATAAAAATTAAAAATTTATACTCATCAAAAGATTATATTAAAGGAGTAAATAGGCAACCTACAGGCTGGAAAAAATATCTTTGAGAATGACTTATCTGATAAGGGTCTAATCTCTAAAATCCTAGAAAACTACAACAACTCAACAACAAAAAGACAAACAACGCTGTCATAAAATGGGCAAAGGACATGAACAGAACTTTCACCAGATTGGACATCTAAGCAACCAACAAACATGTGAAAGGATGTTAACAATCATTAGCCATTAGAGAGATGCAAATCAAAACTACAATTAGATACCATCTTACCCCAGTTAAAATGGCACTGATAAAAATAAAAACAGATAGCACCAAATGTTGGTGAGGATGTGGGGAGATTTCAGCCCTTATCCATTACTGGTGAGACTGTAAAATATACAACCACTATGGAAAATGGTATGGCACTTTCTCAAAAAACTAGAAATAGAATTACTTTATAATCCAGCAATCCCACTCCTAGGTATAGACGCTTGTTGCTGTTATTGTTAGGTGCTGTTGAGTCAGTTCCAACTCATAGCGCCCTATGTACAACAGAAGGCAACACTGCTGGATCCTGTGCCATCCTCACAATCATTGCTATGTTTGAACCTATTATTGCAGCCACTGTGTTGATACATCGTGCTGAGAAATCTTCCTCTTCTCGCCGATCCTCTACTTTACCAAGCATGATGTCCTTCTCCAGGGACTGGTCCCTCCTGATAACATGTCCAAAGTTTGTGAGACTAAGTCTCGCCATCCTCACTTCTAAGGAGCGTTCTGGCTGTGCTTCCTCCCAGACAGATTTGTTAGTTCTTTTGGCAGTCCATGATATATTCAATATTCTTTGCCAACACCATAATTCAAAGGTATCAATTCTTCTTCAGTCTTCCTTATTCATTGCCCAGCTTTCACATGCATACGAGGCAATTGAAAACACCATGGCTTAGGTCAGGTGCACCTTAGTCCTCAAAGTGACATCTTTGCTTTTTAACACTTTAAGGAAGTCTTTTGCAGCAGATTTGCCCGATGCAATGTGTCATATGATCTCTTGACTGCTGCTTCCATGGGTGTGGTTGTGGATCCAAGTAAAATAAAATCCTTGACAACTTCAATATTTTCTCTGTTTATCATGACGTTGCTTATTGGTCCAGTTGTGAAAATTTTTGTTTTCTTTATGTTAAGGTGTAATCCATACCGAAGGCTGTAATCTTCGAACCTCATCATTAAGGGCTTCAAGTCCTCTTCACTTTTAGCAAACAAGGTTATGTCATCTGTATAATGTCAGTTGTTAATGAATCTTCCTTCAATCCTGCTACCCCACTCTTCTTCATATAGTCCAGCTTCTCAGATTATTTGCTCAGCATACAGATTGAATAAGTATGGTGAAAGGATACAACCCTGACGCACACCTGTCCTGATTTTAAAGCATGCAGTATCTCCTTGTTCTGTTGGAACAACTGCCTCTTGATCTATGTACAGTTTCCTCTTGAACAATATTAAGTGTTCTGGAATTTCCATTCCGTACCCTAGAAACCTAAAAACAATGACATGAATAGACATATGTGCACCTATGTTCATTGCTGCTTTATTCACAATAGCAAATAAATGGAAAAAACCGAAGTTCCTGTCAACAGATGAATGGATAAGCAAATTCGGGTACATAATACAATAGAATACTATGTAACCATAAAGAATAATGACAAATCCACGAAACATAACATGAATGGACCTGGAGGGCACAATGCTAAGTTAAGTAAGTCTAGCATACAAGGACAAATATTGTATGATCTCTCTTTTATAAAAAGACAAGAATAGATAAATATACAGAGTCCAATGTTCACTGGTGGTTATGAGGGTAGGGGTGAGGGGAAAGTGTACTTTAGATCATAGAGACTTGTTATTAATCTTTTTGGTGCTGGGAAAAGCGCAACCAAATTTGAAAGTAGTGAGCACAGCACAACCAAAGTAAAAACGAGTGTTTTACATATAGATTGGTATAGGCAAATTGGTAGTCAGGTAGTTACAGGTGTGTGCATAGGTGAGAACCTAGAGGAGTATCTATAACCCAAAACCCATTGCCGTCGAGTTGATTCCAACTCATAGTGGCTCTTTAGGACAGAGTAGAACTGCCCCATAGAGTTTCCAAGGAGAGCCTGGTGAATTTGAACTGGTGACCTTTTGTTTAGCAGCTGTAGCACTTAAACACTAAGGTATCTATAGGTATCTGTAAATACAAATAAGTGAGTCCAGGCACATATATTAATAGCTAGTAAAAAGTGTAAACATGGTTCATTCCTATGGGCTTTCTTTACTCTCCTCTTTATGCCTCTTTTTTCTGAAACATATGTGGTTTGGTTAATGGCTCATAAACATGACTGTCTCTGCATTTCAACCTTGAGTATTCTGTACATTGGCAATGCCACATCCCAACTACTGGAGCCCTGGTGGTGCAACCATTAAGCTCTGGGATGTTAACCAAAAGGTTGGCAGTTTGAACCCACCCAGCTGCTCTGCTGGGAGAATGACCTGATGATCTGCTTCCATAAAGATTACAATCAAGAAAACCATATGAGGCAGTTCTCTACTCTGTCACATGGGATTGCTATAAGTCAGAATCGAACTAAGGACACACAACAACAACAGAATCTACCAGTGGACTGACATCTGAATTCCTGGGATTGGGGAATAAATAAGCTGTAGCATCTCTAAATTTTAACTCACATGTGAACATGCTCTGTGTGCATTTTCTCCCTGAGCCACATTTCTTTGGTTAATAGTGATTAAGTTAAAGTAATTTTAAATAAAAGTTTGGGGAAAAAAACAACATAGGAAGAACTTGAAGTAATGAAAATGTTTCCTTTATTGCAAATTTTATTTTAAACTCTCCCAATTATCATCTTTATTGACAATATAATCAGGACTTGATAATGAACTGCTGTTAGTTTTTAATGTGACATATTTTTAATACAGTGTATAGTTTGACATTGAATATTTCAGTAGAACTCAGCTTTGACATCCTTTGCAAGCATCTACTCAAAAGTAATATTTAAATCAATTAACACCCCTATTCTCTAACTACCTCCCTCTTGACCTGTATTGTAGAGTGTATATATCAGTATAGATTGGTGAACATTTTGGACTCTTTGATCATTAGAATGACAAAATCATTAGAAATATAGTAGACATTTTCTACCAGAATTTAAAAACAAAACTTAAAGTTATAAACTATTATAGCTGGATGTAATTTTAGTTCTCAGTAAAGTTTCTGCTGTAGACATTGTCTACCAATAAAGTGATGTTGCTGGCATCTAACTGCTCTAACTAAAGCATAATAAAGCAGATTATTTAGCATAAGAGTCTGTTCTATTAGAACAAAAAATTGTAATTGGGGAATTATAGTGGATCACCTGATCCCTTGGGAGACTTTTTACCAACACAGTGCTTGGGCACTAGTTTTCCTGTGACTTTCACCTTGAATTAAGGATGCATTTCTTCAGTCTTAGCTTATTGAGACCAGCTAGTGTTTTCAAATGGATGCATGGCTCCTATTTCCTTGGGAATATGTGGGTGCCTGTCTAGTCTGGATTTCAAATACCACCCGAGAATCATAATTAGAGTATAGCTACAGTTTCATGAATATTCAATCACTCCATAAAAAGAATTAGCTTAAGCCATAGATCAATTACATAGAAGTTGATAAACTCCTTTAGCAAGTATGGCATTTGCAAGGAACAAATTCAGGTGTGAGAGAAATGTCATTTTCTTTATTTTTTTCTATAATTCAAATGAATAATTCTCAATGACAGCAGAAAACTTAATGTAGTCCACGTTTCCTCAATTATTTTAAGTTTAAATTCTAGCCTGCTCTAATTTTTTCTTCTCTTATCTGCTTTTCCCCGGGAAGGCATCTAAGGTCCAGGGTTGGTAGGGTGGGATGGTTTCTGTGACTGGCGCAGTGCTATGTCCTGAAAGAAGGCTCTGGCACCACTCATTCATCCTCTGTGATGTACCTCATCCACTGGGTTCTTATCCGATTATGAAAGATTGATATTGGCTGCCAAGAATTCCATATTCACACTTGGTCACTAGCTCTACAGTCCATGCTAGCCCCTCTAGCGTTGGAGGGTGAATCTCCTGGTCCCAACTTAAGATCTGTTTGGAATAACGAAAACTTTTTGCTGCTCAGGGAGATAAAATAATGGCTGCTCGCTGCAACATAATCGTTTCACATGTAGATTCTGAAGGACCTTTTGGTCTCTTTACATAGAAGTTCAACAATTTCATATCATACCCTGGATGTGTGAAGAACTCTGAGGGTTTTGTGTCTGACAAAAAGTGAAGCACAATCTGTCTCTACTCTTAAATTCTCAAGCTTATCTGGGAATTTATATCCTACCCTGTTGCTAACCCTTGAGGCCCTGCAAGATGCAGATATTCTGACCAAATTTATATATATATATATACATATATATATATATGTGTGTGTGTGTGTGTGTGTGTGTGTGTGTGTGTGTGTGTGTATACATGTATTTATCTCCTATGCCAATTCCACTCCCTCTCTGGCTTGAAGGAGTTTACTTGGTTGAGGTGATTAAAAGTATTCAAAATGCTTGTTCTCGGGCCAGGCAGTCAAGTATAAAAATCCTCATTTGCCCCTTATCACTTTGTAACTGTCATGAAGTTGTTTTACCTCTCTGGAATCCCTTTCTATAAAATAGAGATGTTAATTGGACTTACATACTAAGAGTCACAGTGGAGTTTGTCAGGTAATTGGGAAACAAATTTTATTCTCTGCCTCTCTCATGGGTTCTTTGTGGTTTTTTTGGACATGACCACGAAGTGAGTAACTACATCTCCTCTACTTGCTGATTATGATTTCTCCCTCAGCCTACTCATGTGGGATCATAACTCCAATGGATGTTCACTAAAACTAATGAAATTTAAATTCATAGCCCCACACATGCACAAGCCCTTTCCAAAGCCCTAGGAGGGGACACAGTAATGTATTTACATGGCTAAGTTCTTTGTAAATGTTTTAAAACTAAGATAGTCTTTGTGTTATTTGTCATAATTCCTCCTCCTCCCCACCCCAAATAAACCCACATTTCAGGTTCCACATAATCTGGATTTACCCGTTTCAGGCTTTTTTGGCTGAAGTCCCCTCATACTTCAAGACCTTCCAGGTGACAGTCTTGGATAACCACATGCTAATATTATTTCAAGAGCTCAAATCTGATCCATGCACCTCAAGTGTGATCTGGCATTAGTTCACCATTTTACTCAAACTTCAAGGGATACATATCATCTTCTCTGATCAATTCCTTCTCCTTAATCCTACTTAATTGCAGTAAGTCCATAAATCAGATGATCTCTCTCAGAGTGGTCTTGCTAAAGCTATCCCACATGCCTTATAGGTTTCTGCTGCACCATGGGTAGGGGAATTGAGACTATAATGTGTTGCCTTCAAGTGGATTCCAATTCATAATGACCCTATAGGACAGTGTAGAACCACCCTATAGAGTTTCCAAGGAGCAGCTGGTGGATTTGAATCACTGACCTTTTGGTTAGCAGTCGTAAAACTCATAACACACCATCAATTCTCTCCAAAGAAATGTTCTTGCAAACTTCTAACCTCCTCTGTTTATAACCAACATCTTTTACAGTCCAGTGGTGGGGTTCAGCTAATGATCACAGAATAGTTTCTTGGGCAACTCTTTTGCAAGTCATGCTTTGGACTTCTAGCATTTCCCATTGGGATGTTGAATGCACTTATGGTTTTGGGGCCTCAGAATAACTCAGAGAGGATGCATACCATTTTAACAACTTTTGTACATGCACAAATCTTGAGGAGCACCTGGAAAGTAGTGAGAGATCAGACAAATTGTCAGTATTCCTGTCAGAATTGGCCCTGGATCTAGAAATGACTCTCTAACCCTGAAACCATATCTGGATTTTTGAAACATGCTACAGGAAATTATTGGAAAAAGGTGGAAAGAGATAGAAAAAACTATCATCTATAAACCTATTGCCATCAAGTCGATTCCACTCATAGTGGCCCTAAGGGACAGAGCAGAACTGCCCCATAGGGTCTCCAAGGAGTACCTGATGGATTCAAACTGCCTACCTTTTGGTTAGCAGCTGTAGGTCTTAACCCCTATGCCACCAGGGTTTCTACCATAGGATATCCATTTTAAAAAACATTAAAGCAATTTATCTTTACTTGAGTAAGATAAAATAGTATTACAGGCACAAACAGTTGTATTTCTAATTTTGGAATATATAATTTGCATTGATTGTTAGATTAAAGAGTCCTATATTCCAAATTTGCATCATGAGTTATTTTTCGATTTTTTGGTTTACTTTTTTTCTGATAAGAATTGCTTTAACTGAATTTAATTGCTCCTAACTATTATAACTGCATCTTCCTTCTAATAAAAATAGGGCATCCATAAAAGTAAAGTGATATGGTTCTGCACAGACATTAAATTTAATTTTCTATTGTTTCCATTTTAGGTAAAATTTAAAACTATAATGTTTCTTAACAAATGTAACTGCACAAAATTAGGTACATTTAAATTTAGAGGAATGTGATTTTTAGTTCATCCACAGAGCTAAAGAAATAGAAGCAGCCTGAATATAAGAGTAGGTAGATTAGACTGATTAACATTAATAATATTTATTTGATCCCCCATTGTTCTTCAGCACAACCTTCTTTAGCATGAAACAAAAGATAGGGGTGGGCTGTTTACTTGTTTTATATTTTCTATTCTAAGAAGAAATATATGCAACTAATTACCATGCTCAGAAAAGAAAACCACTCACTTGGAAAATGAAATTTGGAAAACAATGCACATATATTTCAGCTCTAATAGTGCAAGAAGGGACTTACATATTATTTTTCTTAAGGTGTGAATTCCAGATTCTTGACAGTTATATGCTCCATAAGTTATGTTGTCTATTGTGTATGTGAATGTTTGAAAAATGCTATATTTTATTTCCCATGGTTAAATTACATTACACACTTTATCCATTTTTCTTACATCTGAATTTACCTCTCCTTTTACAATATTTAAATAGGGAGAGATAAGAGAACTGAGTAAAATAAGTCTATGTGAAAACAAAAATTGTAAGAATCAATATATAACTGGAGAGTATGAATTTCTAGGGGAAATAAGGATGATAATCACAGTCATAATTTTTAAAATTATACTAATAACTGTAATGGTTATATTTATAGTTTTGTGCAAATTTATTTCCTTTAAGAAACCACAACTCTTATTTTATAAGAATCTTGCTCTGTCAGTGTCGTTTGGTGGCTTCTTCCTCAGAAGAAGACACATGACTCAGACCTTTTCAATTATAACACCTTCCTAGCTACTGGGATTGGATCAGGTGTGGACACATGTTCCAAGCAGGCCAGCATTACCCAGGTCTTTTGAGAAACTTCAGGAAAATTGGCTTCTTTATCCTTGGGAAATCTCCAGATGTAAGGACAAAATAGTCTCAATCTCCTGGAGTCCAATGTTCCTACCATGTGGATAAAGCCCCACTTAATGAAGCCAACAAAGAGGATAACCTAACTAGGTGACTGAAGAAGAGAGCTGGAGATGAGAGGCATCCTGATGACAGTTTGAGATCTGGATTCAGAAGAAACGAAAACTAGTTCTATTGTGTGAACTTATAATTCATTTGAGTAAGTAAATCAATTTTGAGGTTGTTTTTTGTTTGTTTGTTTTGTTTTGTTTCCACTTGTAACTAAAAAGGTGGTTCTGATTTAGGGGAGAGTTAATTTGGGTCTTCACTCAAGTTAAGTACTTACACAAATTGACATGTTGAATTCCCACAGATCTATGCAGTACGGCTATGGTTTTTAAAGTTGGGGAAATGTAGAGAAACAAAGAGACTTACTGAAAGATCCATAACAGCCAAAGGAGTAACCAAGTCAGAAAAGCGACCATACTGTTCTAACAACTGGATGAAATGAAAAAGCTATCAACAAATATCAGCCTCTGTGACCTTTTACCTCTCTATTTCTATGTTATTGAGAAGATACAATTGCATTATAGTCCCTGTATCCTTTGGCTTTCACCATCTTCCTCATTTCTCCATTTTACTTGATGAGAAGGAATGTCACTAGCCTTACACTAAAACCCTGAAACCTTTTTACCTCTCTTGTGTCTCTTCCACCTTCTCTGACTTTTAGTGGTGAAAAAGAGAATCTAAAAAAGTAAATCATTTAATAATGTATTAGATATTCTCAGTTCCATTGGAGTAATTTTGTGGTAAACAATTACTCTTATTTCAAAAAGGAGACAAAAGATATAGTCCAGGCCTATGAAACCAAATTAAACAGAATATGATCTACTAGCCAAGCGAATCTTAGCTTGTCATAGTAATAGAGCTGGATATTGTTGTTAGTTGCCATTGAGTCAGCTCTGACTCATGGCAACGCTATATATAATAGAATGCAGCATTGCCCAGTCCTGTGTCATCTTCATGATTGTTGGTATACTTGAGTCCGTTGTTGAGGCTCTTTGTCCAATCATGTGGGTTGACACAATAGATCTGTAGGAGATCAAAAAATACTAATGCTTCTTATACTGCTCATATGAGAGGCCTGACATTGTTCATGCTTTGTCTTACTTAGTTAATCCTCATACGAAATACATGAAGTAGTCACAAGGAAAATGAAGTTTATGTTGATTAAGAAATTTGCCCAGAGTCACACATCTAGTAAATAGCATGGATGGTATTTTAAACCAAGCATCTTAATTTCAGAACTTACACCCTTAATCGCTGAACTCCTCTGTCTCTGGAAGAATGGAAGTAGCTTTCAAACAGCCATACATTGGTGAGCAACAAATAAAACCCTATCATCTGCCTTCTGAATCTGTGTCACTTGACCTCATTCTTGGAAGGTGCATAGGAGATAGTTTTATAGGTTTTGCCAACTCAGAAAAAGTTTCCTCAGTAAAATTGTTGAAATCACTCTTGTGATAGCACACTTGTTGTCGATAAAAACTTGAATGCTGTTTCAAGTTCAAACAGAGAGGTTTATTAAGAATTTAAAACAATTGTAACTGGGGAACTACATTGCCCATTGAAAATGGAGCCAGGTACTCCCGGGGCAGTTTCGTTATACAAGTATTCCTATGGAGTAAAAAGAGGAACCAAACGGTAGGGAGGGCAATTATAGGAAAATCAATGAATATTGTAATAATCACACTCTGATTAGTTGTTGATTATTAATAGTATAGTTAGTGATTGCAGATAGTTTCACAGGATGCTTATGTCATGGTCATAAGCTGCTTAGATGTATTTTCTTTGTCTATCTTGCAAAAATTTCTTGTTGGCAACAGCACACAGACAGCACTCTTCCTGAGTATGTTTATTTTGAGGGGTGCAAATGGTCACTTGGTTAAGACCCCTTGGGGCATATGGTTTCACATCCTGGTTTTGACCACCGAGGAAAAACCTGTTTTTCTCAAAAAACATACCTGTTAGTCTAGAATCCAGATTAAAATTAGGTAGCATAGACAGCATATTATGCCTCTGTCTCACCGACTGCACTGAAAATTGTCTTTTCCTGAGACAAACTAAAACAACTTTTACTGTTTTGGTGTACTTAAATGCAACACAGGTTTCAATGTAAAATATATCTAGTTGTATCCAAGTCTTAGAACTAAGCTAGCTTGTCACATTCTTATTGTATAGTGAATGGCTTTTTCACAATTAATTGCTAATGAAATCCTCAACTGTGTAGAAAAAGTATTCTGGATAAAACTTCAAATTTTTAATGAGTAAAACTGACCACTGTTTGACCTCTTTTCATAGTCTTAATTGAACAGTAAGTAGTTATCCTAAAATAATCCTTGACTCCAATGAGAGTATGGTCAAGATGATAATTGCTGTATTAGGCTGATTGATTAAGGTTATGAAGCTATTAGCATGAGGGTGAAGGGGCACAAATTTAGCTTGTCTTTAGTTTAATTTGAATTCTGTCAATAAAAAGGGGAAATAATTGTGGTACTCATATTTTGTTAAAAAAATCATTTTCTTTTCCAATTAAAGTCTTTGTCATTCTGTAAGCAATTAATCCAAAAATAAATTATTGCCCACAACCATCATAGGGAGCATTGTCTTATAACATTTTCTAGTTTTTTCTTTCTAGTAAGTTAGTCTGTTGACATAAACTACCACCAGCAGAATGCACGGAAATGTAAAGTCCAGGGTTATTTTCATATAATTACTTATTCAAACTTGGTTAAAAGATGAGAAGAAAGGAAATAACATTTATTCATCACCTGCTATAACTATGGAATGTTCTAGATATTTTATAAATATTATTTTATTTTACTATTATAAAATCTGTTAAGACAAGTATTATTACCCTCATCTTATAGATAAGGATCCAAATCTCAACAGAGACTAAGAACTTTGGCCAAGTTCAACAGATACTTAAGTGGCAACGAACATGGTCTCACCTGGTCTGCTTTAGATTCATTCATTAGGAAAATCATAGTCTAAAACAGATTCCACAAGTACTTGTCAAAGTTATTAGCCTAATTAAAAGAAAGAAAGAAAAACAACAACAACAACAAACCCTCAATTTTTTCATGGTTCCTAATCAGAACATCATCAAATAATTATTGCATGGAGCACCATCTAGTACAAGACTGTTCAGAAAACAAATGGGGTTAATAACTTTTCAGATGCCTCAGGTAACAGGGTGGCAACTCTGTTATCCCTTATTCTCCCTTGGCAAATTTATTAACTTTGTAAATATGTGACATTTATGTCTAGAGGTGTTAATAAGGCCTCTTTGGAGATTTCAGCTACAATTAGCATTAATTGCCCAGCAAAATTAAACCAAACAAAAGTTTTTAAAAAATGAGAGAAATAAAAATATATAGAGAGGAAGAAAAGAGCACTTCAGTGAGGCAGACCTATTTTCAAGTTCTGGCTAAAGCAAAAACCACAGGAGCTTGAGCAGCCAGCCTAACCTCAGCTCACTTTTCTAAGGTGTCCAAAACCAAAACCAAACCCATTGCTGTCGAGTCAATTCCGACTCATAGTGACATTATAGGTCAGGGTAGAACTGCCCCACGGGGCTTCCAAGGAGCAGCTGGTGGATTTGAACTGCCAGCCTTTTGGTTAGCAGCTGTAGCACTTAACCACTACGCCACCAGGGCTCCAAAGAAGATAATAATGTCTGCCTTATAAGGGTATTAGAGCATTTGATTATGCAAAGTTTTCGAATGCAACCCTGGCAATGAATGAACACTCAATAGCTGTTTGTTTCTTCTTGTTCTTATTTTTTTTCCCTTCCTCTTGTGTTCTCACTGAGTAATCAATATCAGTGCTAAATCAGTCCTTAGAATGTGGCCCCAGACATGGGGCAGTGTTTTAACCAAATAGCCAAAAATTACCTGAACACACGGGAAATGCTATTTGATGGGATAATGGTTGAAGCTGCCTGAGATGGAGTTTTAATTTATACAGAAGCAAAAATACAGAAATCCCTTAGGATGATGACTCTTCAAGGCTTTTAGAAAGCATAATTCTCCACAGGAGAAGAGAATTGTTTTACATTCTTCTCTTTTAATATGTCTCATTACACCTTTCAAACATATACATTTCATTACACACTTCCATTAAAGCATCTGATTATAAGTTTCAAATATGTGCATCTCATTACATCTCCTTTAAACATCTTTACATATTCTCCGTTTGTGGATTCCATTAAAGCCTTTCCCTTCTATATCTCATTACTAAATTACTTTCATGTATGTTATTATAACCTATATCTCTCATTACATTACTTAAACATGCACATCTCATTACACCTTTCTATTTATGCATCTCATTACACTCCTCAAAAATGTGTATCATATTACATCTTTCTCCTTTGCATATCATTACATTGGTCCAATTAGGCATCTCATTATGCCATTTCTTTTATGCATTTTATTACACCCTTCCTCTTATCCATGTCACTGCATTCCTTAAACCCAAGCAGCTACTGTATACCATTTTATACACCTTATGGATATTATCTTTAGTTTCCTTGTATGCATCTCAGTCTGAGGGACTGATTGCATTACTCTTTTTTAATATGCATATCTCATTACATATTTATCATATTGTAGATGTCATTTTTACACCTTAAATTATTCCTTTCCTTTCCTATTAAAACATTTCAAGAAAAAAGTGAGTCATGCTCTCCTGGATAACTTCAAGTAATATATCTCATCACATCCTTCAAATAGCAACATCTATTATAATTTCCTTATATCTTTGTTTAAAGCTTTCTAATATTCTTTTCAAATATGTGCATCTCATTTCTGTCCCTTGGATATGCATTACTTTTTACCCTCTATAAGTTATGTTTATTTTCCTAACTTAAATTAGCTCTATTTTAAATGGTTGGAGTTATAGTATCATCTGATCATTATCCTTAGCCATAAATGGAATTTCCTCTGTTGTTTGTTCTTCTCTAGGTTATTACTTTTTTTCTATACAAATATATTTTCTCCCTGAGGCAATAGATGCCTTTGGGATAAATTAAGGAGTCAAAAATAGCCAAATGGTCCATGTATTACTTACATAAATTGTATTTTATTATCAGAGCATTATTGTTGTGAGACTATTTAAAAGCACAGAATTGTTGAAACTTCAACATTCACCAAGATTTGATTGTGTGGTTTTGTTAGCAATAATGAAATAAGCTGTACTGGGGCATTTATTACATGAATTTTATAGCCAAGATTTTACCAACCAATAATCCATTATAATCTGAAGAATATATTCAAGATTCTCAAATTTGAGTGTAAATTGGGACACTTACTAACTATAGTTACCTGAAAACATTCACAGGATATTGACCCAACAGGCCTAGACATGCCTTTGTCCCCAGAAAGAACACTGGATTGGATCCAGTCTTAGGCTGGGTTCTCTAGAGAAGTAAAACCAGTGAAGTATATATATATGTATATGTATATATGTACATATAAACAGAAAGAGAGAGATTTATCTCAAAGAAATGGCTCATGCATCTGTAGAAGCTAACAAGTCTAAAGTCCATGGGTCAGGCATCAGGCTGGAGGCTTCACCTGACCCACAAAGCTGTGAAGACTGAAAATCCAAGATCAGCATGTAACATGGCAGGCTGATGGCTCACAGGCTTCGGAAGCCAATAAATCCCAAGATCAGCAGGCAGTACAGCAGTCTGCTGGCTCAAGTCCCAAGAACTGGAAGTCAGACAATGACAAGCTGGATGCAGGATCCAGAACAAGCAAAAACCAACAAGCTTTACCAGGATGTCCATATAATGAATGCAGGCCACCTTCCAAGATAACTCCCTTACAACTGATTTGTTGATCACATCAGATCACATCATGGAGGTGATTACATTATATCACAAAATGAAGACTAACTACATCATTACATAACTGCCAAATCACATCATTACATAACTGCTAAACAACTGAGAGTCATGGCCCAGCCATTATAGTCAACACCTTATCAACTTGGTACCTGTATATATCTCCTTAAACTATACACAATCTCTAAATAAAGACAGCCACAAAGTCATCCTTGCACCTAGTGTAATACAACTAACAAGAGTACAACTGAAAATGCACTAGCCCTGTTTACATCTTCTGTTTTATAAGTGACAAAAACAAAAAAAATATTTCATGCACATATACAAGTAAAGAATATTCATAACAATTATAGCACTTGTTTCTGCAACTGGTCATGTGGTTGAAACTGGTATTTAGAACTACCTTCTTCCACTACCAATTCCGTATTCCCTTTGTCCTCAAAAGTACCTCAGATAGTCATGGTTCCTTGCCTGGTGGTGTGACCAAAATTTCATTCCTGAAGGGTGTGGACCATTAGTAGTCATGTCAGAATTGGGTTGCTGTAGTTTTCCATTTACTTTAATCACAGGCCGTGGTGGTACTAAGTGACATCCTAAGGGATCTCCTGTATTCCAGACATATTCTTCTTTATGTCTATTATGTAATATCAATCCAATTTCTCCACCAGCCAATACAATAATTCCCTTCTTTGCCTGATGATCCAGAGTCATGAGGAGCCTGAAGTGGCCAGGTGGCATTCTTAACTTCCAGTTCAATGAAATCGATGTTGTGTGTCCTGGTGGGAGCATTCTTTCCTTTGGAACTAAAACTTCTAGACTCTCAGAGTTAGGGTTGTGGGGACAGGAAGCAAGAATTTTCCATGTTGGTCAGTAGGGGTAATAGAGAATGGTACCACTCCCATTTCCATCCCTTGATTCCTGGACCCATGAATCCTGGCTGTGGGATAAACAACACCATATACTGGATGATGGTTTAGAGCATATACAGCCTCATGGAAAACCTTTTTTTTTTTTGTTTTTGTTTGGAGAACATTGCCCCAGTTCTTCAAGGTATTGTCACCTAGCTGGCACTGTAATTGTGTCTTTAAAAGGACATACCATTATTCTGTCAAGTCAGCAGCTTCAGGATGATGGTGAACATGGTAAGACCAGTGAATTCCCCAAGCATGGGCCCATTGCTGCACTTTATTTGCTGTAAAGTAAGTCCCTTGATATGAGACGATGCAGTGTGGGATACCATGATGGTGGACAGGCATTCTGTAAGTCCAAAGATGGTAGTTTTGGCAAAACTTGCATGCAGGGAAGGCAAATCTGTAACGAGAGTTAATGTCTATTCCAATAAGAAGAAAATGATGCCTTTTCCATGATGCAGGTGGCCCAATGTAATCAACCTGCCACAAGATTGCTAGGGGATCACCTCGAGGAATGGTGCCGTATCAGGGACTCAGTGTTGGTCTCTGCTGCTGGGAGATTGGGCACTCAACAGTAGCTGTAGCCAATTTGGCCTTGGTAAGTGGAAGTCCGTGTAGCTGAGCCCATGCATAACCTCTATCCCTGCCACCATGGCCACTTCATTCATGAGCCCATTGAACAATGACAGGAGTGGCTGGGGAAAGAGGATGACTAGTTTCCACAGAAAGCGTCAGCCTATGCACTATTAAAATCCTCCTTTGCCAAGATCACCCTTTGGTGAGCATTCACATGAGACACAAATATCTTCACTTCTTTGGCCCATTCAGAGAGGTCTATCTACATACCTCTTCCCTACACCGCCTTGTCTCCAATTTTACAATCATATATCTTCACAGTTCCTGACCATCTAGCCAAACCAATGGCCACAGCCCATGAATCAGTATACAATCACACATCTGTCCATTTCTCCTTCCAAGCAGCGTGAACAGTCAGGTACACTGCTTGAAGTGCAACCCATCGAGAGGATTTCCCTTCACCACTGTCTTTCAGGGAGGTCCAAGAAATGTGCTATAGTGCTGTCACAGTCCACTTTTGAGTAGAGCCTGCATATCATGCCGAACCATCTGTAAACCAGGCACAAGTTTCTCTTCCTCAGTCAACTGATCATAAAGAACTATCCAAGAGGCCATAGATGTAGATTGGGAGAGGGAAGGTAATGTGACCGGAGTAGAGACCACGGGCATTTGTGTCACTTCCTTATGTAACTTACTTGTGCCTTGAGGCCCTGCTTGACCTGATCTCATATATACCACTTCCATTTAATGATGGAATGCTGCTGTGCAAGTCCAACTTTATGACTCTGTGGGTCAAACAACACCCAGTTCATGATAGGCAGCTCATGCCACATGGTGAGTTGACAACCCATGGTTAAGTGTTCATCAATGTAATGGACTAGTGTGATGTCTCGTGGAAGGGAAAAGTGATCAAATTCCTTGTGGACTAAATTATGACATAGGACTAAAGCATTGATATACCACTGAGGTAGGATAGTGAAGGTGTATTGCTGGCCTTGCCAGCTGAAGGCGAACAGCTTCTTGTGATCTTTCAAAACCAGAATCAAGAAAAAAGACATTGGCCAGATCAATGATTGCGTACCAGGTACCAAGAGATGTATTCATTTGCTCAAGCAATGAAACCACATCTGGAACAATTCCTGCAATTTTGAGTCACAACCTGGTTAAGTTTATGATAGTCCACTGTCATTCTCCAAGATCCCTCTGTTTTTTTCACAGGCCAAATAGGTGAATTGAGTGGGGATGTGGTGACAATCACCACCCCTCAACTACTTTATGGTGGCAGTAGTCTCTGCAATCTCTCCATGAATGCAGTACTGGTTTTGGTTTACTGTTTTTCTAGGTAGAAGCAGGTCTAATGGCTTCCAATTTGGCTTTTCCTACCATGGTAGCCCTTACTCCACTTGTCAGGGACCCAATGTGAGTGTTCTGCCAGTTGCTGAGTATATCTATTCCAATTATGCATTCTGGAACTGGGGAAACACTACAGGATGGGTTTGGGGACCCAGTGAACCCACTGTGAGATGAACCTAAGCTAAGACTCCATTAATAACATGAACTCCATATGCCCCCACTCTGACAGGTCGGCCACTGTGACATTTCAGGTCTCCTGGAATTAGTATCAGTTCAGAACCAATATCCAGTAATCCCTGAAAAGTTTGATTATTTCCTTTTCTCCAATGAACAGTCACTCTAGTAAAGGGCCATAGATCCCTTTGAGGAGGGCTGGGAGAGAAATTAACAGTATAAATATTTGCCGATCTTGGTTTCATCAGTCCCTGCAGCTACGTGAGTCAGGAGACGCCTCCAGCTTGACACCTAACCCGTGGACTTAGGACTTGCCAGCCTCTACATTCACATGAACCATTTCCTTAAGATAAATCTCTCTGCATATATATACATATACATATATATGTATGTATGTGTGTGTGTGTATATATATATATATGTAGTGGTTAAGAGCTCAGCTGCTAGCCAAAAGATCAGTAGTTCAAATCCACCAGCTGCTCCTTGGAAACCCTATGGGGCAGTTCTACTCTGTCCTATAGGATCGCTATGAGTTGGAACTGACTCCATGGCAATGGGTATATACGCTTCACTGGTTTTGTTTCTGTAGAGAATCCAGGAGTATACATTTGGTACCTAGAGAAACAAAATTGTAAGGATGAGTTTTCTAAATTGATTCTCAGGTTTTGTTAGTCTTAAAGATGTTAATAGCTGCTTCTAATAATAAGGAGGGCACTGCTAGTCCTTGGCTTGAGGTGGCAATAGAAATACACAATATATCACCAGTAGATCAAGTATTGGTATTTAGTAAGTATGAGGGTTAGTCAAAAAGTATTGCTGAAAAACCATAGAAATCTTTATTAAACAAAAATATCAAAATGTGAAGCTAGTTTTTCTTGACATATCCTCCTTCCAGGTCTATACACTTCTGAAGGCAGTGTTTCCATCTCTCTAACCCTTCCTCAAAGCATTCTGCACTCTTTGATTTACAACACTCCAAAAACAGCAGTTTTGGCATCCCCGAGGGACTCAAATCATGTTCCTTTTAAATGTTCTTTGAGTTTTGGCAACAAAAAGAAGCCTGAAGGGGCAAGATCAGGGCTGTAGGTTGGATGGGGTAAGGTTCGCCAATGAAATTCTCATAGGACAGCCCTTGCTACCCAAGAAGAATGAGCAGATGCATTGTCATGTTGGAAAAAAAAATCCTTGATGCAAATTTCCTGGCCTTTTTCTCACCAACGCAGTTTTTAATTTTCTTAAAACTTCTTCATAATGATCCCCCATGATAGTCCTGTGTCCTTTGAGAAAATATGTCAAGATTACTCCTTTGGAATCCCAAAAAAAGTCACCATAATCTTCTGAGCAATCTTTCCTTTCTTGGCTCATCTTTCAGGCCTTCCCTAACTTCCATAAAACTTGATCTATCTAAAAACTATTGTTTTATGGGGGTAGCATTCCCATAATCTTGTTGCAAAGCTTCAGTGATTTGGGAAGATGTCCACTTGAGTTTTGTTAGAAATTTGATATTAGCCCCCAGCTCAAAATCATTTTTTTCCATGGTAGAGAAAGTATCCTTTTTTTTTTTTTGAAGGCAAAATAACGAGACTAAGACAAGTGTATTACTGAGAGAACATGTCTGCAGCCACTCACTGATCACAGAGACACGTTTAAACACGTTTTGTTGGGGATATACCCACGCATGTATGAACTAGAACCCTTGTAGCAATACTTTTTGACTTACCCTCATATATCATGAGTATGTATTGAATGAATAACGAAATGGGGAAGGGTTTTCCTAAAAGTTATTATTCACTCAGCTTGCTTGAGTTTCATTTAAAATAAAATGATGTGTGATCCCCATCTATATGGGGAACAAGAATGTTTTTTCTTTTAAAATGCATAGAGAGTATGGAGCAACAGAGATAGTGACCATATTTGACATGCCTTGTTTTTATCAAGGAAATGCTGAACCCTACAAATTCCCAGGACTATGGAGACACTAGAGATGACACTTGGTACAGTTTTAGTCATAATGTAATTATATGACAGTCATTTAGTTGGGAATATTTAGCTATTATTTTATATTATGGACAATGTCTCCAAAGTTTCTGGATTATTAGTCATTTTGTAGTACTTACCACTTATATTTTTGGGAAAATAGCTTTTTACAAGCTCTAGATTTGCTCAGTTTTAAAAAATGCATAAAATTGCTGACTTAAAGTCTTTGTCTTAGGAGATACACAATCACATATCTAAAATGTAATATACATGCTTTCCTTCAAGAACTAATATTTTTTTAATTGCTAAAGTATCAAAACAGTCCTAACTAAAAGTAGAAATTATAAAGAAATAAGAAAATTTGGAAACTTCTAGTTATTTCTACTCTTTAAGAAGAGAAAGAAAAGTCTTACAGTGGACCAATGAATTGAAAAATCTGAATATCTTCATAACCTTGAAAACATAGGTAAACTGTAAGGTATTGTCCTGGGTATAAGCAGTATACTCTTAATTTTATTATTGTTGTTAGGTGCCATCAAGTTGGTTCCCACTCATAGCAACCCCACGTACAACAGAATGAAACTCTGCATGGTCCTGCACCATCCTCACAATCATTGTTATGCTTCAGCTCATTGTTGCAGTCACTGTGTCAATCCCTCTCACTGAAGGTCTTCCACTTTTTTACTGACCCTTTACTTTACCAAACATGGTGTCATTCTCCAGGGACAGGTATCTCCTGATAACATGTCCAAAGTTTGTGAGTCGAGGTCTCACAATCTTTTCTTCTAATGAGCATTCTAGCTGTACTTCTTCCACGACAGATTTGTTTGTTCTTTTGGCAATCCATGATATATTTAATACTCTTCACCAGCACCATAATTCAAATGCATCAATTCTTCTTCAGTCTTTCTTATTCATTGTCCAGCTTTTCCATGCATATGAGGCTATTGAAAACACCATGGCTTGGGTCAGGATCACCTTAGTCCTTAAAATGACCTCTTTGCTTTTCAACACTTTAAAGAGGTCTTTTGCTGCAGATTTGCCCAGTGCAATGCATCGTTTGACTTCTTGACTGCTGCTTCCGTGGGTGTTGTTTGTGGATCCAAGTAAAATGAAATCCTTGACAACTTCAATATTTTCTTCGTTTATCATGGTTGCTTATTGGTCCAGATATGAGTATTTTTGTCTTCTTTATGTTGAGGTATAATCCATACTGAAGACTGTAGTCTTTGATATTCATCAGTAAGTGCTGCAAGTCCTCTTCGCTTTCAGCAAGCAAGGCTGTGTCGTCTGCATATTGCAGGTTGTTAATGAATCTTCCTCCAATCCTGATGCCCAATTCTTCTTTATACAGTACAGCTTCTCTGATTATTTGTTCAGCATACAGACTGAATAAGTATGGTGAAAGGAAACAACCGTGATGCACACCTTTCCTGATTTTAAACCATGCAGTATCCCCTTGTTCTGTTTGAATAACTGCGTCTTGGTCTAAGTACAGGTTCCTCATGAGCACAAGTGTTCTGGAATTCCCATTTTTTGCAATGTTATCCATAATTTGTTTTGATCCACACAGTTGAATGTCTTTGCATACTCAATAAAACACAGGTAAACATCTTTTTGGTAATCTCTCCTTTCAGCCAAGATCCATCTGACATCAGCAATGATATCCCTCATTCCATCCTTTTCTGAATCCAGCTTGAATTTCTGGCAGCTCCCTGTTGAGGAACTGATATAAACACTTTTGAATAATGAATTATGTCCCCCCAAAATATACGTTGTATATCGTAACCTCTTATCCTGTGTTTATAATCCCATTTGGGAATTTGTTGTCTTTGCTATGTTAATGAGACAAGATTAGTGTACAGTGAGTCTAGAGTCAATCTCTTTTTGAGATATAAAAGAGATTAAACAAGCAATCAGGCAAGCAGAGATGGGGGAATATAGATTCCAAGCCACATGGAGATCTTCAAGGAACTAGGAAAGAGACTCTGAAGAGACAAGAACCTTCCCCAGAGCTGACAAAGAGAGAAGACTCCTAGAGCTGGTGCCCTGGATTTGGTCTTTTAGCCTCCTAAACTGTGAGAAAATAAATTTCTGTTTCTTGAAGCCATCCATTTGTGGCATTTCTGTTAAAGCAGCCCTAGATAACTAAGACACTATCTCTTTTAAAAATCTAATCGTCCTTAAAAGACTTAATAAATTAAACTTTATTCTTTTATATATATATATTTACTGTACATTAGATGAAGGTTTACAGAACAAATAGCTTGTCATTAAACAATCAGCACATATATCGTTTTATGACATTGGTTAACAACACCACGACATGTCAACACTCTCCCTTCTTGAACTTGGAGGACTCTTTTTTTTTGTGAAAATATACATAGCCAAAGTTACACCATTTCAAAAGTTTCTACACATACAATTCAGTAACATCGATTACATTCTTCCAGCTGTGCTGCTATTCTCACTATCCTTTTCCAAATTATTCCATCACCATTATCTTCAACTCACTGCCCCCTAGGCTTCCCATCAAACCTTTTGAGTTTCTGTTGTCAACTTGATCTCATATAGATAATTCTTCTTCCTTTTTTTTTTTTTTTTTTTGGTACCGTAGATGAAAGTTTGCAGAACAAATAGTTTCTCATTAAACAGTACACGTATTGGCATTTCAACACTATCCCTTCTCAACCTTGGGTTCCCTATCACCTACTTTCTTGTCCCCTCCTGCCTACTAGTAGTTGTCCCTGGACTGCTGTACCTCATTAGTCCTGTTTTGTTTTATGAGGCTGTCCATTACCTGGCTGAATGGTGAACTTTGGGAGTGACTTCACTACCGAGCTAAAAAGGTGTCCAGGGGCATATTCTTGGGGGTTTCTCCAATCTGTCAGGCCAGTAAATCTGGTCTTTTTTGTGTGTGTTAGAATTTTGTTCTACATCCTTCTCCAGTTCTGTCCAGAACACTCTGTTGTGATCCCAGTCAGAGTAGTCAGTGGTGGTAGCCGGGCACCATCTAGCTGTACTGGACTCAGTCTGATGAAGGCTGTGGTAGCTGTGGTCCATTAGTCCTTTGGACTAATCTTTTCCTTGTATCCTGTACTCCTCATTATCCCTTGCTCCCAAAGGGGTGAGACCAGTGGAGTATCTTAGATGACTGCTCACAGGCTTGTAAGACCCCAGACGCTACTTGCCAGCATAGAACGTAGAACATTGTCTTTATAAACTGTGTTACACCTATTGAGCTAGATGTTCCCTGAAACCATGGTCCCCACAGCCCTCTACCCAGAAATTCAGTCCCTCAGGGAGTTTGGATGTGTCTATGGAGCTTCCATATCCTTTCCTTGTACAAGTTCTGCTGCCTTCCCCAGTATTGTATACTGTCTTACCCTTCACCAAAGTTACCACTCATCTATTGTCTATTTAGTTATCCTCCCACCCCTCCCATCCCTTGTAACCACCAAAATTGTTTCGTTTTGTGTGTAAACTTTTACATGACTTTTTACAGTAGAGGTCGCATACAATATTTGTCCTTTTGAGATTGACTTATTTCACTCAGCATAATGTCTGCCAGTTTCATCCATGTTATGAGATGCTTCATAGATTCATCATTGTTCTTTATCTTTGTATAATACTCCATTGTGTGTATGTACCATAGTTTGTTTATCCATTCGTCTGTTGATGGGCATCTAGGTTGTATCCATCTTTTTGCTACTGTGAACAGTGCTACAATGAACATGGGTGTGCATTCGTGTGATGGCTCTTATTTCTCTAGGATATATTCCTAGAGTGGGATTGCTGGATCATATGGTATTTCTGTTTCTAGCTTTCTAAGAAAGCACCATATCGTTTTCCCAAATGGTTGTATCATTTTGCATCCCCACAAGCAGGGCATAAGAGTTCCAATCTCCCGGCAGCCCCTCCAACATTTGTTATTTCCAGTGTTTTTGATTCGTGCCAGTAATTCTGGGGTGAGATGGTATCTCATTGTGATTTTAATTTGCATTTCCCTAATGGCTAGGGATCATGAGCATTTCCTCATGTGTCTGTTGGCCGCTTGAATATCTTCTTTGGTGAAGTGTCTGTTCATTTCCTTTGCCATTTTTTAACTGGATTATTTGTCTTTTTGTTGTAGAGGTGTTGGATTTTCTTATAGATTTTAGAGATTAGACCTTTGTCTGACTTGTATGTCCAAAAAGTTTTTCCCAGTCTGTAGGATCTCTTTTTATTCTTTTGGTGAAGTCTTTTGATGAGCATAAGAGTCTCATTTTTAGAATGTCCCAGTAATCTAGCTTATCTTCTGGGGTTTGTGTGTTGTTGGTTATGGTTTGTATCCTGTTAATGTCATGCATTAGGACCTCTAGCATTGATCCTGTTTTTTCTTCTGCTAACTTTATAGTTTTAGGCTTTATATTTAGGACTTTGATCCAAATTGAATTGGTTTTTGTGTATGGTGTGAGCTATGGGTCCTGTTTCATTTTTTTGCAGTTGGATATCCAATTTTGCCAGCCCTATTTATTAAAAAGACTGTCTTTTCCCCCCTTTGATGGACTTTGGGCCCTTGTCAAAGAGCGGGTGACTGTAGGTGGAAGGGTTTACATCTGGGTTCCCAATTCTGTTCCAGTGGTCAACGTATCTATCATTGCACCAGTACCAGGGTGTTTTGACTACCAGAGCTGTACAGTAGGTTTTGAAATCAAGTAGTGTGAGTCCTCCGACTTTATTTTTCTTCTTCAATAGAGCTTTACTTATCTGGGGCTTCTTCCCTATCCATATAAAGTTAATAATTATCTTTTCCATCTCTTTAAAGAATGTTGTTGGTATTTGGATCGGGATTGCATTGCATTTGTAAATTGCTTTGGGTAGAATTGTCATTTTCACTATGCTGAGTCTACCTATCCATGAGAATGGGATGTTTTTACAGTAATGTAGGTCCCTTTGGTTTTCTTGCAATAATATTTTGTAGTTTTCTTTGCATGGGTCTTTTACATCTCTGGTTATATTTATTTCTAAGTATTTTATTTTTTATGGGCTGTTGTAAATGGTATTGTTTTCCTGATTTCCTTTTCATAGTTGTCTTTATTGGTATATAGGAATCCAACCAATTTTTGTATGTTTATCTTGTATCCTGCTACTCTGCTGAATCTATTAGTACCAATAGTTTTCTCATGGAGTCTTTAGGGTTTTCTATGTATAGTATCCTATCATCCGCAGAGACAGTTTGACTTCTTCATTACCAGTTTGGATGCCTTTTATTTCTTTTTCTTGCCTTATTGCTCTAGCCAGGACTTCCAGCACAATGTTAAATAGGAGTGGAGATAAAGGGCATCCTTGTCTTGTTCCTGTTCTCAAGGGGAATGTTTTCACCCCCTCTCCATTAAGACTGACGTTGGCCATTGGTTTTGCATAGATACCCTTTATTATGTTGGGAGATTTCCCTTCTATACCTATTTTATTGAGTGTTTTTATCAGTAATGAGTGTTGAACTTTGTCAAATGCCTTTTCTGAGTCAATTGAGATGATCATGTGATTCTTTTCTTTCCTTTTATTTATGTGGTGGATTACATTGATTGATTTTCTAATGTTGAACTATTCTTGCATACCTGGTATGAATCCTATTTTGTCGTGATGTATTATTTTTTTGATATGATGCTGAATTGGCTAGAATTTTATTGAGAATTTTTGCATCTATATTCATGAGAGATATTGGTCTATAATTTTCTTTTTTTGTGTTGTCTTTCCCTGGTTTTGGTATCAGGGTTATGCTGGCTTCATAAAATGAATTCAGAAATATCCTTTCCTTTTGTATGTTCTGAAGTAGTTTGAGTAGTACCAGTATAAACTCTTCTGTAAATGTTTTGTAGAATTCTCCAGTGAAGCCATCTGGGCCAGGGCTTTTTTCGGTTGGGAATTTTTTTTTTTATTACCTTTTCAGTCTCTTCTGTTGTTATGGGTCTGTTCAGATTTTCAACATCAGTTTGTTGTAGTTTGGGTAGATAGTGTGTTTCTAGAAATTTATCCATTTCCTCTAGGTTTTCAAATTTGTTGGAGTATAGTTTTTCATAATACTCTGTTATAATCCTTTTTTTATTTCAGTTGGGTCATTTGTTATTTGGATTATTTGCATCCTCTCCTGTTTTTCTTTTGTTAGTCTGGCCAGTGGTTTGTCAATTTTGTTGATCCTTTCAAAGAACCACCTTTTGGTTTTGTTGATTCCTTCTATTGTTTTTATATTCTCTCTTTCATTTATTTCTACTCTGATCTTTATTATTTCCTTTCTTCTAGAGGTTGTAGGCTTTTTTTTGCTGTTCTCTTTCTATTTGTTCGAGTTCTGTAGTTAGTGTTTTCATTTTTTCCCTATCTTCTTTTCTGATGTGTGCATCTATTATAAATTGTTCTCTGAGGACTGCCTTTGCTGTGTCCCAAAGTTCTTGGTATGATGCCTTTTCATTCTTATTCGATTCTAGGAATTTTTTTATTCCATCTCTGATACGTAAGCAGGGTGTTATTCAGTTTCCATGTAGTTGAATTTTTTTCCTTTGGTCTTCCTGTTGTTAATTTCTACCTTGATGACATTGTGGTTAGAGAAGATACTTTGTATTATTTCAACATTTTGGATCTTGTTGTGGACTGCTCTGTAGCCTAAGATGTGGTCTATTCTGGAGAACTTTCCATGCTTATTGGAAAAGAATGTGTAGTTTGCAGCTGTTGGTTGTAGTGTTTTATATATGTCTATGAGGTCAGGTTGGCTGATTGTGCCCTTTAGGTCTTCTGTATCTTTGCTGAGTTTCTTTCTGGCTGTTCTGTCCTTTACTGAGAGTGACGTGTTGAAGTCTCCTACAATTATTGTGGAACTGACAGTTTCTCTTTTCAGTGCTGTTACAGTTTCTTTTATGTGTTTTGGAGCCCTGTCATTGGGTGCGTAGATGTTTATTATGGTTATGTCTTCATGATGAATCATCCGCTTAATCATTATGTAGTGTTCTTCTTTGTCTTTTATGGTGGATTGTGTTATAAAGTCTATTTTATCTGAACTTAATATTGCCACTCCTGCTCTTTTTTGGTAGCTGTTTGCTTGATATATTTTTTTCCATCCTTTGATTTTTAATAAATTTATGCCTTTGTTTCTAAGGTGTATCTCTTGTAGATAACCTATAAATGGATCCTGTTTTTTTATCCATTATTTCACTCTCCATCTGTTTATGGGTGCATTTAGGCCATTTACATTCATTGTAATTATTGATAGGTGTGAGTTTGTTTCTGTCATTTTCTAGTGCTTTTTTTGTGGTGCTGACGTTTTCTTTGTTCCTCTTACTCTCCTGTGCTGAGTTCCTTTTGTTTGTGGATTTTTTTCTTTTTCATTTCTTTTGTTTTTGTAGGTTTTGTTTTTACTGAGACTTTATGTTTTTCTTCTTTATTTTGATGAATAGTTTTGTTAACATTTTTTGTGGTTACCTTGAAATTTACCCTTATCTTTCTAGATTTGAAACAGTCTGTTATTACTTGGTAACACCTTACCTTCCTCTCCATTAGAAGGTTATATCCCTACACTGTTTATTCCCTCTTTTATTGTTTTGATGTTGTCATTTACAGATTAACCTCTCTGGTTCCCTGTTATAATTCTTTTGGTTTGGGGTAGTCCTTAAGTGTTGATTTCCTAGGTTGGTATCTGGCTAGTACATTCCTGTGTCCTATATTCAGCCTGTGGTCTGATGTTGTTTGTTCTCAGATTGAAGGTCTCCATTTAATAAGTCTTGTAAGTTTGGTTTGGTTTTTACAAAGTCCTTTAACTTCTGTTTATCTGGAAATGATCTAATTTCACCATCGTATATGAACGAGAGTTTTTCAGGATATATTATTCTTGGCTGGCAATTTTTTTCTTTCAAGGTTTTATATGTCATCCCATTGCCTTGTTGCCCGCATGGTTTCTGCTGAATACTCTGAGCTTTGTCTTACTGTTTCTCTTCTGTATGTGACTTTTGGTTTTTCTTGAGCTGCTCTCAGAATTCTTTGTTTGGCTTTTGTTTTAGTGAGTATGATTATGATATGCCTTGGTGATTTTCTTTTGGGCTCTAGCCTATTTGGGTTTGGTTAAACTTCGTAGATGGTCAGCTTTTCATGGTTCATGATCTTGGGGAAGTTCTCTGTCAGCAATTCTTCAATGATCCTCTCTGTGTTTTCTGTTTTCTCCCCCTGTTCTGGAACTCCGATAAATCACAGATTTTTGATTTTGATTGTATCCAACATTATTTTCAGGGTTTCTTCAATTTTTTTCATTCTTTTTTCTGATTTTTCCTCAAACAGACTTGTATCCAAGTGTTTGTCTTCAATTTTGCTGATCCTGTCTTCCATCGTTTCAAATCCACTCCGCAGCCCTTCTTTGACACTGTCCGTTTCTGAAATCTTGCTGCTTATCTTTCGGATTTCTAATTGTTGTTTTTGTATGATTTCTATTTGTGAATTTATTTTAGCATTTTGTTCCTATATTGTTTTCTTAAATTCTTCATTTTTTGGTCTATATTTTCCATGAGTTTGTCTATTTTTTCCTCATTTTTGTCTGCTTTTTGCTTTGACTCTTGGCTAATTTTGAATATTAGAGACTTGAATTCCCTATCAGTTAGTTCTAGCACCTTTTCTTCTACTGGAATGTTATCTGGCATTTTATTTTGGATGCCTACAGGAACCATCCTGTCCTATTTTTGTATATGTTTTCATATTGTCTGCTGTCTTTGGGCATTCGGCAGTTATTTTTATCATTTATTGATTGTAGATTTGTTTTTTTCATCCTGCTTTTTTGTTTTATTTGGTTATGTCTGAGTAGTCGGGATGTGTGTTCTTTGTTGTTTGCTCGTCTGTGGGCATGGTATTTTTCACCTCCTTCTCCAATGGGCAGGGTCAGTCACTCAGGTATGATACAGTATGGCAGATCAAGTTGAAGGGGAGTTGCTGGGTTGGGTTGTTTGTCGCACATACTATGGCTGACAGTGCAGTCTTGTAATCAGTGCAGGGCAGGTTCCGGAAGACTGTGCCTGTGCTGCTTGAGAGTATGATATTCAGCATACAGTGCAGGAAGGCAGGAAGGAGGGGGTGGATTGTGACGTGTGGAACTAAGATGGGTATGGGAAAGATGAGAGATAAGAGAGAGGAACAGGAGCCAAAAACATACACACAAACAAAAAAGAGTGCTAAGGAAGCTTACTATTGGAGTGGAGAGATGAGAGACTGATAAATGGGGGAAAACAAAAATTAAAAAAAAGAAAAAAGGGTAAAAGAAAAAAATGAGTAAATCAAGAAACTGGAAATAAAGACAGAAAGGGAATAAGAGAGAGAAGAAAACAAAACAAAGAAAGAAACAACAAAAAAGCCCCCCCCAAAAAAGAAAAGAAATCAAGAAAAAGGAAATGCCCCCAGTGATTTCCCCGTGTATCTGCACAGAATAAGGGAGTAGCTTCCAAGCCACACGGCACTGCTTGGCTAAAAGGGGCTCCCAAGCTGAGAAAACAAAGAAACAAACATATCAAAACAGAACAAATGAGAGCAAACAAAAAGCCCTGGGGGTCCCACCAGGGTGGCAGCACAGGCCAGGAAGCAGTTTCACAGCCTAGTGGTGTTTCACAGCCTTTCAGGAAGGAATAAAGGTGGTACTCAGAGCCAGGTATTTGAGAGAAAGGAGGCAGAGGTGGTTAGAGGTAAGGTAGAAATCTAAAGAAGTGGAAAAAAGCAACACCAGCAGCCAACAAATGGCACTCAGGGAGCTGGCCAGTGTAGGTAGGTGGAATCCAAGCCACAACAGGGTGAAATCGGTGCTTTCTGGCTAAGAGACTGTGGCCACAGGAAACAGAGGAGGCTGACTGGGGGTGAAGAAAGGTGGGGGGTGGGAAAGCATATATTGCTGGTTACTGGTTGTTCTGTCTTCTGCTGGAAGTTCTATGAAGCTGCTTTCTCGTACTCCCTGTTCACTGATCTCTGACAGGAGTCCAAGATGGTGCATCCATGCTGCAGTAGCTGATAGGGGACCTCTGCATGTGTCTCTCCTCGCTCTCTGTTCTCAGTTAGTTTCTTATTCCATTCGATCTTTGGCTGAGTTCTTTATCTTTTCATTTGATGCTTAGGGTTTCAGGATTGATGTGTGACTCTGTCTGACTTAGTTTTTCAGATCTTTGCTGCAGAAGGATGGCATGGTGCTTCTGACTATAGCACCACCTTGCCCAGAAGTGAAACTTTGTTCTTATTTTTATTTATTTGTGTGCACATCTAGTCATGAGAGGAGAAACCATACCATATTTATCCTTTAAGGTCTATTATGTAACCCTGTACCTAGCCAAAAGTATGAGTATTCAGTGAGTGGTTGATGTATGCAGAGGTCTTAAACAACTGTATAAGGACACAATGCAAATATGAGTTTGAGTATATATGTGTGTAAATGTGTATGAATTACAAAGATAATTGCTTCTAATAGATAGAACGAGTATAAAGACCTGGAAGAAAGGATAATATGCACTTTATATAAAAAAAAATCCAAACCCATTGTGGTCCAGTTGATTCTGACTCATGCAGACCCTATAGGACAGAGTAGAACTGCCCCATATGGTTTCCAAGGAGCACCTGGTGGATTCAAACTGCTCACCTTTTGGTTAGCAGCCAAACCCTTAACCACTGTGTGCCAGAGATCCATGTACTTTATACAGAATAAGAAATGCTCTTACACTGATCAAAATAATGTTTAAACCTCCCCAAAGAAAGCATTGTAAATAGAAAATTGTCCTTGCTTTACTGTATCACTAATTCACAGTTAAATGTGTGGATTTGTTACTTCCATAACTATAGGCAATACCTATATATAATTATGATGGTTTAAATAATAATGTCTAATATGTTTAAGATAGAGGCAGGGCCAAGATGGTAGAGTAGTCAGACACTTCCGGGGGTCCCTCTTACAACAAAAACCAAAAAAAAGAGTGGATCAATTACAAATGACAATCTAGGAGCCCTAAACATGAAAGGCAAAGCTGCGGAATCAGACTGAGAAGGAGGGGGAGAGAGACAGTTCGGAAGCAACAAGGAATTGCCAGACCTGACCCGGCAGAAGATGGAGCCCTTTAGCCTGGATCAGCTCGGAGGGTGAGTGGTGAGGCACACAAGCGGCAGCGTGCAGGAGGTGTTTTCCACACTGGGAGAGACCCAGTGGCACAGAGTCTACTCAGCCGTCCAGAACCAGTGAGAAGCAGCTCTTGATCAGCAAAAGATAAGTAATTGCATCTGGCCTACAGTGTGGATCAAAAACACCCCACTTAGGGAAAAACCTCTCTCCCATTTACCTCCTAGTCCCTTCTTTGCACTGGGTTCAGGATGGCTTCAGGGACTGCCAAGACCCCTGGGCTGGAAGTAGGAACCGTTACAGTCCATGAGCCATTCTCCCAGCCCAGGAGAGGGAACCAATTAACAAACAGGGGGAAAAAATAATCTGCTGGATCCCCTAAGAAAGGAACTCAGGGTAGGCACAGCTCCTTTGCCTAGGCACAGGCATAAGGGATCCATAGACTTTGAGTGCCTTTCCCCCACAGAGATTTGTGAGAGTGCATTTCAACAGTGTAGGCCCTCAGTACTGCAGTAAAACAGGGTATATACCTGAAGTCTAACTTCAGCTGTTTCAGCTGTGAAGTGGCAGTTTCATGACATGTGACACTGCACTGCCCATTAAGCAGGGTCTTCACCTACCCACATCAGGGGCCTGAGGACTGGTGGCTCCACCCACACTACCTAGCCTCCTGTGACAGGGGCCCAAGAATAAGAGGTGCCCCCCAGTCCTTATAGCCAACAGCACTGGGTCCTCACAGTCCAGCTTCAAAACCCACCCACCTACACACTCTAGGAAACAGTGACATGCTTTGCTCCTGGACACTCGGAGGCAGCTGTTAGCCCCCTGCCTTTTACAACTTGTATCTCCCTGCTGCAGCTGGATGCCTGTGCCTACACCAGTCTTCCATGCCTGTCTAGGACTGTAGGTGAGAATCTACACACCACATTTGGTGGCCAACTACCTGGACACCATAGCTGAACATATACAAGAGGAGTGGGCAGACTCTTGGGCTCACATACTTAGTGGAAGTTCTGGCCACCTGGTGGCAGGAGGTTGGAGCTTCAAGGGTGCTGGTGACCAAGAAAACTCACACAAGCAACCTATTTGGGCATATCAAGACAAAACAAAACAAGAAGTTAGGACACAGTAAGCAAACATAAATAAATAAATATAATAACTTATTGATGGCTCAGAGACAACAGTCAATATCAAATCATATAAACAGGCAGAACATAATGGCTTCAGCAAGCTCCCAAAATAAATAATATACAAATTTTCCAGAGAAAGAGAATTTCTTGGAATTACCAGAGACAGAAAACAAAAGATTAATATACAAAACTCTTCAAGACATCAGGAAGGAAGTTAGACAAAATGCAGAACAAACAATAGAGGAACTTAAAAAGACTAGAGAAAAGCATAATGACAAATTTAACAGGCTGCAAGAATCCATAGAGAAACAGCAATCATAAATTCAAAAGATTAACAACAAAATGTCAGAATTAGACAACTCAATAGAAAGTCAGAGGAGCAGAATTGAGACAATGGAAGTCAGAATTAGTAAGTTTGAAGATATAGCACTTGCCACCAACTTATCTGAGGAAAAATCAGACAAAACCATTTTAAAAAAAGGAAGAAACCCTAAGAATTGTGTGGGATAACGTATGAGTGATTGGAGTACCAGAACGGTGGGTATAACAGAAAATACAGAGAATTGTTGAAGATTTGTTGGCAGAAAACGTCACTGATATTGTGAAAAATGACAAGATATCTAACTAAGATGCTCATTGAACCCCACATAAGGTAGATTCCAAAAGAAATTCACCAAGACATAGTATAATCAAACTTGCTGAAAGATAAAGAGAGAATTTTAAGAGTGGCTAGGGATAAACGAACAATCATCTACAAAGGAAAGTCAATAAGAATAATCTTGGACTACTCAGCAGAAACCACGCAGGCAAGAAGGCAATGGGATGACATATATATACCTTTGAAGGAAAATAATTGCAAGCCAAGAATTATATATCCAGCAAAACTGTTTCTCAAATATGATGGCGAAATTAGGGCAGTTCCAGATAAAAAGAAGTTTAGGGAATTTGCAAAAAACAAACCAAAATTATAAGAAATACTAAAGGGAGTCCTTCGGTTAGAAAACCAATAATATCAGATAACAACCCAAGACTAGAATACAGGACAGAGCAACCAGATATCAATCAAGACAGGGAAGTCACAAAAATAAATCAAAGCTAAAACACTGAAAATAGGGAAACAGAGATGTCAGTATGTAAAAGATGACAGCATGAAAACAAAATAGACGGACTAAAAAACATAGACATAGATTTTTCATATGGAGAGGAAGTCAAGGCGATATAAAGAAATAAAAGACTGGTAAAAACTTAGAAAAATAGGGGTAAATATTAAGGTAACCACAAAAGAAACTAACAATCTTACACAACAAAACAAAAAACAAGAAAAATATAAAGACTCAGCAAATACAATATCAACAACAAAGAAAAAGATGAAAAGAAAATACATAAAGAAGAATGACTCAGCACAGCAAATTAAGTGGAACAAAGAAACTGTGGATAACACACAAAAAAAGACATCAAAATGACAGCACTAAACTCATGCCCATCAATAATTATGCTGAATGTAAATGGACTAAATGCACCAATAAAGTGACACAGAGTGTTAGATTGGATAAAAAGACACAATCTGTCTATATGCTGCCTACAAGAGACACACCTTAGACTTAAAGACACAAACAAACTAAAACTCAAAGGATGGAAAAAAAATATCAAGCAAACAACACTCAAAAAAGAGCAGGAGTGGCAGTATTAATCTCTGACAAAATAGACTTTAAAGTAAAATCCACCACAAAGGATAAGGAAGGGCATTATATAATGATTAAAGTGTCAATACACCAGGAGTACATAACTATAATAAATATTTTTGCACCCAACGGTAGGGCTGCAAAATACATAAAACAAACTCTAACAGCATTGAAAAAAGAGATAGACAGCTCCACAGTCGTAGTAGGAGACTTCAACACACCACTTTCAGTGAAGGACAGAACATCCAGAAAGAAGCTCAACAAAGACATGGAAGATCTAAATGCTACAATCAACAAACTTGATCTCATAGACATATACCAAACACTCCATCCAAGAGCAGCCAAGTATATTTTCTTTTCCAACGCACATGGAACATTCTCCAGAATATACCACATATTAGGCCATAGCAAGCCTTAACAGAATCCAAAGCATTGAAATATTACAAAGCATCTTTTGTGACCATAAAGCCATAAAAGTAGTAATCAACAACAGAAAAAGCAAGGAACAAAATCAAACACATGGAAACTGAACAACACCTTGCTCAAAAACTACTGGGTTATAGAATAAATTAAGGATGGAATAAAGAAATTTACAGAATCAAACAAAAATGAAAACACATTCTACCAGAACCTTTGGGATGCAGCAAAAGCAGAGCTCAGAGGTCAGTTTACAGTAATAAATGCATACATCCAAAAAGAAGAAAGGACGAAAATCAAACAAAACATTAACCCTACAACTGGAACAAGTAGAAAGAGAGCAGCAAAAGAAGTCCTCAGGCACCAGAGGAAAGGAAATAATAAGAATTAGAGCAGAATTAAATGACATGAAGAATAGAAAAACAATTGAAACAGTTAACAAGACCAAAAGCTGGTTCTTTGAAAAGATCTACAAAACTGATAAACCCTTGGACAAACTGACAAAAGAAAAACAGGAGAGGAAGCAAATAACCCATATAAAAAAATGAGATGGGTGCTATCACAACAGATACAACTGAAATGAAAAGAATCATAACAGAACACTGTGAAAAATTGTACTCTAACGAATTTGAAAACCTAGAGGAAATGAACAAATTACTAGAAACTCACTATCTACCTAAACTAACACAAACAGAGGTAGAACAACTAAATAAACCCTTAACAAAAGAAGAGATTGGAAAGGTAATTTAAAAAACTCCCAACAAAAAGCCCTGGCCCGGACAGCTTCACTGGAGAATTCTACCAAAGTTTCAGAGAAGAGTTAACATCACTACTACTAAAGGTATTTCAGAGCATATAAATGTATGGAATACTTCCAAACTCATTCTATGATGGCAGCATAACCCTGATACCGAAATCAGGCAAAGAAACCACAAAAAAAGAAAGTTACATATCAATATCCCTCAGGAACATAGATGCAAAAATCCCCAACAAAATTCTGGGCAGTAGAATTCAACAACATATCAAAAAAATAATTTACTATGATCAAGTGGGATTTATACTACATATGCAGGAATGGTACAACATTAGAAAAACAATGAATGTAATCCATCACATTAATAAAACAAAAGATAAGAACCCCATGATCTTATCAATCAATGCAGAAAAGGCAATTGAAAGTTCAACACCCATTCATGATAAAAACTCTCAACAGAATAGGAATAGAAAAGAAATTCCTCAACATAATTAAGGGCATTTATACAAAGCCAACAGCCAACATCATCCTAAATGGAGAGACTTTGAAAGCATTCCCTTTGAGAATAGGACCAGACAAGGATGCCCTTTATCACCACTCTTCTTCAACATTGTGCTGGAGGTCTTAGCCAGAGCAATTAGGCTAGAAAAAGAAATAAAGGGCATCCAAATCGGTAGGGAAGAATTCAGAGTATCTCTATTTGCAGATGATATGATCTTACACACAGAAAACACCAAAGAATCACACAAGAAAACTACTGGAACTAATAGAAGATTTCAGCAAAGTATGGGGATACAAGGTAAACATATAAAAATCAGTTGGATTCCTCTACACCAACAAAGAAAACTTTGAACAGGAAATCACCAAATCAATACCATTTACAGTAGTCCCCAAGAAGAGAAGATACTTAGGAATAAATCTAACCAGAAACATAAAGGACCTATACAATGAAAACTATAAGAAACTACTGCAAGAAACCAGAAGAGACCCGTATAAGTGCGAAAACATACCTTGCTCATGGATAGGAAGACTCAAATTGTGAGAATGTCAGTTCTACCCAAAGCAATCTAAAGATACAATGCAATCCCAATCCAAATCCCAATGGCATTTTTCAATGAGATGGAGAAACAAATCACCAACTTCATACAGAAAGGGAAGAGCCCCCAAATAAGTAAAGTATTACTCAAGAAGAACAAAGTGGGAGGCCTCATACTACCTGATTTTAGAACCTATTATACCGCCACGGTAGTCAAAACAGCCTGATTCTGGTACAACAACAGATACATAGACCAATGGAACAGAATTGAGAATCCAGACAAATTCATCCAGCTATGAGCAGCTGATATCTGACAAAAGTATAAAGTCTGTTAATTGGGGAAAAGATAGTCTCTTTAACAAATGGTGCTGACATAACTGGATATGCATCTGCAAAAAAATGAAACAAGACCCATACCTCACACCATGCACAAAAACTAATTCAAAATGGATCAAAAACCTAAATATAAAATCAAAAACAATAAAGATCATGGAAGAAAAATAGGGACAATGCTAGGAGCCCTAATACATGGCATAAACACATTATGAACCATAAGTAACAAAGCATAAGCATAAGAAGAGAGACTAGATAACTGGGAGCTCCTAAAAATCAAACACTTACGCTCATCAAAAGACTTCAAAAGAGTCATAAGACAACCTACAGACTGGGGAAAAAATTTTGGCTATGAGAAATCCGATCAGCAGCTTATCTCTAAAATCTACAGTATACTACAAAACCTCAATGACAAAAGCACAAATAATGAAATTAAAAAATGGGCAAAGGATATGAACAGGCACTTCACCAAAGAAGACATTCCGGCAGCTATCAGACACATGAAGAAATGCTCATGATCATTAGTCATTTGAAAAATGAATATCAAAACTACAGTGAGATACCATCTCACCCCAACAAGGCCAGCATTAATCCAAAAAACACAAAATAATAAATGTTGGAGAGACTGGAACACTTATATACTGTTGTTGGGAATGTAAAATGGTACAACCACTTTGGAAATCGATTTGGCACTTCCTTAAAAAGCTAGAAATATAAGTACCATAGGATCCAGCTATCCCGCTCCTTGGACTATAGCCTAGAGAAATAAGAGCCATCACACGAATAGATATATGCACACCCATGTTCATTGCTGCACTATTCAAGATAGAAAAAAGATGGCAAAAATCTAGGTGCCCATCAATGGATGAATGGATAACAAATTATGGTATATTCATACAATGGAATACTATGTAACAATAAAGAACAACGGTGAATTCGTGAAACATGACATGGAGGAATCTGGAGCGTATTATGCTGAGTGAATTTAGTCAGTCACAGAAGGACAAATATTGGATAAGACTAGTATTATAAGAACTCAAGAAAAGGTTTAAACACAGAATAAAGCATTCTTTGATGGTTACGAGGGTGTTGAGGGAGGGTGAGGGTTATTCACTAACTAGATAGTAGACAAGAATTATCTTAGGTGAAGGGAAGGAGAGCACACACTACAGGGGAATTCAGCACAATGGGACTGAACAAGAGCTGAGAGTTTTCCTGAATACAATGAAACACTTTGAGGGACGGAGTAGCAGGGACAGGGGTCTGAGGACCATGCTTTCAGGGGACATCTTGGTCAATTGTCATAACAAAATTTATTAAGAAAATGTTCTGCATCCCACTTTGGTGATGGCGTCTGAGGTCTTAAAAGCTAGTAAGCGGCCATCTAAGATGAATCAATTGGTCCCAACCACCTGGAGTAAAGGAGAATGAAGAACGCCAAAGACACAAGGAAAGTATTAGCCCAAGAGACAGGCCACATAGACCGCAGACTTCATCAGCCTGAGACCAGAGGAACTAGACGGTGCCTGGCTACCACCAATGACTGCCCTGACAGGGAACACAACAGACAGTCCCTGATGGAGTGGGGGAAGAGTGAGGTGCAGAACTCAAATTCTAGTTAAAAGATAGTCTGACTGAGTCTGGAGGAATCCCAGAAAGCATGACCCCTGGACTCTCTGTCAACCCAGAACTAAAATAATTCCCAAGGCCAACTCTTCAGACAAAAATTGGACAGGACTGTGGGACATAATAATACTCATGAAGAGTGTGCTTCTTAGCTCAAGTAAATACATGAGACTAAATGGGCAGCTCCTGTCCGGACAAGAGATGAGAAGGCAGAGAGAGTCAGGAGCTGGTTGAATGGACACAGGAAATCAGGGGTGGAAAGGAGGAGTGTGCTGTCACAGTATAGGGAGAGCAACTAGGGTCACATAACAATGCATGTATAAATTTTTGTATGAGATACTAACTTGAATTGTAAACTTTCACTTAAACTACAACAATAAAATGTTTAAGATAAATTATAGCAATTACCAAGCTCATTTGAAGAAGTGATCCTCAAACAAAATAATAATTCACAGTTAGAAAGTGTTTTCCTTTGAACTGTCTATTACTTGAACGAGTATTTGAGATACATCACTGAACAAAGTAGATTGAATTCCTGCCCTCGAGTAGTTTACATTCTCATAGAGGTATGCCAACAATATAAAATAGGCTTACATAATAAATTAGTATCGTATGTACTGTATTAGAAGGTGATTTGCTGGATGCAAAAAAGAAAAAGGAAAAGAGTAGGATAAGAGGAGGTGGATAGCAGGAGGAAGGAGCACAATTTAAATAGGATGAACAGTGTAGTACTCATGAAGAAGGTAAAATTTAAGAAAAGCTTAAGGAGGTGAAGGAGTTAATAAAATGGATATCCGGGTATTTAAACTCTCATTCTAGGCAGAACAGATTTCCAAATCAAAGATTCTAATGAGAAACGTGTTTGACCTATGCAATAAATAGCAATAAGGGTATTAACCATCCCAGTTTGCCTAGGAAAGTCCCAGTTTAGTACTGGAAGTTTCATGTTCTAGGAAAGTCCTTAACCCCTGGCAAACCAGGACAGTTGGTCACACTAAACCCAGCACAGAGGTCAGTGTGGCTGGAATGGAGGGTTGGGAAAGAACAGGAAGATGAGGTTGGAGTGGTAGCTGGGAACCAAAACAGTAGCGCCTTATGTGTTGTTGTCGTGTACCGTCAAGTCGATCCCAACTCTAGCGACCCCATACGACAGAGTAAATCTGTTCCAAAGGGTTTCCTAAACTGTAAATCTTTGTGGGAGAAGATCACCAGGTCTTTTCTCCCATGAAACCGTTGGTGGGTTCAATCCACCAAGTTTTCAGTTAGCAGCTGAGACTTTAGGCCATTGTAACGATACTTGCTTTTACTTGGAGTCAAATAGGGAGCTATTGAAGCATTTTGAGCAGAGGAAAAATATAATCTGACTTATGATTTAAAAGATCATTCTGTACTTTTGCAAGAATGGAAGCAGGGAGACTAGTGAGGAGGTTAGTACAATCACCCAAATGAGAGATTATGGTGAATTATATCAGTCAAAATCTGGATATATTTTGAAGGTAACACATGCAAGACTTCCTGACAGATTAGATTTGGGGTAAGAGAGTGAGGAGTGGAGTATGTCTCCAAAATTTTTGCTTGAGAAACTAAAAGATTAAATTGTAATCAGGTGAGATAGGGGAGGCTGTGGGGAGAACAGACTTGTAGAAAATATCAGATATCCAGTTTTAAACTTGTTGAGTTTGAAATGTCTATTGCCCTCTAATTGAAGAAGTAAATGTATATGTAAATCTAGTCAGATAAATAAGTCTGTTGTTCTTATTAACTACCAATGAGCCAGCCTCTGACTCATGGCAATCCCGTGTACAATGGAAGAAAATGCTGCCTTGTTGTGGATTGGACATTTGTGACCTGTAGGTTTTTCACTGGCTGATTTTTGGAAGTCAATCACCAGGCCTTTGTTCCTATATGTAGGTCTAGATGTAAGGAAACAGTATGGACTAGAAATATATATTTAGATTTGTCAGCATATAGATGATTTTGAAGTCAACTGAGTAAACTAGATAGCAAGGGGTCTAGACTAGATATAGAAAAGAAGAGGTTTAAGAATTGAGCCATGGGCCATTCCAACATGAACTCATCAGGAGGAAGAGAAGAAACTAGCAAAAGATGTTAAAAAGAATTATAAGTAGAGTAGCAGGAAAATCAAGAAAGTGTAATAGCTGTGAAATCCATCAAAGACAGGGCATCAAAGAATGGAGTAATTAACACCTGAATGTTGATATTAAGACAAATAAGGGGAAGGTGGTATGTGACTATTGGACTTAGTAATGTAGAAGTCATTCATGACCCTGACAATGTCAGTGGAATTTTGGGACAAGACCAGAAGGAGAAGAATCAGAGATAGTGAATAAAGACAAAGTTTTGAGAAGATAATTGTGTAGGAAAAAAAAGACGAAGAAATGGAGTAGCGGTGAGAGAAAGCAGAGAAAGTGGTGGGTTGTTTTTCTTGTTTGTTTGTTTTGTTTTCTTTTTTAAGGCCAGAGTAGTAAAGGTAAAATTTTATACCTGTGGAAATGAACCAGTAGAGAGTGAACTATTTAAGATATATTTGAATGAGGGTTGAATTGCTGGAGCCATGTTCCTGAGTCAGCAATAGGGAATGGTATCTAATGCACAAGTGTAGGCTTTAGATGTTGTCATTATTGTTAGGTGTCTCCAATTGCTTCCGACTCATAGCGACCCTATGTACAACAGAACAAAACACTGCCCGGTCCTGCAGCATCCTCACAATCATTGTTATGCTTGAGCCTGTTGTTGCAGCCACTGTCAATCCATCTCATTGAGGGTGTTCCTCTTTTTTGTTGACCCTTTACTTTACCAAGTATGATGTCCTTCTCCAGGGACTGATCCCTCCCGATAACATATCCAAAGTATGTAAGACACAGTTTTGCCATCTTTGCTCCTAAGAAGTATTCTGGTTGTACTTCTTCCAAGACAGATTTGTTCATTCTTTTGGCAGTTCGTGGTATATTCAATATTCTTCGCCAACACCACAATTCAAAGAAGTCAATTCTTCGATCTTCCTTAGTCAATTGGATCAGGAATGGTTCATTTGTGGTAACACATGGGAAAGTAGGTAACAGAAATCCCACAAATGAGTTTCTTTAAAGAACAGAAATTTTATTTTCTCACTGTTTAGGAAGCTAGAAGTCCAAATTCAGGGCATCAGCAATCAGGGAAGGCTCTCTATGTTGGCTCTGGGGGAAAACCTTTTTATCGTTCAGCGCTTGTAACCTCATCGTTCCTTGATTCCTTGGTGAACTTCACATGGTATCTACCCCTCCCCGCCATTTGTGCTTGCTTGTTTCTATGCCTAGTCCGCTCTTTTATAACTAAGAAGTGATTAGATTTAGGACACACCCTACACTGATATTGCCTCATTAAAGTAACAATGAAAACCTTATTCCCGAATAAGATTACCTACACAGGTATAGGGATTAGGATTCCAATACAAAGTTTTTACAGACACAATTCAATTCATAACAATAGAAAATTGGGAGTAGTTACATATAGGTGGGTATAGGAGTGGTGGGAATATGTGGAAGTTCTCTTCCAATTATTTCAGTTTTATCAGGAAATGGAAAGTAAAGTCATCGGGTGAAGGAAGGTAAGAATAGGAAAGGAAATGGTGGAATTTGAGGATGATATACAATTTCTCTTTTGAACCTAAGAATGACTCTGAGATTGTTAGAGTAATTATTATTATCTTCACTTCATAAATTAAGAAACTAGGTCTTAGAAGAGTTTAGTAATTCATGTAGGTCAAAAAACTTTGAGAGAATGAAAGATAGATTGACATACTGACAAAAATTTTGGCCAATACTAATTTAGAACTAAAAATGCTAATTAGAATGTAAAAACTTTGGGATAAAATTCACAATTGCCTTCTGAATTCAAGAGCCTAACTATTGAAACTCAGTATTTCAAAGACCATCATATGAATCAACACTGTCAGCATTTCTAATGGATGGCTGCTTAAAGTCCTTGTGTACTATTTTGGGTGTAGACTGTCATCATAGTGAATTAGCTTTTCCGTGTCTTTCAAGCTCTTTTCCTCTTGCATATACACACCTGTCTGTGTCTACTTTATTTCTATCAAGCAGAAGACAATGAGCTGAGATAAAGAAAAGAGGGGAAACTAAACAGGGTATATATTCTCGACCAGCATTCATTATATATTTTCTAACAGATAAGGAAATATGTCAAAGGATGAACAGAATATGTAATCTCTCAAGACACCAATCCCATCTTGATTTGGATGAAGTTAAAAGAAACTTAACTTTCAGAAAAGTTATACTTGGATTTAGGTTTTGAATGTCTGCTAGACCTACTTATCTTTCTAACAAAAATCTAGGGTTTCCCACATTTATTATAATTCTTTCTCCTTTTTTTTTTTTTTTTTTTTGGTAAATACATGCAGGCAGATAAAACTATAAAATGCAACGTTAAATGTATTAAGTTCTTTAGATGGCTTTCTCAACTTTCACACTATAGACATTTTGGACTGGACTGCATAATTCTTTGTTTTTATTATCTTTAGCACTGCTGAGTTTTACCAACAAAATCATTTCCAGACATTTCCAAATATTCACTAGATGCAAAATCACCTCCAGTTTAGAATCACTAGTCTAGTAGAAAGACCATCTGTTGTTATTTTTCTTCTCTTGTTTGCTTCATCTTTCTACTGCATTTAAACCAAACTAGTATCTTCCATTACATATGCCTGTTCTCTCCTATCATTCCATGCTTTGTACTGATTGAGTTTAGGAAATCCTCTTTTGAAAATTGTGCAGAAATTAAGGATCTAGCAAAAACTAGCTTTTCTGGCTTCCTATTAACCATGATTTACTATTAGCAACTCTTTCATACTCATCAGTGGAATGATAATTGATGTTTATAATAAATCTAAAGCCCTACAAAATCGTAAAGTGCCATTTAAGTAGGCAAAAGAAAATTAAGTTTCATTAAGTATGGTTTTAAAGTGTATTTTATTCAATTCAAATTCTTTAAAAATTGAATTTATGTACATATGATAACTATTCCCATTCCTTAATGACGGCTGAATGCAGAGACAAACTATAAAACCCTAGCAGCCTGCCCAAAAATTATTTAATGACATTAAGATATCAACTCATGTCAGCCTGAAATTGGTATTTGTTTGTCCCCCCCCCCCCACACACACACATATATCATGCTATAGAAGAAATTTTCAAAGCCCAGATCCCACATATTGCTGTGTTATCATCCTCAGGAATTACTTACAAATTAGGAATTGCAGGGCCTTTGATTTTGCAAATAATTTAGAGAAGAATTTTAGCTGACAAAACAGAGCTAATCTGCTATATCTAAATAGGACTCAGGATTTTCATTAATAGACTAGACTCTGTAGGCTCTCTCATTTCCATGATGGAAATCATGGAAACGCCTAAGAAATCCAAGCAATTTGGCTGGAACTTGTCAAATAATGAGTTGTCAACATCTTAAATATTTGCTATATCCTCAATGAGACCAGTTACTCAATGTGCATGGAATGTACTAAACCAAGCCGTTGTCATTGAGTCGATTCTAACTCACAGTGATCCTATAAGACAGAGTAGAACTGCCCTATAGGGTTTCCAAGGAGCTTCTAGTGGATTTCAACTGCCAACCCTTTGGTTAGCCGTTGAACACTTAACCACTGCACCACCATGGCTCCTATGGAATGTATTAGGGAGAGAAAAAGAAACTTATCATAGGGATTAAAAAATAATGTATTGATATTGTTCAGGATTTTAAAAAAGCAAATATTAAGATGAATAAAATTTGAATAGATACATTTTCTAAGTAATAAATGAGTCAAACTTAATTCAAAGAATCGCTGTTAGTAAGATAAATTCTGTATGAGGTTCTGATATCTTTCTTGACAGCAATTGCAATAATTTATTTGTTCTGTGAATCTGAGTGCTTCTAAAATATTTATCTGATAGAATAAAAAATGATGGGGAAAGGAGAGGCTAGCATGTACAGTTTTGGCAAATTTTCTAGCTCTTCTAGCTGAGATAACAGGAAGTACAAATGCCCTGAGGAAAAATTGAACTGACTTGCTCCAGGAGCATCAAGTAGCTAATATGGATAGGGCAAGTGAGTGAATGAATGGAGAGAAGACTACTTCAAAAATGAGAAAATATTTGAATAAACATTGTTCTTCCTGTATATTCAAATTTCCATGTGGTGTTATTTCCTGCTCAATTTTCTGACTTCATTTCCTCATTCTTCTTTTGTGCTGTTAATGTCATACATATTACATTTTTATATATACTTAGACTAACAATACAAGTTTTCCCAACATACTATTTTATATTTTTTTCCTACATTTTAATAAATCAGTTAAGAGAAAAATGGAGAACAAAACATGTAATTATGCTATATTTTATAATTTCTTTCATACTAACATTTACTGATACTCTGTTAAATGATGTGGATTCAGATTTCTCTCTGATATTGTTTCCCCTCATCCTGAAGAACTTCTTTTAGTATTTCTTGTAAGGCAGATCTGCTAGTAACAAATTCTCCTAGTCTTTGTTTATCTGAGTATATTTTTATTTTGCCTTCATTTCTGAAAGATAGGTTTGCTGGATATGTTTCTTGATTGACAGTTTTATTTAATTTTGTTTTCATTTCAGTATTTTGAATATGTCATTCCATTCCCTCCTGGCCCTGTTGTTTCTGATGAAAAGTCAGCTGTTACTCTTATTGTGGTTCCCTTGTGTATAATGAGTTATTTTCCTCTTTCTGTTTTCAAGATTGTCTCTTTGTCTTTGGCTTTCATCAGTTTGACTCTGATATCTGTAGGTGTGGATCACTTTGTATTTATCCTACTGAAGTTTGTGGAGCTTTTTGGATGCATAGATTAATGTTTTCCAACTAACTTGTGACATTTTTGGCCCTTTTGTTATTGAGTATTTTTTTCTGCCTTTCTCTCTCTCCTCTCATTTTGGTACTCTCATTACCCGTATGTTAGCTTGCTTAATTGTGTCCATAGCTTTTTTTTGGCTCTGTTTATTTTTCTTTCTCTATCTCAAATAGGAATATATATATTGATCTACCTTCAAATTCTCTGATTCTTTCTTGTGATCAAATTCACTGTTGAGTCTCTCTCATGAATTTTTCATTTCAGTTATTTTATTTTCAACTCAAGAATTTCTATTAGCTTTTTTTTTTATGTTTTCTATCTCTTTAATGATATGCTTTATTTGATGAGTTATTCTTATCAAGCTTTCTTTTCATTCTTTAAACATTATTTACTTTAATTCTTGGAACGTATTTATAATAGTAGTTTTAAAGTACTTGTCTGCTAAGTCCAACATTCTGGACATGTTCATAGGCACTCTCTATTGCCTAATTTTGTTTCCACTGCATGAGCCATACTTTCATGTTCATGTCTCTTACTTTTCTGAGACATTTTAGGTAATATAGTAGATAATTTATTGTAGCAACTCTGTATTCTGTTTCAAATTAGAATATTTTTTGTTGCTACCTTTTTTTTTTTTTTTTTAGTGAGGTGTCTTAACTAGTTCTTTTCTGTCAATTTTCCCCATAGCGTGAAGCTCTGCTGTCATTACTCAGGTTTGTTTGTTTGTTCATTTAAATAAGTCTGTCAGTGTAGTTTACTGATCAGTTAATGATTGGTTAGAGGTCATGCTTAAGTTCCCTCAGCCAGTAAGTTTTCCTCCCCTTGCCATTTTGCCACTAGGCATACTCATTGTGTGTCTTGGATCATTTTAAAGTTCAGGAAACTTACAGATCTTTCCTATATTCAGCCAGTTACTCACGTCTCACAAATACACTCTTCAGTTGCTCCTTCAGCTGTAGCTTTGTGCATGTACAAAATCTTCCAGACTACTGAAATGACTATAATCTTAGCAAGGCCCTCTTGGCTATCTTTTTGTCTGGATATCCTTATTAAATTTCTTTCTGGTCTATTGTTTTGGTTGTCCCTACTTGTGTCACAGAAATATTAGCTTTCCCTTGTTGCTGACCATTGCAATCCCTTTTTTTATCCTGTTTTTTATAACACCTCTGGAGTAGATTTTTTCATGCTCTCATGCAAATAAAGCCAGCCCCTTCAGGCAAGGATACTGAGCTGGTTAGTCCTCATAGCCTACCATGCCCACTCTAGGCAGGACCTTTGCAACACAGAGCTGGAGCTGTGAAGGGGATGGGACCGCTGGCCATTATGGTCTCCTGACAATGCCTAAAGTGGAATGTCTATGCCCTGGAGTTGAAGATAGGAGCTACCACAACTTATGGGCTACCCCACTGCCCAGTATAGAATTACAACAAGTAATTGGGGGAAAGAGAGAACCACTAGGCTTAAATCTTGTTGTTCTGGTTGAGGTACAGCAGATTATACTGAATAAATGCTTCCAATATTTTATATGTCCTTCATAAAATTTCCAGATACTGCAGATTTTTTAAATAATTTTGTCCAATGTTGTCATTGTTTCTCTGAGAGAAGATTTGCCAGGCTCCTTATACAGTCATGCCAAAGTATCCTAAGTTGTTTTAATACAGGTATATTTAAGGTATGTAAAATCAAAATGACAGAATGGATTTAGTGACCTGTAATGTCTCTTCAATTTTCACTTGTGTCTTACTCTCTGAATCATAATCCATATGGTAGAATTTTTTCTCACCTCTTACCTCTATGATTTATGATTTTTTTTTTTTTTACCTCACTATCTCTTCCATCAAAGAAGTCGATTACATAAATGGGTTAGATTACTTTGGGTTAATGATTTACTTAAATTGACGAACAGTTTAGTTTTATTTTGAAATGCAAATAAAGTTTCCTTTTAGACTAGATGTTTTAGTCATTTCCACCCTCTCCCCTTATCCCTGAATCCCTGAAACTCTTCTTTAATCTCAGGATTCTCCTGTTCGCTATGTGTAGATTATATAACAGACCTTTTCTAGGTATCCATTACTTTCCAGCCAAGTATGACATAATGCACAGGAATTTTTATGATAGCACTGAATAACGAGTTTTAAAATTAAAATACCTAGCAAACATTGATGATTTATAAAGTGTTTTAAAAGACAATCTAAAACAATTTATCAGAAAGAAAATTAATAGGTGACCACTTTCTGAAATTCAGTTTATAGGCAGGTAGATCTGCAATGTTTGTGTTGAAAGTAATTAGAAGAGCATATGCTATCCAATATAAAATGCAATGCTTGTAATATTCTGAGTAATGATAATATAGTTAACCTTAAAAAACTGCAGTTCATTATTTGGAAGACAGACAAAGGACTATTGGCATATACAAGGAGTCTCTGAAAAGTATACAAGATGTAGGAATTAATTATCCTAAACTGGTTAATTTTTTTCTTTTCATTCAGTCCATGAGCCCATTTTTGATAAGTGTTATTAATTAATTGCAGGAGAAAATACATATTACAGGTTTCAAGAAAACTTCCTTGAATGTATTGTGGTTAAAATTAAAAAAAGAAAAAGGTAAGTATTTCCTCTTTTTATTATAAAACATTCCAAAAGGAATGGTGCCTACCTGGCTTGCTACCTGAGCATCTGAATTTAAAATAGTGACAATGTACAGATGTTTTTATTGGAAATGTCTGGAATATTTTTTTTCAACTTAGGTTATAGAGATGCTCAAATTTATATTAGGAAAGGAAAACTATATATCAGTAGCAATAGAGTTAATTTAAACCTAAAAACATATAGTTATCTAGAAATAATCCACATCGGGGTTCAGAAGAGACTTCTCATCGGGACCTGGGGAAAGTCTTCACTTAAGGTGGCTAAAAGAATTATACTTTTCTTTTTTTAATGGGATCTGGGTTTCTCTTGTCATTGTACAGATAGTTGGTCCTTTTTTACTCTATATAAGCTTATGCCAGGATGATTATTTCCTTATAGCAGTACCCTTATTACTGATTGAAGAGAATTCTGACACTTGGCATCTTCAGTCTCTCATGTGTAAAATCTTAAATTTGGTCTTTATTCATGTTCATTTAAAGGTGGTTGCTATCCTTCAGCGGTCTCCACAAAATACCAATTATCAGTGCCTTATTGTCTATCTGTGCTGGACTGAAGCTCTGCCCTGTCTTTCTGGGTGATTCACTTGGATGTCACACCATATTCTTGATGAGCTGTAGCTTTAATGTTTTCTAGGATCTGCCCTTTGTGAATTTTTTTCTATTAATATTTTTTTCTCTATGAAACTTTTGTTGGGTGAATAAGTTGAATTTTTTTTTTTAACTGCATATAAATCATCCTCTGGAGGATTCATATACTCTGTGATTTCCTATTTAACACCTTTGGCTGCAGAGTAAAGGATTTTAATATCCCATCATTCCATGTTTTAAAGTGTGTACAACACTTTCTAGAACTCAAATGCATATCATATTTAAATTGTATTTTGAAAGGAGAGCCCATAATTAACTAGAGAATCTATTTTTGAGTGGTAAAGGGTCAAAGATGTTCTTGATGCTGGTAAAGCATCTGCAATTTATGTAAGTATTTTGTATCCTTCTTGAAGTGTATTAGTGGATAGGACAAGATAGCTAGCTTGATCCAAATATATTTCTCATATTTTCACTCCTTTTGTTTATTAAAGCAGCATGCAAACAGTGGCTCCAGTACCTAGCAGAGAACTTAACCTGTATAAGTATTTTACAAATATTTATACGAATGAATGCATCCTAAAATGCACTAATACATTCAACTAATCATTTCTTTGGCAAAGTACAGAATAGATCATTTTTAAGAATTCAAGAATATTAATGGCCCCAGTACCTAGGGACTTAGATGGGGTTTATAGATCTTCATCAACTATTGAAACACGGATCTTAAAACCAGGGCTCCACTTAAAGCCAGGGAATATCAGTAACAGAATTTATTCCATAGGTGAGGTAAGGGAATGCTCAAGGCTACTTCTACTGTATATTAAATTTCCTACTTCTGCCACTGAAATCATATTCTCTTTGTTATTCAAACTTGAAATTTGAAATGTTAACCAATTCCTCTTATTCATCCTCTATATATAGTAACACACCAAATTCTGTTTGTTACTTTGATTTTTGCATTTTTTATTGCTACTAAACTGATCAAAACAGGGTCCCATCAGTAGCTTGCCAAATGCTCTTCCTAACTCAAGTCTCATGTGCTTCCAACCCATAATTTCTAGGTCATGCAAATTTTTTAAAATGCTCTTTTCTTTCTTAGGAAAAAAAAAAAAAAAAACTAATGCTTCCAAGACCATAAATTTCTTTGTTTCTAACATAAGTCTAACGTTTTCTGATTTCCAATGATTAAAATAATCTGATCCCATACTGACTGTTCATTTGCATCTGCTTTAGACATTTATTTCTACCTTCACCAGATTGCTATTAGATGTTTCTTCCTCCACCAGATTACTTTTTCTCTTGCACCAAAATACTCTCCTACTTCCATGAGTTTTTCCACTTCTTTTGTCAATTCAAACCTTGCATATTCAAATTACAATGCAAAGTTCTAAGTTTTCCAAGAAGGAATACTTGGCTGACCATTTATTAATAATGCTTTCCTAGACAGCACCTAACAACAACTCCTTTGAAAACATGTAGCATGTTTAGTGTACCACACAATTTATTGCTTGACTATATAATAGTTTGTATTAATTATTTATCATCATGTTGTAATAGTCTTACCACCCAGTTTGGAGGGCATGCTAAAGGGAATATTTAGTTATCAATATCTAGTTATTTGTCTTAAATGTGAATTTGATTTGTCTAATGCCATTAATGCTTCCATTTGGAAAGAGAACTTTTTAAATTTCAATTACTTTCCACTGAAAATTCTTTCAATCACTTGAGTGTCATAATAGATCTGTCTAACCAGATTTCACATTATATTTTTAGGATATTATGTTGCATTTGGATCTTAATTTTTTGTTAATGCATTTAATGACTGACTCTGCCAAATAAAAGAGATAGTTGTTAGCATTATTCTCTGGTTTCAAAGAATTTTTTTGTGGACAACTAAGAAAGCCTTGGTTAATTATTAAGCAGTGATGCTCCCATTCACATAATAGCACCTGAAAGAGAAGTCTGAAGGGAAAAATGGGTCTTAATAGGCAGTTTCACGTTGTGTATATGTGTCAACGTTATCACATTCTACCCACCACTTGAAAATCCTTGACTGACGTTTACCTGCTCTTCTCCAATGGTGCATGGCTTATTTATTGTGTTGTGCAGAGTTAGCTGCCAGACATTGGAACTCCTTAATCAAGCTGAAGCTCTTCGTCTGTTATGTGCATTTCCTCTTCAATTCCTTCATTATCTTTTATTTCATTTTATAGAACAATTAACACAGTTATTAGTAATAAATTTGGGTGATGCTTAATATAATTTTCAACTATGTATTTCCAGAGATTCTATTATAATGCCCTCACACCCCATAAAATAGGAGGGTGGAGGTAGATTTTACTTTCTAATTCAGCTTTTTCATTATATCTTCAAAAAGAAAAAAAATAAGATTCCACAGTATGAGCGTAATTAAAGTAAATGGAGAGTTTAAAAGATGGAAGGGCATGGTGTTTCTTAACTGTATTGTTGACTTAACATATAGTGACTCTTTCCAACTCACCCCACGTAACACCATCGGCATTGGTTGAATCTATTTTAATACTAGCTCATTAAGGAAAAAAAAAAATCCTCCTCCACTGTTTATTTCAGAACTAAACTCCTAATCTGCAAGTGAAAATCACCTGTGTGCTATTCTTTACAATTTTATTAGTCTCTGGCTGGAGTCAGGTGAGAAGTAAATCGGTAAAACCACACTTTTTCATTTAACTTGAGGTCATTCTTAGTTTACTTCCAATCTTGCCTCAAAAGGTAATTTAAAGAATTTATTTCATAATCCGTCACTGGATATACATTTTTTTTCCTAACAGTAAAGTTTGCAGGTTTAATAGTTAACATATTGTAAGAATAATAATTAAAACAACAGAATGGATAGTGTGACTTGAGGCTATGAAGCTGTGCAAAAAAGAGATAGAATACAGTAGAAAAGTCAACCTCCACAATATTGTCAAGAACAGAACTGAAAAATAGAGGCCATTCAAGGAGTCAGGTGAAATTTAATCTAATGGAGCTGATATTCCAGGTAAAACTGAACTCTTCCACATTACTCTGGTTACAGCATTCACTAGCACCCCTATATCATGCTCTTACTAAAAACATTTTAATGAACCAAGTTACATCCAAATGATATGCTCAGTATTCAGTCTCAGAGTAAAACCCATTCTTTCAGCTATACCTAAGATGATTGATCATGGTGAACTTCAGAAGCAGTTTGAAAGGATGATAAAAATTGTCATTATATGGGGTAAGGGTTGAGTGAGGAATTAAAAGGAAGATGTGAGTCTTTGTGCTCTAGAGTGTGTTGGGTATATCTCTGGCTGTCCATTCTCCCCATGTGGTGTTAAAAGGCAAACATACAAATTTACATTGGGAAAACAAAAGCAAAATCATGGAAGACAACATGGTAGAAGAGGCCCAGAAATAGTAGCAACTATGACTAAATCTGATCAGATATTTATTCAACAAATATTTATTGCTTATATTTTTATATCAGACACAGTGATTCCAATCTATTGGCCAGACCACCAAGTAAATCATGCATACACACACACACACACACACACATACACAAATACATACTACTGAAAGAAACAGAGAAGAGGGTTTCAGTTAAGAAGGATCCCGGAGAATGAGACACCTGTGAGACCTAATACCTGAAAGATGTTTAAAAATGAGCCTCATCATCATACTCAGCTGTTAACCAAAAGTTGGAAGTTTGAGTCCACCCAGAGGCACCTCAGAAGAAAGGTCTGGTGGTCTACTTCTGAAAAAACAGCATTGAAAACCGTACAGTTTTATTCTGACATGTGTGGGGTTGCCATCAGCTGGAGTCAATCTAACAGCAACTGGTAATTGATACTAAACCAAAAAAAAAACACCAAACCTGTTACTCTTGGGTTGATTCTGACTCATAGAGACCCTATAGGATGGAATAGAACTGTCCTATAGGGTTTTCAAGGAGCAGCTGGTGGATTTGAACGGCCGGCCCTTTGGTTAGCAGCTGAGCTCTTAGCCACTGTGCCACCAGGGCTCCAACTGGTACTAGAGCAACATAAATTCTAAATTCAACTTCCCATCTTAAAGTTGATCTTCAATTTTGCTTAAATAATCACCATTATTCTAATAGCCAACTCATTGTATATACATGTTAATTATATTCTGCATGATGGAAATTTTAGTAAAAGAATAACAGTGAGCATCTTGGTCTAGTTTTAGGGCATTATACTGAACTCTTTTAATGTTCATGAAGATTTATAAAGAAGTTATTAAAAACAGATAAAATTTATGACATAAGTTTTCAACTTTTCATTGTTTAGTGAAAAATTATTTGAAAGACAAAATACTGTAGTTTAAGATCACTCTGCATTATAACTTGCTTAAAAATTGCAATTCTTTTTAAACAAAGAGAATTAAATTTTTTAAAATAATATTTTATTGTGTTTTAGGTGAAAGTTTACACGGCAAATTAGATCTCCCTTTAACAATTTCTATACAATTTTTTCTGTGCCACTGGTTACAGTTTTTACAGTTTGTCAGCATTCTCATTATTTCCATTGTTTCCACTAATCTAGCTTCTCTTACTCTTCTTGACTTCTCATCTTTGCGTTTTGGTAAATATTGACTGTTTGGTCTCATCAGTTAATTGTTTAAGGGAGCACATTACACACAGGTGATATTGTTTATTTTCTAAGCCAATCAATTATTTGACTGAAAGGTGACCTTTTATATATAGCTTTTAATAGCTTCATTTCCAAGTTCAAAAGGTATCTTAGGGTGATAGTCTTGGGGGTTCCTCCAGTCTCTATTGGTCTGGTAGGTTTAGCCATTTTCAGGAATTTGAGTTTTATTCTACACTTTTTCTCACATTCTATCCAGGACCTTCTATTGTGTCCATGGTCAGAACTGTTGATAGTGGTAGCGGGCACCATCTAGTTCTTCTGGTCTCACATTAGAAAAGGCTGTGGTTCCTGTGGTCTATTACTTCCATGGACTAGTTTCATCTTTGAGCTTTAGATTTCCTTCATTCTCTTTTGCTCCATATGAGTACAGACCAATAGTTATATCTTAGAGGGCCGGTCCCAAGCTTTTAAGACCCCAGATGCTACACACCAAACTCAAATGTAGAACATTATCTTTGTGAACTATGTTATGCCAGTTGACTAAGTTGTCCCCCAAGACTATGATCCCAAGCCTTTTAACCCTGTAAATCAATCCTGCGAGTTTTTTGGATATGTCTAGGAAGCCTCTGTAACTCTGCACCCTATGTGGTTTGTTACATATGTAGATATATATGCAGCATACACAAACGTGTATATACATATGCCTACAGACACACCTATAAATGCACATGCATCTACTCGAGTATGCCTCTTCCTATACATATATATGCATCCATAGCTACCTACGTAACCACACACATATTTTTGGTTGTTTTCACTGTTGTGGCAAAATTGTATATGTTATATTATTTATTGGAATTGTCCCTTTTTCTCATGTACGTCTTAGAGTCTTTATTTACCTTGGTCAAGTTGTGCTGACTTCGCACATGTTTGGGATTGTCTTTCGCATCACCAAAAGTAACAAGTGTCTTCTATCTAGAAAGTGACCCCCTCTTCTTCCTCCCAACCCTGGTAATCATCAAAGAACTTTGCTTTCTGTGTGTATATGTATTCTTGACTTTTTATAATAGTGGGGCCGTACAATATTTGTCTTTGTGTCATTGGCTTGTTTCACTCAGCGTAATGTCCCCCAGATTCATCCATGTTATAAGACATTTCGTGGATTCCTCATTATTCTTCATACTTGCATAGAATTCCATTGTATGTATGTACCACAATTTGTTTATTCATTCATCCATTGATGGGCACTTAGTTTGTTTCCATTTTTTGTTATTGTGAATTATGCTGCAATGAACATAGGTGTGTATATGTCTATTTGTGTCACTGCTTTTATATCTCTAGGACATATACTGAGGAGTGGGATTGCTGGATTATAAGGTATTTCTATTCCTAGCTTTTTGAGGAAGTGCCATACTGTTTTCCATAGTGGTTGTACCATTTTACAATCTCACCAGCAATGTATAAGAGTTCCAATCCCCCACAACCTCACCAGCATTTCTCGTTTTCTGTTTTTTTGATCATTACCATATTTGCAGGGATGAGATGGTATCTCATAGTAGTTTTGTTTTGCATCTCTCTAATGGCTAATGATCTCTAGCATATTTTCATATATTTGTTGCCTGCCTAAATGTCCTCTGTTTTACTCATCTAGTGCCACTATAACAGAAATACCACAAGTGGATGGCTTTAACAAAGAGAAATTTATTTCTTCACAGTAAAGTAGGCTAAAGGTGCAAATTCAGGACATCAGCTCCAGGTGAAGGCTTTTTTTCTCTGTTAGCCTTCTCATCAATCTTCCCCGGGACTAGAAGTTTCTCTGCGTGGGGACCCAGGGTCCAAAGGACTTGCTCTGCTCCCAGCACTGCTTTCTTGGTGGTATGAGGTCCTCTCTCTCTGCTCACTTCCCTTTCCTTTTTATCTCTTGAAAGATAAAAGATTCTGCAGGCCACACCGCAGGGAAACTCCCTTTACATTGGATCAGGAATGTGACCTAAGTAAGGGTGTTACAATCCCACCCTAATCCTCTTTAACATAAAATTACAATCGCAAAATGGAGGACAACCACACAATACTGGGAATCATGGCCCAGTCAAATTGATACACACATTTTTGGGGGGCACATAATTTAATCCATGACATCCTCTTTGGTGAAGTCCTTCTGTTCATGTCCTTTGCCCATTTTTTGATTGGATTTTTTTGTCTTTTGTTGTTGCATTGTTGAAGTTTTCTATGCATTTTAGATATTAGACCCTTATCAGATATGTCATTGCCAAACATTTTTTCCCAGTCTGTAGGCTCTCTTATTACTCTGTTGGTAGTCTTTTGATGAGCATAAGTATTTAATTTTTAGGAGATCCCAGTTATCTAATTTATCTTCTGCCATTCATGCATTTTTAGTTTTGTTTAATAGGCTATTTGTGCTGAAAATTAGGTCATCTAGTTTTGACCCTATGTTATCTTCCAGAGACTTTATAGTTTTAGCTTCAACATTTAGGTCTTTAATCCATTTTGAGTTAGTTTTTGTGCATGGGGTGAGGTATGGATCCAGTTTCATTTTTCTGCATATGGATATCCAGTTTTGCCAACACCATTTGTTAAAGAGACTCTTTCTTCTCCATTGAATGGACTTTGACCCTTTGTCAAAGACCAGCTGCCTGTAGATGGATGAATTTACTTCTAGATTCTCAATTCTGTTCCATTAGTCTATATGTCTGTCATTGAACCAGTACCAGGCTGTTTTGATTACTGCTGTGTAGAGTAAGTTTGAGTTCGGGAAGTGTGGACTCTCTTACCTTGTTCTTCTTCTTCAACATTGCTTTAACTATTTGGGGCCTCCTTCATTTCCATATAAAGTTTGAGATTAGTTTTTCCATTTCAGCAAAGAATTTTGTTGGGATTTGGAATTTCCCTTCTATTCCTATTTTGCTGAGAGTTTTTTTTTATCAGGAAAGGGCCTTAGATTTTATCAAATGCCTTTTTTGCTTCAACTGAGATAATCATGTGATTCCTTTCCTTTGTTTTATTTGTGTGGTGAATTACATTGATTGATTTTCTAATGTTGAGCCATCCTTCTATCCCTGGTATGAATACCACTTGATCATGACGCATTATATTTTTGATATGCTGTTGAATTCTGTTGGCTAGAATTTAGTTGATAATTTTTTTTTAGCTATATTCATGAAGGATACTGGTCTGTAATTTCCTTTTTTAGTGGTGTCTTTGCCTGGCTTTGGTATCAGGTCATGCTGGCTTCATAGAATGAATTAGGGAGTATTCCTTCATTTTCTGTGTTCTGGAATAGTTTGAGTAGACTTGGTGTCAACTCTTCTCTGAATGTTTGGTAGAATTCTCCAGTAAAGCTCTCTGGGCTGGAACTTTTTTTTGTTGTTGTTGGGAGTTTTTTTATATCTTTAATTTCTTCTTTTTTTATTGGTCTTTTCAAATATTCTACCACTATTTGTATTAGTTTATGTAGATAGTGTGTTTCTACAAATTTGTCCATTTCTTCTAGGTTTTCTAATTTGTTGTATTAAAATTTTTCATAATATTTTGTTATGGTCCTTTTTATTTCAGTTGGTTCTGAAGTAATGTCACCTATCTCATTTTTATTTTGGTTTATTTGCATCTTCTCATTTTTTCCTTTGTTACTTTGGCCAGTGGTTTGTTAATTTTATTGATCCTCTCAAAGAACTAACGTCTAGTCTTGTTAATTCTTTCTTTGTTGTTTTCTATTTTATTTATTTCTGCTCTGATTTTTATTATTTCCCTTCTTCTTGTAACTGTGGTCTTCTTTTGCTACTCCTTTTCTATTTGCTTGAGTTATTGGGTTAAACTATTGATTTTGGCCCCTTCTTCTTTTTTGATGTGTGAATTTATTACTATAAATCCTTTTCTCAGCACTGCTGTTGTTTCGTACTAAAGGTTTTGGTATGTTGTATTTTCATTCTCATTTGATTCTAAGAATTTTTTTAATTTCATTTTTAATATCTTCTATTACCTAATAGTTTTTAAGTAAACTGTTATTCAGTTTCCATGCATTTACTCTTTTCTCCTTGTTCTGTTATTGATTTCTAGTTTTACAGTGTTATGGTCAGAGAAAATGATTTGTATTATTGTGAAGTTTTTGAATTTACTGAGGCTTGCTTTGTGGCCTAAAATATTGTCTATTCTGGAAAATGATCCACATGCATTGGAGAAGAATGTGTACTGTGCTTCTGTTGGGTGGTGGGCTCTGTATATTGCTATGATGTTGAGTTGGTTGATTGGGTTATATAGATCTTCTGTATATTTATTGAGTTTTTGGTTCTGTCCATCATTGAAAGTGGTGTGTTAAAGTCTACTATTATTGTAGAACTATTTTTCTTTTCAATTCTATTAGAGTTTGTTTTATGTATTTTGGAGCTCTGTCATTGGATGCATAAATATTTATTATGGTTTGTCCTCTTCATGGGTTGATCCCTTAATTCAGTATATTATGCCCTTCTTTGTCTCTTATAATGGATTTAACTTAAAGTCTATTTTATCAGAGATTATTATTGCCATGCCTGCTCTCGTTGGTTACTGTTTGCTTGATATATTTTTTTCCATCCTTTGATTTTTAACCTATTTATGTCTTTGTGTCTAAGGTGTGTCTCTTGTAGGCAACATATTGATGGATCATGTTTTTTTACCCATTCTGCCACTCTCTGTCTCTTGACTAGTGCATTTAATCCATTTCCATTCAGTGTGATTATCAATAAGCATGAATTTACTGCTGCCATTTTGTTATGCCTTTTTTTGTGGTATTACTGGTTTCTTTGTGCCACTTAATTGTCTGTGCTGAGTTCTTTAGTTTAAAGATTTTCTTTTCATATCCTTTGTTGTTGTTGATTGTGTGTTTACTGGGTCTTTTTGATTTTCTTCTTTATTTTGGTGCGTAGATTTATTAATTTTCTTTGTGGTTACTCTGACATTTACTTTTGTCTTCCTAAGTTTCAAGCAGTTGGTTACTCTGACATTTACTTTCGTCTTCCTAAGTTTCAAGCAGTCTGTTTTATATTGATATTGCCCTGACTTCCTCTCCATATGGAAGATGTATAACTGTACCATTTATTCCCCCTTTTTGTTTTGGAGTTGTCATCATTTGCAGATTGACATCTCTGGTTCCCTGTTTTAGTTTTGCAGCTTTATTATACTTTTGAGAATTCTTTGTCTGGGTTGGTATCTGGGTGATGCTATTGTGTGCTTAATCTTAGGTTGTTGTCTGATGTTGTTGGTTCTCTGTCTGAAGAATTCCCTTTAATATTTCTTGTAAGATTGGTCTAGTTTTTACAAATTTCCTTAATTTCTGTTTGTCTTGGCAAGTCCTAGTTTTGCCATCATATTTGAAAGACAGTGTTGCTGGATATATGATTCTTGGTTGGCAATCTTTTCTTTCAGGGTTTTATTTATGTCATCACATTGCCTTTTTGTCTGCATAGTTTCTGCTGAGAAATCAGCACTTAGTCTTATTGGTGCCCCTTTTTAAGTGATATTTCATTTTTCATGAGCTCTTCTCAGAATTATTTCTTTGTCTTTGGTTTTGGAAAGTTTGGTTATGATATGTCTTGGAGACTTTCTTTTGGGATCTATCCCGTATGGGGTTTGTTGAGCTTTGTGGATGGAAATCTTCTTGTCTTTCATGATATTAGAGAAATTTTCTGTCAATAAATCTTCAAAAACTTTCTCTCTGTCCTTTTTCTTCTTCTCCTTTTCTGGTGTTCTAGTGTAAATTAGTCTCTTGATAGTGTCCCACATAACTTTCAGACTATCTTCATTTTTCTTCATTCTTTTTTTCTGATTGTTCCTCAAACAAATTAGTATCAAGAGTTTATCCTCTGTTTCACTGATTATTTCTTCCATTGATTCAATTCTACTTCTATGTTCTTCCATTGAGTTATCTATTTCTGACATTTTATTATTAATCTTCTGGATTTCTAGTTGTTTTTGTATGGTTTCTAATTGTCTGTTTATCTTGCCATTTTCTTCTCTTATTGTTTTTCTGAGTTCTTCTAAGGTTTTGTCTGTGTTTTCCTTGATCTCTTTGAGGATCCTATAAATAAGTCTTTTGAATTTCTTTCTCAGGTAGTTCTATTACCATTTCTTCCTCGGAAAGGTTTTATGGCTCTTTATTTTACTACTTTTTTGAGCCATTTTATCCTGTTTTTTTGAATAATTTGTTATTGTCTGCTGTATCTGGGCATTAAGGTGTTCATTTATTTGTTTTTATATTTCTTTATTGATTGTATGTACGTTTGTTTTGTGCTGATTTTTTGGTTTTGTTTTGATGTATCAGGAGCTTTGTTTCTTCTCTTTCTCTTTAGAATATCTTTCTTCCTTTGTATTACTTTAATTGTTGTTGTTTTGTGGCGTGACTTTGGTGGCGCTTGTTGGCTGGGTGTGATTTCCTCTCACTAGAGAGTGTGGTGGGTCACACTCACATGTGAGTCCTCTTTGTTGAGGCTCATATGTCTTCCCTTACTGGATTGAGTGAAGGTAGGACAACAGGTTCTTTCCCTGATTTAGAGGGACAAGTGTTGTGGTCAGGGTCCCTCCACAGCCCTTGTGGGATCATGGGGTCCTTTTGGGCTGTTGCTAGCTGTTAGTGCATTCTCTGGTCAGGGTAGGACATTTCTGTATCTGCTGTGAGGGAGTGCTACCCAACTGGAATGGGGTAGGTCCAGTGTGTGTACATGAATTGGCATATCAGTAGGTAGTGGGGCATCAGAGGGTTTCAGTGCAAGTACAGGTGACCTGCAGGAACTCTTTGGGTGTGGGATGTGTGATGTTGCATCTAGGTGGATGTTGGATGAGGACACTAGATCTCTTGTTCTTTGTTTGGCAGAGGTGCAAATTGTGCCTGTCAGTATGTGACTGGCATTACTGATGAGGTGATGTGTCTGTCCAGCTGGTCACCAAGCTTGGGTGCAGGGAGCGATCTTGCCAGTTGCTGTGTGTGCACATGGCTGTTTGCCAGGTGGTCAGGGTGACGGTGCACGCATCATTGGTCACTGGGTGGGTGGCACATGAGTGTTCGCTGTGGATTGCCAGGTGGACAAGGCAGCATGGGTGTGGGTAGGGCAGGTGTGAGCCTCTGGTCACAGGTCCGACAGCATGGGAGCACATGCCATGGATACTGGGTGGGTGGGCCAGCACAGAGGTGGGTGAGATGAGCACAAGCCTCCAGCCACTGGTTTGATGGTAGAGGAGTGCAAGCTCTGGATTGCCAGGAGGGCAGGGTGGCACAGGAATGGGTGGGGTGTGCTTCAGCCTCTGATTACTGGTCCAAAAGTGTGGGAGCACACACCGTGGATCATCAGGACGAGGAGGAGAGGGGCACACCTCTGATCACTGGGGGAGGGGGAGAAGGAGAAGAAGAACATTTTCCCCTAGTCTCTGACTTGGGCACCAGTCACAGTGCAGCCAGTGATCAGGACTCAGCCCCAAACAAATACAAAGAGGAAGGGCTGTCCAGTGTTAGGTTGGGTGGAGGATCTCTAGTCATCACTCCCTGAATCCTCAACTCCACGATTTCCACCCACCCAAATAATCAGGGACAGTTGGTAGTGAGTAGTTCTGTCCCTAATTTCTATTTCCCTACTTTTTGTTTGCGTGGGTCCCTAGGACTCTAGCCCACCTTCGTGCACTTTACCTCCTTAGATCCAGTTCATGTTCTGCTCACCTTGCTTTGCTCCAGGTGTTTCTCCTATTGGGGATTCTGTGAAGTTGCCTTCCTGTTGCTCCTTACCAGCAAATGCTGCTCACTTTGTCTCAAGATGGACACACTGCACTGGGCTGGTTGGCAGGGTGCCTACAGTCCATAAGTCTCTTCATTCGCTGTTTTCATTCAGTTTCTCCTTCCCTTTCATGTTCAATCTAATTCTTCATCCTTTTCTTTGCTCTTCTCAGTTCCCAGATTGTCATCTGCATCTATTTCATTGGTTTCTTGGTTCTTTGCTGTGGCGGACGGCATGGTGTGTATGACTAAGCCGCCATTTTGGGCCGTCTCCTGAACTGAAATTTTACATAATTACATTAATCATTCCACCAAACTAATGTTATAATCAGAGTCATTTTATAATTATTTCTAGGAAAGAGTAATTTTGAGTGGTAACTAGTTTCATAATATGGAAAATGCAGTCAATTTTTATATTTCAAAAGGCTTATCCACTGGAGGATGAGGTGCTTTTGCATAGGTACTAAAATTGTTAATTTTTTTCCTAATCCAATTACAGTTTAAAATAAAGTCTCCATCTAAGGGAGGACATAGGCACAAAAAAATTATTGCTTGAAAAAGTATGAAGCCTTAAACCTATTTCCTAAGATGTGATTCCAAAGTGCAGCAGGAGGACAGTTGTTTTGGAATATGAAAGGGAGATAGAACTGATGGTTCTGATTAAAGATTTTTCTGAATTCTCTTTTTTTTTTAATGGAGATGAAGAAAATACATTTTGTATGGAGTTTTGTTTTAACTTGGCCTGCCATGAAGCTGTTTAAATCAAGTCTTATACCCACATTATTCCAATTGCCAAAAACATCAAAACAGCAACAAAGGAAAAGCTAACCTTGAATTTTCAGCTTGTATTTCATCCCTTGTAAACAAGTTACCATGGAGATGATACCCAAGTGAGCTACAGGCTTGACTCAAAACTGCCACTGTGTGTGGACCGACAACACAATATAACATGGCTTCAACGCTATTCATGACAAAAGCTGCATGCATCCTGTGCTTCTTAAAAGTTTTTCTGCAGAATGCTAGGTGAAAGCTTAAAATTTGCCCACCCTGTCATACTTAAAAGGCAGCAAAATCTGGAGGGACAAACTGTGAATTAGACATTTGAATATTATAAATTTGGGAATTTTGTGAAGATAGTGATGTGATATTACATTTTCTGAGTCTATTTAGGAAGATGTAGGTCTAAGAGAAATCTTGACTATACCTTTCAATTATTTTCTTGGAGCAAATCATTTCTAAGAAAACTAAGTTATGTCTGACAAAAGAAGCAAAATAAACCCTGCATTGTGGGCCACCATTTCTGTCTTCACAGGCTGCTATTGTATGAAAATTCTTTACAAAAGAGAATATTCAAGAATTTTAATGGTATAGGTGTCATTTAAAATAAAACAAAATCATGGAAAATCGTATCCCTGTATCTGGAAAGTACCTATACATATCCTCTACTTCTCTAGATTTTTTTTCCCTATTTTTGTACCCAAGCAATAATGTATACGAAATTTGGCTAAGTTTGTAAGATGTTTAAAAGTTGCATAATCTTTTGACTTGAAAAACTGAAATATCTACATCCTATAAAATTTGTAATCTTCTTTATCTTAAGACATGAAATTGATGTCTATGTGCTTTCTACTTTTTCTTTCCTATCAAGATATATAGAAATATAGAAAATTTACTATTAAAAGACAAAAGGCATATCTGCTTTATGGAATACTATGTAGCAATTTTAAAAATTCAATAGATAAATATATACTAATATATATATACTTATATATATATATAATGTATATACACCAAAAAAACCAAACCCGTTGCCGTCAAGTTGATTCTGACTCATACTGTGCATATGTATGTGTATAGATAGATATATCATATATGACTATTTCCAAGGTGTAATGTGGAGTGAAAAAAATAAGTTGCAGAATGATAGAATCATACAGATACAATTATAACATTTAGTGAAACAGATTAAAATATTTTAAAAAATGCCATACGTACATATGGAAGAATATACACCAAAGTTCAAACTGATGAAATTAATGGTTATTTCTGGGTGGGACAGGAGAAAGAGAGAAGGTGTTAGTGGAGACAGAGAAGAAAGGACCAGGTCATGGGACATATTAATTTATCAAAGCTGTCTTTGGCCTTATTTTTAATTTTATTCTATAGATTTTATATTTAGACTTTATTCATGTATCACTCAAGCAGTTAATTTTTAAATTAAAAAGAATCTGTGAGAACTATTGGAAAGCATCCTAATCTTTCCCAAAATATTGTGTATCATTTAAAAAATATATGTGTATATGAGATTTGCATTTAGAATGATGTTGCTATATTCTATTATAATGAAAACAAACAAACAGAAAACTCACGACAATTCCTGTCCCTTGCCACCATGAGCATCATCTGGCAAGTTGCTAGAAATGAAAAATTCTAGTCCCCACTTTAGACCTATCGACTCATAGTCTACTTTAATAAGATTTTTAATAAAAATCATTCATTATTTATAAACACATAAAGCTTAAGAAGTGCTGCTCTAGGGATCTCTCTCTTGCATGATATAGATGTGCTCTACAGTGCAAAATGATCATCTCCTCTCTACCTCATGTCATGTGATTTAGTCCTGAAAGCAAAGCTCAATATTTTATGGCTTATATGTATGCATCTAGATCAGGCACTTTCTGAAAGAGCACTATTCCTTCTGTTTGTTATCTTTCAGCATGAAAAGATAGATATACTCTAATCTATACTTGCTTATTCTGTGGTGAAGTTAATTAAACCAACTTGAGTAGGGGGTAAGGGTGTACAGAACTCTGAATATATCTCAACCAATCAATGATCAGTGAATGTGTACTGAGTAGAAGCTCTCCTCTGAGTGTTCTATGAAATGCTAAATAATTTATGGAAAATGTGGTTCGCCTCAGTGCAAAACCAACGATGATTTTGCTTGACTTGAGGTACAAATGGGAATTTAGGCAAGATGAAGTGCTTTCAGATTAAACATAAATCAGAAATTTGGCCTACTTTGTTGTCGTTAGCTGCCGACGAGACAGCCCCAACTCATTGTGGTCCCATATACAACGTAACAAAACACTTCCAGGTCCTGCATCATTCTCATGTTCGGTTGTGGATCAGACCACTGTAACCCATAGGGTTTTCATTGGCAGATTTTCAGAACTAGATCACTAGGCCTTTCTTCCTATTTCATCTTAGTCTGGAAGCTCCACTGAAACCTGTTCAGCATCATAACAAGAGCCAAGCCTCCACTGACAGACGAGTGGTATCTGCACTGAAGTGCATTAGCCAGGAATGGAACCGGGGTCTCCTGCATGGAAGACAAGAATTCTACCATTGAACCACTGATGGCCTCTAAAAATAGAGAACCGCGAACCACGGGGCTCATTTGAGATGGTCCACTTTACCATTCTTAAAGAAATCATTAATGGTACAGACCAGGACCTCTCAATCTTGGCACAATTGAAATTTGGGTCAGATAAGTCTTTGTTGTGAGGGACTGTTCAGTGTGTTGTAGGATGTTTAGAAGCATCGCTGTCCTCTACGTAATAGATGCCAATAGCACTCCCCTAAGTTATGGCAACCAATAATGTCTCCAGACATTGCCAAATATCCTCTGGTGGCAAAAATACCTAGGATTTAAAATAACTGCCATAGGTAAATACTATTTTATATTTTGTCATATTGATACCACTAAATTTTACATCAATAACTTGCAATTGACTTCCTCATTTTAAACAATAGGAAACCAGGTATCTTAAGTAACTTGTATTAAAAAAAAGAAAAAAAACCAAAGTCTTCCAAGTTCTCCTCACTAGCTTATTTCATTGAATTCATATTGCCTATAAAATACTTCTATCATCCTATATATGTTCATTAGCTTCTTTACTTTTCTATATACTCTCCACTCCATTTCAGTTTTCCCATTTACTCTTTCTCCCTCATTACAGTCCCTGTTCTGCATCCTTTTCTCAGTGCATACTTGTTTATCTTTTCTAATTCAATCATATTTAATACATTTTTACCAATATTATTGTAGATCTTCTGTTTTAGTCCTTAAATTGGTATTTTTGAAAACACTAATATCTGCCTCTACCACCTAACAGAACAAAGAAAGGCAGCCCAGTAACATTGGCCACGATAGCAGGAGAGGCTGGTGCAACCTAAACTCCCCTTGAATACAATGAAATCAGCATATCTGAAAAGGATTAAAAATAATAAGTTTCAGGACAATTTCAAATACCGTTTCACACTTTTGAATTAAAGATAATGGAGTGAGAAATGGAATATCTACTCAAGGAGGTACCAGATGCATCTGTTAGGCTTGCCACATTTCCTTTTGCAAAATAAGGTGTATAAAGAAACATTTTTATAGGTTATTGGTAGCATTAATGTGAAAAGTATAAGCTTTATTGCTAACCATTTGAAATGCAAGGAATCTCTCTCTGCCACAGAAATTGGATGGCCATGTGGGTTGACAGCTCCCTTGTGTTATAAAATAATGCAAACAATATTTTTTCACCCCAAACAAAATTGGTTAAAATTACATTTTCCCAAGTCATATGGAAATGCACTAATTTGTAACTTTCTAAAGCCAACACATTTATGCTTCAGAGATACATAATTTAGTAACAAAAAGCAGACTGAATTTTGATAAGGCTTTAAAAATGGGTACAATAGCCTTCTCAGACTTCAAATGAGCTTAGGAAACTCTCTTGGTATTCTCTCCCTCATGAAATTGTAAGGGTAACATTCCCTTGAAGTTTTTAGCAACATGCACTGAGAAAATGTGAAAAGGTCTTGCATATTTGTATAATATGGAAAGGCTCCAATGATTAAAACAGCCTTCAGACTTAATAGCAAGCATTTTACTTTAAAGGCAATCATTCTCCAAGAAGCTAGAGGAAAAACACATTATTGTGCCTTTCTTTTTGGAATTGACGGTTACATTATATAAGGTAGGTAATGTAAAGCATGGTAATAAGCAGTTCTGATAGGGGAAAAACAGTGAAATTTCTTTTCTTCTTCATTTCTTTTAGAAGAAAATGATCATCTGATTTCTCAGCATTAAAAAAAAAAAAGACCACAATGTAATGCACCAGTTCTCTTAACTGACAACATATACACATAGATTTTTACAGCAAAGATACAGAATTTTCTATCTTCTTTCTAAACGATCTTATAGAAGGTAAACAGATTCACTATGCGGAGATCAACTATGCCACAAGACATTATTATTATTATTATTTAAATGACTGACAGAAATAAAGCAATTACTTGAGAAAATTCCTATGAGTACTGTCCACCTGTTTTTCTTTTTTTCCTTATAAATTCTGTTATCTCTCAACATACCTGATATTAAAGGAAGATGGCAGATTTTGGCATAATTCATGTTTTTTATTTTCTTTTGCCAGTTCTTAAAAAGAAAAAAAGTATGGTGACTCTTTAGCTATTGGGAAAAAATATTGGTCAAAAACATAAAATCACACTCAGTGTAACCCTGTAATTTATATTTAGCCTTCATGAGTAAAGGCAGTTTATTTCCTTAAGTAAAATGAAAAAAAAAAAGTAAATTGAGTAAATCCTATGAAATGATTTTTATTTTCATTATTGCTTATGAGACTTCAGCAGGATTTGTGCTGTTTCATTTAATTATTAACGGGTGATGAGCGACTGCAGTGATCCCACGTGAATTGTCTTTCATGCTTATTCCCTGATTCTCATTTTAAATGTGTAAACCTATTTAAAGACAAGACTGTGATACTGATTGTGATTCAGTATTAGTGTAGAAAATCTTATTTGCATATCTTTTCAAAAAAGCCAATTTGAAGTTCTGAGACTATACATGGGAAAAAAAAGCCCTAATGTAGGGCGTTAGGCTTCAAAATGTCTACCCACTGCCCATTTATGTCACCAGCACACCTAAAGAAGCATATGTATTGGGAACAAAACTTCTTTTTAGTGACTGCCAAAGGAAACATTGGAAAGTCGTCATTTGACTTCAATAATTAGATATAAAAGTCATAAACGCAATTCATATATGTGCTTTTCTGTTTCTTGGATAGATATAGAACTACAGATGTGAAAGCATCTAGACTGTATAGTGCGTTTATTGTGGTCAATTTAGAGTACTTCCTGAATGAGATAATTTATTCTCACAATAATTTTATTAATCAGATTTCTTTTTAGTTACAAATGAGAGAAATCATCTCAAACATGGCTTAAGCAAAAAAAGAGGAGGTTTTTATCTGGACAAATTTAAGGGCATAGCTGGCTTTGGAACTTAAAATGCCATTAGAAATCTTGCTCCGTTACTCAGTTTTTTTGTTTCTTCTCCATTTTGGTTCCGTTTTAAGACAAGTTTCCTCCAAGTTTGTCAGCAATAATTCAAAGTTTAAATCCAGTACACTAAAGAGTATTTCTTTCCTGGCTGCTCATAGAAAGGCCTGGTATTGGCTCTAATTGGTCCTGAATAAGCCCAGTGTCAATCCTGATACTTAAGAGTAGTTCTCAGTTAGTCAGGGAGGGAATTTTGCCCCTCTAGGGCATTTGGTAGGACCCCAGTGGTACAGTGGTTAAGAGGCTCGGCTGCTAACCAAAAGGTCGGCAGTTCCAATCTACCAGACGCTCCTTGGAAACCCTACAGGACAGATCCACTCTGTCCTAAAGGGTTGCTATGAGTCAGAATTGACTCCAGGGCAACGAGTTAGGGCACTTAGCAATGTTCAGACATTTGTGGCTGTCACAAATGGGGGAGTGGGGGCACAATTGACTTCCACGGGACAGAAGCCAGGGATTCTCTGAATATCGTGCAGTGCACAGGACTGTCCCCACAACAAAGAATTATCTGTCCAGAATGTTAATAATGCCATAGTTGAGAAGTTCTGCTCTAGAAGTTGAAGCTGATCTACAATAAATTATAGAGAAATGGGGATAAAGACACAAGAAAACTATGCTGCTGTCATCAGAAGGCAGTAAATGCTGACCAGCAGCAACTCATATCCACAAGAGGAAGTATTTTTTTTTTTTTTGCCTATAAGATATAGTAGGAAAATGTACAAAACATAAGAAACAAAATTTTGACAGTGAATTTTTACCTAAAGAGTAATTGATAAGCTTAATTTTTCTGAATATTCTGACTCATAATTTGCCATTGCTCTTGGTCCAATTCCTTGGGGATAGATAATTTGAATTTTGCTAAATTAACATTGAATTAAGTAAAAAATACCCCACTATTGAGTTCCAGCAAAATGGCGCTCCAGGCAGAAGCACCACACAGTCCCTCCACAGCAGAGATCCGAAAAAGTAAGCCAAACAGAGAATACAACAATCCTGAAACCCTAAAACATCCAATGAAGAGACAAAGAACTCAGCCAAGCACCAAATGGAGTGAGAAAACTGACAGAGAACAGAGAGCGAGGAGAGATTCATGCAGAGGTCCCCTATCAGCTAAAGCAACACGGATCCACCATCTTGGACTCCTATCGGAGACCAGCAAACAGGGGGTATGAGAATGCAGCCTCACGGAGCATCCAGCGGGAGACAAGACAAATGGTAATTTGCAATATACGCTTTCCCACCCCCCACCCGTCTTCACCCCAACTCGGCCTCCTCTGCATCCTGCGGCCACAATCTCTTGACTGGGAAAAACCGGCTGTGTGGATTCCACACACCCGAACGGGCCAGCTCTCTGAGTGCCATTTGTTGGCTGCTGGTGTTGCTTTTTTCTGCTTCTTTTGATTTCTTCCTTACCTCTCACCCCGCCCCCACACTCAAATAACTGTGTCCGTGCGATATTATTGCTTCTTCCTGAAGGGCTGCAGAGCTCCAGTAATTTGTGATATACGGTTTTCCACTCCCTACCCTTCTTCACCCACACTCAGCCCCCTCTGTTTCCCGCAGACACAGTCTCTTGTCTGAGAAACACCAGCCCGCACTAGCTGGCTCTCTGAGTGTCATTTGTTGGCTGCTAGTGTTGCTTTTTTTTTCTGCTTCTTTTGAATTCTTCCTTACCTCTCACCACCTCCCCCTCCGTTTACTCAAATACCTGGCTCCGTGTGCCATCTTTTCTTCTTCCTGAGGGGCTGCGGAGCTCCATTCGAGTGTGGAGCTGCTTCCTGGTTTGGGCTGTGGTGCTGGTGGGATCCCGGGGCTTTTGTGCATTTGTTTGTTTTGAATTGTTTGTTTTCTTTTCCTTTCAAGAGTTGGGAGCACTTTCTGGACAGGTGGTACTGCGTGGCAAGGAGACTTCCCACTTGGCTTGCACAGATGTGCAGAGGGATCCCTAAGAGCATTTCTTTTCTCTTTGGTTTCTTTTTTTTTCTGTTTTTTTGGGGGCCTTTCTTGTTCTTTTACTTTTTTAAATTTGTTTTGTTTTCTTTTCCCTCTTTTCCCTTTTTGTCTTTCTTCATTGCTCAGTTTCTCATTTCTCTATATCTTCCTTCTCTTTCTGTTCCCTGAATACCTGTGTTGTATACCTCTACACCTTCTAGTCAGTCTGTACTGCAACACCTGAGAGCAACTTCCCCAGACCTCATAGCTACAATGGCGAAATCCCTGGGAACTTTGCAGTTCTTTAACCTTTCCGATTTTTATTTATTCCTTCTTTTCTTCCTCTTCCCCTTTCTGTTTTTCTCCGTTTCATAGTCTCTCATCTCTCCACTCAAACGGCAAGCTCCCCTAGCATTCTTTTTTGTTTGTTTGTACGTTTTTGGCTCCTGTTCCTCTCTCCTCTTTCCCATATCCATCTTAGCTCCACACGTAAAATCTCGCTGCTGCATCTTGCCTACCTGCACCGTGCGCTAGACATCACACCACCAAGCAGCACAGGCACGGCCTACTGGAACTTACCCTGCACTGATTACCAACCCACTCTGGTGGCTGCAGTAGGTGCCACAAACAACCTGTCCCAGTAACTCCTCCTCAGCGAGACCTGCCCTGCTGTACCATATCTGAGTGACTGACCCTGCCAATTGGAGAAGGATACAAAAAGTATTGTGCCCACAGACAAGCAAACAACAAAGGACACACAGTACACCTGCTCAGACATAGTCAAATTTTTTTTTTCAAAAAGGGAGGAAACAAACAAATCTACAATCAATAAACAAGAAAAATAACTACTGAATGCTCCAAAGACAGCAGATAATATCAAAACATTTACAAAGACAGGACAGGATGGTTCCAGTAGCCGTCCAAAATAAAACACCAGATGACTCTCCAGTGGAAGAAAATGCACTAGAACTACCTGATAGGGAATTCAAATCACTAATACTCAGAATTCTCCAAGAACTGAGGTAAAAAGCTGACAAATATGAGGAAAAAATAGACAAATTCATGGAAAATACAGACAAAAAATTGGAAGAATTCAGGAAAATAATACAGGAACAAAATGCCAAAATAAATTCACAACTAGAAATTACACAAAAACAACAATTAGAAATCCAAAAGATAAAAAACAAGATTTCAGAAATGGACGGTGTCATGGAAGGGCTGAGAAACAGATTTGAAACGGTGGAAGACAGGATCAGTGGAATTGAAGACAAACACTTGGATACAACTCTGTTTCAGGAAAACAGAGAAAAAATAACAAAAATGAAGAGACGCTGAGAGTTAGGTGGGATACAATCAAAAGCAAAAATTTTCAAGTGACTGGAATTCCAGAACAGGGGGAGAAAACAGAAAACACAGAGAGGCTCGCTGAAGAACTGCTGACTGAAAACCTCCCCAATATCTTGAAAGATGAAAAGCTGGCCATCTAAGAAGCTCAACGAACCCCATATAGGAGAGACCCCAAAAGAAAATCACCAAGGCTTATCATAATCACACTTATCAAAACCAAAGGCAAACAAAGAATCCTGCGAGCAGCTCGTGAAAAACACAAGGTCACATACAGAGGAGAAACAATAGGACTAAGTTCAGATTATTCGGCAGAAACGATGCAGGCAATAAGGCAATGGGATGACATTTATAAAATCTTGAAAGAAAAAAATTGCCAGCCAAGAATAATATATCCTGCAAAACTCTCATTCAAATTTGATGGTGAAATTAGGTCATTTCCAGATAAACAGAAATTAAGGGAATATGTAAAAGTCAAACCAAAGTTACAAGAATTATTAAAGGGAGTTCTTTGATCTGAGGACAAACAGCTTCAACTCACAGGGAGAATCTAGGACGCAGGATCATACCAGCCAGATACCAATCTAGGAAATGAACTCTCAACGACTATTCAAAAAGAAAAGAAATACAACAGGGAATCAGAGTAGTTAATCAGTAAATGACAACAACATCAAAACAATACAAGAGGGAATAAACGGCATAGATATAGAACCTTCTAATGGAGAGGAACACAAGGAGATACCAAGTAATGGTAGACTGCTTCAAACTTAGAAAGATAAGGGTAAAATTCATGGTAACCACAAAGAAAGTTAAAAACCATACTCATAAAAAAAAGAGGAAAAACATTAAGTCTCAGAAAAAACCAAACCTACAAAAACAAAAGAAATGAAAAAAAAATCCATAAACAAAAGTAACTAAGAACAAGAGAGTAAGAAGAACAAAGAAAACTTCAGCACCACAAACAAAAGCACTACAAAATAACAGCAACAAACTCACATCTATCAAGAATTACACTGAATGTAAATGGATTCAATGCACCCATAAAGACACAGAGAGTGACAGAAAGGATAAGAAAAAAGGATTCCATCAATATTCTGTCTATAAGAGACACACCTTAGAAACAAAGATGTGAATTTATTACAAGTCAAAGGTTGGAAAAAAATATATCAAGCTAACAACTACCAGAAAAGAGCAGGAGTGGCAATTCTAATCTCAGATAAAATAGACTTTAAAATAAAATCTACCATAAAAGACAAAGAATGACACTATATAATGATTAAGGGGATGATCCATCATGAAGACATAACCATAATATATATCTATGCACCCAATGACAGGGCTCCAAAATGCATAAAACAAACTCTCACAACACTGAAAAGAGAAATTGACAGTTCCACAATAATAGTAGGAGACTTCAACACACCACTCTTAGTAAAGCAGAGAACAACTAAGAAGAAACTCAGGAAAGATACAGAAGACCTAAAGGGCACAATCAGCCAACTTGACCTCATAGACATATATAGAACACTCCCTCCAACCGCTGCAAAGTACCCATTCTTTTCCAATATACATGGAACGTTCTCCAGAACAGACCACATCTTAGGCCACAGACAAATCCTCAACAAGATCCAAAACATTGAGATAACTCAAAGTATCTTCTCTGACCACAATGCCATCAAGGTAGAAATTAACAATAGAAAGAGCAAGGAAAAAAAATCAATTACATGGAAACTGAATAATACCCTGCTTACATATCACTGGGTAATAGAAGAAATCAGAGATGGAATCAAAAAATTCCTAGAATCAAATGAGAATGAAAACACATCATACCAAAACCTTTGGGACACAGCAAAGGCAGTCCTCAGAGGACAATTTATAGCAATAGATGCACATATCAAAAAAGAAGAAAGGGACAAAATCAAAACATTAACTACAGAACTCAAACAAATAGAAAGGGAACAGCAAAAAAAGCCTACAACCACCAGAAGAAAGGAAATAGTAAAGATCAGAGCAGAAATAAATGAAATAGAGCACAGAAAAACAATAGAAAAAATCAACAAAACCAAAAGCTGGTTCTTTGAAGAATCAACAAAATCGACAAACCACTGGCCAGACTGACAAAAGAAAAACAGGAGAGGATGCAAATAACCCAAATAAGAAATGAAATGGGGGCCATTACAATAGACCCAACTGAAATAAAAAGGATTATAACAGAATATTATGAAAAACTAGACTCCAACAGATTTGAAAACCTAGAGGAAAAGGATAAATTTCTAGAAACACACAGCCTACCCAAACTACAAGAAAGTGATGTTGAAAATCTGAACAGACCCATAACAAGAGAAGAGATTGAAAAGTTAATTAAAAAACTCCCAACCAAAAAAAAGCTCTGGCCCAGATGGCTTCACTGGAGAATTCTACAAAACATTTACAGAAGAGCTTGTACCATTACTACTCAAACTATTTCAGAGCATAGAAGAGGAAGCACACTTCCAAATTTATTCTATGATGCCAGCATAATGCTGATAACAAAACCAGGCAAAGATGTCACAAGAAAGAAAATTACAGACCAATATCTCTCATGAATATAGATGCAAAAATTCTTAACAAAATTCTACCCAATAGAATTCAGCATCATATCAAAAAAATAATACACCATGATCAGGTAGGATTCATACGAGGTATGCAAGGATGGTTCAACATTAGAAAATCAGTCAACGTAATCCACCATATATAAAAGGAAAGAAAAGAATAACATGATCATCTCAATTGAAGCGGAAAAGGCATTGGACAAAGTCCAACACCCATTCCTGATAAAAACTCTGAATAAAATAGGTCTAGAAGGGAAATTTCTCAACATAATAAAGGGCAACTATGCAAAACCAACGGCTAACATCATTCTTAATGGAGAGAGGCTGAAAACATTCCACTTGAAAACAGGAACAAGACAAGAATGCCCTTTATCACCACTCCTATTTAACATTGTTCTGGAATTTCTACCCAGAGCAATAAGGCAAGAAAAAGAAATAAAGGGCATCCAAATTGGCAATGAAGAAGTTAAACTGTCCCTGTTTGCAGATGATATGATACTATACATAGAAAACCCTAAAGACTCCATGAGAAATCCACTGGAACTAATAGAGGATTCAGCAAAGTAACAGGATACAAGATAAACATTCAAAAATCAGTTGGATTGCTATACACCAATAAAGAGAACGATGAAAAGGAAATCAGGAAAACAGTATGACTTTCAATAGCCCCTAAAAAGATAAAATACTTAGGAATAAATCTGACCAGGGATGTAAAAGACGTGTACAAAGAAAACTAAAAAGCACTACTGCATGAAACCCAAAGGGATCTGCATAAATGGAAAAACATACCATGCTCATGGATAGGCAGACTCAACATTGTGAAAATGACAATTCTAACGAAAGCAATTTACAAATACAATGCAATCCTGATCCAAATCCCAACAACATTCTTCAAAGAGATGGAAAAACTATCATTAACTTTATATGGAAAGGGAAGAAGCCCCAAATAAGTAAAGCACTACTGAAGAAGAAGAATAAAGTTAGAGGATTCACACAACCTGACTTCAGAACCTACTATACAGCTACAGTAGTCAAAACAGCCTGGTAGTGGTACAACGACAGATATGTTGACCAATGGAACAGAATTGAGAACCCAGATGTCAATCCATCCACCTACGGTCACCTGATTTTCGACAAGGGCCCAAAGTCCATCAAATGGGGAAAAGACAGTGTTTTTAACCAATGGTGTTGGCAAAACTGGATATCCATCTGCAAAAAAATGAAAGAGGACCCATACCTCACACCATATACAAAAACTACTTCAAAATGGATCAAAGACCTGAATATAAAGCCTAAAAGTATAATGTTCATAGAAGAAAAAATAGGACCAACACTTCACACCTTAATACACGGCATTAACAGGATACAAACCATAACCATCAATGCACAAAACCCAATAGATAAGCTAGATAACTGGGATCTTCTAAAAATCAAACACCTATGCTCTTCAAAAGACTTCACCAAAAGAGTCAAAAGAGAACCTACAGACTGGGAAAAAATTTTTGGACAGTGTAGGTCAGACAAAGGTCTAATCTCCATAATCTACAAGAAAATCCAACACCTCTACAACAAAAAGACAAATAATCCTATTAAGAAATGGGCAAAGGAAATGATCAGACACTTCACCAAAGAAGACATTCAAATGGCCAACAGACACATGAGGAAATGTTTGCAATCACTAACCATTAGAGCAATGCAAATTAAAACTACAATGAGATACCATCTCACCCCGGCATTACTGGCACGAATCAAAAATACTGGAAATAACAAATGTTGGAGGGACTGCGGGGAGATGGGAACTCTTATGCACTGCTGGTGGGAATGCAAAATGATACAACCATTTTGGAAAATGATATGGCACTTCCTCAAAAAGCTAGAAATAGACATCCCATTCGATCCAGCAATCCCACTCCTAGGAATATACCCTAGAGAAATAAGAGTCGTCACTCGAATAGACATATGTACAGCTATGTTCATGGCAGCATTGTTCACAATAGCAAAACGATGGAAAGAACCTAGATGCCCATCAACATATGAATGGATAAACAAACTATGGTACATACACACAATGGAGTATTATGCAATGAGAAAGAACAACAATGAATTTGTGAAGCATCTCATAACATGGATGAAACTGGAGGACATTATGCTGAGTGAAATAAGTCAGTCACAAAAGGACAAATATTGTATCAGACCTCTATTGTAAAAAACCATGAAAAAGTTCACACATAAAATGTAACAATCTTTGTTGGTTACCAGGGATGCGAGGGTTGGGGGGGAAATACTGAATAGGCAATATGTAAGTGGTATCTTTGGTGAAGGATGAGACAGTACACAATACAGGGGAAACTAGCACAACTTGTAGAAGGAAAGGTGATGGAAGCCGCATATACACATCCAAACTCCCGGAGGGACTGAATTACTGGGGGGAGGGCTGTGGGGACCATGGTCTTGGGGAACATCTAGCTCAATTGGCATGACACAGCTTATAAAGACAATACTCTACATTCTACCTTGGTGAGTAGTGTCTTGGGTCTTGAAAGCCTGTGAGCTTTTCCACTGGTCTCATCCCTTCGGGAGCAAGGGAGAATGAAGAGAACAGGATACAAGGAAAAGATTAGTCTGAAGGACTAATTGTCCACAGCTTCCGAGGTCTCCACTGGACTGAGTCCAGTACAGCTAGATGGTGCCCGGCTACCACCACTGACTGCTCTGACCAGGATCACAACAGAGGGTTCTGGACAGAGCTGGAGAAGGATGTAGAACAAAATTCTAACTCACAAAAAATTGACCAGATTTATGGGCCTAAACGAGACTGGAGAAACCCCGAGAGTATGGCCCCCAGACACCCTTTTAGCTCAGTGGTGAAGTTGTCTCTGAGGTTCACTGTTCAGCCTGGGAGTGGACAGCCCTGTAAAACCAAATGAGACAAATGAGTTACAGTAGTCCAGTGACAAGGGCCAGAAGGCAGAAGGGGACAAGGAAGCTGGTGATAGGGAACTCAAGGTTGAGTAAGGATATTGTTGATGTGTTGTGAGATTGTTAACCATTGTCATAGGGCAACATTTGTAGTAACTTTTAAATGAGAAACTATTTTGTTCTGTAAGCCTTCATCTTAAGTGAGAATAACAGCACAATTGGAAGAGCTAGTCAGTGTCGCTGAACTGTGCATGTAGAAATTTTTGAAATGGTGTATCTTTGGCTATGTGTATTTTCACCAAAAACAAAAGTTTGAGAAGTTAGAGGGTTGACATGTTGTGGGGTTGTTAACCAATGTCATAAAACAGTATGTGTACTACTGTTTCATGAGAAACTATTTGTTCTGTAAGCCTTCACCTGAAGTACAATTAAAAAAAAAAAAATTCCCCACTATTAACAAATTGGAGACGTGGTGGTACAGTAGTTAAGATTTATGGTTATTAACCAAAAGGTAGGCAGTTCGAATTTGCTAGCCATTCCTTGGAAACCCTTTAGGGCAGTTCTACTCTGTCCTGTAGGATTGCCATGAGTCACAGTCAACTCTACAGAAACGTGTTTTTTTTTTTTTTTTAGTTTTTTATTAACAAATTAGCTGGCATTCTGACTTTCATATTTGAGAAAAAAAGAAAATATTTTTGAATTATTCTATGTATTAGTTATTCCTTTGTTATAGCAAATCTTGTAGTTGAATAAGAAATTTTATGATTGTAATAAAAAATATAATCAAGTGTCAGTTTCTAGTTGTCTTCTTTCTCATTTTTGGATCTTGAGGATGGTATGCTATTTTATTTTTCTTTTATATATGTTAAATTGAACAATTATCATAAAATAGCCTATTGCAGTTATTAAGAAGAGAGAGAACTTTATAACACTTTGGACTTGATTGTTTTGAGGACGCTAAGCAGCTTACTTTTGCTATTATTCTACTTGGACTTGAACTATTCTTATCCAAATATTTATAAAACAAGTGGGCTTTGTTTTCCTTCCCCAGGTCCATTAATAATTATTTAAAGTATTTTCTTTAAGGAGAAAAAACAACACTAATGCTGAACGTTATTTAAACTGTTTCTTCTGTGTTTGTGTGTGTGTGGGTGTGTGTGTGTTGAACAAATCATTATGTAGTTCTATATAGCAGGAAAGGTTTGATCTCAAGAATCAATAACAAAAGCAGAGAGAACACGCCTTCCAACAGTAAATGCTAAATTACCATATGTTTTATGGTCAGATGTGTGCACGTATATATGCACGTATATATGTGGGCACACATCTGACCAATCAGACCCTTAAGCTGGCCTCCAGGAAAGTTGAAAGAGTGCATCTCACAGGAGAGGAAAATGCATTTAAAATTAATGCAGCCATAAAATAAACTGACATAACCTAAAGCCACAAATAATGGAGGGGAAAAATCCTACTGGGGCTGTCTCTCCTTCAGCAAAGATTTTGACTTGCTATTTTTATTTCTTGTCAGTGATCCTGGGTGTGTTCAAAAGGACATAAAATTTACTCATTATGCCCCAAGATTCCAATCACTGCAGCCTTTCTTGTACATTTCTCAAGAAAATGCAGACTTCTAGACTAGAGAGTAGAAGCAAAATGACACTGCTTTTGGGATGTCTGGTGGCTTGGGGGAAAAATACCTCCAAGAGAATTTCTCTATTGCGTTATGACTGAAAAGCAGCTTAATTCCTCTGTTATGATTAAAGTTGATTGATTGAATTGTTCTGTGCTGCATCCTGTTTCTCTAGTTTACAAAGATGCTCAGGAAGAGTGAGGAAGCTGTCTGAACAGGATCCAAGTGCTTAATATATGCTGAGGTCCCACTTTACATTTTATTATCTGTTATCTAAGGTGGGAGAAAAGCATGTAAATTATATGGATGTCTCTGATTCAAGGAAAGGGAAAGATAAATACTTATGTGGACGTTCCATGATTTTCATCAACCGTTTTCTAAAACATACTCCATCTTTTTTTATACCTATCAGTAACTTTGCAAGAATCTTTATTCATTACTGGGAAGTTAACCTGTTTATGCCTTACTTTTCCTTATTTTTGGAGTCCTCGTGGCTCAGTGGTTAAAAGATCGGCTGCTAACCAAAATGTCAGCAGTTGGAATCTACCAGCCGCTCCTTGGAAACCCTATGGGCAGTTCTGCTCTGTCCTATAGGGTCATTAAGAGTCAGAGTCGACTTGTTGGCAACAGGTTTGGTGGGTTTTTTTTTTTTTTTTGGTTCCATGTTTTTAGTAAAGATATCTGAAAAACTTCAAGTTTGACTCTCAAAATTGTGCAATAAATGCAGTTGCAATAAACTTTAAGACCCTCACAGATCTAGGATACTGTAAAATTAGTCACTTCATGAGCTTTATCAAAGAATGTTAAAAAATATTGGATAATCATTAGCAAAAAGTCCATCAGATTTGGGGTGAGTATGAAAAGGAGGGAAGGCATTAATTTCAGTATCTACTGAACATATCTCCTTGTGAGGTATAAATTCTTGATAGAATCTGTCACTAAATATAGCAAAGTTTTGTTAAGTTCACAGTTTTTAATATGCAGAAAAAAGAGATTATAGCCACCTATGGATTGGCAAATTGTGGCTTAATCACACTCCTTTGATTCAGGAGACCTCTTCTCCTTCACTGACTTAGAGATTCATTGCCAGTATTTGGACTATATTTTTTGTAATTGTGATATTATTAACCATATAGTGGTCTAATACAAAAGTAGAATTAGTAATGAACTTGTAGAGGAAAGAAATTTGTCAAATTTTCTTTTTACTGCTGCTCTTCAAGGAGCTGGCTGCGAAGAGCCATATCTGTCTGCATAATTGCTTTTTGTTGTTCTCATTGAATAGAACACTTTTGTTAAGGAAACAACCATGTCTCTAGATTTTAGTCTCAGTTACTGCATCCCTGTAATAACAACATTAATTAAAATAATTCTAACAACTGCAAAGAGAATATCACTACAATGGCTAACAACTGTGAGCTTTTCATGTGTCAATCACTGTCTTAAGTCCATTACAACTGCTATCTTATTTAACTTCCTGACAACCCTTAAGGCTGATATGCTCACACTTTCATTTTACAGGTGAGTAAAGTATGAGGAAAAGAAGTTAATTAGTTTCCTCATTTTCACAAAGATTGCTCTCCCCTCTACCCTTCCCTGCCTCACATCAGATTTGACTTGGGATGTTTAACTTTCAGAATATTGGGATATTATCTCCATTGTTTTCTTCAGGGCTACAACTACAGAGAGAAATAGATACTGAACAGATCCCTTTTTAGGGATCTAGCCCTTTCCAGCGACTTCCCTTCACATTCTGCTCTTTTGAACTCAAATGCAAAAGTTTCAGATTCAAAATTAAAATAATCTTTGAACATAAGTGGTCACAATTTTTCTGAAACCTGGCACTATTAGTGGAAATAAGAGCCATAAAAGCATTTAGGGTTGCCGCAAAGATTACAGGGCATCCAGTCAAATTTGGATTTCAGATAAATAACAGAAAAAAATTAGCGTAAGTATGCCGCATCCAATATTTGAGATACTTTAACTGCTCATCCTGTATTATTAATTACTATCTAATAGTATTTTTAATCACTAAGCTGGTCACCCTATTTTAACAAGTTTTCTTTCAGGGATATAAGCTATAATTATCATTAATAATTAATCTGATATTAAAAAAATTTTTTACATAAATTTACTAGTATTGTGTTATTTAAATATGATTGATGATAGCTTTATTTTCTCTAGTGTATGAACCCTCCTTTACCATGTTGCCAGAAACTCCAGGTCCGGCTGGATGTGACTCGTCACAGCCAATAAATAAGAAATCAAGGTGGGAGATCAGAAAAGCAGCTTAATTTCATCGCACAAGGAAAGGAATAGTCAAGGCTGGTGCTTCCAAGACTGCTTGAGGATAGGGTTTAGGGAGGTCGCTTTTATAGGTTTTACAAGAGACGAGATCATGTCAATTATATCTGCAACATTCTTGATCATTTTATGCAGGCACAGTAAGGGTAACATACAACTTTATATATTGCATGTTCAAAAATGGCAGCCCCCCTTTGCCCAAAAGGCGGGGAAGTTACTGTGTATGAGGTACTTAATGAGCTAAAAGTTTATTCAGAATGTCAATATGGCGCCTAAACCGATTTCCGCCAATTTCACCTAGTTCTGGGCTGCCATTAAGGAAAGGGGAACCAGGATGTTAATGTAAAGCTATGGGGCATGTCAGGCAAGTTGCTTGAGGTAGTGGAATTTTCTGCAGCCTGGGAACCTCTTTCTTTTTTCTTTTTTTTCCTCCATTTTGTTATCTGATGTAGTTATCCTAAGTGTTGTAAACCCTAACCTCTAGGATTTTTTTTTTTTTTAATTATTGTACTTTAGATGAAGATTTACAGAACAAGTTAACTTCTCATTAAACAATTAGTACACATATTGCTTTGTGACATTGGTTACCAACCCCTCGACATGTCAACACTCTCCCTTCTTGACCTTGAGTTCCTTATTACCAGCTTTCCTGTCCCCTCCTGCCTTCTAGTCGTTGCCCCTGGGCTGATGTGTCCCTTTAGTTTCATTTTGTTGTATGGACCTGTCTAATCTTTGGCTGAAAGGTGAACCTCGGGAGTGACTTACTGAGCTAAAAGGGAGTCGAGGGGCTGTACTCTTGCAGTTTCTCTAGTCTCTGTCAGGTCAGTAAGTCTGGTCTTTTTTTGTGAGTTAGAATTTTGTTCTACATTTTTATCCAGCTCTGTCTGGGACCCTCTATTGTGATCCCTGTCAGAGCAGTCAGTGGTGGTAGCTGGGTACCATGTAGATGTGCTGAACTCAGTCTGGTGAAGGCTGTGGTAGTTGTGATTGAGGACCTCTTTCTTAACCATCCTTGAATATCTTCCTTTTTGCCTGCCTTTGTTCCTTCCTTCCCTCCCAAATTTACTGCTTTCTTCTATTTTTCACAATACAATTTTCCATTTCATTTAAGTATAAGCTTATTTGGGGGCCAAACAGTCCCAATTTACCCGCTGATTCCATTTTTAAAATGTTTTATTTCTTTTCATGTCATCTCTCCTAAAATTTCTCAGCATTTCCAAGTATGAAACAGTATTAAAAAAATCTCAGTAATATCCTCCTCATTTTTTTAAAGGAAGATTTAGGAAGACTTGGCTTATTCCATTGTCCCTTTAGTCTGTTGGTGGCAAGTTGTGACAGATGAAGAGCATGGAGAATCATTACTTTACCCTAGAAACATGCTCCCTGTGGCTATTTGTAACAGAGTTTTACAGATAAGCCGGCTTTTTTTAAAAAAAAAAAAAATCTGATTCCACAAAGGAAAACAGGCAGTCATATTCAGCTGCTTCTACCCATGGAAATTATCAGTTGTCAACCACCATCCTGTTTTCCAAAAAGCAAAATTGAGTCCTTTTCAATACCTTGCTCAGAAGCTACTATCACTTAGGTGGCCATAGGCGAAATGACCTCCACTGCTTCTTTTCCAGCTTGGAAGGAGCTTTTAGCAAACGGAAAGGATAAGAGTGGAATATCTGGGAATTTCTATTGTGATGGAGCTACAGAGATAAGACAGGTAATAAGAACCTATCCCATTAAGACACGCCACTAAGCAGATTAACATGGAATAGCTATGCCCTCAAAAACACATTGAAGTATAGTGTTAGAATGCCTTTGGCTGCAAGGAAAAAAAAGTCAGATTCAGTGGGCTTAATAATAATAGATGTATAAAATAAGAAATTAAGGATTGATTCATTGAATAGCTCAACCACATCACCAAATATGCAGTTGTTCTTTTTTCTGCTTTCCTGTATATAAGATTTTAGCTTTGATTCCAGACTAGCAATGTTCTTGTTGGCAAAGTGGCTTTTGCACTTTTAGGAGTCACATCCTATGTAACAGTATCCAGTGAACAAGGAGGGATATCTCTTATTATTAATATAAGTTTCTTTTTTAATGTGGTAATGTATTTCTCAGAGGTGCCCCAGCAGACACCCCTTATCTGTCATTGGTGAGAGATATTCATTGCCCTTCCTTACATAAAAAATTTAAGAAGAATGGATTATGTTGACTGGTTTAGATCAATCAGGACATAGAAGGTGATCATATCTGTGGTAACCACCTGAGCGTAGTTAACTGGAAAATTTAGCATTTGCTCATCAAGAAAGAAGGTGGTAGGCAATCAGTTGTTATTGTTGTTGTTAGGTGCCGTTGAGTCAGTTCCGAGTCACACTGACCCTATGTACAACAGAATGAAACAGTGCCCCATCCTGCTCCATCCTCACAATCGCTGTTATGCTTGAGCTCATTGTTTGTTGCAGACAGTGTGTCGATCTATCTCATTGTGGATACAATCAATAGTGCTACTATAAATGGTACTTGAACATAAAGAAAACCTGGTCAGTTTTCTAGGAAAGCTTACTGGCAATGGTGAAATAATCCCAGTAATTGCTTAAGCATCATATCTTTAAACTATAAACCAAAAAACCAAACCCATTGCTGACAAGTCGATTCCGACTCATAGCAACCCTATCAGACAGGGTAGAACTGCCCCATAGGGTTTCCAAGGAGTGGCTGGTGGATTTGAACTGCTGATCTTTTGGTTAGCAGCAGAACTCTTAAACACTGTGCTACCAGGGTTCTCTTTAATCTATAGCACACAGAAAAGCTTTCACCTGCTTAACTGTAAATGAAGCTGGATTCGTAACCTTCTTCTCCTACTCCGCTTCTCTTCCTCCCCCTCCTCCTCCTCTTCCCCTCCCCCTCCCCCTCCTCTTTCTCCTCCTCCTCCTCCTCCTCTTCTTCTTCCTGTTCCCACTTCCCCTCCCCCTCCGCCTCCTCCTCTCCCCTCCTCCTTCTCCTCTGCCTCCTCCTCCTCCTATTCCTCCTCACTTCTTCCTCCTCTTCCACCTGCCCTTCTTCATCTTTCTTCTTCTCCTTTTTTTTTTTTTTTTTAAGAAATACAGACATGGCAGCAGTTCTGTGACTTTTGCTTTCGGCAGAGCAGACTACCACATGGTCATTGGGTACCTCATTTATTAGGCAGCATGAAGTGTTCACTGTCTCCAAAAGGTGAATTCATTGCCCACCCGGCCTAAAGGCTTTGGACTAACTTCCAGCACCCTCATTTTGCAGAAACTTAAACCTTTACTTAGCCACTATTCTAACTCAGTAACTTTTTTTATCCTCCCAAATCAGTGACAGATTTCATTAATACCAAACAGGAGCTATTGTAAGCTCTTAAAATATGTAGTACTAAGTTATTAAGTACTGTTGCACTGTCAAAAGTGTTTCCCCTAAAGCAGATGGTACAAATGGTCAATGGTAGTTTAAAATGATTTCTAATGAAGGAATTAGAACTGTCTCATTGTCAATTCTTGCACTTTTGCTACCCCTCCCATCTCAATGCACCAGTGGTATACGGAAGTTAAACCATTTCCACATTCTATTTTCACTCTTTTAATGTAATTCTCTGATGTACACACACCTTTAGTAAAATGTGGAAAGTGCTTTGCCTGAATCCCTTCATAATTACTGTTTTATTGTCACCACAGGGAGGGTTTCTAGTGTGACTTTTAATGCAGTGAATTTAACACTCATGTGGAATCCATATTATAATTTAATTGAATGACCTCATTTATTTCTATAGCACTCTTCCCTTTTAGGTTATAATACTTAAGATTGAGCATATCTTAAATACTACAAGATTTGGTGCTATCTTTTTTTTTTTTTTTTTGTTCCAGCTTTATTGAGACATAATTCACAAACTCTACAATTCACCCATTTAAAGTATATAGTTCAAGGTGCTTTAGTATAGCTATAGACTTGTGCAACCATCATGACAACCAATTTCAGAACATTTTCATCACCACAAAATGAAATCCCATAGTGTCAATAGCCATCACTCCCCATTTTTCCCCATCCCCCTCAATTCTAGGCCACCATTAATCTCCTTTCTCTGTATATAGATTTGCCTATTCTGGACATTCATATGAATGGAGTTATACAACATGTGGTCCTTTCTAACTGGCTTCTTTCACTTAGCATGATTTTGTCAAGGTTCATCCATACAGTAGCATGTGGCAATACTTTGTTACTTTTTATTGCCAAATTGCCCATCACCCATTAGCAGCAATTGGATTCCAACTCATAGCGACCCTATAGGACAGAGTAGAACTGCCCCATAGTGTTTCAGGGAGTGGCTGGTGTATTCAAACAGCCGACCTTTTGGTTAGCAGCCGAACTCTTAAACACTGAGCCACCAGGTACCCTATTGCCAAATAATGTTCCATTATTTACATATGATTTAGCTCTTTTTAACATTTGCCTTTTCAAAGTTAATTATACTGAAAGACCAGGGCAACAAAATATAAATTTAAAATAAAGATTGGAAAAGTTAAAATAATTTGTGCAATTAGACTAACATCTTCTCCACCACACACATACCACCTCATTCAACACAGTACCAAAACCCCCCAAAAAATAAAGCAATTGCCGTTGAATTAATTCTGACTAATGGTGCCCCATGTGTTTCAGACTGGAACTGTGTTCCACAGGATCTACAATGGTTGTAATCATTTGGAAGCTGATCACCAGGTCTTTCTTACAAGGCATCCTGAGTAGATTTGAACCATCAATCTTTCAGTTAATAGCCAAGCATTTAACTGTTTGTGCCACCTAGAGACTTCTAAGAAACTGGAAATAAGGGCCATATAGACAGACACACATCTAAAAACCAAACCTGTTGCCATTGAGTGGATTATGACTCATAATGAACTTATAGGACAGAATAGAACTGCCCTATAGGGTTTCTAAGGAGTGGCTGGTGGATTCTAACTGTTGACCTTTTGGTTAACAGCTGAGCCTTAATCACTACGCTTTATCTTACTGAAATTATCAATGTTTGTCTTTTTTTTCCTATTATTTGTACCTAGTGCTCATAAGTGATACTTAGCACAGGTATTCCTAACAGAATTTCCTTCATTTTCATTCTTACAAAAAGTTTATCGAACTCTTTGCCTCTCCTAGCTTATCTAGACTGTGTCCATAGGGCCATGGCTTCATAAGAAATATGCCTATTTAAGGTATGTTCTTGAACAATGACTTCATTGTTGTTGAAAATAATTCTGTAGCTGTTCAAGTAATCACTTTTTCTTCTGACTGTTATTTTATGTTTAATGTATATAACTGTCTATCCATTTTCTTTCTCTCCATATATATGTCTCTCTCTGCATCTGTCTCCCTACATATATATGTGTGTTTAGACACACACAGACACACACATACACACATGTATCTATCATAATAATTTAAGTAAAAATTTAAATTATCTCAATATTCTAAATGTATATATACTAGTAGTTATTTAAAAACGTAGTTTCTTTAAATGAAATACTAATAATTCACACCCCAAAACTCAAACCAAACCCATTGCTGTCAAGTTAATTTCTACTCACACAATATCCCTAAAATATGAAAAGACTATCCTGACTCCCTTTACACCTGTTTTGTGCTGAGACAGAATGCAGAAGTTGAGAGTCATATGTAATATTTGGCAAAGTTATATACTCTAAAGTTCTGGGAACTTTATTTTTAAATCTGAAGCAGAGTAGAAGAAAGATAATATGCAAAAATGTAAAAAACTTCCAACTGTGAAGTGTGAGGTAATTTATAGAAGTTTTAGGTGATGGAGATAGAGAAAACAATGAGACAAATTGTCCAGAATTAAAAGGCATGAGTCCTCAGATAAAAAAGGTACTTCAAGAATCAGGCAGGAAAAACATACACACAGGCACACCTAGATATTTCATAGTAAAAACTGCTAAGCTGTAATCCATACAATGGAAACAGTAATGCAGAGAAAATGAATAAACTGGAGATATATTAACACTATATTTAAATACAAGAAGATGAAATTAAATGAAAAAATATTTACTAATACTGTAGCATAGCATAATAAGGAGACCCTGGTTGGTACAAATGGTTAAGTGTTTAGCAGCTAACCGAAAAGCTAGTGATTTGAATCCACAAAGAGGTGCCTCAGAAGGAAAGCCTGGAGATCTGCTTCAGAAAGATCACAGCCATTGAAAACCCTATGGAGCACAGTGTTACTCTGAAACACATGGGGTCAGCATGAGTCAGAATCAACTCAATGGCAACTGTTTTTTTTTTTTTTTTCCCCTTTCTTTATATCATGATATTATTTACATCAAGTTTTAGAGCATGGAAGATACATGTTTTTATGAATAAGTACATTTCTTATTAAACCTTAAAAATATGTGGCATCAGGAAGATAAATAACAAATTAACATTACAGGCTACTTCTGGAGAGAAATAAAGTGTAGCTCAATTATGTAGAGGATCACAGATAGTTTTAACTTGATCTGTAATACTTTAATTCTTTAAAACATATTGGAAAATATTAAAATATATGAAATCTCAAGGTTTGTGTATAAGAGTTCATTTTTTTGTTATGTTTGAAAAATGTGGTCATGAACAAAATTCTAGAAAAAAATACATGGAGTTTTGAGTGAAGTTTACAAATTGTGGTATTTTAGACAAGTTACCTACCCTCTTTGTGGCGGAGATTTCATACCTATAAAATGGTAGTTGCCCATATATGTCAATAGCACTGGAAAGGTTATTGTGCCCAGACATATAATAATATTTAATAAATATTAGTCAAAATTATTATTCACAAGTAATACAATTAAAACATGTATTATGTGTGAAGCACTGTGAGAAATAAAACCAACAACAAACCAGTAGGAAGCAGGGCCTTAGTTACAAATGACACCTGAAGTAAGTTGAGTGGGGCAACACTTACATGCATTATATAGTTAAATAAAGTATAAGACAATAAACAATAATTATCAAAGTTTTAAATGATATTGGATAAACTATATGAACGATGGAGCTTTTTTTTTCGCCCATTTATTTAAAGCAGGAAAAAAAAGTCTTTTTTTTTTTTTTTTTTGGATTGAGCTTTTTCTTTGTCTGAATGACTTACGAACTGTTATAAGATATAGAACGCCTACCACATCTATTGTATTTATCGTATACATCATTTTTTTTTAGTTTTGTTGAATACTTGCTCTCTTCCTTGGAACTGATATTTCACAAATGTAGCGTAGAACATGAAATCCTTCAGCGTTTATTCATCATGAGCAAATACCTACTTATGAATTCTTGTCTCAACAGCTAATTTAATTGGTGCATTTCAACTACTATTGCTTATTTCACACTTCAGTAGGTAAAGATGCATTAATAATCTAAGTTTCAAACTATAATTAACATTAGCTTTAGGCTCCTGACAATGAAATGATTACATTTTAATATATAGGTTGATAAACAAAGTTAATCTAACATATGAATAAACAGCAAAAATAACTTATATTTACTCATTTTTGCAAATTGATACATGTATTTACATGTTATCTAAAGCAGAAGAAATAAATGAACATCAAAGAAAAGGCATATAGGCAACCAGTATAACACCAAAACCTAGTCAATTCAATGCACAAAACTTAATCAGACATCTCAATCAAAACGTAATTTTTTAGTAAAAATTAAAAGATGTTATTAGTGTGATGAGATTTTCTTTCACAGTTTTCTGTGTTATTTAGTTAAATTTTATATCCCATTTTACTCTGTCCTTACTTGAATTGATTACTTGGCAAAGATTCCTGAATGATTAATTTGTTTGCTAAAATCTTGTTTAATCATAGCATACCATATTGTCTGACCACATTTATCTGGTGTTAGTATATTACCTTTCTGTTGAGAAAGAACATATTCATGACATAACTTTAACTGAATGATGAAAAATGTATTGTTGGCTCTATTTTTTATTCAGTGATACTTTCTGGGCTTTTCCAGTATATTTAAAAATGACAGTGTTCAGAGTGGTTCACAATCTAAATAACTGAGGTTGATAATGGTGGTATTTTAGCATCCTCAAACACCTCACATTTCTGGGCGCACAGTAGTAAGGAAAGAAAACTAACTCCTTTTTCAGGTAGGTTTAATTGTTCAGAACTTCAAAATGCACTGGTTGCTTAGACATGTCCAAATGCACACACTTTATCATTATTAAGATCTAGGATGGACTTTGAAACAAGCGAACAGAAATAAAATGAGGTAACCAAAAATTGGATTAAATACCCCATCTAAACTCAAATATGTCAGAATACAAAGCTAAGAAATACGACTTCTTATTTCTAAAACAATATTTGAGCCATTATGAGAACAAATTTGAAGTCACGTACAGTTTTTGATGTTTATGTTCTTTGACCTCTATAGATGGCTAGAATTTTGTATGAGTTGAGACTTAAAGAAGAAACTAATCAGGTGCTTACTATTTGGCAAAACTCAATGGGGACTTAAACAAAGGTAATTATTGTTAATCCTAATAACAAACTTACAAAATAAATAACATTCATCTTATTTTCCAACCAAAGCTAAGTTTCAGAGAGGTTAAGTGATTTGTCTCATGTCACAGAGTCAGGATCTGAAGATATTTGCTGATTTCAAAACAAGTATTATTTATAAGATAAAACACAATATTTCAATTGCTAAGCTAAATTAGAAGTGGTATGTAAAAAAACGTTTTTGTTTTTGTTTTTTAAATATTTTATTGTATTTCAGGTGAAGGCTTACAGAACAAACAGTTTCTCATGTAACAGTAGTACACATGCTGTTTTATGACTTTGGTTAACAACCCCACAACATTTTAACCCTCTGAATTCTCAGCTTCTTTTTTTTTTTGGGTGAAAATACACATAGCCAAAGATACACCATTTCAAAACTTTTTATGTACACATTTAAGTGACATTGACTATGCTCTGCCAATTGTGCTGCCATTCTCACCCAAGATGAAGGCTTACAGGACAAAATAGCCTCCCATTTAACAGTTACTACAAATGTTGCCCTATAACAGTGGTTAACAATCTCACAACACATCAACAGTATCCTTACTCAACTTGTGTTCCTTATCATCAGCTTCCTACTCCCCCTCTGCCTTCTGGCCCTTGTCACTGGACTCCTGTACCTCGTTAGTCTCATTTAGTTTTACTGGGCTGTCCACTCCCAGGCTGAACAGTGAACCTCGAAGGTAACTTCACCTCTGAGCTGAAAGGGTGTCTGGGGGTCATGCTCTTGAGGTTTTTCCAGTCTCCTTTAGGCCAGTAAATCTGGTCTTTTTTTTCTTTTTTGTGAGTTAGAATTATGCTCTACATCCTTCTCCAGCTCTGTCCAGAAACCTCTGTTGTGATCCTGGTCAGAGCAGTCAACGGTGGTAGCTGGGCACCATCTAGCTGTACTGGACTCAGTCCGGTGGAGGTCTTGGTAGCTGTGGTCAATTAGTCCTATGGACGAATCATTTCGTTGTATCCTGTTCTCTTCATTCTCCCTTGCTCCCGAAGGGATGAGACCAGTGCAGTGTCTTAGATGGCCGCTCACAGGCTTTTAAGACCCCAGACACTACTCACCAAGGTAGAATGTAGAGCATTATCTTTATAAGTACTGTCATGCCAATTGAGCTAGACGTTCCCCGAGACCATGGTCCCCAGAGCCCTCCATCCAACAACTCAGTCCCTCGGGGAGTTTGGATGTGTCCATGGGGCCTCCATGACCTTTCCTTGTGCAGGTTGTGTTAGTTTCCCCTGTACTGTGTACTGTCTCACCTCTCACCCAAGATATCACTTATCTATTGCCTATTTAGTATTTCCCGCCCCCTCCCCTCCCAACCCTGGAAACCAACAAGGATTGTTACATTTCGTGTATGAACTTTTTCATGGGTTTTTACAATAGAGGTCTTATACAATATTTGTCCTTTTGTGATTGACTTATTTCACTCAGCGTAATGTCCTCCAGTTTCATCCATGTTATGAGATGGTTCACAGATTCATTGTTGTTCTTTCTCGTTGCATAGTACTCCATTGTGTGTATGTACCATCGTTTGTTTATCCATTCATCTGTTGATGGGCACCTACGTTGTTTCCATCGTTTTGCTATTGTGAACAGTGCTGCCATGAACATAGGTGTGCATATGTCTATTCGAGTGACGACTCTTATTTCTCTAAGATATATTCCTAGGAGTGGGATTGCTGGATTGAATGGTATGTCTATTTCTAGCTTTCTGAGGAAATGCCATATCATTTTCCAAAATGGTTGTATCATTTTGCATTCCCACCAGCAGTGTATAAGAGTTCCCATCTCCCTGCAGCCCCTCCAACATTTGTTATTTCCAGTATTTTTGATTCGTGCCAGTAATGCCAGGGTGAGATGGTATCTCATTGTGATTTTAATTTGCATTTCTCTAATGGCTAGTGAACGCGAGCATTTCCTCATGTGTCTGTTGGCCATTTGAATGTCTTCTTTGGTGAAGTGTCTGTTCATTTCCTTTGCCCATTTTTTGATAGGATTGTTTGTCTTTTTGTTGTAGAGGTGTTGGATTTTCTTGTAGATTATGGATATTAGACCTTTGTCTGACTTGTACTGTCCCAAAATTTTTTCCCAGTCTGTAGGTTCTCTTTTGACTCTTTTGATGAAGTCTTTTGAAGAGCATAGGTGTTTGATTTTTAGAAGATCCCAGTTATCTAGTTTATCTGTTGGGTTTTGTGTGTTGATGTTTATGGTTTGTATCCTGTTAATGCCATGTATTACGGCCTGAAGTGTTGGTCCTATTTTTTCTTCTATGAACTTTATGGTTTTAGGCTATATATTCAGGTCTTTGATCCATTTTGAAGTAGTTTTTGTATATGGTGTGAGGTATGGGTCCGGTTTCATTTTTCTGCAAATGGATATCCAGTTTTGCCAGCACCATTTGTTAAAAAGACTGTCTTTTCCCCATTTGATGGACTTTGGGCCCTTGTCGAAAATCAGGTCACTGTAGGTGGATGGATTTACATCTGGGTTCTCAATTCTGTTCCATTGGTCAATGTCTCTGTTGTTGTACCAGTACCAGGCTGTTTTGACTACTGTAGCTGTATAGTAGGTTCTGAGGTCAGGTAGTGTGAGTCCTCCAACTTTATTGTTCTTCTTCAGTAGTGCTTTACTTATTCGGGGCTTCTTCCCTTTCCATATAAAGTTAATAATTAGTTTTTCAATCTCTTTGAAGAATGTTGTTGGTATTTGGATCGGGATTGCATTGTATTTGTAAATTGCTTTAGGTAGAATTGTGATTTTCACAATGTTGAGTCTGCCTATCCATGAGCATGGTATGTTTTTCCATTTATGTAGATCCCTTTGGGTTTCATGCAGCAGTGTTTTGTAGTTTTCTTTGTTTAGGTCTTTTACATTCCTGGTCAGATTTATTCCTAAGTATTTTATCTTTTTAGGGACTATTGAAAATGATATTGATTTCCTGATCTCCTTTTCATCGTTCTCTTTACTGGTGTATAGGAATCCAACTAATTTTTTAATGTATATCTTGTATCCTGCTACTCTGCTGAATCTTTCTATTAGTTCCAGTAGATTTCTCGTGGAGTCTTTAGGGTTTTCTATGTATAGTATCATATCATCTGCAAACAGGGAGAGTTTAACTTCTTCATTAGCAGTTTGGATGCCCTTTATTTATTTCTCTTGCCTTATTGCTCTAGCAAGAACTTCCAGTACAATGTTAAATAGGAGTGGTGATAAAGGGCATCCTTGTCTTGTTCCTGTTTTCAAGGGAAATGTTTTCAGCCTCTCTCCATTAAGAATGATGTTGGCTGTTGGTTTTGCATAGATGCCCTTTATTATGTTGAGAAATTTCCCTTCTTTACCTATTTTATTGAGAGATTTTATCAGGAATGGGTGTTGGACTTTGTCAAATGCCTTTTCTGCGTCAATTGAGATGATCATGTGATTTTTTTCTTTCCTTTTATTTATGTGGTGAATTACATTGATGGATTTTCTAATGTTAACCCATCCTTGCATACCTGGTATGAATCCTGCTTGGTCGGGGTGTATTATTTTTTTGATATGATACTGAATTCTATTGGCTAGAATTTTGTTCAGAATTTTTGCATCTATATTCATGAGAGATATTGGTCTGTAATTTTCTTTTTTTGTGATGTCTTTGCCTGGTTTTGGTATCAGCGTTATGCTGGCTTCATAGAATGAATTTGGAAGTGTTGCTTCCTCTTCTATGCTCTGAAATAGCTTGAGTAGAACTGGTACAAGCTCTTCTGTAAATGTTTTGTAGAATTCTCCAGTGAAGCCATCTGGGCCAGGGCTTTATTTGGTTGGGAGTTTTTTTTATTACCTTTTCAATCTCTTCTCTTGTTATGGGTCTGTTCACATTTTCAACATCACTTTGTTGTACATTGGGTAAGTTGTGTGTTTCTAGAAATTTATCCATTTCCTCTAGGTTTTCAAATTTGTTGGAATATAGTTTTTCATAATATTCTGTTACAATCCTTTTTATTTCGGTTGAGTCTGTTGTAATGTCCCCCATTTCATTTCTTATTTGGGTTATTTGTGCCCTCTGCTGTTGTTCTTTTGTCGTTCTTCTCATTGGTTTGTCGATTTTGTTGATTCCTTCAAAGAACCAACTTTTGGTTTTGTTGATTCTTTCTATTGTTTTTCTGTTCTCTATTTCATTTGTTTCTGCTCTGATCTTTACTATCTCCTTTCTTCCGGTGGTTGTAGGCTTTTTTTGTTGTTCTCTTTCTATTTGTTTGAGTTCTGTAGTTAATGTTTTGATTTTGTCCCTTTCTTCTTTTTTGATATGTGCATCTATTGCTATCAATTGTCCTCTGAGGACTGCCTTTGCTGTGTCCCAAAGGTTTTGGTATGATGTGTTTTCATTTTCATTTGATTCTAGAAATTTTTTAATTTCATCTCTGATTTCTTCTATTACCCAGTTATGTGTAAGCAGGGTATTATTCAGTTTCCATGTAGATGATTTTGTTACCTTGTTCTTTCTAGTGTTAATTTCTACCTTGATAGCATTGTGCTCAGAGAAGATACTTTGAATTATCTCAACGTTTTGGATCTTGTTGAGGATTGCTCTGTGGCCTAAGATATGATCTGTTCTGGATAATGTTCCATGTGCGTTGGAAAAGAATGTGTACTTTGCAGCGGTTGGATGGACTGTTCTATATATGTGTATGAGTTCAAGTTGGCTGATTGTGCCCTTTAGGTCTTCTTTATCTTTTCTGAGTTTCTTCTTAGTTGTTCTGTCCTTTACTGAGAGAGGTGGTTTGAAGTCTCCTACTATTATTGTGGAACTGTCAATTTCTCTTTTCAGTGTTTTTAGAGTTTGTTTTATGTATTTTGGAGCCCTGTCATTGGGTGCGTAGATGTTTATTATGGTTATGTCTTCATGATGGATCGTCCCCTTAATCATTATATAGTGTCCTTCTTTGTCTTTTATGGTAGATTTTGTGTTAAAGTCTATTTTATCTGAGATTAGAATTTCCACTCCTGCTCTTTTTTGGTAGTTGTTAGCTTGATATATTTTTTTCCAACCTTTGATTTTTAATAAATTCACATTTTTGTTTCTAAGGTGTGTCTCTTGTAGACAGCATATTGATGGATCCTGTTTTCTTATCCATTCTGCCACTCTCCGTCTCTTTATGGGTGCATTGAGTCCATTTACATTCAGTGTAAATATTGATAGATGGAAGTTTGTTGCTGTCATTTTGTAGTGCTTTTTTTTGTGGTGCTGAAGTTTTCTTTGTTCTTCTTACTCTCTTTTGCTGAGTTACTTTTTTTTGTGGATTTTGTGTTCATTTCTTTTGTTTTTGTTGGTTTTCTTTTTGCTGAGACTTTATGTTTTTCGTCTTTATTTTTATGAGTTTGTTTTTTAATTTTCTTTGTGGTTACCATGAATTTTACCCTTATCTTTGTAAGTTTGAAGCAGTCTACCCTTACTTGGTATCGCCTTGCCTTCCTCTCCATTAGAAGGTTCTATACCTATGCCGTTTGTTCCCTCTTTCATTGTTTTGATGTTGTTGTCATCCTTTGATTGATTGCTCTGATTCCCTGTTGTTTTTCTTTTGGTTTTGGATAGTCCTCAATAGTTCATTTCCTAGAATTGTATCTGGTTCGTATGAACCTGCGTCCTAGGTCCTAGGTCCTGCCTGAGGGCTGAAGCTGTTTGTCCTCAGATCGAAGAACTCCCTAATAATTCTTGTAAGTTTGGTTTGACTTTTGCATATTCCCTTAGTTTCTGTTTATCTGGAAATGACCTAATTTCACCATCAAATCTGAACGAGAGTTTTGCAGGATATATTATTCTTGGCTGACAATTTTTTTCTTTCAAGATTTTATATATGTCATCCCGCTGCCTTCTTGTCTGCATGGTTTCTGCTGAATAATCTGAGCTTAGTCTTATTGTTTCTCCTCTGTATGTGACTTCTTGTGTTTCACGAGCTGCTCTCAGGATTCTTTGTTTGTCTTTAGTTTTGACGACTGTGAATATGATATGTCTTGGTGATTTTCTTTTTGGGTCTCTTCTATATGGGGTTCATTGAGCTTCTTGGATGGCCATCTTTTCATCTTTCATGATATTGGGAAAGTTTTCTGTCAGCAGTTCCTCAATGATCCTCTCTGTGTTTTCTGTTTTCTCCCCCTGTTCTGGGATGCCAATCACTTGTAAGTTTTTGCTTTTAATTCTCTCCCACATAACTCTCAAGGTCTCTTCATTTTTGTTTGTTCTTTTTTCTGAGTTTTCCTGAAACAGAGTTGTATCCAAGTGTTTGTCTTCAGTTCCACTGATCCTGTCTTCCACGGTTTCAAATCTACTTCTCAGCCCTTCTATGACACTGTCCATTTCTGAAATCTTGTTTATCTTTTGGATTTCTAATTGTTGTTTTTGTATAATTTCGAGTCATGTATTTATTTTGGCATTTTCTTCCTGCATCATTTTCCTGAATTCTTCCAATTTTTTGTCTGTATTTTCCATAAATTTGTCTATTTTTTCCTCATGTTTGTCAGCTTTTTCCTCGGTTCTTGGAAAATTCCGAGTATTAGTGATTTGAGTTCCCTATCAGGTACTTCTAGTGCATTTTCTTCCACAGGAGAGTTATCTGGTGTTTTAATTTGGACGCCTATTGGAGCCATCTTGTCTTGTTTTTGTAAATGTTTTGATATTGTTTGCTGTTTTTGGGGCATTCAGTAGATATTTCTCTCATTTATTGATTGTAGATTTTTTTTTTGTTTGTTTCGTCCTTCTGGTACAGCTGAGCACATCTAGCTGAAGAGGAACCACTGGTATGGGTTGTTTGTGGCACTCACCGCAGCCACCAGGACGGTCGGTAGTCAGTGCTGGGCAGGTTCCAATAGGGCGTGCCTGCGCAGCTTGGTGGTGTGATGTCAAGTGTATGGTGCAGGTAGGCAGGATGCAGCGGGTAGATGGTTATGTATGAAGCTAAGCTGGATATGGGAGAGAGGAGAGAGGAGCAAGAGTGAAAAGCATACAAACATAAAAGAATGCTAGGGGAGCTTGTCGTTGGAATGGACAGATGAGAGACTATGGGATGGAGGAAACCAGAAGGGGGAAGAGAAAGAAAAGGAAAGAATGAACAAATAAAAATCAGAAAAGTTAAAGAACTGGAAAGTTCCCAGGGATCCCACCAATGAAGCTATGAGGTCTGGGGGAGTCGGTCTCAGGTTTCACAGCACAGCCTGGCCAGAAGTTGCAGAGGCATACATCGCCTGGTATTCAGGGATCAGAAAGAGAAGGAAGAGATAGAGAGATGAGAAATTGAGCAATGAAGAAAGACAAAAGTGAAAAAGAGGTAAAAGAAAACAAAACTAATCAAAAAAGAAAAAAAATAAAATTAAAAAAAAAAAGCAACACCAGCAGTCAGTGAATGGCACTCAGAGAGCCAGCCAGTGTGGGCTGGTGTTTCTGGACAAGAGACTGTGTCCATGAGAAACAGAGGAGGCCGAGTGTGAGTGAAGAAGTGTGGAGAGTGGAAAGCGTATATCACAAATTGCCTGAGCTCTGGGGACCCTCAGAAAGGAGCTAAGAGGGTGCAAGGAGCCAGGCACCCGAGTGAAAGGAGGGGGAGGTGGCGAGAGGCAAGCGAGAAACCAAAAGAAGCAGGAGGAAAAAAAAGAAAAAAAAAAATAAGCCACACCAGCAGCCAACAAACGGCACCCAGAGAGCCCCCGCTCAGGCGCACGGATTCCAAGCAGCTGGCAGTCTCAGGTCAAGAGACCATGGCCAAGGGAAGCAGAGAGGAGAACGAACAAAGTCCCCGGGATCTCACCAGCGCGGCAGCCCAGACCTGGAAGCAGCCACACGCCTGAACGCAGCCCCACAGCCCTGCAGGAGAGAGCAAAGAGGGCGCTCAGAACCAGGCACCCGAGCAAAAGGAGGGCGAGGCAGCGAGAGGCAAGTGAGAAACCAGAAGAAGAAGAAAAAGCCACACCAGCAGCCAACAAACGGCACCCAGAGAGCCCTTGCTCAGGTGTGCGGATTCCAAGCAGCCGGCATTCTCGGGTTAAGAGACTGTGGCCACGGGAAGCAGAGGGGAAAACAAACAAAGGCCCCGGGATCTCACCAGCACGGCAGCCCAGACCTGGAAGCAGCCACACGCCCGAACATAGCCCCACAACCCCGCAGGAGAGAACAAAGACGGCGCTCGGAACCAGGCACCCAAGCAAAAGGAGGGGGACGCGGCAGAAAAAGCTACACCAGCAGCCAACAAACGGCTCTCAGAGAGCTGCTGGCCCTGGCGCGTGGAATCCAAGCACCGGCGCCCCCTGGCCCAGGGATCCTGGCCACGGGAAGCAGGGGAGTCCCAGCCGAGGTGGAGAGGGGTCAGGGGTGGGAAAGCACACACCACAATTTACTGGTTGTTCCGTCTCCCACTGGGCGCTCCGCAAGGCTGCTTTCCCGTTCTCCCGTTTGCTGGTCTCCGATAGGAGTCCAAGATGGTGGATCCGCGCTGCATCAGCTGGTAGGGAATCTCTGCATGAGTCTCTCCTCGCTCTCCATTCTCTTTCAGTATTCTCACTCCGTTTGGTGTTTGGCTGAGTTCTTTATCTCTTCATTTGATGTTCTAGGGTTTCAGGACTGTTGATTCTCTGTTAGGCTTAGTTTTTCAGACCTTTGTTGTGGAGGGATGGCATGGTGCTTCTGCCTACAGCGCCATCTTGCCGGCCAGCCTCGTAAAAAAACGTTTTGTTGTCTAGTGCCATCGAGTCACTTTCAACTCATGATGACCCCATGTGTGCAGAGTAGAACTGCTCTATAGGGTTTTCAAGGCTGTGACCTTTAAGGAAGCTGATCACTTGTCCTTTTCTTCCTAGTTGCCATGAGGTGGGTTCAAATCACCAACCTTTTGGTTACCAGCCAAGTGTAAACTATTTGCGCTCTCCAGGGATCTATATTAAAAAATATACCTTACTATATGCTTGCTACTCTTTTAACTGCCTTACAAGGATAATCATATTTATCAAATGAGAATTCTAAGGGCCAGAGAAGTTTAATAACTTGCCCAGGTCACCTGGCTAGAAAAGAGCAAGTCCAGACTGAGACCCCAAGAGTTTGACTCAAGTATTATTGTTTACCACAGCATTGTTACCTTTCATCTTTAAAACATTTGAATTGGGTACACATTTCACTTTTTTATAAATATATTATCATGTCTAAAATCAAGGTTGATGTCATAACAAAATAAGTCTCCCTTTCCACCCAAAGATGATTCTATATCTTTCCTAGAGTTGACTGAGATAGTTTCTTCTTCTCCTTTTATTTGTTTTTTTGCATTATTCTAATTATGGTAATTATATAATATCAATATCTCAGTATTGCATTCTTTCAGGTTATTCATTAGGTGTGAGATTGATCTCTTGTAACTTTTAAGATAATCTGACGAGATGGCATTAAGAATACATTAATTAAATCAGAAGTTATAATAAAGATATACATTTTTTTTTTATCCCCAGGAAGGCTTAACATTTCATTCCCTTTCTTCTATTTGTGCTCAATAATCCCAAATGTCATGAATAATTACATTTAGTTAATGCAAACGATTGAGCTAGAATTTCTACCAGATGCTATTACAATCACTGTTTTTTGCAGTTTAAATTTTAGGCAATTGTTTGGAGACAAAATGAAAAGAAAATGGATATTTGCTTTATTGAAACAACTAGTTATGTGTTATGTTTCTGTTCAGGTATCTAGTGTCATGTGCCAACTGTATTCTTCCAATCTTCATACATGGCAAATAACAGTAATTTCAAACCAAATCAACCAAAGTTGTTAGAAACATTGGAAACATTTGATTAGACTGTGGCATGAAAAGGCCATGTCCTCTCATAGTAAAATTACTCTTTACCAGCCTAAAGACTATATTAATTTCATGAACAAAACAACCAAAGTAATTCTTCAACCTTGTTCCTTGAGCCTCTGACTTGCCTGTAGATGGTGTTAAAAATAACGGCTTTCAGGTTTCAATTCTAGACGTTATAAATTAGTAGGACCAGAGGGCTCAGGAATCTGCATTTTCAAAAAGCAGCACACCCCCTCCTCCATTTTTCCTGCCCACTAGAGCTTTTTCTAATGCAGGTAGTCCACGAACTTCATTTGAGAAATAGTACGGGAGGGCAGTCAGCGGCGGTTCAGTGCTAGAATTCTCTCCTGACATGTGGAAGACCCAGGTCCAATTATTGGCCAATGTACATGTGTAGCTACCATTCATCTTTCCGTAGAGACTCCAGTGTTGCTACAATGTTGAAACTGGTTTCAGCAGAGCCTCCACACTAAGACAGACTAGGAAGAAAGGCCTGGTGATCTGCTTCTGAAAACCATCCAATGACAGCCCTATGGATCACAAGGGTCTAATCTTGTTGTGCGTGGGGTCTCCATGAGTTGGGGGCTGACTCCACAGCAGGTAACAAAAATAACATGGGTCATAAAGCTAGCTGTGCATCAGAATTGCACAGGATGTGATTTGACCATTTACATTACCAAGATATTGGATACTTTCATAGAACTCCACATCAAATTTCTGCAGCACATCGTTGAATGAACCACTGGCCCATGCAGTTGAAGTCACTCATGACCATCAGAGAGATAGATGGTTATTTCCTTCCTTCCTTTTTTTAAAAATAATTACAATGAACCTTCCTATTTTTGTTAAATCTTTGTCCTGAAATAGACTGTGCCATTTCTTATTCTTGTAACAATCTGTCACTAAAAAGAATTTGAAATTCAATCTAATATTCTCTGAGAAATACAATAGAGGATGTTTCTTGTCATCTCCTCTGTACTACTACTCATTGTCTGTTTCATTTCTTCCTCCCTCTCTCCCTCCCTCCCTCCTTCCTTCCTTTCCTTCTTCTCTCTCCCTTTTTAAGGACTGTTTGGTTTTCCAGTGACTCCATGCTGCTTTTTTATTAATGAGACTCAAGAGAACCTGTAAACACACTCATCAAAATGGTGATTGATGGTGGAATTGACAGGATCTTGAAAGCTGCCTTTTTTGGATTTGGCACAATACTTATAGAAGCCGAGTGGCCTTTTGTCTGGCATTAATTCGGCTAATAGTCAGTACAGTATTAAAATTCAGGATAATTGATTCATGAAATGAATTTTCTCAGGCAACAAAGATTATAATAAAATTATGAATCCAATCTCCAACTCCTACCCTCCCCACCAGTGCAACTACAATATGAATAGAAAAGGGCACCTATTCTCATTATGATCTTTAGATTTTCATCATCAGGGCTAATTCTAATGTCACACTATGGATGATGAGTAGTTGAAATCCAATTTGAATGCATAATACCACATTTAATTTACACTACCACCTGTCAATAGGAGATAGACTAAGGCATATCTTCTGAGATATCCATAGGGAATGTTCAATTATAATTAACCTTCCTATTTTTGTTAAATCTTTGTTCTGAAATAGATTGTGCCGTTTCTTATTCTTGTAACAATCTGTCACTAAAAAGAATTTGAAATTCCATCTAATATTCTCTGAGAAATACAGTATCATCTCCTCTGTACTACTATTGATTGTCTATTTCCTTTCTTCTCCATGGGTTAATTATGACTAAGGTTGTAATCATAGCGTAGGTGTAGGATACTTTGGCAGGCTGTGGAAAATGATTTTCCATAAACTATATTGAATACAATATATGGTAAATGGAAAAAAATTCATTTTTTCTAACCCAGTGTTAATGAGGGGAAAACAATACTAATTTAAATATTATAATCTTATAGTCCATTAATAACATATGAATTCATGTTATAATGTAGATAATTTTGTAATAATACTTTTAAGCAGAAATGAATTGCTGTGTATCTATAGCCTAAAAACCATAAAAAAATAATTTAGGTGTTACCTCTAAACAATGTAATAATGAGAAAATAGTGTTTGCTGAAAACCAGGTATCCTGTTTAAGAGTATAACTTCTAGTCAGTCAATTTATTGACGGTTGAAAATATTACTTCTTTTCCTTTACCTTCTTTCCATGGCAATTTATAAAATTAATGAGTCTGCACAACTCCCCTACCCTGTGCGTTTCAGAGTTACATAAAGGTGTATTATGGCTCTCCACTCATGAGGCGAAAGGGCGAAAAGAGCAGAGGCTATGCTTACGTTTTAGAGACACTTTTTTAATAGGTTCAGTGAGAAGAGTCAGCATGAATCAACTATTTTGCAGGTGATAGACAGAGAATACCTGGGTGGCACAAAGGTTAAGTGCTGGAATACTAACCAGAAGATTGGCAGTTCAAATCTACCCAGAGGGGCCTTGGGAGACAGGCCTGGAGATCTACTTCCCAAAGGTCACAGACTTGAAAACCCTGTGGAGCAGTTCTACTCTGTACACATGGGGTGTCCATGAGCCAAATCTGACAACTAACAACAACAGGAGGTCAAGCATGCAGGCTTTGCAGACAGAGTCATGATCAAATCCTACTGACACTGTGTGTACTTGAACTAGCTACTCTACAAAACCAGTTGCTCTAGAGTCTATTCTAACTCATGGCGACTCCATGTGTGTCAGAGAAGAACTGCCCTCGTAAGGTTTTCAATGGCTGATCTTTCAGAAGTAGATGGCCAGGCCTTTATTCAGAGATGCCTCTGGCTAGACTCAAACCACCAAGCTTTTGGTTAGCAGCAGAGCTCCTCAAACATTTGTACCACTCAGGGAGGCAAAGAATAATAACAGCAACCCACAAAGGATAGTATAAGTTTTAAACGTGATCAAAGGCTTCTAGTGCTAGTACCCAACATAAAGGAAGCACCGAATAAAAGCCAGCTAATATTCTACTTATATATTATATATAGTTTAACTCTAATTCTATGAAATGATTGGATTTGCTCTTTTAAAGTGTTCTTGAAAAGAGAAAGATAAATTTTAAATTCTTTCTGCTTCCGATTTTCATTGAGCCATACAAATTCTATTTTTTTTGAGCCCATTAAAAGCACAAGCACAGTTCAAAGACAGAAAAGTCCAGCATAAACCTGAGTAAGAAGGAAGGATTCAGATTCTGGATTGACCCAAATTTTTTCAGAATATACCTGACCATCAAAAAATAATTGGTACCACGTACGTAATTAAAAATAAAATGAGTCAATACACAAAATCCACTGGAACAGTGCCTAGCACATAGTATGCAATGGAAAAAAAATGAGCTCTCAATACAATTATTTTAAAAAATACTTCTGATAAGGTTTGTCTGTAAAATGTGAATTTAGCTCTTTTTAGGATAAAACATGTTCACCTATAGACAATGAGGAATCTGATAATCTCTGTTTTCTTATCAGAAGAAAGGGGAGTATTGTCATACTTTTTATAGCCATCTGCTTTGAATATCTACTTATCCGAAAGCAAATTTGAATGGCACAGTACTTTTGTAGAAATAAATAGCATTTCATACTCTAATAACACAATCTTAAAAGTAAAAAGTGGAATTTCATAATACTTAAAATGTACCCTGGGGCCAGTAGGCTTGCATTTGGATCCTAACTCTACAGCTACAAGTTACCTCTGTGCCTCAGTTTCCTGATCTGCAAAACATGGGTAAAAATAGTTCTTCATACAGAAGTTCCTAGTGAGGATTTAATGAGTTAATAGTTGTGAAACATTTAAAATAGCGATTGGTACATTACAAATGCTATGTTGGTAACTATTGAAAGAAGTACATTTACCTTCATATTTTCCTTTAACTGAAATACACATAATCTTTTTCACCTACAATAAAAACCTGCCCCTACATACTTCAACTCAGATTTGGTGATCAAATTTCATGGCTTGACTCTATTTTAGGAAAGAACAAATGACCACCTGAAGGATGTTTGCCACTTACGACTCTATGTCATTTCTCACTTAATCTTCATGAAACCTCTACAAGGCATTTATTCTTATCCTCGTTTTAGAGATGAGGAATGCGTGGCTGATGGAAACACATTTTTAGACTTTCCTTGAATGCCTTGTAATCACAGTCAAGCAGGAGAATAAGTGAAACCTAAACATTTGCAGAAAATCATACATACATTTTCACATAATGTCTGCTTTTTTGAAAGGAAGAAAGACATTATCTCCTTAATGAGATCAGGAGGCCCATTTTCCAATTGGAAGTTGATTGTGTATGGAATTACCTTTTGCCCTGAGGCCACATTATCAAGATTACAGGTGAATTTCTATGCCCCGTTTAGCAATCCTGAAGATTAAGTCCAGGAAAGGGAGCTTCAGTTCTCTAGGAGAAGTTTATTCACTTAATGCATCTCCTATAATGGCAGGTGTGACCTCACCCCACTATTTGCAATGGTGGTGGTAACCACACAAGATCTGTTCCAATGTTCGTATTCCCTATGACGCTCAAACTACAACTCCCACACTCTAGTCACATAATGGATGTGAAACATGAAGGAATTTTAGATGTTAGATATGTACATTAAATCAATAAAAGACACACACATATCAATCTCCTCCCCCACCCCAGTAACAGTCAAAAGAAATAAAAATGAAAGATGCCCTGCATATCCTAGGATCTTTCAACCACTTGTAAGGATTTAGTTTGATTTTTTTTTTAAAACTTGGTAAGAGAATGTTAGTTTTTTCTTGTATATCATTGTCAAATGGATTTTTTTATATACCTTTACTTTCCTTCTTCAAACAAAGCTCTTCTTTAAGCTAGCATGTGATTTTCCTTTTGAGTAGCTAATTTATTTATTAGTATTACCTGTAGATAACTAATGACAGACAAGCTACCCAGGGAAGGAAGCAGGCCCTTCTGTTCCCCAGGTGATTTATATTTCTTGATGCTAACCTGTTTCTATCTATATTCGCTTTTCTCAAAACTTCCACCGAGCAAAAGAAGACATTCTGCTGTTTCGTTTTTCTTTCACTTTTTTAATCACAAATAATAAGTTTAAAGTACTGAAAACATATATTTCTTGATAAAGGAAAAAAACAATACAGGAAAGTCAAGCATATATTCTACACGTAAAATGCAAGATTTCAGAACAATTTGATTCATTTATTCAGGAGCTAGTAAGTAAAAAATACATTTTAATATTTACTCCATGGCATGCAACATACATTTAAAGAGTTAATGATAGATAATAGTGCAGGACATAATAACAAATATGGATTAAGCTTCCTAATGGCTTTAGATTGTAAGTATTTGTAATTAACTTCAGTTTCAGACATCGGACATTAACTATGTGTATATGGTTGGATAAATACAATGTTTATGAAAAAGTCAGTTTGGAATTCAATATATTGTATGTGTTTCAATAAGGATACAATTTACATAAAAATCTCCTCTTTAACAGCATTATGAAATTTACATTTTACCTGTTCTTAAAGAAGTTCTTTTCTGTGCAACTTTTTTTTTTTAATTGTGGTAAAATATATATAAGAAAAAAATGTCATTTTAACTATTTTTAAGCACACAATTTAGTAACACTAATTACATTCACCATGTTGTACAATCATCACCACTATCAGTTTCTAAATTTTTTTTTTATCACCCCAGACAGAAACTCAGTATCCCTTAAGCAGAAACTCCCCATTCCCTCTCCCCCACCCCAGCCCCTGGTAATCACTAATAAATTTTTGTCTCAATGCATTTGCCTACTCTAGATATTTCAAATAAGATGAATCATACAACATTTGTCCTTTTGTGACTGACTTCTTTCACTTAGTATAATGCTTTCATGGTTTATCCATGTCATAGCATGTATCAGAACTTTGTTTCTCTTTACAGCTCAATAATATTCCGTTGTATATATAGACTAAAACCAAATCAAACCAAACCCATTGCTGTTGAGTCGATTCCAACTTATAGCGACCCTATAGGACAGAGTAGAACTGCCCCATAAGGTTTCCAAGGAGCAGCTGGTGGTTTCAAACTGCCAACCTTTTAGTTCACAGCTGAGCTCTTAAACACTGTGCAAACAGGGCTCCATATATAGACTACATTTTGCTTTTTCATTCATCTGTTGATGGACATGTGTTTTTTCTGCCTTTTGACTATTATGAATAATGCTGCAATGAACATTGATGTACAACTACCTTTTTTAGTCCCTGCTTTCAAGTCTTTTTTGTATATACCTAGGGGTAGAATTGTTGGATCATATGGTAATTCTATGTTTAACTTTGTGAGGAACTACAAGCTATTTTCTGCAGCAACTGTACCATTTTACATTCCCACCAATAATGCATGAGGGTTCCACTTTCTCTGCATCCTAGCCAACCAATAATGCGTAAGGGTTTCACTTTCTCTGCATCCTAGCCAATACTGGTTATTTTCACTTTTTCTACTAATAGCCATCTTATTGGGTGTGAATTAGTATATCATTATAGTTTTGATTTTTCATTTTCCTAGTTACTAAGGATGTAGGACACCTTTTCATGTGTGTATATCTTCTTTGGAGAAAAGACAATTTAAGGCCTTTGCTCAATGTTAGTAGGATTGTTAGTCCTTTTGTTGTTCTTTATATTTATAATATATTTATATATATTTATAATATATTTATATTCTGGATATTAAACCATTATCCAATATGTGGTTACCTATTATTTTCTCACATTTTCTAGATTTCTCTTCATGTGCTATTTTTTATGCAGTTAGTTCTTTGCCTGTCAACATAGTTAAAAATAAATAAAAAGAATAACTGTTAAATATCTAGTTATTTTAAACAAAAACTTAAATGTTTTAAGTACTTGAAAAATTTAATTTAGTGATATTTTTCCCTGTAATCCAATGGGCATTTCAAATGAGCACATGATTTCGAATATCCAGCATGATTTTATAAAATTCTATAACTGGGAAATCAAAGGGAAGAAATCCTGAATTATTGTGTGGCAACCATGATAGGAAATTACTCTCAATTCTGTATAATTCAACAATTTCTTAGTCACCTCACAATACTTCTTAGTCCTGCCTCAGGGTAAAAGTTGAACACAAGTAGAGCCTGATTCTATGTTGACAGAAAGGTTTCTTATCATTCTCATTGATTAATCAGATTATCCTAACTACTAACAATAGAGGGACACTTCAATTAGGGAGTTGTACATGCGTTTATGTTATTTTAAACCTAACATGACATTCTATATACAAAACAGAATGATGGTTCTCAGCCACCAACTTATCAAACATGTCTCTCCCCCAGCCTTTTCATGTTGGAAAATATTATCACACTTCACCCAGTTGCTTAGGGCAAAAACTTGAAAGTTATCCTAGATTCCTCCCACTCTGATACAAATAATCAGTATACTATACAGATTCTACTTCCAAAATACTTCCCAGACCCAACTACTCACCATATGTACAGCTATAATGCTTGTTCAGCTTACAATCATCTCTTACAAGGGATGTTGCAATAACACCCACATTTATCTCCTTACTTCTAGTCTTAATATCACCATCTATTCTCCATAGAACAGCTAAGATGATCCCTGAAATAGTTAAAACAAGCCATGCTTCTTCCCAACTGAGAGCTTGCTCAATGGCTCCCTGTTATAATTAGAATAAAATCTTGATTGCTTGTTAAGGCCTACAGTGGCCTATATTACGTAGCATTTCCTAGCTCTCAGAATGCATCTTGCCTTGTTTCTTACACTACACCCACCTTTTAATCTTGTTCCTGATTCAGAACCTCCCTTGATCTTTGCAAGGCTTATTCCTTCAGTACTTTCAAGTCTCTCTTTGAAAGTAATCTCTTTTGAAGGCTTTCTCTGTCTAAATATCCAAAGATGTGCTGATAAACTGGCTTTCGGAGCAGAGAGAGGGAAATGCAACAACTATCTGTGGCCTTCGCTAATTTCCATCGTGGTGAACATAATACTCCACCGTGTCTGATTTCAAGTTATCGATGGTTTAAAAATTGCCTGCAAACTTACTGAATATTTCACACCATCTCTCTTGCACCATTCCAAGTTAGATCCAGCCCTCCATTAAATATGAAATAGCCATCTTCCCCTCCATCCTCATCTATCCCCTATCCTCTTTCTTTATTTTTGTCTTATTTGCACTGCCTGGAATTACCTACTTATGTTTGTCTATTTGTTTTTTCCTCTCAAAAATATAAATGCCATTAGGTAAAGGACCTTCTCTTTCTTATTTATCACTAGGTCCTTAACCTTCAGAGCAATCCCTGGAACATGGTAGACATTCTATGAGTATTTGCTGAATACGTGAACAAGTAAATGAGTGAAATCTATGTAATAACCTTAGTGTCCCTCAGGAAGTCTGGAGACTAGAGCTCATGACTTTGAATTCTTCATGGTAATTACTCCTTTTTGTCCTCTCCAAGTGAGGGAAAATGGTGTGTTTTAAGGGGGCAGATGAAGACAGAAAGCTCCAATCCTTTATCTAGTTTCAAATAAACTTGTCTGAAAGATCTTTGCTATACAGTCATACGCTTCATAGTGTCCATTTGGGCAACGTCCAACCATATTTACGTCCATGGTCCCATAAGATTATACATAGTAGATAGTGTACCTTTCTATGCATAAAAAACATTAAAGAAACACTTCCAGATACACTAAAACATCTTTAACATAATAATATAGTAATAATAATAGTAGTGTTTTGATGTGCGCTGAAAAATAGCGCCCATTTGTTATTGCAAACCATTGTATGTACCTCAAATTTTAATATAATAAGCTTTGGAGGGGGGAGGGAGAGTTGGTTCTTAACTGTGGGTTGGATGAAAGTCGGACATTGGTCAGCGACTGCCTGTATATAATATAGTGTCTGCACGATGTCCAAATCACATAACGTCCTATTTCGTAGAATGTATTGTAAACGTTAAGCGACACATGACTGTACATATAAAATCAATCTAACTTCTGCATATGGTTGAAATACTACTAAGATGTCTTGGTGTTTAGAATTTTATGATCTTACCCAGATCATTACTTAATGTCTATGAATAGTTCAGACTTACTCAATTTAAACTGATGATAATTAGCTTATCACTTCCATAATTATCCCCTCTATAATAGTTACACAGAAAGAGGCTATCGTTAACAAAATAAAGGACATTTTAAAATTCTTTTCTGCAGCACCAACCACAGTCTGACAATAAGTTTTATTGCCTGTGAATACCTTCTCCCGTAATAAAGCCAAATGGATTTTTCATTATTGCAAACTACTTACACAATACCAGCAGGGTAAAATGGTGATTCTAGAGAGTAAATAATCAGTGACTCAATGTCCCCATTTAAGTTAATAAGTGAAACAATTATGTTTCACTGCCTCCCTCCTGAGGCCAGCAAATTATCTATTTGATATATTTGGATTACTTGTAGGTAAGGAAAATATCCTCTGAGTACCTAAGATATCCAACCTCGTTTCATTAAGCACCTCCTGTTTGCAAGAGTGTTTTTGGCAATTCACTCTACCTTTATGAATTGCCAACTTTGAGACCTGGAGAACTCTCTTCAGAAACATGCTTTTCAGTGACATAAAAAATATCCAGCTGTATGATATGTGCTCATCCTGCTTCAAGGCAATGATTTTTCTAGGGTATTTGAAACTTGGCTAGTTCTTTGCTATGTTGGACATTTTGATATGGCAAGGGTATTAAACTGTTACCTAGATTTTTTTCCTCCTCACTGGCCATAAACAATAAAGTTGGCACATTTGTTCTCAAGAAAATGATCCGACAGTGTTTCCTTGGTCACAATTTGCTGCTCTATTGATAGCATTATCATTAAAATAATTTCCTGTTTGCTCTATATGTACAGACACATATATCCCTTTTTTCATCCACTGAAATGCTGGATTGTTTAGAAACACTGCTGTTATTGTGTGCTGTATCTCATGAGAAATAACTGATTCATGTCTCAATTTGAACATTTTAGAAATTAACATGTCCACTGTACTCCAAATATGTTTTGACATATTGTTAGTCTAATTTTGGAAACTATAATGATTCACAGAAAACAGTCACAAGATAAATCTTTCCATATTTATATCTGCCAAGAAGAGAACTCTGTTTATAAGATCTCATCATGGAAACTCAGGGCAAATCCAGCTTCAAACAGAGAATAAGGTTTGCTTCACTACAGGGATTCAGAAACTGCTACTGCCACATTTACACAAAATAAACTACAGGCAAGTCAGAGTTGCAATCCAAGCAGTGACCTCTATCTGAGCCCCCATAAACCAGATAATTCACCTCTGCCCCAAGCAGACTACAGACTTGGGAGATACATGATGCTGACTGCATGCTGATCTTCTCAGAAAATCTACTCAAAGCTAAGACTTTCCTTTTTGGAAAGAGAATTGCTCAGTGGAAATATAAACAAACCCATCTTGGATTTCCTGAAAGATCAGTTTGCTTTTATAGGGCTCTCTGCTCACATGACAGTTTTAAAATTTTGGTGTTCAAATGTATGTTTGCTGGCTAGAGGCTAAAAGCTGATATTCGTATCTGGTCTGAAGGCATTATGTAGTTCTTTTTTTTTCTCCTCATGAGTTGAAAATATACTTACTGTGTCAAAATATATAGTTGCTATGAGTCAGAATTGACTCAACAGCAATGGGTGGGTTACGGGTGTCAAAATATTCCAATCAATTGGTACTATTTTAATTGTATGGTGTACTTACAAAGATAATTTCTTCCAAGCAGCATTTGAATAAGTCAGTAGTGCAATTATGAACAGGAAATGGTTTTTCAATGTGTATATACAAAATATGCATTCCCCCTTTCTTAGTATACACATATTCTAGCCACACAGGAGATGGGATTATATTTCTGCATTATACAAATACTTCTCTTTCATAAAAAAGATTTCTTATGTGCTAAGAGGTGTAATTTTATCACATCCTTTGTGCTTCTTTTAGTTTATAAATACAGAGATGGCTGTTTTTTTGTAAATGAAAGCTGTGAAGTCATTTTGATTTATAATCTATCAACAAAAGTGATGGCATTCAAGTTGCATAGAAAAGGGAGCTTTGCTAGACTATAATCCATCGAAAGGAGCAACCATGTGTATTTCATTACACATATGAAATGCCTTCCTTTTCAACCTGTTGAGCACAGTGTATAAGCAAGGATTGTGTACACAATGACTTTTTTGAGAGATGAACGGATAGATAAATGGATAGTTATGATCTATTGCGACTTGTCTCTGAGATTTGATCAGGCTTGTACATTTGGATTCCATTTCCATGTGATGGGGCTAGAAAGATCCCGCCAATCCAGAAGTCAAATAAAATGAATAAATATCACTTGATAAAGTGGACAAATCCTTCCTAAATTAAAAAGAGACTGTTACTGGAGCTAGAGGAGTGAACACTGGATACATATATGTACAGCAAAACCAGTTGGAACTTGAAGTTGAAGGTCTTACAACAAACTTGGCTAAGGTGGTCGAAATAGGCCATTGATCCAAAGAGACAAAAGCCAGGTACAGTTAGCTTTAAATAGATCCTGCTTCCCAATATTGTTGGGGGGGGGGGGGAATCTCACTGATAAAATTAACTCTACCTGAATTTAATATAGTTCTCCCTTAGATTGGAATATTGATTTAAAGGATGTGAATATAATGATATAGTGATATTTTTCTAATGGCAACATTCACATGGTACTTATTAAGCTGTAGCACTAAGCTGAATTGCTGCAGGTCTGAATAACTTTTAATTTACTCTAGGAAATTATGCAGTCCAACTCTATGGACCCAATTGTAGAGAATTTTTCAGGGAAAAGTCTTTTATGAGAAGTAAAACATTTGGTGTACTCCCTTGATGTGGCTATATATATGTGGTTTGTGGGAAATGAATGCTTGCATTCATGAAGGAAAAATATATATATTTTTTTCAGTAAATATTCAAGGTTCAAAAAATATTGACAATTTTTGAAAGCAAGAGTATGAATATTTCTATAGGTCTATTTAACTATTTATGTAAAATTGGAAACAAGCACAAGGCTTACCCTGGACATTTCAAAGTAATAGATAATTGCCAAGTTTGCAAATATGTCTGTCAGACATGGTCTTGAGAGATTAATATGCTCTTTACAAAACAAAGTAAAATGAAAAACTAGAGTAATTATATAGATCAGTGGTTTCGGGACAAAGACAAAAGTAGAGGAGGGAGAGATATATAAGAATCAGAATCACCTGTGGAGCTTTTTCAAACTATTTATATCGCTGGGCTTCTCCTCTTCAGATTTTGACCAAGAAAAATGGGAATTGCCTAAAAAGAAATATTTCGAGAAAGTGATTCTGGTTTTTCTCTTCCTCCTTCAACTTACGTAACAATTGCTGACCTAGATGATGATATAATGATGATTATAATAATAATAGTAAGAAAATAATGAAATGTGATTGATAAAAACAATGCTTCATATTTTTATTCAGATAATTTTTATATAATAAACATTTTCCAAACCGAAATCATAAAATAATGTCCCAAGGGATTTAAGTTGAACTACTTCAAGAAATAAATATAGGTAGGTAGATAGATAAAGTACCATTCTCAAATCAGCTTTGAAAATGTCTATTAAATATAATAAAACCAGTTTTTAATGTGCTACTTTTCAGACTTTAGTATGCAAATGTGTTTTGTGATCCTTTCAAACAGAGATTTGGTAACCAATATATACCAAACTTATTTGAAAAGAACATAAACCCCCCCCCAACACCTGCTATTATCCTTCAGAATAATGTAACCTGGGATAGTTTGGACATATGTTCAACACATTTCTATAACTTCTTATATTGTATCAGCATGTGTATACTTACATCTAAGCTCCCAGTCACTTTTCTTATCCAGGGTGTGAAAATAAGATTAATATTTTATACGTGTCTAGTGTCGACTGTTTTGTAAGCCTTCAGAGTTCCTTGTATTTGAGGAAATAGTTCCAATATTTGAATGTAAAAGACTGGTGTGCTTTTGGATTTTTTTTTTTTTTTAATAATCTAGAAAAGAGTTAGAAAAGCAAGAAGCAAAGTGTCTGATCTTTGTAGCAAAAATGGGAAATTGGTAAATTATTGCAAATAATGGGTTATTATTTGAGTTGGCTTTTCTGAAATTTGTAGCCGAATTGTGCATCCCATCTCTGGTCATAAGGTAAGATTTTACAATTAAGGGTTGTGTTCACTAATTTATCCATAGCTTTCTCTGAATATTCCATATTTACAGTTTAGAGGAGCTAAGTTCACTTGTTAGGTGGAAAGCTAGAAGAGATGTCTGAGAAGGTGAGAGAGGAAAAACAGAAAATTATTCATTGTGTATGAGAACATAGAGATAGAAATTACCAGTGAAATTGACATGCTCATCTTCATGGCCTTAATAATGGAGCATGTCCATTGGGATGTACAGAAACTAGATTGGAACCTGAGGAAGTAGAAATGGCAATATGGCAACTTTTTCTTCTTTTTTTAGAATTCTCTTTTGAGTACTTCTATCTGTAAACACAGTTCAGTAGAAGTAACTATGTGGGTGTACTGGAGGCCAGTAAAAAGAGGCTACAACAAGGTTGTGGGCAAGGCATTCAGCAGTTACTCCAAGGGATATTTAAGGTATAAAATGGACTGTATGTCTTTGGTCAATATTCCATAACTATTACTTCATTCATTGATAAAGTTGATAAATATGAATGACGTTGTGTTCAAAATATTATGCACAAAAAAATACATTTTATGAAGGTGGTGGTTCCTAGTGTAGGTATTAGTAGTGGATGAAAATTAAGGCAGAAGATAGTGAACAGGGAAGACTCTTTTAAGATCTATCTACATGGAATCAAACTGACAACAGCAACTTGAAAGATTAAACAGGAAACTTAGGGGGCAGTGAGTTTATGTTAATGAGGGAGGAATAAGTCAGAAAAGAGTGTGAGAATGGTTGCACAACTCGAAGAATGTAGTCAATGTCACTAAATTTGCTATGTAGAAACTGTTGAATTGTATGTTTTGTTGTGCATACGCTCAAGAACAACAAAATAAACAAAATTTAGGAAAGAAAGAGTATTGAAGAGGCAGCTTTGAAGAGAGCATTGTATGAATAGAGTGTGAATGGGACAGGAAATCTTTCTATCACTCAATCTCTTTATCTATAAAATGGGAATAATAATAGTAACAAGGGAAGAACATCTCAGACGTCAAACACTATGTATAAAGACCTAGACATGGAAAAGCGTATGATGTGTTCTCGAGACAGAAAGAAAACAAAATCTAAGAGTAAGAGTGGAGAAGATGTAATCAAGGAAATGATATTTTATATCCACATCAGAAATCTCTTCAAATGATTTGAGGCACAAGTATTTTAATACACATGATATTGAGATTGCATAATACTATATAGTAACCTCAATACATATTTATGGGCCAATGGAGTTCAATCTAAGCTGATAATTTCAATGTGTTTACCATACTTATATATTTAAATGGAATTCTAATATGCCTTTGCATATAGTCGGTACAGTTATCGAATAAAAATCTCAACAAGACTTTAAATATGTAAGAGTTAATGAACGTGTTAGCTGTCTTTTAGAATGAATGATTATTGTTTTAATTTTATCAAAATCTTTTTTTTACCACAACTCTTTTTCTTTCTTTAAATGAATTTTACATTTCAAGTTAGTCTCCCATACAAAAATTTATACATACACTGTTATATACACTGTTATGTGACTCTAATTGCTGTCCGCATACTGTGACAGCGCACTCCTCCTTTGCACTGGATTCCCCACGTCCATTCAACCAGCTCCTGACCCTCTCTGCCTTCCCATTTCACTTCTAGACAAAAGCTGCCTGTTTCGTCTCTTGTACTTACTTGAGCTAAGAGGCACACTCCTCATGCGTATCACTTTATGTCCCACAGTCCAGTCCAATCCCCGTCTGAAGAGTTGGCCTCACAAATTGTTTTAGTTCTGGGCTGGTAGAGAAGCCAGGGGCCGTGCTTTCTGAGGATCCTCCAGTCTCAGTCAGACCATTAAGTCTGGTCTTACTACTAGAATTTGAGCTCTGCACCCCACCTTTCTCCTGTTCCATCCAGGACTCTCTGTTGTGTTCCCTGTCAGGGCAGTCATTGGAGGTAGCTGGGCACCATCTAGTTCTTCTGGTCTCAGGTTGATGAAGTCTCTGGTTTATGTGGCCCTTTCTGTCTCTTGGTGTCTTTGGTGTTCTTTGGCCTTTTGTTCTTTGGCCCTGTGTCTTTGGTGTTCTTCATTCTCCTTTACTCCAGGTGGTTGGGACCAATTGATAGTCTTAGAGGGCTGCTTGCAAGTTTTTAAGACCCCAGATGCCACTCACCAAAGTAGGATACAGAATATTTTCTTAATAAGCTGTTATGCCAATTGACTGAGGTGTCCCCTGAAAGCATGGTCCCCAGACCCCTACACCTGCTACTCTGTCCCTCAAAGTTTGATTGTATTCAGGAAACTTCTTAGCTTTGGTTTAGTCCAGTTGTGCTGACTTGCCCTGTAGTGTGTGCTGTCCTTCCCTTCACCTAAGATAATACTTATCCACTATCTAGTTAGTAAATAACGTTCATCCTCCATCCTCACCCTTGTAAACATCAAAAAATGTTTTTTTTTTTTCTGGCTTTAAACATTTTCTTGAGTTTTTATAATAGTGGTCTTATACAGTATTTGTCCTTCTGTGACTGACTAAATTTACTCAGCATAATGACCTCCAGCTTCCTCCATGTTATGTTTCATGGCTTCATCGTTGTTCTTTATCATTGAGTAGCATTTCGTTGTGTGGATATACCATAATCTGTTTCTCCATTCGTCCATTGATGGGCACCTAGGTTGTTTCCATCTTTTTGCTATTGTGAACAGTGCTGCAATGAACATGAGTGTGTATATATCTATTCATGTGACTACTCTTACTTCTCTAGGATATATTCCAAGGAGCGGGAGAGTTGGATCGTATGGTACTTCTACGTCTAGCTTTTTAATGAAGTGCCAAAATGATTTCCAAAGAGATTGTACCATTTTACATTCCCACCAACAGTGTATAAGTGCTCCAGTCTCTCCAAAACTTCTCCAGCATTTATTATTTTGGTTTTTTGGATTAATGCTAGCCTTGCTGGGGTGAGATGATATCTCATTGTAGTTTTGATCTGCATTTCTCTAATGGCTGATGATCATAGGCATTTCTTCATGTGTCTGTTAGCTGCCTGAATATCTTCTTTGGCAAAGTGCCTATTCATATCCTTTGCCCGTTTTTTAATTGGGTTATTTGTCTTTTTCTTGTTAAGGTTTTGCAGTATCTTATAGATTTTAGATGCTAATGGGATTTGTTGTAGCCAAACATTTTTTCCCAGTCTGTAGTTTGTATTTTGACTATTTTGGTGAAGTCTTTTGATGAGCATAGCTGTTCTATTTTTAGGAGCTCCCAGTTATTTAGTCTCTCTTCTGGTGCTTAAGCATTGTTGCTATAGTTCATATTCTGTTTATGCCATTATTAGGGCTCCTAGCATTGTCCCCATTTTTTCTTTCATGATCTTTATCATTTTCTGTTTTATATTTAGGTCTTTGATTCATTTTGAGTTAGTTTTTGTGCATGGTGTGTTGTATGGGTCTTGTTTCAGTTTTTTGCAGATGGATATCCAGTTATGCCAATCCCGTTTTTTGAAGAGACTGTCTTTTCCCCAGTTAATGGACTTTGGGCCTTTGTCAAATATCAGCTGCTCATAGGTGGAGGAATTTATGTTTGGATTCTCAATTCTGTTCCATTGGTCTATGTATCTGTTGTTGTACCTGTACCAGGCTGTTTTGACTACGTGGCAGTATAATTATTTCTAAAATCAGGTAGTGTGAGTCTTCCCACTTTGTTGTTCTTCTTGAGTAATGCTTTACTTATGTGGGGCCTCTTCTCTTCCCATATGAAGTTGGTGATGTGTTTGTCCATCTCATTAAAAAATGCCATTGGAATTTGGATTGGAATTGCATTGTAGCTGTAGAACCCTTTGGGTAGAATGGATATTTTCACAATGTTGAGTCTACCTATCCATGAGCAAGGTATGTTTTTCCACTTATGCAGGTCTCTTTTGGTTTCTTGCAGTAGTGTCTTGTAGTTTTCATTGTACAGGTCGTTGACATCCCTGATTAGATTTATTCCTAAGTACTTTATCTTCTTGGGGGCTATTGTAAATGGTATTGATTTGGTGATTTCCTCTTTGAGATTCTCTTTGTTGGTGTAAAGGAATCCAACTGATTTTTGTATGTTTATCTTATATCCTGAAACTTTGCTGAAATCTTCTATTAGTTGTAGTAGGTTTCTTGTGGACTTTTTTGGGTTTTCTGTATATAAGATCATATCACCTGCTAACAGAGATACTTTGACTTCTTCCCTACCAATTTGGATGCCCTTCATTTCTTTTTCTAACCTAATTGTTCTGGCTAGGACCTCCATCAGAATGTTGAAGAAGAGTGGTGATAGGACATTCTTGTCTGGTTCCCGTTCTCAAGGGGAATGCTTTCAAAGTCTCTCCATTTAGGATGATGTTGGCTGTTGGCTTTGTATAAATGCACTTAATTATATTGAGGAATTTCCCTTCTACTCCTATTTTGTTGAGAGTTTTTATCATGAATTGACATTGGAGTTTGTCAAATGCCTTTTCTGCATTGATTGATAAGATCATGTGCTTCTTGTCTTTTGTTTTATTTATGTGATGGATTACATTGATTGTTTTTCTAATGTTGAACCATCCCTGCAGACCCGGTATAAATCCCACTTGATCATGGTGAATTATTTTTTTGATATGTTGCTGAATTCTATTGGCTAGAATTTTGTTAAGGATTTTTGCTTCAATGTTCATGAGGAATATTGGTCTGTAATTTTCTTTTTGTGTGGTGTCTTTACCTGGTTTTGGTATCAGCGTTATGCTGGCTTCATAGAATGAATTTGGGAGTATTCCATCCTTTTCTATGCTCTGAAATACCTTTAGTAGTAGTGGTGTTAACTCTTCTCTGAAAGTTTGGTAGAATTCTCCAGTGAAGCCATCCGTGCCAGGGTTTTTTTTTTGTTGGGAATTTTTTTAAATTACCTTTTCAATGTCTCCCTTTGTTATAGGTTTATTTAGTTGTTCTACCTCTGTTTGTGTTAATTTAGGTAGGTAGTGAGTTTCTAGAAATTTGTCCATTTCCTCTAGGTTTCCAAATTTGTTAGAGTACAATTTTTCATAGTATTCTGTTATGATTCTTTTAATTTCAGTTGGGTCTGTTGTGATATCACCCATCTCATTTCTTATATGGGTTAATTGTTTCCTCTCGTTTTTCTTTTGTCAGTTTGGCCAGTGATTTATCATTTTTGTTGATCTTTTCGAAGAACCAGCTTTTGGTCTTGTTAACTCTTTCAATTGTTTTTCTATTTTCTACTTCATTTAATTCTGCTCTAATTCTTATTATTTCCTTTCTTCCAGCACCTGAGAGCTTCTTTTGCTGCTCTCTTTCTACTTGTTCCAGTTGTAGGGTTAATGTTTTGATTACGGCCCTTTCTTCTTTTGGGATGTATGCATTTATTGCTGCAAACTGACCTCTGAGCACTGCTTTTGCTGTGTCCTATAGGTTCTGGTAGGATATGTTTTCATTCTCATTTGATTCTATGAATTTCTTTATTACATCCTTAATTTCTTCTATAACTCAGTAGTTTTTGTGCAAGGTATTCTTCAGTTTCCATGTGTTTGATTTTTTCCTTGCTTTTCTGTTGTTGATTTCTACTTTTATGGCTTTAGTCAGAAAAGAAGCTTTGTAATATTTCGATGCTTTGGATTTTCTTAAGGCTTGCTTTATGGCCTGATATGTGGTCTATTCTGGAGAATGTTCCATGTGTGTTGGAAAAGAAAGTATACTTGGCTGCTGTTGGGTGGAGTGTTTGGTATATGTCTGTGAAATCAAGTTGGTTGATTGTAGCATTTAGCTCTTCTGTGTGTTTGTTGAGCTTCTTTCTGGATGTTCTGTCCCTCACCAAAAGTGGTGTGCTGAATTCTCCTACTACTATTGTGGTGCTGTCTATCTCTCTTTTTGATGCTGTTAGACTTTGTTTTAATGTATTTTGTGTTTTATGTATTATGTCTTTGGGTGCATAAATATTTATCTTAGTTATGTCCTCATATAGTGACCATTTAATCATTATATATGTCCTTCCTTATCCTTTGTGGTGGATTTTACTTGAAAGTCTATTTTGGCAGAGATTAATATTGCCACTCCTGCTCTTTCTTGAGTGTTGTTTGCTTGATTTATTTTTTTCCATCCTTTGAGTTTTAGTTTGTTTGTATCTTTAAGTCTAAGGTGTGTCTCTTGTAGGCAGCATATAGACGGATCGTGTTTTTTTATCCAATCTGCCAATTTCTGTCTCTTTATTGGTACATTTAGTCCATTTACATTCAGCATAATTATTGATAGGCAGGAGTTTAGTGCTGTCATTTTGATGTCTTTTTTTGTGTGTTGTTCACAGTTTCTTTGTTCCACTTAATTTGCTGTGCTGAGTCATTTTTATTTATGTATTTTCTTTTCATCTTTTTCATTGCTGTTGATTTTGTGTTTGCTAAGTCTTTATATTTTTCTAGTTTTTTATTTTGGCTTGTAGGATTGTTACTTTCCTTTGTGGTTACCTTAATATTTATCCCTATTTTTCTAAGTTTATACCAGTCTTTTATTTCTTTATATTGCCTTGACTTCCTTTCCATATGAAAAATCTATGTCTACATTTTTTAAGTCCCTTTTTCTTGTTTTAATGCTGTCATCTTTTACATATTGACATCTGTTTCCCTATTTTCCATGTTTTAGCTTTGATTTACTTTTGTGACTTCCCTATCTGTGTTTATATCTGGTTGCTCTGTCCTGTGTTCTAGTCTTGGGTTGTTATCTGATGTTACTGATTTTCTAACCAGAGGACTCCTTTTAGTATTTCTTGTAATTTTGGTTTGGTTTTTGCAAATTCCCTAAAATTCTGTTTATCTGGAAATGACTTAATTTCACCATCATATTTGAGAGACAGTTTTCTGGCTGTATAATTCTTGGCTGGCAGTTTTTTCTTTCAAGTCTGTATATATGTCATCCCATTGCCTTCTTGCCTGCATGGTTTCTGCTGAGTAGTCCAAGCTTATTCTCATTGACTCTCCTTTGTAGATGACTTTTCGTTTATCCCTAGCTGCTCTTAAAATTCTCTTTTTATCTTTGGTTTTGGAAAGTTTGATCATAATATGTCTTGGTGACTTTCTTTTGAGATCTACCTTATGTGGGTTTCGATGAGCATCTTGGACAGATATCTTGTCATCTTTCATGATATCAGGGAGGTATTCTGCCAACAAATCTTCAACAATTCTGTCTATATTTTCTGTTATCCCCCCTGTTCTAGTACTCCTGTCATTCAAAGGTCATTCCTTTTGATAGAGTCTCGCATAATTCTTAGGGTTTCTTCATTTTTTAAAATTATTTTATCTGATTTTTCCTCAAATAAATTGGTGTCAAGTGCTTTATCTTTAATCTCACTAATTCTTACTTCCATTGCCTCAATTCTGCTCCTATGACTTGCTGTTTAGTTGTCTAATTCTGAAAGTTTATTGTTAATCTTCTGGATTTCTGATTGCTGTCCCTTTATGGATTCTTGCAGCCTGTTAGGTTTGTCATTACACTCTTCTCTAATCTTTTTAATTTTCTCTATTGTGTGTTCTGCATTTTGATTAATTTCCTTCCTAATTTCTTGAAGAGTTCTGTATATTAATCTTTTGTATTTTGCCTCTGGTAATTCCAGAAATTTTCCTCCTCTGGAAAATTTCTAGATTCTTTATTTTGTAAGCTTGCTGAAGCCATCATGGATTGCCTCTCTGTATGACTTGATATTGACTGTTGTCTCTGAGCCATTAAGTAGTTATTATATTTATTTATTTTATGTTTGCTTACTGTGTCCTAGCTTCTTGTTTTGTTTTGATATGCCCAAATAGGCTGCTCGTATGAGCTAGTTTGATTATTGGCACCTTTGAAGCTCTAATGTCCTGTCACTGGGTGGTTAGATCTGTTACTTGTTATGTGAGCTCAGGAGTCTGCCCACTCTTCCTGTATGGATTCAGCACAGGTACCCAGGTAGATATCCACCAAGTGTGTGGTGTAGGCTCTCACCTACAGTCCTAGACAGGATGGGTGATTGATGTAGGCACAGGCATCTGGCTGCAGCAGGGGACACAGTCTGAGCAAGGCAGGGAGCTGATGGCAACACTTGAGTGTCCAGGAGGAAGTTGTGTCCCTGTTCCCTAGAGTGCATAGGTGGGTGAGTTTTGCAGCTGGCCTATGAGCACCCAGTGCTGTTGGTTGTATGGACTGGGGAGCACCTTTTATTCTTGGGCCCCTTTGCAGGTTGCTAGGTGGCATGGGTGGAGACACCAGTCCTCTGGTCCCTGATACGTGTAGGTGAAGAAACTGCTTAATGGTCAGAGCAGTGTCAGATATCATGAACCTGCCACTTCACAGCTGAAACAATTCAAATTAGACTTCAGGTATGTACCTCGTTGTACTGCGGTAATGAGGGCCTACGCTGCTGAAATGGGCCCACACAAGTCTCTGCAGGGGGAAACACACTCAAAATCCATGGATGCCATATGCCTTTGCCTAGGCGAAAGGGCTGTGCCTACCCTGGGTTCCTGACTTAGGGGAGCCGGCAGTTTATTTTTTTCTCTGTTTGTTAATTTGTTCATTCTCCAAGGCCGGGAAAATGGCTCAGGGCATGTGACGGATCCTACTTCTGGCCCAAGGTACTCAGCAATTGCTGAAGCTGGTCAGGGACCCAGTGCAGAGCAGGGAGCAGGGAAGTAAATGGGAGAGAGGTTTTTCCCTAAGGGGGTGTTTTTATCCAAGCAGTAGGCCTTGCACCAGTACTTACCATTTGCTGATCAAGGGCTGCTTCTTACTGGTTCTGGGTGGCCGAGTAGACTCTCTGGCTCTAGGTATCTCCTGGTACAGAAAACGTGCCTGGCGAGCACCATTACTTTACCTGTCTCACCACTCACCCATGAGCTGATCAGGCCTAAAGGACTCAGGCTCTTGCCAGGTCAGGTCTGGCAATTCCTCACTGCTTCTGAACCATCTCTCCCTCCCCATGCCACTCAATCCAGTTCCTCAGCTTTGCCTTAGATGTTCTGGGCTCCCAGATTGTCATATATAATTGATTCACTTGTTTTTTCCAGTCTTCGTTGTAAGAGGGTCCACTGGAAGAGTCTGACTACTCTACCATCTTGGCCCCACCTCTACTTTTATCAAAATCTTGATGTAAAGGGAACAGTGAAGTTACCTAAATTATGGGATTAAATTATTTAGTGTACTGGTTATTCTTAAACCCACATTAGAGTTTAGCTTTTTATGATATTTTTAGTGAATAAAGTATTTTCTATCTCATAGTCTGGGGTGTTCCAGATATCCTCAACCTAAATTTGTATTTTTGCAGCATAAAGTGCAATTAAGCCCCTCACATTTAGATATGTTGAAGCAAGGTAAACCAAAATAAGCCCATTGCCATCACATCAGTTCTGACTCATAGAGACCTTACAGGACAGAGTAGAACTGCCCCATAGAATTTTCAAGGTTGTAATCTTTATGGAAGCAGACTACCACATTTTTCACACATGGAGTGGCTGGTGGTTTCAAAATGCTGAACTTTCAGTTAGCAGCCAAGAACTTAACCACTGCACCACCAGGGCTCCTTTGGGGCCAGTTAGACAGCAAAAAAAAAAAAAAAAAAAAAAAAATTCTATTTTTTAAAACACTTTTATGAGGTTTGAATTCAATTATTTTGTTTTCTGTTTAATGCAATTAATTATAAAAACTGTATATAGAGTAAGTTAGAATTAGATTTGTATTGAATATTGTCATGGTTTGAATTATGTCCCCCAAAAAATGTGTGTATCAATTTGGATAGGCCATGATTCCTGGTACTGTGTGATTTTCCTGTATGTTGTAAACCTGCCTCTATGATGTTAATGAGGGAGGAAGGGTGACAGCTGTGTTAGTAAGGCAGGACCTGATCTTCAAGACTGGATTGTGTCCTGAGGCAATCTCTTTTTTTTTTATATATATATTTTATTGTACTTCAGGTGAAGGCTTACAGAACAAATAGTTTCTCATGAAACAGTAGTACACATGTTGTTTTATGACATTCGTTAACAACCCCACAACATATTAACCCTCTAACTTCTCAACCTTTTTTTTTTTTTTGGTGAAAATACACATAGCCAAAGATACACTGTTTCGAAAATTTCTACATGCACAGTTCAGTGACATTTGACTACACTCTTCCAATTGTGCTGTTATTCTCACTTAAGATGAAGGCTTACAGAACAAAATAGTTTCTCATTTATCAGTTACTACAAATGTTGCCCTATGACAATGGTTAACAATCTCACAACACATCAACAATATCCTTACTCAACGTTGGGTTCCCTATCACCAGCTTCCTTGTCCCCTTCTGCCTTCTGACCCTTGTCACTGGACTCCTGGACCTCGTTAGTCTCATTTGGTTTTACGGGGCTGTCCACTCCCAGGCTGAACAGTGAACCTCGGAGGTAACTTCACCACTGAGCTAAAAGGGTGTCTGGGGACCATACTCTGGCGGTTTCTCCAGTCTCCTTTAGGCCAGTAAATCTGGTCTTTTTTTTGTGTGTGTGAGTTAGAATTATGCTCTACATCCTTCTCCAGCTCTGTCCAGAACCCTCTGTTGTGATCCTGGTCAGAGCAGTCAGTAGTGGTAGCCGGGCACCATCTAGCTGTACTGGACTCAGTCCGGTGGAGGCATTGGTAGCTGTGGACAATTAGTCCTTTGGACTAATCTTTTCCTTGTATCCTGTTCTCTTCATTCTCCCTTGCTCCCGAAGGGATGAGACCAGTGGAGTATCTTAGATGGCCGTTCACAGGCTTTTAAGACCCCAGACACTACTCACCAAGGTAGAATGTAGAGCATTGTCTTTATAAGCTGTATCATGCCAATTGAGCTAGATGTTCCCCGAGACCATGGTCCCCAGAGTCCTCCGCCCAGCAATTCAGTCCCTCAGGGAGTTTGGATGTCTCTATGGGGCTTTGAGGCAATCTCTTGAGATATAAAAGACAGAAATGAGCAGTGAGACAGGGGGACCTCATACCATCAAGAAAGCAGTGCCGGGAGCAGAGTGCGTCCTTTGGACTGGGGTCCCTGTGCAGAGAAGCTGCTAGTCTGGAGGAACACTGAAGAGAAGAAGGCTGACAGAGAGAAAAAGCCTTCTCCTGGAGCTGACGCCCTGAATTTGGACTTTTAGCCTACTTTGACTGTGAGGAAATAAACTTCTCTTCGTTAAAACTATCCACTTGTGGTATTTCTGTTGTAGCAGCACTAGATAACTAAGACAAATATTCAGTAAATAATAAACAAACCATGGCATTATTTTAATATTTGGGAAATGACAGCATGATAATAAAGAGTATGTTCATCTGTAGGATAGTCTAAGAAATCTATCGTACAAGAGCAAGCTCATAATTACTTAGATATACAAATGTTAAGTCAAAATAAAAATGTCTCAGCAGTTTAATTTGGAAATACATACGTGTAGCTTCTTTCTTGTTTTTATAAATGACTGACTATTTTGATAGTTTCAAGACACAGTTATATAATAATTTCATGTCCATTGTGATTGAAAGCATGAGTAAAACATCATCTATGCAAACAGCACCCCGTACAGAAAAATTGCACATTCCATCATGTCTGATTGCTTAAGCAGTACAAAAGGAAGAGCAAGAATACACAGACTTCACAGATCACTCATACATGTAAAAAATCTGGAATTTAGTAAGATTAAATAAACACTAAGGATCCGTGGTGGTGCAAATGTTAAGCACTCAGTTGCTAACTGAAAGATTGATGGTTCAAACCCACCCTGTGGCTCCTTGGAAGAAAGACCTGGTGATCTGCTCTTGTAAAGATTCCAAAACACCAAATCTGTCAGAGTCGAGCCAATTCCAACTCGTAGTGACCCTATAGGGCAGAGTAGAATCCATAGGGTTTCCAAGGCCATTGTAAGAATGACATGGAGGCAGTGTCTGACCTCCTCCAACCCCACAAGGAGGAGAGAACCAACATCAACAGCGCAAGGCTGACTACCATGAGGCAGAGATCAGACGAGCCTCCTCTCTCTGCCATCTTTACTAATTCTGACACCAATCGTCCCTCACAGAGCTCTCTCTACTTCTTTGCTGGGTTTGATAATTCATTGCAATGGCCACACAGAATTCAAAGACAACACCCACGATTATGGGTTTTATAATGAGGGAATTAACAATTACAATTCAGACCAGGAACGCTCAGGATACAGGTCTTTCATCAGGACAGCCTCTTCCCAACCGTGTTCGCAGGTATGCCCCTCCCTGACCTAGCCCTCATTCCAGAGATACTCAGCTTTCTCTCTCTGTGGGCCAGGAAGCTCACTGCACCATCTCCTGCTGCTGAGTCTCTGCTGCCTAGTCTCTCCTGCCACCGCTTCTCACTGTCTTCAGGGTTACAGCTCTCTCTTGGTCTCCTGCTTCCAGGAGCTTCTCAGCACAAGGATTCCGGGTCCAAAGGACATGCTCTCCGCTCCTGGCTGTTCTCCTTGGTGGTGGTAGGATCCTCCTTGATGCCCCTCCTTTAATGTAAGCACACTCACGAAAGCAAGTAAGCCAGCCACTTCATTATTTTATCCACCCGCACCCTGCCCCCATTTTAGACAGCCAATGTTTAAATTGCCCATCCCTATCAAACCAGAGGAGCCCTGGTAGCACAGTGATTAAGATCCCAGCTACTAACCAAAAGGTTGACAGTTCGAATCCACAAACCACTCCTTGAAAACCCTATGGGGCAGTTCTACTCTGTCCTATAGGGTTGCTATGAGTTGGAACTGACTTGATGGCAATGGATTTGATTTTGATTTTGATCAAACCAGTACTCTGAGGAGACAAGAATGTTCTTTGGTCTTGAAGAATCTTCATTCCAGTTGGAACTGTGATCATCTGCATCCACAAGCAAAATCCAGTCCAGAGCAAGCCATCAAATTGCAGCAATCTACACCAGCTCACAGTGTCAAACATCTTTCTCTTCATTCGGTCTGGTTCTTGTCAGCTCATCCTTAGTCATCCAAGCTAGGTCACAATGGGTAGCAGCCTCGAGCTGAAGAGTTCACACACACCTCCTGACACTTCAGACAACCCCTTCACACACTCTCATCCCTAGCCCCCTTGGGCTAGGTCAATGCGTTCCAACTGTAAACTTAGGAGTCCACACACAACTCTCTCAGCCCTTCCTCTCACTCTTGTCTGTAGCCCTCTTGGGTTGGGTCAGTGGGTGCCCATGGAACATGTCCAAACTTAACCCGTCTCTTCATTGCTGCACTGCCACAATCTTGACAAAAACCGACTTGCACATCTTTCTCCTGTGGAGCTGCTGATGGGTTTAAACCACTGTCCTTTCGGTTAGCAGCTGAGTGCTTAACCACTGCACCACCAGGTCTCTTCCTGTAAAGACTAATAACAACAACAAATAAATTTTGCTAGGAGCCTGGTGGCATAGTGGTTAAGAGCTCAGGCTGCTAATGAAAAGGTCTGCAGTTTGAATCTAACAGCTGCTCCTTGGAAACCCTATGGGCCAGTTCTATCCTGTCCTATATGATCTCTATGAGTTGGAATTGACTTGATGGCAAGGGTTTTTTTTGTTTTTTAGAGTACTTTCATATTTTTCATAAATTACAAAGAATAAATCATGTGTATATGGTTACATTACATATTCGCTAATAACTGACACTTTTCCAAAATCTAAACAAGTTAGCAATCAATAAAACTTAGCTATAATTTTTATTTAAGTTTGTATTACGGAGAATTTTAAGAAATAATCCCTCACTTCAAGTAGTTTTTAATTTAAAATACAATTTTAGCCTTCAACTTTATGTGAATGCTTTTTAAATGAACAGAGCATGATATTAGGCTAATTAAGAAATAGTTGTCATGACTGAATGTGCAGGAACTATAACAAAAAGTGTTTTAAAAATGGAAGGAAAAATGTGCATACACATACGATTATGAACATAAGTTTATGTTATAAGGATGTTAATTAGAGTTAATTCCCAAGACATAAAGTATGGTATTTGAAATTTGTTAATAACATATCCCTTCTATTCTGATGATTAAAGAAACAGAGGCATGAAGGATAATCTTGTTTAGTTCTTACAGGCACAAAAAGGAAGGAAACAACCAAATAAGCCCAATTTTATGACATAACATTGAGATGTTTTCTATTATGGATTGAATTGTGACCACCAAAAGGTTGTGCTGTAAATCCTAACCTGTATGCCTGTAGTTACAACCCCGTTTGGGAATGGGCTGTCTTTGTTATATTAATGAGACAGTATTAGTGTAGGGAGTATCTTGAATAAACTCTTTTGAGATATAAAAGAGATTAATCACAAGCTAACAAGCAGAGACTGTGGAAGAGACAGGTCAAGCCACACAAAGATTACCTAGGAGCAGAAGCTCAGAAGAGACAGACTTCTTCCAGAGCTGACACAGAGACAAAGCATTTCACTAGAGCTGGTGCCCTGACATAGGACTTCTAGCCTCTTAAACTGTGAGAGAATAAATTCACGTTTGTTGAAGCAATCCACTTGGTTTTCTCTTATAGTAGCACTAGATAACTAAGACATTTTCTAACAAGAAAAATGTGACCCATTATGTTTTCTGAAGCACAAAAATATTTATTTGGCTTCGTTTCCTTTCTTATACAACTTTGTCATGTGCAAAACTCTTCTAAATATATACCCTAGTAGTTAAATTTGCAGGACACTGTATTACCTAAAGAGATGCATACTATTAAGTGAAGTAGAGTGAACTAAAAAATCCCTCTTCTCATGTTCTTTGATCCTTTGTTAAAATGGAGTTTTGTAACAACTAACTGATTCCTACTATCACTTTTTTACTGGTATGGAGCCAATTCTCAATGCATACCTTAACAAGATACAGGCACAGGGTTCCTTCTAAGGAAACACATTTTTATCTATCTTGCTCTCCTCTGACCCTTCTTCCTTAGCTTACAAACTTTTTTCTCATCTAAGATATTGGGGAAAAACTCTTCTAGCTGCTATCCTCTTCCTGCCATACATATTAAGCCCTTATTCCATCACTGAATTACATTTTGATACTCTAATATGTAGAGATTTGAGTGTTAGAATCTTTTTCCCTTAAACCATTTTCTCTACTCTGAGTTTCCAAAGTGTCTTAAATGATATCTAGTATCTCTCCGAATTTCTATTTTTCTCTGAATGGAAGGAAAAGAATAAGAAGATCAAGAAGAGGCAGAAATACTAGGGGGGAAAAATATCTTACCACCTAACATAGCAAAAAACAGTAATACTGTGGGTAGCTTGAAAATGTTTAAAATTAGGAAAATAAAGAACCACATGTGGATTGATACAATAATATAATAGAAAATTCATGAACCATGCCAGGCTGTGAATTAAAGTGATATTTGGAGACAAGATTTGATGAAAAATTTGGATGACTTGTATTAGACTATTGAGAGAAAGAATAGAGTCAGCGCCTGAGAATTAAAAGAAAAGAAAAGAAAAGGTGGAGGACTTCTGGCAAAATGGCACTCTAGACAGGAGCACCACATAGTCCCTCCACAGCAAAGATCCGAAAAACTAAGCCAAACAGAGAAAACAGCAATCCTGAAACCCTAAAACATCAAATGAAAAGATAATGAACTCAGCCAAGCACCAAATGGAGTGAGAAAACTGACAGAGAATGGAGAGCAAGGAGAGATTCATGCAGAGGTCCCCTATCAGCTAACACAGTGCAGATACAGCATCTTGGACTCCTATCAGAGACCAGCAAATGGGGGTACGAGAAAGCAGCTTCACGGAGCTTCTAGTGGCAGACAAAACAACCGATAATTTGCGATATATGCTTTCCCACCCCCCACACTTCTTCACCTCCACTCAGCCTCCTCTGCTTCCCACAGCCACAGTCTCTTGCCCAGGAAGCACTGACTGCTTGGATTCTGCCCGCTCACACTGGCTGGCTCTCTGAGTGCCATTTGTTGACTGCTGGTGTTGAATTTTTCTACTTCTTTTGATTTCTTCCTTACCTCTCACCACCTCCCCTGCCTTTCGCTCAAATACCTGGTTCCATGCACCATCTTTGCTTCTTCCTGAGGGGTTGTGGAGCTCCAATAATTTGTGATATACTCTTTCCCACCCCCCACCCTTCTTCACCCCCACTCAGCCTCCTGCTTCCCGCAGCCACAGTCTCTTGTCCAGGAAGCACCGGCTGGCTGGATTCCACATGCCCGCACTGGCTGGCTCTCTGAGTGACATTTGTTGGCACTGGTGTTGATTGTTTTCCACTTTTTTGCTTTCTTCCTTACCTCTCACCACCTCCGCCTCCTTTCGCTCAAATACCTGGCTCCATGCGCCATCTTTGCTTCTTTCTGAGGGGCTGCAGAGCTCCTTTCGAGTATGGAACTGCTTCCCCGTCTGGGCTACCACACTGGTGGAATCCTGGGGCTTTTGTTTGTTTGTTTGTTTTGAGTTGTTTGTTTGTTTTCTTTCCTTTTTCTTGAGTTGGGAGCCCGTTCTGGCCAGGCAGTGCTGTGTGGCTTGGAACCTACTCCCTCGGCTTGCCCAGACATTCAGAGGTATCCCTGAGGGGATTTTTTTTTCTTGTTTTGGGGGGGCTTTTCTTGTTCTTTTTTTTTTATTATTTGTTTTGTTTTCTTTTTCCTCTTTTCCCCTTTTTGTCTTTCTTCATTACTCAGTTTCTCGTCTCTCTATATCTTTCTTCTCTTTCTGTTCCCTGAATACTTGGCACTGAATACCTCTGCGCCATCTAGCCAGGCTGTACTGCAACACCTGAGAACAATTTCCCCAGACCTCATAGCTGCACCAGTGGGAACCCTGGGAGCTTTGCTGTTCTTTTTCCTTCTTGATTTTTATTTGTTCATTCTTTTCTTCTTCTTCCCCTTTTTGTTTTTCTCCATTTCATAATCTCTCATCTCTCCACTCCAACGGTAAGCTCCCCTAGCATTCTTTTTTGTTTGGGTGTAAGTTTTTGGCTCCTGTTCCTCTTTCCTCTCTCCCATATCCATCTTAGCTCCACACATAACAATCTCCCCCCTATATCCTGCCTACCTGCACTGTGCACTTCACATCACACCACCAAGCAGCACAGGCACAGCCTACTGGAACCTGCCCTACACTGATTACCGACCCACCCTTGTGGCTGTAGTAAGTGCCACAAACAACCCATCCCAGTAACTCCCCTTCAGCTAGACCTGCCCTTCTGTACCATGTCTGAGAGACTGACCCTGCCAAATGCAGAAGGAGGTGAAAAGTATCATGACAACAGATGAACAAACAACAAAGACTGCAAAGCCAGCCTGCTCAGACGTAGTCAAATAAAAAAAAGGATGAAACAAACAAAGCTACAATCAATAAATGAGAAAAATAACTACTGAATGCCCCGAAGACAGTAGACAATATCAAAACATTTACAAAAACAGGAAAGGATGGTCCAAGTAGGCATCCAAAATAAAACACCAGATGACTTACCAGTGGAAGAAAAGTCACTAGAACTACCTGATAGGGAATTCAAATCTCTAATACTCAGAATTCGCAAAGAGTTGAAGCAAAAAGCAGACAAAAATAGGAAAATATAGACAAATTCATAGAAAAGCCGACAAATTCATGGAAAATGCAGACAAAAAATAGGAAGAATTCAGGAAAATAATGCAGGAACAAAAGGCCAAAATAAATTCACAACTAGAAATATACAAAAACAACAATTAGAAATCCAAAAGATAAACAAGATTTCAGAAACGGATAGTCATAGAAGGGCTGAGGAGCAGATTTGAAATGGTGGAAGACAGGATCAGTGGAATGGAAGACAAAAACTTAGATACAACTCTGTTCAAAGAACACTCAGAAAAAAGAATAAAGAAAAATGAAGAGACCCTGAGAGTTATATGAGATGCAATCAAAAGCAAAAATTTTCGAGTGATTGGTGTTCCAGAATGGGGGGAGAAAATAGAAAACACAGAGAGGATCATTGAAGAGCTGCTGACAGAAAACTACCCCAGTATCATGAAAGAAATAAAGCTGGCCATCCAAGAAGCTCAACGAACCCCACATAAGATAGACCTCAAAAGAAAATCACCAAGGCATATCATAATCACACTCGACAAAACCAAAGACAAACAAAGAATCCTGAGAGGAGCTCGTGAAAAACAAGAAGTCACATACAGAGGAGAAACAATAAGACTAAGCTCAGATTATTCAGCAGAAACCATGCAGGCAAGAAGGCAATGGGATGACATATATAAAACCTTGAAAGAAAAAAATTGCCAGCCAATAATAACACATCATTCAAAACTCTTGTTCAAATATGATGGTGAAATTAGGACAATTCCAGATAAATAGAAATTAAGGGAATATGTAAAAACCAAATCAAACTTACAAGAAGTATTAAAGGGAGTTCTTTGATGTGAGAACAAACAACTTCAGCTCACAGGCAGAAACTAGGATGCAGGATCTTACCAGCCAGATACCAATCTAGGAAATGAACTCTCAAGGACTATCCAAAACCAAAAGAAATACAATAGAGAATCAGAGCAGTTAATCAGTAATTGACAACAACATCAGAACAATAAAATAGGGAATAAATGGTGTAGGTATAGAACCTTCTAATGCAGAGGAAGGCAGGGCGATACCAAGTATTAATACACTGCTTCAAACTTAGAAAAATAAGGGTAAATTTCATGGTAACCACAAAGACAAACATACTCATAAAAATAGAGGAAAACATGAAGTCTCAGCAAAAACAAAACCTACAAAAAAAAAAGAAATGAAAAAAAAATCGACAAACAAAAGTAACTAAGCACTGGAGAGTAAGAAGAACAAAGAATCGTTGGCACAACAAAAAAAAAGCACTACAAAATGACAGCAATAAACTCACATCTATCAATAATTTCACTGAATGTAAATGGACTCAATGCACTTATAAAGAGACGGAGACTGACAGAATGGATAAGAAAACAGGATCCATCAATATGCTGTCTACAAGAGACACACCTTAGAAACAAAGATGTGAATTTATTAAAAGTCAAAGGTTGGAAAAAAATATATCAGGCTAACAACTACCAAAAAAAGAGCACTAGTGGCAATACTAATCTCAGATAAAATAGACCTTAAAACAAAATCCACCATAAAAGACAAAGAAGGACACCATAGAATGATTAAGGGGATGATTCATCATGAAGACATAACCATAATAAACATCTACGCACCCAATGACAGGGCTCCAAAATGCATAAAACAAACTCTTACAACACTGAAAAGAGAAATTGACAGTTCCACAATTATAGTAGGAGACTTCAACACACCACTCTTAGTAAAGGACAGAAGAACTAAAAAGAAACTCAGCAAAGATACAGAAGACCTAAAGGGCACTATCAGCCAACTTGACCTCATAGACATATACAGAACACTCCTTTCAACCACTGCAAAGTACACATTCTTTTCCAATGCACATGGAACATTCTCCAGAATAGACCACATCTTAGGCCACAGAGCAATCCTCAACAAGATCCCAAACTTTAAGATAATACCACGTATCTTCTCTGACCACAATGCCATCAAGGTAGAAATTAACAAAAGAAAGAGTAAGGAAAAAAAAATCAATTACACAGAAACTGAATAATACTCTGCTTACACATCAGTGGGTTATAGAAGAAATCAGAGATGGAACTAAAAATTTCCTAGAATCAAATGAGAATGAAAACATTTCATGCCAAAACCGTTGGGACACAGCAAAGGCAGTCCTCAGAGGACAATTTACAGCAATAGATGCACACATCAAAAAACAACAAAGGGACAAAATCAAAATATTAACTACACAACTCAAATAAATAGAAAGAGAACAGCAAAAAAAAGCCCACAACCACTGGAAGAGAGGAAATAGTAAAGATCAGAGCAGAAATAAATGAAATAGAGAACAGAAAAACAATAGAAAGAATCAACAAAACCAAAAGTTGGTTCTTTGAAAGAATCAACAAAATCGACAAACCACGGGCCAGACTGACAAAAGAAAAACAGGAGAGGACGCATATAACCCAAATAAGAAATGAAATGGTGGAGATTACAACAGACCCAACTGAAATAAAAAGGATTACAACAGAATATTATGAAAAACTATACTCCAAAAAAAGTGAAAACCTAGAGGAAATGGATAAATTTCTAGAAACACACGGCCTACCAAACCTACAACAAAGTGATGTTGAAAATCTGAACAGACCCATAACAAGAGAAGAGATTGAAAAGTTAATTAAAAAACTCCCAACCAAAAAAAAACTCTGGCCCAGGTGGCTTCACTGGAGAATTCTACAAAACATTTACAGAAGAGCTTGTACCAGTACTACTCAAGCTATTTCAGAGCATAAAAGAGGAAGCAACACTTCCAAATTCATTCTATGAAGCCAGCATAATGCTGATACCAAAACCAGGCAAAGACATCACAAAAAAAGAAAATTACAGACCAATATCCTTCAGGAATATAGATACAAACATTCTGAACAAAATTCTAGCCAATAGAATTCAGCAGTATATCAAGAAAATAATACACCACGAACAGGTAGGATTCATACCAGGTATGCAAGGATGGTTCAACTTAGAAAATCAATCACTGTAATCCACCACATAACTAAAACGAAAGAAAAGTATCACATGATCATCTCAATTGATGCAGAAAAGGCATTTGACAAAGTCCAACACTCGTTCCTGATAAAAACTCTCAATAAAATAGGTATAGAGGGGACATTTCTCAACATAATAAAGGGCATCTAAGCAAAACCAACGGCCAACATCATTCTTAATGGAGAGAGGCTGAAAACTTTCCCTTGAAAACAGGAACAAGACAAGAATGACCTTTATCACCACTCCTATTTAACATCCTGCTGGAAGTTCTAGCTAGAGCAATAAGGTAAGAAAAAGAAATAAAGGGAGTCCAAATTGGTAATGAAGAAGTAAAACTGTCTTGGTTTGTGGATGATATGATACTATACATAGAAAGCCCTAAAGACTCCACGAGAAATCTACTGGAACTAATAGAAAGATTCAGCGGAGTAGCAGGATACAAGATAAACATACAAAAATCAGTTGGATTCCTATACACCAATAAAAAGAACAATGAAAAGGAAAACAATACCATTTATAATAGCCCCCCAAAAAATAAAATATTTAAGAATAAATTTAACCAGGGATGTAAAAGACCTATACAAAGAAAACTACAAAACACTACTGCAAGAAACCCAAAGGGATCTACATAAATGGAAAAACATACCATGTTCATGGATAGGTAGACTCAACATTGTGAAAATGAAAATTCTACCCAAAGCAATTTACAAGTACAATGCAATCCCAATCCAAATACCAACAACATTCTTCAAAGAGATGGAAAAACTAATCACTAACTTTATATGGAAAGAGAAGAAGCCCCAAATAAGTAAAGCACTACTGAAGAAGGAGAATAAAGTTGGAGGACTCTCACTACCTGACCTCAGAACCTACTATACAGCTACGGTAGTCACAGCAGCCTGGTACTGATACAACGACAGATACATTGACCAATGGAACATATTTGAGAACCCAGCTGTCAATCCATTCACCTATGGTCACCTGTTCTTCAATAAGGTCCCAAAGTCCATCAGATGGGGAAAAGACAATCTTTTTAACAAATGGTGCTGGAAAAACTGGATATCCATCTGCAAAAAAATGAAACAGGACCCATACCTCACACCATATACAAAAACTACTTCAAAATGGATCAAAGACCTGAATATAAAGCCTAAAACTATAAAGTTCATAGAAGAAAAAATAAGACCAAAACTTCAGGCCTTAATACATGGCATTAACAGGATACAAACCATAACCATCAACGCACAAACCCCAATAGATAAGCTAGATAACTGGGATCTTCTAAAAATCAAACACCTATGCTCTTCAAAAGTCTTCACCAAAAGAGTCAAAAGAGAACCTACAGCCTGGGAAAAAGTTTTTGGACCGTACAAGTCAGACAAAGGTCTAATCTCCATAATTTACAAGAAAATCCAACACCTTTACAACAAAAAGACAAATAATCCTATTAAAAAATGGGCAAAGGAAATGAACAGACACTTCACCAAAGAAGACATTCAGGCGGCTAACAGATACATGAGGAAATGCTCACGATCACTAGCCATTCGATGAATACAAATTAAAACCACAATAAGATACCATCTCACCCCGGCATTACTGGCATGAATCAAAAACACTGGAAATAATAACAAATGTTGGAGGGGCTTTCGGAAGATCAGAACCCTTATGCACTGCTTGTGGGAATGCAAAATGATACAGCCATTTTGGAAAATGATATGGCGCTTCCTTAGAAAGCTAGAAATAGACATACCATATGATCCAGCAATCCCACTCCTCAGGAATATATCCTAGAGAAATGAGTCATGACTCGAATAGACATATGCACTCCTATGTTCATGGCAGCATTGTTCACACTAGCAAAAAGATGGAAACAACCTAGCTGCCCATCAGCAGGTGAATGGATGAACTATGGTACAACACACAATGGAGTACTATGCAACGAGAAAGAACAATGATGAATCTGTGAAGCATCTCATAACATGGATGAAACTGGAGGACATTACGCTGAGTGAAATAAGCCAATCACAAAAGGACAAATATTGTATGAGACTTCTATTGTAAAAACCTATGAAAAAGTTCACACACAAAAAGTAACAATCTTTGTTGGTTACCAGGGATGGGAGGGGTGGGCAGGAAATACTAAATAGGCAATAGGTAAGTGGTGTCTTGGGTGAAGGGTGAGACAGTACACAATACTGGGAAAACCAGCCCAACTTGTACAGGGAAGGGTCATGGAAGCTCTATAGACACAGCCAAACTCCCTGAGGGACTGAATTGCTGGGCAGAGGGCTGTGGGGACTGTGGTCTCAGGGAACATCTAGCTTAATTGGCATAACACAGTTTATAAAGACAATGTTCTACATTCTACCTTGGTGAGTAGCATCTGGAGTCTTAAAAACCTTTGAGCGGCCATCTAAGATACTCCACTGATCTCATCCCTTCGCGAGCAGGAGAGAATGAAGAGAACAGGATACAAGGGAAAGATTAGTCCAAAGGACTAATGGACCACAGCTACCAAGGCCTCCACCAGACTGAGTCCAGTATAGCTAGATGGTGCCCGGCTACCACCACTGACTGGTCTGACTGGGATCACAACAGAAGTTTCTGGACAGAGCTGGAGAAGCATGTAGAACAAAATTCTAACTCACAAAAAAAGACCAGATTTACTGGCGTAAAGAAGACTGGAGAAACCCCGAGATTATGGCCCCCAGACATCCTTTTATCTTAGTGGTGAAGTCACTTCCAAGGTTCACCGTTCAGCCGGGGAGTGGACAGCCCCATTAAACCAAATGGGACTAGTGAGGCACAGAAGTTTAGGGACAAGGGCTAGGAGGCAGAAGGGGACGGGAAAGCTGGTGATAGGAAACCCAAGATTGAGTAAGGTTAGTGCTGATGTGTTGTGAGGTTGTTAACCATTGTCCATAGGGCAACATGTGTACTAACTGTTTAATGAGAAACTATTTTGTTCTGTAAACCTTCGTCTAAAGTGAGAATAGCAGCACAACTGGAAGAGCATAGTCGATGTCGCTGAACTGTGCATGTAGAAATTTTTGAAATGGTGTATCTTTGGCTATGTATATTTTCACCAAAAAAAAAAAAATGGTCAAGAATGGAGAGTGCTGACATGTCGTGGGGTTGTTGACCAATGTCATAAAACAATATGTGTACTACTGTTTCATGGGAATCTATTTATTCTGTAAACCTTCACCTGAAGTACCATTAAAAAAAAAAAAAAGAAAGAAAAGGCAAGGAAATCACTACATAACCTACAGATAATATAAAATAATAAATAATATAATAAGTATAATTATAGAATATTTTAAACAAATGTATTGCAATGATTTTGTCAGCTTAGATGTAATAGAGAAATTCCTTGAAGAACATTTGTTTCCAAATTTGAAACAGGAAAAAAATAGAAAATTTGAATAGTCTTATTATATCTATTAAGAATATTGAACTCACTGTATAGAAATGACTTTTTGGATTAATTCTATCAAACATTAAGTGTCTGCACATGCCCCCACAAACAAAGAACCTATCTTTCACATGTGTATTTTTTCCAAAAACGGAAGAGACGGGAACAATTCCTAAATCATTTTATTAACCAGTATAATATAAGAAAACCTGAAACATTTATTACAAAAGAAGAAAATTATAGATCAGTATATTTCAAAGACATAAATATGGACAAAATATTTTTAAAAATCCATAGTTTATAACATCCACAATACAAAAAAGGTAAACATTATAACCAATGAAATTTATCCCTGGAATTCAAGGTTGGTGCAGCATTAAAAAACCATTTAATATATTTATCATATTAAAAATATAAAGAAAAAAACACATACTCATCATGATAGATAGAGTCAAATCATATGACAAATTTAACACCATTAATAAAAACTGTAAAGAAAGTAGGACTAGTTGGGAACTTCCTCAAGTTGATAAAGCACACCTAAATTAATCCTATAGCTTATATCATATTCACTGGTAAAATACCAAACATGTTACAAAGAAGATCAGGAAGTAGGCAAGGATATTATCTTTCACTAATTTTACTTAATATTAAGGTGCTAGATCACACAATATGTCAAGGGGGAAACGAGAGAGAGAGAGAGAGAGAAGTTGACGTTTCTTTATTAACAATGTGATGGTGTACCTAGTCAATTGAAAGGAGTTTACAAAAATACCACTAAAGCTAATAGGTAAACATAAGGTAAATGTACACAAATCAATTACATTTGTCTGTAAACTGCAACAATTAGAAGATGAAATTTAAAAAACCATTTACAATAGTATCAAAAATGTAAAATACTTATGAATAAATTTAGTGAAATATATTCAATACTTATTCAATGAATACTCCAAAACATTGCTGAAAGAAAATATAAATCTAAGTCAATGGAGATATGCTATCTTTAAGGATTGGAAAACTTCATACTGATAAAATGTGAGTTCTCTCCAATTTGATTTATAGGTTTAATTCAATCTCAATCTAAAGATCAAGATTTGTTGTTGTTGATGCTGGAATTGGTTAGCTTATTCTACAATGTATGTGTATATGGCAATTATCTAGAGAAGCCAAGATAATCTAGATAAAAAGACCATATATGGAGACTTACACTGCCTGATTTCAAGATTTAACATAAAACTGCAGTAATCTAGGCAGCATGATGTAAGGCCAATATTATACAATATTATTATACAAATACAGTAATGAAGCAGAATACAAAGTTCTGAAACAAACCTTTATTTATTTATTTATTTTTGTTTATTGTTGTAGTTTAAATGACGTTTACATTACAAGTTAGTCTCCCATACAAAAATTTATACATACATTGTTATGTGACCCTAATTACTCTCCCCATACTGTGACAACAGACGCCTCCTTTGCAACCTTGATTCCCCATGTCCATTCAACCAGCTCCTAATGCTCTCTGCCTTCCCATCTCACCTCTGGACAGAAGCTGCCCATTTAGTCTCTTGTATCTACTTGAGCTAAGAGGCACACTCCTCATGAGTATCACTTTATGTCCCACAGTCCAGTCCAATCCCTGTCTGAAGAGTTGGCCTCACAAATTATTTTAGTTCTTGGCTGATAGAGAATCCAGGGGCCCTGCTTTCTGAGGATCCTCCAGTCTCAGTCAGACCATTAAGTCTGGTCTTCTTACTAGAATTTGAATTCTGCACCCCACCTTTCTCCTGCTCCATCCGGGACTAGATGTTGTGTTCCCTGTCAGGGCGGTCATTGGTGGTAGCTGGGCACCATCTAGTTCTGGTCTCAGGCTGATGAAGTCTCTGGTTTATGTGGCCTTTTCTGTATCTAGGGCTACTACTTTCCTTGTGTCTTTGGTGTTCTTTATTCTCCTTTACTCCAGGTGGTTGGGACCAATTGATGCATCTTAGAGGGCCACTTGCAAGCTTTTAAGACCCCAGACACCACTCAACAAAGTAGGATGCAGAATACTTTCTTAATAAGCTTTGTTATGCTAATTGACCTAGATGTCCCCTGAAATTATGGTGCCAAGATCCCTACCCCTGCTACTCTGTCCCTCAAAGTGTTTGATTGTATTCAGGAAACTTCTTAGCTTTGGTTTAGTCCAGTTGTGTTGACTTCCCCTGTAGTGTGTGCTGTCCTTTCCTGCATCTAAGATAATACTCATCTACTATCTAGTTAGTAAATAACCCTCACCTTCCCTCCCCACCCTTGTAACAATCAAAGAATGTTTTCTTCTGAGTTTAAACCTTTTCTTGAGTTCTTATAATAGTGGTCTTATACAATATTTGTCCTTCTGTGACTGACTAAATTCATTCAGCATAATGACCTCCAGCTTCCTCCATATTATAAGACATTTCACAGCTTCATCATTGTTCTGTATCATTGTGTAGTATTCCACTGTGTGGATATACCATAATTTGTTTATCCATTTGTCTGTTGATGGGCACCTAGGTTGTTTCCATCTTTTTGCTATTGTTAACAGTGCTCCAATGAACATGGGTGTGCATGTATCTATTCATGTGACAGCTCTTACTTCTCTAGGATATATTCCAAGGAGTGGGATGGCTGGATCGTATGGTACTTCTACTTATAGCTTTTTAATGAACTGCCAAAATGATTTCCAAAGTGATTGTACCATTTTACATTCCCACCAACAGTATATAAGTGTTCCAGTCTCTCCACAACCTCTCCAGCATTTATTGTTTTGTGTTTTTTGGATTAATGCTAGCCTTGTTGGGGTGAGATGATATCTCATTGTAGTTTTGATCTGCATTTCTCTAATGGCTAATGATCATGAGCATTTCTTCATGTGTCTGTTAGCCACCTGAATATCTTCTTTGGTGAAGTGCCTGTTCATATCCTTTGCCCATTTTTTAAGTGGGTTATTTGTTTATTTGTTGTTGAGGTTTTGCAGTATCTTGTGATTTTAGAGATTAGTTGCTGATCAGGTTTGTCGTAGCCAAACATTTTTTCCCAGTCTGTAGGTTGTCTTCTGACTTTTTTGGTGAAGTCTTTTGATGAGCATAAGTGTTTGATTTTTAGGAGCTCCCAGTTATTTAGTCTCTCTTCTGGTGCTTGTGCATTGTTATTTATGGTTCATATTCTGTTTATGCCATGTATTAGGGCTCTTAGCATTGTCCCTATTTTTTTTTCCATGATCTTTATTGTTTTTGATTTTATATTTAAGTCTTTGATCTGTTTTGAGTTGGTTTTTGTGCATGGCATGAGGTATGGGTCTTGTTTCAGTGTTTTGCAGATGGATATCCAGTTATGCCAGCACCATTTGTTAAGGAGACTGTCTTTTCCCCCATTTAATGGACTCTGGGCCTTGTCAAATATCAGCTGCTCATAGATGGATGAATTTACATTTTGGTTCTCACTTCTGTTCCATTGGTCTACGTATCTGTTGCTGTACCAGTATCAGGCTGTTTTGACTACCATGGTGGTATAATAGGTTCTAAAATCAGGTAGTGTGAGGCCTCCTACTTTGTTCTTCTTGATTAATGCTTTACTTATCCGGAGCCTCTTCCCTTTCCATATGAAGTTGGTGATTTGTTTCTCTATCTCATTAAAAAATGTCGTTGGTATTTGGGTTGGGATTGCTTTGTATCTGTAGATCGCTTTGGGTGGAATTGACATTTTGACAATGTTGAGTCTTCCTATCCATGAGCAAGGTATGTTCTTTCACTTATACAGGTCTCTTTTGGTTTCTTGCAGTAGTGTCTTGTAGTTTTCATTGTATAGGTCTTTTACATCTCTGGTTAGATTTATTCCTAAGTATTTTATCTTCTTGAAGCTATTGTAAATGGTACTGATTTGGTGATTTCCTCTTTGAGGTTCTTTTTGTTGGTGTAAAGGAATCCAACTGATTTTTGTATGTTTATCTTGTATCCTGAAACTTTGCTGAAATCTTCTGTTAGTTCCAGTAGTTTTCTTGTGGATTCTTTTGGGTTTTCTGTATTTAAGATCGTATCATCTGCAAATATACTCTGTCTTCTTCCCTACCACTTTTGATGCCCTTTATTTCATTTTCTAGCCTAACTGCTCTGGCTAGGACCTCCAGCACAATGTTGAAGAAGAGTGGTGATAAAGGGCATACTTGTGTGGTCCTATTCTCAAGGGGAATGCTTTCAAAGTCTCTCCATTTAGGATGGTGTTGCCTGTTGGCTCTGTATAAATGCCCTTAATTATATTGAGGAATTTCCCTTTTACTCCTATTTTGCTGAGAGTTTTTATTGTGAATGAGTGTTGGACTTTGTCAAATGCCTTTTCTGCATTGATTGATAAGATCATGTGGTTCTCGTCTTTTGTTTTATTTATGTGATGGATTACATTGTTTGTTTTTCTAATGTTGAACCATCCCCGCATACCTGGTATAAATCCCACTTGATCACGATGAATTATTTTTTTGATATGTTGCTGAGTTCTTTTGACTAGAATTTTGTTGAGGATTTTTGTTCATGAGGGATATTGGTCTGTAATTTTCTTTTTTTTGTGGTGTCTTTACCTCGTTTTTGTATCAGGGTTATGCTTGCTTCGTAGAATGACTTTGGGAGTATTCCACCCTTTTCTATGCTCTGAAATACCTTTAGTACTAGTGGTGTTAACTCTTCTCTGAAAGTTTGATAGCATTCTCCAGTGAATCCTTTTGGGCCAGGGCTTCTTTTGTTGGGAGTTTTTAAAATTACCTTTTCAGTGTCTTCTTTTGTTATGGGTTTATTTAGTTGTTCTACCTCTGTTTGTTTTAGTTTAGGTAGGTAGTGAGTTTCTAGAAGTTTGTCCATTTCCTCTAGGTTTTCAAATTTGTTAGAATACAATTTTTCATAGTATACTGTTTTGATTTTTTTAATTTCTTTTGGGTCTATTGTGATATCACACATCTCATTTCTTATATGGGTTATTTGCTTCCTATCCTGTTTTTCTTTTGTTAGTTTGGCCACTGGTTTATCAATTTTGTTGATCTTTTCAAAGAACCAGCTATTGGTCAATTATTTTTCTATTGTCTATTTCATTTAATTCTGCTCTAATTCTTATTATTTCCTTTCTTCTGGCACCCAGGGGCTTCTTTTGCTGCTCTCTTTCTACTTGTTCCTGAAACAAACCGATATTTAAATGGTCAATTGTTTTTTGATAAAGATGCCAAAGCAATCCAATAGGGAGAAGGCAGTCTTTTCAACCAATCATGATGGGACTATATACTTGTGTGAATCAAGAATAACTTCAACCTCCTACTTCACTCCATAAACAAAAATTAATATGAAATGTATTATATACCTAAATATAAAAGCTTCTAGAGGAAAATATTGAAGGCTATCTTTGAGACTTTGGCTTTGGCAAAGATTTCCTAGACTTAACACAAAAAAGTACTAACTGTAAAAGAAAAAACAAAAAGATAAACCTTTATTTATCAAAATTTAATCTTCTAGGCATCAAAAATAGCATTAAGACAATGAAAAGAAAGCCACATACTGATAAAAAATATTCTCATTACATATATCTAACAAAACATTGTATCCAGAATGTATAATCAAGTTCATAACTGAGTAATAAAAATTCGAAGAATCCAGTAAACCTGGACAAACACTTTGAAGAGACAAATACCAGAAGAAATGTATACATGGCAAGATTCTCAATAGCCTTACCCGTAAGTGAAACACAAATTGAAATCAAAGTAACTGTTACATATACAAGAGAATGAATACAATTTTAAAGACTAATAACACCAAATGTTTCTCTGGATGTGGAGCAACTGGAATTCTCAGATAATGTTGGTATATGTGTGTAACAATGAAGTAACTACTTTAGAAAGTGGGTTTCTTAAAAAGTTAAACTTACATCTATTCTATGACCTGGCAATTTTTACTCCTAGAAATTTATATAAGAAAAATGAAAAATGCCCTTAAAACTCTTGTACGAGAATGTTCAAGGCAGCCTTTTTCCTAATAGCCCAAAACTGTAATAAAGCAAATGTCTACAAATAGGGGAACTGATTAAATAATAGAGTATATTCATACAATGGAATAGTACTCAGCAATAAATTATGGATATATACGATAACATGATGGATCTATGCTGAATGAAAGAAGTCAGATTCTAAAAAGTACAGTTCTATTATATGAAGTTCTAGAATATGAAAACTAATCTATGGTGACAACAATTAAAAGAATATTTCTTCTGAGGTGGCAAACATTGATTGTAAAAGGCACAAGGTAAGTTTTTGAGGTAGTGGGTCTGTCATCTATCTTTTTTTGGGTTTGAGGCAAAGGTGTATGCATTTGTTGAAACTATGCAAACTCTAAGCTAAATATCTCTGTGTTTCACTATATATAAACCAACCTGCAATAGAAAGTTATAGAGAATTAAATTTTTTGGAGTTAGGAATATTTTTTAAAAATTTGGAATCCTGAAAGTAGATGTTTTTTGAGTATATCTTGGTGATGTTCAGTGATTTACCAAACTTTTAATCGAGAAACTATTATGATTCTTTCTTGGCGTGTAGAGCTTAAAGTGGATCTGTGGTTCTTGAAGTTAGTTCAAGCAAAATGAGAGTTAGACTTTTTCTATATAGCACAAAGGGTAGAGATAAAGCCAATATTTGGAACTGATACAATGGTTGGAGAAAAGCGACTACGCTAATTGAAAAAAACAAAGAGGATTCAAATCTAAACCCGGTTACTTAGTTGGTCTCCAGATTTCTTTGCTTCTAGTAAGATTCTAGTGAAATCTGGATACCCGCTTTTCAAGAATGCCCCTAAAAATGCTTTCATATTGCACAATAAATGTGAATAAATCAAAAGAACACTCAGCTCCGTAGTGCCTGGGTACATTAAGGCCACTTGGATATAGCTCTCTGTTTTGAAAATGAAGAACTTTAGTTTTGGCAATACCATTGGGGTGATCAGTTATGAAATGTGGGCTCAGAAGCACTAAAATCACCACAATATTGAGATAAAATAGGATTCAAATTCAGTAATTTACAATGGAATGATTCAAACTTTTTTGGTTTCAACAACTCTAATAGTTTACAAAATAAAATAAAATAAAAAAGCTTCTGGTTCATAAATTCCTAGATCAGAGCTGCTGCAGGAAACTCATGAACTCAAATGATAGATTGCTCTAAAGTCTCTCTTCTGTACCACTCCCTATCATAATCCATCTTGCTCTTGTTTCTTGGCTCTGATTCTCTCTACTTTAGTCTTCTTTCACTTCTAGGAATTTAAGAGTGCAAAGGTGTTCTTTCTATTTAGGTTTGATAATCCAAGAGGAAAGAGAAAACTCTCTCCTCTTTTTCAAATATAATATCCTATAGGAGGACTGTGATTGTCTCTGACTGGACCACATGAAGATTACAGAGTTGATAAATATGGGTAGGTAGAAGTAGTGCCATAATTAATCAAGTATATGTTGCATGTTGAAGATACCCTGGTGGCTCAATGATTAAGCACCCAGCTTCTAACGAAATCATCAGTGGTTCGAACCCACCCAGCAAATTTGCAGGAGAAAAAAACTTGGCAATCTGCCTACATAAAGATTATAGCCAAGAAAACCCTATGGGGCAGTTCTACTCTGTCACATGGGGTTGCTATGAGTCGAAATTGACTCAGCGACACCCAACAACAAAAACATGTTACTCCATGAGGGGAAGAGTTGGCTTGGGAGGGGATGGTAAGATAAAAGATGGAGTAATGGAGTAGTACTTTGACAGGTAGCTGCTCCAGGACCACATATATTGAGGGAAAGGAAGTTCTCCAAGGCAGTAAAAGAAATCTTATCAGAATAATTGAGCAAGGGATGCTAGGTGGATCAGAACAACAAATATATACATGAAGACACTTCTGTATATAATTAGTATAGTGTATCAGTAAGGGTCCAATCAGGAGACAAAAACCATACTAGTAATTGGAAGGGGAAATTTAATACAAATATCATTTACTCTTAACAGAAAATTATCTACTAAGAAGGGTAAAGTGAAAAAATACAGAAATAGCAGTTGTAGGGAGCAGCTATGACCTCTGATATTGAGGAAGAACATTTAAGGAAGGAACCAAGTTGGAAGAGATCACTCTCCTCCCCAAGGCTAATATTTAGAGCTCTTGAAAAGGTTGTGGCTGTGGTCTTTTAGATGGCGAGAATATTTGCTGAGGCTCTTTAGGTGGGAAAACTAGGTAACTTCCCATTGGGGTGCTAGAGATACTTTTGTGATGCTGGGAACATTAACTGGGTAGACTGCCATTAGGCTGTTGGTGAAACTTACTGGGAAGCATTCCCCTGGAATTCTGGGGATATTTGCTGGTAAGCTTCCCAGGACAATACTGGAGGAATTGACTGGATGCTGTGCACCACTGAGACTCCTGCATACCTCCAGCCACTCACAAGAAAGCCATCCAATAAATGCAAAAAAGCGAATATCAGAACCAGGAAAAGAAGCACCTTCATCTTATAATCTCCCTCCATTACACTCTACTGGTCTAACATTGTACCAGCTGGTAAAGCAGAAATCTTCACAGAATCCACCTTAAGTTGCACAAAACTGAGAATAGAAGGATAGATTTGGAACTGAGATACAATAAGTTGATAACTGACAGGTATCTTTTTTCTCTGATCAATCCATTCCCCTCCTATGGTCAGGCAACATGGAAAGCTGAATCATACCTGAAAAACAATTTACTGATAAGAACTCTCTATTACAAACCAACAAATATTTAAATCACATGAAATACCACCACCATTACCACCACCATTACTATTACTACTACTATTAATAATAATAATAACAGCTACTATTTTTAATATATTCTAATCCTTGAGCCAAATATTTTATAAGCATTACTTCATTTAATCTTCAACATAGCTTTAGGAGCAGGTATAATTATTAACCAGTTATTAATTATTAGTAAACTTAGATCTAAGGAGATTAACTATCTTGGGATACGACAGTAAAAGAATAGAAATTCAAATCCAGGACTGTTTATGTACTGCACATTCACTCACTTTAGTTAATTCTCCATGAGAACCCCTGGATTCCTTGGTGAGCTTGGAATCTGAAAACTGGGAACATGATGAACTAAATGTTAAATAGCATTTGATGTAGATGAAGAAATCTTAGGTAGTTATTTCATGCCATATGTAATGAATGGTCTTGCAGGAATATTCTTAAATACAACACACCAAGGATTGCAAAATTAAGTGCCTACAGGGACCAGGATGACAATATTTAGCACTGAAGTGATACTGTAACCAATTATTAGTCATTGAAGGAGACTAGAAAGAGCCCTGGTGGCAGAGTGGTTAAGAGCTGGGCTTCTAACCTAAAGGTCTGCAGTTTGAACCCACCAGCCCCTCCATGGGAGAAAGATGTGGCAATTGGCTTCCTAAAGATTACGGCTTTGGAAACCCTTTGGGGCAGTTCTACTTTGGCCTGTAGCGTCTCTGTAAGTTGGAATTAACTCCACAACAAGGGGTTTGGTGAAGACTGGAGAAGGCATACCTAATCTAAAGGGTCAACTGATCCTCAGTCTCACTGGATTCCCACCATAGATAATAAAACTAAATCATCATGATTTTCCAGGAGAGATCAGAAAACAGGCTATTTATGTGAAATCCCCGCCCCCCACTTTTTTTTAATGTTGACAACTAATTAAAATATTTAAATAAGACCTGCCAGCAATGACCTGTGGCCCACCAGTTTGAGGTCTCTATCATGTGGCCATCTCAGAATAGGAAACATCTTGCCATTGGAACGGGAAATATTCAGTCTAATGTCAAAGACTTTCTACCCTCTTGACAATGACTAGATGGGTACTAGATGGCAAACCTCTATGACCCCACCTTAACTCCCCAACCTTCTTATGTGTGCCATATTCTTTTGATCTGATAATCCATTCCATGAGGAGGATTCTGACTGGCTTGAAAACTAGTTTTCTTCAGGTGACTGTGAAAATGTAGACTGATTCATTATGAATTGTTCTTTCAGCTTAGCTTCACCACTTTTTATTATGAAAATCTTCAAAATGTTAAAAAACTAGATCAGCTCCTATATCCCCATCATACAGATTTAGAATTTTCAAGGTTTTGTGACATTAACTTCATGTATTATTTTCCATCGCTTACACTTAAGTATTTTAAAATAAATCCCAGACATTTGAAAAATATGACATTTAAACCTCATATTTAAATAATATGTTTTTAATAAAATTCACTGCCACAGTGCCATTGGCCCATCTATCAAACATAACAGTAATTTATTCATCCCAGAATGTTCATATTCTGGTTTTGTTTGGTTTAGTTTTTTTCTCTCTTTGCTTCCTTGTGGTTTATTTACCACATTCCCTGTCTTTCATATTTCCTCTTAATGGATTTTAGCTATAGAAACCTTGTTGAGCTCAGGTACAGCATTTTTAGTTAAGAATATTTCAAGAAGGTGTTGGGTGAAGTTTAGCTTTTTAAAAGCCATCCTATTCAATCCTTTCTCTCATGTCCTGGTTCTTGGGGCCACAGTTCATGGCATTCCCCCAATTATCAACAATCATTTAGTTTCTTACAACCCTTAGAGTGTCTTAAAATCACAAGCAAAAAGCAAATTCACAGCGGGCAATTTGCCTTTGATCTTTCCCTCCTTCTTTTCTGACCATCAGTCATCCAATGCTTTTTTAGAGTCCCTTTCTAGGACTGACTCTCATCCTCCCTTCAGAAGGTTTTTGAAAATTTTGTTTCTTGATTCTCAAATGACAGTTACCTTAGGAGTAGGTACAATACAGAAATATATCTAGAAGGCAATACAATTTGAAAAGAGTACACTCCTCAAAACAAATCAGCAGCTGGCCATCTATTTCATCTGAAGTCACATCTGCTTTTAAGTGCTCGTATCTAGGAAAACACTGTGGTAGGATCTTTCCTTTTTCTTTTATCTAGATAACCTTTCTGAGGGAAATGTCTGGCAGATTGATCTGAGTGTTTAACAGTTGTGTTGATATTTGTTAGTAGATACTAACTGATTCTCAGAATCATTGAGGGTGATTCTGGTAGTCATCAATTACCATGGAGGAAGGTTATTCTAACTATTTCTTCTGCAGACTGTCTTATTTCTTTATTAGGTTAAGAGGGCTTTCATCTTGCCTTTGCTATAAATTACATTACAATAATATTTTGACATTAATTGACAAAGACAGGCACCCTGTAGGCCCTTTTTTCCTTTATTCTTAGGATTCTTCCTTGATGGGGTTAGTCTTAGATCACCACTCCATATCTATTGTATTCCGAGGAGAGCAAGAAACAAATATAATATTGTGGCCAACCTAAGAATTAGAATACAACTACTTTGGGGAATTATTTTAGATCATTACCTCAAATACATAAATATATCCCATTTTTTTTCTAATTGTTCTTAATTATTTACCTTTTGATTCCTACGTTGTCAATTTGAATACCATTCTAAGCTCTATATTCAATAAAAGTCTCCATTCTTTTCTATTGTTCTCCTGGGGATATCTATTCTCTCTGCTAATCCTTGTGCATAGCCTAAGAAAGGTACAGAAGGTGCCCAAGGAATATTGAGAAGAGAGGTGAGACACCCTGAAAGTACTTTTTATGGTCTGTAAATGTTTCTGTAAAATAAACCATCTTAACAATATTGCCTCCACGCTTCAAATATGCATGACAAAGTCTGAATGCATGTTTATAAGCAGATATGGATTGAGGTCTAATTGTTTGCAGCTGATTGGCATTTGCTTGTAGTTGACTGCGGAGATACTTTAGGGGCTTAATCTGTGTGTGTGTGTGTGTGTGTGTGTGTGTGTGTGTGTGTGTGTGTGTGTGTATAGTCATTTAGTTCTTCCTAGTTTTGATGGTTCAATAAAGTAATCCTTTCTACCCCAACCCTGCCCCCTAACAAAAGAGTGAGCACCACAGATATTATTTAAGGACCCATTCTAATACCTAAAATCCCACTCTTTTATTCTTAGTTTATGGTTATTAAACATGACAGTACTCATCTGAAGGATAGCACTTTTTTAGCCACTTGTGTCTGAATATTTATAATTTATCTGAATAAATTTTAAATCTTTTCCTTACTGCATGTTTTGATAATTTGGAAGAAGTATTTAGCAGTCTTAATAGTTACTTGAGATTCAGGAAAAAGAGATGGCTCAGATATAACCAAGAAATTAAATTATAGAGAGGGAGAGATATTGGTAATAACAGAAACAAAATGGGACAATGCTTTGCATATAAAAGTGAATGAAAAATGAATAAATTGATGATGGAATTTTACCAAAATTGTGTCTATTCCCTATGGAGATAATATTCTTGATTGAAAAGGTGTGCTAGAAGAAGACTGCTCTCTAAAATAATAGTTTCTAAGTTGTTTAATGTTATAATACAGACTCTGTATAACCTATGTTTTCACCATTATCAATATAAAAACCGTTATATCGTTTAGGGTCAAAACTGTATTTTTTGAAAACGTTTCGATCAGTAAAAAAAGAGTCTTGCAAAAGAAAGCTCACATTCAGAAGTTCTGGGGATTTGTTCTAAATTTGCATCTTAGGGCAAAATGAATCCTAAGCTTCTTCTGTCTACCATGGGTTAAGACAATTAGCAACAATTTAGAGAAATGAAATTAGACACTCCTCAGGATAAATGGATGTCTTTGGTTTGCATGACAAGCTTTGACTCTGTGATGAGTATGAAAGTTTATGTGCTAGACAGAGGGTATTGTCACCTTGATTTTTTTTTCCTTTCTTTTTTGAAATCTGTCCCAGACCAGTTCAACTGTTAAATTTCAATTAAACTAAATTTGTTCAGGAAAAATAAAATGTTGGAAATTTAAGTATATTTCTTTTATCTAGCCTGAGCTGTTGGCAAAGCAAACTAGCTTTTCCATACTTGGCATTTATTAATAATATTTTGAATACCATTGCGCTTTTTAAGCTGAGTGTGGTGGAATTCTCTTGTGGGATTATTAAATGAGTCGATTTGCATTCTAATGAGAACAAATGTTTGGGATTGCATTGTTAAAATGCTAAAACGGTGTGTGTATAATTATTTTGCAGCTTAGATTCACAGAACTCATTTCCCCAAACTCCTTTTTTTAAATAACTAAAGAGTCAGAGCCTACTGACGACTGGAGGGGAGGTGATTAGGGTAATTTAAACTGTTCACAAATGACATTCCCACAGAATGAAAGCATTTCTTTGGCTTTGCCCGGTTCCTTTCATTATCTTTAAGCGGCCGCAGTGTTGAGTCCCATAAGAAGTCTCACCAAGCTCTCTTTCCTTGTACAGTTTCTCATTTGTATTGATTAATCATTTTGTAATTCCATTCTAGGTTGACTTGCTCATCTTTAAGGCATTTGCTGCTTTTTCTTTGCTTGTCTATCCTGTAATGGTTATGTTGTCTGTTCTAATACCTTAGCTTTATCACTGCAAGTCAAGCTTTAAAACATTAATCCCTTCATGCTTTAATTTCATATTCTATTACCAGAATGAATGCAAACACTGTTTCGTTTTTCTCTTTTTTAATCATCTTTACTAGAGCTTTTGCATATGGGCCAATAGTAAAGTAAGCTTTATTATTTAGAGTGTAACTTTTTTTTTAAAATAGTTTTTCAATTCCTTTTCTTTTAATACTTTTTAACTTCTGTTGACAAAATATAAATGTTTACTGACAATATCTCTAACCTTAAAACTTAAATTATCATTGCCAAATTTTTAATAAAATATCCATCTTGTACATTAACATTCTCTTATGCTGCAAACAGTTAAGCACTCGACTACTATCTGGAAGGTTGACTGTTAGAATTTACCCAGAGGTACCTCGAAGACAGCCCTGGAAATTGTTTCCAAAAGGTCACATTCTTAAAAACTTTATGAAACACAGTTCTACTCTGACACTCATGGGGTCTCCATGAGTTGGAATTGACTAGATAGCAGCTAACAACAACAACACTGACAGTAGAAAAGTTTTATTATTACATTTCCAAGTATTTTAATTGTTAGTCTTGACCTGATGAGGTCATTCTGATGATTAGGTTGTGGATTGATGTTAATATTACATCATAGATATTGTAGTTGGGAGAGAAACTAGAGGGGATAGAGACTACCCTACTCTTTTTGTAATAATGATTGTAAGAAAAAAATTATTTTCTTATGAATACCAAATACACTCTTTCATGTATGTTTGCATAAAATTCAGTAACATCTATAAAATGTACATATATCTGTTTGTTTATTGTCTGGACCATTATTCATGAAGAATTCTAGGTAGAATCAAACCTAACACTAAATACCTAAGAGAAGCTATCACAAACTGGGTGGAAAATAAAGCAGAGTGTCGTTTGTAAGCTTATAACGTGATGACCAATATTTTATTAGGCTAAATAATACTTTATGTCTATTGCATAAAATACATATTTAAACACATATGTAACACAAATATAGTTTTATGGAAATATTGACAAGGATATTGTTTTGAAAGATACAAAAGTGTGAAAATCATGCAGTAATATTTACATTGTTTTAAGACAGTTACTAATTAATCCAATGAAAACAGGCTACTTCAGATAAAACAAATGGTAAAAGTTGATAATATTCAAATATAAAGAAAATTCCAATTAACTAATGTGCTGATGGTATTTCCTGCCTGAGACATTAATTAAAATCTCAAGATAATTGATGTCAAGACTTTTTGTAATCTAAAAGTTGGTAATTTTGTTCAAGTTCAGGCTTTGATGCTTTTAGAAATTAAAAAATTTTAGGAATCTGGTAGCGGCTAAAAAAATGGACACATTTAAATTCTTCAATAACCTCAATATAGCCATTGCTAGAACTTTACACTGAGAGATCACTTAGGATTTATTTGGTGGCAACAGATAACCAAAATCACAGCACAAACCAGTTTAAATAGAATAGAGAAAATTTTTAGTGCCAATAGATGAAAAGACTAGAGTTAGGACTGGCTTCAGATATGCGTATTGGTTTGGTCTTGACAAGTAAACTCATCCCAAGATAGCTTCTTGGACCATGTAGATTTCTTCAGAAAAATGAGTAGGTATTGGGAAGGAGACCAGAGAACAGAGAAACGGATACCAGCAAGGTAGCATATATATATACACACACATATATATATCTTTACTATAGGAATTTATCAGCAGATGTTTTCAGATTGTAAATACACTGTGCAATTTATGATATTGAACAGAGATATAGAAACAGTGGAATCCTCTTTCATACTTTCTGTGATTCTCTCTCTCTTTTACTATTTTTCCTAACGTGCTATCATCATGGAATTTATCAGATGCATGAAGGAAAGGAGACCTAATAAAACGAATTGAAACAAAAGCTTCATTTTATTTTTTAGGCTTAAGACATGTGGTAGACACATGCATCACAAACAACACATCCTCTTGTGTACAGAAAAATGACAAACTTTGTTCTCTATAACTTTGAATCCTTTAATCTTCCTGTGGATGGATAACTCCCTCCTGCTGCTCCTCAAAGCCTTAGGCTGTCATGACCTTTCATACCTGTTTTGTCTTTAGAAACAGCTTTGTAAATGTCACAAGCTTAGGATTCTTTTTAGAGGCTTTGGGTTTCAGTTCTATAACTACTGAGTAATCAGATTCAGGTTGGTTGTGGTTCATAATATTTATTGACTCCTAGATTGGCTTTAGGATCCTATTGCCCTAGGTTGGAGTTGCAGCTTGTCCTATCATCCGAGAAACGTTAAAGACTATGGGTCTTGTTAGATTCTTTTTTTCTCCCTATATGTGCTTAAATTCCCTGAATTAACTACAAATGTGTTTTAATTTTCATGACTTTTCTTTTATTGTCATGTAAGAAAACTAGAAGAAACACAGGCTTTGATCAGTTTGGACCAGGATGATATCATTTGAAGATTGAACTAAATTTTGAATCAAAACTAGGTTCTTAAATGAAAATGGCAGAAAGGAAAAATATCTAGGCATGTATATAGGCATATAAAAAGTTCTTAACTTGCAGAGATCATGACAAAAGACAAAACTAAAAATTGAAGGATTATTCATTGCAAAAATGCAATATTATGGATCATGGTGATATTTCAGAATGACTTAGAAATATTATCATTCTCAAAAGCATTACCTTAATTTCTGAAATACAGTTTAAGTTAAGATCAAATCTTTAATAGTACCAATAAGCTAGGTAATTGCATAAAACGTACAAAAATCCTCATGGTGAGACATTTTATTCAAGAGCTAGATCCTGTTCACACCTGGCAAGAACCACAACTGGGCTGGAGCAAACACTACTGGAGTGGATTAAAAGACTCACACGTATGAATGCAGCAAAATGTATTGCCCTGAACCTGTTTTGCTGGTGCATTCTAATTGAGCAGGTGTGCTATTCAAAGGGTGTTCGTTCATTAAGTGTATGTGTGTGTGTGTGTGTATGTGTGTGTTTGAATCTATATTTCAGGTTTGCTAAATGGCTCTTGGTGGTTTCTTGTTTAAAAATAAGCATAAATTCCCTGGCAAATATGTAAATCCTATTGTATTTAGATGGAAATCTATTTGTTTCTGTTATTTTGCCCTATAGAAGGAAATAGAAGAGGTACTTTGCCTCAAAAATTGCGTGCCATTATTTTTTCTTGGCTTATTGGGGCTTTAAAAAAATGTAGTTCTGCCAAAGCAGAACTAATCAATTTCCCAAAATATTATAGTGAATTCAGCACTCTGACAATATTGACTTACAATGAATTTAATCTTGGCAAACCTTATTCTCTACTTGTAATAAATGCAATTGCTCAAAAATACATTTATTTCACTTTCCTCTCTGAGTTTATAAGTATCTTTTGGCTTGTTTCTACCCAGGATTAAAATGCTTAGAGAGACACTGTGAAGGTATTTAGCTAGCTTCAGGAATCTTCTACCCATCTGTAAGATGTAGAAAAAAAATAAGCTTCAGTGTAGACAAGTAAATTAATACATTTAGAAAAATTAATCCCAAGTGGTCTTAAAAGTTGCTGGACTCAAAACTACAAATTATTAGCAATATGAGTCTTTAAAAGCCACTGTGAGTCACTGGCACAATGTACTACTTCAGTCATAAAGTAAAAAAATTAGGCAGCTTATTGAAAGCAAAATATCGTTAACCACATATTCTCTACATTGTTTTGGGGATTTACAAATTAGAAAATGCTTTGACATATATTTTTATAATATGCTTATGAAATTCTTCTATGGTAAGAAATTTATGAATATTTCTCTTCATTTTACAGAAATAAACAGAGGTGTAATGAGATTAATTTGCTACCTAAAGCCACATAGATTGTCACAGGTGGATCCAAGACTTGAACAGGTGTATATGTATTTTTTCTATTTTACTGTCACAGTAGATCTAAAGGAGTTTAGAGAATACACTGAAGAGGCCAGGGGCCTAGCAAGAGTCATAGTAAAAGTGTAGTATCATGTATCAATCACCTGATAAAAATGCATTAAATACTGAATTAGGTGTGTGGTGTAAAGAAAAAAACAAACAAACATACAAACAAATAAACAAATGACATAATCTTTGCCTTCAGATTACATATAGAATTAGGAAGAAAATGCATTTGCAAGAGAAAAACAACTTTAGAGGTTTTAGTACGAAAACTTGGGGTTGACATCTTGGGAGAGATGAACTGATTTGTATAATACAGAAACAGGATTCAGATAAGGAAGGCACTAGTCACATGGAGCCCTGGTGGTGCAGTGGTTAAGAGCTCGGCTGCTAACCAAAGTGTGGGCAGTTAGAATCTACCAGTTGCTCCTTGGAAACCCTATGAGGCAGTTCAACCCTGTCTTACAGCGTCTCTATGAGTAGGAATCAACTTGATGGCAACAAGTTTGGTTTTGGAAACTACACAGTGGATTTTGAAGACAGAGTAAAAAAAAAAAAAAACATAAAATGTCTTATTATTAATTTTATATTGATGTTGAACTATTAGTATTTTGACTATATTGGGTCAAATAATAAATATTATTAAAATTAATTTCAAACTCACTTAACTGTTTTTTCATGTGGATACTAGAAAATTTTAAATGACATATATGGCTCATATTATTTTCCTATTGGACAGGACTGATATAGAGAGAATGTGGAACCCCCAGAGCTGTGGGAAGAATAAGGTGAGGTGCAAATGTGGGGAGAGGAGAAAGGCAAGGGGTCGATGAAGCAGTAGAAGTCTTAGCACATTGTGTTGATATCTTCCATAATCTCTAAATATTTAATTCAGACTACTAAGAACAAAATCTTTCTTGTGATTTTTTTTTTTTTTGTGGAAAAGCAGTGTTTTGCATACTAAAAAATGTGGGAAATATTAACTGTACAATGTCACATAAAGACCTGTGGTTTAGGGGCTAAGACAGTGTAATCTTACCCATACTGACAATTTGAATTAATAGAAATAATAGGAAAGGCTTTGGACATCCTCACACTATAAAATCAAAGTTTAATTAGTTCTTCAAAGACAAGGGAATAGCTCACTGACTTCTGAGTTAAATACACATTCTTAAAAATATATAAATAGCATTCTAAATACAGGGCTAATCAACCTATTCAATAACTTATAGTGTATACTTGCCAACTGTTGAGTGCAATGATGGGGGCAGAAATGTCATGGCACCTGACTTAATACCTACACTAAATAAATGAATAAATGAAAGAATACTCGATGAATACAACCCTCAAGGAACTGATGGGAATAGATAGGACATCAGCATCGTACATCTATTACTGTAAAATAAGGAGAAAGTAGTGATGTTATGAGAGCTTACTGTAGAAAGTACTTCCATCTGGGAGATATGATATGGCCTCATGGAAATGACAGCATTGGAACCATTCTTAAGGAAGGAATTAGATAAAGGCATGTATAAATGTTTGAAGAATGTATTAGATACACAGGCAATAAAATTAACCTGGAAGAGAAAGCTTGGGAGGAATGAATAGTTTTAGTCTATTAGAGTGAAGAGATTATAAGTAAGTGTTCAACATAGAAAAATAAGTTTGGAACAGATTATTTAAGGCCTACAATAGTAAAACACTGAGTTTAGATGAGGGAACTAGGATGGCATAGAAGCAATAATAAAAATAGTAAAGAAGAAGAAGGAGAAAAGTATGAATAATAATTATGGTGTAGTTATACACTCCAGGAATTGATAGAATACCAATTGAGATGTTTCAACAAACCGATGCAGGGCTAGAGGTGCTCACTCATCTGTACCAAGAAATTTGGAGATCAGCTGCCTGGCTAACCAACTGTAAGAGATCCTTATTTGTGCCCTTTCCAAAGAAAGGTGAATGAACTAATGCAGAAATTATTGAACAATATCATTAATATCACACATAAGTAAAATTTTGCTGAAGATCATTCAAAATGGTTGTAGCAGTACATCCACAGGTAACTGCCAGAAACTGAAGCTGGATTCAAAAGAGGACCTGGAACAAGGGATAACATTGCTGATGTCAGATGGATCCTGGCTGAAAGCAGAGACTACTAGAAAAATGTTTACCTCTGTTTTACTGACTGTCTCAGTCATTTAGTGCTGCTATAACAGAAACACCACAAGTGGATGGCTCCAACAAAGAGAAATTCATTCTCTCACATCCTAATAGGCTAGAAGTCCAAATTTAGGTTGTCACCTCCAGGGGAAGGCCTGCTCTTTCTGTCAGCTCTGGAGGAAGGTCTTTGTCATCAATCTTCCCCTGGACTAGGAGCTTCTCCTCACAGGAACCCCAGGTCCAAAGGACGCGCTCTGCTCCCAATGCTTTCTTGGTGGTATGAAGTCCCTCTGTCTCTCTGCTCACTTTTTTCTTTTATATCTCAAAAGAGATTGGCTTACAACACTAACTAATCTTGTAGATCTCATCAATATAACTGCCACTAATCCATTTTATTACATCATAGTGATAGAATTTACAACACTTATGGAAATCACATCAGATGATAAAATGGTAGACAATCATACAATACTGGGAATCATGACCTAGCCAAGTTGACAGATATTTTTTGGGTACACAGTTCAATCCATGACACTGACTATGCAAAGTCATTCGACTGTGTGGATCATAACAAACTGTAAATAGCATTGTGAAGAATGGGAATTCTAGAACGCTTAAATGTGCTAATGAGGAACCTGTCCATAGACCAACAGGCAGTCGTTTGAACAGAATAAGGGTGGTTTAAAGTCATAAAAGGTGTGCATCAGGGTGATATCCTTTCACCATACTCATTTAATCTGTATGCTGAGCAAATAATCCGAGAAGCTGGACTATATGAAGTAGAACAAGGCATCAGGATTGGGGAAAGACTCATTAACAACCTGCGATATGCAGATGACACAACCTTGCTTGCTGAAAGTGAAGAGGACTTGAAGTAGTTACTGATGAAAATCAGAAACTACCGCCTTCAGTATGGATTACATCTCAACATAAAGAAAAATCCTCAAAACTGGGCCAATATCAACATCATGATAAAAGAAGAAAAGATTTAAGTAGTCAAGGATTTCATTTTACTTGGATCTACAGTCAATGCCCATATAATCAGCAATCAACAAATCAAAGGACATATTGAATTGGGCAACTCTCTTTAAATAGTTGAAAATCAAAGATGTCACTTTAAGGGCTAACATGCGCTTGACTCAAGCCATGGTATTTTCAGTAGCCTCATAGGCATGCAAAAGCTAGACAATGAATAAGGAATACAGAAGAATTGATGCATATGAATTATGGTGTTGGTGAAGAATATTGAGTATATTATGGACTGCCAGAAAAATGAACAAATCTGTCTTGAAAGAGGTACAGTCAGAATTCTCCTTAAAAGCAAAGGATGGCGAGACTTCATCTCACATACTTAGGACGTGTTATCAGGAGGCGCCAGTCCCTGGAGAAGGACATCATACTTAGTAGAGTAGAGGGTCATCAGAAAAGAGGAAGATGGTTAACGAGATGCATTAACATAGTAGCTGCAACAATGGGCTCAAGCATAACAATGATGGTGAGAATGATGCACTGCTGGGCAGTGTTCTGTTGTACATAGGGTCACTGAGTTGGAACCGATTCAACAGCACCTAACAACAGCAGTCATATGTCAGTAAAAAATAAGTCAACAAGGTGAACTTGTCCTGTGATTTCTAGACTAATTTAATAGAAATAAGAATAACAAAACAAAAATATCAAAATCAACTTTATCTTCTATGTCTCATCTATTTATAAGTCATTACAAAAAGATTACATTTAGAATGGGGCATGCTCTAATAGCTTCTCAGATTCCCTTGACTATATCTTTCTTAATTGAGTTCAACCCATGCTGAATAGCTCCTTCACTTCTGGACTTGATTTGATATAGTGTGCTGCAGAGCCTTTAATCTGGCTTTCTATGCAGCCACTGAGTTGCTAGGTGAAAAAAAAAAAAAATCTTGAAATGGAAAGGCTGATGAGAAAAATGAGACTAGAGGTATCAATGCAGATAAATTTACCTTCCTTTCCCCCCTGTGGACAGCTTCTAGGTGTGGTTTCTACTTGTAGAATTTCCAACTGAAAAACCAAAACCAAACCCACTGACATCAAGTTGATTCCAACTCATAGTGATCCTATAGGACAGAGTAGAACTGCCCCATAGGGTTTCCAAAGAGTGGCTGGTGGATTTGAACTGTGGTCCTACATAATAAGCAAACATACTGCTGTGCGACCTTTTGTATCTCTTTGCAGCTCATTGAGAATCAGTAGGCAGCACAGTGACATAGCTCATGCTTTTCCTTGCCTCACCCTCACCACCTTCAGCTTACACCTACCTGTCAAATTATCAACACTTTAATTTTTGCCTCAGGTTTTGCTTCTTTAGAGAACTATGGCTAATAATGGCGGGGATATTAGCAAATGTGATACACTCAAAAGGAGAGCAGAAACATTCAGCAAAATCTATTGAGCGCTTTTATGCTCCAGAAATTACTTTAAAATACTCTATGCAAATTATTTTTGGTAATCCTTCACAGCAGCTCCATTATTTCCATATATAGATGAGGAAAAAGGGGTTCAGAAATTGTAAATAGTTTACTCAAGTTTCAACAGCTACTATGGAAGAGAACAAACGCTCAGAGATTTTTGGATAAGTTGCTTAAGGTCATAGAAACGACAGAAGAAGTGAAGGCTCACAGAGATAAAATTAACAGTTTGATCCAAAGACAAATTAATGGGCACAGAAAAGGGACTTGAAAACCCAACGTGACTGACTCCATAGATTGTGGTCTCTACTACTATATCTTTTTTAAAGTGTTATTTATTTTTTGGTTGTTGTTCCGAATGTACACAACAAAACATACACCAATTCAACAATTTCTGCCTGTACAATTCAGTGACATTGATTACTTTCTTTGAGTTGTGCAACCATTCTCACCCTCCTTTTTGGAGTTGTTCCTCCCTGATTAACTATTAACATAAACTCACTGCCTCATATGATTCCCTACCTTATATTTTCCATTACTGTTGTCATTTTGATCCTATATGGACAATTCTAAAAAGAGCATAATGCTCAAGGCAGACTTTTTTTACTAGTTAAGCTAATCTATTGTTTGGTTTTAAGAAGACAGCAGAGGATTCTACTGCTTTATCTTACTCCCTTTCCCAGAGCAAAGAAGGTAGATTAGGAAACCTAAAACAAGACGCAAAATGATTAAGAGACCTAAACAGGAGAAAGGGTAACTTGAAGGGACAAAGAAGCTTTAAAATATTTGAAATGTTTGCTTATGAAAAAAGCATTTTAGATTTGGTCTATATAACTGGAAGGAGCACCGTTGGCCTAATGATCAAGCTTTTGCCTGCTAACAGAAAGGTTGACAATTTGAATCCACCCAGTGACTCCACAGGAGAAAGGCCTGGTGATTTGCTCCCTCCCGTAAAGATTAAAACCAAAACCAAATCTGCTGCTGTCAAGTAGATTCCAACTCATCATGACCCTGTAGGACAGAGTAGAACTGCCTGATAGTGTTTCCAAAGCTGTAAATCTTTATGGAAACTGAATGTCACATCTTTCTTCCATGGTAGTGGCTAGTGGATTTGAACTGCTGACCTGCCATTTAGCAGCCAAACACTTAACCACTGCATCACTAGGTCCTAGAAAACCCATGGAGTAGTTCTACTCTGTCACATGGGATCTTTATGAGTTGAAATCAGCTCGACAGTACCTGTCTTAGTCATCTAGTGCTGCCATAACATAAATACCACAAGTGGATGGCTTCAACAAACTGAAGTTTATTCTCTCATAGTCTAGTAGTCTAGAAGTCCAAATTCAGGGCATCAGATCCAGGCGAAGTCTTTTTCTTTCTGTCAGCTCTAGAGGAAGGTCCTCATCCTCAATCTTCGCCTGGTATAGGAGCTTCTCAGTGCAGGAACCTCAGGTCCAAAGGACATGCTCTGCTCCTGGCATTGCTTTCTTGGTGGTTTGAGGTCCCCAACTCTCTGCTTGCTTCCCTTTCATTTTATCTCTTGTAAGATAAAAAATGATGCAGGCCATACCCCAGGGACACCCCCTTTACATTGGATCATGGATGTGACCTGAGTAAGGGTGCTACATCCCACCCTAATCCTCTTTAACAGAATTTAATCTTGCCTCATTAACCACAGGCAGAGATTAGGATTTACAATACATAGGAAAATCACTTCAATCACAAAATGGAGGACAACCACACAGTACTGGGAATCATGGCCTAACCAAGTTGACACATATTTTGGGGGACAAAATTCAGTCCATGACAGTACCTAACAACAACAACAACTATATAACTCCAGCAGCAACACTGGGAAATAGCAACACACCTGTTGGCTCATTATGTCGAAAACTTTCTGAAAATGGGAGCTACGTAAAAATGCCAAAAACTTGTGATTTGGGGGAAGGTAGAGGTATCAAACTGGACCTTGAATAATCATCTATATCAGACATAATTTATAAAAACCATCGTATGGAGTAAATGTTGGGCTAAGTTATCTTTATAATCCTTTCTAATGCTATGATTAAATTTTATTGTGGTTTTTGAGTTTAACTAGTACTTGAATTGCACTAATTTTTTTTTCAAAAAGCTAAACATTATAAATAGTTACTATGAATAGATATTATGACCATTTGACCCTAAATTGTGGCAATCCAAAGATTTCTTTTTAATCATGCAAATGAATACTGGGAAATAGGTATCTTATTTACATTGTCACGAGTTTTTAACCTTAAACTGATACAGTGCCCATGTCAATGTATGACTATTTTGTAAAGCATTAATTGCTCATTTTGTAAGAATTATTCTATAAAGGTCAAGATAAGGTTTTCATACTTGATAAAGAATGCGTTAGTATCAACTTTAACCCAATACTTGCCCTCTGTACCAAGAGTTTTATATACGTTATGACTAGTGAAACATATATCAGCCTCTGAGTTAAAACAAAAGAAAAAACCAAACCCATTGCCATGGAGTTGATTCTGACTCAAAGTGACCCTATAGGACAAAGTTGAACAGCCCCATAGGATTTCTAAGGCTGTAAATCTTTACAGAAGCAGATTGCCACATCTTTCTCCTATGGAGAGACTGGTGGGTTCAAACTATTGAACTTTCAGTTAGCAGCTGAGTGCTTAAACCACTGCACCACCAGGGCTCCTTAGTCTCTGAGTAGGTGGTAAAGAAAAAAAAGGGAACAAATATAGTTTATAAAATTAATATTATATTAAAATATGTAATTATTTCAAATATGTTCTTCAAATCTAGAGTTTAAAATTTTATTTTTTTGACTTTTTTTTATTGTACTTCAGGTGAAGGCTTACAGAACAAATAGTTTCTCATGAAACAGTAGTACACATATTGTTATATGACATTGGTTAACAACCCCACAACATGTCAATCCTCTAACTTCTCAACCTTTTACTTTTTGTGAAAATACACATAGCCAAAAATAAACCATTTCAAAAATTTCTACACGCACAGTTCAGTGACATCAACTACGCTCTTCCAATTGTGCTGTTATTCTCACTTAAGATGAGGGCTTCCAGAACAAAATAGTTTCTCATTTAACAGTTACTACAAACGTTGCCCTATAACAATGGTTAACAATCTCACGACACATCAACAATATCCTTACTCAACGTTGGGTTCCCTATCACCAGCTTCCTTGTCCCCTTCTGCCTTCTGGCTCTTGTCACTGGACTTCTGTACCTTGTTAGTCTCATTTGGTTTTATGGGGCTGTCCCCTCCCAGGCTGAATGGAGAACCTCAGAGATAACTTCACCCCTGAGATAAAAGAGTGTCTGGGGGCCATACTCTTGGGGTTTCTCCAGTCTCCTTTAGGCAAGTAAATCTGGTCTTTTTTTGTGAGTTAGAATTATGCTCTACATCCTTCTCCAGCTCTGTCCAGAACCCTCTGTTTTGATCCCGGTCAGAGCAGTCAGTGGTGGTAGCCAGGCACCATCTAGCTATACTGGACTCAGTCTGATGGAGGCCTTGGTAACTGTGGACAGTTAGTCCTTCGGACTAATCTTTATCTTGTATCCTGTTCTCTTCATTCTCCTTTGCTCCCGAAGGGATGAGACCAGTGGAGTATCTTAGATGGCCGCTCAAAAGCTTTTAAGACCCCAGACACTACTCACCAAGGTAGAATGTAGAGCATTATCTTTACAAGCTGTGTTATGCCAATTGAGCTAGATGTTCCCCGAGACCATGGTCCCAACAGCCCTCTGCCCAGCAGTTCAGTCCCTCTGGGAGTTTGGATGTGTCCATGGGGCTTCCATGACCTTTCCTTGTACAAGTTGTGCTAATTTCCACTGTATTGTGGACTATGTCACCCTTCACACAAGATACCACTTATCTATTGCCTATTTAGTATTTCCCCCCCACCCCTCCCATCCCTGATAACTAACAAAGATTGCAACATTTTGTGTGTGAACTTTTTCATGGGTTTTTACAATAGAGGTCTCGTACAATATCTGTCCTTTTGTGATTGACTTATTTCACTCAGCATAATGTCCTCCAGTTTCGTCCATGTTAAGAGATGGTTCACAGATTCATTGTTGTTCTTTCTTGTTGCGTAGTACTCCATTGTGTGTATCTACCATAGTTTGTTTATCCATTCATCTGTTGATGGGCACCTACGTTGTTTCCATCGTTTTGCTATTGTGAACAATGCTGCCATGAACATAGGTGTGCATATGTCTATTCAAGTGATGACTCTTATTTCTCTAGGATATATTCCTAGGAGTGGAATTGCTGGATTGAATGGTATGTCTATTTCTTGCTTTCTGAGGAAGCGCCATATCATTTTCCAAAATGGTTGTATCATTTTGCATTCCCACCAGCAGTGCATAAGAGCTCTGACCTCCCCAAGCCCCTCCAACAGTTGTTATTATTTCCAGTGTTTTTGATTCATGCCAATAATGCCGGGGTGAGATGGTATCTCATTGTGGTTTTAATTTGCATTTCTCTAATGGCTAGTGATCCTGAGCATTTCCTCATGTGTCTGTTGGCCATTTGGATGTCTTCTTTGGTGAAATGTCTGTTCATTTCCTTTGCCCATTTTTTAATAGGATTATTTGTCTTTTTGTTGTAGAGGTGTCGGATTTTCATATAGATTATGGAGATTAGACCTTTGTCTGACCTGTGCTGTACAAAAATGTTTTCCCAGTCTGTAGGTTCTCTTTTGACTCTTTTGGTGAAGTCTTTTGAAGAGCATAGGTGTTTGATTTTTAGAAGATCCCAGTTATCTAGCTTATCTATTGGGGTTTGTGCATTGATGATTATAGTTTGTATCCTGTTAATGCCATGTATTAAGGCCTGAAGTGTTGGTCCTATTTTTTCTTCTGTGAACTTTATAGTTTTAGGCTTTATATTCAGGTCTTTGATCCATTTTGAAGTAGTTTTTGTATACGGCGTGAGGTATGGGTCCTGTTTCATTTTTTTGCAGATGGATATCCAGTTTTGCCCCCACCATTTGTTAAAAAGACTGTCTTTTCCCCATTTGATGGACTTTGGGCCCTTGTTGAAGAACAGGTGACTGTAGGTGGATGGATTTACATCTGGGTTCTCAATACTGTTCCATTGGTCAATGTATCTGTCATTGTACTAGTACCAGGCTGTTTTGACTACTGTAGCTGTATAGTAGGTTCTGAAGTCAGGTAGTGTGAGTCCTCCAACTTTATTCTTCTTCTTCAGTAGTGCTTTACTTATTTGGGGCTTCTTCCCTTTCCATATAAAGCTAATGATAGTTTTTCCATCTCTTTGAAGAATGTTGTTGGTATTTGGATTGGGATTGCATTGTATTTGTAGATTGCTTTGGGTAGAATTGTAATTTTCACAATGTTGAGTCTACCTATCCGTGAGCATGGTATGTTTTTCCATTTATGTTGATCCCTTTGGGTTTCATGCGGAAGTGTTTATAGTTTTCTTTGTATAGGTCTTTTACATCTCTGGTCACATTTATCCCTAAGTATTTTATCTTTTTAGGGGCTATTGAAAATGGTTTTGTTTTCCTGATTTCCTTTTCATTGTTCTCCTTATTGGTGTATAGGAATCCAACTGATTTTTGAATGTTTATCTTTTATCCTGCTACTCTGCTGAATCTTTCTATTAGTTCTAGTAGATTTCTTGTGGAGTCTTTAGGGTTTTCTATGCATAGTATCATCTCATCTGCAAACAGGGACAGTTTCACTTCTTCATTACCAATTTGGATGCCCTTTATTTCTTTTTCTTTCCTTATTGCTCTAGCTAGAACTTCCAGCACAATGTTAAATAGGAGTGGTGATAAAGGGCATTCTTGTCTTGTTCCTGTTGTCAAGGAGAATGTTTTCAGCCTCTGTCCATTAAGAAAGATGTTGACAGTTGGTTTTGCATAGATGCCCGTAATTATGTTGAGAAATTTCCCTTCTGTACAATTTTATTGAGAGGTTTTATCAGGAATGGTATTGGACTTTGTCAAATGCTTTTTCTGTGTCAATTGAGATGATCATGTGATTCTTTCCTTTGTTTTATGTGGTGGATTATGCTGATTGGTTTTCTAATGTTGAACCATCCTTGCATACCTGGTATGAATCCTACTTGGTCGTGGTGTCTTACTTTTTTGATATGATGCTGAAGTCTATTGGCTAGAATTTTGTTTAGAATTTTTGCATCTATATTCAACAGAGATATTGGTCTGTAATTTTCTTTTTTTGTGACGTCTTTGCCTGGTTTTGGTGTCAGCATTATGCTGGCTTCATAGAATGAATTTGGAAGTGTTGCTTCCTCTTCTGTGCTCTGAAATAACTTGAGTAGTATTGGTACAAGCTCTGCTGTAAATGGTTTGTAAAATTCTCCAGTGAAGCCATCTGGGCCAGGGCTTTTTTTGGTTGGGAGTTTTCTTATTACCTTTTCAATCTCTTCTCTTGTTATGGGTCTGTTCAGATTTTCAACATCACTTGGTTGTAGTTTGGGTAGGCCGAGTATTTCTAGAAATTTATCCATTTCCTCTATGTTTTCAAAATTGTTGGAGTATAGTTTTTCATAATATTCTGTTTTAATCCTTTTTATTTCAGTTGGGTCTGCTGTAATGTTCCACATTTCATTTATTATTTGGGATATCTGTGTCCTCTCCTGTTTTTCTTTTGTCTGTCTGGCCAGTGGTTTGTCGATTTTGTTGATTCTTTCAAAGGACCAACTTTTGGTTTTGTTGATTCTTTCTATTGTTTTCTGTTCTCTATTTCATTGATTTCTGCTCTGATCTTTACTATTTCCTTTCTTCCCGTGGTTGTGGGCTTTTTTTGGTGTTCTCTTTCTATTTGTTTGAGTTCTGTAGTTAAAGTTTTGATTTAGTCCCTTTCTTCCTTTTTGATCTGTGCATCTATTGTTATAAATTGTCCTCTGAGGACTGCCTTTGCTGTGTCCCAACGGTTTTGGTATGATATGTTTTCATTCTCATTTGATTCTAGGAATTTTTTGATTCCATCTCTGATTTCTTCTATTACCCAGTGATGTGTAAGCAGGGTATTATTCAGTTTCCATGTAGTGGATTTTTTTTTCCTTGCTCTTTCTATTGTTAATTTATACCTTGATGGCATTGTGGTCATAGAAGATACTTTGAATTACCTCAACGTTTTGGATCTTGTTGAGGATTGCTCTGTGGCCTAAGATGTGATCTATTCTGGAGAATGTTCCATGTGCATTGGAAAAGAATGTGTACTTTGTAGCTGTTGGATGGAGTGTTCGATATATGTCTATGAGGTCAAGTTGGCTGATTGTGCCCTTTAGGTCTTCTGTATCTTTGCTGAGTTTCTTCTTCATTGTTCTGTCCTTTACTGAGAGTGGTGTGTTGAAGTCTCCTATTATTGTTGTGGAACTGTCAATTTCTCTTTTCAGTGTTGTTAGAGTTTGTTTTATATATTTTGGAGACCTGTCCTTGGGTGCGTAGATGTTTATTATGGTTATATCTTCATGATGGATCATCCCCTTAATCATTATATAGTGTCCTTCTTTGTCTTTTATGGTATATTTTGTTATAAGTCTATTTTATCTGAGATTAGTATTGCCACTCCTGCTCTTTTTTTGGTAGTTGTTAGCTTGATATATTTTTTTCCATCCTTTGACTTTTAATAAATTCACATCTTTGTTTCTAAGGTGTGTCTCTTGTAGACAGCATATTGATGGATCCTGTTTTCTTATCCATTCTGTCACTCTCCGTCTCTTTATGGGTGCATCGAGTCCATTTACATTCAGTGTAATTATTGATAGATGTGAGTTTGTTGCTGTCCTTTTGTAGTGCTTTTTTTTGTGGTGCTGAAGTTTTCTTTGTTCTTCTCACTCTCTTGTGCTGAGTTACTTTTGTTTGTGGATTTTTTTTTCATTTCTTTTTTTTTTTGTAGGTTTTGTTTTTGCTGATGTTTTATGTTTTTTGTCTTTATTTTTATGAGTGTGTTTGTTAGCTTTCTTTGTGGTTACCATGAATTTTACCCTTATCTTTCTTAGTTTGAAGCAGTCTACCCTTACTTGGTATTGACTTGCCTTCCTCTCCATTAGAAAGTTCTATACCTATGCTGTTTATTCCCTCTTTTATTGTTTTGATGTTGTTGTCATTTATTGATTAACTGCTCTGATTCCCTGTTGTATTTCTTTTGGTTTTGGATGTCCTCGAGACTTCATTTCATAGATTGGTATCTGGCTCATATGATCCTGCATCCTAAGTTCCGCCTGTGAGCTGAAGCTGTTTGTCCTCAGATCGAAGAACTCCCTTTAATAATTCTTGTAACTTTGGTTTGACTTTTACATATTCCCTTAATTTCTATTTATCTGGAAATGACCTAATTTCACCATCAAATTTGAGCGAGAGTTTTGCAGGATATATTATTCTTGGTTGGCAATTTTTTTCTTTCAAGATTTTTTATATATCATCCCATTGCCTTCTTGCCTGCATGGTTTCTGCCGAATAATCTGAGCTTAGTCTTATTATTTCTCCTCTGTAGGTGACTTCTTGTTTTTCACAAGCTGCTCTCAGGATTCTTTGTGTGTCTTTGGTTATGGTGAGTGTGATTATGATATGCCTTGGTGATTTTCTTTTGGGGGTCTCTTCTATATGGGGTTGGTTGAGCTTCTTGGATGGCCAGCTTTTCATCTTTCATGATATTTGGGAAGTTTTCTGTCAGCAGTTCTTCAGTGATCCTCTGTGTTTTCTGTATTCTCCCCCTGTTCTGGAATTCCAATCACTCAAAAATTTTTGCTTTTGCTTGTATCCCACATAACTCTCAGGGTCTCTTCATTTTTCTTTGTTTTTTTTTTTTTTTTTTCTGAGTTTTCCTGAAACAATTGTATCCAAGTGTTTGTCTTCAGTTCCACTGATCCTGTCTTCTACCATTTCAGATTTGCTTCTCACCCGTTGTATGACACCGTCCATTTCTGAAATCTTGTTGTTTATCTTTTGGATTTCTAATTGTTGTCTTTGTGTAATTTCTAGTTGTGAATTTTGTTTGGCATTTTGTTCCTGCATTATTTTCCTGAATTCTTCCAATTTTTTGTCTGTATTTTCCATGAATTTGTCTATTTTTTCCTCATGTTGGTCAGTTTTTGCCTCACCTCTTTGAGAATTCTGAGTATTAGAGCTTTGAATTCCCTATCAAGTAGTTCTAGTGCATTTTCTTCCACTGGAAAGTCATCCAATGTTTTATTTTGGATGCCTACTTGAACCATGCTGTCCTGTTTTTGTAAATGTTTTGATATTGTCTGCTGTCTTCTGGGCATTCAGTAGTTATTTTTCTCATTCATTGATTGTAGATTTGTTTGTTTCGTCCCTTTTTAAAAAAAAAATTTACTATGTCTGTGCATGTGGATTGTGTGTTCCTTGTTGTTTGCTCGTCTGTGGGCACAATACTTTTCACCTCCTTCTCCAACTGACAGGGCCAGTCACTCAGATATGGTACAGCAGGGCAGGTCTAGCTGAAGAGGAGTTACTGGCGTGGATTGTTTGTGGCACTTACTACAGGCACCAGAGCAGGTCGGGAATCAGTGTAGGGCAGGTTCCAGTAGGCCGTCCCTGCTTGGTGGTGTGATGTCTAGCTCATGGTGGAGGTAGGCTGGATGCAGCGGGGAGATTGTTATGTATGGAGCTAAGATGGATATGGGAGAGATGAGAGAGGAACAGGAGCCAAAAACATACCAACAAACAAAAAAGAATGGTAGGGGAGCTTGCCATTGGAGTGGAGAGATGAGTGACTATGAAATGGAGAAAATCAGAAAGGGAAAGAGGAAGAAAAGAAAAGAAAAGAATGAATAAATAAAAAATTGGAAAGGTTAAAGAACCGCAAAGTACCCAGGTATCCCACCGGTGCAGCTATGAGGTCTGGGGAAGTCACTCTCTGGTGTTGCAGTACAGCCTGTCTAGAAGGCGTAGAGGTATACAATGCCAGGTATTCAGGGAACAGAAAGAGAATGAAGATATAGAGAGACCAGAAACTGAGCAATGAAAAAAGACAAAAAGGGAAAAAGAGGGAAAAGAAAACAAACAAACAAAAAATAAATAAATAAGAAAGGCCCCCCAAAAAACAGAAGGAAAAAAAAAAACCAGCGTAAAAAGAAATGTCCGCAGGGATCCTTCTGCACGGCTGTGCAAGCCTAGTGGGAAATCTCCTTGCCACACAGCACCACCTGGCCAGAATGGACTTCCAACTCAAGAAAAGGAAAAGAAAACAAACAATTCAAAACAAACAAATGGACAAAAGCCCCGGCATCCCACCAGCGGCAGCTTAGACCAGGCAGCAGCTCCACACTCAAATGAGCTCTGCAGCCCCTCAGGAAGAAGCAAAGATGGCGCACGGAGCCAGGTATTTGAGTGAAAGGAGGGGAAGGTGGTGAGAGGTAAGGAAGAAATCAAAAGAAGCAGGAAAAAAAAGCAACACTAGTAGCCAACAAATGGCACTCAGAGAGCCAGCTAGTGTGGGCTGGTGTTTCTCGCACAAGAGACCATGTCCGCAGGAAGCAGAGGGGGCCAACTTTGGGTGAAGAAGGTAGGGAGTGGGAAAGTGTATATCACAAATTACCGGAGCTCTGCAGCCCCTAAGGAAGAAGCAAAGATGACGTACGGAGCCAGGTATTTGAGTGAAAGGAGGGGGAGGTGGTGAGAGTTAAGGAAGAATTCAAAAGAAGCAGAAAAAAAAGTAACACCAGCAGCCAACAAATGGCACCTAGAGAGCCAGCCCATTCGGGTGTGTGGAATCCAAGCAGCCAGTTTTTCCCGGTCAAGAGATTGCGGCTGCGGGAAGCAGAGGAGGCCGAGTCGGGGTGAAGAAGGGTGGGGGGTGGGAAAGCACATATCACAAATTACTGGTTGTTTTGTCTCCCACTGGATGCTCCATGAGGCTGCTTTCTCGTACCCCCTGTTTGCTCGTCTCTGATAGGAGTCCAAGATGGCAGATCCATGCTGCATTAGCTGGTAGGGGACCTCTGCATGAATCTCTCCTCACTCTCCGTTCTCCATGTCAGTTTTCTCACTCCATTTGGTGCTTGGCTGAGTTCTTTATCTCTTCATTTGATGTTTCAGGGTTTCAGGATTGTTGTATTTTCTGTTCGGCTTAGTTTTTCGGATCTTTGCTGTGGAGGGACGGTGCGGTGCTTCTGCCTAGAGTGTCATTTTGCCCTATTTTCTAGAACTATTGTTATCATGAAACTCATTTCATAGTAAAAAAGAATTCCTATTTGTATCATTAATATAAACAGATCTTTTCGTAAACTCAATCCCCAAGTAAAGATCTATTCAATGATGATTATTTGTTATGTCTCATAAACACTTGACATTTTATAAAGTTTTTTATTCTTAGAAAAACAGCATCCTTACAAAAAGATGTTTCAGGAAATTCAAACAGTAGGAGAAAAAGAGTCTGAACTGGAAATAGTTTCTCACCATTGAAAAAGGGCATTGATTTGGTTGGGTGTTTTTCTTGAACTGAAAATAAATGGTCTTGTTGGACTAGATAATCTGAGGACTAATCTAATCCTGATTAAAGTAAAGTTTTGTAAACCCACTAGAAAATAAAATTTATTTTACCTATTTTATGGAAGTTAAGGTGTTTCCTTTTGAGTGTTTGAAAATATAGTGAAGAAAATTATAGCAATTTAAAGATAAGAATACAGTACTCCCTGTGGTAGGCAGATTTTGGTTTTCATGATCCTCTTCTCCTGGCTTTATGCCTGTGTTTGTTACCTTCCTTGGCAAAAGGGACTTTGCAGATGGAATTAATGTTACACATCTTAACATAAACAGATTATCTCGGATTATCCAGGTGGGCCAGTGTAATCCAGTGAACCCTTAAAGTTGGAATAGGAAGACAGAAGAGTCAGAGAGGGGAAGTTAGAGAGATGTGGCATAAGGAGGACTGAGCCTGCTGTTGCTGGCTTTGAAGATGGAGAAAGGAGGCCATGAGCCAAGAAATGCAGGAGGCCTGTAGAATCTGGGAAGGGCCCTCAGCTGACGCAGCAAAGAAACAGGAATCTCAGCCCTAAAGCTGCATGGAACCAAGTCCTGCCAACAACCTGAACGAACAAGGAATTGGATTCTCACCTACAACTTCCAGAAAGAAACAGACATGCTGAAATCTTGATTTTGGCATTTTGACATTCTAAGCAGAGACCCAGCTCAGCTTGCTGGACTTCTGACTTTCAGAAACTGTGAGATGATGAATGGGTGTGGTTTTAAGCTGCTAAATTTGTGGTAATTTATTAAGGCAACACTAAAAAACTAATACCCTCCCCTACAGTTTTAGGTTGTCACATCACTGCTCCCATACGTAAACTCTGTGTGTGTGTGAGTGTGTGGGGGTGTGTGTGTGTTAGCATTTCCATGCAGTCATATGGAGCCCTGGTGGCACAGTGGTTAAGAGCTCCAGCTGCTAACCAAATGTTTGGCGGTTTGAATCCACCAGCCACTCCTTGGAAACCCTATGGAGCAGTTCTACTCTGTCCTATAGGGTCGCTATGAGTTGGAATCGACTCGACGACTACGGGTTTGGTTTTTTTCTTTTTTTAACGTATTCTATGGTCTTATTTCTTGAGTGTTCAGTTGAGATTGGATAAAGAATTTCTCTGCCTTCTCATGCAGTTTGAATTATAACTGAAAATGTGTTCTCTTACTTTAAAATTATTGTTAGAATATTTTGTAGATGAAGAAGAGTAATAATATTTTCTCCTTCATTGTAGCCTGACCTCACAGTTCATGAGCTCACAAGAAGTAATCAGATACACCCAAATTACCAACATTTTATTTCATATTAGTAGGATAATAGCAAAGCAAATCCATCAAAATAAATTTCTTATTTCCTTTTATCCTGACTTATTTCTCAGACAATTACTTAGATATTACTTTTTGGGGTTAGATGTTTTGCCATGAAATTATTAGCTACACCTGAAAATTTATAGAATTTTGTTAGAATTCACTAATCTTCTGTCTATTAGCCAACCAATCCAGCAGAAAACTTCTGTAACACTAGTAGTATTGTTAATGAAAAGTACTATGCCAATCTTTGCCAAAAATTTATGTGTGTGTCTTTTACAGGAATTTCCCACTAGAAACTTCTGCATTTAAAAAGAAAGAAGGAAAACCTTATCAGTTATTAAGCGTAACTCTAATGCTACGAGCCAAGAATCTTGTGAATATCCTTTTTGACATATCTGCAGCATATTTCTTGAGAGTTACTACCTTATGGAGAACAAGGTATTTCTTCCTCACCTATTGGGAGACTCCAAGAGTCTGCCATGTACATAGTTTGATGCCTCTGACCACACTGATTACTTACCAAGGGCTTGTGATTTTATAATTCAGCCTGATTAGACTGTAATCCACTACATTGTTACATAAAATGCTGTAATCACGGTACACAGGCAAATAAAGCACACAACCCAATAAAGATTTAAAGAACAGGTTAAGTAAAAATGGAGAGAACAATTTTTCTTCACCTGCTTTCTAAAGCAGCTGGTTAGTTCAGAAATCTTCCTCATTAGAAGACTGCCTAAAAACAATAAGTTATAATGAGGTATGTTGGTGGCTTCACATTACAGCATAGCTTGGGGGGTTGTGTTCTTGTGGTAAAGGAGCATATTTTTTTATCAGCAATAAAAATACTTAAGTGTATCAAGTTAAAATCTCAGTGACAAATCAGTGTTAACTAGCACATATCTGCATGTCACCAGAGGTGGCTGTGCCTGACATTTCCTGGAAGACAGCCTATAGTTAAGTAGTACTGAAAGGCACCACAGGCATTATAGCAAATGTATAGGGGACAATGAACAACAATGGAGCAAAATCAAGCTATTTGAGCTAATGGATGATGCTGTGTTCAGAGTATTATACTTGTGCCACTCACATCACTCTGGCTAAGGCCGTGTCAGTGTTTCCATAATAGAGCTACTAGTTTAGAGGTTTATAACCTGGCAATAAAAAGTGGCTTCTGGCAAAAACTTGACATACAAGACAAGACCTCAGCAAGAAAGTGATTTTTGAGAAATCAGACGTTCTTGGGGTGAAGGACGGGGGAGGATGGAAAATGGTTTGTTGTTTCAGCTGTCCCTTTGAGTTTCTGAAACTCAAAATACAGCTCAGATTTGGATAATGGCATTTTGGAAGTTATTAGACAACAAGGAGGAATCAAATTTGTGAAAGGCTGGTCAAACAGTACTTATTTTTATGGGCTTAGCTCGGAACATTTTTATCTTTCAAAATGTACTTTCTAGACTTTGCACAGTGGGAGTGTGTGTAATGATTCACAGTCCTTTATTTTGATATATAGAAAGGCATGGTTGCATGACGATCAAGGAGTTATAAGAAGTTTCATTTTCAGAAGATAGTATATTATGCCATGTTGCTTGTTTTCTTTGAAGTTAAACTCCTTAATAACACCTAATTCATTAGTCCTATTATAAAATGTCATAGATTCATTGGATGTAAAAACTGGAAGGAATCTAACTTCCACAAAGAGTAGAAAGATTTATCACTGTCACCATCATCATCATCATCATAAGCTATTCACAGGACAATTAGATGCAACAATCTAACCTCCATTATTTGACCTCATGGATCTTTGGTCCATATATCGTCACAGAGAGATACATAAGCAAAGAATAAATAAGATTAAGAGGAACAAAATTTACAAATATATACGCTATTGTACGAAAAACAAATGATATGTTTAGGCTTTAAATTAAAAAAAAACATTTTATTTTAAATAGTTATAGTAGACGTGTGGGTCTCTGGGTTACAAAATGGAGTCACAAAGCAGAAGAGAAGAGGATGTTGTTTGAGAGATGTGAAAAAAATGGAATTCTTGACTATAGAAGATGTAGGTAGTGATTTCGATGCTGATGTTATTAATAACTATGATTTATTGATGATTAGTATGTGCTGGTGTCCCTGGATGGTGCAAACGGTTAATATGCTCAGCTGCTACCCATAAGGATGGAGGTTCAAGTCTACCCAGAGGTGCCTGGAAGAAAGGCCTGGCAACCTACATCTGAAAAATCAGCCACTGAAAACTCCATGGAGCACAGTTCTACTCAGACACACATGGGGTCCCCATGAGTAGGGGTTGACTCTACTGCAGGTAGTTAGCAGCTTATCAGGCACTGGGTTATTTCACAAACATGACAGGAAGCTATATAATATCACTGATGAACAATTTCAGTTTTCTTAAAAATGATAAAATTACATATTTCTTTTTAGACAGCAGCTATGAAGCTTCTAAGTATAGATAAGCAGCAGATATGTCAATTTAAAGCGGAATACCTATGCTGTTGACATAGCCAAGCATTTCCTGAAGAGAATGAAGAAATTGGAGTTGCCTTCAGAAAGCCAGAGCCCCTGACTTATTAATTAGACTAACAGAAGTTTTCTTAGAGATTACATAAAGTATGTATTTTCTGTTGCATGATTTGTGGGGTTTATCTACACTTTGGCTCAACTGGATTTAAATAATGGAGATTTATTTTTCCAGTTCATGTTAATATGGAATAGAATAAGTATTACCATCTTTCAAAAGAAGGATTGAAGAACTGAGATGAAACAAAAAAAAAAAAAAAAAAAATAGTTAATTTGACTCCTTTTCCTGTTTAGTCAGAGTTTGAACACAGGCTTGACCGAAAAAGCACGTTTGTAAATTATTTTTAGGAAAGAGGCAGAATCATCTCTGAGGTTACAGAAATGTTTCTCTCTGTTAATGAGAACCACCTCTTACCTTGCTTTAAACTTTTCCACTTGTGTAATCTAACACTGTGACTCTTTGTTTAACACTGGATTTCACATCAGAGATGTGACAAGTTGAGAGGTGAGTTATTTGGAGCAAAAAAAAAAGACAAATTAAGCTTGTCAGAAGCAGTCCTCCCACACAGAATTAAGATAAGATGATCTCAAAGTCTTAAGTTCTCAAGATAATAGTTCTAAGGAGATATTTTTATCCATACCACCAATACTGAGTAGACTGTGGAAAAATAGATCTTCTCTCCCGTATATGAGAGCAACTGTTTTTACAGAGATACTGAATTTTTTGCTGAACTTGTCTTAAAGTGAGCTACATAGAGCTGAAATTCACAGTTAATGGAAAATAAGAGGCTATGGGGGCACAGCTTTTTTCTTTTTTAGCCATCACTTAGTCATGCTTCAGAAGTGAAAGTATATGTTATAATAAAGATTGAGGGGATATGTTGGGCTATGCATAGAAATGTGCAATTCAAAAAATTCAAAAGCACTGAAAGGTAATTTCTAGGTGGCAGAAATAAGAAGGAAACTCAAATCCATATTAGCGAACCAGAATTAAGTAGCAAGATGTCCATTCTCACCACTGCTATTCAGCATAGCTCTGGGTGTTCTATCCAATACGATAAGGTAAGAAAGGCATTTAAAAAAAAAAAAACACATTAGTTATACAAGAAATAAAAAACTACCTTTTAAGAAGAATAAAACTATTTTTTATTGCAGTTAACATGACTATATAATAAATACTACAGGATGTACTGAAGAGCTAACAGAACTAATAAGTGAGTTTAGAAAAGTTTCAGAATACAAGATCAGTATACAAAAATCAATTTAATTTCCTTGAACAACAATTAGTAATTAAACAATTCAGTTACATCCAAATTGATGTAGAGATTCCCTCCCAGTCATAATCCCAATAGGCATTTTTTCTACAAAAAAATTAAAACCTGATTCTAAAATGTTATGGAAATACAAATGACCTAGCCAGGAGAACTTTGAAAAAGAATAAAGGTGGAGCACTTAAATAACCTCATTTTAAGCCTTGTTATAAAATCAAAACCAAACCCATTGTCATCGAGTCAATTCTGACTCCTAGTGACCCTATAGGACAGAGCAGAACTGCCCAATAGGACTTCCAAGGAGCGGCTGGTGGATTCGAACTGCTGACATTTTGGTTAGCTGTCAAATGGTTAAGTCTTATTATAGACCTACACTAATCAAGGTAGTGTGTTATTGGCATAAAGGTAGACAAATAGATATTTGGAACAGTAGACAAAAGAGAGTCTAAAAATAGATCCACACATGTATGGTCAACTGATTTTCAACAGAGATGTTAAAACTATTCAACTAGGGAAAAGAACAATCTTTTCAATAAATAAATTTGAAACAATTGGACATCCATATGCCAAAAAAAGAACATAAATCTCAATTGTCACCCCATATTATATGCATATTTAACTACAAATGGATCATAAACCTGAATGTAAAACCCAAAACAAATACAGACCTGCAAAACTCAAAAATGTAAAGTGTAAAACTCCTGTTTGCATGACATAATCAAAATGATCAGTAAAAATACAGACTATGAGATATTGGTTGTACATATCACAAAGTTTAATAATTTGTTTATTTTTGAAATCTAAGATAAAACACAATAAAAAATGGTCAAAGGAGTTATTCTGGGCAAAATAAATTCCAAATGGTTAATAAGTCAAGAAAAATGAATCCAATCTGTTTTTGTCAATTCATCTCTAGGAATTTATTCTTTAGGAATAATCAGAAATGTGCATAAAGATGCTAGTGAATTGAAGACATCACAGCATAATGGTGAAAAATTAGATACAACTAAATGTTTAAATTAATGAAGTAGGTTAAACAAATTGTAAAGCATTGATACATTTTTAATAGTAAGTAAAAGAACAGTAAATATGAAGAGCAGAAACAAAACAAGGCTTCAGATGGCACCTAATTCCAGGTTATGGTATTTCTTTTATTCTATAAGCAATGGGGAACAATGTAAAAGACCAAAGAAGAGAACTATTTTTCTTAATTCATAGTCTAATTCCATATGTAGGCTTATCATCTTTCTTCAAGGAGACACCAGTGTCTCACCCATTTTTCACAGAAATTTATACATGTTCAGTGACCAATATGTACAGCAGTTTACGTAAAAAAAATTGCAAGAACTTTGAAGAAAAGGACCATGTTTCTGCATTTAGCAAATACTTATCGGTCCAATACTTGAAACAATATTGAATCGACTTACCAGAAAGGTAAACTAGAAAGACTATTATAAAATTAATGAAGCTGATAATTACTGGTTATATGATATTGAAATGGTTATAATAAACTTTCTAATTAGTAAGCACTTTTACTTATCTTGCCAGTTGAAAATAGATATGTGATCATAAAGCATGTGACAAAAAGATATGTGTAATATTGTGCTAAAAGGGTGGAAAGTTCAATGACAAAACAAAATGCAATATAACCTAAAAATGCATGAGACCTAACTGTAAAAGTTTGATTACATGACATCTAAGGAAATTATGTGTTTGTTTTTTATGATGGTGAGTGAAAAACATTAGAATGAATGGAGAAGACAAGAGGAGAGGGAGAGAGAGAGAGAGAGGTATACAATATACCGGAAAATAATCAGCCTCTCTGAATTGAGTAGACAATAAAAACAAACAAACACACTCATTGCTGACTCATAAAACTTCCTAAACAAGCATTTTTATACAAATATTATAAGCATAGTCTTCCAACTGAGTTCAGAATCTTCTTTGGCCTTATCCCATTACATTATGTGTATTAGGTTTAAAATTCACAATCTGCAAATTATCAAACTCTTTCTCAGTATTCCTGTGTGGTCAGGTGACTGAAGTTAAATATCATGAGAGATAGCAAGTTGCTACAGTTTAGCATACTCATCAGTACCTAAAGAGGGTCTTAAGAAGAGGCAGAAAGTACTCAAGTTAATTTTCAAAATCTCTATTTGTATTATAGTCTAAAAAAGAGGCAAAGATCATGCATAACTACCTTAAACACAGGAAGTAATTGTGAATTACTTACCCATAAAGTACAAACAAAATAATTATGGATGCATATATAATATTTTTCCATCAGTTTTACCCCTAATTATGTAAATTAGCAAGAAATATCTTGAATGTGAAGGTATCACATGGTATTCCAAGGCATTGTTTATAGATCACATTCTCTGTTCCTTTATGACACCTGCCACCTGTTATTTAATTCAACTCAATATTTATTGAATGAATGAACAGGTGCTTAGGGAGAAAAAAAGAATAGTCTGCTTGCAATTGTAAGAGAGAGCCAGGCTGGAATGACTTTAGTGCTGAGGCTTTACAGGTAAGCAAGCGATTTATAAGTAGGAAAGTGGATAAGAACTTTCCAGGCAGAGAAATGAGCCAGTGCCTCTGAAACAAGAAAGTACAAATGGCTCTGTAATTCTTTGCCTATGCTCTCTACTTTGGAGGGTCCATCAAAAATTACAACAGTATTCTCCATAAGCATACCTCTCAGATTTATATTCTACTTGCCATTACAGGGCAATTTGCTGGATATTTCCACTTATATCGTCTGTTGTCACCTTAAAATTACCCTTTTGGGATTTATCTGCCTCTAAAATTCCTGTCTCTGGGGCTTAGGTATTGGAATTATCAGAGACTCCGCCTTATCTCTCACCCTCTTATCCTATCACCTTCTTATTGATTCTTTCCTTTATAATGTCCTTTCTTGTCTGCACAGCCACGGCCGCTCCATATCCTAATATATCAGGCTGTATTTTCCTATTGACTGGTTTCTCTGAATGTAGACACTTCTGGTTTCAGTCCATAGGCACAATATTGCTAGGTGAACAGCTCTAACTTATACTTGCATCATGTGAGACAAAACAGTCCTAGGGTTATCTAAAATATTTAGTTCCAAAGTCATAGCCTGAAATTCAAGGCCTTCCAGGACCTGGCACCAGCCAACTTTCCACTTTTTTCTTTTTCTGCTTCTTTCCATGGAGCCCCAACATTGTCTACATCAGTTTCCACTTGCACTTGTCTCCTGTTGCACTTCTATGCATAGTTTCCTAGCATCCTGGAACAACATCTGATCTGTTGCCTAGTGCAGCTGAAAAAAAAAATACTACAAGTAGGTGGCTTTGAAGAACATAAATTTATGTTCTCACAGTTCAGGTGGCTAGAAGTCCAAATTTAGGGCGGGCTCTAGACTTGCAGATAGTCTATTTCAGCTTCTAGTAGCTGACAGTTCTTGGAGTTCTTAGGCTTGTAGGTGCATCTGCCCTTTATGTCTGTCTTCATATGGTGTCTTATTCCTGTGTGAGGAAACTAAAGGTCTAGTAATATTGCTGTTAACATAAATGAGATACTGTATAGAGAAGTTAGGATATTATCTGACACCTAAAAATCAGTAATGTTGTCATTAGACCCTCTCCTCACTTATCGACTTTGTTAGACTCCAACGCCCAGGTCATTATGTGTAATTGGTGTTATGTAAAAATGGAGGATGACCACATCAGATCATAAAATGGAAGATGACTACATCACTACATAATTGCTAAATTACTTCATTATATAACTTCCAAATCACGTCATTACATAACTGCCAAATCACTGAAAATCAAGCCCCAGCCAAGCTGGCCTATAACCTTAACCATCAAAAGCAGCACTGTTCTCACCTCGCACTTCAGCATTCGTGACTGCCAGGCATATGTCATTAATGTGCAAAATAGTTGGATAGTAGTTTTTTTGCTATTGTCGTAAATGTGAAATATCAGATGAAATAGTCGATAAGTGAGGAGAAGGTGTATTGTCGTTATTATTGTCATTATTATTTTGTCATTTTATACTAGTTCATCAGTTTTCTTTCTCATTCAGCACTGTTGTTTGTGATTTTCCCCCTCTGAGTTTTTAGCAGCCTCCAGCAAAAGGCAACAGGCTTGGTAGGCTCATAAAACAACTAGGTATGATCCTATGTTGTGCTCACTGCAGTTTCCAAAAATAGATTTGTAGGCAGATGAAACTGGCAGGTCTTGTGTTTGTCATTCTATGGACTGACTGGCTACATACAGTAAAGTGGATAGATCCAGTGGCTTTTTCTTTTTTGTTGTAAGTTAAAAGGTGCATATAACTATAGCAAAACATTGAAAAGGAAATGAATGGAGGTAGAGTTGCAGATTGGGATAGCTAACCTAATTAATTCTTCAGGGAAAACAGTCTCACTTTTGTTTTACCTAATTTCATTCCATTTAATTTTCATAGTTCTTCTCTTGTTCTGACACTTGCTTATCTGATAGCAGTGTGTGGTCCTTTTTTCTTCCCTTTAGAGAGCTCTGGATGATATCTTGTTTTGTTATAAAACTTTCATATAAAACTAGCATCAAACTACATATGCATATTTAATGTTAGAAGAAGTAAACCTGGAATATTGTTATTCACCTGGCAGTTATCTTGCAATTAAACATTTATTCTCCTAGAATATGCCAACAGATAATGTTAATGCATTTTATTCTATGTCGTATGATCTCTTTATCTTTTGAGGCATAAACTGCCAACTTCTATTATCCTAGGTAATACTCATCTCTTCCAAGCAAGTACAGCTCTAAAAATATTTAACAATGCAAACAAAATTATTACCTGAGTAAGGAACTACTTCTTTCAGCAAATTTAGTTTGGGAGAATTTATTAATTTTGCCAGCTGGGATGTTTCTGCCTTCTAATAAAAAAAAATCCTGACTCAAAATGACTTAAACAATAAGGAAATGTATTACCTTTATAACAGGAAGTTTTGGCTCTTGATGGGGGTCTGGGTTGGTTGGTTTATTGGCCCAACAATGTGATCAACTACCCCAATTCTTTTTATTTCTGCGCTCTGCCATTGTAAATGTTTGTCTCATTCATGATGGATGCAATATTTGAGGCATCAAATGAAGCAGAATAACAAGAGGATAAAAAGAGATCATCTCTTCTTTATCTCTTTCTTAAGACATAGGCAAACCCTTATAAGTCACTGAACAACCATCTCCCTCATACCTCATTGATGAGAATTTGGCCACATACCCATTTCTGTAACTATCAGTTTACTCCTGGGTTGAGACAAACCAATCTTCAGGGCTAGCTTCATGATTGTGTGACCTAGGCAGTTGCACAGGGCCCAGTGCTTAGAAGAGCTCCATGCTTGGTTTAATACTCTGCTGTCAGCATCTTGAATTTCTTAATAATTTTTTAACAAAGGGTCCAAGTTTTCATTTCGACTGGAGCCTACAAGATTATGTAGCCAATTCTGCATATTCCACTGAGGTAATTAGCTCGATGGGACAGGGATGGGTACCTAAATAGAACCTGTGGTTCTATAAGAAAAGAGGATGGGAGGATGGGAGGATGGGATGCTGGGTAGACAAACAACAGGTTCTACTCCATTATTCATTTGAGTTTAGGACCAGTTTGACTCTATCTTAAATCAGGAAGAGGGGCAACAGCTAGTAAAATGACCATTTTAGGAAATCTGTCCCTCCAGTTGAAGGAGCCAGAGAATGAACTGGAAAACCGTGGTGTAATTGGGGCCTTAAAGAGAAATGATTAAGAGTGAAGGCATTCCTTCCTACATTACTATTCTTTACAGCACCTAAAACTCACATTTACTCTACCAAACTGATTCTCTCCCACTGATGCCTTTCTCCCAAACTTAACGTATTACCCTCCTTCCCGGCATACACACACACACACACACACGCGCGCACACACACACACACACACACACACACACTCTAAAACTTTTTTCAGTGACTTCTCATTGCTATGCAAAAGAAAAGTAGAATATTCTTAACCCAGATTATAAGCCCAGCATGATCCTGCCCCAGCCTACTCTCCTACATTATATGGCACTTTTTGCTACCTCAGTCTCTTGAGTGCTACCAGGCACCTTTCAATTTCCATAAAGCTCCATGTTGCCTGCAACCTAGGAACTTTTCTCATGCTATTCTCTCTGCTTCCTTTCCTTTGCTTTCCTCTTTTTCATGGTGAACTTACACTTCAGATTGCTTTTGGAGTCCTTTCTTCAGAAAACCTTCCAGATCCAATTACTTTCTTATTTGAGTCTACAGAATTGCATCACTTTCCTTCAGAACCAGTATCAGTGTCTGCAATTTGTAGACCAGTGCTAAGAGAGTTTAAGCCCAGGATATCATTGGTGGCAATCAAAAATCAGCTTCATAAAGCCTTTTCAAATCTTAGCTCATCAGATACCTTAGAGTCACTAAAGGGTACTATGCAAAGATGAAATTTGGGTCACATCCCTACATAAGAGTTTTTGTTGTGTGAGAAGTGTGAGATTAACTAAGCTATATATTTCTATTTGATAGATTTGTCTATTATTTCACTCAAAACATGCAAATTTTGAGCTTATTTATTTTGTGACTTGGACTTATGTAAGTCCCTGTTTTTATTTAAGAAGAAAAGCAGCAGAAAAAAAACTATTAGAATAGCCTGATTTAGGAGCCATTCCGGCAAAATGGTGCTCTAGGCAGAAGCACCACACTGTCCCTCCACAGCAAAGATCTGAAAAACTAAGCCGAACAGAGAATACAACAATCCTGAAACCCTAAAACAGCAAATGAAGAGATAAAGAACTCAGCCAAGCACCAAAGGGAGTGATAAAACTGACAGAAAATGGAGAGCAAGGAGAGATTCATGCAGAGGTCCCCTACCAGCTAACGCAGTGTGGATCCACCATCTTGGACTCCTATCGGAGACCAGCAAATGGGGGTACGAGAAAGCAGCCTCACGGAGTGTCCAGAGGGAGACAGAACAACTAGTAATTTGCGGTGTGCGCTTTCCCACCCCCCACCCCTCTTCACCCCTGCTCGGCCTCCTCTGCTTCCTATGGCCACGGTCTCTTGACCGGGAAGCGCCGGCTGCTTGGATTCCACACACCCAAGCGGGCGGCTCTCTGGGTGCCATTTGTTGGCTGTTGGTGTTGCTTTTTTCCATTTGTTTTGATTTCTTCCTTGCCTCTGGCCATCTCCTCCTCCTTTCACTTGAGTGCCTCGCTCCGTGCGCCATCTTTGCTTCTTCCTGAGGGGGCAGCAGAGTGCTGGCAATTTGTGATATATGCTTTCCCACTCTCTACCCTTTATCACCCACACTTGGCCTCCTCTGCTTCTGGTGGACACAGTCTCTTGTCCAGAAACACCAGCCTGCACTGGCTGGCTCTCTGAGTGCCATTTGTTGGCTGCTGGTGTTGCTTTTTTTTTTTTTTTTTCCCTGCTTCTTTTCATTTCTTGCTTGCCTCTTGCCTCCTCCCACTCATTTAGTTCGAGTGCCTGGCTCTGTCCACCATCTTTGCTTCTTCCTGAGGGGCTGCAGAGATCCATTTGAGTGTGAAGCTGCTTCCCAGTCTGGGCTACCACGCTGGTGGGATCCCGGGGCTTATGTTCATTTGTTCGTTTTGAATTGTTTGTTTGTTTTCTTTTCCTTTTCTTGAGTTGGGAGCCCTTTCTGGCCAGGCTGAGCTGCGTGGCAAGGAACTTCCCTTCAGCTTCCACAGACGTGCAGAGGGATCCCTGAGGGCATGTCTTTTATCATTGTTTTTTTTTTTTTCTGTTTTTTTGGGAGGCCTTTCTTGTTCTTTGTTTTTTTAATTTGTTTTCTTTTCTTTTCCCTTCTTGTCTTTCTTCATTGCTCAGTTTCTCGACCCTCTATATCTTCCTTTTCTTTCTGATCCCTGAATACCAGGCATTGTATACCTCTACGCCTTCTAGCCAGGCTGTACTGCAACACCTGAGAGCGACTTCCCCAGACCTCATAGCTGCACCAGTGGGATCCCTGGGAACTTTGTGGTTCTTTAAACTTTCTGACTTTTATTTATTCATTCTTTTATTTTCTTCCTCTTCCCCTTTCTGTTTCTCTCCATTTCATAGTCTCTCATCTCTCCATTCCGAAGGCAAGATCCCCTAGCATTCTTTTTTGTTTGTTTGTATGTTTTTTGGCTCCTGTTCCTCTCTCCTCTCTCCCATATCCATCTTAGCTCGACACATAACAATCTCCCCGCTGCATCCTGCCTACCTGCACCGTGCGCTTGACATGACACCACCAAGCGGCACGGGCACAGCCTACTGGAACCTGCCCTGTGCTGATTACCGACCCGCTCTGGTGGCTGTAGTAACTGCCACAAAAAACCCGTCCCAGTAACTCCTCTTCAGCTAGACCTGCCCTGCTGTGCCATATCTGAGTGACTTATCCTGCCAGTTGGAGAAGGAGGCGAAAAGTATTGAACGCACAGAAGAGCAAACAACAAAATACACACAGTCCTCCTGCTCAGACATAGTCAATTTTTTTTAAAAAAGGGACAAAACAAACAAATCTACAATCAATAAACAAAAAAATAACTACTGAATGCCCCGAAACAGCAGACAATATCTAAACAATTACAAAAACAGGACGGAATAGTTTAGGTAGGCATCCAAAATAAAACACCAGATGACTCTCTTGTGGAATAAAATGCACTAGAACTACCTCATAGGGAATTAAAATCTCTAATACTTGGAATTCTCCAAGAACTGAGGCAAAAAGCTGACAAACATGAAGAAAAAATAGACAAATTCATGGAAAATACAGACAAAATATTGGAAGAATTCAGGAAGATGATGCAGGAACAAAATGCCAAAATAAATTCACAACTAGAAATTATACAAAGACAACAATAAGCAATCCAAAAGATAAACAACAAGATTTCAGACATGGATGATGTCACAGAAGGGCTGAGAAACAGATTTGAAACGGTGCGAGGCAGGATCAGTGGAATTAAAGACAAACACTCTGTTTGAGGAAAACTCAGAAAAAGGAACAAAGAAAAATGAAGAGACCCTGAGAGTTATGTGGGACACAATTAAAAGCAAAAATCTGTGAGTGATTGGAATTTCAGAAAGGGGAGAAAACAGAAAACACAGAGAGGATCATTGAGGAACTGCTGACAGAAAACTTCCCCAATATCATGAAAGATGAAAAGCTGGCCATCTAAGAAGCTCAACGAACCCCATATAGAAGAGACCCCCAAAAGAAAATCACCAAGGCATATCATATTCACACTCACCATAACAAAAGACAAACAAAGAATCCTGAGAGCAGCTCATGAAAAATAGAAGTCACATACAGAGGAGAAACAATAAGACTAAGCTCAGATTATTTGGCAGAAACCATGCAGGCAAGAAGGCAATGGGAGGACATTTATAAAATCTTGAAAGAAAAATATTGTCAGCCAAGAATAATATATCCTGCAAAACTCTCGTTCAAATTTGATGGTGAAATTAGGTCATTTCCAGATAAACAAAAATTAAGGAAATGTGTAAAAGTCAAACCAAACTTACAAGAATTATTAAAGGGAGTTCTTTGATCTGAGGACAAACAGCTTCAGCTCACAGGCAAAACCTAGGATGCAGGATCGTACGAGCCAGATACCAATCTAGGAAATGAACTCTCAAGGACTATCCAAAACCAAAAGAAATACAACAGGGAATCAGAGCAGTTAATCAATAAATGACAACAACATCAAAACAATAAAAGAGGGAATAAACAGCGTAGATATAGAACCTCCCAATGGAGAGGAAGGCAAGGCAATACCAAGTAATGGTAGACCGCTTCAAACTTAGAAAGAGAAGGGTAAAATTCATGGTAACCACAAAGAAAGTTAAAAAACCAACTCATAAAAATAAAGATGAAAAACATAAAGTCTCGGCAAAAACAAAACCTACAAAAACAAAAGAAATGAAAAAAAAATCCACAAACAAAAGTAACTAAGAACAAGAGAGTAAGAAGAACAAAGAAAACTTCAGCACCACAAAAAAAAAAAAAACACTACAAAATGACAGCAACAAACTCACATCTATCAATAATTACACTGAATATAAATGGACTCAATGCACCAATAAAGAGACGGAGAGTGACAGAATGGATAAGAAAACAGGATCCATCAATATGCTGTCTATAGGAGACACACCTTAGAAACAAAGATGTGAATTTATTAAAAGTCAAAGGTTGGAAAAAAACATATCAAGCTAACAACTACCAAAAAAGAGCAGGAGTGGCAATTCTAATCTCAGACAAAATAGACTTTAAAACAAAATCTACCATAAAAGACAAAGAAGGACACTATATAATGATTAAGGGGATGATCCATCATGAAGACATGACCATAATAAACATCTATGCACCAATGACAGGGCTCCAAAATACATAAAAAAAAAACTCTAACAACACTGAAAAGAGAAATTGACAGTTCCAGAATAATAATAGGAGATTTCAACACACCACTCTCAGTAAAGGACAGAACAACGAAGAAGAAACTCAGCAAAGATACAGAAGACCTAAAGGGCACAATCAGCCAACTTGACCTCATAGACATATATAGAACACTCCATCCAACCACTGCAAAGTACACATTCTTTTCCAATGCACATGGAACGTTCTCCAGAATAGATCACATCTTAGGCCACAGAGCAATCCTCAACAAGATCCAAAACGTTGAGATAATTCAAAGTATCTTCTATGACCACAATGCCATCAAGGTATAAATTAACAATAGAAAGAGCAAGGAAGAAAAATCAACTACATGGAAACTGAATAATACCCTGCTTACACATCACTGGGTAATAGAAGAAATCAGAGATGGAATCAAAAAATTCCTAGAATCAAATAAGAATGAAAACACATCATACCACAACCTTTGGGACACAGCAAAGGCAGTCCTCAGAGGACAATTTATAGCAATAGATGCACATATCAAAAAAGAGGAAAGGGAGAAAATCAAAACATTAACCACAGAACTCAAACAAATAGAAAGAGAACAGCAAAAAAAGCCCACAACCACCAGAAGAAAGGAAATAGTAAAGATCAGAGCAGAAATAAATGAAATAGAGAACAGAAAAACAATAGAAAGAATTAACAAAACCAAAAGTTGGTGCTTTGAAAGAATCAACAAAATCGACAAACCACTGGCCAGACTGACAAAAGAAAAACAGGAGAGGACGCATATAACCCAAATAAGAAATGAAATGGTGGAGATTACAACAGACCCAACTGAAATAAAAAGGATTACAACAGAATATTATGAAAAACTATACTCCAAAAAATTTGAAAACCTAGAGGAAATGGATAAATTTCTAGAAACACACGGCCTACCAAAACTACAACAAAGTGATGTTGAAAATCTGAACAGACCCATAACAAGAGAAGAGATTGAAAAGGTAATAAGAAAACTCCCAACCAAAAAAAGCCCTGGCCCAGATGGCTTCACTGGGGAATTCTACAAAGCATTTACAGAAGAGCTTGTACCATTACTACTCAAGCTATTTCAGAGCATAGAAGAGGAAGCAACACTTCCAAATTCATTCGATGAAACCAGCATAACACTGATACCAAAACCAGGCAAAGATGTCACAAAAAAACAAAATTACAGGCCAATATCTCTCATGAATATAGATGCAAAAATTCTCAACAAAATTCTAGCCAATAGACTTCAGCATCATTCAAAAAAATAATACACCACGACCAAGTAGGATTCATACCAGGTATGCAAGGATGGTTCAACATTAGAAAATCAATCAACGTAATCCACCACATAAATAAAAGGAAAGAAAAGAATCACATGATCATCTCAGTTGTCACTGAAAAGGCATTTGACAAAGTCCAACACCCATTCCTGATAAAACCTCTCAATAAAATAGGTATAGAAGGGAAATTTCTCAACATAATAAAGGGCATCTATGCAAAACCAATGGCCAACATCATTCTTAATGGAGAGAGGCTGAAAACATTACCCTTGAAAACAGGAATAAGACAAGGATGCCCTTTATCACCACTCCTATCTAACATTGTGCTGGAAGATCTAGCTAGAATAATAATGCAAGAAAAAGAAATAAAGGGCATCCAAATTGGTAATGAAGAAGTTAAACTGTCCCTCTTTGCAGATGATATGATACTATACATAGAAAACCCTAAAGACTCCATGATAAATCTACCTGAAATAATAGAAAGATTCAGCAGAGTAGCAGGATACAAGATAAACATTCAAAAATCAGTTGGATTCCCATACACCAGTAAGGAGAATGATGAAAATGAAATTAGGAAAACAATATCATTTTCAATAGCTCCTAAAAAGGTAAAATACTTAGGAATAAATCTGACCAGGGATGTAAAAGACCTGTAGAAAGAAAACTACAAAACACTACTGCATGAAACCCAAAGGGATCTACATAAATAGAAAAACATACCATGCTCAGGGATAGATAGACTCAACATTGTGAAAATGTCAATTCTACCCAAAGCAATTTAAAAATACAAAGCAATCCCAATCCAAATACCAACAACATTCTTCAAAGAGATGGAAAAACTAATCATTAACTTTATATGGAAAGGGAAGAAGCCCCAAATAAGTAAAGCACTACTGAAGAAGAAGAATAAAGTTGGAGGACTCACACTACCTGACTTCAGAACCTACTATACAGCTACAGTAGTCAAAACAGCCTGGTACTGGTACAACGACATATACATTGACCAATGGAACAGAATTGAGAACCCAAATGTAAATCCATCCACCTATGGTCACCTGATCTTCGACAAGGACCCAAAGTCCATCGAATGGGGAAAAGACAGTCTTTTTAACAAATGGTGCTGGCAAAACTGGATATCGATCTGCAAAAAAATGAAACAGGACCCATACCTCACACCGTATACAAATACTACTTCAAAATGGATCAAAGACCTGAATATAAAGCCTAAAACTATAAAGTTCAAAGAAGAAAAAATAGGACCAACACTTCAGGCCTTAATACATGGCATGAACAGGATACAAACCATAACCATCAACGCACAAACCCCAACAGATAAGCTAGATAACTGGGATCTTCTAAAAATCAAACACCTATGCTCTTCAAAAGACTTCACCAAAAGAGTCAAAAGAGAACCTACAGACTGGGAAAAAATTTTTGGACAGTACAAGTCTGACAAAGGTCTAATCTCCATAATCTATAAGAAATTCCAATACCTCTACAACAAAAAGACAAGTAATCCTATTAAAAAATTGGCAAAGGAAATGAACAGACACTTCACCAAAGAAGACATTCAAATGGCCAACAGACACATGAGGAAATGCTCGGGATCACTAGCCATTAGAGAAATGCAAATTAAAACCACAATGAGATACCTTCTCACCCCGGCATTACTGGCACGAATCAAAAACACTGGAAATAACAAATGTTGGAGGGGCTGCGGGGAGATGAGAACTCTTATGCACTGCTGGTGGGAATGCAAAATGATACAACCATTTTGGAAAATGATATGGCGCTTCCTCAGAAAGCTAGAAATAGACATACCATTCGATCCAGAAATCCCACTCCTAGGAATATATCCTAGAGAAATAAGAGTCGTCACTCGAATAGACATATGTACAGCTATGTTCATGGCAGCATTGTTCACAATAGCAAAATGATGGAAACAACCTAGATGCCCATCAACATATGAATGGATAAACAAACTATGGTAGATACACACAATGGAGTACTATGCAATGAGAAAGAACAACAATGAATCTGTGAACCATCTCATAACATGGATGAAACTGGAGGACATTATGCTGAGTGAAATAAGTCAATCACAAAAGGACAAATACAGTATGAGACCTCTATTGTAAAAACCCACGAAAAAGTTCACACACAAAATGTAACAATCTTTGTTGGTTACCAGGGTTGGGAGGGGTGGGGGGGAAATACTAAATAGGCAATAGATAAGTGTTATCTTGGGTGAAGGGTGAGACAATACACAATACAGGGGAAACTAGCACAACTTGTACAAGGAAAGGTCATGGAAGCCCCATAGACACATCCAAACTCCCTGATGGACTGAATTGCTTGGTGGAGGGCTCTGGGGACCATGGTCTTGGGGAAGATCTAGCTCAGTTGGCATGACACAGCTTATAAAGACAATGTTCTACATTCTACCTTGGTGAGTAGTGTCTGGGGTCTTAAAAGCCTGTGAGTGGCCATCTAAGATACTCCACTGGTCTCATTCCTTTGGGAGCAAGGGTGAATGAAGAGAACAGGATACAAGGAAAAGATTAGTCTGAAGGACTAATTGTCCACAGCTACCAAGGCTACACCGGCCTTAGTCCAGTACAGCTAGATGGTGCCTGGCTACCACCACTGACTCCTCTGACCAGGATCACAACAGAGGGCTCTGGACAGAGCTGGAGAAGGATGTAGAGCATAATTATAACTCACAAAAAAGACCAGATTTACTGGCCTAAAGGAGACTGGAGAAACCTCGAGAGTATGGCCCCCAAACACCCTTTTAGCTCGGTGGTGAAGCTACCTCCACGGTTCACTATTCAGCCTGGGAGCGGACAGCCTTGTAAAACCAAATGAGTCTAACGTGATACAGGGGTCCAGTGACAAGGGCCAGAAGGCAGAAGGGGACAAGGAAGCTGGTGATAGGGAACCCAGGGTTGAATAAGGATATTGTTGATGTGTTGTGAGATTGTTAACCATTGTCACAGGGCAACATTTGTAGTAACTGTTAAATGAGAAACTATTTTGTTCTGTAAGTCTTCATCTTAAGTGAGAATAAGAGCACAATTGGAAGAGTGTAGTCAACGTCACTGAACTGTGCATGTAGAAATTTTTGAAACGGTATATCTTTGGCTATGGGTATTTTCACCAAAAAGAAAGAGGTTGAGAAGTTAGAGGGTTGATATGTTGTGGGATTATTAACCAATGTCATAAAACAACATGTGTACTACTGTTTCATGAAAAACTATTTGTTCTGTAATCCTTCACCTGAAGTACAATAAAATATAAAGAAAAGGAAAAAAAAAAAAAGAATAGCCTGAATCAGTGGCATGTGTATGCTCTTTTGGTAAAATAACTTCTTAGGCCCCTGGAGGACTCTTTTTAAACACTATACTTTAACACTGAGTGCTTTCTATTCATTCCATTGTTTTTTGAAACCTCTTAACTTGCTCACCAAACTCAAATATCGAAGTACTTATGAATCTGTTGGCCTGAGATGCTTTCTAATGAAGTCGGGGGGACAAACTGTTATTTCTCTCTTGACTTGTTGTCCTTCATTAAAGACATTAGAGACAACTTTGAATTTATATTTTCATTAGGCCTCTTCCCAAGTGTTAACAATATGGTTGGTGATCTGATTGCTAATTAAAGATCTGAAGTTAAAACAGAATTCCAGTTTAAAAATGCACTGTGTGTGTGTGTGTCTGTGTGTGTATTCATATACACATACATACATACATAAAACCACAAAGTGGTACCTACGTTGTCTTTTAGAATACAATGAGCAAGATGAATTCTTTCTTTTTTGTTTGCTTGCTTTTCTTTTCTTTCTTTGTTTTTACGTTTACAGAGAACTTACTATGTTCCAAGAACTCTTCCGAACATTAGGAATATAGTAGCAAACAAAACTGGTAAGATCCCACTGTCATGTAATTTATATTCTATTAATGGAAAGAGACAATAAATAAATAAATATGCTTACATTATGGTAACCAGTTGCCGTTCAGTCAATTTCAAATGATAGTGACCCCAAGTGTGTCAGAGTAGAACTGTGCTCCATTGGATTTATAATGCCTGATTTTTAGGAAGTAGATCACCAGGCCTTTCTTCTGAGGCACATCTGGGTAGACTTGAACCTTCAATCTTTTGGTTAGCACTTAAGCATGTTAACCATTTGCACCACCCAGGGTACAGGGTCATTTTTAAGACTGAGAATTTGGGAATCAGCTTTGTCATTCAACATCTGTGAAAGCCTGGGCAACTTACTCAGCATTTCTCAATCTCAATTTCTCATTTGTATATTATGGAATAATCAGTGTCTACATCAGAGTTGTTGTGAGGATTAAAGAAAATAATTTATGTAAAGCACCTGGCACATAGTAAGTACTCTCAGCAAATCTTAGGTATTATTAATTATTATTATTATTTTAATTAGAAAAGGTAGTGGCCATGAAAGTCTTTTGTAACCGAAAGAAATTCTATAAACAGAGGGTATAATTATGTGTTTGGTAAGTAGTCAGGCAATAATTATTGTGTAGTGGCTTTTAGCATTTTGCTAAAAAACTGTCTTATTTTCCCCTTAATTTGTGACATATTTTGAGTAGAGAATTGGGCTGTTTTAGGACCATTATATTCCACCACATTTCACCATTTTTTTCAAATTTTCTGTCCAGAAATATCCTTTTCCACTTGGGATACTAGACATATAATACGTGAGTGTATTTATTATCTCCAGGGAGGTAAGTGTTCCTTGTCCTCTTATGGAGGAATGAATGTTTTCATCTGACACTCTAGTCTTAAAGAGACAAAGAAGTATTTCCTTGCTTATGCACTAGGTATAAGGTGAATGAAGATAAATGGAGACAGTTTTAGACACTTAGAGGAATAAGTACAGTCAGAATAAAAGGGTCACTTCCATTTCTGAGCTTAAGAAAGCTAGCAAGGCCACAATGAATAATTAAATACTAAAAGAAATATACAATTATTAATGGTACTGTCTCACTTTTAGCAATTTAATTGTCTACCAGAAGACTATCCAAAGATAGTGCATTATATTTTCCAGTTTTTTACTTCTTTGCCTACTGAAGCTTTTATAATGATTTACATTAGTAATAGGCTTTCTCCAGTTCACTTAATTTAATCATTCTCAATTTATTCTTCCTTTGATGGAAAGCAATTAAAGAGAGTGTAGAGTTCTCCCAAATCAGAGCCTCACTTACCTCTGTAGACACAGGTGTATGTTACCCTATCAGCTGTACAGTTGATCCAGAAGTTCTGCCCTGTAAGGCGGGAACCACTAGGGTATTTCTACCCGAAGGCAGGAAAACAGTCCTGCATTGCAACATTGAAAAGCTAATGATAATAATAATATTTCTTAGGTACTCACTATGTGCCACGTACTGTGTTAATGACTCTATGTGGATATTCTTATTTAATCCTCATTTTCAAACTCTGAGGAAGGGACTTGGATTGTCCTTATATTATCAATGGGGACCTGAGGCTCAGAGAGGTGCCATGGCCACCCTAGCCTACTTAGCCAGGATGTGGTGGCATGCTAATCCCAACTCGGGCAATCTGACTGCAGAAAGTGTGCTCTTAATCCCCATTTATACTGTCACACTTTAAATACCTGTTGCTGTCGAGTCAATTCAGACTCATAGTGACCCTATTAAATAGGTATTTAATGGTAGCCGATCCTCATTCATAATCAGTATGAAGGTAGTATAGACTGGTAGTAAAAAGCTCATGGATAATAATAGGACGAACAGTCATGTTATTGCCATGTGCCACTATAGGCAGTTTAGTTAACTAAGTATAGCTTAATTCCTTTGTAATCTAGAAAACTAGTTGCCATTGAGTTGATTCCAACTCTGTGTCAGAGTAGAACTGGGCTCCATAGGATTTTCAAAGACTGATCTTTCAGGGCTTTTTTCTGAGGCACCTCTGAGTTAACTTGAACTGCCAAGCTTTTGTTTATGGACCAAAAATTTATTTGTTTGTGCCACCCAGGGACTCCCATTCCTCTGCAAAAGAGAGAAAACAGCAGCTCCTCAGGGCTGAGGTGAGACACTAAAAGAGATCTCCCTAAGTAAGAGCATCACTATTTACCTTGATTCTCAAAGCAAATCTTTAGACACAGCTTTAACATTTTTCTTTGTCACATTCTCCATATACAATCCCTCAGCATATTCTGTTATCTCTATCTTTAAAGTTTACTCTAAATGTGGCCACTTCTCAAGTCACTCATCACATATCCCATCCACACTGCAGTTAGGTCTTACCTGGACTGCTCAGTGTCATTTCCCCTTCCACTCTAACCAATCCATCGCCTTTTCTCCACCATGATAATCAATGTCCCTCTCCCATGTATAACTTTCCAAAGGTTCCCAGTCACACTTTCTCCTTGCTGGCCTCAATGCCTGAAATCCTCTTTTTCTAGATAAAAAAAAAAAAGAAAACCAAACCCATTGCTGTCGAGTTGATTGCAACTCATGAAGACCCTATAAGACAGGGTAGAACTGCCCCATATGGTTTCCAAAGATTGACTGGTGGATTTGAACTGCTGACCTTTTGGTTAGCATCCAAGCTCTTAACCACTGCACCACCAGGGATCCTTAACCAAACCAAACCAAACCTGTTGCCATCTAGTCGATTCTGACTCATAGCAACCCTATAGGAGAGAGTAGAACTGCCCCATAGGGTTTCCAAGGCACAGCTGGTGCATTCAAACTGCCGACCTTTTGTTTAGCAGCCATAGCTCTTAACCACTGTGCCACTCATATATTTTTCTGCCTCATTTCATTCAAGTCCCTGCTCAAAAGGTCTCTATTCAGAGAGGTCTTGCCTAAACACCCCATCCAAAAAGCTGTCCCTGCAATTCTATCTCATAACCTATTTTTGTTGCTGCTGTTGTTCCTTCATAGGTTTTGCTATTATTTGAAACTACATAATTTATTTAGTTAATATTTCCTCCCCTGGAGCATATGAAACTTGAAGACAGAGATTTGTTTTGTTTTGTTTTCTGTTTTGTGCCTAGAACATTGTAGGAGCTCATTAAATATTTGTTGAATGAAGAATGCATAAACAACTCTTGTAATAAAAAACAAATGAATGCCAGTATTCAGCATAGTACCTGGCACTTCAAAACACTTAATAAAGATTGGCTCTTTTTTTTGTAACAAAAACAATGGCAATACTAAGTATCATTATCAACAGTCATAACAATAGCAAATGCTTAGATCTGTGTTAAAGAGCCTGACAATTATCCTTGATTCTTTAAAAAAAAAAATCTAAACATTGTCTTCATGTAGGTTAAATTTTGAAACAGTTGAAAACTTTTAACCTTATAAATGGAAGTTGTATTTGTAGTCTTCCGATTCAGTATTTAAAAAAACTATCTAATGCTTTTTAAAATATATTTATTCATTCTAAAATGCAATATTTGAAGAATTATTACTGGAAATACATATTTTCTCAATGATTCTCTTGGGCTAAAGATTACCTTTTTCCAAGTCCATTATAAGGACTTGGCATCTTACAAAAAATAATTAAAATATATATGAATGCGATACCCCCCCCCCAAAAAAAAAGTGATGAGAGAAAATGTAGTAGGGAGAAAGAGAAAAAAAAAGCAGTTATCTCTAATTTCACTTAACAGACCTTAAAAGATGAGGTAGAGTCAATAATAGAGATAATTTTTTTTTTTAATAGAACAGAAACACCTCATTATTTTCCTGGAAAAATAGAAGAAAAAAAAATACACCAAGCTGAACCTTTTTGTTTTTTTTTTTTTAATTATCAATGATTGTTGTTGTTAGGTGCCATCAGGTCAGTTACAACTCATAGTGACCTTATGTACAACAGAACTAAACACTGCCCAGTCCTGTGCTATCCTCACAACTGTTGCTGTGTTTGAGCCCACTGTTGCAGCCACTGTGTCAATCCATCTTGTTGAGGGTCTTCCTCTTTTTTGCTGACCCACTACTTTACCAAGCATGAGTTCGTTCTCCAGGGAGTGGTCCCTCCTGATAAGGTGTCCAAAATATGAACTCTTGCTGTCCTTGCTTCTAAGGAGCATTTTGGCTGTACTTCTTCCAAGACAGATTTGTTTGTCCTTCTGGCAGTCCATGGTATAGTCAATATTGTTTGCCAACACGATAATTCAAAAGCATCAATTCTTCTTTGGTCTTCTTTATTCATTGTCTAGCTTTCGAATGCACATGTGGTGATTGAAAATACCAATACCAGTCCATTTTAGCTCATTAATGCCTACGTTATCGATCTTTATGTATTCCATTTCATTTTTGGCAACTTCAATTTTCCTGGATTCATACTTCGTACATTCCAGGTTCTGATTATTAATGGATGTTTTCAGCTGTTTCTTCTCATTTTGAGTCATGCCACATCAGCAAATGAAGGTCCTGAAATCTTCACTCCATCCACACCATTAAGGTCGACTCTACTTCCCCAGTCGTATTTTGAGTGCCTTCCAACCTGAGGGGCCCATCTTCTGGCAGTATATCAGACAGTGTTCCATTGCTATTCAAGAGGTTTTCACTGGCTAATTTTTTCAGAAGTAGACCGTCAGGTCCATCTTCCCCATCTGTCTTAGTCTGGAAGCTCTGCTGAAATTTGTCCACTATGAATGACCCTTCTAGTATTTAAAATGCGAGTGCCATAGCTTCCATTATCACAGCAACACGCTAGCCACCACAGTATGAAATACTGACAGAAGAGTGTTTAATAGTCACCTTTAAATTCACATGGTAAACTCTCAGCACAGAAGAAAAATTAATACATACATTACAAAACAAAAAAAATATTTTTCCAGGCAGTGGAATTACAATTTGAAGAACATCATCCCTAGTTGAAAGATATGTTATCTGCTTTATTTTAAAGAATGTATACATCAAAGACATGCAGCTAGATGTGATAAAAGTATATATACATTATATATTTTTTTATTTTGAAGCTTGTATACATCCAACTCATGAGGTTAGAGGAGATAAGGTAATATAAACCAGGATATAGAATGCTTTTTATGTGTTTGTGATATATTTTCTTCAACATAGGGGAGAATTTTGCTTTACATTCATATATTTTAAAGAACTTCATTGGTAAATTTATAATAAACACAGAAAAAACACTAAATTGCTAAACTGATGTGCACATTCTTCGACTTATGACAGTCACATTGAATTTTACTTCACATATCACTTTTTTTTTTATAAGTCCTGAATTTATTTGTGACTTTGAATTTTTTTTTTATTTTATTGTACTTCAGGTGAAGGCTTACAGAACAAATAGTTTCTCATGAAACTGTAGGACACATACTGTTTTATGGCATTGGTTAACAACCCCACAACATGTCAACCCTCTCCCTTCTCAACCTTTTTTTTTTTTTTTTCTTTTTTTGGTGAAAATATACATAGCAAAAGATACACCATTTCAAAAATTTCTAAATGCACAGGTCAGCAACATCGACTACGCTCTTCCAATTGTACTGCTATTCTCACTTTAGATGAAGGCTTGCAGAACAAAATAGTTCCTCATTAACACTTAGTACACATGTTGCCCTATGACAATGGTTAACAACCTCACAACACATCAACACTATCCTTACTCAACCTTGGGTTCCCTATCACCAGCTTTCCTGTCTCCTTTTGTCCTCTGGCCCTTGTCCCTGGACTGCTGGACCTCATTAGTCCCATTTGGTTTTATGGGGCCGTCCACTCCCCGGCTGAATGATGAACCTCGGAAATGACTTCACCACTGAGCTAAAAGGGTATCTGGGGGCCATACTCTCAGGGTTTCTCCAGTCTCCTTTAGGCCAATAAATCTGGTCTTTTTTTGTGAGTTAGAATTTTGTTCTACACCCTTCTCCAGCTCTGTCCAGAGCCCTCTGTTGTGATCCCGGTCAGAACAGTCAGTGGTGGTAGCCAGGCACCATCTAGCTGTACTGGGCTCAGTCTGGTGGAGGCCTTGGTAGCTGTGGTCCATTAGTCTTTCGGACTAATCTTTTTCTTGTATCGTGTTCTCTTCATTGTCCCTTGCTCCTGAAGGGATGAGACCAGTGGAGTATCTTAGACGGCTGCTCACAGGCTTTTAAGACCCCAGACGCTACTCACCAAGGTGGAATGTAGAACATTTTCTTTATAAACTGTGTTATGCCATTTGCACATATCACTTTTTAAAGATCCTATGCTAAACACAATGCCAGATGTTTGACCAACAATATTTTCTGTAATTATCTTAAAGTTAACCATAGGTATTAAATTACCAAAATTCTCTGCAAAGTCAATATAAACCCAGTAAACTTCCAGAATCATCAAAATGCCATTTTCTTTCCTTAATTCAGAAATACAGATGTATTATCTTGAGAAAGATGACTAGACTGTCTCTAACAACCCTGAAAATTGTGAGAAAAAATTATTTAATCAACTTCTGGGCTCTGGGGATGCAGTGGTGAATACTGCCAACAAAGCCTTTCCATTGAGGACTGCCCATCATTTGTCGTAGGTATGAATGGATGCAACTACCTGGCTGACACATATCCTTTTTCTTCGGGACTAGAGAAAGTCTCCAGTTGCAAGATTTCTGTGTTATTATCCTTAATTCTTCCATAATAGATACTTCCAGAGGTGGATTCTAAAAGTCATTTTCCAGGATTTCATATATATGTATATTTGATTTGGAAATAAGGAAAGAGCATCCTCTCGCTGTCCTTTCTGATAGTAATAGCTCAGGAATGTGAAGCTTGTTTATTGTTGACTGTCATATTTCCCTTTATATGAATAGAACCATTCCACGATGCAAGAGAATGAAACCAATGTACAGAAAAAATGCGTGATTAAGGCAACCAACTCAGTAGCATTGAGGCCCCATGTCCAATTAGCTTTGAAATCGATGCACCTTTGCATTCTAGTGGTGTGGTTAGATGAGATGCTGTAGTATTTTTCTGACCAACATCCTTCTTCTTTTTCTTTTTTATAATTGTATATATATATATATGTATATATATACGTATATATACGTATATATATACATATATATAAAACACTAGCCAATTCAACATTGTTCAAGTGTACAATTTAGTGATATCAGTTACATTAATCATGTTGTGCAACCATAATCCATAATCATTGCTAAATTTCCCATCACCAAAAACAGAAACTCACTGCCTCCTAAATAATGTCTCCCTCTTTCCCCGTCCCTCCCACTCCTGGTAACCACTAATAAACTGTGGTCTCTATACATTTGCCTGTTCTTGTTATTTTATATATATGAGATCATATAATAGTTACCATTTTGTGATTGACTAATTTCACTTAGCATACTATTTTTCAAGGTTCATCCATGTTGTAGCAGGAAACAGGACTTAATTTTTGTTTATGGCTGAGTAATATTCCATTGTATATATGCACCACATGTTGTTTATCCATTCATCTGTTGATGGACATTTGGGTTGTTTCCACCATTTGGCTATTGTGAATAGTTCTGCAGTGAACGTGGTGTACATGTGTCTATTTGCTTCTCTGCTTTCAGGTATCTTGGGTATATACCTAGGAGTAGAATTGCTGAGTCATACGGTATTTCTATGTTTAACTTTTGGAAGAGATAGCAAACTATTTTTCATAGTGGCTGTACCACTTTGCAATCCCACAAGCAATGGATAAGTGTTCTGATTTTTCCACATGCTCATTAACATTTATCGTTTTCCTTTTTTTAATTTTAGCCATTATACTAGAAATATCATCCCTCTTCTTGCTAAAGCTAGCTTGATTTTATTTCTGTCATTTACAACCAAATAAGTTGTAACTAATATTATTACAACTACTATGCACCTGCTCAAATTCAAATATACAATTGACAATTATGGACACCATTAAGAAAGGAATTTGGAGTAAAAAGGAAATAAAATTATCCCAAACACAGAAATCTACATTCAGTCTTGGCCAATAGCCATAATGGAAGCTGAAACTATCAGCTACCAAAATAAGTGGTACAAGCAATGTAGAAACTTGTATATGAAAACCAAACAAAAAGCTTAAGACTATTCAAGTAAGAAAAGATGAAGATCGAGATGGGACATAATTAACATGTTTACATTTTTTAAGGAGGAAAGTAGATTTCTCCTATTACACTCAGTACATGAAGGGCAAAAACTTAAAATAGGCACACAAAGAAAAAATTTATAAAAAACTATATTTATTATATATTATAACAAGCTGAGTATAATGGATAAGACATCTTGTCAAGAAGCCATAATTATGAAAACATTTGGAAATACATAATGGTGATGGTTGCGCAATATGGTGAGCATACATAAGTAATGTCACTGAATTGTACATGCAAACATGATCAAAATGGCAAATGTTTTGTTGTATATATTTTACTAAAATAAAAAAAATGAATATTGAGATTTTCAGCATAGGTAACTGGGAGAATGAGTGGAGGTTGGAAGAGAATATATAACGTGTTGGGAAATACTCAGTTTGAGATGCAATGGAAAATCCAAATGGGCAGAAAACCCAGCCTAGGTATGATGGTTAATGTTATGTGTCAGCTTGGCTGGGCCATGATTCCCAGTATTATGTAATTATCCTCCATTTTATGTGTTGTAAATCCTCAACTTCTATGTGGCAGGAATAGTGTGGGGTGTATTTTGAGTCGCACCCTTCCTAGAGGGTGTGACTCAAGTCCCACCCTTAATCAAGTAATACCCTTACTCAAGTCAAACCTTTACTCAAGTCACACCCTTACTCAAGTATCTGATGTAAGGGAAGTTTTCCTGAGCGTGTGACCTGCATCCAAAGTTTATGGCTGCTCTAGCATGGCTCTCTTTTGCTCTGGATTCTGCATCCTGCTCATCGTCATCTGACCTCTGGTTCTTGGGACTTGAGCCAGCAGCCTGCGTCTGGCTGTCGATTCTGGGATTTGCCAGCTTCCTGAGCCCTGGGGGCAAGAACCTGCTGTATGACCTGCCGATTTTGGATTATTTAGTCCCTGCAGCCATGTAAGTCAGGAGAAGCCTCCAGCTTGATGTCTGACCCACAGATTTGGTACATGCCAGCCTCCACATGAGCCATTTCCTTAAGATAAATCTCTCTATATATATTTGTGTATGTGTGTGTGTGTGTATATATATATGTGCTTCATTGATTTTGCTTCTCTAGAGAACCCAGCCTAAGACGCTGGGATAGTTTGTCCACCATTACTAACAGAATCTTGATCCCTGTTTTATAATAAATTAGTTTGTCTGTATGCCTTTACTTATGTGATTTGTCCACCTGGCAAAACCTTAGATTGTCTCCATTTTTTTTTTTTTTTTTTTTACTCTCAGAGCCATAGTTGTCCTTCAAGGACCTATTCAGATCTCACATCCTCTGACAGTCATTCCTTATTCTGCTTAATGGATGCATTTCTCTCTCATCTAGGTTATTTTTATCTCAGATAGATCTCTGTAGAGGCACTTAGTATGGTCTATATTATATTATGTTTAATTTGTATGTGTGTTGGCTACTACTACATCTGTAGTAAATTTTGAGGCTTTGTAAATCTGGAAAATTTTTCTAATTATGTTTGCAAGCTCTAGGTTGTATTGCACCAGGGAGGTATATTATATATTCATATTTTATATATTATCTTATTAATTGTTAAAGATATAAGATTAGGGATTATGTAAAAAATTGGCAATGTAGACACATTAAAACATCATTTGTGTAATATGTGTACACTATCAGATATATTAGAATGATTGTCATAGCAGATAAATACATCTGGGAGCAATCAGCTTAGGAAGCACCCATGACACACCAAAATTAATACCTGTATTAGAGGGATCAAAACTTGTGTCACAGGTAATAAATAACAACAATAAGTTTTATATTATACCCAGTTTTAGGGTGTGTAGCATCAAACGTATTTATTCTCTTTAGTCAGGGCTTTACTCCTGTGTATATATATATATATGTGTATATATATATATAAATGCTGCTGACCAAGCTTGCAGAACTATAAGATTTGCAAATGTCATACATTTGTGGGGTTTGCATACATAACTTTTGAGGTTTTTTTCTTTTTTCTTCCCAAATGGTTTATCAAGCTTGGGAGAAAATATTGTGCATAATTTCTACACCTTAGATTGCAATATACTATACCAAACTAATCATAGATATTTATAGCCTGCATAAACTCTGTTTGCCCATCCATGGCAAGCATTTAATAAAGCCAGTTCATCTGGAAAGGAAGTTAAATTAAATAATCCAAAATGAATGTGATGCATATTCACAAAAATGTGGTGTTTAGATTGAACTAACAAAAAGGACGTCAGGCCTCAGTAAAGATGGACAAACTGGAATTTATTCCTTCCCTCCATATGAGACACTAGGCCTTTACCCTACCTTTGTGTCCATTCTTTTTAGAGATTGTGTCTTGATCCATTTTTATTAAATCCTCCAAAATCCGATACAACCTTATTATATACTGACTACATATAATAATTTTAAAAAAACTAACCCCCAGCTGCTGTATACAAATCCAAAAACCACATAAGGAGATTCAAATGCAATTTTCAAGGTAGATTTTACTTTTTCAACATGAGAGCAAAACTAATTTCAGTGCAAATGTGCATTAAAGCAGAGCTAAGGGAGGATGGTGAAGAAAATTATGGTATCTTCTTTCCTAACATACTACTAAATGTCCACAGACTTGAGGAATAATTGCACACTTATAACAGTCTATCAGAAAAGAAAAGCCGCGGGGCATCTGATTGAATTTCATTTCCACTCTACGCAAACTCAAGGAAAACGTGCAACAACAAATAATAGCGTTAGGCAAGGTTATTTTGGTGCATAAACAGTGTGTAGTACCATGAGACCGATCCACAATTCCTTTTCTTCAATCTTAAAATCCAAAAGTATTTTTGTGAGTCATTTGGGGGAAAACTTCTCTTAACCTGACCTGAAAAAACCTGTTGCTGTCGAGTTGATTCCAACACCTAGCGACCCTATATGACAGAGAAGAACTACCCCCTAGGGCTTCCAAGGAACAGCTGGTAGATTTGAACTGCTGACCTTTTGGTTAGCAACCATAACTTTTAACCACTGTGTCACCAGGGCTCCAACCTGACCTAATACAAGGTGATAAATAGCCTTTTCTTTCCCTTTTTGTATGTATATTTATGCGTTTTGCTGGAGAAATAATGCTGGCATTGTATTCTATTTGGTACTATCTTTCTAAAATCCAAAACATGTTGAATTCCAAAACACATCTGCCTCCAAAAATTGCGAATATGTGGTACTACAAGTGATGAGACCATCTTCTATCTCAAGCCTGTACCATCGGCATACACTCAGCCCTCACCCCTGCCACCACACACGCAGATTCAAGTTTCTATTTGCATCTACTGGTCTGAGAGTTCTTTTGTTTAGGGAGAGGAGTTTTGAGAAGAGAAGGTAAGTAGAGACATTGGAGAGCATATTTTCTGTCTTTTCTGCACCTATTAGTTTTGACCCTGTATGTTTAGAAGGATATGGGTCAGAAGCTGAGAACTTCTTTTTCTTTTATTTTTTTGAAGTTATTGATAATTTAGGCCAAAGTAGATCCCTTTCATGATCCATGTGAGAAAGAGCTGAAAAGAAGGCTATTGTCCCCATCACTACCCCACTCTGGCTGGCACCATGAATGAGGACAGCTTTGGAGACAAGAGGACAAGACTCCTGTCACAGCCACTGGTGTTTATAAGACCCTAGTTGATTTGGAAGTGTTTGCCTTTAAATGACCTGGAAGGCATTTAAAGTCAGTAAATAAATTCTAGAGCAGGTAAAGATGAATATCCTAGATGTAACATAGTGACTGCAGCTGTTACACTGATGTATGACTCACATGGAGCCATTGAAGACTCCCAGAAATAACTGAGGAATACTTTTAGGGTAGCTAAGTACTTGGAAATGTGTGAAACTCAGAGTCATTATAACGGAGACAAAAATGGAAAAGTGACACTGATAAGACCAGATGACATTTAGGGTTGGTAGGTTGGGATTTTAGTAACTAGTAAGATATTGGGAACATGCTAGGGCCACCTAGGCCTCTCAAAATACTACACAACTCTCATTATCTTCCTTAGCACTATTTTCTCTATTCTTTGATTAAATTTTCCAAACATCAGAATTATTTGGTTACAAAAGAATCAGCATCTTTGCCTCTAGAGGAGCACTATTAAACATATTCACTTCCAAAATCCATGAGATGTAACTAGGAATGACTACTTAACTTGTGATGTAATGTCTACATCCATTCTCATGACCATATCACAGGTACTTATTAGCTCACACTCAGTCTATTGTAACAGCCTAACCAGTGACTTTGCTTCCAATCTTTCATCTTCGCAATTCCTTTCTCTCATCAAGGTTTTGTCACTAAACCCATGTTAATGTGTTAACGTCATTTCCCAATCACTCTCAATGTGATTGTGGATAGAAATCTCCTGAATTCTCATTCCACCAACTATGTTGCTATTGTTAGTTGCCCTCAAGTTGGTCCTGACTCATAGCAACCCAACGTACAACAGAATGAAATGTCAGGTCCTGCACCAACCTCAGCCATTGTTGCAGCCACGGTGTCAATCCATCTCACTGAGGGTCTTCTTTTTCTCTGACCTGCTACTTTACCAGGCATGATGTTCTTCTCCAGGGACTGGCCCCTCCTGATAATGTGTCCAAAATAAGTGAGTTGAAGTCTCATCATCCTCACTTCTAAGAAGCATTTTGGCTGTACTTCCTCTAAGATAGATTTGTTCATTCTGCTGGTAGTCCATGTTGTATTCAATATTCTTCGCAAATACCATAATTCAAATGTGTCAGTTCATCTTCTGTCTTCCTTTTTCATTGTGTAGCTTTTGTATGCTATGAGTTGATGGCAAATACCATGACTTGGGTCAGGCACACCTTAGTCATCAAAGTGGCATCCTTCCTTTTAAACCCAAGAGAATTTTTGTAGCTTATTTGCCTAATGCAATGTGTCATTTGATTTTTTGACTGCTGCTTCCGTGAGCAGTGATTATTGATCCAAGTTAAATGAAATCCTTGACAACTTCAATATTTTTTTTCCATTTGTCATGATGTTGCTTATTAGTCCAGTTGTGAGGATTTTTGTTTTTTTTGCACTGAGGTGTAATCCATACTGAAAGCTGTAGTCTTTGTGTGTGTGTGTGTGTGTGTGTGTGTGTGTGTGTGTGTGTGTGTGTGTGCTTTAGATGAAGGTTTACAGAGCAAATTAGTTTCTCACTAAACAATTAATACACATATAGTTTTGTGACATTGGTTGCCAAGCCAGCGACATGTCAACACTCTCCCCTTTTCAACTTTGGGTTCCCTTTTCCCATTCATCCAACTTTCCTGTCCCCTATTGCCTTCTCGTTTTTGCCCCTGGGCTGGTGTGCCCATTTAGTCTCATATACATGGTTGAGTTATGTGTATTATAGTTTGTTTTATGGGCCTATCTAATCTTTGGTTGAAGGATGGACTTCAGGAGTGATTTTAGTATTGAGTTAAAAGGGTGTCTGGGGTCATGCTCTTGGGGTTTCTGCAGTCCCAGTCAGACCAGTAAGTCTAGTCTTTTTTTGTTCATTCGAATTTTGTTCTACATTTTTCTCCAGCTCTGTCCAGGGCCCTCTATTGTGATCCATGTCAGAGTGGTAGGTGGTTGTAGCTGGGCACCATCTAGTTGTGCTGGACTCAGTCTGGTGGGGGTTGTGGTAGTTGTGGTTCATTAGTCCTTTGGACTAATCTTTCCCTTGTGTCTTTGGTTTTCTTCATTTCCCTTGCTCCCAATGGGGTGGGACCAGTGGAGTATCTTAGATGGATGTTCACAAGCTTTTAAGACCCCAGACACTACTCATCAAAGTAGAATGTAGAACATTTTCTTTATAAACTATATTATGCCAATTGAGCTAGATGTCCCCCAAGACCATGGTCCCCAGCCCTCAGCCCAGTAATTCATTCCCTCAGGGAGTTTGGATGTGTCTATGAAGCTTCTATGATTTTGCCTTGGTCAATTGGTGCTGACTTCCCCAGTACTGTGTACTGTTTTACCCTTCATCAAAGATTCCACTTATCTATTGTCTAGTTAGATTTTTCCCTCCCCACCTCTCTCCTCCCTTGTAACCATCAAAGATTGTTCCTTTCTGTGTGTAAACCTTTTCATGAGTTTTTATAATAGTGGTCTCATACAGTATTTGTCCTTTTGTGACTGACTTATTTCACTCAGCAGAATGGCCTCCAGATTCATCCATGTTGTGAGATGTTTTCAGATTCATCACTGTTCTTTATCATTGCATAGTATTCCATTGTGTGTGTGTACCATAGTTTGTTTATCCATTCATCTGTTGATGGGCACTTAGGTAGTTTCCATCTTTTTGCTATTATGAATAATGCTGCAGTGAACTTGGGTGTGCATATGCCTATTCATCTGATGGCTCTTATTTCTCTAGGATATATTCCTAGTAGTGAGATTGCTCGATCTTAGGGTATTTCTATTTCTAGCTTTATAAGGAAGCACCATATCGTTTTCCAAAATGGTTGTACCAATCTCCCTGCAGCCTGTCCAACATTTGTTATCTTCTGTTTTTTTTTTTATTTATTATTATTATTGCCAGTAGTGTCAGGGTGAGATGGTATCTTGTAGTTTCGATTTGCATTTCTGTAATGTCTAGTGATCGCGAGCATTTCCTCATGCGTCTGTTAGCCAGCTGAATGTCTTCTTTGGTGAAATGTCGGTTCATATCCTTTGCCCATTTTTTAACTGGATTATTTTTCTTTTTGTTGTAGAGGTGTTGGATTTTCCCATATGTTTTAGAGATTAGACTTTTCTCAGCTTTGTCATAGCCAAAATTTTTTCCCAATCTGTATGTTCTCTTTTTACTCTTTTGGTGAAGTCTTTTGATAAGCCTAAGTGTTTAATTTTTAGAAGATCCCAGTTATCTAGCTTATCTTCTTGTGTTTGTGTATTGTTAGTTATGGTTAGTATCCTATTTATGCCATGTATTTGCACCTCTAGTCTTGACCCTATTTTTTCTACTATGATCTTTATAGTTTTTGATTTTATATTTATGTCTTTGATCTATTTTGAATTAGTTTTTGTGTAGGGTGTGAGGTATAGGTCCTGTCTCATTTTTTTACAGGTGGACATCTAGTTTTGCTGGCACTATTTGTTCAAAAGGCTATCTTTTACCCGTTTAATGGATTTGGGCCTTTGTCAAAGATCAGGTGACTGTAGGTGGATGGATTTATTTACATCTGAGCTCTTGATTCTGTTCCATCGGTCAATGTATCTGTCGTTGTACCAGTACTAGGCTTTTTTGACAGCCTATATAGTAGGTTTTGAGGTCAGGTAGTGTGAGGCCTCCTACTTTGTTCTTCTTCTTCAATAGTACTTTACTTATCCAGGGCCTCTTTCCTTTCCATATAAAGTTAATGATTAGTTTTTCCATCTCGTTAAAGAATCTGCTAGAATTTAGATTGGGATTGCATTGTGTTTGTAGATTGTTTTGAGTAGAATTGGAATTTTCACAATATTGAGTCTACCTTTCCATGAGCATACTATGGTTTTTCCATTTATGTATGTCTCTTTTGGTTTCTTGCAGTAGTGTTTTGTAGTTTTCTTTGTATAGGTCTTTTACGTTCTGAGTTAGATTTATTCCTAAGTGTTCTGTTTTTTTAAGGGCTGTTATAAACGGTATTGATTTCTTGGTTTCCTTTTGGTACTTCTCTTGATTGTTGTGTGGGAACCCAACTGATTTTGTAGTTTATCTTGTATCCTGCTACTCTGCTGAATTTGAAATCTGTAGTCTTTGATCTTCATCAGTAAGTGCTTCAAGTCATCTTCACTTTCAACAAGTAAGGTTGTGTCATCTGCAACATTGAAGGATTCCTTTCACCATAAGTGTTTAATCTGTATGCTGCATAAATTATCTGAGAAGCTGGACTCTATGAAGAAGAACATGGCATCAGGACTGGAGGAAAACTCATTAACAACCTGCAATAAGACCTTCAATGAGATGGATTGACACAGTGGTTGCAACAGTGAGCTTAAACATAGCAACAGTTGTGAGCATGGTGCAGGACTGGGTAATGTTTTGTTCTGTTGGACACAGGGTCACTTTGAGTCAGAACTGACTCGACAACACCGAGCAACAACAAAAAAATGGACAGAAAATTGAATGATGCGGGAAGTATCAAAAAAAGATGGAAGGAATATACAGAATCACTATACCAAAAAGAACTGGTCAATATTCAACCATTTCAGGAGGTAGTATATGATCAAGAACAGATGGTACTAAAGGAAGAATTCCAAGCTGCACTGAAGGCGTTGGTGAAAAACAAGGCTGCAGGCATTGTCAGAATAGAAATTGAGATGCTTTGACAAAAGGCTACAATGCTGGAAGCACTCTCTCATCTATGCCAAGAAATTTGGAAGACAACTATCTGGCCAACTGACTGGTAGAGATTTATATGCTTTCCCATTCCAAAGAAAGGTTATCCAACAGAACGTAAAAATTATGGAACATTATCATTAATATCACACAAAATTTTGCTGAAGATAATTCAAAAATGGCCGTAGCCATACATCAACAGATAACTGGCAGAAATTCAAGCTGGATTCAATAGAGGACATGGAACAAGATGGATCAAGATGTCAGATGGATCTTGGCTGAAAGCAGAGAATACCAGAAAGATGTTTACCTGTGTTTCACTGACTACACAAAGACCTTCGACTGTGTGGATCTTAACAAATTGTGGATAACATTCCAAAGAAGGGAGTTCCAAAACACTTAATTGCGTACCTGTACATAGATCAAGAGGCCGTGTTCGAACAGAACAAGAGGATACTGCATGGTTTAAAATTGGAAAAGGGGGTTTGTCAGGGTTGTATCCTTTCACACTTATTCATACCTCTACCTATAGTTCTTCATAATCAGAATTTAATCGATATTTCCAGCTTTATTCTTCTTAATCTCATCTTTCACCCTGTGATTCCAAAGAAATCACTCACCACCCACCATTATTTCAACTTTCAAATTGTTCTCCCATGCCTACATCTGTTGCTTTGTAATGCTCGTCAGAGTTTCTAGCCTCCTAGTGGAACGAGCCCAAACCTTAGTATTGACCAAGCAGTTCATCTAGTTTATATGGGTTTACTTTCTCTACAGGGTTGCTATGAGTCGGAATCGACTCGATGGCAACAGGTGTTTGTTTGAACTTTCTCTATTAAGAGTTTGCCAAATTCAGAAGTAACCATTCCAACAGAGATGTCCTTATTAACAAGAGGATTCTTAGTATTCGTAAATAAGAAGAGACTTTTTCAGGTATAGTATAGACACCAGCAGGGATGGGTCTCACTTTGACTATTAATCACACCTAGTTTCATCATTTCTCTTGCCAAGTGCTAAATAAACTTTGATGGGTTTGGCATTTAAATATGAAAATACAGTCAAGAATGCGCATTCCTAGCCTGGAGCTCTGATGGTGAGATGATATATGGATGTGACTCTGATAACTCCAACACTTGCGTTTTTGGTCAGATTTGTAATTTCTCCAGAACTGGAAGACCATCACTCACAAGGATACTTGACCATTTATAAATTGTGCAGTTTAAGCAAGTGAATCAATTGCTCATTAGATTGCTAGCAAGCAAGGAGGGAGTGGAGAAGTCATTTATTAAATGTACTTCAGGTAACAGTGAAGATCTGGGATTGGATTTTATATTGAAAATGTTGTCTGTTGACATATGAGGGCACAAAAAGCATGGGGTTAAGTGTATCAAAAACATTGGATTTTTTTTTATAAGGGTAGAAATATATTCCAGATGTTTAGTTTTTAGAGCCTATTTCCAGTAGTAGGTCTTTGATGTGAAAATAAGAACCATTTCCCAGATTACTAAAACAGTATGTTCATGTCATGACAGATGCTAGGCTAGTCTGCTGATCCGGTGTGTGTGTGTGCATGTGTGTGTGTGTGTGTGTGCATGTGTGTGTGTGTTCAGGAAGCATGTGTGTAAATATTGGGCAATTAAAACAGGTTTTATAAATATTAAGCGTTTGAAACATGTTTTATGAATAAATTTCTATACTCTCCTCCCATTTTTCTAACCTCTCTTAAGCCTTCAAATCACTCCATGTCCTATAGCTTCTCTCCATAAGACAAAATAATCCTTTTCTACCAATTTCTTTACATAGCTCTTTTTGATGTATATGTGTTGAGAAAATGATTTTATCCCCCTCTCAGTTTTCTTTCCTCTCTCCAAAATGTAAAAAACTTTTACTATCTTGGATGTATTGAGGAATTAACTTTTACCTATCTCCCTACTTGCATACTCCTCTATTCACTCTTTCACAGAGGGGAGAAGTGGACTAAAACAGGTGGATTTGGAGAAGGGACAAACATGCACAACTTGTTCCTTTCCAAGCTGTTTTTCTCAAGTCAACATTCTTACTTGACAGTTTTAATCTCCTCCTCTTCTACGTTCTGTGTGAAAAGAAGCTGTTGGTTAGGACCATTTACTTGCTAATATTCAAAATACTCCAGTGGCAGATTTGGGAGGGGCAGAAAAATATTAACATGAACCTGTATATTTAAAAATGTTTGATGCGAGTAAATTTACAGAATTTATTATCCTTATTGATGTTTCAGTTGTTCACTTTGATGAATGAAAGGCTCTTCCATTTGACTCCTGAGTGTTTTGGGCATGATCTTACTAGTGCTTCATAGATTCTTGCTTTCTAGTGTGACAAGATGTTCTAGCACACTCATCATTTACATCTCTGGTACTTGACATGGAATGACTCAGCTATTTCTCCAAGGAATTTTGTTTTTGTTCCCCCCCCCCACCAAGAAATAATATTTTAAGTCTAATCTGAGCACTGGGTAGAATCTATTACTCATCGTTACCGCATTAGACATTGTTTTGGTGCCCGTTTTATATTTTTTTTTTTTTGAGATAAAATATATCATGTACTTTTTAAGGATAAAATTCTTATGTCATCCTTGCATTTCCAATTGGATTTAGGTCTACAGTAATTATTTTTAATCTCTACTGCCTTATATCTGTATCTCCTTTATTTGGGGCTGAGAAACCAAGTTGTCAATAACACCAGAAATGATAGAATGTAAGTACTTATTTGTTTGTCTTAAAAAATAACAAAACAACTTCAAAATCCATTTGCAAGTTTAGCATCAACAATACTATTCCAGAAAACAGTTGTGGTGTGTCTGTGTGTATATTTCTTTTTGTCCTTATAGTATATCCTATAAAGAATGTTACAGTCAAATTACTGTATTTTATAGACATTTGAATACTTTTCCTTTGTGTGGCTATATGAGTACTGTATGTCAAGTTTGTATCCTTTCACCATACTTATTCAATCTGTATGCTGAGCAAATAATCTGGGAAGCTGGACTATATGATGAAGAATGTGTCATCAGGATTGGTAGAAGACTGATTAATAACTTGTAATATGCTGATGACGCAACTTTGCATGTTGCAAGCGAAGAAAACTTGAAGCACTTACTGATGAAGCTCAAAGACCACAGCCTTCAGTATGGATTACACCGCAACATAAAGAAAACAAAAATCCTCACAACTGGACCTATAAGCAACATCATGTTAAATGGAGAAAAGATTGAGTTTGTCAAGGATTTATTTCTACTTGGATTCACAGTCAACACCCATGGAAGCAACAGTTAAGAAATCAAAAGACAAAGACACATTGCATTGGGCAAATCTGCAGCAAAAGACTTCTTTACAGTGTTAAAAAGCAAAGATGTCACTTTGAGGATTAAGGTGCACCTGACCCAAGCCATGGTGTTTTTAATTGTCTCATATGCGTGTGAAAGCTGGACAATAAATAAGGAAGACCAAGAAGAATTGACACCTTTGATTTGTGGTGCTGGCGAAGGATATTGAATATACCATGGACTGCCAAAAGAAGGAAAATATCCATCTTGGAAGAAGTACAGCCAGAATGCTCCTTAGAAGAGAGGATGAAGAGACTTCATCTCACTTTCTTTGGACATGTTATCAGGAGGGATCAGTCCCTGGAGAAGGACATCATGCTTGGTGAATTGGAGGGTCAGCAAAAAAGAGGAAGACCCTCAGTGAGGTGGATTGACACAGTGGCTGCAACAATGCGCTCAAGCATAACAACGATCATGAAAATAGCACAGGACCAGGCAGTGTTTCGTTCTGTTGTACATAGGGTCGCTATGAGTTGGAACCAACTCCACAGCACCTAACAACAATATGTATGTAGTCAGTATATATGTACTTTAGTAAAACTTAGAAAAACTTTTCTGGAAAAGCCTGGAAAGTTAAGATACGGCAGCATTTTGAAGTGCCTTACATTGCATGCTTAGATAGGTTCCTTTTATTTGCAAGTGACAAATCTAATTGGCTTAAGCAAAAAAAGGAATAAATTAACTACCATAGTTAAAAAATACAGGGGAGTAGCTATGATGTCTTCAGGATCGACTGCAAGCTTTATTTTTCTCTCTCTCCCTTAATCACTTGTCTGTCTTGCTCTTACTGCTACTCTCTCTTCTTGTTCTGTGTATTGAGTTCACCCTTAAGCTTGCACCTTATGATGTCCCCCAGAAGGTTTAGCCCTCTATCTTCAACATTCAAAAATTAGTAAAAAACAAGCTTATCTATTCCTAACAATTCCACAAAATTTAGAGGCATGATCTCAATGGTTCATGAGGAGTAGCATGCTCATCCATAAAACAATCACTTTTGACAGGGAGAGGCAATGCACTGATTGGCTTAGGCCGGAGCATGTAAACACACTGACTAAGCAGAGAAAGGGAAGATCTTCAGAGAAAAATTTTGGAAATGCTTAGAAAATGACAAATTAAGGCTTGGTAAGCAAAAACAGTAAATACCAGGGCCATTTATAAAAGATGATTTGATAATTAAAATAATTAAATGGTGAAGGCTTTATCATGGGATCATCCAACTTCACAACAACTATTGATATTGTATAATTGGAATTCCACAGAGTTTAAGAGCTGAAAGTAATAGAGGAGATCAGTTTGTCCAAGCCCCTCATCTACAGGGAATGGAATTAAACTCAATAAACTTACTACCCAAAAGCCAGAGAGACCTCAATGCATGGGAATCTGGATTGAAGAAATGTACTCTTCTGGTGGGAGCAGAATGGCTTGCCTTAGGAAGGTGCTAGAAAATCACATTTTCACTTTCACTCTCTCTTTTTTTTTTTTTTAATTGTCAACTGTCATGGATTGAATTGTGTCCCCCCAAAATGTCTGTCAACTTGGCTAGGCCATGGTTTCCAGTATTTGTGATTGTCCACCATTTTGTCATCTGATATGATTTTTCCGTGTGTTGTAAATCCTATCTCTACGATGTTGATGAGATAGGATTAGCGGAAATTATGTTAATGAGGCAGGACTCAATCTACAAGATTAGGTGGTGTTTTAAGCCAATCTCTTTTGAGATATAAAAGAGAGAAGCAAGTAGAGAGACATGGGGACCTTATACCATCAAGAAACAAGAGCCAGGAGAATAGCACATCTTCTGGACCCAGGGTCCCTGCGCTGAGAAGCAACTTGACCAGGGAAGATTGATGAAAAGGACCTTTTCTTAGAGCTGACAGAGAAAGAAAGCCTTCCCCTGGAGCTGGCACCCTGAATTCAGACTTCTAGCCTCCTAGACTGTGAGAGAATAAGTTTCTCTTTGTTAAAGCCATCCACTTGTGGTATTTCTGTTATAGCAGCACTAGATAACTAAGACACCAACTCTTTTTAAACATGTTTTGGAGTACTTGGCCCACTTCCCACTTATTTTGCCTTTCTTAATACTCATCTGGCCAACACATTATCCTTGCTGAAAGTGTAGGCCTGAGTGAGTATTACTATACTGGCTTCTTCCACCTGTGTCTATAGCTGATTGGCCTGGGGACAAACATTCTTCCCATGTCCACCTAATAGGCCAGGGAAAACATCATATTCTCAGATAAGTCTTTTAAACTAAGAAACTGCTAGATTGAAGTCAATCTGGAGTAAGGATTTAATTAGAAGCTCATGGAGACTTGAGACTAGCACATATGTTGGATTATAGGTATTGCTGCAAGATGACAATAAGAGAAGCCACAGAAAAGTAGAAGATAGTAATTGTTCATTGAGTAATTACATTAACCAAACACTTTTCCAAGTACTTTGCAACGATTAATTCCTATGATTTGGCAAACAAACTTAGGAGGTCAGTGCTATTTTAGGGATGATAGAAGTGAGGCAAAAATTGGTTGAGTAAATTATTAAAAATTACATAGGTCAGATGGGGCTGAGTAGTTTGTGGCAGTATGAGCCTCAGCTGTCTGGCTCTCAAGTTCATGGTCTTAACAACCCCATTACACTGTCTGGGAGAGAACATGCAACCTTTAGAAAAGGAGAAATTATGTTGACTGCCTAGCAACTTTAATTCCTGCCCCCATACTGTCTGCCTAAAATTTAATCTCTGGGTCTATGAGGTTTATTACAGAATCTATCTATTTTTTCCTTCCAACAAAATGATCTCATGCTAAGTTATTGTTGTTGTTAAGTGCCATTGAGTCCATTTTGACTCATAGCAATCCAATGTGACACAGTAGAACTGCCTCATAGGGTTTTCTAGGCTGTAATCTTTACTGGAACAGATTGCCAAGTCTTTCTCCTGCAGAGCCCCGGGGTGGGTTCAACTGCCAACTTTTTGGTTAGCAGCAGAGTGGTTAGTTATTTGCACCACTAGGGCTGCTTCTTAGGCTAATGGGATATGTTATATTGTGGTTGAGAGAGACCTATATAGTATCTTCATCTTCATACAGGACCAGCACAGCTGATACATATACCCTCCAAATGCACTTCTGATTAAAAGGACTGAGAACTCTGTCCTGTCTGAAGTAAAGATTGCAATGTGTCTGGTGGTAGTTAAGAGCTATGGCTGCTAACCAAAAGGTTGGCAGTTTGAATCCACCAGCCACTCCTTGGAAACCCTATGGGGCAGTTCTACTCAGTCCTATAGGGTCACTATGAGTTAGAATCGAATTGATGGCAACAGGTTTGGTTTTAGATGTGTGTTTTGTCTCTGTTAAAATAATTTTCATTAAGAAGCTTGTAGGTATGACCCTATCTTTCCTTCTCTGTATATCAAGAAAAGTTGTGTTTATTATATCTCTGGGTTAAACATCTAGAATGGGCTGACTTTGCCTAATCTAGTACAGAATACTATACATTTTCTTTCAAAATGTGTAAAAACTTCTGTAACAGTGACCAAGATAAATTCATTGCATGATTATCTGAGCCTTGAGAGTTTTATAATTAGAACTCTTGCATGTAAATAGAATTTACTACCAAAGCAAGTCAAGGAATCAGTAAAGAATAAAGAGATTAAAAAACATGTAAACTTCATGCTTGAAAAAGTAGCTTCCTGAAGAAAATATCAAATATTGGATGCTTGTAATATAACAGCTACTTTAACTTGTTTTATAGGTTACTTTGTATTAAGGTGTAGCAACAGAAACTTTGCAAAGAATGTAAAGAGTAAAGTGCATTTGAGGCAGGATGGCCTAACTGGAAAGAATGCAGTCTTTATACTTGTCCTTTATCTGGCTGGGGAATGAAGTTGGCCCTGTATTTCTCTCTCTCAATCCCCCAGAGGCCTCTGAGAGTTGAGTTTTTCTTGGACTGATTTCTGAGAGACTGATGGCTCCCTGTGAGCTGTGGGTTCATCAAGGGGACTTGCTGATAGTCACTACAGTATATTAATCAGAGCAAGGGCTCTCGTGGCTAAAGGAAACCAGGAGCAAGAGCCTAAACTCAGAGCCCTGTGAATCAAGGGCCTTAAAAAAACAAAACAGAAAAACACTGTCTTACCTGCATTTCTTCCTACAGGAAGCTTTGAAAAGGAAGGAGATTTACTGTGTATTGCCAAAAGGAAGACTTTACAGGCTCAAACTCCCAACTTACTATATTGCTGTCATGTATAAGCTAGGACAGATTACCCAATAACCAGGGTATGCACTACAGATTAATAAGGAAACACAATGAAGCCTGTGCATACCTTGCTTACTGTACGCCAGTGCATACTATATTTACTGGTTAATCTTTTCCTGTGTATGAGCTATGAGGAACAACTATAAAACTACACAGCTCCAAGAGGGGATATGTCCTCTTTTGTGAAAAGGGCATATATTGCTTTAACAAATACTTCCACTGACAGATTGTTAATGGGGCTATAAAGAAGGGCTTCTATGTTGATCCGGGAGATAATTGAGAAGTTTGGGATGCTTGTTCTTCTCTACCAGATCTGGCTTATGTTATTTCTGAGCCAAGCTGTTGACCTTTTCTTCCTTCTTTTGTTAAGCTGTGGCACCAAAAGGATTATATATCCAAACAATTTGAGAGAACCTTTCCACCATGAGAAAAGTAGGGGGTTTAAATTTATTGAATACTGCTCCATTTAATCTATTTAATTGGAACATGTTAATTGGATCTAATTGCAAAGTTGTTTTAATTGGAAAATCAAGCATTGCACTGATATTGGTGTGCATGATTAAACAAAATAACAGGTCACCAGTAGATTGTGTAAGATTCATTCCTGTGATTGATTAAGTATGAAAGTTAATCAATTTAATTTATGTGATTGATGTTGATTCTTTCCTTTTGAAATTGCCTGTTATGTCTCTTATTTTTAACATGATACTGTGTGTAGAATGCAAACTAAACTATAGTGGCTCTTGAAGTTGTTTATTTTGGTATAATGATGTGTTTATTTCTAATCTAAGTAATTTAACATGGCTTTTGTGTCACTAATTAAGATTTTCAAGTTACTCAAGATAAAATTAGCTTTCCTATTAAGATGATTTAATTTTCCTGGGGAAATAATTCAAGCAACACGAAAAACTTAACCTCTTAGTTCCACTATTGGAGTTCAGAGTTTATTGTGTTAAAATATATGTCATGCAGCTCAGGAAAAATGGTGTCCCTTTTTTAATCATCTCAGTGTTAATATGCTTCATGCTTCCTGATAACTATGATGATAATTGTAATAATAATGGGAAGATGAAAAACATTTATATACCACTTATTATGTACCAGACATTGTCTCAATTTCATTAAATATAATAGCTCATTTAGTAACTTATACGATGGAATTGCTTCTGGCAATTTTCTTTTATCAAAGTCACAGAGGTAATATCTTCTTGTGTATTAGGTGCTATCCCCTGCACAGTTTGCAAACATACATGGTTAAGTCATAGCAAGGCAAAATTATTTGCCCAAGGTGACATAGTCAGTAGATACTTGATAAATGATACATTTAACAATGAAGAATTGACCAAATTCATACCAATTTAATTCATAACTTGAACTTATATGAATTATATACCAAGATAAGCAGGAGTAGTGGGAATATATATATATATATATGTGTGTATATAGATATAGATATAGCCAGACGTAGACATAGATATAGATAGATCTATCTGTATATCTATCTATATCTATCAGTCTGTCAGTCTGTCTATCTATGTTGTTGTTTTTAGGCATCGTCCAGTTGGTTCTGACTCATAGTGACGCTATGTACAAAAGAATGAAATAATGCCCTGTCCTGTGCAGGACCGAGTAGTTCCCTGTATATATATATTCATTCTGCTGTACATAGGGTCACTGTGAGTCGCAACTGACTTGACAGCACCTAAAAATTACACACACACACACACACACACATATATATATAAAATTGCTTGGTAAAGTAGAGGGTCGGTGAAAAAGAGGAAGACCCTCGATAAGATGGATTGACATAGTGGCTGCAACAATGACCTTAAGCATAACAATAATTGTGAGGATAGCGCAGGACTGGGCAGTGTTTCGTTCTGTTGTACATAGGCTCTGTATGAGCTGGAACTTACTCGATGGCACCTAACAACAACAACAACATAATTGAAACCAAACCTGTTGCTGTCGAGTCAATTCCAACTCATAGCAACCCTATAGCAACCGTATTGACCCTATATATGTGTGTGTGTATATATACATGTCTATATAATGTTGTTGTGCAGCTAGATAATAGTTTTAGCAACTTGATAAAAATCACACAATTATTAAAAAAAAAAGTTGTGGCAGACATGGACGTTTGTTTCACTTAACAACTTCTCTGAACCTTTTCTTCCTTTTGTTTATCCAGCTTAAAGCCTGCAAAGTTAAATGCTCAATTTTCCTGACTTCCTTGTAGCCTGGGCACCATGGGACGGTCTTCTGGTCTAAAAGCCAAAATTAGAGGTCTGCTGGGGAAGGAATGTCATCATGGGGGCAGCATCTGCTTTTCTCTCTAAAGAGAACAGATACACTTAACACAGGTATTTCTTTCCTTTTCTTATTGCCTAACCTATATAAATAAAGTCTAGAAGAGCAGCAACTACTGGTAACCATTATGACAAAATCCAACAGGCAAAGGATCGCAGGGTAGTGAGCTAGGTAGCTTCTCAGACGTGCTGAGTTGTGCTAGGCTTGCACTCTCTGTCACTGGGCTCCTTGTTATGTAGGGGAAAATAGTTGGAATCGACTCAACGGCAAAGGGCTTTTTTTTTTTTTCAAAAGCTACTGCAAGTGTTGTTTCTTTGCTTGTTTTTGTTAATGCCTGAACACAATCCTAACGGATAAAAAAGATTTTACTCTGTTTATCAAAGGGAGAGTTAGTTAACATTTGTTGACTATGCAAAGCTCTATGCTAGCTACTAGAGCCCAGATGGCATAGTGGTTAAGAGCTTGGCTGCTAACCAAAAGGTTGGCAGTTCAAATCCACCTGCTGCTTCTTGGAAAACCTATGGGAGAGCTCTACTCTCACCTATAGAATCTCTATGGGTTGGAATCAACTTGACAGCGAAAGTTTGGCTTTGGTTTTTATACTAAACACTGGCAAGTTGTGACATAGAATTGATCCATTATCTTCTACAATCTTTGCATTTTTATCAGGAGGGCTAGCTCTAAAAGAATCTCAAAGCAATGCAAACTTTCCAAAACAAAAGACCCTTATAAGAATATGTAGTGCTGACATCATTTCTAATCGACTATGAAAAATTATGTATAGGCCTATCTAGTGCAGTTTTCACTAGATATCCCCATATATAAGGGTATCCCTACATATTACAGTTTCAAGGAGCCCTGGTGGCACAGTGGTTGAGCATTCAGCTATTAACCAAAGGTCTTCGGTTCAAACCTGCCAGTTTCTCTGTGGAAGAAAGATGTGGCAGTCTGCTTCCGTAAAGATTATACCTTGGAAACCCTAGAGGGCAGTTCTACTCTGTCCCATAGGGTTGTTACGATTCAGAATCAACATGACATTAACGGTTTTTTGTGTCTTTTGTTTGTTTTTAGTGCAGTTTTAAGATACACACATACATAATATAAAATAAGGAATAACTAGTCACCTATGATTATGGTCACGGCTGGGTAAGAAAAAGAAATAAGATAAAGATCAGCGTTACCTGTTATACAGATTTCATGGCTAAAAAAAAAAAGTACATAGATTTTACATTTGGATACATGCATTTAACCATGTCTGAACAGCCAAAGGGATTCAATATTACTGTGTTAAAATGTCTACACGTGTGGTGTATATCTGTTGGTTCCAGTGCCGTAAAACCATCTACCGTGTTAGTTACTGTCCTCTCCTAGCAACTCACACCCGCTCCTCAATTGGTCTGACTCTCTGTTAGAGAAGTTAAGTTCTAGCTCACCTTTTATCTGACCGTTGATTAGCCAGATCTCATTTCAGCCCGCTTACTCTGTCAATATGCTGTGTGATCTCACTCACCTCTGCTGCTACCTCAGCTGAGCAAATCAGGTGTTGCATTTCTCTAGTGAAGATTTGCATTTGTTTCTACCAGGCAGAAGAGAAAACTACCAATCCAGGAAAAATGCAGGTAGTAGAATTAGAACAGCAATTCCTTGCGAGTGAAGGCTTAATACAGATTTTTAAGGGGAATATTTAATTATGTTTGTAAGTATGTATTTCCATCCAGAGTTTAGGCCAACACAATTTTTCTTAGTATCCACCTTAGCTAACACTGTTATATTGTTATTTTGTGTTTCCTTTGTTCGTTTATTCTCTCTTGGTTCGTTTATTTGTTGTTATTGTTGGAGAGCACATCAGATCCCCACCTATAATAAGGTCCTTGTCTCTTGTCCTTGAATGACCATTAAAAACACAAGCCTCTAAGTTAAATATGGCCAAATATCTGCAGGATGGCTGTAGCAACAACTCCCTACTCTGCTTTTCAGTTTTCTTCATGTTTGGCCTCTTTCATTGCGATGAGTGCATCCTTGTCTTTAAAATATGTATTCAAGAAAAAAATAATTAGTATTTATTCAAGAAAAAAATTAAGTAAATTTAAAATGTAAAGTAAACCTCTTGGATTTCAAATTTACCAAAAATGAAAAAAAAAAAAAAACCTCTTCTGAAAGGGACTTTTCTGCTCATTTATGTTAAGCACTCATTCAGAACTTAAACCCTGGCTATAATGATCTCACTGATTTGTTCTGTAGTCCCTCCTTACAAAAGTCTCCACTCTCAGAGATAACTCACTTAAAAAAAAAAAAAAAACATGTTGAGAGCTCACCATTTTCTTCTGTCTCTTTAAGGTGGTGCCTAACAAGTTTAATGCCTCCTACTAGATTCCATTCTTGCTGATATTCGTCTCTCCCAAATATTCCCGTCTCCTGGTTTCTTTCATCATCCATAATTTGCTTCCTTCTCTGTCTCTAATCATCACAACCAAGAGCATTCTAGTGTAAAAATGTGAAACTAAGGCTTAATTTACTACTCTTCATCTAGACTGGCTATAGCATGATTGCTAATATCCTTCTTCAGAGTAATAATAAAAATTGCTGTTATTAAATAATATTATAATATTACTATTATTATTAAGCACATTGCTAAGTGTTTACATACATTATCTCAATTCATCGTGTTGTTCAACTCAACACTAGATACAATTTTTTTCCAAGTCGCTGGAAAAATCCATTCGAGAATTTTTTGTTTTGGACAGTGCCGACTATTTTTAAATTTATTTTAATAAAATGAGTCTGTGTCCAATTTCAATTCTATCTCCATATAATACATCATATCAAAAATAATACACTTATATTATTTAATAGGACTTTTCAAATATATTGGGACACATCTCATTACACCTAGTATTTTTTTTTCCTACCTAAGCGAATCTCTAAGGTGATATTATTAAGTTTATTTATAATTTGTTCTACTGAAAACTCTTAATTTCAATCCGTCTTTGTAATATTTGTTGATTTTTTTCCATATTGTAAGATGTAGAATGTGCACAGCCACATTCTTATACAAATGTGTTCATATACTTTCATTACTGATATCAAGAATTCAAAAGTAAAAGACAGAGTGAAGGAAATAAAGTTTATAACTTCATTTTTGAAAGCACTTGTCGCTATGAGTTGCTACCCTCTCACTTGGGCTCTCTATGACATATAATATATATGTATATATATTACATTCTATCATTACTTGAATAATATATTATTATATATATCTCCATTATCTGTTGCCATTGAGATGATCCTGACTCATATCAAAAAAACCAAATCCACTGTCATCAAGTCGATTCCAACTCATAGCGACCCTATATATATCACCATTAGAGAGCCCAAATGAGAGGTAGCAACTCATAGTGTAACAAGTGTTTCCAAAAATGAAGTTATAAACTTTATTTCCTTCACTATAATATACACAATTAATATTATTACTATTGTATATCACCGATAGAAAGGTGAATACGTCACAGACACTAAAATAGGTCTCTTTTCAGAAGTACACTTTGACAATCTGCATGCCTTTTTTAAAAAATTTGATAATAAATTTAATACTTAAAAAACCAACAAGCCAAAAATTGCTATCAAGAAACAAGAACTTTATTGGTAGAGAGCAGGACAATACCACTGTAATTCCTTACACAATACTGTTTTCACAATACAACTTGACCTTGAATGTGATTGCTTTCCTAGCAGCAACTGCTGTTCTTAAAAATATGATGCCAGCTGTGTTGTCAGATGGGTAGTAGATCTGAAATGTGCAAAATTATAATAAGATCTACAGCCAGATGCATAGCGTTTGTGAAGGCTGGATCCAATTCTGTTGCACTAGAATGTTAACTTGAAAGGATTGATAGCCATAAATAAAGCCCGCATCATGTACTCAGAAACACCTAAATTCAGCTGGTTAATGTGGGCTCCACTTCTTTGCTTGAGGTGAAATTCACACGAACCATAAATGCTTGATCAGCAATATTTCCCTAGCTTTGCGTGGCCAGAGACCTAGGGAGAGAAAAGCCCTAAGCTAGGTGCATCCCGCTGGCCAGTTGTTGCCTGCCTTCAGCTCAGAAATGATGGAAGAAACAGAGCATCATTAGGCTGCCTGCATGGAGAATTTAAACTTTTTGACATTTCATTTCCTTTTAAAGGCCTCTCAAGAGTTTTGGCTTGATTTGTCTACTAATTTCCTACCAAAAGAAAAAAAAAAAATCCTACCCCTCCCTCCCACAAAAAAACAACTTCGGAACTGGAGATAGAAATCTCCTCTCTCTGTCTTTCATTTAGAAAACACTGATGTTAAGTCCCAGGCAATGTTGCAATTGGTGTGATTATTTGTAGTGCCAGACCCACAGGCACCAGGAGGTTCTTATAAATCAGATTGCAACCTGGGTTACAACTGGCACAATAAAGGGAAGAACTCAGAATAGATTTGGAAGTATGCTAGAGACCTTCAACAAAATAGGTGGGACTAAGAAAGAATTGCAGAGTTGATCAAGGTTGTGCTAAACCAGAACTGGCCACTGAAATAGAACAAGCATTCTGGAAGGACTTTAAAACTCAGACGTGAAGAACTTCTCCAAGGCCACATATAAAGATATCACTAAATGTGAAGGCTGATGTGCCTTTTTTGGTAAAAAAAAAAAAAAAAAAAAAAAAGGCGGGGGTAAGTTATAAAGGGAGACAAGAAAAACAAAAGAGCGGGAGGGATTAGAACAAGGCAAATGTGACAGTGGTATGTTAGGATGGGTGGTTTAAATTTATTTGTTCCTTCAGTAAGTATTTGTTGAGCCACTATTTTTTTCTTTTGTTCCAAAGATCTGGAAAGTCTATAGTTTATAAAACTAGTTACAATCTCTGAAATTTACACTCTAGTAAAAAATAATTGCATATGAAATTATAAAATTACAGTTATGCTACTGTTGGAAGGTAACGAGAGATTGCTAATAGGGAAACCAGACTTTGTGTACACAGAGAATGTTTTTTGAGGGAGAAGTGTTGAGCTGAGATAGAAAGAAAAAGCTGGAGTTTATTGTGTGAAGAAGGGAGAGAGGGAAGAAAATTCTGGACAGAGAAGACCACTTACTGGAGGCAGTTATGAAGGATTTAAATCATCCAGAGTGTCTAGATTTAAAGAATGAAGGTGAATATAAAAAGAGATGAAGATCCAGAGTTGGATTATTCAGGGTCTTGTAAATCGCATACAGAAACTTCGTATCTTAAGAGAAGTGGGAAGTCGAACAAGGTTTTTAAGCAGGAGTCTGACCCAAAAAAGTTGTGTTTCAAATGAATCATCTGCTTCAGGATGGAGAAGAGAGTGGATGCCGTAACAGTGGTCACAGGCAGACTGGAAAGGACAGTATTTTTAGGAGTGAAGAGGAGTAATGATGATTGGCTGGTTCAGGATGCTGTTGAAAAAGTTGGAACGAAAGGCAAGATAGAAGAAACACAGGAAAACAAAAAATAAACATGCAAATAGATTCAACAACCACCACCAGGTAATCCTCCCAAACAGCAACGTTTGTTAGAAGCGGTTCATGGTGTTAGGGCCAATACATCCTGAAAATAAGTCATTCTGTTTCAGGTTCAGAATTTTAGATGGTACTTATTGCAATAAGAACAAATCTTAGCATGGAAACTGCAGGTGCGAGGAGGAAATTGAGAGTATCTGGGTAAGGAGAAAAGTGCATGGGCAAAGGCAGAGGCAACGCTTTGGCAGAAAATTGTTACTTCTTTCCTCGAGGTCTTTTTTTCCTGAAGTGCCTGTAACATCCCGTGCCCCCGTTTTGTGTGACTGTGTGTATGGGGGGAGAGGGAATGGGGAACTGTGGGAAAAAGATAAAGAAAACTAAAACATTCTAGAATCCTGCTATTGAAAGTGTGGTTGCACGTTCAAGTTTGAGAAAAAGCAAGAAGCATTTCACAGATAGGGGTAGTGTACTGTGACCTGCATGTTATTTCACAAACAGTGGTTCTTCTGCTGCTCAGTCTTCTCTAACATCCGCATTCACACAAGATGATCTAGTTTATTCTTGAGTTTTATGTGTAGGTTCGAGCCCTGAATTAGCCTTAGGTCTATTTAATGCTATTCAGAATTGAAATGAAAGAAAAGCACACCTACTTTTAAAAATGACAATTTATAACAATGACAAATGGGAAGGACAGCATAATCAGAGCTCGCATTTAGTAAAAAGAAAACTCCGCCGGAAAAGTTGAGAAAGAATGTGCTGCTAAGTACAAAGTTTAGTTAGAATCTGAAAAGCTTTTTTCAAGTTGTCTGTCCATAGAAATTCTTACAGATTTTCCCTTTTTCTTTCAAACATAAATGGCCTACAATTCCAGTTATTGATAGCTGCATAATAAAGCCACCCTAAAATCTAGTGGCTTAAAACAACAATGTGTTATATCTCTTATGGTTCTATGAGTTGAATGGACTCAGCTGGGCGATTTCTGGTTTGAGATCTTTTGAGTCAAGTGGAGTCTGGGGCTGGGGTCACGTGAAGGCTTGACTGCGCTAAGGTGGCTCATTATGTGGCTGGCAGTTGGTGTTGGTTGCCCACTAGTAGTTCAACTGGTATGTTGACCAGAGTGGCTACACATGGCTTCTCCATGTGCTTGACTTCTAACTGCAGAGAAGGAGAAAGGACACACACATAAACACAGATTGGTAAAGAACATAGGCACTCTTAAGCAGAATTTCCACAGGTAGAAGAGAGTATATAATCATTACAAATTGGATGCTGTTTTTCACCCCTCCCTAAATATAGATTTCATTTGCATCATCATCTCATCTGCTAAATGTCATTTTTAAAATGTGAATTTTTAAATGTCAGCTAACAAGGAAGTTTGACTACTTAGTCTCTCTCGTTATTCTGACTCCACTGGTCTATTATTAAGGGCATTTTAACAGTTGATTGCTGATATTCCTGATTAAGCCTTGGTTTGTGCAAATTGATTTAAGGTGATGTAATTTTTAAAAGTCACGTTGTGTAGAATGTGCTGGGTAGTTTGGTGATATAACCTTTTCTTGGCCAAAATGCATTAAGCAAATTCACAGGAAAAAAAATATAATTGGCAATAGTGGAAACTTCCGCTGAACCTCAAATTACATGCTCTTAAAGACTGCTGCTCAGGGGTTCCATAGAAGCAATTTCTTCTTAGGATGGAAGGCTGGATGAGGAACCTAGGCAAACAAGAAAACTTCTAAAGTCTTTCTAAGTTAGTGAAGCTGTAAGTCTAGAGTCCCTTCTACATGTAAACTGAGCAAATCATAGTGGGCTGTCTCCTCAACTCAAGCTCTTCAGATGTTTTCTAAAAGAGACTCAATTAATTCCTGTTGCCATTGTCACAGTCAAATTATCCTGTGAAAAATCTGACTCTCTAATTAATGTTGTAGCATATGAGCATTAATCTGTCTGCTTCTCCAGTTCTCTAATGAGACAGAAACTTGCTATGAGATCTTTCTTCAGAAATAATAAACTGACTGACTCTCCATGACACAATCACCTAATTAATAAAATAGTGAGAATTTTGAAATCCCTGTGCTGTGATTTTCTTAAAAGAAGACTAGTTTGCAGATTTGTAAAGGGACGCTAGAAAGGATGAAAATTCAGCAGTCAGCAACCTCTAACTAAACAAACAAAAGATTAAACAGAATCAATACTACCAGAAAGAATTTCCCCCAAACAGTCCAGGAGATCTGGAAATGCAAGAAAATAAATCCGTATCAGAGAAAATGGTCTGTTTGTAGTGACATCTAGTGGTATTCATTTTCATACTCGCTCATTCTTAAATGGATTCTTCCCCCAAAAGATACCAAATACAGGAAATTTATCATTTTATTATTTATATCATTAAATATGTAATAAGTATTAGCTTTTTGGAGTTATAGGAATAAATATTTTACAAAACAACAAGGATTCATATCATCTTACGGTTTGACAAATCTGTTTCTGAGAATGGTATATGGGCGAGTGGGTTATGACTGGGAAGATGCCTACAAGAAGGATAATAATGTCTGCCCTCAGGCACAAATGAGTGTATTTCTTGATATTGAAACACATGACCATGTTTGTATTTGTGTTTTTTTCTTTGTTTTTTTTTTTAACATAGGTGTTTCAAACAAATGAAATCAACCAATCAGGAGATTTATGGTACAAATATCTTTGTGAAAAATGATTCAACACGTGGCAGATTCATCTGAAACTAAAATGACTATAATCCCAAAGGGCTATAGTGCAGAATACCAAAGACTTCTGCTTCCTGATATTTACACTGGCAGTGTTTGATTCGTTATGCTAAAAATGTGTTTTTGTGTGTGTGTGTGTGTGTGTGTGTATAGCAGCACAACATGATTTTAAGTTTGCCCTGACACTAAGGATATACTTTTTCTTTAGAACACATAAAAAGAAATGGTTATTAAAAGAAGAGTAAAATTTTGAAATAAAATAAATAACACTTTGAAATAGTAGGCAAAAATTTCTAAAAGTTACCAGGTTGTTACAATCAAGGGGGTTACAAAATTGCTAAGTACCAAAAAAACAACTTATTGTGGTTGAGTCAATTCTGACTGATAGTGACCCTATAGGACAGAGTAGAACTGCCCCATAGGGTTTCCAAGAGTGGCAAGTAGATTCGAACTGCTGACATTTTGGTTAGTAGCCAAACTCTTTAACTACTGCTAAGTCACAGGGGAAATTACTGAGTGGGCAAGGTAGGAATTAGCAAATCATCTATAGTGAAAAATTTTGCATTTTTTTCACCACATCAGAGATTTTACTTCTAGGTATGACTGACATCTCTCTCTCTCCCAACCCACAGCACCTTTCTACAGAATCAAAGCCTCTGTTCAATTTTACAGTCCCTAGCAGGGGTGGATGACCCAATAAGCAAAGTAAGCATGGGCTTACTTGTGTTTACTTACTAATCTGTAGTGAACAATTTCACATGGATTTCATCACACCAGATCTCTGACGTGGTGAAACCCATGTGAAAATTGTTCTCTATAGATGATCTGGTGAACAAGGTAAGCACCATGTTTACCTTGCCTATTGGATAATCCGTCCCTGCTAAGTAGCTATTTCCTCTAGCTACCTCAGAAGAGGAGAAATAAATGTCGATACGCAACATTTTTTCAGAGGAAGGTTTTTGTTTTGTACAAGCTCTGATACTTGCCCTGCTGAGAGAGACCACAGAGAAGTCCATCTTCTGTATCACATTTTTATTGTCTGTATCACTTTAGAGTGGGCCCCATCCATGATGGACACATGCCTTCATTCAACAATTCATTCAACTAATATGGGGCAACCATTGTGAAAGTCTGAAGTAGCACAAGTTCTTAATTTGTGAAATCCAGATCTTCAATTCTTTACCAAAAAGAAGTCTAGCCTGGTGTCACAAAATTTCTGTCTACAGGACAGCCCCAAGGGCTGTCATTCTGCAGTCAGCATCAATATTCTGTGACTTTAAATAAAGCTTCAGAGTGTCCTTCAAGTTTATGCCTGTCCATTTTACCCCCTGCACTTCAAAGTACACAGAAACTGCTTTGACCTTTGAGGCCATCTCTTCACAAGATGAGACCCTTACAGCCTGACACAGGAAACGTCACTTCAAAAGCTCAGCATTCTACTTTATTCTCCCATGTGATAAGCATTTTGCATGCAAGTGTCATGGGTGAATATTCTGAAAGAACAAATGTGACAGTAATACCTCTAAGTTCTACTCTGAACATTTTGGAAACCACCTTTGTCTTAGAATATGTAATAAAGTTAAATGACTTGACTTTTTCAGATGGTAAAATTTATCATGGAAGCATAAATTAGTTATACAATGGCATGATTTAAATACCACTTCTTGCCCGCAGAAGGGAATTACGGTAAACAGATTCATAGAATTCTAGCCTAAAAATTTGTCTGGGTGTTCTAGGGCATAGCCACAGGCAGATTTCAGAGCCTTTTAAATATAGGAATTTAAAATGCTTCATACATGTACCTAAGGATAAGGAGAGAAATTTACTTTTAACATCAAACCACAAACTTGAATTTGACTGACTTGCAAAATCTTCCTAAAGGAACAACATTAAAATTCAGCAAAAATATTCACTGATGCAAAATGTCAAACATTCGATGTACACCTCTAACCTTAAGAATAAGCGCAGTACTCTTCCATCACCGTTGATTTTACCGTGTGCTGAAAAATGTAACCACTGCCTGGCACAGTGTCATCTTTTCCAGTCTAAAAAAATACCAGTGAGATTTTGTTAGTCAGACAGTGGCCAGGGTCTCTGCACTATTTTGCAAAAGGCATTTTGACAATAGCATACAGCTACTTAGTACTTAGAAATGTCTACATGTATGCTTTGAAATTTATCAGAGATGATGTTAAAAAGTAACAAGGTATTAATCTTAACTATCATGCTGCCTAAATTAATGATTGCAATAAATGTCATAAATATCATTTATTCTTAAAGAATAATCATCCACATGTAAATCCCGATCTCTTTTTTTCTAATTGTCTCACACTACTTGTATTTTATTTAGCTGAATGCTTCAGGATGCATAAATTCAATCTCAACTGTAGTCAGTTGATATACATCTTTCTAGGGCTGACCCAGCGTTCAAGTTCAGGGCGAGTTCCATCTTTTCCATGAAGGACTCTCTAATTACAACAGCCTGGTGGTTCTCAACCCTACTTACATACTAGAATCAGTAGGGGAGCATTAAAAACATATACATAGACAATCAGGCCTCAACCCAGATTATCTGAATTTAATTGCTCTGGGGTAGGGTTTGCATAGATGCATTTTTAAAAAAAAAAACTCCTTCATGACTCTAATGGTGTAGCCATAGTTGAGAACTCTGGCATCTTGTTCCTGCCCTACCAGCAACACTCATTAATTTTTGAGAGGTGGTGGAGGGGAAAGGGAAGGGTAATAGTAGTCAGTGATACACAATTCAAAATGTACAAATGTATTTAGAGTGAAAAAGAAATCTCTCTCATTACCTTAATCCCCATCTACTCAATTTGCTTTCCAGAACTAACTACTGATATCAATGTCTAATGTCGCCTCTCAAAGATATTGAAAGCATTCACAAACAGACATAACTATTCCTTCAACCACTCCTCCTCCTCCTCCTCATTCTCATTTCTATCCATACAAAATGTTAGATATGGTACAAACTCATCTAGATAATGCATTTTTATATCTGAAAATGCATTTTAACACATTTCCATATTAGAACATATGATTTCATTTCCCTTTTTTTTAAAAAAAAAGACAACATTCCATCGTATGACTGGAGCTTGATCCATGTAACCAGTTTATGTTGCAATCTATGTATTTACCTATTCAATAGTATGGCATGTGTGAGAACATCTGTAGAATAAATTTTTGGAGTGAAAGGGCTGAATGTGAAGTTTGGGCGGCTCTCATTTTTACGGTTAACACCAGATCACTCTCTAGAGAGACTAGATTGCTGGACACACACCACCACCCTCCCCGCCCCAGCAATATGCAAAAGCCTTTTTTCTTGCTTGTAAACATAGTGTATTAGCAACATTTTACTGTTGCTAGGTAAATAGTTTCTCATGGCAGTGCTAAATTTCCATGTCTTCTCATGGATGAGGTTGAACACCGTTTCTTATGTAAAAGACAATTTGCAGGTCATCTTTTATGTACTGTTTGTTCATATATTTGCCCATGTTTTTAATTGATTTCTTAATTTTTAACCTATTGATTTCAGCATTTTTTAATATTTATTTATTCTGCCTCCTGAATTGGATTTAAGTTGGTGTACAAATATTGAGATAATAGAGTAGATGAAGTGAGCTTAAACTAAATGAGAACAATGAAGCAAAGTAAAAACCAAGATAAAAAAATAAGGCATACACGTAGGGAGTTTAGTACATTACACAAATGACATGTAATGAAGAACAATATCCTATCTAAAAATGAACCACAAATTTGGCCATAAGCTGCCTGATACATAGTGTGAGAAGGAAATATAGCCAATTATTAACTTTACAGTATCCTGCAAATTAACATTCCCCAGCAGATATTCAGCCATTGTACACACACACACCCCTAATTTAGCAAGGAAACCAGACTATACTAATACTAAAAAGATAAAGATATTCCTATACTGCATTTGCAGGTAAAGAAACTGCATATGTGATAAGCAACATCCTGGAAAACATCCTTGAAACACTGATTTCCATTGATCTGCTTATTATCTTTAATAAAACTGGCAGCATCAAACCAAACACATAGGGCAATATGGAGGTCAAGGAGCCCTGGTGGCACAGTGGTTAAAGTAATTGGCTGCTGACCAAAAGGTCAGTGGTTCGAACCCACCACCTGCTCCACGGGAGAAAGATGTGGCAGTCTGCTTCCCTAAAGATTTACAGCCTTGGAAACCCTATGGGGCAGTTCTACTCTGTCCTATAGGGTCGCTTTAATTCAGAATCGACTTGATGGCAGTGGGTTTGGTTTGGTGGGTTTGACCTAGAAATAAGAAGAAAATCTATTTTTTTTTTTTATTGTACTTTAGGTAAAGGTTTGCAGAACAAATAGTTTCTCATTAAACAGTCAGTACACATATTGTTTTATGACATTGGTTAACAACCCCACGACATTTCAACCATCTCCTTCTCAACCTTTTTTTTTTTTTTTTTGGTGAAAATATACATAGCCAAAGATACACCATTTCAAAAATTTCTACATGCACAGTTCAGTGACATCAACTACGCTCTTCCAATTGTGCTGCTATTCTCACTTTAGATGAAGGCTCACAGAACAAAATAGTTTCTCATTAAACAGTACACATGTTGCCCTATGACAATGGTTAACAACCTCACTACACATCAACACTGTCCTTACTCAACCTTGGGTTCCCTATCACCAGCATTCCTGTCTCCTTCTGCCTTCTAGTCCTTGTCCCTGGACTGCTGTGCCTCATTAATCCCATTTTGTTTTATGGGGCTGTGCAATTCCCAGCTGAACGGTGAACCTCGGAAGTGACTTCACCACTGAGATAAAAGGGTGTCTGGGGGCCATACTCTCGGGGTTTCTCCACTCTCTTTCAGGCCAGTAAATCTGGCCTTTTTTGTGTGTGTTAGAATTTTGTTCTACATCCTTCTCCAGCTCTGTCTAGAACTGTCTGTTGTGATCCTGGTCAGAACAGTCAGTGGTGGTAGCTGGGCACCATCTAGCTGTACTGGACTCAGTCTGGTGGAGGCCTTGGTAGCTGTGGTCCATTAGTCCTTTGGACTAATCTTTTCCTTGTATCCTGTTCTCTTCATTCTCCCTTGCTCCCAAAGGGGTGAGACAAGTGGAGTATCTTAGATAGCTGCTCACAGGCTTTTAAGACCCTAGACGCTACTCACCAAGGTAGAATGTAGAACATTGTCTTTATAAACTGTGTTATGCCAATTGAGCTAGATGTTCCCCGAGACCATGGTCCCCACAGCGCTCTGCCCAGCAATTCAGTCCCTCAGGGAGTTTGGAAGTGTCTATGGAGCTTCCATGACCTTTCCTTGTACAAGTTGTGCTGGTTTTCCCAGTATTGTGTACTGTCTCACCCTTCACCAAAGATACCACTTATCTATTTAGTATTCCCCCCCCATCCCTCCCATCCCTCGTAAGCAACAAAGATTGTTACTTTTTGTGTGTAACTTTTTCATGAGTTTTTACGATAGAGGTCTCATACAATCAATATTTGTCTTTTTGTGATTGACTTATTTCACTCAGCATAATGTCCTCCAGTTTCATCCATGTTATGAGATGCTTCACAGATTTATCATTGTTCTTTCTCATTGCATAGTACTCCATTGTGTGTATGTACCATAGTTTATGTATCCATTCATCTGTTGATGGGCATCTAGGTTGTTTCCATCTTTTTGCTATTTTGAACAATGCTGCCATGAACATAGGTGTGCATATGTCTATTCGAGTGATGACTCTTATTTCACTGGGATATATTTCTAGGGGTGGGATTGCTGGGTCGTATGGTTTTTCTATTTCTAGCTTTCTAAGCAAGCACCATATCATTTTCCAAAATGGTTGTATCATTTTGCATTCCCACCAGCAGTGCATAAGAGTTCCGATCTGCCTGCAGCCTCTGCAACATTTGTTATTTCCAATGTTTTGGATTCTTGCCAGTAATACCGGGGTGAGTTGGTAACTAATTGTTGTTTTAATTTGCATTTCTCTAATGGCTAGTGATCACGAGCATTTCCTCATGTGTCTGTTGGCTGCTTGAATGTCTTCTTTGGTGAAGTGTCTGTTCATTTCCTTTGCCCATTTTTTAATAGGATTATTTGTCTTTTTGTCGTAGAGGTGTTGGATGTTCTTGTAGATTATGGAGATTAGACCTTTGTCTGACTTGTACTGTCCAAAATTTTTTCCCAGTCTGTAGGTTCTCTTTTGATTCTTTTGGTGAAGTCTTTTGAAGAGCATAGGTGTTTGATTTTTAGAAGATCCCAGTTATCTAGCAGAAGAAAATCTAATTTTAAAAAAAAAACATGATTCTATAATATTTTATTGCTGCAAAGATAATTATGTTAATCTTATACTAAAAAAAGAGTTGGTTTGTTTTGGCTCAGTTTGCACAAGTGTGTTTTCTGATAAACAGACTAAATCATAATCTTTTCTTATGATAGATAATTAATTCACATCAAATTTCATTTGTCATCACCTTAAATCACTTAGTAGTTTCCATTGGATGAAGGATCTTGTCTGTCTTATTCAACCGTGTATCCCAGGCACTTAGAGTTGGCAATCTGCTCCCATAAAGATTATAGCACACAACAACAACAACTACAACACCGATATTTATAAAGTTCTAGTTTGAATAGTTTGGGGACTATACAGTAACTGAGTAGAGTTTTCTAGAAAGTGGCCAGATACTATTCTTTTAAGCTAATTGCTAACTGTATTTTGTAAAATTGCTTAGTCTCTGGTTCCCTGGAAATGGGAGTATGAAGTACTTGGTAGTGTTAGTAATGTATTTCTGTGTGAGAGAAAAATATTATTGCACTTAAAATTTTCATGAGGTCATGCCGCTGTATATTGTCCTGGTTATATTCAAACCACTTATTAGACTTTCCATATTTAGTCTTCAACTGTTCATCCTCATCGCTTTATATTATTTTTTCATTTATTACACTTTTTATTTTCTTTTCTTTACTGCTTTTCATTAGCTAAATTTTTCTCCCATTGATTTAAAAGTTAAAAATATCGTGTTTCTTCTTCTGGTGGGCATCCTTTACACTGATTTCCATGTATATTTACTTCTGTTTCTTCAGTGCTTTAAAAATGTATATTCTTTTTTTCCCTTTCTATCCAGTGCTAATGTTGAAAAGTCTGATGCCAATTTAGTGGTCTGATCTATCTCTACAGGAGGTTTTCGAGTTATTTTTTTATCTTTGATGTTCTTAAATGTCACTGTAATGTGTCTATGTATGCACTTTTTTTATTATCTCTTCTAGGTGGCACTCTATTAGTGGTTTATATCTGAGGTCTGTATTCTTTCTGTTGTACTAGGAATGTTTTTTCAAATGTGTTTCTCTCTCTTTCTTCCTCCCTTCTTATCTTCCTCCCCACCCCCCTTCCTTCTCCTTCCTTATCCGTCTCTTTCTCTGGCCTCTTTCTCCTTCTTCTTTTGGTGCTCCTACTGTTCCGCATTTCTACTTCTAACCTCCATATCTCTTTAACTTATTGTCATATTTTAGATCACTTTGTCATTCCCTGCTTTCTTTAGAGAGTTCATTAATTTGATCTTACAACTACCTACTTTATTCATCAGCTCTGTTTTTCAGGTGATGTTATCCCAACTGTGGTTTCCTTTATTCAACGATTATATTCTAAAATTTTAATTTTAATAATTTTCCGTCCTTCCTTCATTATATTATAATCCCTAATTCCTATGAGTATTTTATGTTTGTTTTTTAATATTTGATCAGTTCCAATAATTATGCTTCAGTTGGTATTTATTGTTCAGTGTGTCATCTTTGTTTTATAGCAGTGATTCTCCACCTTAGCTGCTCATCGCAATCACCAGGGGAGCTTTAAAAATCCTGAAGTCTGAGGACCGCCAGAGATGTACTAGATTAACTGAGTTGCGGTGCTGCCTTGGTCTCAGGATTGTTTCAGACAACTCAGGAAATTCTACTGCAGGGCCAGTATTCATAAGCATTGTTTATAGTGATTGTGCTTCTTTCATAAAGGTCAGGATTTGAGCATGGGGAGATTAATTAGGTACTTGGTTTGTATGCATCAGGGAAGGTTAGAAGACAAGGCAGGCAGCTCTACTATACCCTCCCGTTAACCTTAAGGCGAGGGACAGAAACAGAGGCACAGGACAGAGATATCCAGGGACCACAGACTCTCTGGTAACCACTCCCTTTTGCTGTCCCTTTCTCCACCAGTCAGTTCATCTTGCGAGGAATTTACCTTTAAATTCTTAGATTAAGGATCTTGGGAGGAGGGCATCTCTTCAGATTGCAGTTCACCATATCTGAGGAAATAGAGTAATGGGGGAGAAGTGGCAGGCCCTGGTCAGCCCATCTGCATTTCACATCTCAATCAAGCAGAGCTTTTAACCTGCCTGGGGAATGTTAACACCTGAAGCAGATGTTACTGGAGCAATGGACAGGTAATGATTTTCCCAAGAGGAGAATTTAAGAGCTTGCCTTAAACCAGTAGTTTTTAAACTTGAGAGTGCAGCAGAATCACCTGGAAGGCTTATTAAACACAATGCTGGGCCCTATCCTTGGAGTTTTCTGATTCAGTGTGGTCCAGGCTTTAGAATATTTGCATTTCTAATGAGTCAGCTGATGTTGTTGGACTAGAGACCACACTTTGAGAACCATAGAGTTAAATCTGTCTTTATTCTAGACTACTCTCATCTGCCCTTCCTCCCCGGCCATAAACACCCTCATGGTCTTTTACAATGGCTCTTGTTTTCTACCCAGAGGGTTCTTATGGCTTCTGTTGTTGTTGATGTAGTTATTGTTCTTTTTTTAAAAAATTATTTTAATATTGCTTTACTTGTTAATTCCTATGTTTCATGCTTCCTTCCTAATTCTGTAGTTTCTCCAGGGTTGACAAGGAGCTCATCTTATTTGCACTCATAATAAAAACGAGAAAACTTTTCATGGTTTATTCTTCTAATTTTAAATGGTATTTATGTTTTCTGATTATATACACTGTAGAAAATGTAAATAACAAAAAAAATAAAAAAAATAGAATTCACCTATAATTCCTCAACTCAAAGATGGTAACTTTTAAATGTTGATTTAAATTCTTTCATTCTTTTTGCTAATTATTTGATCACAATATATTCTGGATGGTAGGTTAGGAGTTTTGACCAGAATGTTCTTAAGTAGCTTTCTTTTTTTTCTCCTGTGCTAAAATGTTACAATTCTGAATGAAGACTTTAAATATGATCAATGTTATACTCAATAAAAATCCTCTTTGAAAATGTTTGTTATTTAAATGCAGGGCTTTGAAAATAGACATGTATGGTTGTAATTCAGTATGCATTAGCCAGGCAGCTCAGGGTTTTAAGTATGGTATTTGGTAAGTTCAAAGTTATACCATAAAATCAAAACTGCATTTCCAGAGGAAAACTTTTATTCTTTTTTGAAGCTAAATATTCCCTTGATATGTTTAACTGGTGTAATATAAATTTTGATAGTCTCCACAACCTTTTCTACTTATCCTCTCAGATTGTGAGAACATTTACATCTGCATTCCTTGGGTGCAAATGATTATTTACAAGAGGTGGGCTGGAATATTAGTGGTTTCTATCATGATTAGATTACTGATAATAATAATGCAATACTTCTGAAATACTTCAGGATCCACTTGGCTTACACTGCTAATAAGTAATTACTGAGAGCATAGAATACTGTAACTATGTAGCGTAAAATAGTAGAAAGAGTACTATTTAATGATTTTGTTTACCTCTGCCATTTGCCATTTTTCTTCTTTCGCTGTATAGCAACTTTGATATAAGGACTATATAGAACTTAGCTGGGGCTAGAAATATGGGAATAAGAATAACTTATGACCTACATAGAAAGGAACTGAATTACTTTTTTAAGCATAATTTACACTATTCTAGATGCTAAATAATAATCATAACTATTAATTGGTAGCTTTTATCAAACATTGCTCCACTGGGAGGACTGTGTTGCATGCTTTCTTTGTCATATCTTGTTTAATCCTCATAACATAATAGAATAGAACTATTTCTAAGGCAGAGGTCATATGGTTGTGTCAACCATTTATTTATTTATTCAGTAATTATTTATTAAGAGCCTACAGTTTGCTAAGCAGTGTATAAACAGCTGAGGATCCTGAGGTATACACATACAAGAAAAATTTTTCTTTTTATAGGAGCTTACATAGCAGTGGAGTGAAAAAAAAATAGAAATACACAAATAATCCAGTTAGTTATATATTATGAAAAATACTTTGGAGGAAATAAACAATGTGATATGATAGCGTGGATGAGGGAGGGGTGGTCAGACCTCTTGTAAGAAGTGACACTTGTACTGAGACTTAAAGAATGAGGAAAAAATCAGTCATTAGTTCACCAGTATTCCAGGTAAGCAGAGAATTTTAAAGGCCTTCCTTCAATTGAGAACAATGTTGGCATATTTAATACCATTATGGTTAAAGAGCATTCTTTGGTTAATTGCAGACCTTGTAAATTAGAGGGTTTATTTATTTATTTTTTGTTTGTTTATTGTTAAGGACCAAGATATGGTCAAGATATGGTGACTGTTCCATGTGCACCTGAAAAGAATGTTTCCTTTGATGTTACTGGGTGTTCTATAAATGTCAAACAGATCCACTTGGTGGATAGTGTTGTTCAGTTCTTATATATCCTTGTTTATTTTCTGTTTGTTCTATTGTTTAATAAAAGAATAATGAGAAAAGAGCATAGATGTTTCGAGCTTTAATGATGGATTTACCCATTTCTCCTTTTAGGTCTATCAGTTTTTGCTTTATGTATTTTGCAGCAGTGTTGTTAGGTGCAGAAAAATTTAGAATTACTGTTTTCTTGGTGAACTGACCAGTTATTATATAGCATCTCTCTTTATCCCTGATAATCTTTCTTGCAATGAAGTCTACTTTACCTGAAATTAATATATAGCTATGCCAACTTTGTTTTGATTAGTATTTTCATGAAATGTCTTTTTTATTTACTTTTAACCCAATTATATATGTTAAAAAAAAAAAAGGTTGTTATATGCATAACAGTTTTGGTCCTTTTTACTTCTTCTTTTGTTTTTTTAAATCCATTATGGCAAGCTCTGATTTTTAATTAGTGGATTTGGACCATTTACATTTAATATAAGTATCAAGATATTTGGATCCATGTCTACCATTTTATTATTTGCTTTCTATTTGTTCCGTTTTCTGTTCTTCTATTTCTCTTTCTTGCTTCTTTTTATTATTTTAAAAGTTTTTCAGTATCCCATTTTTAATTATCTATTGAATTTTTGACAATATCACTTTGTATAATTTCTGAATGGTTGCTCTAGGGATTATAACACATATGCTTAATTTTTTAAATTTTTAATTAGAATTAATATTTTAAGTGGCAAACAGAAACCTTATAACAATATCTATCCCTTTATCCTACCACTTTTATAATTCTCGTGTATTTCATGTATACATATATTCTACCACCCATCTGTCAGTTTGATCTTGGCCAAAAGTAGTGAATACCATAAAGATGTTTACCTATGTTTGGTCAACAATGCAAAGGCATTCAACTCGGTAGAGCATAATAAATCATGGATAACATTTCAAAGAATGGGAATTCCAGAACACTGAGTTGTGTAAAATCTGCGCATGAATCAAGAGGCAGTTGTTTGAACAGAGCAAGTGTATACTGCATGGTTCAGAATTGGAAAAGGTGTGCAGTAGGGTTGTGTCCTTTAACTGTACTTATTCAATCTGTGTGCTAAAAAAATAATATGAGAAACTGGACAATATGAAGAAGAATATGGCTTCAGGACTGGAGGAAGACTCATTAATAAACCATAATATGCAGATGAAACAACTTTGCTTGCCGAAAATGAAGATGACTTGAAGCATTTATTGATGAAGGTCAAAAACTAGAGCCTTCAGTATGAATTACACATCAATGTAAAGAAAATGAAAATCCTCACAACTGGACTAATAAACAACATCATGATAAATGAAGAGAAAATTGAAGTTGTCAAGGATTTCATTTACCTGAATCAATAATCAATGCTCATGGAAGCAATAGTCAAGAAACCAGACGGCATGTTGCATCGGGCAAATCTGCTGAAAAAAGATCTCTTTAAAGTTCTAAAATGCAAAGACGTCACTTTGATGACTAATGTGTGTCTCTCCTAAGCCATGGTCTTTTCAATTACCTCATATGCACGTGAAACCTGGACAATTAAAAAGAGAGACAGAAGTAGTATTGATGCATTTGAATTATGGTGTTGGAGAAGAATACTGAATGTACCATGGTCTGCCAGATGAATAAACAAATCAGTGTTAGGAGAAATCCATCCGGAATGCTCCTTAGAAGCAAGGATGGTAAGACTTCATCTTGTTTACTTTGGACATGCCATCAGGAAAGACCAATTGCTAGAAAAGGACATTGTGTTTGGTGATGTAGAGGGTCAGCAGAATTAAAGAAAACCTTCAATGAGATGGACTGATACAATAGCCTCAACAACGGGATCAAACATATCAAAGATCATGGAGATGGTACAGGACTCAGCAATGTTTCATTTTGTTATTCATAAGGTTACCATGAGTCAGAGCCGACTTGAAGGCAACTAACAATGACATACATATATTGAAGTCCTCATTAGAAAAGATTACAGTTTGTTCTCAACCATGTTACATATCTTAAGGAGCTAAAGAGGAGAAGAATAGTCTATTATATTTATCCAAATGTTTACCATTTCTGGTATTCTTTCTTTATTCCTGATGTTACAGGTATCCTACGAGTGATGAATCCTCTTAATTTTATTTTACCTAGGAATATCTTTATTTTACCTTCATTACTGAAGGATATTTTCACTGGGTATAGAATTTTTAACATATAATTTACTTGCAGCACTTTAAAAATGTTGTTCTACTTCCTGGCCACCGTAGTTTCTGATATGAAATACATAGTCATTCTAATCAGTGTTGCCTATATGCAATGTATCATTTTTCTCTGACTTCTTTCAAGAATTTCTTTGTATTTAGTTTTCAGCAGTTTGATTATTATATGTCTAGGTAAGAATTTCTTTGTATTTAAGCATGCTTGGGGTTTCCTGAGCTTCTTAATTCTGTAAGTTTATGTCTTTCATTAAATTTAGGAAATTTCCTGTCATTTTTCTTCAGATATTTTTTCTGTACCACATACTTTGTCCTCCCTTCCTGGGACTCTGATGACACCGGTATTAGACCTTTTGATATTGTTCCAGTGGACTCTGAGGCTCTGTTCATTGTTTTTTCCAATCTATTTTTCTTCATAATAGTTAATATCTATTGATCTGTCTTTAAGTCCTTTGCCTCTGTCCTGTGTCATCTCCATTCTCTTATTTAGCCCATCAGTGCATTTTCTATATTGATTATTGTATTCTTTGGTTCTAAAATTTCTATTTTATTCTCCTTTATACATTCTATTTCTTTGCTGAGACTGTCTACCTTTGTATTTATTACATAGTTGTTTGTGTTTACTTATTAAAATAGGGCTGTAATAGGTGCTTTAAAACAGTTATCTGATAATTTCAACACATCTATCATTTGGGTTTTGTATCTGTTGATTTTCTTTCCCTGAAGAGTTAAGATTTCTCTTGTTCTTCATATGCCAAGTAATTTTGGATTGTTTCCTGGATATTTTGAATATTATGAGACTCCAGCTCTCATTTAAATCATAAAAAAGTTTGATTTTTTTCTTTCAATATGCAACCAAACAACTCAGTGTTAATCTGCAAGTTCCAACCTGCCTTCTGTGGATTGTGGCTCAAATGTCAGTGCAGTTTATATAATGTTTGTGGTCCTATTCAGATCAGTCCCACATGTGTACCTTCCAGTAGCCCTCTGGATCTTGGATTGTGGTCTATCTTGTAGCTCAGTTTTCAAGTCTTTTGATATCCTAATTTAGAGTCAGACGCCCACATGATTAAATCAGAGGTTAGCACTGCAGTTTATGTAAAACCTTATGGGTTTGATCTCTGTCTCTTGAACTTCCTCTTCTATACAATCTCCCCAATACTTCCCAGTTCCCCCAGAGCCTCATTTCCAGGTCCATTGGGTAGAGGGGATGGGCTATAATGTACCCACTTTTCCAATGAACTTCTACAGATGAATCCAAATTTGGAGCTATGTAGCAGGAGAATAGCAAGAAAAAAGAAGGAACAAAGAACATCCTCCATGTCTTAGGAATCACAGCTCCTCTAGTGAGAATGAAATATTCCCTTCCTTAGTTTTAGATGTCTGCTCAGCAAGAGCTGCTTCTGTGTCAGCTGTAGAATTACCTGGAGGCTAGGGTGCAGCAGACAATAAGAGAAAGAAAAAACTACAGGGCGTTTCTCCTACTCTCTCTGCCTTTTAGTAATCTGTGTTCCTGTTTCTTGGACCTCCTGGTATTCTTTCTGTTTTTACCTAGTATGTAATTTCATGCTGCTGTTGAGTTCAGTCTAGGCAATACGAAAGGGGTGGAAATAGTAAATTCACCAGCAGTTTAGTGGTACTTTCAATTTTGGTCTTTTTTCCAAATATTCCTGCTGCCATTTATTTATCAGTCCTTAGATACCTGTTTCATGCATTCAGTCCAGGATTTATACTTGCATGCAGTGGGAGAGACAGGGTGAAACAGGCTTACTTTATCCTCCACAGAATGGGATCCTTCCTTTCATGACCTGTTTAAAACATAAAATTAAAAAGATGACCAGATAAGAATGAATGATGGAGACGGAGGAAGGAGGTGTAGTTCACAGGACAAGATCATAAGTGATGTGGTGTTTGGATTTTACTCTAACAAGAATTAGAAACAACTGAAAGCTTTTCATCGGGGGATATATATAATATGATTTATACTTCAAAAAGATCATTTGGCCTGCTGTGTAGGAAATACATTTTAGAAATTTAAGAGATTTATTAATGGTTTAGACATCAAATTTCGATTGCATAGAGAAAAAAAAATAGAGAATTTGCCAATGGATTGAATATAGGGGAAGAGGAAAGCAAAGAGATAAGGATGATGCTGAAGTTTTTGTCTTCAACAATTGGGTAGGTGTCTTGGTTACCTAGTGCTACTGTAACAAAAAATACCACAAGAAGATGGCCCTAAAGGACAGAAAGACGTTTCCTCACAGTTTTGGAGCTAGAAGTTTTAATTCAGGACATCAGCTCCATGGGGAAGTTCTTCTTTGTCTCTTCAACTTCCAGTACCTGCCAGCCATCCTTGGCATTCCTGGGCTTGTAGATTCATCTCTCTCTCTTTTCACATGGTGTCTTCCCCCTGTGTGTTTCTGTGTCTATTCTGCTCTTTATATAAAACATCACTCACAAGGTATCAGGTTTAGGACCCACCCTATTTTGGTATGACCTTATTAACATGACAAAAGAAAACCCCTGTTTCTACAGAGAGTCGTATTTATAGGTACAGGGGTAAGGATGTCAAAACAACTTTTAGGGGGATGTAATTCAGTCCATTATAGTAGGTGACAATGATGTTTACTGAAATGGCAAATATTAGGAAAAGACAAGGTTTAGGTCTAAAAAACAGAGGTTTAATTAATTAATTAGTTAATTTATTTGTTTTCCATGCTACATTTGACCCAACAGTTAAACACTCAAGTTGGGATCTCAGTGAGGAATTGGATATACTTTCTCTCATTATCACAGATCCTACTAATGATGAACTATCTGGATATACTTGATATAGGCCCTAAATAGGCTCTTTGTAAGAGAATGGAGAAAACACTGAAATATTTCTTGTAAGTACTCATGATAGCCCAGTGAAATTATGTTACTCAGTGAAAAGCATTTTATATTTCCTTTAGAGTTTCTTAGGAATGAATTGATGGCTTGATTGGAGGTCATTCCATAACAAGCTCAGAGTGTTCACATTTCATTATGTTTTTATCATGTTATAAATGTAAAAAAACTGTTTCTTTCATCTCCTTTACAATTGGAGCACAATATGATGCACTACATTTTCCAAGGTCTGAGTTACTGATCTAGAATAACAACTTGCAGGACTTTTATTTTGGCAGTTCACAGTAGTCTTTCTCTGTCCAAGTCATTTTGATGTCTGTTGGTCTATGTGTAATGATTATGTGATCCTTTATCTTTCATTTGGTCTCTTTTCTCTAATGAGAATCTATTATTCAGAACACCAACTAACAGAAAATGCCATTTCCTTCTGGATCACTTTATCATCTGAAATGTAGAACTTGGAAACAACCTGAGTTTCTATTTGCTAACAAATCATGATGGTCTTTCAATTCCTAACTCTATCAGATTATTAGCCTACCTCAGGAAATGTGTACACACACACACATATACATAAAATATATATACACATACACAAACACACATGCACTTAAAGCGTAATATTAAATTTACCTATATTTTCAGTATTCTATCTCTATCTCTTAGGAGATAGGAGTTAAAAGGAGCCATGTTTCTCCAGAAAATAAGAGACAGATGAATGCAAAATGATACAACCATTTTGGAAAATGATATGGCACTTCCTTAGAAAGCTAGAAATAGAAATACCATATGATCCAGCAAACTCACTCCTAGGAATATATCCTATAGAAATAAGAGTTGTCACTCGAATAGACATATGCACACCTATGTTCATGGCAGCATTGTTCACAATAGCAAAAAGATGGAAACAATCTAGATGCCCATCAACAGATGAATGGATACATAAACTATGGTACATACACACGATGGAGTACTATGCAATGATAAAGAACAACGATAAATCTGTGGAGCATCTCATAACATGGATGAAGCTGGAGGACATTATGCTGAGTGAAATAAGTCAATCACAAAAGGACAAGTATTGCATGAGACCTCTATTGTAAAAACCCACGAAAAAATTTACATACAAAAAGTAACAATCTTTGTTGGTTACCAGGGATGGGAGGGGTGGGGGAGAAATACTAAATAGGCAATAGAAAAGTGGTATCTTTGGTGAAGGGTGAGACAGTACACAATACTGAGAAAACCAGCATAACTTGTACAAGGAAAGGTCATGGAAGCTCCATAGACACTTCCAAACTCCCTGAGGGACTGAATTGCTGGGCAGAGCGCTGTGGGGACCATGATCTCGGGGAACATCTAGCTCAATTGGCATAAGACAGTTTATAAAGACAATGTTCTGCATTCTACCTTGGTGAGTAGTGTCTGGGGTCTTAGAAGCCTATGAGCAGCCATCTAAGGTACTCCACCTGTCTCACCCCTTTGGGAGCAAGGGAGAATGAAGAGAACAGTATACAAGGAAAAGATTAGTCCAAAGGGCTAATGACCACAGTTACCAAGGCCTCCACCAGACTGAGTCCAGTACAGCTAGATGGTGCCCAGCTACCACCAATGACTGCTCTGACCAGGATCACAACAGAGGGTTCTAGGAAGAGCTGGAGAAGGATGTAGAACAAAATTCTAACACACACAAAAAAGGCCAGATTTACTGGCCTGAAAGAGAGTGGAGAAACCCCGAGAGTATGGCCCCCAGACACCCTTTTATCTCAGTGGTGAAGTCACTTCTGAGGTTCACCGTTCAGCTGGGAATTGGACAGCCCCATAAAACAAAATGGGATTAATGAGGCACAGCAGTCCAGGGACAAGGACTAGAAGGCAGAAGGAGACAGGAAAGCTGGTGATAGGTAGCCGAAGGTTGAGTAAGGACAGTGTTGACGTGTGGTGGGGTTGTTAACCATTGTCATAGGGCAACGTGTGCTAACTGTTTAATGAGAAACTATTTTGTTCTGTAAACCTTCATCTAAAGTGAGAATAGCAGCACAACTGGAAGAGCGTAGTCGATGTCACTGAACTGTGCATGAAGAAATTTTTGAAATGGTGTATCTTTGGCTATGTATACTTTCACCAAAAAAAAAAAAAAAGGTTGAGAAGGGAGAGGGTTGACATGTCGTGGGGTTGTTAACCAATGTCATAAAACAATATGTGTACTACTGTTTAATGAGAAACTATTTGTTCTGTAAACCTTCACCTGAAGTACAATTAAAAAAAAAAAAGAGAGAGACAGAAGCAGAATGACATCTAATTAAAATATTCACAGCGTTTCCCATGAGATATAAGCCACTGACATTTTCCAGACTGTCAGCCAAGAAATGCTTAGGATTATACAGATGTACTTTGCAATCTACAATTGCCATGCAATGAAAACAGCTTAGACACAGTTCAGGAAATATGGATTGGATAACCATTCTTTAGAGCTCAGATATTAAGTCAGGTCCAATGAGAACTTACAGTATGTTGAGCAGCTCATCTCTTCTCAAAGTAAGTCAAGAATCCATTTCTTTTGCTTCATATGTCATCTTCCTCTATAATATTTGCCTCACATCTGTATCTGAGTCTGTCAATACTGTAGTTGCTTCCCTGTATCTCCTTCTCCTCCCAGCTGCTCTCATTTCTGCCTGAGACCTCCACCCTTTATCCTGATTGTCACATGTAGCCCTACAGCACTATAATATTTCCAATGAACAATAAGGAATGATGCTGACCTCAGTGGACTGATAAGGGGAAGCCTCGTTCCCCTTACATGCCCTGTTCCTTAATTCCTCAAAATATTGTTCATTCATTCAGAAATTTATCATTTAAATAAAGTGACAAATGTTTATTGAGCACCTAACTTATTCCAGGCACTCTTAAGTGAAGGGGCTATATCAGTAATCAAAGTAGAGAGACCTCCTGTTCTCATGAAGCTTATATTCTAGGACAGAGAGCAAATGATGAGCAAAAATAATCACTCAAGATTATTTTCTCTAGTGATGAATACCATGAAGAAAATGAAGCAAGCTGTTGTGGATTGAATCGTGTCCACCAGAAAGTTCTGTGGAAATCCTAAACCCTCTATCTGTAAATATGACCCTATTTGGAAATAGGGGGTTTCCTTTGTTATGTTAATGAAGTCATGCCAAAGTAGGTTGGCTCCTAAACCTAATCTCTTCTGAGTGATGTCTAATAAAAAGAATGTAACAGACAAAGCCTAACACATAGAGGGAAGGGACCAAGTGGACTGTTCACAAGACAAGGAATGCTAAGGAACACCTGGGGCTATCAGCGAGGAATGGCCTCCTGTACAGCGCATGCCCTAATTTGGACTTCTAGCCCCCCAAACTGTGAGAAAATAAATTATCTTTCTTTAAAGCGACCCGCTTGTGTATTATTTTGTTATGGCAACAATAGTAAGCTAAGACACAAGCAAAGGGAAAAGTGATAAGGGGGAGGGTAATTTGACCTCTTTGCATTCAGTCCTTCTATATGTAAATCTCTACTTCCTTCCTTCAAGTATTGGTATTTACCTTAATTGATTCTCTTTCACCCACAAAGGCATTCACGAGACCTCCTAATCCTCAACTCATTTCTCATAGTCCTCTATTTTTTTTTTTATTTGTCTAACAATAACTGCTTTAAGCAGAGAAATGGAGGGTGCGTTTTGCCACTCCTCGCTTATATTCCTGTCAGCAGTGCATATAAGTCTCTGCATTGTTATATAGAGCACCGTTAGTCCCTCTTTTCTTACTTTCTTACCTCCAGACCATGCCCAGAGGTCCCCCCAGTGACTTTTGTGACAGAGTTATTATATTTATTTTTTCTGCTTTGTATTCTTCCAATAACAAAGAACACTATAAATATTTTTCTGAGGAGGAAAAAAAAGTCCCGGACACTAGGCCAGAACCAATTCTTAAGCAAATTTCTTTCTTTTACTAATCACTATGAACGGAATGTTAAGAGCTCAGCTGCTGACCAAAAGGTCAGCAGTTCGAATCCACCAGCCGCTCCTTGGAAACCTTATGGGGCAGTTCTACTCTGTTCTATAGAGTCGCTATGAGTCGAAATTGACTCACCAGCGATGGGTTTGGTTTTTCATTTGTTTGGTTGGTTGGTTTATGAATGGGAGGGCAGCCATATACAGTTATTCTCCCTTTATGCATTAAAAAGATCTGGAGTGTATTGGGATAGAGGAGAGGTTTTATTATTTCAAAAATATTAGTTAATATCAAATAATATCATATTGCTTTGGAACTAAGAAAAGAATTCCAGTTTAAGAGTTCTGATAAACCAAATTTTACCCAGAAAACTTGCACATACCTTTAGCAGTTAGGTATGAATTTGTGTGAAGATGAGTATAAGGAAGTACTTTTTACTACTAAACCAAAAATCGATTGCCATGGATTCTGACTCACAGCAACCCTACAGGACAGAGTAGAACTGCCCCATAGGGTTTCCAAGGAGTAACTGGTGGATTCAAACTGCCAACCTTTGGGTTAGCAGCTATAGCTCTTAACCACTGAGCCACAGGGCTCCTTGGAAGGAACCTCAAAATCTACATGGTAAGGATGACCCTTGAGTGACTGTTATTTTTATCAGGAATATTTTTCTATACTACTGACACTTACCTATTCCTATCTGCTGTCTGAGACAATCCTCAGAGCACAGTTTCTTTTCTCTTTGCTTGTGATAATCATCACTCAGTTAATGTTCAATAGACACTTTGTTGGCCTTTCCACATATGCATCATGTGGCAATATATATGCATAACAGCAGAATATAATTGGTATCACTTTGACATGCTTGCCCTCAATAGACCTAAGCAAAATGCTATCTATGATATACTGCTTCTCAAGTATCAGTACCAGGATGATTATATGCTTCTGCTTTTGGGGGCAGTCATGATAGGTCTCTACTTTACGTCCAATGGAATAGGTTAGTCAAATGGAAAAAAAAGAGTTACCTATACAATCTGGATTCAAGGATATCAAAGCACTGTAAGAGGTTTGCAAACAATTTCAGAGCAGTGTAACTAGTCTAATTTCACTTTTTCTTTAAAATTAAAACATATTCATTGATATAAAATAGAAATTATAGGTAAGCAATTTAAAAAAAAAACTTAGCCCTGTTAAAACCTTGGAAAATTTTCTTTCAAATGCTGTTAATTTTTAAAAAAATAAAATGTAATATTTTAGAGTTCTTTTGGTAATCTGGTTTTTTTTCTTTTATACAGTAATTCTATGTATAACGAAAGAGAGAGAGAGAGTGAGTGCAAGAAATTATTAGATGTATTAAAAGCCAGGCACCAGGCATTGTGCTGGATTTTCAGTTGTGAGCAAAGCAGATAAAATTTCTCCTCTCATAATCCATGATATAATGTACCACAATGCATATAATGTATATAGTATATAATAAGATATAAAATCTTTCCATGTTAGCATATATTCATTACCACATAAATGCCTAAATCAGTATTTCATATATTATTCACGCTTTCCCTTTTGCCAGACAGTCATTTCTCACCTTTTTCTATTAGTCACAATAATTATTCACGGTAATTCCCGTGTGAGGAGGCCCCAGGGCCAAATGTCACTTTCCTCCCACCCAGCCCAATTTGACCCCTTACCCCGTCCTTTTATCTAGGTTTGAGCTAGCAGTTGTTCTGATTGGATTAAAGTCATTGACACCACTACAAGGAATATTTTGCATGCCAATAGAAAAAAATAATCCAAACTGTGTAGTGATTTCGATGCAGTCATATTCAGCCAACATCAATGCTTTAAAAACTAATTCAATAATAATCAACTTGCCAAATATTTAATTTATGGAATGACTAATTTTAAAAACATTTTGTTGGGTGCCATAGAGTCAATTTTTGATTTATAGTGACCCTATGTGACAGAATAGAACTGCACTACAGGGTTTTCTAGGCTGTAATCTTTATGGGAGGAGATTGCCAAGTCTTTCTCCAGTGGAGCAACTGTGTCGGTTCAAACTGCCAACCTTTTTTAGCCGAGCACAAGAAATTGTTGCACCACCAGGGCTCCTATTTAAACACCTGCACCTCCTTATTTCTGAACATTTTATACGAATGGGTGAACTTTTTAAAGTTTTCTCTCTTTAGTGTTGAGGACTTACAATTGGCCACTTCACCTGCCCCTGCCCCTGCCCCTGCTTCTTTCTTCCCATTTTTTTGCCCTTGCATTTGCACCCCAGTGTCCTCCTGCCTCCTGTCTGGCTCTGCCTCAGCCCTTGCCTCTGGCAATAAACAACAGTAAATTATCCTGGACTGGTGGCGTAGTGGTTAAGAGCTACATCTGCTAACCAAAAGGTCAGCAGTTCAAGTCCACCAGGTGCTCCTTGGAAACTCTATGGGGTCAGTTCTCCTCTGTCCTATAGGGTCTCTATGAGTCGGAATCAACTGGATAGCAAAGGATTTTTTTTGTCTCCTCCTGCCTCCTATCTGGCTCTGCCCCAGCCCTTGCCTCTGGCAATAAACAAGGACACTAAATTATCCTGGACTGGATTTAATGTGTTTTCTTCTAATAGGTTTCTGAGAATTGGTCACTCAACAAATTGGCTTCAGGCAAATTACACCTCCTTGGCCCCCTGAACTGACCCATCACTAAAAACACAGCTTTTACTTGGGGCTTTTGGTTAATAAGACTTGCTTATTCAAGGTCAAACCATCATCCTTTATCTAGCCTAACAAGGGTTTGTATACATAAATCAAAACTGTGTCTTCACAGCATTTACTTTTCTTCCACCCCATGTCAAGTTCTCCTGACAGTTGAAGAAGATAAACAATATTAAAATCTTTAGTCTCACAGCCATGAATAAAGAAGGCTTCCTGAACTTGATTCATAAATGATAATTGTACTGACATTTTTAGCCTGTGTTTATGTTTCAAAGAGATCAGTTTTGCCTGCAAAGCATGGATGCAACAAGCTCAGTCATTATCTCTAATTTTTCACAAAACCCTTCTTGGAAACCCTGGTGGCACCAAGGTTAAGAGCTATGGCTGCTGACCAAAAGGTTGGCAGGTTGAATCCACCAGGCACTCCTTGCATATCCTACGGGGCAGTTCACTCTGTCCTATAGGGTTACTATGAGTTGGAATCGACTTGACGGCATCGGGTTTCGTTTGGTTTTCTCCTAGGCTGAATTCAAGTATAGATACTAGAAATGGCCTTCAGAATGTTTTCCCTCTTCCTTGCCCTCATCCTAAAACACTCATCAGTCCCCAGTCACAGCTGGACCGCAGAAGGTTTCAAAGCCACACAGCTGCTTGCAAGGCCCCATGACTTGCCTTGGTAAATATGACTTCCTAAAACGTGTGAAAAGCTAGAGATGAAATCCTAATTTCACATGATAAATATATAAATCAGAATCTCTTCTATGCGGTGCATTAGCATGGATGGTGGTGGTAAATTTTGGCTTTCCTCTTTCATTTTCTCCTGTTATCTAGTCACTCTCAAGCACATGGAAGCTACAGCCTGGTGTAAATATTTACTATGCTTGAGAATGAGAGAAAACAACACAGTCCAAGGAAGTAAATACAGTGTACCATATAGAATTTAAAGTAAACATTACATAAAGGAGACATAATTCATGCTTTGTTTTCTTTCTAGATAAGAAAAATCACATAACAAAAAGCAATGTAAGAAGTAGTAGTTACCATACATCTAGCATAATGGCTTAAACACATTTTCTCTGTAGGAAGCATTCCTGTGATAATACAGCAATATGAAAAATTGTGATAAAAATAAAATATGAACACAAAAGATAACTCAGCATCTATGACACCTCAAATACATATAATATTATAACAAATATACATTTATTGATAATATATATACACTGTAGGCTCTCATTAAATAAATATCAATTCGTAATCCCATAGTGTTCCCCTTTGATTATGTTCTAAAATATGAAACGCAACATTTAATAAGTTCAAACTATTTTGCCTCACTCCAGTGCCTCAGGTTTTGAATTAAAAAACCTTTACATTTTATAATGCCAACGTACAAGTAACCACTAGTCTAACCATTAAAATGGATTAATCAAGTGTTGTCTATACCTTCTGCGTTCAGCTAGGTCATACAGATAATGTTAACTCTTTTCTGACTGTATATGCAATTGTGTCAATGGGGGTTCATATTAACCTAAATGTTCAAATAAGTAAAGATTTAGACACCTTTATTAACATACTTGGTGTGGCTGACACTACTATTTGCCCACTCATAATCTATTTGCTCTTTCTACCTTGCTTATAAATACCCTGCTTTGGTGGATGGTGGATAATGGATCATGACTGATATAAGCCAACTGTGAGAATCCTACCCTCTCCTTTGACAGCCTCCCTTGCAGCTAAAGATGATCTTTGCGATCTGTTTGAAGTCAATGAGCCTCAGGAGAAAGTCTGTTGAGGGGAACAGGGTGACTGTTCTGGTAAATACATACAGATACAGTTTTCTCTCTTTCCCTTCTCCTGCTTCCCACCATGAATCTGACTATGGTATCCAGATTTGCAGCAGCCATATTGAAACCATGAGGAAAAATATGTGAGAAAGAAAGAAACATGGCAGTTTTGGCAAAGCAGAAAGTTAGAAGGAAAAATTCATTCCTGACCCACACTTAGCTTCGTTTTCTTAAAGGATGAAAGCTGTCTAACTCACGAAGTCATTCTCTAATATTCCTCCTCTAAACTGAATTCTATGTTTTTAAATCTGCACAAGAGACTTCCTTACCAAAACAAGTTTTTAGTGGACAACTCTGCCATAATTTAGGCCCCCATACACAGATTTCAGGAACAAAAAGTTAAAACTTTTTATCTAGCCTAAGTTTGCATTATATTAGAGCTCTTCATTTAGTTCTTCCATTCTTTTTTATTTCCCTGTCCCAGTTTTTTCTATTATTCTCCCCCCAATAGAAGCTAAAAATACCCAAGTCTGTGACTCAAGGACGTTGAAGACATTAAACAGGACTAAAAAAGTCAGATTTTCATGACTTTTTAGGGATTCCAGCATTTCTGATACAATGTGTGTCACCCTTGGCCACCTTTTCGTTATGGTAAATATATACAGGCTCATGTTTCAACATCCATCAGCTGGTATAATACCAGACAACAAATACAAATAGACCTTGCACTATTCGGGGCTTAACTTCAAGTGTTTGATCATTAATACCACTCTTGTTGACCATCTGACCTGCTGGATTAAAGTACTTTAGTTAGAGATTTTCCAGACTATGGTATTTATAGCCAGGATGCTTTTGGCTAGAAGTACCAGAGCCCATAGCAGAAAGTGGTTAATGTAATAAGGTTTATTAATATCATACAACAAGTCCAGAGGCTACTTATTGCAGGATTGGTGCAGTGAATTAACAAGGTCATCAAGTACCCGTGATCATTCTATTTCTGATCTTCCACCACATGGCCACAAGATATGTGCCGCAAACCCATAGGACAACTTCTCAAACTGGGGGTAAATCAGTGGTGGAAAAATGATTCCTTCTCAGATGCCAGTCCCTTTCCATAGGGAGAAAATAAACATTTCCAGAAGCCCCTTGGCAGATTCCCCTTGCATTTCATTGACCACAACTGTGTCCCATGCCTTTTTCTAGATCAGTGAATGCAAATGAGAATACAATTACTATGAGCTGGAGAAGAGACCTAATCTCTTTGCATATAACTGTCATCAGGACTGTTGTTATTGTGGGCCCTCGAGTCTATTCCGAATCATAGCAACCCTATACCTGTATACAATTTAGATTTAGCTAGCAATGAGAATCAGGTTCTCTAACTAAGTTTAAAAAAAAAGAAAGGATATTTGTGATGAAGGACTTTGGGTAGCTTACAAAATTACAGGGAAGCCTGGGAGAGGGAGGTAGAGGAAACAAGCTTCAGAAAGCACGAAAAGAGAGTTACTCTGCAGAATGCAGGTGGTAAGAACTCACATACAATATTGTTAGAGCATTCCCAGTGGGATAACAAGCTTAATTATTTCTGTTTTTTTTTTTTTTTTCTGTCACTTTGCTTAAGATTCAAATTGCCAAGAGTGACAACTAGATTGGGTACGTTTAAACAACACGCCCACCCGTTGGCAGGACACATGGGAAGTCGATGGAGCACTTTGATCAACATCCTACCAAGCCTCCATACAATGATGGAGGGGAATTCTCTAGAGGGAAATCTAGGTGTCTTTACTAGTGGAAGTAAAAGTAAAAAATGTGCCCTATATGACTTAATCAATCCATTCCTATCTGCTCTAACAGCTGCCAACTGTCCCCTTGACTGCTGTATGGGCACTGGGAAATTAGAATGGCCGTGGTTTCTCATGGACAGCTTAATCATGAGTATACAGTGGGTGCCATAGCAAATAGCATGGCACACACCTAAGCACTCAGAATGGATGGCAGATATAAACAAACATTATGTTCATATTGGTGTGTACCAGGTGAATATCAACTCTGAATATACATATAAATAAAAACAGAGGAAACACACACACACGCATCTAAAACTCCTTTTCAACTGTAATGTAAATGTTGTTATTGTTGTTATTGTTGTTGTGTGCTGTTGAGTAGATTTCAACTCATAGCGACCCTATGTGACAGCAGGGCAGATTAACCGATATGCACTGGCTTGTACTGAGCAGGGTATACATGGGGTTTATTGTATTTACTCGCTAATCTGTGGTGAACAATTTCACATGGATTTCACCACATCTTTGATGTGATGGGGGACGGGTGAAATTGTACACTGCAGATTGGCGGGAAGGCACATTGGGCCCATGTGTAACTTGCTAATTGGGTAATCTGCCCCTGGACAGAGTAGAATTGCTGCATAGGGTTTCCTAGGCTGTTATCTTTATGGGAGCAGATGTCTGCTCTTTTCTCCTGTGGAGACACTGGTGGGTTTGAACCACTGACCTTTTAGTTAGCAGCCATGCACTTAAGCATTGTGCCAAGGTTCCTTAATGTAAATGATACTATACATAAAATATGAAACAAGAAACTTCCTTGACTAACTCCATCTACCATCTATATACTGTTCCTAATCTGTTGCTTTCATTAAGCATGAGTAGGACATTTCTTGGGTAAGGCACTGCACTTGGTATTTGGGAAATGCACTGAAGTTGCTATTAAGCCCTTTAAAAATAAGTAAATGATTTGAAGTTGGGGAGGAAGGCATATGCTTTAATACAAGACAGATAGCAATTAGTCAATAGAGATTTGAGTAACACAGTGCGAGAAAACAAAAACAGGAGTGATTTATCTCGTCTGGTGTGACCAGGAAAGTCTTCACAGTTCAGAAAGAATTTGAAATTGGGCACTGAATCTATTAATTAGATCTGGTTGTGGTGCTTTTTTGTTGTTGTGGCTGATGTTGCTGCTGCTACCTTGCTTGTTTTTTCCTGGCAAAAAGGGGGATACTGGGAGAAATGAAGAGATTATAGATTAGTAGTCAATATGCATTAGAAGAAAACAGCCTTTGGTCCTTGCCTAAGTGATTTTTCCTTATGAATTGGTATTTACGTCACCGTTGACTCACATACTATAGGATTCCTTTCACTCTTCTAAGAGCTGCCACTTAATTATTCACAAAGATATTAAGGGGAATAAAAAAATGTGAAGACCAGAGATGTCATAAATCATCACGTAAATAAACAACCCAACTCAAATGTTGGTAAGGAAAATGTGAATGTTGTTTGGAGTGGTTCCTGAGGTACTTTAGCTTTGCAGGGACGTGAAGGCAGGCACAGTTACTGCTGTGCCATCCATTGAATCCGATGCATTTGTGTCTTTGTACCGTGTCCCTAACTGAGATCGTACTCTGTCTTTTTATTTAGATAAGGATGAGCAATCAGTTGGGGTAAAAAATTTAGTTTAGCTTTCTTAACGACTTGTTTCCCTGAACTATTTGTAAATACGTATTCCAGCAAAAATGCAAGGTAAAAATTGAAGGGTGAGAAGAAAATAACACCTTTAAAGAAGCGTAACTGAGTTTGTGTTGAAAGGTACTTAGGCTGATATATGGCAGCGTTCTGAAAAATAAATAGATGCGTCACTTCAGTACAAAACCTGAAGACTTTTACTTACCAATTCCCCTGTTTTTAGTTAGGATTTCAAATATTTTTGAAGGTATTCTGGTATAAATTGGAATAGTCTCCAGATGTTTTGGCACCGCAAAATGGCCAGACTAAAATTCACTTTTAATGAACTGTATTTTAATGTCAGTCTCTCCTGTCTGCTTATATGACAAAGAACTCATCTGACTTTGTAATGAATGCTCAACGGTTCCATCTCCGACACAGACATTTATTGTGCCTCTGTGTTTTCCTGTGAATTCGTGATGATTTTAGATGTGTCGTGTAAGAGAAAGGTTAGGAGATTTAGGCAGAGAGTAAACCTAGAATCAGTGACGCATGGACTGTCTGGGTAGAATACAAAATCCTTGTTGTGACAGTCTCCTTACTGAAAACTGAAGGTTTGGAGGCTAGAGCAAACATAAATAAATACAGAGGATATTGAGCAGAATAAACGACCTGAAACTGCACGCCTGGACTCCAGGACCTTGAGTCAGCTGTAATTCCTGTATCACTTTCTTGATATTTAGAACCAAAGGTTTAAGGACAATTGTGTTCAAAGATTTCATAGAACTCAGCTCCAGGATAATTTGGATCAATGTATTTTGAATTACTTTGTAAACTTACATACACATGACATTTTTTTTTTTTTTCCTCTACTGCTCTACCCATTGAATTACAAAATCCTTACATTATGACTAGGTAGAGTGAAAAGTCATATAATCTTCTATGTTTCTCCTTTTACATATCCTGATGTATTCAATATTGTGTAATTTTGCAATAGCAAATAATTGGACTGCATTTAATTTTTATATTTGGGTTTTAATACTGTATTTTTACACAAATAACTTGCCTTCTATGTTTGTTTGCCAACTGCCCCCTCCCCCAACAAGGTATTTTCATAAGTGCAGCTATGCCAATTTTTTTTACATGTTGCTGTGACTTTAAAAGAATCTATGTATAAAACTAAATAAATATTAATTTGTCTACAAATATAAAAATACACAAATTTTTAAATAAGGGAAATCATGTATAGAGTGGTATGACGGAGAAAACAGAGTTTATCTGTTACTTATGGATTCTAGATCCTGTGCTAAATGTTATAGGAACGGTCCAACAGTGTAATTTGACTATTATAATCATGAGGTAAATAAATTCTAGTAAGAATGATTTTATTGAATCATACTCTTTTTCCAGACGCATGCATAGGAAAGGAGATACTTTAGATTAATAAATGTATGGTAGAATTTAAAGGAGGCAAGAAATATGTATGCATTTATAAAAAATAACTCTTTACTTATCATATGTTAAGCATTTAATGAACTTGACATATTTCCTCAGGAACATACTTTTCAACCTTGTTCCCTGAAGCTCACTGTTAAAGTAGATAAAGCTGCCACTCTGTTTGTAGTCATAAACTACCCAGGAATATTATGTTGAAAGATGATACCTTTTAGACATTTTTTATTTCTTTTATCATTTCTATTATTTAATTTGAATTTATGAATATAAAAAGGAGGTTTTGAAAATGGATTGTGGAAAAGCTTCAAATCAGTGGGCTCTTTGAAATGCACTTGGTTTCACTGTATTGCTACTTCATTTGCTTCCTGCATTATACCACTATTTTGTTAAATTTTGCATTTGAAATGTAATTGCCTATTCAGTAATTCTTAGCATTAGTCAGATTTCTTGGATGACATAAATATTGATTTACTTTTATTTTGACTGATAAAAAGAATCACTATCACTGGAGCATGCAAAAAAAAATTCTCTGTTGAAAAGTCTATTCAAAATGCTTTCATTTGAGCAGTTAGTGTTTATAATTTTTTAATATGCCAACTGTATTACAGAAGAGGAATAAACTTGAATTGGTTGAGTACAATTTTTAAATAAGGGAAGTCATATAAAGAGTGATATAACAGAGTATATCTGTTAGTTATGAATTATAGGTCCTTTGGAAACAACTTTTGTGTGCGTGGGTTTTGGCTCCCAGGCCTAGTAGCACCATCATGAGAGCAACCATCAGTATCACCACCAAGGAGGTATATAATAAGAGCCCTCTTGGAGCCCTGGTGGCACAGTGGTTGAGAGCTATGGCTGCTAACCAAACGGTTGGCAGTTCAAATCCACCAGCTGCTCTTTGGAAACCCCATAGGGCAATTCTACTCTGCCCTGTAAGGTCACTATGAGTCGGAATCGACTGGGCGGCAGTGAGTTTGTTTTTGTTTTTTGGTTTTTTTTTGTATTTCTTATATTTGATAACAATGAATGTCTATTAAAATGAATGAAATAAAATAAATAGGTAAATTATACCCTTTGTTAGATGGACATTACTTTAATATTCTAGTGTATTCATTTCATACGTAAAGTTGCAAGATGCCAGGTCTATAACCATGAGGGCAGAGAGGGGTGTGGACAAATTTCTAGAAGGAGTCTCTTATCCTATACATAGTCTAAGGAGCCCCAGTGGCACAGTGGTTAAGCCCTCAGTTGCTAACCGAAAGGTCAGTCGCTTGGACCCACCAGCCCCTCCGTGGGAGAAAGACGTGGCAGTCTGCTTCCGTAAAGATTTTATAGCCTTTGGAAGCCCTGTGAGGCAGTTCTACTCTGTCCTATAGGGTTGCTATGAGTCTAATTGACTTGACACCAGAGGGTTTGGTTTTGGTTTATACCACAGCTCTGGTGGCTCAATGGTTAATAACTTGGCTGCTAACCAAAAGGTCAGTAGCTAGAATCCACTAGCTGCTCCTGGAAACCCCACAGGCAGTTCTACTCATCCTACAGGATTGCTATGAGTCAGAATCAACTCAAGAGCAATGGGCAAAGCATAATATATACTACAGTTGGATTTATATTATAGTGGGTTTGGGTTTGGTTTGGTTTGGTTTGGTCTGGTTTATACTATCACATTTCTTTCACACTTGAGGCTATGTAGTTGAACAGGTGGATTCTTTTAAGTCCATTTGCTTCCCAGGTGTAAACCAGGATTTTTCAACCTTGCCACTATTGATATTTGAGGCAGAAGGATAATTATTTGTTGTAGGGGCATGTATGGTGCATTATAGGGTGTTTAGTTACACTGTTGGCCTCTACCCTTTAATGCCAGTAGCATCGCCCCAGTTGTGACAATCAAAATTTCTCCACACATTGCCAAATATCCCTTGTGGGGCAGTATTTCCCCAGTTAAGAACCACTGGTGTAAACTATGATAACTTCTTCCAACACTTTAAGCATATCATTATTTTTTTGAAGTAGGGTACATATCCAAATAACTTCTAGCTATATAAGAATGATTTAGCTTCATCCAAATAGGAAGGTGGATTTGTAGAAAAGAAGCAAAAGGAAACTTAAGGAAAGACTAGGCTGAACACTTTGTCCTTTCACCCCAAGAATGTTACAGGCGTGTCACCATTTTACATGACTTCTGCCTCTATTATTACCTACTGTACTTTATTTGCACGTATTCAGCCAGCAGCTCAGGACTTCATGAACTTGGCTCATTGAAGGGTCAGACTACCACGCCTGTCAATGGTTCTTAAACAAATTCTCCTTTGCATTAGGCACAGATAAGCTTTTCTTTAGTGTCAGGCATGCCTATCATCTTATTCCACCTCATTTTCTTCTAGAATATGAGTAGCCACTGAAAAGGCAATTCTGCCTTATGGTTTCAGTTCCCATAATGAACATTAATAAAACTGCATTTAGCACTTTTTCACTTAATTTGTGATTTTTTTGTTGGTTTGTTTAAGGTTAAAATGCATTTGCAATGTTCATATCAACTGATGAACAAAATCATCTTCATACTCAATATTTAAATTTTGATCTTCACATTGAATGACCCAGAAAGGGTTATACCCAATGACAAATTTATCCATGCTGGCTGACAAACTCCATGTGTTCTATCACCCTAAAGAAAATAGTGCAAGAGAATCCAAGCCAAGTTTGTGTTCCATACTAAATTTTACAGTTTACGGCAAACGAAAAAAACAAACCCGTTGTCGTCAAGTCAGTTCCAACTCATGACGATCCCATGTGTTACAGAGTAGAAGTGCTCCATAGGGTTTTCTTGGCTGTAATCTTTATGGAAGCAGATTGCCAGACCTTTCTTCCATGGTGCTGCTGGGTGGTTTCAAACAGCCAACCTTTAGGTTAGTAGCCTAGTGTAAACCTTTTGCACCACCCAGGGACATATGTTTAGAGCCAAACCAAAAAGTCACTGCTTTTCAGTTGATTTCAACTCACAGTGACTCCATGGGGTTTCCAAGGCTATAAATCTCTATGGAAGCAGACTGCCACTTCTTTCTCCCACAAAGCTACTGATGGTTTCAAGCTGATGCTTTAACCACTGTACCACTGGGGTTCCTTATGTTTAGAGCTGTTTTTGTTGTTGTTAGGTGCTGTCGAGTCAGTTCTGACTCATAGTGACCTTATGTACAACACAACGAAACACTGCCAGGTCCTACACCATCCTCACAATCGTTGTTATGCTTGAGCCCATTGTTGCAGTCACTGTGTCAATACATCTTGTTGAGGGTCTTCCTCTTTTTTGCTGACGCTCTACTTTACCAAGCATTATGTCCTTCTCTGGGGGCTGATCCCTCCTGATAACATGTCCAAAGTATGTGAGACATAGTCTTGCCATCCTTGCTTCTAAGGAGTGTTCTGGTTGTACTTCTTCCAAGACAGATTTGTTCATTCTTTTGGCAGTCCATGGTATATTCAATATTCTTCACCAACACCACAATTGAAAGGCATCAATTCTTCTTCAGTTTTCCTTATTCATGGTCCAGCTTTCACATGCATATGAGGCAATTGAAAACACCATGGCTTGGGTCAGGTGCACCTTAGTCTTCAGGGTGACATCTTTGTTTTTCAACACTTTAAAGAGGTCTTTTGCAGCAGATTTGCCCAATGCAATGCATCTTTTGATTTCTTGACTGCTGCCTCCATGGGTATTGATTGTGGATCCAAGTAAAATTAAATCCTTGACAACTTCAATCTTTTTTCTCTGTTTATCATCATGTTGCTTATTGGTCCAGTTGTATTTTTGTTTTCTTTATATTGAGGTGCAATCCATACTGAAGGCTGTAGTCTTTGAACTTCATCAGTAAGGGCTTCAAGTCCTCTTCACTTTGAGCAAGCAAGGTTGCGTCTTCTGTATATCGCAGGTTATTAATGAGTCTTCCTCCAATCCTGGTACCCCGTTCTTCTTCATATAGTCCAGTTTCTCAGATTATTTGTTCAGCATACAGATTGAGTAAGTATGGTGAAAGACTGCAACTGTGATGCACACGTTTAAACCATGCAGTATCCCCTTGTTCTGTTTGAATGACTTCCTCTTAATCTATGCACAGGTTCCTTGTGAGCACAATTAAGTTTTCTGGAATTCCCATTCTTCACAATGTTATCCATGATTTGTTATGATCCACACAGTCAAATGCCTTTGCATAATCAATAAAACACAGGTAAACATCTTTCTGGTATTTTCTGCTTTCAATCAGGATCCATCTGACATCAGCAACGATACAGTGGTTCCTAAACGGTGGTCCTCTGATTAGTAGCATTAGCCTCACCTGTTAACTTAGTAGAGCTGCAAATTCTCAGCCTCCATCTCAGACCTACTGAAACTCTGGGCGAGTGGTCCAGCAATCTGTGCTTTAACAAGCCCTTCAGGTGAGTCTCATGTACACTAAAATTTAACAACCACTGTTTCTTTGAGTCATCTTGAGGAACCACTGAGTCGTTTTGAGGAGTTATAGTTTACCCACAAAATGGAATGCAAGCACCAAGTGCTTTTTTATATATTTTTTTTTCCTTTAGCTGTCAGCATGTTAACAAATTTTTCCAAGTCAGAAAACTTCAGGAAATTAACTAAAGACCAAGCAAAACATGCATGTTGATGGAAACTCCCAAGCTTATATTCACCCACATTTTGCCTTCTTTCCTTTCTCTGCTTCCAAAAGGCCATAAAGCCTTTCCCCAAGCCCTGTAAATTGGCAGTAATTGACAACCTGAGTGGGAGTTGGGCTGTAATTACAAGTTTGAAGGATCCAGGGACGTGAACTTCTGCTTCACCTCTTAAGATGGATGTTAAGTCAGGAGCAAGGAACGATGAAGTAAAGGGTTCCCTGGAAGCTTGGACTCCAGGCTACTGCCTGCGGCCTATGCACTCAGAACATTGAGGTCAGTATGAGGGCTGCCAAATGAATATCCCTTTCACCAGTATTGCAGTCATTTTTCTTTTTAACCTACACCTAAGTGACCCAGAAAGGGTTGTACCCGGTGACAAATTTATCCATGCTGGCTGACAAACTCCAAGTGTTCTATCACCATAAAGAAAATAGTGCAAGAGACTCCAAACCAAGCTGATGTTCCATAATAAATAAGTTAACAAATGGCAAATAACATAGTTATTCTGGCAATTGCAAGCTGCTTCATGCTACTGACATATGAGCAGCGTTATTTGAATATATAAACCTCTATCAGATGCCAGTCTCAGCTTCATCCTGTCAACACATGCTTCTTAAGCATCTATTATGTATAGAAGTAAGCCTGTTGCCATCAAGTTAATTCCGACTCATAGCAACCCTGCAGGACAGAGTAGAACTGCCCCATAGGGTTTCTAAGGTAGTAAATCTTTATACAAGCAGACTGCCACGTCTTTTCCCCGTGGAGTGGCTGGTGGGTTCCAACTGCCGACCTTTTGTTTAGTACGTGAACATTTAACCACTGCACCACCAGGGCTGTTTATAACAGGAATGGTAGATCTAAATTAAGTATCAGCCCCCAGAGACCCTTTGAATTCAGTACTGATGTCACTCCCAAGGTTTACCTTTCAGCCAAAGGTTAGATAGTCCCATAAAAAAAATGAGACTAAGTGGGCACACTAGCCCAGGGCCAAGGATGAGAAGGCAGGAGGGGACAGGAAAGCTGGTAATGGGAACCCAAAGTCAAGAAGGGGATAGTGCTGACATATCATAGAGTTGGCAACCAATGTCTCAAAACAACATATGTATTAATTTGTTTAATGAGAAACTAATTTGTTCTGTAAACTTTCATTTAAAGTACAATAAAAAAAGAAAAAAATTAAAATAAATAAATAAATAGACCAATCACCATGCAAAAAATAATAATAATAAATTAAATTAAATATCATAGTCCTTGGCATCAGGATGCTCATAGTCTTATCAGGGAAACCATAAAGCAATCATTAATACATTCAAAAGCTAAATACTATGATTAAGTATGTGCTACTTTGCTGCTAACCAAAAGGTCAGCAATTCAAATCCACCGGCTGCTTCTTGGAAACCCTGGGGGGCAGTTCTGCTTTGTCCTGTAGGGTCACTATGAGTCAGAATTGACTTGATGGCCATGGATTTTTTTTGTTTGTTTGTTTTTTAAGTGCTAAAATGAACTTAAATCTGTATTTGTTTTAAGACAGTATGATATTTCATGTGCTTTATCCTCCAGGCCTCCTGCTTGATGTTATATTTCTCAAATCTAGTTCCCAATTTTGGCTCAGAGAATAGGCAAAAACCAAGTCTATAGCCTTCATTTTTAGTCTAATTTTCTACCAGTTCTTGTGTATTCTTTACATACCATACTATTTGTCATTTCTGAAATATATGAAGGAACCTGACCATTTTTCTGGAGGCAACAGGAAGTGATTTTATTTACAAATATAGGAGTCATCCTGGCAGGATATCCAGCTAGTTTTGCAGGAATAGTTGGAGTGCAGAGAGATCCCTAGGAGTGCGGAGAAAGGGTATCACAGTGCAATATTCAGCAGCATCCTAAATGGAGTCTGAAGAAAAGTGAAGTGAAAAACTAACAAAGAGTATGAATCATTACTTCATGTATAAAAGTGCCAAACACTCTTTAATAGAGATAACATTTAAAGCAATAGACTTGATTTGTTGCAGAAAAATTTACATTCAGCCCCTTAATTAATAATAAATTAGAGGCAATGCTTGTAAGATTTTTAGATGCTAGATATTCAATAAAAATGTTTTTTATAAATACCTAAGCATTTATTAAAATGTCTCCCATAATATTCTATTTACTAGCCTATTCTACTAGACTCCCAGACTGAAAAATATATATCATATTCATAAAAATAAAGCAGAGAAATATAACTTACACTCCACAGAGCAATACGAAAGAGATGAGAAAGTTGATTTTTGTCCACCACTCTTAACCACCACCATCACCACTACCACAATGTTCAATTCCTAGCATTTGTTTTCTCAGTGTGCAGCAACTTTAGCCACCACATCGCCCAAGCCAGAAACCTGGGGCTCTTTCTTGACTTCATCTTATTCTCCACCTACAGTCAGGTTCTGTGAATTCTACAACCAATGCGTAACTCCACTGATGTCACTCTTTACAAAGGCGACACCATTCCTCAACTGGATGTGCTGTAACCTGCCAATTATTTTTCCCATCTTCACTTTTGCCCCAACCATCCATCCTTCAAGACAGAGTAATCGTTTTAAAAGCTAAACAGAAATTCTCATTCTTAAAACTCTTTAGTGGGTTACCATTGCTCTTAGAATGATATTCAAACAATATGTGCTATAAGGGAAATATTACTATTATGCCCAGTGATTGCAAGTGAGGGAACCAAAGCTTTATTAATTTATATAATTTTATCGAGATTACGTGATTGGCAAGTGGCTGAGCTGCAATTCAGATTCAGCCACTCTGAATCCAAAGAGCTGATGTGCTACACGTTTGCTGCCCTCTGGTGTACTGGGTTTACAGTATTATTTGATAGGCATGACAGAACACATAAAGCTAATTATGGGACAATCATGCCAAGAGCTGTCAGATAATAATGTTAATAATGATAATCATAACATCAACAAATAAAATTTGCCAAGCACACATATTGAGGGACTGTAAATTCAAGGCACTTAACAATGTTACATTTAATTCTCACAGCAAAACTCGTTAATTTACTTTGAAAAGCATTGTAGCATTTTGAACATAAATGAGTTGGATTTAGAAAATTGCCTGCATTGAATGTGTCCTGTCATTTACTTGCTATGTGATTTAAAGGAAAAATTAGAAAGTCTAAAACTCAGTTTTCTCATTCTGTTTAATGGGATTAATAACAATATTTGCTTTATATACTTATAGTAAGTCAGAAAAAAGAACTTTCTATGAAATATATCCTATTAAAATAGTGATACTATCATTAGACATATGTTTTCATATAATTATGCCTTTAGATGTATTTACTAAACTGGCTTAAGTTGTAGTCATTGGTAAATTCAATCATGTTTTACAAATCACTAGATCTTTGTTGACAGCTTAATATCTTATAAAGGCAGTAGAATTTAGCCATGTTGGAGAAATAAACAAATATTTTTGTTTTTTTAATGACCAATTTTATAGAAGTATTATCATGAAGGTCGTTTAATTGAATGCATCAGTCGAGGTTCAGTGAGAGAAGGAGGAACACTATAATGATAGATTCATTACAAGCATTTAGCGTTACACAGTTGTAACTGTAAAGGCTGTTGTCTTTGTTTCTGATGCTGGAGCTTGAAGTCCACAGGGAAGGCAGTTGGAAGAGAAGATGGATGTAAAGTAATGGGGATAGAAAAGAAGCTGGAACCCCTTAGCACAAGCTGGAGTCCCAGAAGGAGAAAATGAAAAGCATGCCATTTCTTGTTGCCTCTGACCTTGGTGGTACGGGAGCACTGCAGAATGCAGGGCACTTCACCATGAAGCTAAACAAAAGCAGCTGACTCAATGTCAGAAAAGCTGAAGTAAGATGCAGGGGAAGGTGCAGCAGTTGTAGGTTCAGCTGCTGCCTCATGCCAAAAAGGTGAGTCACCAGGTCATCAACAATATGTGCAAGATAGAACACAATTGTTGCTTTACTCTGCCCTCCATAGCTCTTGTAATAAAACCTCTTGGCCCATGGTAACACACAGAGACATACAGAAAAGGGGATTCTGGGAAAATAGTTCAGCACAGTCAAATTGACATATTACAGAGCCAACACAGACCATTTCTTATTAGTTTCTTCTTAAACCATACTTGATCCTAAAATAAAGATAATGACAAAGTAAATCTTCCACCTAACATGATATAACTATCCTAAATACAACTAGAAATAAGCTCTTTCATCTAAAGAAGATATACAGTCCCTTTTTTTGTTTTTGGATGTTGTTCATTCTTCTCCTAATTCATTAGTCAAGATGATTATCTTTTAACTTAAATACTGAGATGGAAAGTTATCTATTATTAATACATTTTACATTAGAGTTGGTTATGTACAAATATATTCATGTCAAAATAAAGAGGAGGTAGTCATAAGTGTTATAGTCCTTGTTTCTACAACTTTCCATGGAGTAATACCTGGAGTTTATAACTGCCTTCTTCCTGGACTCATTCCATACTCCCTTTTCCCTCAGCTAGCGTCTCAGCTGGTCATGATTCCTTTCCAGGTGGGTTGACACAAATCTTCCTTCCTGAAAGATCTCAGCCGTTTAGCAGGTTTTCCTGAATTAGAATGCTAGTTTTCCACTGACTTCAATTACAGGACATGGGTAGTATTATTAAGTTACACCCTAGAGGATCTTCCGCAATACAGACATAATTTACCCTAATTGTGCTGTAACAACCCAATCTCCTTGATGGTCAAAATCAGTAACCCCAACCAGGACAGTAACTCTCTTCTTTGCCTGTTTAGTGTATGAAGATCCCTAAGTTGTGAGGTGGTGGTCTCAACTTTCAGTTCAGTGCATTCATTGTTGTGTCTCCGGATGGAAGCATTCTTCCTCCGGAACTGAGACCTCTAGAGCAGTAGAACCCAAAGGCATGGAGATGGAAAGTAGACATTTTTCTAGTGGATTACTAGAGATAATATTGAGTAGAGCCACTTCTATTGCCACCCCTTGATTCCTGGACATATGAATCCAGTTTATTAGAGAAACAGCATCATATATTGGATGCTGATTTAATGCATAAATCACATCCTGGAGGACATTTTCCTAGCCCTGAAAGTTGTTGCCACCTAGCTAGTGCCCAACTGAGACTTCCAAAGGCCACTTCATCATTTCTTCAAGTTAGCCGCCTCGGCATGATGGAGAACATGGTAAAACCGGTAAATTTAATGAACATGGGCCATCACTGCACTTTGTTATGAAATGAGTTTATAGGTCAGTAGTAATGCTTTGTGGAATACCATGTCAGTGGATAAAGTATTGTGTACATCCATGGACAGAAGTTTTGGAAGATATACTGCAAGCAGGAAAAGCAAATCTACATTTCGGTAAGAACAGAGTGCTGTCCCTACCATGATGGTGGTGGTCCAATGTGAACAACGTGGCACAGGGAGCTAGCTGATATTCCAGGAAATGGTGCTATATTGAGGGTACCATGTTGGTTTCTGCTGCTGGCAAAAGGAATATTCAGCAGTGTCGGTAGCCTTATTGGTCTTGATGAGTAGAAATCTGTGTTGTTGACCACATGGATAACCTCCGTCCCAGCCACTGTGGCCACTTTCTTCATGAACCTATTGCATAATGACAAGAGTAGCTGGGTAGGCAGCTGGGAAAGAAAGCTGATATAAAGTGGTGGAGGTCAAGAAGAAGCTGGAACCCACAAGCACAAACTAAAGCCCCATGAGAAAAGAGTGAAACACTTGTCCTTTCTTATTGCTTCTGGACCTTTTGATGTGGGTGCCCTATAGAAGCCATGGCTTTTCTTCAGGAAGCTACACGCACACACCTGGCCCAGGAATCAGAAGGGAAGAATGGTGATGCAGAAAAGTTGAGGCAGTTGCAGGCCAAGCTGTAGCTCACTTCAACAAAATCAGTCAGCAAATCAGCTACAACCTGTGCAAGCTACAACATGTTTTCTGCTTCAATTCCCTTCTTCAAATCTCAGAGAAGACTCTCCTCGTGGTCTACTCTAATTAGAAAGATGCAACTAAAGGAAATCCTGGGAAATGTAGTTCAGACTCACCAAACTGAACATGACAAAGCCATATTAAAATTGTAAGAAAAAAAAATTAGGTTCATAGATGAGAGAAATCATCACATATTTTTTGGTTTAGAGAACTTTGTCTATTATAGGCATAGTGGGAAGAGTTCAGAATTAGATATTTGGAGATTGGGAGTTTTGGTCACAGTTTCATTCTTACCTTTGTTAGTCATTCTTTCTCACCTTGACCTTTGTTTCTTCATCTGTAACATAAAGTGAATGCACTGGGTTATCTTTTAGAAGCCTTACTAGATAATGGGTAAAATAATTTATTTTCAGGCTGCTGAGAATAAAATGTTATCTATACTACCTGTGTGATTTTGTGTAACATCCTGGATTCTGTACCTCAGTTTCCTCCTATGTAAATGGAAATAATACTATCTAACTCATAAACTTGTTGTGAACATTAAATGAGCTAAAATATTTAAAGCTCTTAAAATCATGTGGAGCACTGTACTGAACACATTAAATGTTAGCTAATAGTAGTAATTCGCCTATTAATTTTATGATTGCTTGTTTATTGTAGAGGTTTAAAAAGCATATTGATTCTTTCAAAATCTGTTCTTTGACTTATGGAACTAAAAATAAATCACCACAGGTCTTCGTAAATTTATGTTGCCATTGATAAATCATATGTTCTTCCCTTTTTAAAAAAATACTGGTGGTATTAATAAGGATGCATTCAATAAGTTTAACAAAAAAGTTAAACATACTGAGATGGACATCATATAAATATGCAAATAAAGCAATTATTTAGTAACGTTAACGAAGGGTGAGTGTTCCAGGGTATGAAGGGTTATTATTTTTATTTTTAAAAAAATGCTGAAAGAGTAACTTTCTCTCTTTAATGACAATAGCACCCAAAGAACTAAGTATAAAGTTTATAAAATTTTAATGTGTATTTTGAAATTGTAGAGCTACCAAAAAGGTTCTTTTAAAGACACACACAAAGAAAGATTTTAGTAGAATCTTTGGTTTTCTTTTCCTTTTTTTTATTCCCTCACCGATATCCCAACTTGCTTCAGTAATTCTAAACATCGTGTAGGAATGTGTCATCAAGGGCACTTAACCCCATCCTTCTCAACTAGCAGCCTGCTGTTGTTGTGAGCTAAGTCAACTCATTCTGTGTTCTCACTCGTTGATCTTTTTGAGAGTGTATAAGGAAGCCCTGACTGAAAATTATTATGTAAATCATGATTCCTTTGACTGTAGGTGACAGAAATTCAACCAAAACCAGCTAGAAAGAAGGAAGGAAGGAAGGGAGGAGGGAAGAAGAAGGAAGGAAAGAAAAAAGGAAAAAAATATTGCCTCACATAAGTAGGAAATCCATTGGGTGTCCTTGGCTTCCTACATCAATGGCACCAGAAATTCAAACAATATATCATCATCATCATCTCTTTCTCCACTCTCACTATCCCTCTCTCTCTCCCTATTCATCATTAATCAGCTGTGGTATATTATGTGTCAACAGCCCTTCTCTGGGGCCCTGGTGGTGCAGTGGTTAAGAGCTCAGCTGCTAACCAAAAGATCAGCAGTTCGAATCCATCAAACACTCCTTGGAAACCCTATGGGGCAGTTCTACTCTGTCCTATAGGGTTGCTATGAGTCGGAATCGACTCTACGGCAACAGGTTTGGTTTTTGGGTTTAGTCTTTCTCTATGTAGCAGAAATAGTGGCTCCTAGCAGCTCCAGGATTAAGTCCTTACAGCTAACGAGCCAAGAAAAGGAGGTTTATCCTATATACTACATCCACGTACTCTAAACATTCTGCTTCAATTACACATCAATGTATGAACAAATCACTATGACCAGGTGGACACAGTGTTGAATGGAAGACCTTTGAATGGTAGGGAGGTCCACATAATTGACAGACCCAGAATAATCTGGGAAGGGCAGTGGCCAATTGAAAAAAAATGCTAGGCAGACTAAAATGATAGCAGGTGGACACTATAACAATAGTCACACTGACATACTCTTGCTGTTACTGCTTCATGTCTTCTTCTCAGATCCTGCCTATTGTCCAGATTATTTATTTGTCTTCTAAATTTCTGCCTGACTGGGTAACTTCCCTAGATAAATAACTTTCTGTTCTGCAGTCAAGGAGCCCTGATGGTGAAGTGGCTAAGCGCTCAACTGCTAACTAAAAGGTCAGCAGTTCCAACCCACGAGTCACTCCAGGAGAAAGATGTGGCAGTCTGCTTCCATAAAGATTTACAGCCTTGGAAACCCTATAGGGCAGTTCTACTCTGTCCTACAGCATCACTATGAGTAGGAATTGACTCGATGGCAGTGGGTATATTCCCTAGTCAATTTGTATATTTTGATCATTCTACCTTAACCTGGTCTTCTTCTGTTCTTGTTACGGTTGTTGACTGCCTTCTCTAATCGTAGACTACCTACTTTAAATTACCCACCCATATCTATATTTGTTCAATTAATGATATGTTCAATTTAGCAAACATTTAATGTGTATCTGTTTGTTGTGAGCAATTTTGTTGCCCTTTTCATTTCCTTTTTACGCACCCATCATTGAGTAAGCTATGTGGTTTGGATGGACATTTTAACATGCTTACAACTGCCTTACCTTAATGATTGATTCAAGGATGGAAACATAACCCAGAGCTAAACCAATTGACATTTGACATCACCACAGCCACAATGATTACTTCAATTACAGTGAAGCCCAGAATGTTTGGTCGATGGTTGGAGAATGAAAAGTTCTCTCTTACTTGAAAAAGAAGTCTGAAACTACAGCAACCTTTTTGCAAACAGAAGGCAAGCTAGCCTAACAATGAAGATGATGCTTGCCTGAAGTGAAGTGAGAGAATGACAAAAAAACAGAATGAGTGCTCTGGTCAAAATACTCCTGGAGCCTGAAACTCAACCTCTGCAATTTTCACTTACATGAGAGAAAAACATTGATTCTTTCATTTGTTTGTTGATTATGTCTTTTTAATAGAATATGATCATAGTATGAAGCCCTCAATATGCAATATAGTTATTATTGACTAAATATCCACATATTTTAAAAGAATGCAAACAATGATACAATATCCTCAACAATTGACTCAAATATATCAAAGATCACGGAGATGGTGCAGGACCTGGCAGCGTTTTGTTCTGTCATACCTAAGGTCAACACGGTTCAGGGTCGGCTTGACAACAAGTAAGAACTAGAACAACCCCAACCATAGAGAATTAAAATATCAACTTCTCTCTCAATTCGGGAATATTCCCTTACCTAGAATGATGTCCTTTCCTGTATTCCTTCTTTACCTGCTTTATGCATGCTCGTCTATTAAATCTCGTAGCTTTTGGGGAGCTATGAGTCAGAATCGAAGGCAACTAAAAACAAGAAGAAGACAGAATTAAGTACCCTAATTATGAATGATGGTGCCCTGGTGGCGCAGTGGTTAAGAGCTAGGGAAGCTAACCAAAAGGTCAGCAGTTCGAATCCACCAGCCACTTCTCGAAAACCCTGTGGGGTAGTTCTACTCTGTCCTATAGGGTCACTATGATTCGGAATTGATTTGATGGCAATGTGTAATTATGAATGAGTGAATAAATGGTGCTTGAGAGAGAAAATGCTTTCTGTCTGTGACAAAACACATCACTTTGTTACACAGAAAAGAAAGAAAAGGAAAGAAAAAGATACTTTGACTCATACCTCACATTATATTTAAAAAAAAAAAAAAACCTCAAAATAGACATATACCTAAAAAACAAACAAACAAACAAAAGTACTAGAATAAAACATAGAAAACTTTTGTGGCCTTCAGTGAGGCAATTTTTTTTATATATATAGACATCAAAAGCATGATCCATGAAAAAAAATTTGATAAATTTATCTTTATTAAAAGTATTGTTTTTTACAAATGAGACTAAAGAGGTACAATAGTCCACTGACAAGGTCCAGAAGACAGAAGGGGACAAGGAAGCCCCCTGGTGATAGGGAACACAAGGTGGAGTAAGGATATTCTTGATGTGCTGTGAGATTGTTAACCATTGTCATAGGGCAACATGTGTAGTAACTGTTAAATGAATAACTATTTTTTCTGTAAGCCTTCATCTTAAGTGAGAATAACAGCACAGTTGGAAGAGCGTAGTCAATGTCACTGAACTGTGAATGTAGAAATTTTTGAAACGGTGTATCTTTGGCCATCTGTAATTTTCATCAAAAAAAAAGGTTGAGAATTTAGAGGCTTAATACATTGTGGGGTTGTTAACCAATGTCAAAAAACAACATGTGTACTACTATTTCATGAGAAACTATTTGCTCTGTAAGCTTTCACCTGAAGTACAATAAAATATATATTGAAAAAAAAAAAAAAAAAAAAAAAAGTATTGTTTTTTATTTATAAGGAAATGTTAAGAGAATGTAAAGACAACTACAAATTGGAATAAAGTATTTGAAAATCACATATATGCTAGAATATTTGTATCGATAATATATGAAAAACTCTCAAAACTTAGTAATAAAAAAAATCAATAAAATAAATAGCTGAAATATTTGAATAGACACTTCACCAAAAAATATAGATGGCAAATAAAGACATAAAAAGATGTTCAATATCACTAGTCCCTGGGGAAATTTTAATTAACACCATCATGAGTTGTTATTGCACACCTATTAAGACAGAAATAATTAAAAAGACTGACAGTACCAAGTGTTGTTGAAGACATAGGGGAACTGGAATGTTCATACACTGAAGGTGGGAATATATGATAGTTCATCCACTTAGAGAATAGTTTGGCAATTTCTTAAAAAGGAAAACATACAACCTTCTATGCCCCAGCCTTTCTACCTGAATATATTAAAGAAAAATGAAAGAATAGTCCATATACAGACTCATCCATGAATTTCATAGCAGCTTTATTTGTAATAGCCAAAATTGGAAAAAAAGCCAAATGTCCAGCAACAGATGAAGGTTAAACAAACTGGCATATTCATACAATGAAATACTACTCAGAAATATAAAATAATGAACTTACATATAAAAATATGGATGAATCTCATAAGTATTATGATGAGCGAATGAAGCCAATAAAAAAGAATAAATAAAAGATGATCTTATTAATACAAAATAACTGAAAATGAAATTAATCTAATGACAAATCAGTGATTGCTTGGGGATAGTGGGGGTCAGGGAAGGGTGGTAAAGGTAGGGCCTGAGTTAGGGATTAAAAAGCAACTTGAGGGAAATTCTTTTGGGGGTGTTGCATATGTTCATTAACCTGACTGTGGTGATAGTTACATGGGTGGATGCATATGCCGACACTTACCAAATTGTACACCTTTAAATATGTACAGTTTGTTATTGTTTTTAGTTGCCAACCAGTAAGTTCCAACTCATAGCAACCCTATGTAAACAGAAGGAAACACTGCCTGATTCTGCGCCATCCTCACAATCTTTGCTATGTCTGAGACCATTGTTGCAGCCACTTGTGTCAGTCCATCACATTGAGGGTCTTCTCTTTTTCATTGTCCCTCTACTTTACCAAGCATGATGTCCTTCTCCAGGGACTGATTCCTCCTGATAACATGTCCAAAGTAAGAAAGTTGAAGTCTCACCATCCTCACGTCTAGGGAGCGTTCTGGTTGTACTTCTTCCAAGACAGATTTTTTTTTTTTCTGGCAGTCCATGGTATATTCAATATTCTTTGCCAAGAACATAATTCAAAGGCATCAATTTTTCTTCGGTATTCCTTGATCATTGTCCAGCGTTTGCATGCATGTGAGCAATTAAAAATACCATGGCTTGGATCAATAGCAGCTTAGTCCTCAAAGTGACATATTTGCTTTTTAACACTTAAAAGAGATCTTTTGCAGCAGATTTACTCAATGCAGTATGTCCATCATTGATTCCTTGACTGCTGCTTCCATGGGCGTTGATTGTGGATCCAAGTAAAATGAAATTCTTGACAACTTCAATCTTTTCTCCGTTTATGATGGTATTGCTTATTGTTCCAGTTGAGAGGATTTTTGTTTTCTTTTCATTGAGGTATAATCCATACTGAAGGCTGTAGTCTTTGATGTTCATCAGTAAGTGCTTCCAGTCCTCTGCTTTCAGCAACAAGGTTGTTTCGTCTGCATAATGCAGGTTGTTAATGAGTCTTCCTCCAATCCTGATATCAAGTTCTTATTCAAATAGTCCAGTTTCTCAGATTATTTGCTCAGTATACAGATTGAATAAGAAAGGGGAAAGGATACTAACTTGATGCATACCTTTCCTGATTTTAAACCACTCAGTATCCCCTTGTTCTGTTCGAATGACTGTTTCTTGTTCTATGTACAGGTTCTGCATAAGCACAATTAAGTGTTCAGTAACTCCCATTCTTCACAACGTTATCCATAATTTGGTAGGATACACACAGTCGAATGCCTTTGCATAGTCAATAAAACACAGGTAAACATTTTTCTGGTATTTTCTGCTTTCAGCCAAGATCCATCTGTCATCAGAAAAGATATCCCTTGTTCCAAGTCCTGTTCTGAATCCAGCTTGACTCTCTGGCAGTTCCCTGTTGATGTACTGCTGCAACATTTTTGATTTATCTTCAGTAAAATTTTACTTGTGAGTGATATTAATGATATTGTTCGATAATTTCCACATTCTGTTGGATCGCCTTTCTTTGGAATGAGCACAAATATGGATCTCTTCCAGTCATTTGGCCAGGCAGCTGTCTTCCAAATTTCTTCACATAGACAAATGTGGACCTCCAGCGCTGTATTCGTTTGTTGAAACATTTCAGTTGGTATTCCATCAACTCTTGGAGCCTTGTTTTTCACCAATACCTTCAGTACAGCTTGAAATTCTTCCTTTAATTCCATTGGTTCTTGATCATATAGTATGTCCTAAAATGGTTGAACATTGACCAATGCTTTTTGGTACAGTGATTCTTTGTATTCCTTCTGTCCTTTGATGTTTCATACGTCATTCAATATTTTGCCAGTAGAATCCTTCAATATTACAACTCGCGGCTTGAATTTTTTCTTCAGTTCTTTCAGCTTGAGAAATGATGACTATGTTCTTCCCTTTTGGTTTGCTAACTCCAGGTCTTTGCACATTTCATTATACTAGTTTGTCTTCTTGAGCTGTCCTTTGAAATCTTCTGCCCAGCTCTTTTACTTCATTATTTCATCCATTTGCTTTAGCTACTCGACATTCAAGGGCAATTTTCAGAGTCTCTTCTGACATCCATTTTGCTCTTTTCTTTCTTTCCTGTCTTTAAATGGCATTTTGTTTCTTCATTTATGATGTCCTTGATGTCATTCCATAACTTGCCTGGTCTTCGGTTATTAGTGTTCAATGCATCAAATCTATTTTTGAGATGGTCTCTAAATTTGGGTGGGATATAATCAAGGTCGTATTTTGGCTCTCGTGGACTTGTTCTAGTTTTCTCGGCTTTAACTTGAACTTGCATATGAGTAATTGATGGTCTGTTCTGCAGTCCTTTGTTGGCCTTATTCTGACTGATATTGAGCTTTTCCATCGTTTCTTTCCACAAATGTAGTCAATTTGATTCTTGTGTGTTCTATCTGGGAGGTCCACATGTATAGTCACCATTTATGTTGCTGAAAAACAGTATTTGCAATGAATTTTGGTCTTGCAAAATTCTATCATGAAATCTCCAGTGTTGTTTCTATCACCAAAGCCATATTTTCCAACTACTAATCCGTCTTTGTTTCCAACATTTGCATTCCAATCACCAGTAATTATCTATGCATCTTGATTGCATGTTTGATCAATTTTAGACTTCAGAAGTTTGTAAAAATCTTCGATTTCTTCATCTTTGGCATTATTGGTTGGTGTGTAAACTTGAATAACACTTGTATTAACTTGTCTTCCTGGTGTTCCTAGGCAAGTGGATATTATCCTATCACAGTGTTATATTTCAGGATAGATCTTAAAATGTTCTTTTTAACAATGAATGTTATGCTGTTCCTCTTCAATTTGTCATTCCCGGCATAGTAGACGATATGGTTGTCCAATTCAGAATTAAAGATCCAGTTTTTGTTGGCTATAAAACATTGTCTCACCTTATTTTTTCTTTAAGTATCTTTTTGTTTGGGATAAATTTGAATTCATTGTGATTTTTTACAGCTATGTGCAGGTATAATTAGATGTACAGTTTATTATATGTTAATTATACCTGTACATAGCTGTAAAAATTACAACGAATTCAAATCCATCTGAAACAGAAACATACTTAAAAAATAAGGCAAGGCAATGTTTTACAGCCAGCAAAACTGGACCTTTAAGTTTAAAGGGAACAGATAAACTATTATAAATATGGAAAAGCTCATGGGATATTCTTCTCATAAACACTTTCTTAGGAACCTATTAGAAAGCAAACCTCAGAACTATGGTCAAAGAAACATTAACTTAAAGAGTCCTACCCAGCATCCCTTGAGTCAATTCTGACTCATGGCAACCCTAAGTATTGTAGAATAAAACTGTCCTCTACAGGGTCTTCAGGGCTGTGACCTTTAGGAAGAAGATAGTCCGGCCTTTCTTCCGAGACACTTCTGGTTAGGCTTGTACCACCAATCTTTCTGTTGGTAGTCAAGAACTTAACCATTTGCACCACCCAGGGACTCCTAAAGACTCATACCCAACCCAAATCTGTTGCTGTCAAGTTGATTCCAACTCATAGCAACCCTATAGAACAGAGTAGAACTGGCCCCATATGGTTTCCAAGGTTATGAATCTTTATGGAAGCAGGCTGCCACATCTTTCTCCTGGGGAGCCACTGGTGTGTTCAAACCACCGACCTTTTGATTAGCAGTTGAGCACTGAACCACTGCAGCACAAGGGCTCCTTTAAAGATTCACAGAGAGCATTAAATTCATAGTTTTTTGTAGAAATATGATTGAATGAAAGGTAAAAGGGTGATATTACAGTATGTAATGGATTTATGATCTGACAATGTAGGAATACTACAAACACAAAAAACAGGAGAAAAATGGAAATAGCACATGCCAAAAAATGTTTTCTTCAATTCATTTTCAGTAGCATAATTGATGGTATTAGTATTGCCAATTCTGAGACTATTTCATGTGTTATCTTTAATACAGCAAGTAAGTAATTATGATTTGCTTTAGCTTTATCATCCCCTGTATGCCTGAGAAACAGAATTCTCGGTGTAGAAGAAAGGAGATACTAATATAATACAGAAAATGCTAAGTAAAATTCTATACCTTGAATTTTAATTGGAAATATAAAATGCTCAAGGTATTTTATCATGCATATATGTGGGTATACACATTTCCTAGCTCTGTCCACTGTAAAAATCTAAAAACAATGATCTACCTAGTAACAACTGGCATTCCTAGCACCAAGATTGTGGTCTTAAAATACCGTTTTACATTAAAAGGAACGAGGACTTTTTAGAGGAATGGTTTATTACTGGTCTAGGGCAAAAAAATGTACAAGATGAGCCTGGAACATCTTATCATAACAGATAGCAAGGAAGTGACCAAAGATTGCTAAGATCATGTCAGAACACTCAGGATCCAATTTGACAAGGTTCCTACCGGTCAACTCTAAGCTTCAGTAAGGGTAAAAATGGCAACAGATAAAAATCCAAAAGTTTAAGTCTGTGAGTTTATAATAATATAAAAAAAATTTCAAATTGGTCATCTTCAAAGGATGTCAGAGAACTAATCACCTTAAAAACTGGGTAAAAAGGCACAAAGTAGGCATGTATCTTATATTTCCTATATGAGTGACACTATTGGGAATGAAATAGTACATGAAATGAAGTATCTCCTTATAAAATCCTAGCTAATATCTGAAAATAAAATGACAGATTTAGAGTATCACCATTTTTCAACCTAATAAGTTATTGAGCATCAAAAGCTACTAACATTGCCAAGAGAAAGAGAGACAGACAAAGACACACACACACACACACACACACACACACACACACACACACACACACACAGAGAGAGAGAGAGAGAACCTGATATTAGTGAGCAAAAGAGAGAGAAAGAAATTATGTTTTGATGAAAGAACATAATACCAGCCCTGGTGACACAGTGGTTAAAAGCTTGGCTGGTTAACAGCTGAGCCCGTAACTGAAAGGTCATCAGTTTGACTCCACCAGAAACCCCATGGGGCAGTTCTACTCTGTCCTATAGGGTTGCTATGGGTCAGAACCGACTCAACAGCACCTAATAACAACAACAGCAACATCTTAAAATAATTCACTAAGACATACTTTATTTTGTATGTTTTCTGTTATCTATGTTTTACCTCACAATAAAATGTTTAAAAATAACAAAACATGAAATTTGACCAAAATAAGCACCATTTTGGGGGAACAATTGCTCTCTACTCACTGTTCCAACAACTTATTAAAGAAAACAAGGCTTACATGAAGCTATACATTCAGTAAGAGGAATAACTAAGATGGGACAAATTTTTTGTTTCCAAAAGTATATACTCTCAGCAATTTTGATCCTTCAGGTCTTTGATTTCCTCCTTCTTTCATACCAGCAGGATGTTCCAGCAGATAGTTTAACATCAGGAATTTTGCTTCAAATATTCTAGTTCTGTTCCCAGAATTTAAATTGGACCTCACATTCTTCAAATTTTTGATTATATTCTTTGCCCCTTATTAACTTCCCCAGTAAGAAGCAAACATTAAAAATAAATAAATACATAATATATATATACAAATAGATACATACATAGTTGGATGGATGGATGGATGGATGATTGGACGGATGGATGGACAGACATAGATAGATAGACAGACACATAGCTCTCTCAATGGTTTACAGTACAGCATAGGTCCACTGCAGGTCAGCTCATCTGTGTCAGGGATCCCAGTGTCTTATTCATTTCAGCATCTAGACTGAAGGAGAAGCCCTTATTAGGGAGGTACTAGCCTCATGGCATAGGAAACCTGGTGGTGCTGTGGTTAAGTGCTTGGCTGCTAACCAAAAGATTGGTGGTTCACACCCACCCAGCAGCTCCACTGTAGAAAGACCTATCAATCTGCTTCCATAAAGATTATAGCCTAGAAAACCCTATACAGCAGTTGTACATATAACAGGGAGCTGCTGTGAGTCAAGATAGACCTCATGGCACACAACAACAAGAAAGTCTCATGGCAAAAGGCAAAGAACAATGACAGTCATGTGATGACTCAAAGTTTCTAATCTGAATCTCCATGTATCAATTCTCAATTCATTGACCAATGCTAGTCAAATGTCCAAGCCTGGAACCAATGATGTGGGAACTGTAAATACCTTACAAGAAAGACAAATAATAATTTGAAACAAACACAATCAATTGCAAATAGAATGAAGTAATACTAACAAGAAATGGTGGTTACCCAAACTAAGAGAGTAGTAGTGGAATTGGAGAGAAGTAGCTAGCATCTAGATACATTAAATAGGTATAAAAGTGGCAAATAATGGAGGAAGAGGAAGACCAGGAAAGAGCAGATACTGCCCAGTGAGAAAGAGGAAACAAGATATTTATTGGGATAAATTGTTTCCCTTCCAAAGTTCATGTCCACCCAGAACATCAGAATGTGGCCGTATTTTGAAATAGATTCTTTGAGATCTAATTAGGAAAGGATTTCAAGATGAAATCATCCTGGATTTAGGGTGTGCCCTAAAACCAATGACTAGTGTTCTTATTAGAAGAAGAGAGAACTCAGAGACAAGGGAAGAGGACTATATGAAGATGGAGACAGAGATTAGGGTTATGCTGCCTTAAACCAAGGAATGCTTAGAGCCAATAGAAGCCAGAAGAGGCAAGGAAGGATTCTCCCCTAGAGCCTTCAAATGAGACATAGCCCTGCTGACACCTTGATTTCAGACTTCTAGCTGCAGACAGACATCATGCTTGGTAATGTAGAGGGTCAGAGAAAAAAGAGGAAGACCTTCAATGAGATGGACTGACACAGTGGCTGCAACAATGGGCTCAAGCAAGGCCATGATCATGAGGATGGCGCAAGACTGGGCAGTGGTTTGTTCTGTTGTACATAGGGTCACTACGAGTCGGAACCGACTTGATGGCACCTAACAACAACAACAGCTCCAGAACTGTAAAAGAAAAAATGATTGTTGTTTTAAGCCACCAAGTTGGTGGTACTTTGTTACAGCAGCCTAAGAAACTAACACAAGGTAGTTACAACACAAGGTATAACAACAATTTCTGATGATCTATACCCTACTAGTCCCTTAATGGTGCAAAGAGTTAACATGCTCAGCTGCTAACAGAAATGTTGGAGGTTTGAGTCCACCCAGAGGCAACTCAGAAGAAACACCTGGTAATCTGCTTCTGAAAAATTAGCCAAAGAAAACCTATGGAGCACAGTTCTACTCTGACACACATGGGGTCACCATGAGTTGGCACTGATGAGAGAGTAACTGTTTTTTGGTTGTTACACTCTACTATGCACTATGTTCTGTTCTTTCATTAAAAAAAAAAAAGTCCTTTTACTTTGTATGTTAGTCTTGCAAAGTAGACATTAGTATGCCCATAATTACAGAAAAAGAATGATTCTGTGAGGAAGAATGATTCAGTGAGTATGTAATTTGTTCAAGGCCGTATACCTGATACAGGCTGAAGTGGGAATTCAAATCTATTTGTCTTGACCCTCATTTTCAGTACATGGGTGTTACAGTGAATCTTCACTCCCAAGAATTTGAAAAGAAGTGCAATGTCTGAAGATTAAATTTTATGATGGACAGAGTGTATATTGTATATATATATATATAGAGAGAGAGAGAGATGGACAGAATGTGTGTGTGTGTCACTGTTACCACAAAGATGGATTTTCTGGTCAGCAAAATACACTGTCAATGTTGTATGTTGATATCTGGACTGAGCAGGGTGTCAGGATTATTGTAACTATAGTTGCCGATGCCAGGCTGGGAGCACCATTTTCAGAAATGGTTCTGGGTGAAATTAATTATCACAAGCATATGATGGTAATTTCAGCAGCTACTGTGGAAGTTTTTAAAGGTCACAACATAATTTAAGAATATAATTTCATTATGGGGCAATATTTAAGCCTGATGTTTATTGAACAAATATATAAGATTCCTTTCTTCTTTCGACTCTACACATTTTCATTGGTAACATTTTCAGGCCAATGAATTGCATTGATCTTTTTTTTAAATAGCAGAATTTAGGATCAATAGAAATTCCAAACTTAGATTTAAATGTATTTTAAATGAGAGTGTCTTTTGAGTAGAAGATATGTTATGTGAGCTGCTAGTTGGGTAAGGAATGAGGAATAAAGGACATAGTTCTAAAATCAATATAAAATTAAATATATTATCAATCAGAATCTTAATATTACGTAGTTTGTTCTATTGTACTTTATTTTTACATTTGAAAAACATTATTTAAATGGATATTTTTGAATATAAATTAAATGAAGATTTAGATATAAGCTACTTAAAAATTTGGAAGGTTCATGGTGTCTTTGGGTCTTTTACTGTGTGGAGACTTCCCCTTTGACATTTAAAGAGAAGCAAGTTGACTCACTAATAGGATCACCAGTTCTGGTGTTCCATCGTGGTTTTGGAGGTTACAAGGTTACAGAATTCGATTTCCTTGATGTCAGTCTCAGTCTATCAATCCCCACATGGACTAACTCATAGTTATGCTGTTCCACACTTTCTTGTTTTTCTTTTGCCTTTTTACTTTCTGGGAGGGAAGAAGAGATATGCTACTTACATGAGTTGGCTTCATAATTTTTTTGATGTTTATGTTAGCCAGAATGGGAATCACTTTCGTATTTCTATAATATTTATAAAAGAATAGAAGTAAGTAAGAAAGCATCACAGATTTTACTTTATATGTTTTACCCTATGTGCTAGCATTTGAACATTTTTTTCAGATTTTGAATAGCTTTATCTAGATAATCAATTACACATTTAGTCATAAGAGTACATTAATAATATCTGTTTATAAGTTTACTCCTTAATTTTACTGGATTTTATCTACTGCATTAAAAATATTTAATAGTTGTCTATTATATGCATCACGCTGCAGCTAAGTGCAGTTTAAAAACCAAGGTACACAAGCAATGTACATAGGAGCAATTAATTTCAGCTTAGAGATCATGGAATGCTAGAAGGGGAAGACAAATCTCTTGTTAAAAGATACATAGGGTTTCAATACATAAAAAACAGGCAATGGGAACAGCAGGAGGTTATACATAGAGAATAGTAAGCAGCATCTTTGAGGACTTGTCCTTAGTCTGGTGGTTAGAGCATAGGATATTAGGCTGGTGGCAGGAGTAGAGATATAACGAAGTTCACAGAAAAAAGGGCCAATGGCTGAGGCTAAACTTGGGTGCATTTGTTATTGGCAGAAAATTCAACTCTTTGTCTTTCCCCTAAACAGAACTATATAGTGATACTTGTCATTGATACATTCATTCAACAAATGTTTCCTAAAAGCCTGTATGTGTAAGGTATTGAGCTTGTTCAAAGAATAAATCAAGCATTCCAAGACATATACATCTCAGGAAAACTGTATTTAAAATGTCTTTAAAAAATCTCTATTGACACCTTCTTTCATTTAATATATGAAATTGTTTTGTTTGATTTTCATTTTCAGTTTTTAAACTCGTAACATGTATCAAGGTCTTTTTTTTTTTTTTTTCTTTATCAAGTGTTGCGAGATAATGAATTGATTTCAGATATTATGGGTTTGGGAAACTTCATTCTAAACTGTAATGTTTTGCTGACATGGTTAAGTGATTTACAGAGTAGGTGTGTCTCAAATCCTTCTTATTTTTCATCTATCCTCCCATCTCTGAGGTCAGCTGGCTGACTGTGTGATTGAAATCAAAGAAACCTCAGCTAATATATAATTGGAGGCAGGTGTTTTAGTTAACCCTGGATGATTCAATCTTATAAGACTTGGTTAGATGACAATCACTGAACCATGAAATTCCATGTATCTCTGTGGCTAGTGTTTTATATAAAATCACTGAGCAGAGTTTCATTATAGTAAGAGCCACCCTGTGAGATGTATCAGAAAAATAACTTGGTGGACCATAGAAAGGCAACTTTTATAAAAATAAACTCATTTATATTCATTCCAGTTTCTGCTATCATGTTAATAACTATTTTAATTTACAGAAACAAAAATTAGAACCAAACAGCCCTTTAAATCACGTGCACGAAATTTAAAGGCCTAAAAAATAATTATCTAATTAGAAAATGATATGATGTAGGTAAAAAATAGGCCCACCCATACTGTAAGGCTCTGTATTTTTAAATCATTTGATAACAGATGTGAAACAATATTAATTAAAAGAGCAGGGTATTGGGAAAGACTGAAGTGATATTTTGGATGAATATGGTTTAAGATGGAACTCAGGGTACAAAGAAAAATTCTCTTTCTCTTCCCTGATGTACAGACTGAGAGAATAATTGAATATTAATTTTGGGAAAAGTATGACCATGCTTTTTTAATGATAGATAGATAAAATAAAGATGAAATAAGGGAAGGAGGGAGGGAGGGAGGGAAGGAGGGAAAGAAGAAAGGAAACTGAAAATTTATTACCTAGGGAACTTGAGACGTGAACATCTTTACCTTTTTCCCTAGGGTGTAATAATAGGATGAAAAAATAATGCAAAAATATGTCAGGGTTGATTGGTAGTATATACAAAAATACCAGAAGAATTTATAATGAGGCTGAGAATATGGAGCTAATGAAAAAGTATTCCAACAAGCAAAAAAAAAGAAAGATTGGTGTGGGAAACTAGAGATGAAGTAAGGAGTAGTCAGTGAGGAGATCAGACAATTTCTCTAACCCTCCAGGACCTGAACACACAAAGGAACCCAATTAGAAACAAACTAGCTAGAAGAAATATTTCATAGTAAATTGGGGATTATCTGTTTGCCTAAAGGGAATGAAATCAGAGCATTTGAGCCTCTTCGTTTCAGAACTACTTGCTTTATTATTTTTTTTTAAGTTTGACACAAATGTTCTTGCTTTTCACTCATAAAATTAAAAGAAAAATAATGTATAAAACAAATCAACAACTAACCAAACTTTCTCATTTCCGGAGAGGTATCATTTTTAATTGAATCATGCATGCAAGGATTTTTGAAAAGTATTTGCCCAGTCTTTCATCTTTTGTTGCTCATGCTGGGTCAGTATGTGTCCTCTGTGTACTCATGGATTTTCTGGCGATTTTCTGTCTGGTGGTTTAACCTAGACCCTCTCCAGCTATAGGTAACATAGGCATGTAATGGAAACCTGGTGGCGTAGTGGTTACGAGCTACGGTTACTAACCAAAACATCAGCAGTTCCAATCCACCAGGCCCTCCTTGGAACTCTATCGGGCAGTTCTACTCTGTCCTATAGGGTCACTATGAGTCAAGATTGGCTTGACGGCAATGGGTTTTGTTTTGTTTTGTTTTGTTAGTTTTATACATGTAATAGGAACCCTGGTGGGTGCAGTAGTTAAGAGCTAGGTTGCTAACTGAAAGGTCGGAGATTTGAACCCACCAGCTGTTCCATTGGATAAAGATGTGGCAGTCTGCTTCCGTAAAGATTTGCAGCCTTGGAAACAATATGGGACAGTTCTACTCTGTCCTATAGAGTCACTATGAGTCAGAATTGACTGGACGACAATTTTTTTTTAATACATATAATATGATAGCTTTAATTTGAAAGACTATAGATGAACAACCCAGGATTATTTGTGGATGCTTGAATACATTAATTGGGAACAAAACAAAACAAAAAAACAAAATAAAATAAAAAATAGCACAAAAATGGGCAATAGTTAGGGTTAAGTTGCTTCTGTTCCAGTATCTTTTGCCATATTATTTCTGACTTCTGGTCATTCACTAGGTAAGCCTAGAGGGAAACAAATAATCGCATCAGTGTGTAATAACTTTGAAATGTTCATATTCTCATGAAATGTTTCTCCATGAATAAGAGCAGTGTGATTCTCCTCTCCACTCAAAGAAATATTTTTTTTATTTTCTGTATCGCAATATATAGCAAAAGAGGAAGCTTTTGATGACCACGTATTCTGGAGCCAATGGTTCTCCATGATACCCAAGGCACACATACTGTTTAGACCTTTCATAACTACTTCAGATATTCTGAATCTGAGATTGACATCTCTCTTTTGAAGATTCCAAGCTGCTTACCTTTTCACACACCAGAGGGCGATCTAGGCAGGATTTAGAGGATTAGCTGCCATGTCTAAAACAATAGGCTGGGCAAATTTATTTGTTCATTCCACAAATATTTATTGAGCACCTGGTTCTTGGCTGGGTGCTTAGGGACAAAACCCCAAATCTATGCATTCTCCATCCTCAAGGAAATCACAAGTAAGCAAATAATTTCAATGGAATGTGATAAAGGCATAATGAATGAAGCATGAGAGAGAGGCTCCTAAGTAGTTTGGGATGAAAGGAGGAGGTCAGAGAATGGTTCCTAAAAAAAAAGTCGATTTTTAACTGAGTCTGAGAAAGCAAATAGAAAATTGAAATTAATTGCTTGAAGGTGAGTTTCTTGGGGAGTGGGGTGAGAATTTAAGTTTCAAAAGGCATTTTTGGAAGGAGCATCTTTCACTCATTGTTTCATTTGGCAAATATATATTGAACAACTATTATGTTGTTTGCTGGACTCTGGGGATACAACAGTGAACACCACAAACACATGTTTAAACCTTCCTTATTGTGGGGAGACAGACAATAAGCAACTACTTACAATAATAAGCAACACTGATGAAGTGCATACTATGTGCCAGGCACTGCAACTCTCTGAGGAAGTTTCTATTATTATCCTTCTTTAGAGATAAGTAAACTGAGCACAGTGATGTGTAACTAGTACAGTGGAAGGCTGGGGCTCAAAACTAGGAAGTCTGGCTTTGGAGTCTCTCTACTCAAATACCATATTATCTATCAAAGTAAGTAAGTGAATATGTAACATCACTTTGTTGTTGTTGTTAGGTGCCATTGAGTAGATTCCAACTCATAGTGACCTCCCGTGAGAAACTAGAACTACCCTATAGGGTTTTCTTGGCTGTAATCTTTAAAAGAAGCAAATAGCCAGGGAGTGCTAAGTTATATGAGAAGAAAAAAAAATCTGTAAGCAGACAGGATGTTTGAGAGGAAGGTGTTATTTTAGATCTGGGGTGAGTTCAAGGGATTTGGGGCTGATCAAGGAAAAATATATGACCATGAGATTGCAGTGTTGCAAAATAAGCTATTTATTGGGGCGGGTGTGTTGACAGGTGTTGCATGCTGGGGGCAGTCCCACACAGCAGGAAGGCAAGAAAGAGGGAAAGCAGAGTGAGGAGGGGGGATGCTTATGTACCTAGGCAACATCCCTCAGCAGTAAGATGGGGAGTCCTTGGTCAAAGAACACTGAAGAGCCACAAAAGCAAGGGATCTCTATAGCTACAGGATTTATCTTATCTATGGCTAGCAGATGTTGGGCACAGTTTTGCAGAACATGCAAAGAAGGCAAGCTCTAAATGGCTACAAAATCTGCTTATTTGGGTTGTTTTAAAAGTAATTGGATGTGTGAATTGTGAGTTTGACACTGGTAGGCTTAATAGGTTGATGGGATCCATCTTGCTAGGAGTAAATAAACAATCTAGGGGCTAATACACGAAGGCCATGGTTGGCTAATTTATGTAACAGGATCACAGAGCAGACATTGTCAGTTGCCACATACCCCTTGGGTCTTACCAATACAATAGGCTCAGGCCAACCTCCAAAGTACCCAGAGGTCTTTGTTTATGGGCTTTGTCTGGAGCCAAAGGAAGGCTGCTCTGGCCTAGAACATGGCAGAAATAATGTGAAGAGGAATTAATAACACCCAGAGCTGCAGTTAACCAATGATTTTTCAGAACTTAGCCTACTGATGATCCAAGACTCCATTGTCCATGGGAAGGATAATTCCAAATCCTGTTCTATTTTCCAGAGTTTTTCTGAAGAATTAAACTGCATTGTTCCCAGTGGTGGAAGCTTAATCATACCATCTTTATAGACTCTGTTGCTTTCCCTGTCTCAAATTCTCACTCCTCTACTAGTATTTCCTTTCATTTCCCAAGTAAATTATTTAAACTTGAATCTTTGTCTTCCTTTGGGGGAACCTAAACTAAGAGAGACTGGATGGCCAGAAAATGCATCTCTGAGGTAAATTTAGGGGAGAAAATTCTAGGTAAAAGACACTACACATACCAAGGACCTAAGAAAGGCACTAGAAATGCCAGTGTGGCTGACGACAGTGGAGTGAGGATAGAGAGTAATGAGAAATGATCTCGGAAGGTAAGGCAGAGATGAGGTATAAAAGGTCTTTTTAGGTGACAGCAGGTAGTTTGGAAAAGTGAAAACAATACAGCATTGCTCTATATAAGGCAGAAAAAAAAAAAAGAACTATTGAAACCTTAGCTCTAAAAGAAGACTTCAGAGAGCTAATCTAACCCTTTCTTTTTATAAATGAGGAAAATTACGTCTAACTGGTTTAAATGACTTGCCCCAGGTCATATTGGTCTGCACAGGAAAAGACAGGTTTTTCACTCAAATAGAAATCCTAAATTTGTCTGATTCCCAGCCCATACCTAAGATAGTCATGATCATCTTAGAAGTCTTGCACCACAAAGGTAAATACAATGAATAAAAGAGAAAAAATAATATCAAGAGTGTCTCATTAGAACGAACCAGCAGCATGTATTTTTGTGTTGTTTTGTTTTAACCACTATTTCTTCAAGTGCATTGCTTCCAACTCCTACCATATAAGGTACAGTAGCTTGTTCCACTTACCCCAGTGAAGGTTAAGCAGTCAGAGTCACAGGTGCTATGTATCTTACTGAATTCCAGATGGGCACAGTCAAGGCAGATCAAAAGCCAGGCCAAATTTCACACGGGCTTCTGGGTACAAGAATTTCTGCTCTGCAGGGCCACCATTCCAAACCCTGTCATTAATGTGGAGTCTAACACCTGCGATAAATGGGCACTTAATGTTACTAGGTAACCCAACCATTAGCTTAAAACAGTCTACCCAATTAATAAGAATAAATGTCTGTGCAACTCTCTTTTCCAGAACCATGCAAAAGCATGGTGAATTTATTTGGTATGTTTGCTGTTTACTGAATAAGACAAGATGAATTCTAGTAATTCCAAAGGGAGGGATTGAATCATTTATTAAGTATAGTCGTGGACAGGTGTCTCAAATGTCAATTCTAGGATTTAATCTAAACTAATCTTCAGAGAAGTTAGATTTAATGGAAATGAGAACCCAGAGGGATTCAAAGCGGAGGTAGCTGGATGCTTAAATCTCAAACGCTGCTGTTTATGACAATCTTTTAAATAAACTCTCTACTTGGCTGTTATCCTCCTGTGTGTTATGAGGTAGAAAGTGTTTGGAAAACTGACATTGGCTCATAGGTAGCAGGATTTACGCAAAACTAGTTGTTTTCTCTTTATTCTCAACTCTGGTGCATAGCTGTTGTTGTGTGCTGTCAAGTTGATTCTGACTCATAATGACCCTGTGTGACAGCGTAGAACTGCCCCATAGGGTTTCCTAGGCTGTAATCTTTACAGGAATAGATTGCCAGGTCTTTTCTCCCACAGAGTCAGTTAGCAGCCCAGGGCTTCTCAGTATATAGTTTCTATTTGCAAATAAATCCACTTGGTCATATCTGAGATGAGAATATGGAACTTTTGGGCTCTATAGGGGCCCTTGCAGAGATAGTACATATAAGATGTACTTGCAACCTGCTATACTATGTCATATTTCCTAATCACAGAATATGAAGTCAGAAGATGGAGTTTGAAGTTGATTTAAAAAAAAAAAAAAAAAAAACCTGTCTAAATAACCACCATGCATCATATCTAAATATTGACAGGTCAAAATAAAGTGAGTTATCTTTCACTGAAGGAGACCCTCGGTAGCACACATGGTTAAGTACTTGACTACTAGCTGGAAGGTTGGTGATTTGAACCCAGTCAGAAGCACCTCAGAAGACAGGCCTGGAAATCTGCTTCTGAAATATAACAGCCTTGAAAACCTAGAACAGTTCTGCCCCGCACACATGGGGTTTTCATGAGTTGGAATTGACTCGATGGCAACTCACAACAACAACAACATCCACCACTGAATACAGTTTGTAAAATGTATTGGCAAGACCATATTTGGAAAATGACTGTGATGTTTGTCTTGGGTAACCTTTCACTCTTCTTCAAAGCACTGTGTTTCCTACCAAACAAAGAGATTTTACTTGTGATTTAACATGTTCTGCTCATTAAGCATATATATATATACACACACACACTAATTAAAAAACTTGGCTTCAATAGCACAAAATTAAATTGAAAACTGTACAAACAGATGTTGGAAAAGTAGAAAGGATCCATGATGTAGTCTGTGACTTTATTAATCCAAATTATTTTCCCAGAGATGCTATTTGAGAGCTCTTGCTGGCAGCTCTTATAGCATTAAAAATGTCTTCATAGCATATTTACTTTTTAATACTAGAAAAAAATAGCTGGCACAAAAAGATCTGCTACTAATGCCTTGTTCTGCGCTATGAAATCCAAAGATGACTTAAAGAAAACTAGTCATCCCCAAGCAGTTCAAGTTTAAGCAGAAAGACTGTAGCTTAAAAAAGTGTCTACCAAGAAACAAAATAGTTCAGATGAGGAAAAGGATTGAGATTGAAAGCACATAAAATAAAACGGTGAAGTCTATGAAGTTACCAGATAAATCTTCTTAGACTCTGCAGAAATTGGCAAAGAATTTTCCTTTCTTTCTCACCTCCTTCCTTCTCGCTTCGTCTCATCCTTCCTTCCTCTTCTCTTCTTTCCCCTTCCTTCCTCCTTTCCTTCCTTTCATTTCTCCTTTATTTCTTTCCCCCTTTCCTCCTTTGTTTCCTTCCTTCTCTCTCTGTCTTTCTTTCCTGCAAAACTACTTCCTTCAAAACACAACTGGAATTCAAGTAAGAAAATATCTATTGCCAATGATTCTTAATGGAAGGCAGTGCCACTACTCAAGGAACGTTTGGAAGGTGGAAGGATGTGGGCTTTGGGGTAATGGAAATGACTGGGGGGATGTGGTAACACTGGCATTTTGGTGCAGGGTCATGAATGCTAAAAGTCCTGTAATAGGAGGAACAGTCTCAAGCAACAAAAAATCGTCTCACCCATAATTCCAAAAATGTCCCCACCTCTTACTCTCATTGAAAGCAAAACAAAACAAAAACAAAAACAGGCATTGGATTGTTCCAAATCTTCTTGAATACCTATCCAACAGTCATTACTTTCTTCAAAATTATGCTGACATGATTTTCATTGCATTCAGATAGCAGTTAGATGCCCATGATGTTAGGTAATGTTGACCCCTCCCCAGCTGCAGTAGATAAACCACGGTTGCTTTACCCCAGTCACAGTAATGCACACTCCACTCTGCTAGTAATTGGGTTTAGACATGGGGCTCCTACTCTTTCCTGGCCCAACGGATTTAAGGGAAAGCCTACTTAACAGCTCCTTGGGAAGGTTTTCCTCCATGATAAAAAGAGCATGGAGACATCTCTTCCCATTCCTTTCTTCTGTGATTTGGACATTATCATGTGAGAATTTCATGCTTAGAACTGCTGCAGACATTTCTCAACTCTGAGAGAAAATCCAAGAGAATCCCAGAGAAACCGAACCAGGGCCTGACATTACTGAGGCCCTGCGTTTATATCAAGACTTGTCTGCCTTTGGGATTCCCTTGTATGAGACTATCCTTACTAGTTAGACCACTTTTAGTTACGCAGTCTCTTAGTTACATTCAAAAGCATCATAGATGCTATATGGGAACTATCATTTTCATTCGCCTAAGGCCAAAGAGGCACTTATCAGGGGCATAGCCCAGACAGAGATTCACCTTTCAGCTCAACAATTTGGAACAGGACTTCATAGAATTTTTAATTACCCACATCCAAGTTCACGTTCAAAAGAAAATGTATTTCAATCATCTCAACATTGGGGAAAAAACGTACTTAATATCATAATAAAATGATTTGGTAGCTTTTATGACTAGGAAAATACAAGGTACAAAATATATTACTTGCTTTAGCAAACAAAGGTCTCACTTTTGAAAACAAAGTTCTTACATTAAGGAACCTGTGTCCTTCCAAGGGCATAAATTAGTAGAAAAGTTATTATTTCTATAATTTTTATGAAGAGCAACTTTGAAGGAGCATATTATAAAAAGATAAATTTTCTTTCTAAAAGATCTTCTAATTCTTACTTTCATTTTATACTAAAGTAATTGAGATTACTGGAATACATTTTTATAGCTAATATATTTAGAGATAAGACAATAAGTAATTGGAAGGCTTCTAAGTTTAGTTATTTGAAAATGTGTGGGGAAGAGCAAGTAGAGGCGTGGAGGAAGGATGGTATCATTTCCCATAAAAGAAATTGTAAAAGAATTTTGATTTGTATTTAAAATCATTTTGTTCCAGTGTTCCTACCAAAATGAATATTTTCTCTCTTTAACTAGGATGACATTTTAATATGTTGATTATTTAAATCCAATTATCTATTCAATAGATTACATTTATAGAAGTAAGCTAAAAAGTCTATATTATACCCATCAATCCAATAGAGGAAAAATTAGTAAAAAGATAGTGGAGTTTGGGAAAAAGAATGAATTGGGCTAGGTTGGTTGGAGATTATCAATCCCTCATCTTTATTAAAAACCGAGTTTGAAATGTATTTGAATTAGTATAGTCTTCTGTCCTTTTCAAACGTCACTTCTTTCCATGAGACTTGGCATCGTGTGTTTTCTCAATGCTATTGGAGCTTTTGGGGGCATTTGGGTGTGGGAGGGACAATCAGCATTTGCAGCAGAATCTTCATCTCAGTGACTTTTCCAGTGCCATCTGGATTCCAGCATATTCTCTACATGTCTATTCGGAAGGAGAATTGGATTTAAAAAACTAGATAAAAGGATGTAAACATGCAAGGAACAGGAAGCACACTCTTGTTCAACTCCCCCAGTCAGCTGCTTCCTGATGAAAATACTAATATATGGCAACTGGCCTGTGAAGTCCGTGCCGAGGTATGAGAGTTTGTCATGATCTAACGAGTGTATCATTTCTGCCTCCTCCTGTCAGCAGTAACTGAGCAATCCAGCCTGGCAATTGGGAGAACAAATTTTCTTTGTCCTGCACATGCTGTATTTATCCTTCATGAATATCCACAAAACTCAGCAGGGATTTGGCTGAAAGAGTGGGATCACTCTTTGCAGAAAAACTGGTAATAAATCTGGGAGGCTTTGTACAAGATCTGAAAGCTGCCTTCAGAATTTGCCGGAGGAGGCATGTATAGCCAGGAGTAAGGAGATTATGTAAACTACAGAGAACTGAGGGAGCTTGGCAAGGAAAGGCCCAAGTAAGAATGCCCTCTGACTATTCCCTTAGCAAGATGGAGTTAGAGCTTCAGAGCATGGTCTGGATGTGTCACCTTTTCCTTCCGCCACCAGAAGTCTAATACAATAGAAGGTTTGTGTGCTCTTTGTTTTCCCTTGAAAACATGGTAGATATTTAAAGGAGTTTTTCTATTTCTTACCTGGATAGCATGCTCGAAAGACCAATTTTTATTTTGTACATTTACCTTAAGGATTGCTCCATGATACAGACATGCAAAGTCCTATAATCATCCCTTTATTGTTCTCTCAATATGCTGAAAAATCTCCTTTGGAAATGGGTTCTCAGAGTGTGTTTGGAGGAATGTCTTTTTTTGATATCACCTGAGAATCCTGGCTACCAACGTCTTCCCTCTCATTACAGAGAATTGGAATCCTCTGGTGTAGGGCCCAGAAATCTGCTCTTTTAACAAATTCTCTGGGATTCTAATACACTCTAATGCCTGAGCACCACTGTTTTAGGAAGTAAGGAAGACAGTAAATTGAGAAAGAGGAGACAAGGTGACTGCTGCTGGGAAAATAAACCAAACAGTAGATTTTTTTTCCCCTGTTGTTTGGCATAGCCTGAATATCCCTAAATACATACTGTGTTTGCTTTTTAGAATGCCACTTTAGTGATAATATATATTCATGAAGATTTTTCTTAACAAACCTCAATTTCATAAATAGGAATGAAAAGTCCCTAAATCTAATTTGGCTGAATCTGAAAAACAGAACATGAAATTGCATAGGGAACATCTTTCTGCATAACCTTACAAAGAGAATCACTGTGTTCTATTTACTTTCTTCTTTATGAAACGCCTTTTCTAATATTGCATTCTTGTAAACCATAGATCAAGAAATCGAACCATGCCCTCAGGGAGTGAGGCAAGCTAGGCCAAGATGTTCTCAAATAAAATATATTAATACAATAATTATAAAGGTGCTTTGATGAGAAGAAATACATCGGGGATTTTTTGAGTGGGTAGACCTCAATAACTTTTATTAAGTTAGTAGAAGAAATATTTACTAGTAACTATAATGTTTACTCTCAAGAACATATTCCTCTTCATGGATTTTCCAGGAACTATATCAGACTAATCAGACTTTTTATCTCTTCTGAGGAAACATAATTTTTGGCTATAACAAACATGGAAATGAATACAATAGTACAGAAATGAGATTTTGGCAAACTGAAGAAGGTTTTCTCCACTTCAATTTCAGGATAAGAAAAATTTAAGATCCTCAGTTTTGCACTGAGGATGTTGATGTACCTGATAGATCCAATCTACCAGAAATAAGGCATCTGCAGAAATTCCATTACTCATTGGCTAAGACAACCTTGATTTCTCTTTGGGAGAATCTCAAGTGCAGCAATGTTTCAGCTCAAAAATGATAGGGGATATATATCATTAGATTAATTAGATAACTAGAAAAATTCACAGCTGTACTCTTTCACACATATTCAGTGTCTCTGTGTTAATGAGGCCGACCATAAACTTTCCAAGAATGAAATTTACGGAAGCATTCATTTATCTGAGATTTATTGTGAAGGCTGATAAAAAGAAGCCTTGCATCCTAAGAAACTAAGCTCTTGTAGATGGTAATCACAGACCTGTTTTTATAGTCTTGATTTTGAATTTCTTTATTAATCAGCATGCACAAAAATGTATATTTGTACTTTTATATACATATCTATAGTTTGGTCATAAGATATTTATTACAGGCTTTCATAACTGAACCACTAATGAGGTGGTAGAATTGTAGCCGTGTGTCTCCATCAGGCAAAACACAAATCAAAAATCTTGTTTCTCTCAAAGAAAGTTGTTTTTTCTTTCTTTCTTTTTTTTTTTTCTTTATTAGGGCACATGAGATTAGTTTCTAAGAGGGTAGATATTATTTTCAGGCATTTAAATATTCTTTCAAGTACTTCCTAATAAGGAAGTGAATATTTTCTCCTGTTGTCAAAAAGTGCAGCTGTGAGTTTTTCTAATTGCTCAATTAATCTAATGATACACTTTCCCCATCATTATCAAACTAATAATTTCAGCACCAGAGCTGTATTCTTTACTGAAGCTGTCTTGTTTGTTTTTGGTGATACTGACTTTTGAAATTGTCTACATGCTTATTATAATTTAGTAATGTAAGCTCCATATTTTCCTTTATGAATGGATGGGCTTTTGAACCTGGAAAAATGTTACTTTATGCAAAACATCTCATCTAACTGTAACTTTCACATTTTCATCTTTGTTTGAATTGCAGCTATATCGTTCCTAGAAGGGAATTTAAAAAAAAAATGAAGCTAAAAGAAGTGTTATCACCACAATTATGGCAATAAGAAAAAGAACAACTGGACATAAAAAAACCTTTCTGTTGATTCATTAAATTATCCCAAATGTTCAAAGTATCCTTTTTTTAATGTAAAATAATTTATCAGAAAATAAATTAGTGTTTCCATAATCAATTTCAGATTCCCCTTCCCTCTTTATTTGATTTCAGAGGAAACTTAGCATATAGGATTCCCTGTTAGATGGATAAGCTTCTCCTGAAATGAAACAGTGTCATAAATGTCTTTTAATATTGCTATGTATGATCTCTAGTTCAAATCACTCTAACTTTGCCTCTTCTTCAAATGCCAGTTTTGATAGAAGGATTGCTTCTGTGAACTTTCTCAAAGATTGTTTCTTCAGGACATCAGATCTAACCTCCATTAAGCTCCTTCCACAGGGCAGGGACACTGCTATAACTTGCATGTATTTTGAATGTTCCTATTGACCCTTTAGGGTAAATGTTATTGTCATTTACAAAGTGTGGTGAAATAGGTTTCTTCTATGCGGCTTTTCTGGCCCTGAACTTGTCATTCTCCCAGAACGATTGGTCGGACTGCAATCTGCTAAGGGTTTGGTTGGTTTGTTGTCTGCATAAGTGGCTTTCAAGGGATTGGTCAGTTTACTATGCACACAATGAGCACTCCGCTCAGTAGCTGAGTAGTTGACCTTTACTAGGATTGGCTGGGGACGCCCTGCCTGGTCTGACCCTTGAAGATTAGCAGGGGGCCTGCCCAGTGACTGATGAAAAGCCTAGAACACAGAGGCTTAGATGGGACTTCCTTACTGATGAGAGCCAGGAGAGGAGCACATCCTTTGGACACAGGGCCCTGCACTGAAACCTCCTAGAAGAGCTATAGTACAGGTTCAGGGCTGAGATGATAATACTCACTGAGCTGGAAGACAGAAATGGTGGCAAGCAAAGCAGAGCTGAGTGGCAGAGAAACGGTGGCAATGATGCAAGTGGTGGGAACCACAAGACTGGCAGATGGTGGCGATAACCAGAGATGACCCACAGAGAGGCTGTGGCAGTGGGTAAGTCAGCCCACAGAATGAAGCTGGGCACCTCCAGGCAAGTAGTTTCCAAAAGAGCTGGACATATGCAGGCAGGAGGTCACCAAACAGAGCAGAGACTTGGGCATACACTATACAGAGGTTGCTTGTAAAATGGTTTTGCTTCAAAAGCTGTCATAATGCTGGCCTAACCCTGGCCTTGCCCCATGGTTGTCCTGAAACTGCTCGTTTAGAGCTAGACCAGCAAGCACAGGGGGCCAGACCTAGCTAAGAAAAGCCAGTGGAGAGAGACAGAGAGAGAAGGAACAAGCCAAGTTGTACCCGACCTGACTTGACTGCATACCTGTAGAGAGAGAGAGAGACACCTGTGACATGTGGTCCATAGGCATAAGTGGTTCCTCCACTAAGATGCTAAGTGGGATACTCATAGGAGTGGAGGGCACAGGTTCACCTCAAATCTGTTCTTGTTGTTTACTGCTTGCTTTCTATAAGCAATCTGTTCTTTACTGCATTTACTGTTTACCTTCTATAAATAATAATGGCTTTCAGTTGGCAACACTGTGTATATTATATGTATGACCCAATTGGATGAGACAGTAGAGTCTTTATCCTAGCAGTCTAACCACTGCTAGTAATTTTGAGGTGACAGTTTACGGGGCGGGGGGCGGGGCGGACCTAAAACTTGGAATAAGAAATTTGAAAGGACACAGAGTTTGTAAATAGTGGAGCCAAGATGCCAACCTAATCTTATTCCAGAACCAGTGTAGTTCATCTTTATACTATACTGCCAAGGATCACGTTGGATTCATTATCTACAATGTTGGATTTCTGACTGATTCAACTTGAGGTCTAATACGAAACACAAATCCTGCCTCTTAGTCCTAGAGAACTCTAAGCCTGATTAAAGTGTCTTTTTGATCAACTTGTTGAGTTCCCTTAGAAATTCGTTCAGAACTGCTCTCTTGATTCCTGTCACATCAATTTTGTAAGTTCAACCTTTGTTCTAGTTATAAAGATGGATTCATGAGTGGTTCTTCTCTGAAGGTCCCATGGCCTTCCCTAGCTTTCTCTCTCACCTGCATAAAAAAATGCTTCCATATAACATGCATGACTTGTTGAAATAGGGGTTTGAGTATAGAAAAAAATAATACCAAGACTTCCATGCCATACCATTACAGTGACACATTAATCATTATTAAATCTCCAAAAAAAAATTTTAAATGTATATTCTATAAATATCCCCCATTATTTTAAAAAAATAAAAATTTAAAGAGAGACAAAAAAACAAACTTTAAAAGGCCTTATTGCCAATTTCCTCTCGTTTTACAGGCAGTAATGAAAATATTTTGGACTTTTCCTATTGTTTTCTGCCTTGCTTTAATATTCAAAATAATATTGATAGGATGAAACATTTGCTGTGAAGATTCTTTTTGCTTTCTTTAAGCCTTTTCATAATTTATCCATCAATATACTTTCATTATTATTTTTATAATTTCTGTTTTGGTCTCCATAATGCAGCTAGAAGAGTAAATGGTTTTCCAAGATCGATTCATTAATTCAGCATTTATATATATGTATATTCAACATATATATGTATATGTATGAGAGAGCGAACCAAACCAGTAGAACCAAACGTGTTGCTGTCAAATCGATTCTGACTCATAGCGACCATGTAAGACAGAGTTAAACTGCCACATAGAGTTTCCAAGGAGCAGCTGGTGGATTCAAACTGCTGACTTGTTGATTAGCAGCCATGTCACTTAACCACCGCACCACAAGGGCTCCATGAGAGAGAGAGAGAGAGAATAAAATTAAATACTTAAAGCAGATAGCGGAGGAGGTACTTTAAGATAAAGCAAAACTAAAAATTGATTCTCTACTGTGAAATCATGTCAATGTGTGTGCAGAATGTCTGGAGATCAAAGAAGGTACCCACTTGAGTGATATAGCAATTGCAGTTCTAGAAATCATAATCATACTGAATCATATTTTATGGCCATTTTGAATACTGCACTTGATAAGATAAAATTTACACTTTCAGTCTCTGACCTCTATTGTCAGCTGAACTATTTTTTTATACGAAGGAAGCATTGTTTGAAGAGAGAAATCAAAACAAACTCAGACAATAAAAATTAAAAATGTAAATTCTTATGCATGACCTATAGAAGCATCTTAGTACTTCAATTGCTTTGTAGGACATGAAAGTTAAAAGCCTATCAGCCTGGACTTGAAGCTGTGTGTTGACCACTGTGGGTATTTTGAGGAAGATGTGATTCACATGCCATTCAAGACCTAAACATGTTTTTATCATCACTGCCAACAAAGTCATAGATAATGGATGTCATCTGTCAAATTCTTGGTTTATACCAGAAGAATATTAACAGCTAAAAAAAAAAAAAAAAAAGAGAGAGAGAGACTAAAAACACAATCTAGTCTAGTTGAAGTAGGAGTTTTAGACGCAACTTGACAATTAGTGAGTTGAGTCTTTCTGGAGAAATGAATTGTTCCCTGTGACTCAGTATCCCCAACTGAAAAATGAGGCAGATGATATTTCAAGATCAGGTGATATTTCACGTCTTTCAAGCTTTAAAATCCTATGGTTTCCTGCTTGAAGCTTGAGCTAGTATGGGTGAAAACTTAAAAAGTTACCTCTGTCCTTTAAGGTGAAGATTTTTTTTCTTCTGAACTTAGGTAGGAGACGTGGCCCATAAAAGGCATTCTTTCTACATATTGTCTTTTGAAGTAAGAAATATTATCTCAAGCAAGCACCCCCCCGCATCCTACCTGTTTGTTTTGTAGCTTATGCTCTTGCTTTTATTCAGCAAATAAACATTCTGGTGGGTTAAGGATTAATGGCAAGGAATTGCATGACTGTGTAGCATATAACCTTGAGGGAAGAGATCAAGGGAAATGTCAGTCAAACACCTGCCCTTAGTACAGTTGCTAATTAATTCGTGAACATTGACTCAGGTTGCAGATTTACTAGTGTACAAGGGAATCAAGTCCCATCCTATAAATACCGCCTTGATTTAATGAGGCTTTAATAGGATTAAATGGTTTTAACTTTATGACTTCATGTTTTTGATTATAGTTGTGTAGTTCTTTTTGATATGGGTAGATATGGATTTCACTGAGTTTTAGCAGTAGACTCTAAATGAAAGGTTAGGGGAATAAAAAGGGGGGAATGTATCATTAGCTCAGTAACTTAATTTTCTGGAATTTAAAATAAAATTAAGAGTTAAAGTGGTCTCTGGCTACCAGAAGCAAACATGATAAGTAAGGTCAGGGTCTCCATCTAAATTAATTACCATCTAGTTACACTACTTTCTATTACTCTGAATCTGAGATGATTTGCCATGTCAAGGTCTCAGATTTATGCAGAGCTTAATTCTCAATCATTTTTTTAAATTATATTTTGCTATCTTTCATATTTGAAGATGACATACTAATGGTAACTGTTGTCATTTTGTAGATCTTTTGACATAAAAGAAGAATATCATTATGGATTTGTTACTGATTACTACTGGTTTGTGTTACTAAAATTTTTCTTTAAATTTTCAGAAAGCTGAAAAGTGATTTTGCTGTACTGTATGTTAGACGTTGGAATGACATTGTGAAAGCCAGAGAGGTTCAAGGCTCAGATCAGGATTTATTATTTTATTATTATTATTTTATTGAAGATTACTAGAGATCTTTACTTGAAATACATATGTACACATATATTGAGATATAGTGTATATGTATGTATGCAAGAATAAGATGTTTTTAACTAACTCTCTGTGGTGAAATGAGGTAACTGAGCAAATCACATCATATCACTCCCTGGTTATAAAACAATTTAAAATCCTTCTTTAGGATAAAGGCCACAATTATTAATTATGGCCTGTATTCTTGATCTATGCCATCTTTCCAGCCCACACTATTCCAGGCACTGTGGCTATCATGATAAAACAAGATAGACAAAATTCTTGTTCTTAAATATAAAGCTTATAGTGCATTGTGGGAGACAGGCAATAAATGAGTAAAGCACTAAATAAGATAGTTTCAGATAGTATAATAGCTCCCATGAAGGAAATAGTGTAGGCTACTGAATAAAAAACAAATAAACCCATTGCCTTCAAGTCAATGCTGACTCATAGCGACCCTGTAGGATAGAGTAGAACTGCTCCATAGAGTTTCCAAGGAGTGGCTGGTGAATTCAAATTGCCAACCCTTTGGTTAGCAGCCAAGCTCTTAGCCACTACACCACCAGAGCTCCAGGCTACTGAATATAGGGTGACTAAGTCAGGGAAGATTTGGTGGCCAGAAAAAGCCTCTTGAGGAGCTGATATTTGAGCTGAGTCCTGAACAATGAAAAGAAGCCAGCCTTGCAAAGTTCTGTGGGTGGAGTATTACAGACAGGGAGAGCAGCTAATGCATAGGCTCGGAGGAAGGAACAGGGACTTTCCTGGAGCATACTCTGGTAAGAGGACGGAGACATATGGTAAGGTAATCAAGGGCAGATCATGTCATATTATTCCAATGTATTGAGATGGAATTGTCCCCCTATGATCAAATTTTCTTTCCCTGTTTTAGGTTTCATAAGTGAACCATTTCCCCTTCAGACTCAAACATTATGCTTGCTTCTTCTTACGACTATAACCCGATTCTAGGTGTACGCTTAGCCCATGTTGTTGTTTTTAGCTGCTGATGAGTCAACTTCGACTTGTAGCAACCTAATGTACAACAGAACAAATTGTTGCCCTGTCCTGCATCATTCTCCCAATCACTAGCAGGTTCGAGTCCATCCTTGCAATTTTTGCGACAATCCATCTCTCCAAGGATCTCCCTTGCCTTCATTTGCCCTCTACTTTACCAAACATGATGGCTTCCTTAGCAACTGATACCTTTTCCATATCCAAAGCAAATGATTCAGACAATTTTCTGTTATGATCCATAAGGTTTTCATTGACTAATTTTTGGAAATAGTTCACCAGGTCTTTCAGCCCATAGTAATTTCTTAATAAATGTTTGTTAGATAAATGAAAAAAAAAATGTTTTTCTTACTAATTCTTATTTGTATTGATCAGTAAGAAGAGATAATGCCCCCTCCATCTTACTGTCTGGAATAGATACTTTTGATTTGCCCCCAAATATCATTCTCAACTTTTTTTTTTCCTCTTGACTGCTTTTCCCTAAAAGCAAGTTATTGGAAAAGCAAGATATTCACTTTGCCAGACTTTCCTGCAGCTGAGTATGGTCAGGAGATCCAGTTCTGAAAAATAAGGCCAGAGACCAGGAAATAAATGTTTTCCTTCTTGATGAAAAGAAAGATGTATACTTCTATTACCGTGGCTACTCATGTGCCTCCTGCCTTTGAACGTGATTTTGAAGAAATTACACCTGGAGCTGGGACAGCCATCTTGTTAGTATAAAAGGAAAACCTATAAGAATTGCAAAGCTGTCAACCCAGTACCTGGACATAGTGAACTGGTGAACCAACTCATGACACTGCTCACCATCCGGCTTCTAGTTAAGTGAACAGTAAATATTCAAACCAGTGATAACTAGGGTTTCTATACCTTGCTGCAATCCTATTCCCGACCACATTACTATGTACATATTTTTCCAATGACTTCTCTTATTCTCTCAGAGGAATCAGATCTGACATCAGAACTGAAAAAACAAAAGAAGTACCTCTTGTAAAAATTACCTGTTGTTTGGTTCATTATCAAACTTTGTAAGTTTATTGCACAATATCTTTCCAGATACTGACCATTTATCTATTGAATTTAAGTCTTCTTGTCTGACACTGTCTCCTTACAGCTTTTGCATGCAAAGGAAAGAGCAGTGACTTCTGTTGTGGGTATTTTCTTGATGCATATTAGGTAATTAATTAGATAATTAATTCATTTGCATGTTCAGTGCAGGGCCGTTTGCTTCGGAACAGAAGAGGCTCCCTTGTTTCTAGCTTTTCCCAAGTAAAGAGGTGTTTGTCATTTTTATATTTCTCTCTCATATTTTCACAATTTAACTCCTTTAACTGAATATGACATTTCACATTTGAATATATAGTGGTAATTCCCTTGAATCTCATACTAATATGGAAAAAAAAAAAAACATTCTGAGTTGCATGTTTATAGGATTTTTTAAACTTTCCAATGCCCACCAGAATCAGAGACCCTAACTATGCCCTGTCCCAAACATGACTAAGAATATTTTTCCAGTAAAGGACTTTCCCCTGCAATACCTTCTCTAATCTCTTACTGGCTCAAAGCCCCCTTCCATTGTTATTAATTATAGGTTCTGATAGTTAATGATTATTAATAACAATGGTGAGAGAATATACTTATGATTTTTGTCTTTTGAGTTGTGTTATTCAAATTTTATCCTCTCCTAGGAGGTTGTTGGTCATTTCTACGACTCTTCAGTGAGTTACAGAAATTGTGTGTGTGTATGAGTGTATGCATGCAAACATATATCCTTATTAAAGTTTTTGCCACATTGTCTTGCTCTCAATTGCCTACCTTTTTGTCTCCTTCGTGAATGCGTGAGATCCTTGAGGGAAGGTATCTCAATTCATTCATCATAGTATCTTTAATTCCTAGAAGATAGCCTGGCACACTGCAAGCAAATAATAAATGTTTGATGAATGATCGAATGAATTAAAGCATAAATGAATGAATGCATAAATATTACTTCCCATAGTTCATAAATATAATGACTTTACATTTCTGTATAGCTGGGCATTTATTTGTCAAGTCTGTGAAATCTCTGAAGCAATACTGCCTCTGGCATAGTTTATGACACTTTTCAATACAATCTAGCAGTTTTGTAACTCAGTTTCCACATAAAAAGTAACAAATGTTCTTTTTTCTTAAAATCAAAATTGAATTTATGTGATATCATATGCTTAGGCAAACCAGAATGTAATCCGGTTGCTCTAGTTTTATGTGGCCGCAAACAGTGTTGATGCATGTTAGATGAACTCCAGAGGTGTTTGTTTTTTTGATAAGAATATATAGTATACCAGATTTTCTTTAGAAAATTCATGGAGTAAAGATTTTAACTAAGCTTTAGGAATCATAATTACTATATGTTATTATTTCCTTTTCTATTTCTCCCTTCTTAGCATTTCTAATAGATAATAGACATGCTTTCTCAAGATTAAAACTAGAGAGACTTTCTCTTCTCAGAATGCTTTTTCATAAGTGTTTAACAACGAAATCCTAATGACAGAAGTTGCCAGATAGATAGGCAGCAGATGGAAGAGATCAAGGGGGTGGGGGTCTGAGGTGCCTGGGGTCCTCCATTCTGGAGCTCATCTCTCCCTCCCCTTAAGTTCATCAAAATAAATAGAGATTACAGCCTGCTGCTTGGCCCTGTCGCAGTATATATTACCAGATAGATAGAGCAGCCCATACCCATAGGTAAATATGCACTCACAGATGAAAATAACCAGACACTTAAAAAATACAAAAAGTGTAAAAGAGGACAGTGAAGTGAATCACATATACCATGAGAGGCATAAGTATTGAAACAGACAAATGAAGAATGTAAAATAAATATAAGAAAATAAGGATAATAGTAATATGAAATAAAAATAAATCATAAAAGAAACCCATAGGAAATAGTACATATGAAAAATTTAATAATTACAATAAATAACATAATTGGTGAGTTATATACCTAGCAGGATAAAGCTGAAAAATGAATTAGTGTATTGGAAGGTCAAATTGAGGAACTTTTCCAGAAAAGAGCAGATTAATATTAAATCAGCATAAACACTATACACATAAATAGGTTAAACTTACCAATTAAAGGACTTAGTCTCCCAGATTAGAATAAAAATAAGTAAATTTAAAAAAAAGATCCAACAGTATATTGTCTACAAAGACATATTTAAAACAAAAATACAGAAAAAGATGGGCCAAGATATACCAAGTAAATATGCACCTATGGAAAACAATACTAACAATCTAACATGACAAAATATGATTTAATAAAAATACCTCAAGGGGTTAAAGAAGGATATTGTATTCTGGTAAACACACTAAAAGAATAATAAGCTGTATCTTCTCCTCACTTATCGACATAGTTATGTTCCAAAGACCACATCATTATACAAAATCGGCATTATGCAAAAATGGAGAATGACCGTATCAGATCACAAAATGGAGGATGACTACATCATTACATAACCACCAAATTATATCATTACATACTGCCAAATTACATCATTATGTAACTGCCAAATTGCATCATTATATAACTGCCAAACCACTGAGAATCATGGCCCAGGCAAGTTGACACGTAACCTTAACCATCAAAGCCAGCGTTACTCTCGCCCACACCTCAGCATTCGTTACTGCCAGACATATGTTGTTAATGTGCAAAATAGCCAGATAGTAGATTTTTTACTATTGTAAATGTGAAATGTCAGATAACGAGATAGTCACTAAGTGAGGAGGTGTATAATCAATGTAAACTTGCATGTACCCAGCAACATAGCTTCAAAATATATAAAGCCTCAACTGGCAGAACTGTAGAGAGGTATAGATCAATCTACTACTGTAATTAAAAATTTTAACATAGTACTCACAAAAAGTAATAGATTAAGCAGACAAAAATAGAGAAACTGAAGATCTAAATAATACAATTCAAATATTTATTTTATAGATACGTATTAGTGTAAGAGTAGGTACATAGATATTTAAGATTGAACCATGATGTATGTGTGTGTGTGTGTGTGTGTGTGTGTGTGTGTGTGTTAGAGAGAGACAGAGAGACGACAGGAGAGAAAGAGAAATCTACAACTGAAATTCAAAGCATACATACTTTGTGAACATATATGGAACATTTACAAAAGTAGACCATGTATTAGACCATACAGACAGTCCAATCAGCAGGACTTATGCAGTCCTAGAGCTGCTGAATCCTCATCATCTAATACTATGGTACATTATATGTTATGCAGCAAAATTGCCTTCATATATGATGATATTGGAGAAATTAAATTGCCTTGACAAAGAGAACATAGTTGTAGAAGGGGAGACATTTATCATTTATACACAAATTTGTAGTTGCTTCCTATGGTTCTTCAGTCTTGTCTGCTAATCAGTTTATGGAATTTTTCTAAAGCAAGCATGTTGCTTTAATAATAGTTATCACTTATAGAACTCTACTTATGTGGCACATTTATTGTTAGCAGTTGTTTTTAATATCTCAATAAAAACTCTTTGGAATAGGTAATACTATGCCAATGTAATGAATGAAGAAATTGGAGCAGGAAGAAATTAAATAACTTTCTAGCAACTGGACAGAGCTGAAATGTGAACCAGGTTTGCTTGGGTCCAGAGGCTGGGAATTACCCAATGACTAGGAGTGCTCCTTGAGACTAGGTGTCTTAGTTATCTAGTGTTGTTTTAACAAAAATACCACAATTGGATGTCTTTAACAAAGAGAAGTTTATTTAGTCCAACAGGCTAGAAGTCCAAATTCAGGGCACCGGCTCCAGGGGAAGTGTTCTCTCTCTCTTTCGGCTCTGGAGGAAGGTCCTCGTCATCAGTCTTCCCTTGGTCTGGGAGCATCACTGTGCAGGAACCTCCTGGCACTGATTTCTTGGTGGTATGAGGTCCCCCTGTCTCTCTGCTCGCTTATCTCTTTTATATCTCAAAAGAGATTGGCTTAAGACTATCTAATCTCATAGATCTCATCAATATAACTGCCACTAATCCATCTCATCACATCATAGTGATAGGATATGCAACACATAGGGAAATCACATCAGATGACAAAATGCTAGACAATCATACAATACTGGGAATCATTACCTAGCCAAGCTGACAGATATTTTTGGGGGACACAATTCAATCCATGACATTAGGGGTAAGTTACTAGGAAATATCCAGTAAATTCATGTTGAGTTAAATTAAAGTCCATTCACTATAATGAAATTCTGACCACAAAAACAGAGGTCAAATAACAATAACACTATGGGTACCTAAAACCCATTACCATCAAGTCGATTCTGACTCACACCACCCTATAGGACAGAGTAGAACTGCCCCATAGGATTTCCAAGGCTGCTTCTTTACAGAGGCAGACGGCCACATCTTTCTCTCCCAGAGCAGCCGGCGGGTTTGAACCACGGACCTTTTGGTTAGCACCTGAATGCTTAACCCTTGCGCCACCAGGCTTCCTTTTGGGTACATAGTTGATACAAGATAATTGAAAATAGAACAAAACAAATTTCAATGCCAACCTATAACAGTATGCAGCATAACTATCCTAGCAATGAGCCCTATGTATCCTGGCAACGCACAGCTTCATGAGTGTATGTGATAATTACATCCATAAGATCTGAGTAAATCAATTCCTTAATGTAGTAATGGCATCGCAAGGGTTGCAATGGTAATGTTAATAACAATAACCATAATCATATGAAACTCTGGAAACAAAGTCTCATAGAGACTATGCAGGTATTTGCTAAATGAACTTTTTAAAGGAGAAATAATTTTTATTGGCTCTGACCCAACAAAATATTAATATCTTTACATCATTTTTATCTCACTAATAAAGAAGTTCAGAATTTTTAACATATTCTTCCTAGGCAATGCTCCAAATCTTGCCCTCTATTTGGTATTACAGTATCAGTAATTGGTGTCTCACGTTAACATTTATTTAAAGCTACTGATTTAACATTTAAAAATCCTGGGGTTAATGGATCTGTGAATACAGATCCATTAACCTCAATAAAAACAAATGGAACCTCTTGTGAACTAAAAATCAGTTCAGATCATGGATATGCTTTCTCTAGTACTCACAACATTTAGATTGTCCTGCTAAAATGTCAGGTCATAAAAAGGTCTGCTAACATAGCAATATTCAAGGTGATTTCCAATCTTTTGCCATTGTTATTGACCTGTGCAAAAGAAGCACAGCTTCTCTATAAAGGGTTCCCCATGCAAAAACTGTCTCCCAGTGTATATTTGCTGCCGTTCATGGATCCTTACAACATTCTGGAGTCACCTTCTCTAAAGCTTCTGAGACTTTTTAAAGTTCACTGGATTTCCTCAGTACTGATCATAGACCAATACATCTCAGGGACCTGAAAATCTTACCTAGGTTCTCTCTTTAAAGGAGATACAATAAAGTAACTAAAGGAGAACTTGGACATTATAGGCACTCTTGTTGTTAGGTGCCTTTGGGTCGATTTCAACTTACAGCGAATCCATGTGACAGAGTAGTACTGTCCCAGAGGGTTTTCTGGGCTGTAATCTTTATGCGAGCAGATTGCCATGTCTTTCTCCCACAGAGCTGCTGGGTCGGTTCAAACCACCAGCCTTTCAGTTAGTAGCCTAGTGCTTAATCTTTCTGCCACCAGGACTCTTTACTGGCACTATAACCCAAACCAAATCCACTGCTATCAATTCTGGCACATAGCGACCCTATAGGACAAGGTAGAACTGCCCCATTGGGTTTCCAAGGCTGTCAGTCTTTTCAGAAGCAGATTGCCACGTCTTTCTTCCACAGAGTGGCTGGTGGGTTTGAACCAATGACCAGCTGAACAGCTGAAGTCTTAACCACTACCACCAGGGCACTACTGGACTCTAAGTAAATACTTGAGAATGAGAGCAATAGCACTACAATCATTTTTTACTAGTTTCTAGGGATTTCAGCTAGGGAAAATTACTCTTAGTAATATTTAATTATAAGAATACATTTTGTATTATTTGTCTTTTTTTTAGTGTTTTAAGGTTTAAAAACTTTAAAATATTCCTTGGGTATAACATAAAGAATAATTCACGAATCCTAAATGTACAATTTAGATGAAGAATTAGAATTTTTCCAACATCCTAAAGTTTCCCTCATGCTCCTTCCCAATAAATACACCGCACTACATGAGAAACCATTATTCTGACATCTAACGTAATCTGTTAGTTTTGTATTGTGTCAAATTTAATAGAAACGAAATAATTCAATATGGAGTATTTTGTAACTGGCTTCCTTTTCTCTATGCTATGTACGTAAGATCCATTCATGTTACTATGTGTAGCAGAAGCTGGTTCATTTTTATTTCTGTGAAGTATTACATTGCATGGATGTGTTGTTGTTGTTGTTAGGTGCCCTCTAGTAGTTTCTGGCTCATAGCGATCCTATGTAAAACAGAACAAAATGCTGCCTGCTCCTGTGCCATCCTCATATTTGTTGCTATGTTTCAACCCATTGTTGCAGCCACTGTGTCAAACCATTTCAGTGAGGGTCTTCTTTTTTGCTGACCCTCTATTTTGCCAAGCATGATGCCATTTTCCAGGGACTGGTCCCTCCTAAAAAGCCCAAAGTAAGTGAGACAAAGTCTTGCCATCCTCACTTCTGAGGAGCATTCTGGCTGTACTTCTTCCAAGACAGTTTTGTTTGTTCTTCTGGTAGTCCATTGTATATTCAATATTCTTTGCTAACATCATAATTCAAATGCATCAATTCTTCTTCGATCTTCTTTATTCATTTCCCAGCTTTCACATGCATATAAGGTGACGGAAAACACCATGGCTTGGATCAGGCACATCTTAGTCCTCAAAGTGACATCTTTGCTTTTTAACACATTAAAGAGGTCTTTTGCAGCAGATTTGCCCAATGCAGTATATTACAATTTATTTGTTTATCCATTCACCTGTGATAAATATATGGACTATTTCCAATTTTGTGCTTGTACAAAGGATTGCCTGTTTTTTGGCCTTTTATTATTTTTTTTCTTTATTGTACTTCAGGTGAAGGCTTACAGAACAAATTTTTTCTCATGAAACAGTAGTACACATATTGTTTTATGACATTGGTTAACAACCCCACAACATGTCAATTCTCTCCCTTCTCAACCTTTATTTTTTGGTGAAAATATACATATCCAAAGATACACCATTTCAAAAAATTTCTACATGCACAGTTCAGTGACGTCCACTACGCTCTTCAAATTGTGCTTCTATTCTCACTTTAGATGAAGGCTTACAGAACAAAATAGTTTCTCATTTGACAGTTAATACACACGTTGCCCTATGACAATGGTTAACAACCTCACAACACATCAACACTATCCTTACTCAACCTTGGGCTCCCTATCACCAGCTTTCCTGTCCCCTTCTGCCTTCTGGCCCTTGTCCCTGGACTGTTGTGCCTCATTAGTCCCATTTGGTTTTATGGGGCTGTCCACTCTCTGGCTGAACGGTGAACCTCGGAAATGACTTCACCACTGAGCTGAAAGGGTGTCTGGGGGCCATACTCTTGGGGTTTTTCCAGTCTCCTGGTCTTTTTTTTTTTTTTTTTGTGAGTTAGAATTTTGTTCTACATCCTTCTCCAGCTCTGTCCAGAACCCTCTATTGTGATCCTGGTCAGAGCAGTCAGTGGTGGTAGCCAGGCACCATCTAGCTGTTCTGGACTCAGTCTCATGGAGGATTGCCTTTTTAAAGCAAAAGTTTCCCATGATGTGGTTGCACCCTTTGCAAGAGAAAACACATAAAAGCAAAGTTTTCTGAATAATTTTCACACCTTTAAATGGAGTTCCAGTTATCTCTGACTATAAAAACCACTCTAAAATTTAGTAGCTGAAAATAACAATAACAAAAAAATCTTGTTTATAACAATTTTGTGGCAAAGCTTGGGTTTGCAGTCCTGTTCCACAGGGCTGGGATCACTAACTCAGCTGCTTTTAGCTGGAAACTAGGTTGGACTGAAAGACCCAAGGAGGTCTCACTCACATGTCTGACACCACGCTACTCCCCTGAGTAGCTTTTATCTTGGAATTTCTCACAGAACTGTGGATTCTAGTTTATTGGATAGCTTCTACAGGGCAAAAATGAAGCTTCTGGGCTTCTTAAAGATAAGCATGGGACTGAAATAGGATCACTTCCACTGCATTCTATTGGTCACAGGACAAGTCTACTTCAAGGGAAGGGAAATATTCTCCATTTCTTCATGGTCAGAGTGGCTCACACCTACATACAGTAAAAATAGTGTTCATCTTTCAATATATCTGGCCATATTTGTTATTCATATATATCATTATATATTTTATGATAGTTGAGTTATACTTACATAGTAATATATAGTTAAAAGTGTCTGTATACTTAGAACAACAACAATAAGTTGCCATTGATTCAATTCCAACTCATGGCAACCTCATGTCTATCAGAGTAGAACTGTGCTCCATTGGGTTTTCAATGGTTGATTTTTCAGAAGTAGACCACCAGGCCTTTCTTCCAAGGCACCTCTGAGTGGACTCTAACTGACAACCTTTAAGTTAGCAGCTGAGCGCTTAACCGTTTACACCACTCAGGGATGACAGAATATATAGTTACAGTTATATAATGATATTTAATATAATAATAATATACATCTAGTTTGCATGTGTGTATACATGTTATTTATATTCTTCCCACATACAAAATATCCTCATCCCAACCTCTCAAATTCTCACTCTATTATGGCATAATTTCAAAGTTTTCTAAATAAGGTCCACACCTGGTTGAGGTTTCTTGCTGCAGTTCCTGAGGTATAGAGGCCTATGAACTAAAACATCAGTTGTCTTCCTTCCTATATACCAACATAAAATGGTGGGATAGGGAAAGGATAACCACAATAGACACTCCTGTTCAAACAAGTAGTGGGGAGCAGGGGTCTTATAGTAGTCACTTGTCCATAACAATTCTGAAACTCAGGGGCATAAATGCCTCAGTTCACCCTGCTCTGGGACTAGTGAATGTTTTTTGTTAAGGGCCCAGTTGTTCTCAGTGGGCATCATTCTCTGTGGCTGCAAGCTCTTGGATCCGCCTTCTGAGCTTTTCATCTTTCTTTTTTTTAGATGAAAAATGAATTGTATTTGCAGGTGAATATCTTTCTCCCTTTGCTTCTCTGTAGAAGGTTGGAGGTTCAGTGACCTCTTTATTTTAAATGGCTCTTACCCTTTTAGTCCAAGCTCTTGGTGCTTTTGCTAATGCAATTCTCTTAAAAATGTGGGTTTCCTATGACTATTATAGGGGTTCACACCATTAGACAAAAACTACGTATACATATCTCGTTGTTACAGGTTCCTCTCTATTTTGGGCTGTGAAACAGGGTGATGTGGAAGAATTCCTTTAAGATTCTTAAACACCCATTTGTCTAACTGAGAGGATCTTTGAGGCCTGACGTAAATCCTTTAAGAGGTCTTTACAAATGCTGTTATAAATACAACTTTTAGTTGAACTTTGTTTGCCGTGAGACTATTTCTTCTTTTGAGAATCATTTGCTCTCTGAGTATGACAGACAGTTTTATTTTCTAATGTAGCAAATCCTGGATTGGAACCATTTTCTCTAAATTCTACTTGAAAACTGGGTATTTCTTCTTTTTAAATTCATCTCTTTTTTTTCAAAGCTTTTCACAGGCTGGTAAAAAAGCCCATTAGCACATCCAATTACCTACATCCATACATTCATTATGTACATTTTCTATTTTTCCTACACCAGTTTTTTCACCAATACCAAGAACTGATGCATTTGAATTTTGGTGTTAGTGAAGAATATTGAATACACTACAGACTGCCAGAAGAATGAACAAATTCCTCTCAGAAGAAGTACAGCCAGAAGGCTCTTTAGAAGCAAGGAGGGTGAGACTTTGTCTCACGTACTTGAGACATTTTATGAGGAGGGAGTAGTCCCTGGAGAAGGACATCATACTTGGTAAAGTAGAGGGTCAGTGAAAGAGAGGAAGTTCCTCAATGAGATGAATAGACACAGTGGCTGCAACAATGGGCTCAAACATAGCAATGATTGTGAGGATGGCACAGGACCGGGCAGCCATTTCATTATATTGTACATAGGGTCGCTATATGTCAGAACCGACTCCGTGGCACATAACAATGACAACACTTAGCACAGGATCCCTTTTCTTCACTCTCCAATAGCAGTTTCCACACCGTACTTACAGCCTTTTCTAGCAGTTTTCTCATATCCTTTAGGCTTCCACTCACTACTCAGTCCAAAAAATCAGTTCTATACAATTTACATTTTGTTTTGGTAACACTCCCAGTGATTTAGTTATATACAACTGTGTAACAAGCCACTTCAAAACTTTTTGTTTTTAAAATATTGATGATTCTTTGCATCAAGGATTTGAGCATGACTTTGCTGGGAAGTTTTTCTGCTCCACACGATGTCATCTCTGGTGAGCATTCCAGAGCATTTCAACTGGGCTGGGAAGACTGAGAAGGCTCCTGTACGTATATTGATCCACATGGCCTCTCCATGGACTTGTATCACAGCATGGTGGTCTCAGGGAAGTTGGATTTCTTATATATGAGTTTGCTTCCCCAAAGTGTAAGTGGAAGCTGCCAGACATTTTAAAGCATAACTGGCCCAATGCTACATTTGCCATATTTGATTGATGAAGGAAAGTCCAAGGACCAGCCCAGATTCAAGAAGGGGAAAATAGATTCTATCTCATGCTGGCAGAGTGACAAGCACATTCAGGGAGGGAAGAAATTGATGGTGCCCATTTTTGGAGACTAAATATCACAAAAGGATTTTTAATTTGTGATCATAACTCTCCAATTCATGCAATGTTTTCTAGCTATATTAAATTATGTTCAACTTCTAAGTATATCATCTGTTACCATTAATCCTTTGTCACTGCAGTTTCCTTGCCTAGAACCTTCTTCTCTTCTTCTCGTTTTTTCACTTTTCACCAGAATACGTCCTAGTCATGCTGTAGGACTTCCCCTGGAAACTACTCTTTTCTTACGAAGCTTAGTTATATCACACCATGCTTATTTTTATCCTAGTATTTATCTTGATCTCGTGAAACTAAGCTTCCAAGGGACCTGGTTATGGCTTATTTCCTACTGTATCTTAAGTTTTTGTGCTGTGTCAGGCACTAAATGCACTCACACTAAATATTTGTTGAACAAGAAGACCTGCATCACAAAATATATTTTAATAATAATTGGACATACATATGAGAATGCATGCATTCTATACATAACAATAATAATAATACCTGTTGCCGTCGAGTCGATTCTGACTCATTGTGACCCTTTACGACAGGGTAGAACTGCCCCACAGGGTTTCCAAGGAGCAGCTGGTGGATTCGAAATGCTGACGGTTTGGTTAGCAGCTGTAGCTCTTAACCACTGCGCCACCAGGGCTCCAACAATTAAAAAAAGAAAAAAACCACTGCTGTCCAGTGGATTCCATCTCATATATTAAATGCACATTTACCATATGTTGGTTATATAACATCCAAAATTTTTATACACCTATGAGATTTAATCCTACAAAGCTATCATCACCCTCTTTTATTGAATTAGGTGGACCAGATTATACTATCACAGCACCGTCGGTATAGCTCTGTTATAGTAATTGACACATTGTCCTATAACTGTTGCCTTACTTGTCCATGTCTTCTAGAAGACTGCAAGATCAGAGTTCCTGTCTTACTCATTTGTGTGTTCCCAGTACCTTATATGCCACCTGATACATTGTAAGTACTCAATAAATGTTTGCTAAATGAGCATAGAATAACCTCTCTGTGTTAAAGCAGGAGTTATACCACTCAGTTTAGTCTACTGTTGATACAATATGATAGTTTAACATCAAACAAATTGGTATTTTAATTATAAAATACACTACAATCACCTAGAAGGTTGTGAATTGGAAAGATTGGCAAAAAATGACATTGTATCAAGAATCCATGTAATTTAATGAGAAAATATACGCTACTCTAATTAAATTTCTAAAGAGTTTCTACTATTTTTTACTGTGTAGTTTATAATCCAGAGAAAATATAACCTTCAAATTGTAAAGCCAGTCTCAAACTGCGATCACATGCTGCAAATTAATCTCAGTTCATCTGAAATTTCCTGAGTTTCCTTAGAAGGTCAGTTAATCACTTTCAGTTTAAATGGCCCAATCTGTAAAATGGAGGTGATATTTGTGATGGGATGATGACTGAATAGTGGTTGTTTTTTTGAGTAAAATGGCCTGAGTAGTATTGCAGTTACTACACACCTAAGGGACTTGGGCTGTCCTTTTCATCATGGCTCTTCGTCTGACAAATGGATAAAAGGAATTACTGTTCATACGCCCCCTCCAGCCTCCAGGCAAAATAGATCAGCTTTCAAGGAAAAAAGACAGAAATATTTAAATACTGAAATCTTTATCTACCTTTTCCATGGACCCAATTTTGTCTCCTTCAATGAAAAGATGAACATCAAGTCTGATGAAGGGTCCCATCCTGCCCCTTTAGCAGACTTTATGAAGCTCCTTTAACTACAGATTTTTTCTTTTTCCCCTCTCAGGGGTGTATATGAGCTAATTTGCAGAACCAAGATCCCATGAATTCATATTTTCTAACTCCCAGGAAATAAGTGGCCAAGTTATAATGTCCTTTCTCTATTTTACTTTTTCAACCTAAAAAAATAGAAATTTCCTGTGGAGACAAGAATTCCTAGCAATAATCTGAGAATTGGCACAAAATTAATATATATCAGAAACTAGAAGGAAACACAAAAATAATGAATCTGAAGATTCAATACTTAACATTAAATCACACTATTAAAACTTTATAATGAAATGTAATGACTGAATTTTTATGTCACAGTGTATTTCCGAAGAGATTTCAAATATTTGTAAGCTAGTTGCTCATAGTAAACACTAAATTGGTTTCCAGAAACTTCAAACATTTGACTATAATTAGGCTTTCAAACTGTTCCAGAAAATCAGATGAACATCAGAGACTGACTCTTAAACAGCTTTAATTACTATGAAAATAGTTGAAGCCTTCCAACATCAAAAACTGTTGTCCTATGTTGTGAGTAGTATAGGCGTAGTCTCATAATGTATAGTTTGGTAAATAAGGCATAGCCAAGCTTTAACAATACTGAAAACAAAATATTTAAAGTATTTCTCTACTTAGCAAAATAGACATTGTCAGTTTTCTGGTGCTGTGAGTTTGTTTCAACTCTACTAAGCATCAACTAGATTGGATTCTCATGTTGGAGACTAGAATGCATCACTGTGTGAATTGAAATGCATTATGCTGTGAATTGGAATGAATTAGGCACACTCTATTGCACTTCTCTCCTGTCATATTTCTGCTGTTCTAAAAATGCTTTCTACTGGAGTTTACTATCAAATCCAGGACAATACTTTATAAATAAAATTTAATGGAAGCTTTCATCTGTTAAATTTCATTACAACTCACATTAGCTCTTTTTTATACTATAAACATGCTTATTCTCTGAGTAAGTTACCGTAGTATTGTCCACAACTGTCTGGGAAATAAAATAGTTTAAGTACCCTAGGAACAAGGAGAGGAAAGATTCTTGCATTCAGTGCTTGTCACCTTCAATGCCTTCAAATTAAAAATCTAGTCAGAGAATTATTTTTATTTTTTAATAGGATATTTATTTCTATTTTGAAAGAAAATAGTTTGTTTAGGATAATAGTAATCCACAAAGCACCATAAGACCAGTACTGAAGCTTAATATTTTAAGAGTTTAAATATTTGAATTGTGGGACTAGAGAATGTTTGAAGGGAGTGATGGAAACACTTTTTCTTATTCAAAATATTTCCAAAATTAGCCACATATTCTTTTTTGTACTATCTAAATATAGACATTTAGATCTGTATGGAGCCTAATAATTCACCCTCAACTTTGTGAGTTTGACTCCTGACTTGGTAGCATTTGACATTTTGGATGCCAGCATACACTGGAGAATTCAGAGTTTCAAAATCATGATTCTGTTTGTTCTAATTCTGAGATAATTGAATTTTCATGCAGAAATGATATGGGCCTGGTTTCAGTTCTTTACTTTCTATGTGTTCGCACGCATTTTGCCTTCAGCTTCCCAATCTAAGAGAATAACATGCCGTGGGTGAATATGTGTGAGTGTTTATGGGTGTATATTAGTGTCCCTTGAAGGTGAAGGTGTTTGATTTGGCAGGACATCCTCGCAATATTGGCTTTGGTTTTCTTGATGGTTTTGTCCAGAACTCTACAGTATTTTTAAACACATGGATTTTTTATTTGCTCAAATAAGTCACTGATCATTAAATTCAACTCTTTCCCCAATTACTACATCATGCCATGTGTCATGTCGTAGCAGGGGGAGGCCCTTGTGCTGTTGCTTAAAATCATTGCTTGACAACAACTTATTTCACACATAATTCAATAAATACACAAACTACACAGGAAAATTGACAATCTAATTGTTTGAAGATGGCAAAAATGCAGCATTAATATGTTAGTTTTTTGCTTGAATACAAGGCATAAAGGCTGTTACATTGATGTCTAATTAAGGCTAGGAAAACAGCATCATCAATTCCATTTTAAAAGATGAGGAAGCTTCAGCTACTATGAGTAATTTTCTGAAAATAAGTCATATTATAAATAAAGAGCCATCTTATTTGTAGAACTGAGTGGGTTTAGCAGTATTTATATTAATAAAGAAGAGTACCTGGGTGGTGCAAATGGTTAAGCACTGGACTACTAATGGAAACGTTGGCAGTTCAAACCCACCCAGAAGCACCTTGGAAGACAGGCCTTGTGATCTGCTTCCGAAAGGTCATATCCTTGAAAACCCTATAGAGCAGTTCTAGTCTACATACCTGTGGTCGCCGTGAGTCAGAATCAACTCGATGACAACCAACAACAGCAACAACAACCATATATTATTAAAATACTCAATGAGACTGAATGAGAAACTGTAATATACTATTTTTCTTACGTTGCTTCTTAATACGTATCTACTTTATCAACTGAATTCTTCCCTAGATTGTATTTTTGATGTTAAGTTGGAAAAGTCACACAAACTTTATAATTCCAGTTCTATGTGAAAGATTGTACATTTATGCATCTCAGATTATAGATAAAGTACTCTTCTTGTATCATAATATAATTTTTTCTGTCTTTAAAACCCTAGAAATTGGTGAGATCTACCTTCTGGTATTCCTTTGAAAATGCCTGGGTCTAGTTAAAATAATGAAGTCACTTACCTCTACATTTCTGAGTTCTAATCCAGCTCTGACATTCGTTGCTATATAACCTCAGACACATTCATGAAATTTTCTTGACATTCATCTTCTTGATTTAAAAACTGGAGTAATAATTATCTTACAGATTTTTTATGAATATAAAATATGTTAATCTAATACAAAGTAGCTATAAAAAGATCTGGAACACAGCAGGTACTTAACAAATGTGTATTTATTTCCTTTTTTTTTAAATTTCTTCCTTCTACCACTCCTGGAATTCATTCATCCCACCTCCTAACTACCCCATAAAACCCGTTGCCATCAGGCCAATTCTGACTCAAAGAGACCCTGTAGGACAGAGTAGAACTTCCCCATAGGGTTTTCAAGGCTGTAATCTGTGCTGTGAGGAAGCAAACTTTCACATCTTTCTCCCATGGAAGGCTGATGGGTTTGAACTGCCTACCTTTTGGTTAGCAGATAATTATTTTAACCACTGCACTACTAGGGCTCCTTACCTCCTAAATACTCAAGATAATTTTAAGCTGTATCTTTGGACTGCACTGTAGACTGTGCCTTTGTCAAATATATTATTGGAATGCTGGATTATTGCTCTCTATTGTATACTACATTACACCATTTGCTCTTTATGACTACCCAATGAAAAAATGTCTTCTAGGTATAAGAAAACATTCTAGCTTCAAAAGCAGCTACCTTATTCTCATTAAACGGACTCTATGTGGTTTTATAACGGAAGATAACAAACTCATCGTTGCTCTGCCCACTCTAAAATTCATACATGACTTATGTGTGATATTTTGAGATATTCAGTGTACATTAACTTATCCTCAGCAACATCAGATTTACTTACCCTTGTTTTTTCCCTTCTTCCCAATTCTCATAGCTATTACTTTTTTCTCCTGTTGTATGTATCTATACAAAACACTTTTAATAGTTTGTATAATAACTAATGAAATTGCATATTGATTGAACTGTATATACATAGTTATATTTTAAATCCTGACATAACATCCTCAGTTTTTGGTTTTGTTTTGTTTTTTTTTTTTTTTTTGTCTTTTTTTGTTGATTTTCACTTTTGTTTTTGAAATGGAATCATATACAAGATCCTATAGAAACAGAGAACTTGGAACAAGAGATCCGTTTGGAGAAGCTGGAAAGCCTCATAGAAGAGGTGACGTTTTGCTGCAGATTGGCATGAATAATTCATTGACTAGAAAGATAAAAAGAAGGGTTCCCCTCCAGGAAATGTTAGAAAGAAAGGAAGGATGGAAGTAGGGATGGAGGGAGGGAGGGAGGGAGGGAGGAAGGAGGGAGGGAAGGAGGGAGGAAGGAGGGAGGGAGGGAAGGAGGGAGGAAGGAGGGAGGGAGGGAAGGAGGGAGGAAGGAGGGAGGGAGGAAGGAAGGAAGGAAAAGAGTGAGCAGAGGCAAGAGTATATAAGAACACAAGAGTGCTTGGGGAAAGGTGCCAAGTGTATTACAGCTGTCACAGCAAGCTCGGTGGTGGTTATTTACTTTGGTATGAGTTTTAATAACTTCTGCATCTTTGCAAGAGAGCAATTTGAAAATCACCATGTCTTTAATATATCAAATACATTAAAATATTAATCTTAGCAGATAAATAAATGTGAACACTCAGAGCACAAATGGCAATCCATTAAGTTTCTTTTAGTTGATTCATTGTAACACAGCCTACTTACTGAGTAGAAGATTATGTACAAATTATGACAATTATGCCCAAACTATTTTCAAGTAAGAAACTAAATGATAATGGCTGTTTATTTCTCAGCATCAATATCAGTCTCTTGCTTATTTCAGAGTGTGTTCTCATAATGTGAAAGTAGAGGCTTCTCTGACTCTGTATTCCCAAAATATTTTTACGTTTGGCTGACAGTATTAGAGCAATAATAATATTAAAAATAATACTAGTGTACTGGTACAACAACAGAGACATTGACCAATGGAACAGAATTGAGAACCCAGATGTAAATCCATCCACCTACGGTAACCTGATTTTCGACAAGGGCCCAAAGTCCATCAAATGGGGAAAAGACAGTCTTTTTAACAAATGGTGCTGGCAAAACTGGATATCCATTTGCAGAAAAATGAAACAGGACCGATACCTCACACCGTATACAAAAACTACTTCAAAATGGATCAAAGACCTGAGTATAAAGCCTAAAACTATAAAGTTCATAGAAGAAAAAATAGGACCAACACTTCAGGCCTTAATACATGGCTTTAACAGGATACAAACCATAACCATCAACACACAAAACCCAACAGATAATCTAGATAACTGGGATCTTCTAAAAATCAAACACCTATGCTCTTCAAAAGACTTCACCAAAAGAGTCAAAAGAGAACCTACAGACTGGGAAAAAATTTTGGGACAGTACAAGTCAGACAAAGGTCTAATCTCCATAATCTACAAGAAAATCCAACACCTCTACAACAAAAAGACAAACAATCCTATCAAAAAATTGGCAAAGGAAATGAACAGACACTTCACCAAAGAAGACATTCAAATGGCCAACAGACACATGAGGAAATGCTCACATTCACTAGCCATTAGAGAAATGCAAATTAAAACCACAATGAGATACCATCTCACCCTGGCATTACTGGCACAAATCAAAAATACTGGAAATAACAAATGTTGGAGGGGCTGTGGGGAGATGGGAACTCTTATGCACTGCTGGTGGGAATCCAACATGATACAACCATTTTGGAAAATGATATGGTGCTTCCTCAGAAAGCTAGAAATAGACATACCATACGATCCAGCACTCCCACTCCTAGGAATATATCCTAGAGAAATAAGAGTCGTCACTCGAATAGACATATGCACACCTATGTTCATGGCAGCATTGTTCACAATAGCAAAACGATGGAAACAACGTAGGTGCCCATCAACAGATGAATGGATAAACAAACTATGGTACATACACACAATGGAGTACTATGCAACGAGAAAGAACAACAATGAATCTGGGAACCATCTCATAACATGGATGAAACTGGAGGACATTATGCTGAGTGAAATAAGTCAATCACAAAAGGACAAATATTGTATGAGACCTCTATTGTAAAAACCCGTGAAAAAATTCACATGCAAAATGTAACAATCCTTGTTGGTTACCAGGGATGGGAGGGGAGGGGGGGGAATACTAAATAGGCAATAGATAAGTGGTATATTGGGTGAGAGGTGAGACAGTACACAGTACAAGGGAAACTAACACAGCCTGCAGAAGGAAAGGTCATGCAGGCCCCATGGACACATCCAAACTCCCCGAGGGACAGAGTTGTTGGACAGAGGGCTCCGGGGACAATGGTCTCGGGGAACATCTAGCTCAATTGGCATGACACTACTTATAAAGATAATGCTCTACATTCTACCTTGGTGAGTAGTGTCTGGGGTCTTAAAAGCCTGTGAGCGGCCATCTAAGATATTACACTGGTCTCATCCCTTCGGGAGCAAGGGAGAATGAAGAGAACAGGATACAACGAAAAGATTAGTCCAAAGGACTAATTGTCCACAGCTACCAATGCCTCCACCGGACTGAGTCCAGTACAGCTAGATGGTGCCCAGCTACCACCGCTGACTGCTCTGACCAGGATCACAACAGAGGGTTCTGGACAGAGCTGGAGAAGGATGTAGAGCATAATTCTAACTCACAAAAAAGAAAAAAAAGACCAGATTTACTGGCCTAAAGGAGACTGGAGAAACCTCAAGAGTATGGCCCCCCAGACACCCTTTCAGCTCAGAGGTGAAGTTACCTTCGAGGTTCACTGTTCAGCCTGGGAGTGGACAGCCCAGTAAAACTAAATGAGACTAACGAGGTACAGGAGTCCAGTGACAAGGGCCAGAAAGCAGAGGGGGAGTAGGAAGCTGATGATAAGGAACACAAGTTGAGTAAGGATACTGTTGATGTGTTGTGAGATTGTTAACCATTGTTATAGGACAACATTTGTAGTAACTGTTAAATGGGAGGCTATTTTGTCCTGTAAGCCTTCATCTTGGGCACAATTGGAAGAGCATAGTCAATGTCACTTAAATGTGTACGTAAAAAGTTTTGAAATGGTGTATCTTTGGCTATGTGTATTTTCACCAAAAAAAAAAAAAAGCTGAGAATTCAGAGGGTTAAAATGTTGTGGGGTTGTTAACCAAAGTCATAAAACAGCATGTGTACTACTGTTACATGAGAAACTGTTCTGTAAGCCTTCACCTGAAGTACAATAAAATATTAAAAAATAATAATAATAATACTAGTGATTATAAAGATCAAGATGTAGATATTATAATGTATTGTTCAACAGGCATGGCACATTATAGGGTGAATCTAATCTTCTCTTCCTTAAACTGTAACATATAAAATAAAGCTTTTATAATCTAGAAGATAAAACATGTTTGAGGTTTTCCAAAGGAGAGGAGATCCTCTCTTGTACGCTGGTATGAAAGAATAAGTAGATGGTTAAGAATTCTGAAAGCCTTAGTGTAAACCATTTGGATCAACTTCACAACACTGTCCAGGGCTAAGCATGTACAGCTCTCTCTTTCTATCTCTCTATCTCTGTATCTGTCTGTCTCTGTCACACACACATTTTAGAAAATAGCAGTTATAATAAATGTTGGTGCAATTTTATATAGCTGAACAGATCAGTCAATGCTTTATTATGGGAAGTTTAAGTTTCCCACAACGACATGAGTTTTGATAATGCTTATAAGGGATTCATGAAAGGGTCTTTTATTGAATTGATTTTAAAAGAGTTTCAAAAGCCAGAGCTCAGAAAGCTTGTGCAAGTGTTGGGTCATCCCTGGTCTGGGCATCCACTAAGGTGCATTGTGCCTTTGGCATCGGAGAGAAAATCACATGAGAGATTTCCGGCATATTAATCATAACACTCTGAAGGCAGTGGACATAAGTGCCTGTAGCTTCATATGAAACTGGATTGAAATAAATAACTAATTAATATTAAAATGTACTTTCAATTATAAAAGTAAAAAAACTGAAAATACATACAGAAAAGCAAAGATGCCTCTGGGTAGACTCTAACCTCCAACTTTTTGGTTAGCTCCGGAGTGCCTTAACTGAAACCTCTAGGCACTTCAATCTCCTTGTCTATAAAATGAGTAATAATACCTACTTGTCAGAGTTCTTGTAAAAATTAAATGAGTTAATACATGTAAGGATTTATAGCAATCCATGGACATATTGTAAAGCAGTGGATGTAAATGGTATTCTTTTGATTTATTTTCAACCGTTTAAAATGTGTTTGTACATGTAGCTTTCACTCCTGCTTATTTCACTAAATTAAACATTGTTGCAAGGGATCCTCAGGAAATTGAAGTGTGTTCTGCTTAGGATGGGATTTCAGGAGATTTTCCCATGTAGCTGGCATTCCTCATGAATCCACAGATCCAGTTATGTTCTTAACAATAAGAGAATAAATTGAAGATTCATGTTTGTACAGAATAGGATGTGACAGAGTAAGCACTCTGGCTAATATGGGATACCTGTTCACCTTTAGTATGATTGTCTGCTGCTATAGCAGGAGGCTCAAACAATCTACAAAATTGGAGCAGTAGACATCGATGGTTGCAGGATTTTCCATGTGAGTAGGGTGACCTATACCCAATGCAGTCAAGTCAATTCTGACTCATAGCAACCCTATAGGACAGAGTAGAACTGCCCCCATAGAGTTTCCAAGGCTGTAAATCAGAAGCAGACTGCTACATCTTTCTCCAGTGGAGTGACTGGTGGGTTCGAACACTGACCTTTCACTTAGCAATTGAGTGCTTAACCACTGCACCACCAGGTGACCTACGATGATCAAAATCTGAGCCTGTCTCTTAATCCCCTAGATCAGGGTTTGGTAAACTTTTTCTGTAAAGGGCCAGATAGTAAATATTTTTGGCTTTGTGGGCCAAGAGGCAAAATGGAGGCTAGTATATAGTTAATTATGAATCAAAAACAAATTTCTACAATTTTTTTTTGTTGATGAGATTCAAAATAAAATATTTGAATTTGAATATATATGTATATATATATATATATATATATATATATAGTAATACAGGCCTACTAATGAGGAGATGAACATTATAATTAATTGTAATTCAAAGTTAGTGTTCTTATTATCATGGTAGAAATATGATCTCGTTGCAAAGTCTTACCTTCCTTCTCTAAATCACAATGTTCATCTCTCCTGGAAACTCACAAGAATATGCTATCTGCATCTGTATTTTGGCACTTATTATTTTCCTCATGATGTTAGAGTTTGCATATGGGAACCTGACTGAAAGCAGGCTGTGAGGTAAGACTCCCTGGGTATGAATTTCACCTGAATGACTCACTGGCTGTGTGGTCTTTGACTTCTTTCCTAACCTCTGTAACAAAACCTGTTGCCATCCAGTCAATTCCGACTCGTGGCAACCCCATGTATGTCAGAGTAGAACTTTACTCTGTGGGATTTTCAATGGCTGATATTTTGGAAGTAAATTGCCAGGCCTTTCTTCCAAGGCAACTCTGGGTGGACTCAAACCCCGACCTTATGGTTAGCAACTGAACATGTTAACCATTTGCACCACCCAGAGGCTCTACTTAACCTCTCTAGAAGCTTTGATTCTCTTGTCTATAAAATAATGAATAATGCCTACTTGTCAGCCTTGTTGTAAAAAGACTAAATGAATTAATACAAGCAAAGATTTAGAGCAGTCCATGATATAATGTAAAGTAATGGATATAAATGCTATTTATTTGATGTATTTCCAGCCATTTAGACATGTTAAACTATTCTCAGCTTGCAGGTCATACAAAAAAAAAGACTGGGGACCTTACCAATCACTGCCCTAAAGTAGGCACTGTACTGATCTGCCCAAATCCCTCCCTTCAGGACCAAGACATTCCCTTATTCTCCCAAGTGCTGCAAGTACTAGTTGCCAACTGAACACAAATAAGCCCCTATAAGGGAATTATCCTGCTCTGAAGGGATCAGTCTCCCTCAATGTCAGGGGCAGGCCACATCCAATGACTAATCAAAACAGGGTTGAAAAGTTCCTGTCCTCTTGCCTCCAGGCAGGACAACTCTGAAGAACCATCCTGACTCCTCATCTTTCATAGGTGTTGTGCTTGAGAATATACCTCAAAAGTCTTTAGTCACCCTACCTCAAATTCTACTTCAGACATTTGTCTGCCCTGCCACGGTATTGGTGACTTTATACTGCTGTGTTTATGCCTCACGGCCTTAAGCTGCTAACATCTTTTACCAGCAATGCATGATTTTTAGGAGCTTCATAAAGTGGCCCATATGAAGCATTTTTAGCTGCAAAGTAAAACTGGGGCACAGCATTATTTGCATGTGATGCTCCTGTTCTAAAATAATTCTGTGATTTTCCCAGGAATGACGTTGAGAGAAATGTAAAATGTAAAAATATTTTAAGGATCAATTTTTTATTGATATTCTGTATAATAACAGGATCTTAAAAATCACAACAAAAATACTTTGTCTTTATTGGGGTTATTTTATTTAAATCTCCACCCACCATCTTCCAATCCTGCTCTTGACTTCAAAGTCAGAGGAAAGATTCAAATAAGGGAAATATTTGCAGCCTGAGTTATACAAACACAAATGTGAGCTACAAATTTTTGCCTCCCTCGGTTTAATTCAATATTACTGCTACTGATCTGGTGAATAAAATGGAATGTAAAGGGTATTGTGATAGATTACGATTATAAAAAGATGCAAGCTAGTCAGGTTTATGACCTTATATAAATGTAATGAAATGCTGGCGTATAGCCGTACTCCCAGACTGCCATGAGTCCCTGAAGCTAATAGAAGGCATAAATAGAAAACAATTTCTATGAAAATGTGCTTTTTTAAGGGTTAAGTAACACTTTTTCCTCTTGAAACATGGGAGGAGTAGCATTAGAATGAATAAATGGAAATGCTACTTCACATAATGGGTAGTGAATAGATGAAACTTTTTGTTTGCCCAGGGGTAAGAAGACGCAGGTAAGATATATAGATTCAAACAGGGGTTAAAATAGAAAAAAGCAAGATAAACAAATCCATAATAGTCTAAATATGAAGCTTTGCTTTCATAGCGCTAGCTTTAATTTTTTGCTCTATGTCGTGAGGTTAACACCTAAATGAGCCCTTTCTCCTTCAGAGGTGATGATTGAGGAGGACTGCCTGAGTCATTGCTTGGATATTTCGTAGAGGCTTGTTCTTCTGGAAAGTTGAAGTTTAATTTCAGTTGTATATCATCAAAATGGTCATTTCTGCCCACAGAATATAAATGCCTGGATTTCCCAGGTATTCTTGAACATCCTGGATATTGAGGTTACCTTATCCATATAAAGCAAAACTTCAGCAGTGACTGCATCTGCCTTGTTTAACCTACTTGGTCATGTCTGCCCAGCAGCATCAGCATCACCTGCAAACTTGTTAAAAATGCAATTTCTTGGGCCCTGCCCTAAACCTACTGAATCAGAAACTCTGGGAGTGGAGCCGAGCTGTCTGGGATTTAACAAGTCCTCAGGGTAATTCTCATGCCCACTAACGTAAAAATCATTAATGTAAAAAAGACGAGTAAAATGAAATGAAATAAAATAGAAACTGAGTTGCTGTTACAGAAAGGTTGCTGCTTAATATGACAACAAATGAATGATCATAAAGCTCAAAAACTCTGCAAATCAGGAAGCTTTTTAATTTTTTTTTTTTTTTTTTAGATTATTCTCTCTCTGGAAGTTCTTCTTCCTGTCAAAAAGACAGGCTTATATGAAAACCCTCTCCACCTAGGCAACAAGGGGCAGATCAGAGAAATGTAACACAGTAAGACCAAGAAGCCACTCTTAAGTAGAAGCAAGAGTGAAACATTTGCAACATCAGAACTGACAAAGAGGAACTGACTTTGATTCTGGACAATAATTCCTGAGATTTTAGAGCCTAGATGGACTCAGTAGTTAAAGATTAAACAATGAGTAGTTGAAGATAGTCACTGGAAAAACCCCTGCAATTAGTACTAAAGATCTGATTAAAAAAAAAAAAAATGTACCCCTCTTATGAATCTCATGGCATAAACGATCAAATTTTGGAGCACTGTTACATTTTAAAATATACAGTTTATAGTTATACTTTCAAAAACTCTAAAAGTGATGCATGTAGATACATAGCAAAGCATACGAAATTTCAATTTTTCTATTACTCGTTTCTCTCTCACTCCGGAAGCTCTAGATTCTCATCTTCATTATCTCAAACTTTCTCTTCAATACACAGCTCTCAGAGCTATCCCCCTGGTCCTTCAACCTTTCAGTGTCTTGATTGATTTCATCTTCCAGGCATAGATAATTCTTCCTCTTTAAGAGAAAAGAGAAGTAAATCTGGGCTGGTGATTACAATAGTCTCGTTGGGATGTTAGGTAGGAAGGAAAAATGGAAGCATTTGTTTGTTAAATTCTTTCATTGGCTTCACTGAAACTGCCTATTTTGGGGCTTAAGAAAGCCAATTGGGGAACCAAAGAAATGAAAGAAAATGAGGAAAAGTTCTAAACACTTCCGCTTCAGGGACAATACTGCCCTGACCGTATACAGTCAATCATTTCCCCAAGTCTTTAGTTGCAGTTTCATTCCAGAAAAAAACCGTGCATTATTTGTCTCTCATTCTAAGTGTAATTAAATCTGTTACCTGCTTAGTAAATAGAATGTTGATATTATTCCATAGTGACAATCTGGCATTACCAACTAAAACTTTTTTTTTTATGACATTTGTAATAGTTCTGAATTAGGTAACCCATTCTGACACTGTTACTTACAGATATCTGTACCTGGTGAACTTCAACTAACAATTGAAGTAAATATTCATTTGTCCAAGGTTGAAATTCACTGATAGCCTTATGAAATGGTACATTTAAGTACACCAGATTTTAAAACTGAAAAGTGAAAAATAAGCCAATTAGCCATGATTTTTCTCAAAATGGCATCCAATAATGTTGACTTTTCCCCACTAAATCAACATTTATTGTGGAAACTGGTAGCTGTATTTTAAATCTGGAAATATTACCAACTCTTCATTCAGACAGAGAAAGGCACACTGTTTTATGTCCAACTGGCATTTTTGGGTGCTCACTCCATACCAGGTTCTTCACAATAAATGTATTGCATACAATTATCCACTTTAATTTTCTCAGATCCCATAAATTAGTTTTTATTCTTTTCATTGTACAGATTTATTATTCATTCAGCAGATACTGATTGAGTACAGATTTTGCGCCAAGCATACATCTAGATATGGGAGATGTAAAAGGAAAGCCAAAATCTTTGTCCTCATAGAGCTTATCTTTCAGTGGGAACTGACTGAGGCTCAGAGTAATTAAATAATAGACACAAGGTCACATACATTGTAAATGCAGTAACCAAATTCAAGTCTGTATGACATCAAAATGTATGCTTTTAACCATAATATTATGCCCACATCTCTGAAAGTCATTATGTCTCTGGCTTATATTGTCTTCCTGATCCCAGAATGTCTATTTTTATTGCTAATGAAAACCAGATTTATACACTTTTTTTGGCCTCTACATAAAATTATCTGTGGATTTCTTTTGATTTTGAGCAACCCATATAGATCTGTGTATAACAGTAGTATTGAGAGGGAAAAATAATCTAATGTAAACACCAGTTCAGAAATCCATGAGGACTAAGTAGCTTTCAAGGCTATATACTAGTATGCCCTGAGATTAAAAAAGAAAGAGAATAATATACTAAACAGATAATCAAATTGTATGTGTTATAGAAATATAATAAGATATGACTTCCTTAGTAAAATTTTAACAGAATATAAATTGTTCATGGTATCTAGTTGTTTCCAGACATTCGTGAATATATTAACATTCAGGAAAAGGGCTTATGAAACTACATAAAATGTTGTATTTTCCCCTTCTTATGAGACACCTATTATCTTAAATATCTTTTGAGATGAAGACTCAGCTAAATATAATATTGTGCTTATTCGTATGTCTAATTCCAAGGCAAACATTACATATAACAAGCATTCTAGTGGTGATAAATTCTTAGTTGAAAGAGCATTCTTTTGGCATTATGCAAGTTGCTTATAATCTTCAATTCAATGAACATGCTGGGTTCCACTATTTCATGTAAAGAGAATAATAGATTATAAGCTTAACTATTACATTTCATGTTTTATGGTCTCCCCAGCATACTCTGAGGCTCATTTTTCCACATGACCTCCAGTGAGCACACATAAGTAAACAGAATCTTAAATTTGCTTAGAAAATAAGGGCAAAAAACATTCTGAATTAAATCTTGTTCAGCCAAAGTGGTTAGTGATGGAATGTGACAGGCTCTCAAGTGAACATGAAGAAGTATCATGGAATTATTATTATCCCAATGAGCTCACAGTATGCAACTGTGCATCTGGACATGACTGGTTGCTGACAGATGACAGCAACTCAACGTTGATTAGAGATTGTGAAAAAGAAAAAAAATCACACACGCTCAAATTTAACTCAATGTTCAAAAAAATAGTAGGCAGTCAAAATATTAGAAAGAGGAAAATACGTTTGCTTTGCTTTCACTAGGTGTTAATCAATGTTCAGAATGTCAGGTGTGTATTCTCTGTGTTTCCCTATTGCCATACATCAAAGTAAAAGAGTAAAAAATAATAATCTGATAAGCTATGCATTCTGTTGTAATGTAGACAAAGCAGAAACTTGCTAGGTTGGAGCTTGTCACTCCCCTATAGATATTTCGTTACTGTATAAATATGCTTTGAAGAATCAAAAGTGATTATTTTTATTAAAAAGACACATTGAGGACCAACTTCCACTTTCAACCATGACAAGATCTCCATCTTAAAAAATATAAAAACAGTAAATTGCACAAAATATACGAAATAACTTTTCAGATCCAGGCAAGAGACCACATGACTATGATTCCTGAGAGAAGGCAAAATATGGAGGTGAGCCCACAGTTTCTCTGGCTTTCTGTCAGGAGCCACTTTCCAGACTACAGAAAGGGAAGAAAAGAGCAGCCCAAACTGAGCCCAGTGGTCTTCTTAAGCTGAGGAGATAGTGGTTGTTAGTGACTGTGGAGTTGGCTTCAACTCATGGAGACCCTATATATAACAAAACCACACTCTTCCCAGTCCTGTGCTAATCCCATGCTTGGTTGGTGGATCCACAGGGTTTTCAGTGGCTGATTTTTGGAAGGAGATTGCTAGGCCTTTTTCCTAGTCTTTCTTAGTCTGAAAGCTCTGCTGAAACTGTTCAGCATCATAGCAACAGGCAAGCTTCCACTGCAGATGTGTGGTATCTGTCCATGAAGTCCATTGGTCAGGAATCAAATCCGGGTCTCCCGCCTGGAAGCCAAGAGTTCTACCACTGAGTATGCATTTATCAAAACTCATGGATAAATTTTAGATCTATACATTCCACTGAATGTAAATTATACCTCATTTTTTAAAAAAAGTTTAAAAAATAACCATGCATAAAAAATTCATAATTTATTTTTCATAAGCACACTTTGAAATGGTTCCCCTGTTAACCTGAGGCCTGCTTTGTATACAACACATACAGGTGATTTGAATTGATAAAAATGCCTCATTGTTGTATTCTGTTAAATAAAAAATCACACATTTCCCCCCTTTTTTAATTTGATTCTATAGGAATAATCATGGTATCTATAAGAATCTTTTTCCCCAGCCGTGTGATTTCTAGTGACAAGAGTTTTCAGCTGAATATTTGATTTTCTTCAAATTGAGTTTTCAGTGAGTTTTCATAGAATTTATGTTCTATGCTATTCAATAAGATCAGATAAACATCACCAAAAATAAAATGCACTGTCACAAAGTCTGGTCACTTAAAGGCTGAATCAGGTGTCCATTATTAAAAACACTAATAATTGTAATAAATTTGTATTTAGGATTGTTAAAATGCAGCATGTATATCTTCTAACTTTTTTTTTTTTTTTTAGTAAATGCAGGTATTAGTATTTTGAACTTGGTTTCTTTTCCTAAAAATTCATACTTGTAACTTTTCCCCTTGAAAGAGTAATTTTTTTCTGGAAAATATTGTTCATAAAAGTCTACCTGAGATATTTTTTTCTTAGAACAAAGAATATATTCCAAATTATATTTATGATACAGCTGTTTGTGATATCCATGTTTGAGGTTTATCTCTATTTAGAAGTGAAAATACACAATTGCAAATGCTAACTCTGCCCTGGTATAAAGACTATTAGTCGGTACTGTGTATACTGTTTAAAGGTATGCCTTTTATGTGTCGTGGTGCTGAACTCAGATTTTGAGATATTTTAATATATTTTTGCCATCATATTTGGAGAATGAATTTTATAAAACTTAAATGGTAATTTATTTTGAAAAAATTGTAATAATTTTTTTTGGATCAATGCTTTGTGCATATGAAGCAATTTTTTTTTTCCCCACTGACCTTAGGGGAATAAAGAAAATAGAATAAATCAGGATTAAACAACAAATATTCACTTCAATAAAACAATTATGGTTTTACTATTGGGTTTTTTTCTTCTTTTTTTCTAGTGAGTAAGTACCCTTTGTGAAATATATTAGGCATTAGGGGTAAAGAAAACAAAACCAAGAACAGCAACAAAGCATAAAAAACCCTACCCTGTTAGACCAATCATGAATTAAGGAAAAAGCAAAACAAACAAGTAACTCATAACAAAAACATAACCACATATATACACAAATGTAAACTGCAGAATTATACAGTCCTAAAACTTCATATCTTTGAAGGTCTTGCTATTACTAAGGGTAGTAATAGCTGCTAACAGTATTTTAGCAACTATAGTTTGGAAGGCAGTAACAAGACATTTAATATGAAGATTCCATTTAACCATCCAAAGTAGCTATTATTACCCCCATTTTATAAATAAAAAAAAAAAAATTAAAGATAATGAGCAACTTGCCCAAGTCCACTCAGCTCTTAAGTGGCTGAACTGAAATTGTGATACAAACTAGCTTGACTTCAAAGCCCCTGCCTCCTTCATACACATACGCGCATGCGCACACACACACACACACACACACACACACACACACACACACACACACACACACACACACACACACACACACACACACACACACACAGAGTTGTTTTTTTTTTTTAATTTAGAAGAACATATCTGATATGTGGTATAGAGTTTACCTAGACAAGTTTTTAGACCACAGTGCATAACAAGAAAGGAAAGGGTACAATCTTAACCGAGAATTTATTCCCCCTTAGGGAATATTTTGGAACACTACCTGGAAACAGCAACAAGATGTCTTTTCTTTAACTACTTCCCAGGAGCACTTCTGAATGACCTGTATATCATAGTGAAAGCTAAGTAAAGCAAGCGTTGGGAAACTTGAGTTATATTCTCAGCTCTGTTACTACTTCCTTCATATAAGATCTTGGAAAAGTAACTTCAGTGGTCTAGTCTTCAGTATCTCTGGTCTATATTATCGGCAAAAGTATAGAATGCTATTACCACCGTGACATTGTTCTTTGAAAGTTACTGAGTGTTTACTGTGGACAGCGGTATATAATTATTAACTGAATATTTGTTGTTGTTAGGTGTTGTCGAGTGGGCTCCAATTCATAAAACCTTATGGACAACAACAGAATCAAATATTAAGAGTGCTAAAAAAAATAATTTTCCTTATCATGTCTTTAATTTCTTAGAATCTAAACAAGATACAGAGGAGAGGACAGTATTCCTCACTGTGTTTACTTCATGGCCATCTCTATCTTAGTGATATTGTCTTACTCCCCATTTAGACTGTTAGATTTTTTTTTTTATATCTTCCTTCTTCCTTCTTAAGGCCAAGTATAGAATGATTTCTCAATATATGTTTTTCTTTAGGAACAATTAGGATTTAGCATGTGATTTAACCATTCACAAATTTGAATAAGTGAATGAATTAATTAAAAATGTAAGAATAAAGGAATAAATAAAGGAATGAACAGATCTTATTTGATGGTGAAGTTCATTGTTTATAATGGTCATGACATTATGTCAAAGTGTGCTGCTAGTGGAGGTGGTTGTGCAGTGGTTAAGCACTCGGCTGCTAATTGAAAAGTTGGCGGTTCGAACCCACCAGCTGCTCCTTGGGAGAAAGATGTGGCAGTCTGCTTCCATAAAGATTACAGCCTTGGAAACCCTATGAGGGCAGTTCTACTCTGTCCTGTAGGGTTGCTATGAGTCAGAGTTGACTTGATGGAAATGGGTTTAGTGTAGGTAGTAATGTCAGATATGCCAGTTCCGAGTTTGGAAACTCTTTGAAAGCAGTTTTGCATACTAAGTATGCTGATACATTCGGGGGAGGTTGGAGAGACAAGCATTCTGTGATTTTTTTTTTTTAATGTCCATTTTACTAGTCAGGAAGGCACAACTTTTATTTTCAGTAAAAGCTTATAATTTCCCATCATAAACTTTAGTGCTCCAATCAGGATTCTGTTATGGATCTGAGGTTTATTTTCTTTAAAAAGGAGTTTGTGTGTGTGTGTGCATGTGTGTGTTACTCAAGTTCGAAACTTACTTAGATCTATTTATAAATTATAAGGTTAAAAGACTTAGAATGAGATTTCTTACAGAATTATTTACCTCCTTAAAAAAAATATGCGTTAGACTTTATTTATTACTTGGTCCCTGCTTATTTTCCCCACTGGAATGTAAGCTTCTTTGGGTCAGAGGTCATTGCCGGCTTACTCATTGCTATACCCCCTGTATATAGAATAGTGCCTGGCACATAGTAGGAACTCAGTAAGTACTTGTTGAATATCAATTTTTCCAACTTAAGCAAAACAAACACTCCCCTATTTAAGAAGGAAGTACTTTTTATTGCCTTTCAAAGAAATCTCAAAAAATTGTCAAACCCTCTATTTTATAACTGGCACTTTATGAAAAGCTTATTGTTTTGTTTAATCTTCCAGGCCAATTCAGAATTAGTTACAGTTGTGAATTTTAATCAGTCTAAATAGTTTTCCAATTTGAGGTAGGGTTCATCTAGCATCTCAGCAAGTTGTTGTATAACAGCTTTTGGGTATCTATTCAAAGAATATGTCTTCAGATAGGGACACTGGGTTTCTGAGATATAAAATCCAGTAATTCATCCAAAGGTAGAATATGATTTGGTCAAGAGCTCACGTCTCTTGCAATTCATTCTCTTTTCTGTCTATTGGAGAACTCTGTTGCAATAGCAGTTCACTTCAAACCTTATGTATTATGTATTATGACTAAAGGCAACATATTTAGTGATTTAATATTACTTCCATAAAGAGAGGATTTGCATTTTTATGACTCAATATCAGTTTGGTTTCTCTTCTATGTACGATAGTCACTAGTGAACTTATAAAGATCTATTTTAATTAAACATGTGTATAGGTGTGGTTAGGAGCCCTGGTGGCACACTGGTTAAAGCAATCAACTGCTAACTGAAAGGTCAGCAGTTCAAAACCACCAGCATTTTCTCGGGAGAAAAATGTGGCATTCCGCTTCCATAGAGATTTATAGCCTTGGAAACCCTACGGGGTCTCTATGAGTCAAAATCAACTCAGCAGCAGTGGGTTTGTTTTTTTATTGTTTATATATAAGTATGGTTATGGAATATGTGAGATATTCCAAATAACCAGATGCTGATGTAACTAGAATTGAACGTAAATATTTCTATTAAATGATGCAGAACTTCTCAGCTGAAACTTCTAACTAGTTGGCTGGTTGGTTAATTATTACTGTGAACTTTGATTAGTTTTTTTTTAATGTATTTTAGAGAAATTGATGTTATTTATATTTTAAAAATAATCATTTTAATTTGTAATTTTGTGGTTACATGTATATACACACAGAGTTCATTGTGGCAAATAGGATGTGCATGTTTATATAACAAAAAAAAAAGTCATTGCCATCAAGTTGATTCCAACTCATAGCGACCCTATAGAACAGAGTAGAAAGCCCCTTAGGGTTTCCAAGGAGCAGCTGGTGGATTTGAACTGCTGACCTTTTGGTTGGCAGCCGAACTCGTAACCACTGTGCCTTGAGGGCTCCATGCTTATATATATATAAGTACCAAATAATTTTGCTATTTATGTATAAAAAGTTTCAGAAAAACCTCAATTAAAATAATTCTACTTAAAATTTAATTATCATAATAAAGAGTGAAAACAAGTTTGATTGAGATTTACATGAAAAATATGAAATTAAGAACTGTGAAAATACTTTTATATTTAAAATTAGATTATAAATAATTCTCAGGAAAGAAGTAATGAATTGTTGATTTTCAATTTATGTCTCCTACCAAATTGAATGGAGTCCTGGTGGTGCAGTGGTTAAGAGTTTTGCTGCTAACTAAAAGGTCTGCCTTTGGAATCCACCAGCCACTCCTTGTAAACCCTATGAGGCAGTTCTACTCTATCCTTTAGGGTCGCTATGAGTGGAAATCAACACGACGGCAATGGGTTTTTTTTTTTTTTTTTTTTTAAACAAATCGAAAGATAGAAATCTATGACTTTACTTATTTTTCTTTAGGCTTTTGCAGTATGACCATAATGAGGCTCATCACTGCAAAAATACCCAAGGGCTTTTTCAATTTACCCAGCACCTCTCTTAATGTTTTACATCCAGAATATTTTCTTTTAAAATGCACTCTTGCCAATGTTTTCTTTCTCAAGCAAAACTTTATTTTTTCATCAGTATTTACATTTCATATTGCTTTGGGAAAATCTGCTGCAAAAAATTTCTTTGAAGTGCCAAAAAGCAAAAATTTTACTTTGAGAACTAAGGCGTGGCTGACCCAAAACACAGGATTTTCAATTGCCTCATATGCATGCAGAAGCTGGACAATGAATAAAGAAGGCCAAATAAGAATATATACATTTGAATTATGGTGTTGGTGAAGAATACTGAATATACCATGGACTGCTAGAAGAATGAACAAATCTGTCTTGGAAGAAGTACAGCCAGAATGCTCCTTAGAAGTGAGGATGGCTAGACTTCGTCTCATATACTATGGACGTAGTATTAGGTGGGATCAGTCCCTGAAGAAGGACATTGTGCTTGGTAAAGTCAGCGAAAAAGAGGAAGACCCTCAATGAGAAGAACTGACACAGTGGCTGCAGCAATGGGACCAGACATCGCAAGAATTCTGAGGATGGCACAGGACCTGGCAACGTTTAGTTCTGTTGTACCTAGGGTCCAGGGTCGCTATAAGTTGGAACCGACTTAATAGCACCTAACAATTTGCATTTCTGTCAACTCTGCAGTTGCCAAGTTTTCCTTTTCTTTCAGTAATATCTAACAGTTATTGAGAGGAGCCCTGGTGGTACAATGGTTAAGCACTCAGCTACTAACCTAAAGGTTGGCAGTTCGAATCTACCCAGCAGCTCCATGGGAGAAAGATCCAGTGATCTGCTTCCTTAAAGATTACAGCCAAGAAAATCCCAAGGGGCAATTTATGCTGTCATATGGGGTCCCTATGAGTTGGAATTGACTCAGCAACACCCAACAACAAAAACAACAATGAAACACTTATTGAACACTCAACATGTGTAAGAATCGACTTAACAGCAACAGGTTTTTTGTTTGTTTTTTTATGTGTCAGGTCTGGTTCCAAGCATTTTGCAGCCATTGTCTCACTTCATCCTCACAACATCATTATGTGATAGAAATGACTGTTATCCCCATTTTACAAATCAAAAACTGGAGTACAGATTGAGTTACCTGTCCAAAGCCTCAGAGTGAGTACATGGTCAAGAAAGAATTCCAACACAAGCAGCCACCACAACTGATACACTTAACTCAAAGGCATCATTTGCAAAATAAGCTTATCTCATAAACATTTAGATTATGTTTGAGACATTTCCACTTTCAACACATTTGTAGTATTGCTTAGAAATCTTCCTCTTTGTTTTTACACCTGTAGTAGCGTTTTCCATTGACTCTTACATTGTGCGAGAAGGGATATTTCAGTGGATACTCATTTTATAAATAGTTCACCTGTGGAGATTTTCATCTTATAACAACTTTTGCTTTTACTGAACCTTATAAATATAGGAAATCTGACAATATTCGGTAAGAAGGTCCTACTGTTCCTGTATATAAATATGTATATCTATATATATGGACCCCTGGTGTCGCAGCGGTTAAGTGACCCAGCTGCTAACCAAAAGGTTGGCAGTTCAAATCTACCAGCTGCTCCTTGAAAACCTAATGGGGCAGTCCTACTCTGTCTTCTAGGATCGCTATGGGTTGGAATCAACTCGATGGCAATGGGTATATATAGGAATATTCATATATTGACCCTTAAGAGAACACAAAGAGGGCACAGTTGAGACTAGTATCAGAGTATTCCGACCTTCAGCACTTTTTGTTGAATTGGTTAAAAATCCCAGAAAGTGAAGGAGCCCTATCTTTTACTCCTTTGCCCTGTCCTTCACAGGGTATGTGTGCACTAGTCCAATTAAAGATTTCTGACTAAAAGACTAAGATCAGATTTGTTGGTTTGCTGATAACTTTGAATTCTAGCAGATTTTTTTTTTTCAGAGAAAATGCTTCATAGGATGTAATATTTTCAGGCTCCCATTTTAAAACAACTTGGATATAAAATGACCCTTTCAATTTCATGGCATTCATTTGTTGATTCCTAACAATAATGGCACTGATTTTTCTAGCATCATTCCTCATTTAATTAGCAAACCTCTGGATCTTCTGGGTTTATCCGCAAGTCTACAGAGTCTATTTTCCAGAACTATTGACAACCTTTTTTTGTAACACAAGAGAGTCACAGTTCACCCAGCAGTACTTGTATTTCTTCACTTTAACTTCTGGACACTCACAGTTGTGTTGAATGGCAGGATAGATCATCATTTATAACTTTTAATTTTTCCCTCTAATTCTCTGTTATCATTTTACCATGTATTGTGATCTATTGAAACATCACAATCAAAGGGAACGCTAATCCCAGAAAATGTGGTAGCTTTGTCTTTTCCACCATGGGCCAGGTGCATCTGTGTTTTGATCTTTTCTGATTTATAAAACTGTTCTAATCCTGCCCATGATTCAGCTTCTCTATTTTTTTCCCAAAATGTAAGACGTCTTATGTTGCTTCCTTTTAACCTTAATTTATGACTTTCAATTTTCTAGAAATACGATCTTATTTCAAGAAAAAATGTTCGGAAATACTAAGTAATGAAAATTTTTAAATTGCAGAATTGTTACTATCAGCTACAGTATGCTTAAGTTTTTTTCTGCCCAGACTGAATAAAAATTTTTAAGTCATACTTTATTTTTCTGTAACACTTCTTAGTGAATTCTCAGCCTTTTTGGTCATATAACTCTTTGCTACAAGTAAACAACCACTGGCAAGCTCTTCATTGATTTCACATCTTTGAAATTGTAAATAGGCATTGTTATAATCCATGGCAGTAATGCATCTTGCATCCCCCACCAAGAAGGGCCATAGGTAAGATAAAAAGAGGGTGATCACTCTCGTATCTGTACTGCTACTTCATCTACATGGTTTAACACTTTATTATATCATCATATCCTTTTATTATTTTCTCTTATTTCCCATTTTCTAGCAATGTTATAAATTCCTTTAGAAACTGTATCACCCAGTTGTTCTAACCTCCCCAATTTCTCCTCTGCCTGTGATCATAGTAGCTAATGTCTGCACTTCAAATTTAATAACTTACATTGTTTAATAATTCATATCTAACTCTATAGTAGCTTTCTTACATCCAATCAGAATGGGTTTACTTCTTCATAAATCTACTAAAGGCACCCTTAGCAAAAAATGTCAAATACTTTTATTAGTTCAAATTCTTCGTTCATTTCCCATCTTGTGTGCTAACACTGGTAGTTATTTCCCCTACATTCTGTGAAAATATATTTTTGGGGTCCTTACCAATAATAATAGTAATAATAAATTAAAGCAAGAATAAAATGATATTTGTTGTCTAAGACTGACAACTGAAATAGGAGGAATTTAGTAAGATAAATTTAATTCTTTTCTGAAAGCATAAACTTTTAGAAGTGTGAATAAGGAAATTATAGAATTTTATTAGTTGTATATTCATCAGTTTATGAGTTTGTAGTGCAGGAAGCCTGGACTCTGCGGTAAGGAACATAACACAGACTCTTAAGAACACATTCATCCCCATATGCCTCTGCATTTTCAGGAAGGAATATATTTGCAACTGGCTCTTCAATCCTTCTCTGAATTTAAGTTTTCTTATCACACACAAGCAGCATTCAAATCCATGAATGTCTGAATATCATCTATAGTCAACAATATTTTTAGAAACTCCCCATGGAATACTTCTCTTTAGAAAGCTCTCTGCATCATGCTTATGAAGTTGTATCACACCCAACAAGATTTTCTTGTGAATCTCCTTGGAAAACCCACTGAGATTCCGAATAGAGTGAACCACTGATTAACGGGAAAACTCAATTAAGCAGCATTGTTTGCTTTTTCTTCCTGAACTCCAGTTGAAGGATAAAGAATTTAATAGCAATAACAATAGCAACAACAAAAGAATTGTATTGTAAGTGAATAAAATTTTTTCTACAATGTGACTAGAATCAGTCAAGATTAATTCTGATTTCTGGTGAACCAATTTTTAGCTCTGAGGACTTTCATCAATTATGGGAGAAATAAATGTGCTTTCCAAGGTATATACGGACTAACACACTTAGGAAATATATCAATCCATCTGTAGAAGCAAAGGAAAAAATATTTTATGACACTCAATGAACAGAAACTTTATTTTATAAACCTACTATTTTAAAACTCTTTTACTTAACCAAAGTTTATAATCATTATATATACTGACTTTAGTACCTTTTGAGAAATCGGTCCAGCTCTCAATGTTCCCCTGGCTCTGAGAACTACATCTATCCACAAGGGCAGAACCCTAACCGCCTGAACCCACTGATTGAATGGATCACGAGTGGACCCCTTGTCCAAACTGGAGAACTGGCCTCTCTCTCCAGCTGTCAGTCTCTACATGTAGCGAGAACCAAGAACATGTGTTCTCAGGAGTTGTGTGGAGACTGCATGGACAGAAAATCAGAGGAAAGCGGTCTGCAGTTTGAAACATGCAGGCCGAGAATAACCTATATGACCCAAAGAGTGAGAGCCAGAGAGAGCAGTCTTGGTGCCTAATAGTTTGGCATGTCCTGATTTCAGGTTATCCTGGATCTGTGTTCTTCCCTTGAGTTGTATCAAGTGCACCTTGATCTTTGGATATGTTAATCCAGGACTAGTGAACTTCTGATATTTGCAACCAGAAAACACACATACACAATGACAGTTAAGTCCATTTCAGATATATATTTCTTGCATTCCTTTATTGTAGTATTATTTATAAGTAGCAGTACTGTGTGTTCTAATATACAAAGTAAGTTACTTGTATTACCTACTTCTTTCTATTTTGAAGTTGTTATTCTTAGATGGAGCCCTGGTGGCAAAGTAGTTAAGAGCTACAACTGCTAACCAAAAGGTTGGCAGTTTGAATCCACGAAATGCTCATTGGAAACCCTACTGGGGCAGTTCTACTCTGTCCTATAGGGTTGCTATAAGTCGGCACTGACTTGACGGCAACAGGTCTGGTTTTTATTTTTGGCTTTTGTTCTTAGATGCCATTGAGTTGACCCCGATTCATAGCAACTCTATCTGCAACAGAACAAAACGCTGTCTGTTCCTGCACCATCCCCATGATCAGTTAGGGATTAGACCGTTGTGACCTTACAGGGTTTTCATTGTCTGATTTTAGGAAGTAAATACCAGGTCTTTCTTCTTAGTCCGTCTTAGCCTAGAAGCTCCACTGAAACCTGATCAGCATTATAGCAACATGCAAGTCTCCACTGACAGATGGGTGGTGATTGCACATGAGGTGATTTGGCTGGGAACTGAACTCGCATCTCCCATATGGAAGGTGAGAAGTCTTCCAAGTGACTCACCATTGCCCGCAAAGCCAGTTGCTGTGGAATTGACTTTGACTCATGGTATTACTACTCTCCTCCCTTGATAAATGAGGAAACTGAGGCACGCAGTGGTGAAGAATATTGCTAGGATGATGGTGATTAAATAGGGGTTTAAATCCAAGCAGTCTGGTCCAGAGTCCCTATTCACTAATCAGATTCATTTTTGAAAATAAAATAACTATGACGTTTACGTCCAGGAGATAGACGGGGGCTAAAAATTTTATGTGAACATTTGTGAGAATGCATCAGAGGATATGTGTGTTTGTGGTGTGTGTGTGTGTGTGTGTGTGTGTGTGTGTGTGTGCACGCCTGCCTTTAGGTTTATGGGATGATCACCCATCCAAACTGGGTTAAGGTGTTGATTGCATGTGCAGTGATTTACATGTGAAATTATTACGGAAAGAATCGCACAGCTCTTTTCCTTCTTGTGGTTTCTTGGAATACTTTCAGTTATTACATCTCTGAGTACAAAATGCAACACTGTACAATGGCCATAATCGGGCAGTCGGTGCCTACCGTTGATTCGCACGCTTGCACAGACCTCTGAACTGAATCCCCAATTTGGCCTGTTGCCGTCTGTAAGCAGTCGTCACCTTGCATCATCTCGCCACGCTGAGCTCTATCCAGGCAAACCCAGTGAGACAGGGTGAATTTAAAAGGCCAGCACAGACTGACCCAGGAATTACCAACAGACCCAGTGGTTCAAGAATAATTTCCTCTTCAGCTTGAAATGTAAGTATGGCTCACTGTGAAGCCGTATTACCTCTGGATTCCAAAGACGGCATGTCAAAGCAGAGCTCACGGAGGGTAAAGTTTTTAAAGTGCATTTGTTATAGCTTGCTAGTCTGACTATTAAAGTGAAACACGACACACCGTTCAACCTTCAAACTAGCACTGCCTGCAAAAATACTTATCAAAAATACAGCCTCTGGGAGATTGGTTTACTCTAAAAATATGCTGCCTTTGCAGTTATTCTTCCTTAATGAGAAGACAGTTCAGGATTTGTCTTTTTCATTGGAGGGCAAAAAGCCAAATACAAGGAATTACCCTTAAAGGGACATGGCAGTACCCAGTTCCTAGGCAGGGTTCAGAAATCTTCTTGAAAACACTTTATGTCCAGAAATGAAGTTTTATATTTGAAAACCCATTTTTTTTTTTGCCTTGAAATTTTGTATTGGGCAAATTACTGATGCATAATGTGACAGCTGAAAATAGGAGACTAAAGATCAGCCCCTCCACATAAGAAGTATTGCTTTCCTAAAAGCAAGAAGCTACATATTCCTGTGCATTTGAGGGTAACCTAAAATTATCATGCACTTAAAGAACAATAATGGCTTGAATCGGTACTATTTTAAAGCACTGGAAAAATTTCCTCTAAAACTGCAGAAATAGAGCCGTCTTCAATTGTTAGGGATTCTGTCTCCTTTCATACAAACATATATGAGTTCTGTTCTTTGGCTTGCACCTCCAGCGTGTCATTTGCTTGGAGAATGTGTGACCTGCCTTGTCAAACAATACAGGGTAGAGTAAAGGTGGGAAAATAAATAAGTAAACCTTCAGAGGCATTTTCTTGCTTTTCCCATTTAATTTTTCATTTGGGTTATAAGTGGCATCTCAGACAGAAGGAATCCTCCTGGATCCGTCCAAATCTTCTGCTGGCTTAATCGCAAGCATCACATGTGTGGAACTGAGACATTGAGACAATTAGTGATTGCGTCAAGAAGAAGAGAAGGATGATCAATTATTCACCACATGCTACCAAACACAAGAAGCATGACCACTGCTTGTCTCTCACCTTTTCTCTTGTATACACACAAAGCTCTTTCCACAGCCTGTCTGCTATAGAGAGAAATATTCCTTTGAAGAGATTCTCATTTTAACCAATCCATTTACATCTAACTTTATAACTAGACCAACTATATTCCAGAAAGTCAGTTAACAGATGCCCTCTCAGTTTGTTTCCTTGTATTCTTATATATCTTTCTCTCTATTTATTAGAAAAACAAGGCCAGAGTGAGCGACCTTGAGAATATATTTGTTATATAAAATTCACCTAGGAAAAGCCTGTAACCTAAGCTTGAATTATTAAAGTGTCTAGGTAATCTCCTGGATATACAGTGAAGTGTTTTGTAAATTTCTTCTGTTTTTCTGTACTTAAAAGACACTCTTTCCATAGTGAAAACCACTATCTTGGCATTAAAGAACATTCCAGTCCCTTGTTTGTCTTTACATACGCAGGCAGCAGTCATTTCATCTATAGCTATTATGTTCTTAAGTAAAGAAATATAGGCAAGGAGGTAACTCCTCAGTGGTAGTAATCGCTTTGTGACCCATCTTTGTCGTTTCTGTAGTGTGTGATCTCAGGCAGTTAACTTAAATTTTTACTTCCAAGCTGTCCATATATGCATAGCACATAATCTTCCAGTAATATTACTTCACAGGATTGTTGAATGAATCAACTGAGATGATATTTGTAAAAACACTCAATTGCTGTTACTTCCCATCTTCCCCTTTAGGGTTGTTGAAAAATTGTTCTGCCTATTTGCTGGTGTGAGAATTTAAAATTGATACCATTAGAAGCCAAAAAGTGGGGCTTTACTTTCTCCAGATTTTAATATTCTCCATACTGCTTTTGATTCTTAAAGAATCAATTATGGCTTCTTTCAAAATATCTTTGTGCTACTGAGCTCTGTATTAATATGTGAGTTTATCATTTTCTGAGATTCAGTATGTATCAGGAACTATGCTACCATTGGCTTATAAGATTTCTTTGTATCCTCACAATACCTGAAAAAAAAAATCCATTTTACAAATGGAGAAACTGAGGCTCATAGATGTTGATTACTCTCAATCCCAGGCCTGTGAAATTCCACAGTCAGTGTTCTCAGATTGCTGTTGTTAGTTGCCATTGAGTCAACACTGACTCATGGTGTCTTGATGTATAACAAAACAAAACATTACTCAGTCCTGCACCGTCTTCATGATTGTTGATATGTCTGAGTCCATTGTCGTAGTTGTTGTCTCAATCCATCTCACTGAGGACCTTCCTCATTTTCATTGGCCCTCTACTTCACTGACCATAATGTCCTTCTCTAGTGATTGGCCTTTCCTGATAAAGTCACCAAAGTAAGCTAGCTGAAGCCTCCTCAACCTCCTTTCTAAGAAATATTCTGGTATGTTTCTTCTAAGACTAGTTTGTTTGATCTTTTGGCAGTACATGGTATATTCAATACTCTTCACTTACATCACAGTTCAAATACATCAATTTTTCTTCTGCTCTCAAATAGCAATTATCAAATCTTTGCTGTATATATTGGAGATCACTTGGGAATCTTGTAAGATGCAGACTCTGATTCGGTAGGTCTGCGGTAGGGCCTGAGATTCTGTATTGATAACCAACTCCCAGGTGGTGCTAATGCTACTAGCCCTTAAAAAAAAAAAAAATTGCTGTCGAGTTGATTACTACTTATAGTGACCCTAAAGGACAGAGTAGAACTGCCCCATAGAGTTTCCAACGAGTGGCTAGTGGATTTGAACTGCCGACGTTTAGGTTAGCAGCTGAGCTCTTAACCACTGTACCACCAGGGCTCTGCGGGTCCTTACCTGTTGCCGTCAAGTCAATTACGACTCATAGTGACCCTAAAGGACAAAGTAGAACTGCCCCATAGGGTTTCTAAGGAGTGCTTGGTGGATGGGAACTGCTGACATTTTGGTTAGCAGCTATAGCACTTAACCACTATGCCACCAAGGTTTCCTACTGGTCCTAAGACCATATTAATGTAGCAAGACTTTAAAACACCATGCCATATAATCTTAGCTGCTGGTAGTGAACACTCAACAAATATTGATTAATAAAAAGCAAAATACTATTCAGAACATGAAAGGGAAAAACTGATGAGGAATGACTTTTGCTGATTTGTTCAGGTGGAATGTTCTAGAACTAGTGACTAATTTTTGTTGAGCCCATATCATTAGAAAGAGCAGGTATTGTCCTCCATGATCCAACAGCTTTTGTTATATACATTTGTTTCCCTTTACTGGGTCAGTCCTCTTGACCCTAAATGAGCTCCAAGTCACATTTGGCCCAGAAGAGATTCTTAATCACCCAGTACCTTAGGTGACATTGCCAACTGAATACTTTCCAGATCCCTCTCTCTATTAGGTCACGTCTCAGTCTGCCTGTACCAGTACTAAAATTCATCTTGGGTTAGGACAAGAAACCAACAGAATGAATTATTGATTAAAAAAAATCATGGCAGACCAACAGTAAAGAAGGAGAAAGAGTTGATGGGAGAGAAGAGGAGAAAGGAAAGAAAAATAGCATAGGAAAGGAGAGAAGAAAAGCACAGAAAAAAACAGAGACTTCAGAGTGGTTGAATTCTCCACATGTAGGAGATAAAAATGATTACCGGAAGAAAGAGAACGAAACCTAGGACCTGATACCGTATCACCCACATTTTTGAGGTATCATCTTCTACTGTCTGATTCAGTCAAGGAACACATAAATAGACTTCTGGTCAAACCATTCGCTAAATACATCCCCAGCCTCAGCACATCCCTTGTAATGTGCATTCACAGCTCAAGATCCCACTTTCCCTTTGGCATATCTGGCACATATTTGCACGTGTTTGCCATGTGAATTCATTTCCCAAGGAAATGATTCCAGTCCCCTCCTTGGAAGATACAATGAGGGAAGTCTGATAGTACATTATTTTTCTAGGGTTATTGTAACAAAATACCACAAGATGGATGGCTTATAAGAACAGAAATTTATTGTCTCACAGTTCTAGAGGCTAAGAGTTCAAACCAACGCCCAGGCAGGGTAGAGTCATGCTCCCTCTGATGTCTCTAGTGGAAGATCATTTTTTGTCTCCTTCATTTTCTGGTAGCGTCAGGCATTCCTTGGCTTGTAGCTGCATCTTCACATAGCCTTCCTTCCTCTGCATATCTCTGTGTCTTTCTCTCTTTTATAAGGACACCATCTAAATGGGATTATGACCATCCTACTCCAGTATGGCATCATGTTAACTAATAACATCTTCAAAGACCCTATTTCCAAAGAGGCCACATTCACAAGTACCAGAAGTTATGACATCAATGTATATTTTAGGGGGCCCAATGTAATCCATCATAGAAAGCAATGGACATTAATGATTATCTAATACATGCAGGCTGCTAACCAAAAGATCAGCAGCAAATCCACCAGCCTCTCCTTGGAAACCTTATGGGGGCAATTCTACTCTCTCCTATAGGGTCACTATGAGTAGGTATCGACTCGACAGCTGCAGGTTCGGATTTTTGGTTTTTAATATATGGCAGGCATTGTGGTGAATATGAGAGAAGTTAGAGCCTGACATCATAAAGCTTAGAGTCTATTGGGGAAGTCAGGAGACACTACCAAATGCAACTACCCTGCTCAGGTTCTTCCCTAAGAGGCCCTGAACATTTGGCTTTGAACCTGTAGTCTCCAAAATTCTGAATTTTAGTTATAAATCTTAGGGACAAATTGTTCTTTATAACTGTGTAGTTCAAATAACTGAAGAAATGAAGTGACTTCTCATCGCTGTACTGAAGCAGGTGTGCAGAAGGAATGCACATGCTCATCTGTTTCTTTCGTCAGTGCACAATTTTATATCTTTAGAATGACTTCGGTTAAAGTGGAGTCCTTGGGTGATGCAAATAGTTAAGCATTTGGCTGCTAACTGAAAGGTGGGAGGTTCAAGTCCACCCAGAGGCACCTCGGGAGAAAGTCCTTGGGATCTACTTCTCAAAAGTCAGCCACTGAAAACGTTAAGGAGCACAGTTCTACTCTGACACACACGGGGTCACCAAGAGTTGGAACTAAATCAATGGCAAATGGATTGGTTTGATGGTTAATGTAGATTCTAATTTCTCATATATATATATATAAATATATATATATAAATATATATAAATATGTATATAAATTATATATATAAATATATACATAAATAAATATATATAAATATAAATATATATATATAACCAGGCTGGCTGGTAGACACATCCAAGCCAGATAGAGCCGGTAGGATTGCATATGTTACAATACAGGTCGTCTAACCAAGCATTTTCTTTTCCTACCACATTCTAAGTTTACCTGGGCCAGAGATGATATAAATACATGCTCATATAAATATACACTCAAGGATTTTTTCAGTCAACCCTCAGGTATGATTCTAGCCATAAGGGAGCAAAAATAAGTGCAGGTCTCCATTTAAGGAGTTTGCAATCCCATAGGAGAGATAGACAGTATTAATAGTAATGCAAATAAGTGCATGAACATAAATCAAGGGCATGTTATGAAATAAAAGTGCCTTGCTCTGAAGACTAAACAAGGGAATCTGAAATAAGGTGGCTTTTAGAGAAGGCTTTCCCTGCGAGGTTGCTTGACCTGAACCCTAAAAGATAACTCAGGAATGGGAGTAACCCTGCAGTTGAAGGCAGCATGAGATGTGAGGAAATCCAGGAAACCAAAACCTGAGGAAGAGCATGTAACAGAAGGAGCAGGCAGAGGGCATATGTAACTGGGGTTCCTGGGATGCACAGGATTGCAATAAACATTTAACAAAACAAAATAAGCACAATGTTTCTTTGGCTCATCCGCAACCAAAATAGTTTACGTATCTGGGGTAAGGGTGTGGTACAGGTACCAAGGAACACCACTCTTATTTCTTTGTCTCTCAGACACTTTGTCCCAAGGTTCCTTACTGAATTGGCACACGTTGTCCATGTGTTAAGTGCCCTGGTCAAAGAGAACTTCTCTTGATCCTGATCTTGTCTGCAGAGATGTCCCTTTGCTATTTCCTAAGTTATTTTATGCTACAACAGAAACTGTGATGAAAGAGATAGAAAAATAATCTTCTATTAAATTTATGTTACAGTCTGTCCCATGACAACAGCAATGTTTTATGTAGTATTCTGAGTGTAGTCTATATGGACTGGGATGAAGCAACATATTTTACCAGAGCCTTTGCAAATAGTTGTGCAATTTGTATGGTGGGACATCTTGTGTGACAGATCTGCTAAACCATACTCCTGTCCAGTGTCCTTGCCTCGGACTTGCCCACCGTCACTCTCTTAATTTGACTCCCCCAGTATTTTCAGGGAGTTCTATCCCATGAGTCCCACTATCTCACATAAATAGACTTCTAGTCAAACAGTTTGCCAAACACAACTCTAGCCCCAGCACATCCCCTGTTGTGTGTATTCCCAGCTCAAGAACACAGTCTAAGAACCTGTGCTACATTGTTTGTCCTAAATACGTTAAAATGAGCCAAGAATTAATTGAATAAAAACGGAGTGATGTCATACAGTTTTAGTGGAGTAGGAAACTGCTGGGGCCAGTTTCTCCACTAAAGGGGGAAAAAAAGATTTCCAAGGCAACAGTGTTAACATCAGTATACCAGATAAACAAACAAACAAAAAAACCCATTGCAGTTGAGTTGATTTTGACTCATAGCGACCCTATAGGACAGAGTAGAACTGCCCCATAGGGTTTCCAAGGTTATAATCTTTATGGAGGCAGACTGTGACATCTTTCTCCCTTGGAGGGGCTGGTAGGTTTGAACCTCTGACGTTTCAGTTAGCAGTGGAGTGCTTCACCATTGCACCACCAGGGCTCCTGACATCAACATAACATGTAGAAATTAATTTTACAGGAAAGGATAGAATTGGGTGGTGTATTCCTTGCTCTAGTTCACCAACATGGTAAAATTTCGAAGAAGACCATTTGAAGCTGGTCTGGAACAACCAGAAAGACTTCTTGGAGAAGATTAAACTTAAGCTGGCCCCTTGTCATGGATGGATTTTCATAAAGGATTACCAGTACTGAACTACCTACTCAACACTTAAGAATGTCTCATGGATGAGAATGTCCGTGGAAATCAGTGCACAGTTTGGGTGTATTTAGCGTAGAGATCTCATTGTACCCACTGTCAGTGTAGAACTATAGGGACTGGATCTAATTACTTCTCTTCTAAAAGCCTGGTTTTGAAGCAGATTTAGAGATCTACACTGCTCCTTAAAACTAGATGGCTAAGAAACTGGAAGTTTTTCAGATGAGACAGAAAGGCGATTTATTTCTTATACTGAAAATGCAACAGTTATCCTGTTGTCTCCTGTGCCTCTGTTGAATTATAGTATGGACAATTGGAATTGATATTCAGGTCAATATCGTTCTTTGAAGCTGGTAATTTTTTGTGGATATCATCTGTTCCTTATTGTTACATTAAGACATATGTTGCAAAGGAACCTCACACTTTTCCAGAAAACTTTTAGCCATTTCAAGAATCTTGAAAAAAGTAAATAAAAGTACTAGTGAAATTGGTGATAAAATGCTTAATATTTGTTGAAATAAAAAGCAGTGGTATGTTCCATTAAAAAATGCATAAGAAACAAAAAACACCTCCAACTGAGTTTTTGACTCAGTTTTTTCCTCTTATCTCCATGTGAGTTTTTAATATATTAGATTTAGAATAAATATGGATGTCCCTCAGAACCCAAAAAATCTTAGAAGATAAATGTGAAAATACATGCTAAGTGTATGTATGCATGACAGAGCGGTTTTGTTTTAGAACATTTTCTTGTATAACCATAGTAGATACAAAAATCTAACTACCTAATAAGTTTGTTTCTATATTTAACCCCAATTACCCTGTGCAGGGGAATTCTTTTGAAATTTAATTCCCCCTCTCATGTTTTTTTTTTTTTTTCCCCTGCTTCTACAAGCCTTTCTCCCCTCATGTAAATTGCAGCAGGTGCGCAAAATTGAAGACATCACAATTAAACGTAATCAAATATTTTAGGCACTAATGAACAGCTCCAGGAAAACAAGTCAAAAGAAAAAAAAATCCTTTAAGTGAGTGGATTTTCAAATACCCAAGGCACCATAGGACCAATTAAGGGAGTCAGATACCAGGACACATACTGACATTAATTATCTTTGAGTTCAGGGAAATAAAAAATAAAAGCAATAATTATCATAATAAATCTCCACACAGTGCTTGTAAGTTGTGCTAATCTACAACACACCTGGGTTTCAGATATTTAAGGCGAATACTCAATCAGTTGGTAACGACCTCACAGAGGGGCTCATGGGACATTTTTTCCTTCCTGTGATCTGCCAATCAGACAGAGGGGCTAAAATGATGTCCAACAGCTCTGTCTGCTTTATTCTTCTTCACTCACATGAGCTGCAGACAGAAGCATTGCATAATTTATTCAACAAAGTAAGTCACAAAGCCAGCATTCTCTTTAAGGTATGTTTATTCAAAAAGAAGGAAAAGTCAAGAATAGACACTCAAGGTAATAATTTGAATTGTTGGAGTCCCAAAGTTCCAGGACATCTCTGTAAATTTATTCTCCCTGAAGCCAGAAAGAATCGTACTAAAGAGAACAAATATTTCAGTTTGGGAATATGGGTTTTTATATTTAAAAACGTACAGGAGGGAGCAGAGAAAAAAAAAACATTAAGTGATGTAAGCCAAGAGGAATAGGAAAAATACAACTTTATTGTTAAAATTGATCTCATATTGATTAATAATTTGAAACAAGAGCAAACAATATTTTAGGAAAAAAAGTTGTGTAACTGAAAGGTTAGAATGTTTCTAGATTTCTTTAACTGGAGAGAAATTAACTTTAACAATAATTATTAGAAATAATTATACATATGTCTTTACGGGTATGGTCCTAGTACTATTAACAACTTAATTTCCTATATTTTGGCATAATAATTCAGTATATTAATATTTGTCAGTGGATGCCCAACCATATTATATGAAAAAAGGTAACCATTGTGACTTTTTTTTTGCCTTCTTGCCCCTTCCTGTGCCCATGAGAATTACTCCTTTCTTGAGGAAAGATGGATTTATTTTGTATATAATTTTTAAATTTTTATACCAATTTCAATATCTGGGACACTGATGTTTATACTGAAGAGGTAACTGATTTATTTTGTCTCCTTAATCAATTGAGGATTGTAATAATTTGTGGTAATTTCTTAAGTGTTATAAGGTATAAGATATTAGATGACATGTGATGTCATTTTATATATTATTAGCTGAAATATAATGTTTGTTCTATATACTTGGCAATTTTTAATACATTTTAATATATAGTACAAAAGAGAACAAGTATGTATTTTTAGAATCTTTAAAATCATTTTTGGTTCCTATTCCTACTTCCAATTTTAGTAGGCTGAAAACGTTTTAAATGATAGAAAAAAAGAATTTTGTTTATTTTTATGTCATGTTAAAGAGCTTTTAATCAGAAGATAGAAAAAGAAATGTGTGTAGTTACTTGCACACATTTGTCCCAATGTTGTTGTTGTTAAGTGCCGTCGAGTTGGTTCCGACTCATAGCGACCCTGTGTACAACAGAATGAAACACTGTCTGGTCCTGTGCCATCCTCACAATTGTTGTTATGCTTGAGCCCATTGTTGCAGCTACCATGTGAATCCGTCTTGTTGAGGGTCTTCCTCTTTTTTGCTGACCCTCTCCTTTACCAAGCAGAATGTCCTTCTCCAGGGACTGGTCCCTCCTGATAACACATCCAAAGTATGTGAGAGGCAGCCTCATCATCCTTGCCTCCAAGAAGCACCCTGGCTTCACTTCTTCCAAGACAGATTTTTTTCATTCTTTTGGCAGTCCTTGGTATATTCAGTATTGTTTGCCAGCACCATAATTAAAAGGCGTCAATTCTTCTTTGGTCTTCCTTGTTCATTGTCCAGCTTTCCTATGCATGCAAGGTGATTGAAAACACCATGGGCTGGGTCAGGCACACGTTAATCTTCAAGGTGACATCTTTGCTTTTCAACACTTTAAAGAGGTCTTTTGCAGCAGATTTGTCCAATGCAATGCGTTGTTTGATTTCTTGACTGCTGCTTTCTTAGACATTGATTGTGGATCCAAGTAAAATGACATCTTTGATGACTTCAGTCTTTTTTCTGTTTATCATGATGTTGCTTATTGGTCCATTTGTGAGGATTTTTGTTTTCTTTATGTTGAGGTGTAATCCATACTGAAGGCCATGGTCTTTGATCTTCATCAGTAAGTGCTTCAAGGCTGCTTACTTCCAGCAAGCAAGGTTGTGTCATTTGCATAACACAAGTTGTTAATGAGTCTTCTTCCAATCCTGATGCCCTGTTCTTCATAGTATATTGTACCAACATACTATGGAAATTCATTTTTAAAGTATGAAGTTTGAAGTGTCATTTCTATCTCTTGTAAATTATGTCTTCAAAGTGAATAGTAATCATTTAGTGGCAAACTGTTTTTTTTTGGTATATCTGCACATAGCATAGCTATATGTTTAGTCCACATTTTTTAAAATAAATTCATATTAAAAATATGTAGCCTTGGGATCTGAAAGAGCTTTTTCAGTGTTTTATAAAATCTAGTAAACATTTTTAAGAAATGACAAAATACATTAAAATGTAAAATATATACTAGAAGTTATGATGGATAAATTTTAAAACAGATGAAAAAATAGAAAAATAAACAATTGCAATACATATATACCAAAGGGCTAATAATCTTAGAAAATAAAAGTTTTTACAAACCATTCAAAAATATTTTAAAATACCCTAAATAATAAACATAATTAATTTGTATCACCTATATAATGGGACAAGTAAATGACAATAAACATAAAAAATGGTGTTAACCTTTATTAATAATTAATGGATACACACTAAATGACAATGGGATTTGTCAAATATTAAATTTATAAAAATTAAGATAACTGATCATACATAATATAACCTTCATAATAAGTAATAAGTGAGTGAATATATATTTACTAAAGGTTTTTATTTATAATATTTTATTAATAAAAATAGTAGAAATAGTTAATATAGCCATAATTTATCATTTAGAGATAGAATAAATAAATTATTTTTACCTATACAACATTTTATTAACAATTAAAAATTAGAATTCTAAATTCATCAATGTGAGAAAGTTCTACAGCATATATTAGAGTGAAAATAACAGGTATTTAAATATTTTGTGGCATTATCTTACTAATCATATACTGTTTTATATTACATAATGTGTGTGTGAATAATACATATATTATATATAATAAACTCTTTGGTAAGAATAGGTATATCTGGAAACTAGGTTTAAGGTCACTGTTCCCTGTATATATTTTTGTGTTTTTGAAATTATTTTAGCTTTATTTAATAATCAGAAAACTACTCACATAAAGAAGGAATTATTGACATTCCTGTAAAATATTTTATCACTTACTAAGGTGTTTTTTACTATATTCATATTATAGATTTAAGTATCTCTCTGTTGGTCAACTTTGTTTTATTTTTCTATTACAATTAATATTGTAATCAACAGTTATATGCATACTTATTTTTAATTTGGCATTATTTTTAAAAGGAGAGATTTTGAAATGGAACAAGTGGGTCAGAGAAAAGGAGTATTTGGAGCCTCTTTATAATAATTGAGAAATTACTTTTTTCCAAAATATGCTAGTCATGTATATTTACAATTGGCTGCTACAAAGAGAATAACAAAGTGCTCGTTTGTGCTCACCCTTCTAATAAAGATGAAAGGAAAGGCCATCATTTCAAATATGTCCAATGCATTTCATAAACCAAAGAGAACACACACGGAATTACGAACCATAAAACTTGTTTTGGGCCCTGCCATTGACCAAAACATATGATCTATGCACCACTTAGTTTTTCAAATGTTTGGACTGGACTAAAAAATACTCCAGGTCACTTCCAAATTAAAATTCTATGGTCTAACATATAATATATTCTTTTTCTTTTTAATTCCTCTTTCTCCCCACTGTTTTGTTTCACTGGCTTTTTTTTTTTTTTTTTTTTTTTTTTAATAGAGCAAGCTTTTATCCCAGGATCAGGAATTTATACATAAAAATTCAGATTTCCGACTTACAAAGGGAATTCCTAAGGTTTGGGCACTATCAGATCCACATTTCCAGTGTTAAGCATGACGTAGAATTGTAACAGATGGGTTGGGCACAGCACCTCAGTTAACCATGGTCCCTACCTTGTTACCTTTCCTGACACTGATAATAGTAAGTTAATTGCCATTTAAGGGAAGGCATTGGCGGTTCAGTGGTAGAATTCTCACTTTCTATATGGGAGACCCATGTTCAATTCTCTGCCAATGCACCTCATGCTTAGCCACCACCTGTCTGTCAGTGGTGGTTTGTGTGCTGCTATGATTCTGAACAGGGTCCAGTGGAGCTTCCAGACTAAGACATACTGGGAAGAAAGGCCTGGAGATCTACTTTTGAAAATCAGCCAGTGAAAACACTATGGATCACACCTGTCTGATCTGGAACTGATCACAGGGGTGGTGCAGGACAGGGCAGTGTTGTGCATGGGTGGGATTGCCATGAGTCAGGGGTGCATTCCATGGCAGTTAACAGAAATTGCCATTTAAATTGTGTTTGAACTCTTGTTTGCCTTCGGTACTAAAATATTTCTTAATAGACTGACGCTACTTACTTGTTTTTTCTGGAAGTGTTATGTTTGCATCCCTGGCCTGCTTTTCTCAATCTGCTTAAATTTCAGGATTCAAGTAAAAAAAGAATACATACCTTTCACTTTACTCTGGCAAGTTATAACCAAATGTCCAAATTTTCTGACTAGGCTTGCTTTTTAACCTTCTAACTTGAATACGCTCCATCATAAACTCATAGTCCCAGAACTTCCTGTGATGGCATTGCTATTTTGGATCTATGTAATTTTTTCTATGAATCTGCTTTTTCTTTACTAGTCAATCTAATATAATTTTTTCTGCTGTAATGTTAGCATGTTTTGAATGCTATCTTTATATGCCCCTTGTATAATGCCATTTTTATTATATAGTCTAAGAAATTCATCTAAGTTGCAATTTATTAAGTCTTTTTCCTTATTAAGAATATTTACAGGCCTATTTGTAATTGAACAAAGCTGAAAGATTGAATAAAAAGAGAAAGCACTGGTAAATCTTTAAAGAAAGATCATTCAGTATATTTAATAAAGTGATGTGGAATTTTTCTCAGTAAATGAAGAAAGAATATCGGGACATCTTACATCATTAAAGTCACATATATCTATTAAGCCTTCTCATTTAATTGAGGTTTAAAAGCATGCAGCGATTGTAAGTTTTAAAATCCTAGAAAGGATTTTTTTTTTCTTTCTTACAATTAACCATGCATCTTCTTTTAAGGGAAAAACCATTAAATACTTTTTTATGACTTTCTACTTTGCTTTTTTGTTTTAATTTTACTCTCCAGTGGGCCACGTCCTATAATCAGTGCTAGGAGGGGGAGAGGAATGAGGATTAAAAAGAAAGGATTAGAGGGAGATGTTTGGAGAAAGAGAGGGTGAGTGATGTGTTTCTCTTCAATATTTTATTTTCCTAATTGAAAAAAATAAAAATAAAAAACTCAGGGCCCAAGGACGACAGCCACTAAAAAAAAAAAAAGTACGTACAAAGCAAATCAATTAACCTGTTTATCCGATCGTAAAACTATTTACCCTGCTGTGTGAAGGGACAACAAAAACAGTGTACAAAATGTGTATTTCACTGTCTTTCTATGTGAACCTCAGTACAGAGGGAAACTGACAGAACACCATATTCAATGTGATCTTGTCAGAAGCCGAGAGGAAAAAAAAAAGAAGCCTCACCTTCTCACCTTTTTCAGATAGGGAAGGTAGGGAATGATGAAATAAATTGTAATGCTCTTAAGCTGTCAAAAATCATCAGTAAATAATTTGCTTATAGAAAATAAATTCCATCTACCCTGATTTCTCTTCCTTCTCTTCTTCATTCCTCTTTCTCTTCTGCTTTCTCTCTCCCTTTCCCCTTCTCTCTCCTTGTAGATTAGATCAGGCTCCACAACATACTGTATATACTCAGGAAAAAAAAAAATTGTCTTGATAAGACCTAAGCCGGTTATCCCAATGGTCTGACAGGTTTTCTCAACAGATTTATTACAATAGTCTGTTGTCAGCCTCATGACTGCAGCAATTAGACTAATAATTTTTAAAATCCAAAAAAAAACCCTCATAGATATAGATCTTAACATTTGCATTTCCAGTGATCATTTTTGTAACTCCTGTATTTTATACTTAAATGCTTTGAAAAACACTTGAAATGCATACCTTAATGAATACATGTATATACATATCTTGACTTTTCATGAAGAGCTCTTTACCTCCTTAGCTATTACATTCTACTTTTGCCACCTAGTTGAACAAATTTAATACTGTACTCAATATGTCTATGTTAATTTTACATTTTTGGCACTCACAAAATGCTTAAAAAGGAAATATTTGAAAACCACATAAACAGCTGGAGTATAATCCAAGAGTGACATCCTAATATCACCATAAAAGAAAACAACAATTGTATTAATCTCAAAACATCTAAAAGTGATACATATCACATAAATCTTGAAAACACTCAGAGCAACAAATTTCACAGACCCACACAGAATTTCTTCTGCCACTTATAGAACTGCCTTTTGAATTCATATCCCTAATATTAAAGAGTCTTTATTGTGTTTCTTACATTTGTTCTTTTACTGAATAATGAAGATAATTTATTGTCACACTTCATCACAATGCACCTTTTCTGTCTTCACATGGAGCTGCTTTCAGTACTTTTGTGCTTATTAGGGGATTCTTATGATATTATCAGTCTCTAGAGTTTAATTCTTTGTGCTCTCCCAGATGTTATAAAAAATTAAATATACTTTTAGTAACATTTTATTTAAAACAAATACTATCATTGTTGTTATGTTTTCCAAATATACCATGTTAATTTTAAATTGAAAGCATGTGGGTACACATTTGATGAATTAAATCCATTTTTATAATGGGCATTGGGAAATAAAAGAATATAAATTCTGTATAGTAAGTGTATTGAATTTTATTTATCATGGCTATATAAAAGTAGAAGTAAATTGCATTAAAAGTAGGAGAAGAAGGCAGAGTTGAGATATTTTTTAAATTCCCTTGATATGACAGCAAGAGTTTAAGTATCTTTCTTCCTTATCAGTTAAGGAAGAAAAAAATGGGACATTTAATTAAGCTCATAAATACTTGTTGGTATTACTTTTAAATAACATATTCACTCGCTTCATATTCTTATATTAGGCCATCTGTTTTCATTGAATTGTGTCCCCCCAAAATATGTATTGAAATGCTATCCCCTGAACCTGTAAATGTGAACCTATTTGGAAATAGAATTTTTCTTTTGTTATGAGACAATACCAGTACAGGATGGATCCTAAACCTACTCACTTTTGAATTATAAAAAGACCAGAAGAGACACAGCCACACATACACACACACAGGGAGAAGAGGAAGACAGACAGATGACTGAGACAGATGCATCTACAAAGATTGCTGTCAGCTACTACAAGCTGAAATAGACAAGGAAGTATCCCTCACCCCTAGAACCACACTCTAGATTTGCACTTCTAGTCTCCTGAACTGTGAGAAATAAATTTATATTATTTAAAGCCACACACTTGTGATATTTATGTTATGGCAGCGGTAGGTAACTAAGACAAAATTTGGTGCCACCAAGTGGGAAGTCGCAGCGGCGGCGATTGTTGGGGTGGCGGAGACAGTAACCAATGCCACGACTCTTACAGAGAAGTGGGGCCAGGAGGGTCCCTCTGAGGAGTCGAACCCCGGCTTCAGTCCCAGGAGTTTATTTTATAGTCAATACAGCAAGCAGTGAAGCAAATAACAGAACAATGGGCTTTGGGTGAATAACAATAAGTTTCGGGCAAGGGAGGAGGAATTCAGGTAAACAAGCCAATCAGTAACGGGTATGGAAAAACAGGTCGTGACAAGTCTCATCATGTTGGGGACAAGTCTCAACATGTTGTGCAGCATAGAGGCCTTTATACATCCATATTTTAGTGGCACATATCCCCACAGTGGGAGTGCTGCTCTAACAAATACCTAAAATGTGAAATGGTTATGGAATTGGATAGACACTGGAGAAATTTTGATGCATTTAATACCAAGAGCATAAATTGCCTTGAGAAGACTGTTGGTAGGATTATGGACAGAATTGAGAGCTGTGGGAAAACATTGAACAGAATGTTGCTAGAAATGTGGACGTTAAATGTGCTTCTAGGGTGAGATATTAAAAGGAAATGATGAACATGCTATTAGATGCTGGAGGAAAAGTGGTCCTTTTTTCACCTTTTTTTAAAATTATACTTTAGATGGGGGTTTACAGAGCAAATTAGTTTCTCATTAAACAATTAATACACATATTGTTTCGTGAGACTGGTTGCTAACCCCCCAACATGTCAACACTCTCCCTTCTCAACCCTGGGTTCCCCATTACCAGCTTTCCTATCTCCCCCTGCCTTCTCGTCCCTGCCCCTGAGCTGGTGTGCCAATTTTATCTCAATTTGTTTTACGGGCCTATCTAATCTTTGGCTAAAGAGTGAACCTCAGGAGTGACTTCAGTACTGAGCTAAAAGTGTGTCCAGGGACCATACTCTCAGTCTCTGTCAGACCAGTAAGTCTGATCTTTTTTTGTGAGTTAGAATTTTGTTCTACATTTTTCTCTAGCCCTATCAGGGAACAGTCAGTGGTGGTAGCTGGGCACCATCTAGTTGTGCTGGACTCAGTCTAGTGGAGGCTGTGGTAGTAGCCGTCCATTAGTCCTTTGGACTAATCTTTCCCTTGTGTCTTTGGTTTCTTCACCCTCCCTTGCTCCAGATGGGGTGGGACCAGTGGAGTATCTTAGATGGCCACTCACAAGCTTTTAAGACCCCAGATGCTACTCACCAAAGTAGGACGTAGAACATTTTCTTTATAAACTATGTTATGCCAATTGAGCTAGATGTTCCCCAAGACCATGGTCCCCAGCCTTCAGCCCAGTAATTCGGTCCCTCAGGGAGTTTGGATGTGTCTATGAAGCTTCCATGACCTTGCTTTGGTCAAGTTGTGCTGACTTCTCCAGAATTGTGTACTGTCTCACCCTTCAGGTGATCCTTTTTATAAAGTGACAAATGTCTGGATTATGTTTGAATGTTTGGTAGAAAGTAAAACTTGGAAGAGATAAACTCGGATATTTAGCTGAGGAGATTTCTAGGTAAGATCTTAAAGAGGCAGCGTGATTTCTCCTTGACACTTATGGTAAAATGTAGGAGGAAAAAGATAGACTTAGAAATGATCTATGTAAAAGGAAACCAGTACTTAAATATTTGGAAAATTCTGTTGTAAAAACTGAGAAAAAGTGTCCTGGAATTGACACCAGAGTTGTGGCTACACCATATTTTGCTAAAGAAATAAAGCCTGTGACTGATGGAGCTAATCAAAATCTCAGCAAAAACTCTTATCAGCTTAGACTATAAGGGACAAAGACATGATGAAATGAATGAAAGCTTCCTGCCTCCTGAAGTTCTACAGATAGGAAATGGGCCAGTGGGGCTACTTGGTTGCAGACATCTGTTGTCCTCCAATACAAAGAAGGAATTATCTGGGAGCAGTTCAAAAAACAGCAGGACTATCAGAAGGAACATGAGAGGCAGGACTGCCTTTTCCTCAGTTTCAAAGTGTGGAGCCACCATCCCCTAGTTTTCAAATAGTTGAGTCACCACCACCTTTGTTCCAGAGGGTGGGATTGCCATTTTCATGGGCCAGAGAATGGGGCTGCCACACAAGTTGAGGGTGCAGGACTACCATCCCAATAGGCAAGGAAAAGGGGTCACCACATAAAGTTGAGAAGACAAGGCTGTCAAGCATTTGGGCCAGGAGAACAGGGCCATTCAGGGATAAGGGTGTAGGGTTGCCATTTAAGTGGCCTGGAATGTGGGCTTGATACCCAAGACTGAGAAGCTTCTGCCTAGAATCCAGAAAGCAGGGCCATTGACTAAATGTGCCCAGATTACAGAGGATTATTTTCAAACCTTGAGAGCTAATGAGATCTGCCCTGCTGTGGTTTGGACTTGCTTGGGACCCATGAACGCTTCTTTCCCTCCAATTTCTCTCATTTGGAATGAGAATGTATATATCTTGTGCCTATTCAACCATTGTACATTGTAAACATATAACCTGTATCTTAAGTTTCACAGGTCCACAAATGGGGATAAATTTTGTCCCAGAAAGGAACATATGCAGATTCTCATGCATACTTGATTTAGATGATACAGGAGATGAGAATTTGGACTTAGAGTTGATGCATGAATAGATTAAGACTTTGGGGATGATGTGATAGAGTAAGTGCATTTTGCATGTGAGAAGGACATGAATTCTGTGGGGAGGGGTCAAAGGGTGGAATATTATGAATTGAATTGTCACTCAAGAAGTATGTGCTGAAATTCTAACCCCTGTACTTACAAATGTGATTCTGTTTGAAAATAGGGAATTTTGTTTCTTTATGTTAATGAAGTAATACCAGTATAGGCTAGATCTTAAACCTAACCACTTTTAAGTTATAAAAAGACCAGAACAGATACAGAGACACACACATAGAGGAAGAAGAGAAAGAAAGACAACGGAGACAGATGCATCTACAAGGTTTGCATGCTGTTGTTCTGACATTCCTACAGAATTTCCTAAAGATGTCTTCTGATAGGCCCTGAGATATGCAGAGAATTATTAACTATCAAGGATCTGTTTAACTGGAAAAGATAACAAGTTTACTTAAAATAGTGGTTCTAAATTGCAATATTCTAAGCAAAGCAATTATTTAGCAGGATTTTATTTACATGTACTCCCCTGTGGTTTGCAGGCTAAAAACCAGCTGACATTTGTATTTTTACTTTTTTTTTTTTTTTTTAATGACACTTGAATTCATTTTAGGGTAACTGAATACATAGAATTAAAGTTAATGTGGTATCAAAATTACATGTTCTTAAACCTTCCTCATGCTCTTATACCAAATAAACAAAATAAGGATATTTTACATATATAAATTGATAAAGAAACTGAAGATTTTTACCAACTTCTGCAGTCTGAAGTTGATTAAACATGCACCAAGATGCATTGATAATTTCTGGTGATTGGAATGTGAAAGTTGGAAACAATGAAGAAGGATCTGTAGTTGGAAAATATGGCCTTGGTGATATAAACAACACTGGAGCTCTCATGATGGAAGTTTGTAAGACCAACGACCTATTCATTGTAAACACCTTTTTTCAACAACATAAATGGTGACTATATACATGTGGACCTCACTGAAGGAATACACAGGAATCAAATCAACTACATCTGTGGAAAGAGACGATGGAGAATCTCAATATCATAAGTCAGAACAAGGTCAGGGGCTGACTGCAAAACAGATCATCAATTATTCCTATGCAAGTTCAAGTTGAAGCTGAAGAAAATTAAAACAAGTCCACAAGAGCCAAAATATGACCTTGAGTATATTTCACCTGAACTTAGAGACCATCTCAAGAATAGATTTTATGCACTGAACATTAATGATCGAAGACCAGACAAGTTGTGGTATGACATCAAGGACATCATACATGAAGAAAGCAAATGGTCATTAAAAAGACAGAAAAGAAAAAAAAAAAAAAAAGACCAAAATAGATGTCAGAAGAAGCTCTGAAACTTGTTCTTAAACTTAGAGTAGCTAAAATGAACAGAAGAAATGATGAAGTAAAATAACTGAACAGAAGATTTCAAAGGACGGCTCTAAAAGACAAAATAAAGTATTATAATGAAGTGCGCAAAGACCTGGAGTTAGAAAACCAAAACAGAAGAACATTCTCAGCATTTTTCAAGCTGAAAGAACTGAAGGAAAAAAAATCAAGCTTTGAGTAGCAATACTGAAGGATTCTACGGGCAAAATATTGAACGACACAGGAAACATGAAAGGGAGATGGAAGAAATACACAGTCACTATACCTAAAAGAGTTGGTTGACATTCAACCATTTCAGGAGGTAACATATGATCAAGAATGGTACTGAAGGAAGAAGTCCAAGCTGCACTGAAGGTATTGGTGAAAAACAAGGCTTCGGGAATTGACAGAATAGCAGCTGAGATGATTCAACCAACGGATGCAACACTGGAAGTCCTCACTTGCCTGTGTCAAGAAATTTTGAAGACAGCTGCCTGGCCAACTGAATAGAGGAGATCCATATTTGTGCCCGTTCCAAAGAAAGGTGATCCAACAGATTGCAGAATTTATTGGACAGTATCCTTAATATCACACACAAGAAAATTTTACTGAAGATAATTAAAAAATGATTGCAGCAATACATGGGCAAGGAACTGCCAGAAATTCCATACAGATTCAGAAGAGGACATGGAATGAGGGTTATCATTGCTTAAGTCAGATGGATCCTGGCTGAAAGCAGCGAATACCAGAAAGATGTTTACCTGTGTTTTATTGAGTATGCAAAGGCATTCAACCGTGTGGATCATAACAAATTATAGATAACTTTACAAAGAATGGGGATTCCCAAACACTTAATTGCGCTCATGCAGAACCTACACATAAATCAAGAGGCAAGCTTTCAAACAGAACAAGGGGATACTGTGTGGTTAAAAATCAGGAAAGGTGTGTGCCAGAGTTGTAACCTCTCACCATACTTATTCAATCTGTGTACTGAGCAAATAATCCAAGAAGCTGGACTATATGAGGAAAAATGGGGCATCAGGATTGGAGGAAAACTCATTAACAAGCTGTGATATGCAGATGACACAATGTTGTTTGCTGAAAGTGAAAAGGGCTTGAAGTACTTACTGATCAAGATCAAAGACTACAGCCTTCAGTATGGATTGCAACTCAATATAGAGAAAACAAAAACCCTCCTAACTGGGCCAATAAGCAACATCAAACAAAGAACATATTGAAGTTGTCGAGGATTTCATTTTACTTGGGTACACAATCAACACCCATGGAAGCAGCAATCAAGATATCAAATGATGAATGGTGTTAAGCAAATCTGCTGCAAAAAAACATCTTTAAAGTGTTAAAAAGCAAAGATATCACTTTGAGGACTAAGTATGCCTGACCCAAGCCATGATATTTTCAATAGCCTCATATGCATGGAAGAGCTAGATAATGAATAAAGAAGACTGAAGAAGAATTAATGCCTTTGAATTATGGTGTTGACGAAGAGTATTCAGCATACCATGGACTGCCATAAGAATGAACAAGTCTGTCTTGGAATAAGTACAGTCAGAATGTTCCTTACAATTGAGGATGGCAAGACTTCATCTCACATACTTTGGACGCGTTGTTAGGAGGGACCAGTAACTTGAGAAGGACATCATGCTTGGTAAGTTAGAAGGTCAGCAAAAAAAAAAGGAAGAGCCAGAACAAAATGGACTGACACAGTGGCTGCAAGAATGGGCTTACACACAGCAATGGTTGTGAGACATGCGCAGGACAGGGCAATGTTCTGTTTTGTTGTACATGGGCTCTCTAAGAGTTGGAACTGACTGGATGGCATCTAACAACAGGAACAACATAGACAATCTCATTTCTCTTATATTTTTTTTACCTACTATCTCCTATATAAAAGGAGCCCTGGTGGTGCTGTAGTTAAAGTGATCTACTGCTAACCCAAAGGTTGGTGGTTTGAAACCATCAGTGGCTCCATGGGAGAAAGATGTGGCAATCTGCTTTCATAGAGATTTACAGCCTTGGAAGCCTTATGGTTCACTATGAGTCAGAACCAACTCGATTTGGGTATTTCCTATATATTCGTTAGGACTCACCACATCATCTCCTCCATCACCTCCGAGGTCTTTCTTCTCGCTCTATGCTCTCAAAGCTTTCTGTGTTTCACTCTATTATTTTGTAATTTTGCTTAGTAATTTGGGTAACATCTAGACTGAGGCTTCTTGTGGGTTTGTGTCTTTTATCTCTGCATACCCAAGCTTTGTGTGAGGCCTTGCAAATTATAGAAACTAAGTAAATGTGGGTTGTTTACTTAGTGTTGGAAAGGATATTCAATGTCATCTCTTCCAACTTCCTACACTAATGCAGAAATTCCTTCTACAGCTATCCTGATAGATGGCATCCAGCTTTTGTTTGGATGAATTCATTGATAAGGAAGATGCTTGGTGCCTTATTAAATAGCTCATGAGAAAGTTTTGTTTTTTGAAAAATGCTGCTGAAGTGAAATATGTCTCCCTTTGACTCATGATTATTAATGTTATTTCTATTTTTTGGTTGCAACATACTATATGTTTAAAACTTCTTAATAATATTATTTCAACTATTGGAGAAGCCCTATTATGCCCCAAATTATATTATTCAGCCACAACATTCAGAAGTTTTTTCTCCTACTTTCTCTTATAAAATATTTTTCATACTGCAGTGCAGTGAATTACTAAACTTGGCCCTTCTGTCCATAGTCTTTGTGATTCCCACACAATGATTGCGTTGGACCATGCAAATAAGGTGTATGGAACCTGTAATGGTTGGTGTTATGTGTCAGCTTGGCTTGATTTCCATTGTTGTGTGATTTACCTCCATTTTGTGATCTGATATAACAAGTTTCTATTGTATGTATTATAAATCTTGACCTCTATGTGTAAATGAGGCAGGATTAGGTTATGTATGTTATGTCAATGAGGCAGGATTAGGGTGGGATGCATCACCCTTACTCAAGTCACCACCTTTACTTGAGTCACACCTGCAATAAAAAGAGAGAAGGGACCAGAAGAAGGGGGGACTTGACTACTATCAGGAAAGAAGAGCTGGGAGTAAAGCAAGTCCTTTGGACTCAGGAACCCTGAGCAGAGAACCTCCTAGAATCAGGAGATAGATAGCTCTAACACTAGAGATGGTACAAGATGGTGAGAAGGAGTGGAAGAGAACCGGAAGCAGCAGAACCAGGAGACCAGCAGGAGACAGCATGGAGGGCTTCCCTGCTCACAGAGCAAGAAAGCACAGCACCTTCGGGCAGGAGGCTTGCTAGCAGAGTGGAGTGCCTCTGGGCACTTATTATGGGAACTAAAGAGCTTTGTAACACTTGCCCTGACAGGACAGAGGAAGGGCCTGCTGCACCAAGAGGCTGCCCCAACGGGCGGAGGGTCGAGAGGCTGAGGATCAGGGAGAAACCTGCCTGTGGCTGAGAAGCTTTCTGACTGAAAAACTGTATCCAGAGTGTTCCTGATTCTCATTTGTAACCTGTTACTTCCCTAATAAACCCCATAATTGTGAGTATTGTCTGTGAGTTCTGTGTGCCCATTGCAACAAACTATCAAACCCAGCAGAGACGTAGAGAGTGTCCTGAGGGAGACGGTTGGTGCCTGAATAGGAATAAGTAAAAAGTTGGAGAGAGGAGGCATTTCTGACCTCTGCCTCCTAGGAATAAGCCATGGACTGTTGATGTTGATCTTGATTCTCCTTGCCTCTTGTGAAGTTAGAGGTGGTCACAAGTCTTCACAACACCATTTCTACATGTATTCCTTCTCATTTCATTATTTTCTTCTCGATTATCTCCAGTTTGCCTATAAAGTGGTATCTTGAACTGAAAATAAAACGACTCATGTACAGAGCATAAAAGGCTGAATAAATACAGTAAACAATTGTTGAGGTAGGTCTTTGATATGTGATTGAAGTACAGTCCATCACAGTTGTAATTTTGTGGACAACTAAGTCAAGCAGAGATTTTTAAAATGGACTGTATTTTTAATAATTTCCTAATACTCTTTTCAACCAATACTAACCTTTTTTTTTTTTCTTAAATAAAATGTGCCCTTCTTGGTGACAGCAAGGGGCAATCAGAGAAATCATCATAATAGGTTAGGTCCACTGTAAGGCTATCCAGTTCTCAAAAGCCAACATACAGAGATATGGATTCTACCTAATCTCATTCCTGAGGTTTCTCTCTGTGGAGCAACAATCCTATATAAAAATGGTGTTGCCACATTAGAAAAACAATCAATGTAATCCATCACATTAATTAAAAAAAAAGACTAGAACCACATGATCTTACAATTGATTCAGAGTACGAACCTAAAGTAACAATGCACAAGCACCAGAAGAGAAACTAGATAACTGGGAGCTCCTAAAAATCACACACTTATGCTCATCAAAAGATTTCACCAAAAGAGTCAAAAGACAACCAACGTATAGACTGGGAAAAAAAAATTTTAAAAACTTTTGGCTATGACAAATCTGATCAGCATCTAATCTCTAAAATCTACAAGATACTGCAAAACCACAAAAACAAAAAGACAAATAACCCAATTAAAAAATGGGCAAAGGATATGAACAGGAACTTCACTAAAGAAGATGTTCAGGCAGCTATCAGACACATGAAGAAATGCTCACAATCATTACCCATTAGAGAAATGGAAATCAAAACTACAATGAGGTACCATCTCACCCCAACAAGGCTAGCATTAATCCAAAAAACACAAAATACGTCGGAGAGGTTGTGGAGAGACTGGAACACTTATACACTGTTGGTGGGAATGTACAACGGTACAACCACTTTGGAAATCGATTTGGAGCTTTCTTAAAAAGCTGGAAATAGAAGTATCATACGATCCAGCAATCCTGTTCCTTGGAATATACTCTAAAGAAATAAGAGCCAGCACGCGAATAGATATATGCATACTTATGTTCATTGCAGCACTGTTCATGATAGCAAAAAGTTGGAGACAACCTAGAAGCCCATCAAAGGACGAATGGATAAACAAATCATGGTATATTCACACAATGGAATACTATGCAACAATAAAGAACAACGAAGAAGCTGTGAAACTTCTTACAACATGAAGGAATCTAGAGGGCATTATGCTGAGTGAATTTAGTCAGTCACAGAAGGACAAATATTATATAAGACCACTATTATAAGAACTCAAGGAAAGGTTTAAACACAGAAGAAAACATTCTTTGATGGTTACAAGGGTGGAGAGGGAAGGAGAGTGTTATTCACTAACTAGACAGTAGACAAGAATTATCTTAGGTGAAGGGAAGGACAGCACACACTACAGGGGAAGTCAGCAAAACAGACTAAACCAAAGCTAAGAAGTTTCTTGAATACAGTCAAATACTTTGAGGGACAGAATAGCAGGAGTGGGGGTCTGGGGACCATGCTTTCATGGGACATCTAGGCCAATTGGCATAACAAAGCTTATTAAGAAAATGTTCTGCATCCTACTTTGGTGAGTGGCATCTGAGGTCTTAAAAGCTTGCAAGTGGCCATCTAAGATGCGTCAGTTGGTCCCAACCTGGAGTAAAGGAGAACGAAGAACACCAAAGACACAAGGAAAGTATTAGCCCAAGAGACAGAGAGGGCCACATAGACCAGAGACTTCATCAGCCTTAGACCAGAAGAGCTGGATGCTGCCCGGCTACCAACAATGACCGCCCTGACAGGGAACACAACAGAGAGTCCCTGATGGAGTGGGGGAAGGGTGGGATGCAGAACTCAAATTCTAGTAGAAAGACCAGACGTAATGTTCTGACTGAAACTAGAGGAACCTCAGAAAGCATGGCCCCTGGACTCTTTGTCAACCCAGAATTAAAACAATTCCCAAGGCCAACTCTTCAGACAAAGATTGGACTGGACTGTGGGACATAAAATGATACTGGTGAAGAGTGTGCTTTATAACTCAGTAGATACATGAGACTAAATGGGTAGCTTCTGTCTGGAGATGAAATGAGAAGGCAGAGAGGGTTAGGAGCAGGTTGAATGGACATAGGAAATCAGGACTGGAAAGGAAGAGTGTGCTGTCACAGTATAGGGAGAGCAATTAGGGTCACATAACAATGTATGTATAAATTTTTGTATGAGAGACTAACTTGAATTGTAAACTTTCACTTAAACTACAACAATAAAAAAGAAAAAAAAATGGTGTTGCCAATTAAAGAAGATATCCATGAATAGTTTACTTACATCAAAACACATCTACAAGTAAGACAAGAATTCTGCAGTACCGCACAAATTTCAGAGCAGGCAATCTCTGCATGCTGTTGTTAGCTGCCATTGAGTTGACTGCTGAATCATGGAAACCCCATGCACAACAGAACAAAACACTACTGGTCCTGTACCATCCCAACGATCAGTTGTAAATTGGACTTTTTTTTGATCCATAGTTTTCATTGGCCTATTTTCAAACATAGATTGCCAGACCTTTCTTCCCAGCTCATGTAAGTCTGGAAGCTCCACAGAAACCTGTTCAGCATCATAGGAACATGCAACCCTCCAATGACCAACAGGTGGTGGCTGTACATGAGCTACATTAGTTGTGAATTGAACCTGTCTCTCCCACTTGGAAAGCAAGTATTCTGCTACTGAACCACCAATGCCCTGAAGCTCAGTATAATCCCTATTATTTAAAAACTGTGTCCATCCTATTGTGCTCTTATCCTTGTCCTCTGCACAAATCCTTCCCAAACCCAACCCCAGGTCTTCTCCCAAGATGGACTTATCTAGATCACATTTTGTTCAGCAATTTATTACTGTTTAATTCATTTGCACATAGCTTCTCAGTTTGTATTATCATTAGCATATTGAGGGGGCACCCATAACTGAAACATAAGGAGTGGGATATATGCAATTCAACCTCATTAAGACCTTCTTTACTTATTATAACACCAGATGCGTTAATGACATCTTATCCTTGTGGTTGCGGGAATACAGACATTCTATAATCTCCTCCTATTCTCCTTTTCTATTTCTCCCAGACTCCTTTAAACTCACTAACAACATACTTGACTGCTACCAACTAAACCTAAAGCTTTTCCCTTCTTCAATCTATTAAAATATCTTCTTGAAAAATACTGAACTGAGTGTAAATATTAACAAAAATAAAATAAATACCATTGGCTTAATGTTAACAATAGTGATAATAGTTAATATTTATTGAGCACTTAATATAACCCAGAAAATTTACTACATGTTATCACATGTTTTAACTCACTGTATCCTCTAAAGAACCATCATGAGAAGCACTAGGATCATCCCACCTCATGTGGATGACAAAACAGAGGCAGGCAGAGTTGTGGCCAAGTTTCAAACCCAGGCAGCCTGAGTCCAGAGCTCCTGCCTTTAAGCAATATAATATTAGAATTTTTTTTTTTTTTCTACATGAGTTGGTTTAATTCCAGGTGGTAGAGAATTCAGGACATAACAAACTCCCAAGAGCTGAATCTGGCGGGATTCTGGACTGGGTTTACTGTGACCTCACATATCAGGTAGGAATGGCGGAGTGAGAAGAACTAATGAGAAGATGAACCACTGTGTGGTTATTTCTTCTTATTCTTTTTTACAAAAGTTTATTCTTAAATGTACAACAGGTACTAAGATAACACTTGTTCTAGCTATAGGTGGCAACAGATGTTGTAGCAGGAGATCCAAATGTTTCAACAGGAATGCAATGAAGGGTCACCATCACTTCAGTCACAAAGAATAGCTTATTTTTGCCAGATTTCTTAATTTCACCTGTGACCAGGGAGCCCTTCCCATGGCCTTCACTTTTAGCCCCTGGAGTTTCTTTTGCTCCTCTGTTTGTTCTTACTTGACAGCCTTATCTTCCTCATCTATTTCCTTTGCATGCTTCTTGGGCTGTTTCAGGGTTTTTTTCCTGCCACTTTTGTGACTGGACATGGCTCCTCCCACCCCTTCCCCAGATCCTGTCACTGGAAGCGTAATATTCGAATCACTTTAAACTTTGGCCCTACCACTTGTTTTTTTTTCTAATTTTGTTTCAAATGCAAATATAATAAACATAAAATATCTGATAAATAATTTCAGTATACTTTTTATTCCATTTATCAATTAAAGGGTTCAAAAATAAATGACTCAAAACAGAGCCTTATGGTATCTAGCTAATCTTAATGGTGTTGCATTGAGTTCTTTTTACCAACATACAACATAAACTATTCACTGTCTAAATTCTATTGGAAAGAAGGAATTGTTTTGTCATATATAACAAGAAATGCAGCAGTCCAAACGCAGTGAATCATGGCTCCCCACCTCTACTGCTAGCATTTCTTGTTCTTCTTTGCTAGTACTTTTCAACCTCAAACTGCAAAAGAGATCACTGCAACTGTTTCAAGAGTCACATATAAACATGACAATGTTCAGGAAAATGTTTCTGTGTATTTTTCCTGGGGGGACAGAAAACTTTCCTCAAAGTTTGTCAGTCATGTCTTTGTTAAGGGAAATAGGTGTAAAATGATTGGCTTAAACTAAATCATCTGAGAAGAGTTAGATGTTCGGAAGTCAAACAAAGCAAATATAATAGTTGGTAAGAGATATACTATATTTTATCAAATCTAAAAAACCATCAATTCTAAGACACATGTTGTTTATGAGCCACAAAGGAAAAGATTTGTCAGTTAAATTATGTCACCTCATTGAATATAAGACACTTTCTTACTGCATAGGTGTTAAGATGCAAAAAAATGTGTATCTTAGTTTTAATGAAATATATGATTACCCCATCCTTTATTTTTTTAATGAATGAGAAAACTAAGGTACAGAAATACCAACTTTGCCAATGTCATAGATCTGAACTTGAATCCAGTGTTGTTGCTTTAACTTTACACTCAGAATTCTTGCCGCAAAATACTTTCTTTCTGAGGTCATTTTTTTTGTTTGTTTCTGCTTATCCAGCTTCTGAGACCAAGTATGACTTTGATCTTAACTGTTGTTCTTGTTGTTAGTTGCTGCCAAGTTAGTTCTGACTCATGGAGAGCTTATGTATGAAAGAATGATACATTACCCCGTTCTGTGTCATCTTCACGATGCTTTCGAGTCCATTGTTGCAGCTACTGTGTCAATCCATCTCAGTAAAAGTTTCCCTCATTTTCGTTGACACTCTTCTTCACCAAACATGTTGTCCTTTTCTAGCGATTTGTCTTTCCTTATGATGTGTCCAAAGTAAGCAAGCCGAAGTCTTCCCATCCTCTCTTCTAAGGAGCGTTCTGGTTGTATTTCTTCTAAGACTGACTTGTTCATTCTTCTGGCAGTCCACGGTATATTCGATATTCTTTGCCAACACCATCATTCAAATGTGTCAATTCTTCTATTGTCATTTTTCACTATCCAACTTTCACAGGTGTATGGATAATTGAAAAGACCGTGGCTGACTTCAGTTGTACCTGAGTCAAGAAAGTGATATCTTTGCTTTTTAAAACTTTAAAAAGATCTTCTGCAATGGATTTTCCCAATGCAATATGTTGTTTGATTTCTCGATTGCTGTTTCCATGGATGTTGATTATTGATCCAAGTAGAATAAAAGTGTTGATAACTTCAATTCTTTCTCCATTTATCATGTAATTTATTGGTCCAGTTGCAAGTATTCCATTTTCTTCAGGTTCAGGTGTAATTCTTACTGAAAGATGTGGCTTTCAACCTTCGTCAGTAAGTGGTTCAAGTCATCTTCATTTTTGTGTGTCAGCAAGGCTGTGTCATCTGCATAAAGCATGTTCTTAATGAGTCTTTCTCCAATCCTGATGCCACATTCTTATTCATATAATCTGGCTACTTGGATTATTTGTTCAGTATACAGATTGAATAAGTATGGTGAGAGGATACAACCCTGATGCAGATTTGATCTTGTTGGTCTTAATTAGGTGGTTCTATTTGTCTTATATCTGTCATCTAGCTGACTGTAGCCACTAGGAGTTTCCAGTACAGAAATATGTACTGTCTGAATCCAGGCCATGGTTCACTCTCAGTGAAAGTCTCCGGGAAAGTCTGGGTTGGAGTATAAACAAAACTACTCCTCAGAAAGGAAGACCCAGGTAATGAGATATAACAACAGGAGAGAGTAAATCCAAGTGGCTTAGCAAAATTGAAAAAGTCTGTTATCAGTTTGGGGGTGAAAAAATAAACATTAAAAAATGGTATAATAAACAGAAGCTATAACAAATATATTGTAGATCTACAGGGATGTTGGTTGCAGTGCAGTAAGTAACCTAATATAGCCCTTCTAGCCATAGTCTTTGTAACTCCCACCAAATGACTGGGTGGAACTATGCAAATGAAGCACTTGTGGTCCACCAGGGGGATTGGATAGCTTTTTTATAATGCAAGTAAGGTTCATGGCACCCTTGTGGGGGTGGAACCATGCAAATAAGATACAAGAAACTCTAAAGAAGGGCTTGGACAGTTTTTCCATCTCGCTAGGCTTAACATGAGCTATCCCAGAGCCAGACAGGGGACTTCACCACTACCAAGAAGAGCCAGGTGTGGAGAGCATTCTTTGGACCCGGGATCCCTGTGCTGTGAGCCTCCTAAACCCAGGAGACAGAGAGAGAGAGAGAGAGAGCGCGAGAGAGAGCTGAAACACTGAAGAGATAGCAAGAAATGATGAGAAGTGGTGGCAGCAGAGGCAGCAGAACCAGGAGACTGACAGGAGACAGGCACTGTGAACTTCCAGGCCCGTGAAGCAAGAAAGCTGAGAACCTTCAGGTAGGATGCTTGCTGGCAGAGTAGGGTGCCTCCAGGCACTTGGTAGACCTAGGTTTGCTCACCCTCAGAGGTAGAGCTGAGCGTCTTTGGGAAGAGGCTTACTGATGGAGTGAAGTACCTCTGAGCACTTAGCAGCAGAACTTAAAGAGCTTTGTAACATTTGCCAGAGCAGGGCAGAGGCCAGGCCGAGGGGCCAAGGGCCAGAGAGAGACCTGCCTGTGGGCACAGCTAAGAAGAGGGTTTCCTGATAGAAGAACTGTATCCTGAGCATTCCTGAACCTGAATTGTAACCAGTTACTTCCTAATAAACCCCATAACTGTGAGTATAGCCTGTGAGTTCTGTGTGGCTATTGCAATGATTTATTGATCCCAGCAGAGGTGTAGAGAGTGCCATGCGAGGGATGGTTGGTGTCAGAATTTGTAAAAAGTTTACCGTGTGGAGGCATGTCTGACCTCCACCTCCTAGGAATCAGCCTGGGGCTGTTGATGCTGATAATGACTCCCTGTCTCCCTTGTGAACTTAGAGGAGGTCAGACTCCCCCACCAAGCCATTTGTACATTGGTGAAGTGGCATTTTAACATAGTGGTTGAGAAAGTGGGCTCTGTTCAGGAAAAGCAATTATATAACTGCTAAGGACTTCAGTTTCTTCATTAGTAAAATAGAGATAATAGCTGAATTTACTTCACAGAGTTGTTTAGAATACGAAGTGAGATCATATGTATAAAAAACATTGTACAGTGTCTCACGCATAATAAGGCCTCAGCCACTGAGAGATGGTGACAGTAATGATAATGATAAAAATGATGCTGGCAGATCTTCCTCTTTATGAGGACATTGTGCCCCTCCTTTACACTTCCCTCATGGCGTTTCTGATCCACTATCGTAGAAAATAGAAAATAAAAGTTATATTTAGAAGTGAAATTAGTTATTGTAAATATTTACAGTCCTAAACCTCTAAAATTTTGAAAATCTCAAACTTCAGAGAATAAATAATAGCTAGATTTCATTTAAAATCTTATCTATAATGCTTATAAGCTATGTAGGAGCCCTGGTGGCGCAGTGGTTAAGCACTCAGCTGCTAGCCAATAGGTCGGCAGTTCCAACCCACCAACTGTTCCATGGGAGAAAGATAAAGCAGTCTGCTTCCATAAATATTACAGCCTTGGAAGCATATTGGGGCAGTTCTCTTCTGTCCTATAGGGTTACTGTGGGTTGGAATTTGACTGGATGGCAATGGGCTTATAAGCTATGTAACCTAACGCAATCATTTAATACACAGTTAATTCTCATTATTTGAAGTAATGGTCTAAAAAGCACTGCGAACACTGATTAAGCAAATACTGACCCAGCCTTGTTCGACCTCAACTGGGAACGTGCACATCAGGTGACTCCAGTTTTTCACTGCTCTGAGCAAACACATGTCTGCGCTGCCCCACGAAAGTGCCAAGTATTGATTTTTGAGTTACACATAAATTTTAGTAAGTAGACGAATTCACAATTACAGAATCCATGAGTAATGAGGATTAATTGTACCTCACTTTCTCATCTTTATGATGAGGTAAATGCTTAACTCTTGGAGTTAATCTGAGGTCTAATTTAGATAACACATGTAAATCATGTAGCACAGTGCTTTTGACACATAGTAGACAATTGAAAAAAGGTCACTCTCAATTTCTGTTGAGAATCATCACATAAATCTTCAGAGACTTCTTGTATTTCCCCAAGGGAACCTACTGCACCCAAGACCAAAATGAATAAAAAGCTAATTTCTATTCAGGATACCTGTTTGTAGTGTGAAAGTAATATTGTAGATCAAATTCAATTTGGTGGGCCCTGCCTGACAACCTAAACACTGTTTATAACATACTTTATTAGTTAAAATTTTATCTCATTTTCAAAAAAAAATGTATTTTCAAATAAAATGTTGGATCACTGTCTACTTGTAACTTGGATCTTCCTGTACACTATATCATTTCAAATAAATTACACTTTATTTTATTTTAATCATGCTATTGTAATTTTGTATGGCATGTCTGGGAATTTGTCCACAGCATCACGGTTTTCTGTAGAATTAAATAATCCTCTTAAAAATTCAGTTTAGCACCAACAAAAGAACACTATAAAAAGAATGTTTCCATTGAGGAAAACGAATCAGCTTTGATGAAATTAATTTCCCATTTTGTGGCTTTAAATGAGTTAAAACTTCTTTTATCATACAGGGAGAAGTAAACTAGAATCATGTAGAAGTGCTAGGCATCAAAATAACCTTCCTCCTTGAACATCTGTGGTTGGAACCACTCAATAACTACTTTGGGATTTAAAGCTTTGGACACTTTTACTTTTTCTCTCAGAAGTTTCTTATTTACATCTTTATATAATGGGTTTTTGTTTGCATTTTTACATGGTGAATAAAACATAGGCATTGAGGATTGGAACCACTTAATTCTTATCCTGGTTCTTAGAAAACATAAACATGCATATATTGAGAGTGTCACAAACCATCTGTGTAACTCATTATCAAATAAAAGCCCATAAGCTCTTTATAAGCAGTTGTGAGATTATGATCACTGTTTTATTGTTGATGGTATTAATGTTGGAAGACAGGTATTGATAGATATGACACTGAGGTGGATTTACCAGGGAGAAAGCTTTATTAATAGTGTATCCAAACATAATGAAAAAATCACAAACTTTGCTCACAAGTTGTTTGCTTTTATTTGGATCACTGCAAAGCTAGCATCAAATGTTATGCCTGAATAAGTAAAAATTTTAATATCTTTTTCTCCCCCTAAAAGTGAAATCTGGCTAGTAAAACTCTATTTAGATAAATCATAAATATTTCATCTGAAGATCTTTGAAGTACATTAGTTCTACTAAAATGCTACTGTACAATTATTTGAAGTCATTAAGGAAACTCTTTGGTGAAATTTAGCCTCTGGATATGGAATATAGATTATTATTTCTAAACATCTGTATAATTTTTTTGTACATATATTCTCCTTGTTTGGAGTGTCATTTTTCTTCCTACCAGTTTGAACCTTATCTGTTTTAGCTTTCTTTTCTTCATGGTGTCTTTTTTATTGACCACTTACTCCTCTATTTATTTTTTTCTATTCACTAATTAATTTTTAATTTGTTTTTAATTTTTTACTTTTGTTAGAATTGACTCAGGAAATCATATATTAGTTTAATAATGACAGTTTCTTTTAATATACCTGTATGTGTCCTCCACCATGATCTAGTATGTTGACGTGTACTAAAAAAAATATTCTTCACAAAATTTCATAGACTTACGATTATGTAATGTCTATGGGTTCCTTACCAGTACTTGCTAACTGGATTACCCTTAATTACAGAAATCCAAAACTCAAAAATTAAAATTAGGATGTCTAGCTTAATATTCTTGAGTAGTCTGACTACCAGCCAAGTTTTACAAGGTTGCATTTGTACACAGGTAGATGGCAGGAACTCCAAAATGTTCCTTTTTTCGTGAAAGGCATTTTACCATTCATGTATCTTCATATTGTTTTAGATTCAGCATGATTTCATACTATTCTAGCTTTTTTAAAGTATAATTCTGTTAGTTAAATTTCACCATTTTCAGTTTATTTTTTGCTTGGTGCTTCATTATCCTATGGTATGCAATGAGACATATCCATATTACTTGTAGTTAATAATGATAATAATAATATAATAGCAACTATAAACTAGCATTTTCTTTAGTACTCATCATGTGTCAGCTGCACTGTTAAGCACTTGATATGGATTCCAGAATGTAATTTCACAGAAAAACATCGGAAATAGGTACTATCACTATCCCCAGTTTAGGGATGTGACTAATAACTGAGATTTAAAATAAAATTATTAGACTGAGCACATGCAGCTATGAAATCTTAAAATCTAGGGAGTCTAACTCCAGAGTCCATGCTCGTAATCATTATGTTACAATAAAACTTTGAGACATATAGGTATTGCTGTTCAAGGATTAACCACAGGGTATTACAAACCTCTGTCCTTAATGCAAAAGTATTCGTACCTCCCTGCCAATCTACTTGAACAGTGACACTTCATTGCAAGACACTCTGTCTTTGCTATAAAAGGCACACCATCTAGCACATGTTATGCTTTCTCAAGTTGCTGATCATTGAGTATTGATGAACTGGAATGCAGGAATAGTTGGGCCATAGAGTCTTTTTGCCTGCCTGGCACAGTGGTTAAGCATTTGGCTGTTAACAAAAACGTTGGCAGTTCAAATCCACCAGCCACTCCTTGGAAACTCTATGGGGCAGTTCTACTCTGTCCTATAAGATCACTATGAGTTGGAATCAACTTGATAGTAACAGGCTTTGTTTTGTTTTTTAAGGTCAAAAGAGTTTAAGATAACAGTGTCTTCAATGATAGAGTACAACAATTAACAGATGTCACCTGCACCTCTGACTTGGCCTATCTTTCCCAAACACTTCTCTCTCCCTGACCTTCAACATTAGAAACACAACAGTGAACAAACCCAGTCTCTTCTTATTATCTATAGCCCTCCTCAGCTTGCTTTGTCTCCACAGTGAAATGGGTAAGTGCCCTGAGGGCAAGGATGATGTTACAGTTATTTTGCTGTTGTTGTTGTTCAGTATTTTCCAAGGAGCAAAGGTCTAAATATAGTTGTCAATTTATTAATTAAGGAAAAGATGGGTAAAATTGTAAAACTAATGATGAAGATGATGATAATCATGGAGTAAGTAACTGAATATCTAGACAAAATAAATACCAGTAAAACATACAGCTAATCATCTTCACACGTGTCATTTTGTATTGAAAAGAAAACTTTTTTGAAAAATTTTACTTTTCAGCTGTATTTGAGTGTAAATTTGAAGGTACAGAAGTCAGTCAAAGTCAGTGTTTCTCAATCCCAGATACACGTTAGAGTCCTCAGGGAAAGCACTAAAACATACCAATGACTGCTTCCAACTGTGAGACAATTAAAGCAGATTCTCTGGGGCTGGAGCCCCAGTCTTAGTAATTTTTAAACGCTCCTAAAGTGACTCTAATGTGCAGCTAGGCTTGAGAAACTGTGCTAACTGTATATGTGTGAACAGACAGATAGAGAGAGACAGTTCCCTTTGTTCAATAATGGTAGAGAATTGAAGATAGTAAGCTCCCCACCCCACCCCACCCCACCCTTTATTTTTTTTAAAAATGCTATTGATGTTTTTATCATAGTAGGTATAAAAGAGTGGTAGCAAGTATTTTTAACTCTACCCTCAAGACGATTTTATTTCATTGGACTTTTTGTCCTTTGCTTATATGACCTCTGCTCCTATAAGCTAAATTAGAAAACAGTCATATGATAGAAGTTTTAAAAACTGTTTAGAAAACTGCAAAGCATTTTTCCCAGACCCCTTCATTACAACCTTACTGAGAGCCCTAGATTTGGTGAAGGGTGAGAAAGTAGATTAATCAGTCTATAGGATCATTTATTTTTTATCCTTCCTCTGTAACTTATCACCAAGGGCACCTATGTAGGAGGCTTATTTTTGTAATGTGAACAATTGTTCTTGGGGAATAAAATTCTGTTCCACTGACAAAAGATGTGAGAAAGCTCGGGGGCCCCTTGAACTGTCTAACACTTTGCACAAAAGGTAAATCTGCTAAAAAATATATGTATTTTTTTAAATACTTGAAATTCTTACCCAACATTTTCTAAAGTGCCAAGAATGAGAAATCAACTTCTGGAAAAAGGCAGAAGGAACAGAAAAGCTAACGAGCTTCACAAGAAAGAAATTTTCTGAAAAGGAAAAAAAAAAGGTAGTTTTCTAAAATTGAAGAACATTATTCCTTCACAGAAAATGCCTCACAGTGTCCTTCAAAAATATCAGTCCCTGTTAAAATCAAATTGTGTCATTTTTATCAAGGTAGCCATAGATTTGTCAATTTTGTAATTGGTTTGGTTGGGTCATCCAATTTGACACCTGTAGGGATTTCACCAATAGGCATTCTTATCAATTTTTAAAGAAATTCTACAGATTGCGCATGGTAAATAATAAATGATATAGAACTTGCAGAGTCAATATTTAACTTAACATAGACTCAGGGAAACTAACACTATACGTGCACATAAATCTGTGGTTTGAGTTTAAAAAATAGGAGTCTTTATCAGAAAAAAAGAAATTGAAAGGAATAAGAGATCAAAGTATTAAAAGCCAAGTGACTGTAACAAATCCCATATCTTATAGTGCTAAAGCATTAGTGAAATTAAACAGCTCACTCACATAAGTAGGTGAACACCTGGATGCCAAAAAGAAATTCTCAAATTCCAAACAGCAATGTGAATGTTTAACCAACACGGCTTTTCCAGAATGTCTATATAGGTACCACAGGATTTTAAATAATTAAGAAAAATCACATTAGTAAACATGAGGAGATAATGCTAATTATTGAATTTGGAGACAAAGAGTTTGTGGGAAAACATTCCAGTAAGATCACAGTAACTGAACTGTATTTTAAAAGTTCTGATGTCAACCCATTTTTTACATAGAATTTAGTTTTACCTATGTTTTACTTTTCCATTAAATCTCATTTGCCACATGCCCCATTCATCTAGGCCTCTATTCGCCAGTGATTTCTTCTTTCTCCAGTAAGATATGCAACCTCTGTGGATTCAAATATTTAACCTCTGCAACCCAATGCAGTAAATCTAATGTTGTAAATTTTAATTACCATAATAAACTCATGATAGAGAGTGTCTTTATCATGTAAGTTGTTTAGTACCTCACACATAATATAAATGTAGGTAGATGCTTATAGTCTGTGCATATAACTGGTTCTCTCCAGGGTATATGGCAAGAAACTAAGAGTTATTATTACTCAAAATCTGGATGAATGAAATACAGTGAGAGCAAAGGTATAACTAGATTTATGGATAAGCAGATGAATGTAGCTACCTAACAAGCAGTTAGAAAGTAAACTCTATCAATGACAAATACATATATCCTTCTAGCTACTATCATCTCCATTTGTCAACTCAATAACAAGCTACAATTTAGGGTCAGAAACACCAAGCCAATACAGAAAGTAAGTCAAACAAATGGGCACTGAAATGGAGGCATTGAGTCTCCATTCAGAAATAAAGGAATTTGTGGTCAATTAAACTGGATCAAATTGTTTCTCAGTTTTAAATCCTGCAGTGGCTTTCCATTCTTCTTAGAGTAAAACCCAAAGTCCAAGCCCTGCCTGCTTGTCTGACATTAGGCCCTGTCCTTCTACCCTTCCTTCTCCAAGCTCCAGCCAAGGCATCCTATCTGTCCCCAAAACAAGCAAGTGATTGCCTTTACTGAACACACACAGTTCCTGCATCTTATGTCTAGTTTGCCATCTTGTCATCCTCAGTTCTCACCTCAAACTCCAAGTTTCCGAAAGCCTTCTAAATCTCCACTTTCCCTTCATCTCCCCATGAACACTCTTTCATTTCTTCAGCACTTTCTCAGTCTAAAAATGTCGTTTATTTATTTGCAAACTTACTTTTGTCCTTTTGCACTAGAATATAAGCTCCATGTTTCCAAAGATTTTGAATTTTGACCTATTCTGTCTTGTTTATCATATATATCCAGGCTTTAGTGAGATTAAAAAAAAAAAAAAAAAAAAAAACCAATTTGCCGTCAAGTGGATTCTGACTCATAGCGACCCTGTAAGACAGAGTAGAACTGCTGCTTAGGGTTTCCAAGTTGCCACTGGTGGATTCGAACTGTTGACCTTTTGGTGGGCAGCTGTAGCTCTTAACCACTGCACCACCAGGGCTCCTGAGTCAAAGTAGGCATCTAATAAGAAAATATTGATTTAATCTACCTTAATCTGATTTTTTTCTTGGTAAAAGTATACACAGCAAAAGAGACACCATTTCAACAATTTCTACGTATACAATTCAGTGACATTAATTATATACTTCAAATTGTGCAACTGTTCTCACCATCTTTTTCAAAGTATTACACCACCATAAATACAAACTCACTGCCCCCTAAGCTTCTCATCTATTCTTTTGAGTTGCTGTTGTCAATTTGATCTCACATAGATAATTCTTCTACTTTTAATCTATTTTTATTTCATATATTTTTATCAAACATTTATGCCAGTCGTATTTCTAAACTCTTTACAAATACTAACTTTTAATCTTCATAACAATCTTAAGAGGTAGGTGTTGGAACAATTCCCATTTTACAGATGAAAAAATTGAGGCATAAAGAGGTTACTTGCCAAACATCAAAAAGCTGGAAATAGGCAGCGCAGAGTTTGGAACCTAGAGTCATGCTATGACTATGTGCTATTAGCACAGCATGCTGACTTTATCTTAAGCTATTGAAACAAACTTAGGGATAGCGAAAATCTGTGGGGTTTGGTATATAGCCACAGTTCAGTCCATAGATTGGAAAAGTGGCTGAACTTCAGAAAAGTTCCAAAATGTCTAAAGGCTTTAATTTTGTGTCTTTACTTAGAGCAGTTTTCCCTCGCATTTCGTATTTCGTCTCCAGCTTCTAGACTAATTCTTGCATGTCCTACATGCCTTGCTTCCCTGACCGAGCTTCTGAGTAATAGTATTTTATTCAGGGAAGGGAAAAAGACCTTAAGTTAGCATTTCTTAAATTATGCTTTATTGAACGCTAGTGTCCTATGATATTTTGATAGGTGTTTCAAAAAAAAAAAAGCTCCATGCTGATCCATATTAATAAAGAGAACTAAAAGGTTAGAAATAAGGAGACTAGTTTGTGACAAAGATAAGAAAAAAAATTAATATGTATCAATTGGCTCCAAATTGTGAAGACATATGATGTTTACAAAATGTTATTTTCATATGGTTCCAGGGTCTTTCACACTTATTAGAATGCTTTAGGCTAAACTGAATTCTGAGCACCAAATGAGGCAACATGTGACTGATTTTCTAAAATTTTGAAGAAATGAGGACTGAATTTAAATAATACTTTAAAAGCATGTTCATTCAGATGTTTTTATGCCATTTTTTCTTACATCACTAAGTAGCCAGGGGTGATTTGCAAAGGTTTCCTAATCTAAGTCTTCACCTCTCCATTAAGAAACTATAAATGCCTCTAATAGCATTCTCTTTTTGGTCCTGCTTTTCCAGAACTCCTAATGAAATTCTAAGGTAAACTCTATCAACCTCAAAGGCTGCAGAGCCGAAATCTCTTATAAGGGAGATTTATGTGGTCTATCACCAACATTTAGCTTTTCAATACAGTTATTAATTAGCCTGTTGTGACCCTAACATTTCTGAATGACCCAGTATTCTATAAACCAAGCAACGTTCACCAAATTAGAATTGGGGTAGTGGAAGGTAGAGAAGAGAAGATATTAAACTTGGCCAGAAAATGAATTACCCCTGGGAGAACTGGGCTAACCTAAACCCTTAAAGTTTTCAAAATGATCAGACGACTGCTGTGTGTGTGTGTGTGTGTGTGTGTGTGTGTGTGTGTGTGTGTGTTGCTTTTTTTTTTCCTCACTTTCCAGACTTCCCGTGCGGTCTTTCTGATTTCACATACAATTTGGTGTGTTAATACTTGTTTTAATACCATCTTCCACTTATTATTTAAATGTTTTCTTCTCGAAGGGGAGGAGAATGTGCTTATTTGCATTAAAAATGTGAACCAAAATAGAAATTGGAATTGCCTCTTTACAAAATTTAAATTTTGGATAAGGAAAATGAATTGTGAGCAAATGTCAAGTATGCCATCAGTTGTGTTTTAAACAGAGAAATAATTTAAGCAAACGTTTAGAAGGTATTTGCCCAATTCAAATTTCTTTCTTCCTTTTTTTTTTTATATTTGAATTCCTCAGGGTAGAATCTAAATTATTTTATTTTTGTTTCTCTTGTGTTTCCCCCTGTAGTGAGCCCAACAGTAATTTTCTCTGACAGTCTTTATTTTTCCTTCTAATTCCCATTCGTGTTGTGTTTATTTTTTCACTTTCATATCACTGTCTCCTTTCTCTTTTTAGCTTAATGTCATCTGTATCTGTTGAGATAATTAGGTCACAGTCATAATCTGTGTCACAATCATTATTTGATAGGTACTTCTGGATGAATATTTAAATGCTAGAAATGCCTAGAATCTAAAAAAAGGTAACCAGCCATATCTACTGTAGAATCTGTACTCTAATCTTTTTGATTTAGTGGTGGTAGAAAGATGGTTTGGCTTAATTAAGTGAAAAAGAGGGTGTCTTAGTTACCTAGTGCTGCTGTAACAAACACCACAAGAGGATGGATTTAACAAACAGATACTTATTTTCTTATAGTCCGGGAAGCTAGAACTCTGAATTCAGAGCACCGGAAGACTTTGTCTCTCTGTCAGCTCCATGGGAAGGTCCTTGTCTCTTTAGCATCTCTTTCCTGGTTCCTTGGAGATCTCTGTGTGGCTTGGCATCAATCTTCCCTCAACTCTGCTCAGACGCCTCCCCAGATGATAGCTCCAACAAAGGCTCTTCAGACCAAAAACCAAACCTATTGCCATGGAGTCGATTCAAACTCATAGTGACCATGTAAGACAGTAGAACTGACCCATAGGGTTTACAAGGCTGTAAAATCTTTATGGAAGCAGACTGCCACATCTATCTCCCACTGGTAGGTTCAAACTGCCAACCTCTGGGTTAGCAGCCAAGTGCTTTAATCACTGCATCACCAGGGCTCCCTGCTCTTCAGACACAGCTGGGTTGATTTCATCAGATGAGATGAAGAGGATAGTGGTTTTACTGAGGATGGCAGCTTAGCAAACAAAAATGGAATAATCTCTTCAGATGAGAGTAAAAGGGCCGATTCTGTTGGCAGGGGTGATTCAATGGGATTTAGGAGCTCAGTGTCCCTAGCTTCCTGATTATCTGTCTATATGTCCCCATCCCAAGTTTCAGGACCCCATTTCTTCCCAATTAATGCCCTCACTTTAACTTCGGACACTATTCAAGGTTGAGAATTCAACTGACATTGTAATTTAGCCACTCTAATGATAAGACTCTTGGGTTTGGTTTTTGGCAACCTCAGCTCTGTTACTACAAGAAATAAGGCTTTCTTTCAGGAAACAAATGGCACATTTGAGGTATTTTATGGGACAGTTGAGCTGTGACTCTGAAGCCCTGAACTCATCTTTTTCTTTCTCTGTTTTGTCTAGTGAAAGCAGGACCTACCAACCAGCTTCCTTATACTTCTCATTCTGACAAAATTGTAGAAAAGTATCAAACATGCGATCACTCAGAGCCTTGCTTCTCACCAATACTTTATCTATTGGAGGTGATATTTTGTGTATTAATATTGCCACCTCATGCCATGGGTTAGCAGTATCCTCTTTCCTACTGGAGGCTGAGTCATCAGCTCCTTTAAAACTAGTCAGACTTGAGACTCAATTTAGAAAACTCATCCTTACAATTTTGTTTCTCTAGAACCATTCTCCATACCAAATGTCCTAGGCTGGGTTCTCTAGAGACAAAAAACCAGTGAAGCATATAGATAGATCGGTAGAGATTTACCTCAAGGAAATGGCTCATGTGGTTGTAGAGGCTGGCAAGTCCCAAGTCTGCTGGTCAGGTGTCAGGCTGGGGGCTTCTCCCACTCACGTAGCTTCAGGGGCTGATGAAGCCAAGATGGGCAGGTCAGACGGTAGACTGTTGGCTCAAAGGCTACAGAGGCTGACAAATCCAAGACTGGTAGGTTAAGATCACAGTCTGCTGGCTCACAGGCTACAGAGGCTGATGAATCTCGATTGGCAAGTAAGATGGCAGGCTGCTGGCTCTGGATCTTGTATCTGGCTCATCATCATCTGACTTCTTGTTCTTGGGATTAGTGCCAGTGGCCTGCAGTATCACCTGATGATCTTGAGATTTGTCAACCTCTGCAGCCCGTGAGCCAGCATCAATATATATAGACGCACACACGTACACACACACACACCGACACACACACACACACACACACACACAGACTCTCTCTCTCTGTGTATATATACTACAATAAAACAATTTAATTTTTTAAAAAGCCATAAACTAGTAAGTGACATAACCAAGACTCAAATACATATATCCTGGGTCCCAAATATTTCTATTTCCATTATAATTGTATATATATTCAATACTTTATCCCTTACTGCTTTTGAGGAAAAAAAATGAAATAATTATAATTTAAATCAATAAATCTACATGGTGACAGTTTGACTAGACAAAAAAAAAAAAAAAAGAATGAACAAAGCATCCTTTCTAATCTTTTCTCCTACTTCCTTCTATGTTTCCCCGGATATGTGTGTGAAACAAGATTATTCCTAACCCTTGATCACATCATGAACTTGTCTTCTCTTGATCCCTTTGTTAATGTTTCTGCCTCCTCCTGAGTCATGTTTGCCTCGTCCTCATCACCTCTGAAAATTCTACCCATTCTTTTATTTTTTCCATAAAATTTATTTTATTTTTCAGTAAATATGAGCTAGCTTTCCCTCCTTTATATCCTCGTAGTGTATTGCTCATTTCTCCCTTATGCAACTTAATTTTTTTTGCCTCATAATACAATTCTTTCAGTGTTTGTTTCATCTCTATCAGCTTTGCTATTGGTCCTTTTCGTATTGGTGAAGGTTGTTTACAAACAATAAAAACCATCTGTGTTTAACTTAAAGGAGCCTTGGTGGCACAATGGTTAAGCACTCAGCTGCTAACTGAAAGGTTGGCTGTTCGAAGCCACCTAATGTCTCTGCTAGAGAAAGGCTGGTGATCTGTCCCATAAAGATTACAACGTAGAAACCCCTATGGGGCAGTTCTACTCTTTCACATGGAGTCACTATGGGTCAAAATCGATTCAATAGCACCTAACAACAAAAACATGACTAATTTAAGGAACAAATAAAGACAAATGAAATTATCTGAAATACATGGGCAGCTCATTAAGGCATGGAAAAGTAGAACAACCAGGCTTCAGAAAAGACTGAAATAGAGTAACTGCTTGGATTAACTATTTAGAGCAAAGAAGAGAATCTCAGGGTCCCACTGTCAGAATGAATAAACTCCAACTTCTTTCTATCCTCATTTCACTCTACCCACAACTCAAATTCCCAAGAGAGTTTTTGGTTGAACTAATCTGCATCATGTACTACCCCGTTGTCAGCCAACCACATGACACTTCAAACAAGTATCTCACCAAAATTAAAGACAAATGAAGGAAATGTGATCTCCAAATGGCAATTGAGGTAATCTGTTAACTGAAGAAAGTGCAGAAAACACAGCACATCTAAAAAGATAGCAAGATTCAGTGAAAGGAGAAAGAACCACTTTCCCTGAGCAAGTTCATAGAACATAATGAAATGTACCATATGTATAACAGTGCAAATTTGCCACAAAGGTGACTGAAAACAAAAAATAAATGAATAAATAAATTTTTGAAAACAAGCATTATTGTTTGACTAAATTATTTTGTGAAGACTTTAGATTCATAAGCAGAGTTTTTTTTTTCACTTTGATTCTATAACATATTACTGTAATGTAACTAGTGATGAATAATAGCATTTAAAATAGAGGATAATATGATCATGCCTTAAAAATACGAAAGGATGCAGTGTAATTTCTTTGTAGGATCATATACTAGGGATTTATGAAGACTCATGTTTAACTACATATTCATTGGCCTGAACTGAGCCATTTTCAGGTCTATTCAGCAGAAATATTCAGTTCATTCAGTCTTACTGTTTCTAGACCACCAAGCAGGTCTTAAAATGCACATAACTCATCTAATCCAAGTTGATGGCAGAGTAGCTTACATCCAGTGCACAAACTTCATTTAGGGGAACAAAACTTACCTATAGGCTCATCAGTTCTATCTGCAATGAGTAAAACACATTACCCACTTTCACCCACCACCTGCAGCATCTCATCTCTAACAATTCTTTTTGTCTGGTGTTTAAGGTAAAAGATAATTGGATCGGGGCTCTGAAGCTATTAGGGAGGGAAGAGGACCCATGTGGTGACTTGTGTTCTCTGTGAGAGGACTGAAATCTAAAGAGTTACCACCAAGCTTCTGCATTTCAAACATGGACTTCTCCTCTCTCTGTCTCTCTCAGGAAAACTGGTTGAAAAACCCAGTTTATATTGGGGATCATACAAATCCACTTCTCAAACCAATAAGTAGGTTGGTATTCATTCTTCAATGGCTTTTTTCTTCCCAGAATTTCTGATCAAATAGACTTTAATACCTGATAGATAGCAGTCTTGCTATTTTGTTAAGTTGGCTCTTGCATATGTTCATTAGATAAAAATAACTTATTTTGCAAATGTATTAAAAATCCCCAAACATATTTAGATTTTCCAGCATAATTCCAGAAGACAGAAGAGTTAAGAAAAAGAAGAAAAAAAAAAAGGAAAAGAAACCATACATGTGCATACATATGTGTATGCATATTTATATGGGTGCCTATATATAATACTCCATGGACACAAACTGGTCCATTTGCAAACAGCCATCTTATGAGCATTCTGGCTTAGCCAAATCCAAAGAAAAACGTGTCTCTTTGTTCAGTGTTTAAAAAAATAAAAGCTGATTTCTTAAAAAAAAAAAAAAATACATATGTTCCATATATTCATTTGATTTAGGTCCAAAAACACAGTAAATTTAAATACTTTAAAATTAACTTTGGAAAAACTTGTATTAATGAATTAAACTAAGTTGGTTAAAATAATTCAGTAAGACTTCCTTCACTCCTCCGGTGAGCTTGACACTCTACTAGGCACTGTGGGAGGTATGCCTGTGCTCCCAGTATTTGACATTTAATTCAGATGAGAGGTTTAGAGAACAAATGGAAATGAAAACACATAATATAATCAAAGGCTAAATTTTTTAAGATGAGAAGAAGTACAAGTGGATCAGACAAGGGAAGTTTTATGGATAAGATAGGGTTTGAATTATACTAGGAATATTTACCTTATTTTTACACAAATAATGTGGGCTTTCTACATTTGTTTGCCAACTGCGCCCTTCCCAACCCCCCCCAGCAAGGTATTTTCTTACGTGTACTATGCTTACTAAAAAAAAAATTCGCATAGCGCTCTTAAGAAAATACCTTGCAGGGGGGTGGGTGCAGTTGACAGACAAAAATAGAACGTGCACATTATTTGTGTAAAAATACCATATTCACTCAGAATTACCTTGCAAATCAGGTATCACTAATCCCCATCTCACAGGTTGGGAAACAGAAGCTCAAAGAGACTAAACAATTTTCCTAAATCCCCATAACTGGTGAGTTATAAAGCCAGGATTAAAATTTCAGTTGCTAGGTTCAAAACTTCTGCTCCTTTTATTGCTCAAAATATGATTTATAGTCTCAAGTCTTTCCTCTTAAACAAAACATTGAAATCAAAGTGAGATTTATAGCCTCACCTCCTCAGCCTTAGCTCTTTTTTACACCGTCAGGCTCTCAATTTCCCACCTACCTGGTAATACTTCTCTGTACCTGTGGTTTCAGTATCCTAACTTGGAAAACCACTATACTTTCTTCAGCTCTCTTCTTCCATGTCTTTTCCATTGGGAGGAATTCCCTGACCCTCTTCTCTCTTCCCAAGTTTAAAGAATATATAACCTCCCTCATAATAATGTGCATCACCTACCATCACACATTTATCCCACTCCATTATAATTGCACATTTGTTTATCTTTTATCTGGCTGAACTAGAAACTCCGGAATGGCATAATCCAAAACTATATTGTTTTGTCAATGTAACTACACGTAGTGAGCACTCCATAAATATGTGTTGAATAATAACATTGCTCAGGTTTCTCTTACCAACTCCTCTCACCGCATTTCCCAAACAAAATGCAGCAGCACCCTTTGTAAAAGCATTTCTTGGAACCAAACTGACCTTACATATAGAGCAAGAGTTCTTTCTTTGTCATTTTTTACATGACTTGAATGTGTTTTAGCATCTCCAACCTTCCCGAGTACTCAGCAAGTTGATTGTTGTAACAAGATGTTTCTGTTTTGTATTTCTGAGTGTACAACTGAAGCAGAACAAGGTGACTTTGCTGTAACTCAGCAGTCTTTTCAAAAACGTCTTTCCCCTCCGCCTTTTTAGGTTCTTAGAACACTGTCATTAAGGGCTGAGAGGTGAAGATACATTAGATACGAAAATAACAGACGGGGACCCTGAAGCACTTTAAGAAACCTCAGTCTACAGGAAATCCTTGTCTTGGCTCTGATCATCATAAAATCTGTGCTTTACCACAGGTAAGTCTATCAACCTACATTTCTGTTCAGATTTTTTTTAACAAACGCCCTTCATAGAAAAGAGACTTTTATTTTTTCATTATCTCTAAAACTAAAACATAAAATTAACTTTCAAAATTGGAAAGATCTCACTGAAGTCCTTCTAAACTGGACTGGCCTTACTGAGTAGAAAATGCAACGGGTCCTATATTGTCTCTTTTTTAGAACTGCACAAGTGACATCTCATCATTTATTCTAAAGAAGGTTACTTTAAACGATGTAATCTGAACATATACATTTTGATACATCTATCCACCTGAGTCTCTAGGGCCATGAAGATGCTGTTTTTCTGAGAAAGGGGGCCATTCACTTTGTAACTCAGGAAGCGGAAATATTTTAGGTCCGACTGAAATTATGTAAATAATTTTGTGAGAGAGATGGACTCAGTATTGCAGATGGTTAGGTTTTTGGTTTGTTTCTTTTTGACATTTGCAGATTTCTAGGAAAGCCAGGCCAGGTTAATGTTACCTTTTTCTTAGAGTCTGTTTCTTAGAGTCTGCCATATGAAATTTAACTTTTGTTTCTCTATTCTGGGATGTTTCTTGGTAAATTTGCTAATCTCCAGAAGGAGTTATAGATCTATGAGACCTGAATGGAATGGAGGCTTAGATTCGGTTGAATGTGACTCAGAACCCTCTGGATGTAGAACTGTCTAACTTGCAGGAAGATCTCCTGTAAGGATTGTGGGAGGAGAAACACCAACCAAAGTCACTGCCTCAGGCTTTTACTTAAAAAGTTGCACCATGGGCACAGCTCGAAGACGAGTGTTCTGAGAAAACGAAGTAGTTTAACAATTTTATAAAATAGATTAGGGAAGATGAGACAAAGTTCAGTTTTGATCTGAGAATAGATCACTGTTGAAATTCTTGGAAAATGTGAAGGAACTTGGGCTGGGTTAATCACTGGGTAGGATGTAGGGACAGCAAGACTCAGGTCATGATTTAACAGCTGCTGGTTGGACAATTCTGTTTAGCAAAAGAAGTGGGGAATAACTGGGGGGAGGGAGTAAGATCTTGGAAAGAAAGTTCAGTGGAAATTTTTTGGTCCTTCATGGTCTATCACAGTATTAAGCCAAGGTGCTTGAGATTGTAGAACCATTTTTCAACATTATCGTATTCTTGAATAATCAATTTTACCATAATTTATAAAATTTTATAATAGATGCTTCTCGGAAGTGATATACTTCCATTACTTTTTCACTATAATATTTGCATCATATCTTATATGAGGTCAGAGCACTTCCTTCCCTGGGAATGTTGTTATTGTTAGGTGTCCTCATGTTGGTTCTGTCTCATAGTGATCTTACATATAACCGAAGGAAACTTTGCCTGGTCCTGCACCATCCCTTACAATCGTTGTTATGTCTGAGCCTATTGTTTTAGCCGCTGTGTCAGTCCATCTCGTTGAGGGTCTTCCTCTTTTTCGCTGACCTTCTACTTTACCTAGCATGATGTCCTTCTCCAGAGATTGGTCCCTCCTGATAACATGTCCAAAGTATGTGAGATGAAGTCTCGTCATCTCACTTCTGGCTGTGCTTCTTCCAAGATAGATTTGCTCATTCTTCTGGCAGTCCATGGTATATTCAATATTCTTTACCAACACCATAATTCAAATGTAAACATTCTTCTTTGATCTTTCTTATTCATTGTCCAGCTTTTGCTTGCATGTGAGGCAATTAAAAATACCTTAGCTTGGGTCAGGTGCACTTTAGTCATCAGAGTGACATCTTTGCTTTTTAGCACTTTAATGAGGTCTTTCATAGCAGATTTATCTAATGTTGTTTGACTTTGCGACTGCTGCTTCCGTGGGCGTTGATTGAGGACCCAAGTAAAATGAAAACTTTGGCAACTTCAATATTTTGTCTATTTATCATGATTTTGCTTGTTGGTCCAGCTGTGAATTGAATTAAAAAAACAACCCATTACTGTTGAGTCGATTCCGACTCATAGTGACCAATAGGGTTTCTGTGGCTGTAAGTCTCTACGGAAGCTGACTGCCACATCTTTCTCCCACAGAGCTGCTGGTGGTTTTGAACTGCTGACCTTTTAAGTTAGCACTCAATAGCTTTAACAACTGCACCACCAGGACTCCAAGTTGAATAGGGAGAAATAAATCTATGACTGTATCTCTCTTCCACAGCTTTCTCACCTTCTCACAACTGTCCGAAAATGCAGATCTATAAATATAATTTATTTATTAATTTAGCATACCTTAATGTAAATTAGTCATCTTTCACTTCAACATTTTTTTTTTCTTTTCCAATTTTGCTATGTTCTCAGTCTCGGGCTGTATATTATTATTATTTTGATCTTCCATCTCTCTTTTATCCCAGTAATATAATTAGTAATTTATACTATTGTTTTTACTTTCAAATCAAGTCTTTTACCCATCCTAGGCAGAGTACCACTGAAACCTCGTCTTTGTTCAAGCTTTCACACCCGTCTTTTCTGAGACAATGTATTTCATTTCTAATAGATTTCCACCTCTACTCCCCAATACTGAATTGTTTTACCTATACCAGGTAATATTGTTAAATTTCTTATGCAGTACTTCTACTGTTACTACCTAGATCATAAAATATTAAATGCATCTTATTATCTTAAATTTAAACTTGAGGAGACAGCATTTTCACCTCTAGAACCCTACTCCACTAGAGCAGAATCTTGTCCATAGAAAGTAAGTACACAGTTAATTGTATAAGGTATGGAATGATTGTATTTTTTTTAAGGAATATACATCCCCAGAAATTTATAACGACTTACTCTGTTTAAAAACTTGAGGTTCAAGTTCACCCAGAGCCGTCTCAAGAGAAAGGCCTGACAATCTACTTCAGAAAAACAAGCCATTGAAAATCCTATGGGGCGTAGTTCTACTCTGAAAACACATGGGGTCACCAAGAGTCAGGAGTTGCCTCAAAGGCAGCTGGTACTAGTATGGGTAGAGTTTCTAAGACTTCATAAGAAAAGTAGAAATGCAGGGATGAGTGGTTGGAGACAATGTTGGTTAATGCCTAGTTAGAGCCTGCAAATAAAATTTCTGTCTGAGAACAAAACACAAATCTGACATGTGGGTGGGTAATGGATAGGGAGGGGGAGAAGTATTTCCAGACAATTTTGCATTAATAAATATGAGTAAAAATACCTTTTTTTTTTTAGTTCAATGTATAAGCTTTCATAGTGGGTCTCTTTTCTAAAGGGGAAAAAGCTGCCTACCTATAAGGTGCTATCATTTGCCTGAGGGCATTATAGTTTATTTCAGCCAATTAAAATAACAATTACTGCAGGAGATGCTAATAGAAGCACCCTTCTGCTGGTTGATTCTCATAACTCCTGATATGATTAAAACCCCTCAACTTCAAATTTTCATATTACAACGACTACCTCTACTTCAAAAGAACTTGTATAATAATTTGGAAGAACATATTCTATTTACTTTCTTCATTTTCAGATTTTGTTCTTCTTAATGTTTTATAGACTCATTTCTTTACTATTATAGCGCCAGACTTTACCTTTCCTACTCTTGTTGGAAATAGTTTGTACCTACCAAATTATTATTACATAAAAACCAGCACCATACTCACTTGTTTATGACAGGGGCACTCTGAGTTCCAATTTACTGAGTTTGTTGAGATGTTCCCATAATGGATTTCCAGCGTAAGCTGCTTTATTGCTGACAGCAAAATGATAATTCCAAGCATCCTAACTTGACATATGAAAAATCTCAATGATAATGCTGATTAACATATCTTTTGCATTTAAATTACTATGTTTTTTTAAGAAGAGAAAATTGTACATTTGGTGGGTTGTTTGCATAGTCAAATAAACATACATCAGGATGTGCAATCTAGTAATTAGGTGCATTTATCTGCTTGTGACACCACTAGAAAATACTCCGAATGAACACTCTAGGGGCAAAATACTCCTACTTGGATTGTCATTTCAAAACACACGACCTCGCATAGCAAAATGAGTGCTTATGCCTAAACATATGCAGCATTTGCCTAGTGCTTGGTTAATTTAGCTAGAGGAATGTGTTTGAAATAAATCTTTTTGTTTAATAGTATGTACATTTCATGGATTTGTTTGCCTTATGTGTCTTCATCTTTGTAGAGTCTATACTTTAATCCTTTGGAGGAAAAAAAAGACCTACAGAACTTGAGCATTTCTAATACCCCTCTGAGAACTGAGACATTTAGAGACCCTTTAGCAGTTAAACTTATCTGGGTTGACCAAGTACAAAGGAAATTCTACAGTTAAAAATGGGAGTTCAGGTATTGAGGTTTTCAGCAAATATTCCAATGGAGATTAAGCAGGAGTTATTATTTTGTGTGTGGTTTTAGTTTTTAGTGAAAATTTACAAGTGATCAAAATATCTGCTTTTTCCTCAAAAAATGTTCCAGTATTACTATAAATATTTACCATTTCAAGAAATACATGTCCATTTTGTGTGTGTGTGTGTTTGCTAGACTGATAGAGATATCTGAGATTAAGACCAGAACCAAATGCCAACCCCGCCCCACTATAAACACACACACACACACACACACACAGAGAGAGAGAGAGAAAGAGAGAGAGAGACACCATTTTGACCCTAACGGAATCAAATGTTTTGGATAACCTGAGGGAGCTTTGTTCTCTCAGACACCCCAATTTGCTAATCACCTTGTGTTTAAGTAGTCTTCTCTTGATACCGTCTAACTTTAAATATACTAACATAATTGATTCCACTACACTCAAGTCAAGCACATGTTTTAGTAGAGTCCATTTTGCTGCAGTGACAAAAATGCAAAATTAATTTGTTCTTTACTTCTAAAGAGAGGGATAGATGTGAAGAAGAGCAGGTTTTGTTCTTCTGATGATGGTAGTGGGTGGAATGTCATTCTGAGAGCTCGATTACTACACATAAGTAAGAAATGTCAAAATGAAGTGGAGATTGAATGCCTTAGGATGAAAGGAAAAGTTCAGTGAGAGGAAAAAAGGAGGAGAGAGAGAAAGTCTTTGAGAAAGAAAGGGACAATGGAAATAGAAATTTTACTGTGTTGGGTAAAATACTTTTCTCTACTTATGTTCTCATGAAGTATCAGTTAAATCTCACAAAAACTGCTCAACAGTTCTGTTGTGTTTCTGATATATATCTGTTATTGGGAGAGAGAGAGAGACGGAGAGGAAACCTGAGTAACATGTTGAGCAAAAGAAAGAAACATACAAATGACAACGGCTGGCATATTCATTATGCTTGAACATTCAAATTTTACTTTGTACATGCCAGTAGTAATAGACACTTTAAAATATTTTGTATTATTTTCAATAATATACAATTTTATAATATCTTTTAAAGAAGACATGTAGCATTTTATACTGCCAATTATTAAGTCACTACCATTAAAGCTAAGTACACAGCATTAAATGTAATTCAATGAACATGGCTGGGGAGTGGGTAGAATAAAGTTACAACATGGAACATTTGTTGTGGATAGGTATAACAGTCTGTGGATAGGTACAATGTTTGTTATATGTACTGAGAATTGCCGGTTTAAAAAAAGTAAAAATGTAGGTTACTTATTTGAGATGCAGATTCTTAGTTCTTACAGTATTAGTAGTATGGAATTAGAAAATTGGAGCATGGCTTCCTCATTTTTATAAAATTTCCCTTAGTTACAATAAAGTTTGATGGCTAATCTATACTTTAGAACTTCTAGACAGGCTTAGACAGGTGCTCAGAAGTAGACAATACAAGATATTACCTTCTAATACCCATTGCCGTCCAGTCAGCTCTGATTCATAACAACCCTATAGGACAGGAGCAGCTGGTGGATTCAAACTGCCGACCTTCTGGTTAGCAGCTGGGTTCTTAACCACTGTGTCACCAGGACTCCTTATCTTCTTACTTTGACTTGCCCTCAGTTGGAAGTATTTTACCTTGGCCCAGCACTCTCCATTAACTTAATAACTGCAACAACAAAGAAAGCAAGCAAAACAAAAAGATAACCACTGTGGAGTATACATTCATCTTTTCATCCATTATCTATCTATTGAGTGACTAAAATGTACATAATGGCTTTAACATTGAGGTTGCCTTACTGAAGGTGAAATGCTAAGTATTTTACAGCACTTTGGAAATAGTAAAGCTTGAAGGTAATTCATTTAATAAACACATGCAGAGTCCCTAATTTTCTTGATACTTTAGCCTAAATTATTGTTTTTATTGATTCTTCTGCAAAATCACCTCAGTAATTTCCTTCTCTGGGGTAAGTGACTCAAGATACTATTTGATTGTCTTGAGATAATCAAATGAAAAAAAATTTACAAATTATTTGGTAATTTAAGTCCTAGTTGCCTCTAAAAAAATGTAAGGCAGTTTGTTGGGTATTTCACTTTCTGTTAAATAAGCATTAAATCAGGACTTAACAGAAGTTATTTTTAAACTTTGACTTTCCTAAGTAATTACAATTCTGTAGTCTTTTGTTATACAATTTTATGCTTTTATATGATATGGTATTTAGAGAGATAACAGTGGTATTTGCAAATTATCAAATGACAGATGATTCTATGACAATTATATATGAAAATTATCTCTTGAAATGCAGTATATATTTATAATTAGGCTTTTTTCTTTTAAAAAGTCTAGATTTATACCATATGTAGAGACCCACTTTGAAATGTACTAAAATTGACTTTACATTACAATATAATAAAAGCTTTTTGATACTTTTTTATAAATACTGTTTAGAGTTAACCAAGTATGAGCTATATTAGCGTTTCTTCCACTAATATTTGTAATAAACTCATCTCAAAGTGTTTGAAAATTTTAATTGAAGCCAAATATGTCCGTATATGTAACTAAATGGTAGAGTATCATCAAATAGAATGAACTCTCCAAAAATAAAATAACTCTAAAGCAAAATGAACGCTTGAGAACATGACTGCAAAGAAATTACCAAGATGTAATTAATACCTTATGGCTGGATGACTCAAACCTTAAGACCTAGGTGTAGGTATAGGAGCCCTGGTGGTGCAGCAGTTAAAGCACTTGGCTGCTAACACAAAGGTTGGTGGTTCGAACCCACCAGGTGCTCCGTGGGAGAAAGATGTTGCAGTCTGCTTCTGTAAAGGTTTAGAAACCCTATGGTTCAGTTCTACTCTGCCCTATAGGGTCACAATGAGTCAGAATCGACTCAACGGCAGTGGGTTTTGGTTTTGGTAGGTATTACAGAATACATACACTTAATGTTTTTTCCATTTCCTTTATACCTTATAAACTGTTCATTAAAAAAAAAAAACTAGTGTGTACAGTCCATACAAACATGAAAAATAAGTTAAAATTAAAATGAAATTCTCAAGAATACAGTTAATGAAAAATTTCCAAGGCCACTTAGAAATTGGAATCAGTGCAATAGTTGTTTTTTTTTTTTTTTTTAAATAAAGTGATCATAAAGGCCATATTAGCAAGACAGAAAATATCTTAACTAATTAATCCGAACATTAGGACAGATTGTTCATGTCCGAAAAAAATTGATCAGAACAATCGATCTATTGCTAGATGAATTTTGTCAACATTTTAAGCAATTATATTGTGGGGTTTTATGCTTCTTTGAAAAATTGTTCTACCGGGGTCTGCATAATAGGCAAATTATGCTACTCTGGATTCTTAGTTACCAGAGGACTTTCAACATGAATGATTTTAGAGGCTCCAGCATATCATAGGAGCTCAACAGAGATGAATGCCTGCTCCACAGGGTTTTCAATGGCTGGTTTTCAGAAGTAGATAGTGAGGCCATTCACCCAAGGTGCCTCTGGGTGAACTTGAACCTCTAATCTTTCAGTTAGCAGCTGAACTCTTAACCATTTGAGTCACTCAGGGACTGTTGAAACAGATACTAACAAAAACTTATTTGTCTGAATGGTACGATAAAGCACACAAGATCCTTCACAATCTAGTTTATACCCAGCAGACTTCAGTTGTTTTGCCTACTTTCCATACACTCACCTTCTTTCAACAGCATCCCCGTTTTCCTCTGGGAAATGACTCTCAGTCTAGATGGTTCAGGTAACTTGACCACACCCTGGGACTCAGGGATAAGTATGAAAATTTGTTGTTGTTACTGTTAACTGCTGGCTAGTTGATTCCAACTCATGGCCACCCCATGTGTTAGAATACAACTGCTCCATAGGGTTTTGTTGGCTGTAGTTTTAACAGAAGCAGACCTCCAGGCCTTTTTTCATGACACTACTAGGGGGATTCAAACTGACAACCTTTAGATTAGTAGTCAAGCACAAACCATTTGAGCCACCTAAGGGTTTGAAAATTAGGCTCCACCAACGAGGGGATCTCACAACCCTTGGCCATGGTAATTAATGTAGGGATGAGTAGATAATCTGAGCATAGCCACTAGAACCAGTGGACTTAAATCCCTGATTTGACAGAACTGCTGTATGTAAAGTTTGACGCACCTAAGATCATAGCAAGAAAGCCTAGAATCGCTAGAAACGATCCTGCTATCAAGAGACAATATGCCTGATAATTAGGTTAATAGAATACAGCAACACAGAGAAAGACTGAGCTCTGAATTTGTGACTTGAGTACCTAAATGCAGCTGTTCCACAAGTTAGGGCTATCTTTGGACTGTTCAGTTACAACTTGGATTTTCTTATTTCTGGTGTTCCTGTATTTTTGTGGTTCTCTCCACTTGTACTCTAGAGCTGTACTGTCAAAAGGAACTTTCTGAACACCATGAAAATGTTTTCTCATACTAGTTACATGTAGTTACGGAGTGCTGGAGAGGTGGCTAGTCTGAATTGGGAGATGCTGTAAGCCATGAGTAGGAAGTAACTCTATGGCACCTGGTGGTGGTAGTGGTGGTGGTGATAAGTGTGAATACACCCTATTTGAAGACTTAGTATGAAAGGCAGATAGACAATATCTCATTAATAATTTTTATGTTAATTATAAGTTAAAATGACATTTGGAGTCCTGGTGACACTTTGGTTAAGAGCTTGGCTGCTAAACAAAAGGTCAGCAGTTCAAATCCACCAGCTGTTCCTTGGAAACCCTGTGGGGTGGTTCTACTCTGTCTACTCTGTCCTATAGGGTCACTATGAGTCAGAATTGACTTGATGGCAACAGGTTTGGTTTTTTGGTTTTAAAATGATATTTAGGATGCATTTGGGTTAAATAAAATATATTATTAAAATTAATTTCACCTAATTCTTATTTTTTATGTAGCAACTAGAAAACTTAAAATTGCATTTGTGGCTTATATTATATTTCCATTGGTCAGTGATAATCTAGAAACATCTTTGATGGAGTAGTTTATGGGTCTTTCCCCTTTCCTTTCCCTCTGTCTTATGCCTGTCAAAAGTGTACTAAGACTTTCTGAGCTACACAAGTAGTTTTTATAGCACAATCTTGTATTATCTTTTTTTTTTTTTTTTTTTTTTTGGTAATTAAATGAAGTTTACATTTCAAGTTAGTCTCCCATAAGGAATTTTTTTTTTAACATACATTGTTATGAGACCTCAACCGCTCACCCCATTCTGCGACAGCACACTCCTCCCCTCCACCCGTGATTCCCCATGAACATTCAACCAGCTCCTAACTCTGCCTTCCCCTCTCACCTCTCGACAGAAGCCGCCCCTTTGGTCTCTTGTATCTACTTCTCTAAGAGGCACATTCTTCACAAGTATCACCTTATGTCCCACAGTCCAGTACAATCCCTTTTTGAAGAGTTGGCATCAGAAATTGTTTTAGTTATGGGGTGATGGAGAGACCGGGGACCATGCTTTCTGGGGTGCCTCCAGTCTTAGTGAAACCATTAAGTCTGGTCTTCTTACTAGAATTTGAGTTCTTCATCCCATCGTTCTACTGCTCCATCAGGGACCCTCTGTTGTGTTCCCTGTCAGGACATTCATTGGTGGTAGCCGGGCACCATCTAGTTCTTCTGGTCTCAGGCTGATGAAGTCTCTGGTTTATGTGGCCCATTCTGTCTCTTGGGCTAATACTTTCCTTGTATCTTTGGTGTTCTTCGTTCTCCTTTACTCCAAGTGGTTGGGACCAATTGATGCATCTTAGATGGCCACTTGCAAGCTTTTAAGATCCCAGATGCCACTCACCAAAGTAGGATGCAGAACATTTTCTTAATAAGGTTTGTTATGCCAATTGACATAGATATCTCTTGAAAGCATGGTCCCCAGACCCCACATCCCTGCTACTCTGTCTCTCAAAGTATTTGATTGTATTGAGAAATCTTCTTAGCTTGGTTTAGTCCAGTTGTGCTGGCTTCGCCTGTAGTGTGTGCTGTCCTTCCCTTCACTTAAGATGATTCTTACCTACTATCTAGTTAGTGAATAACCCTCACTCTCACGCCCAACTCCCGTAACCATCAAAGAATGTTTTCTTCTGTGTTTAAACCTCTTCTTGAGTTCTTATAATAGTGGTCTTATACAGTATCTGTCCTTCTGTGACTGACTAAATTCACTCAGCATACTAAGTTCTAGCTTCCACCAAGTTATACGATGTTTCACAGCTTCATCATTGTTCTTTATCATTGCATAATATTCCATTCTGTGGATATACCATAGTTAGTTTGTCCATTAGTCCATCAATGGGCACTTAGGTTGCTTCCATCTTTTGGCTATTGTGAACAGTGCTGCAATGAACATGGGTGTGCATATATCTATTCGTGTGACGGCTTTTGTTTCTCTAGGATATATTCCAAGGAACAGGATAGCTGGATCATATGGTACTTCTATTTCTAGCTTTTTAAGGAAGCACCAAATTGATTTCCAAAGTGGTTGTACCATTTTACATTCCCACCAACTGTGTATAAGTGTTCCAGTCTCTCCACAACCTCTCCAGCATTTGTTATTTTGTGTTTTTGGATTAATGCTAGCCTTGTTGGGGTGAGATGATATCTCATTGTAGTTTTGATCTGCATTTCTCTGATGGCTAATGATCGTGAGCATTTCTTCATGTGTCTGTTAGCTGTGTGAATATCTTCTTTGGTGAAGTGCCTGTTCATATCCTTTGCCCATTTTTTAATCGGGTTACTTGTCTTTTTGCTGTTGAGGTTTTGGAGTGTCTTGTAGATTTTAGAGATTAAACGCTGATCGGATTTGTCATAGCCAAAATTTTTTTCCCAATCTATAGGTTGTCTTTTGACTCTTTTGGTGAAGTCTTTGGATGAGCATAAATGTTTGATTTTTAGGAGCTCCCATTTATCTAGTCTCTGTTCTGGTGCTTGTGCATTGTTACTTATGATTTGTATTGTGTTTATGCCATGTATTAGGGCTCCTAGCATTGTCCCTATTTTTTCTTCCATGATCTTAATCGTTTTTGATTTTATATTTAAGTCTTTGATCCATTTTGAGTTAGTTTTTGTACATGGTGTGAGATATGGGTCTTATTTCAGTTTTTTGCATATAGATATCCAATTATGCCAGCACCGTTTGTTAAAGAGACTATCTTTTCTGCCAATTAATGGACTTTGGGCCTTTGTCAAATATTAGCTGCTCGTAGGTGGATGAGCTTATATCTGGATTCTCAACTCTGTTCCATTGGTCTATGTATCTGTTGTTGTACCAGTACCAGGCTGTCTTGACTACCGTGGCAGTATCATAGGTCCTAAAATCAGGTAGTGTAAGGCCTCCCACTTTGTTCTTCTTCCTTAGTAGTGATTTATTTATCTGGGGTGTCTTCCCTTTCCGTACGAAGTTGGTGATTTGTTTCTCTATCTCATTAAAAAATGGTGCTGGAATTTAGATCGGGATTGCATTGTATCTGTAGATTGCTTTGGGTAGAATTGACATTTTCACTATGTTGAGTCTACCTATCCATGAGCAAAGTATATTTTTCCACTTATGCAGGTCTCCTTTAGTTTCTTGCAATAGAGTCTTGTAGTTTTCTCTGTAAAGATCTTTTACATCTCTGGTTAGATTTATTCCTAAGTATTTTAGCTTTTGGGGGGCTATTGTAAATGGTATTGATTTGGTGATTTCCTCTTCAAGGTTCTCTTTGTTGCTGTAAAGGGATCCAGTGGATTTTTGTATGTTTATCTTGTATCCTAAAATTTTGCTGAAATCTTCTATTAGTTCCAGTAGTTTTCTGTGGATTCCTTGGGGTTTTCCGTGTATAAGATAATATCATCAGCCACTAGAGATACTCTGACTTCTTCCCTACCTATCTGGATGCCCTTTATTTCTTTTTCTAGCCTAACTGCTCTGGCTAGGACCTCGAGCACAATGTTGGATAATAGTGGTGATAAAGGGCATCGTTTGTCTGGTTCCTGTTCTCAAGGGGAATGCTTTCAAAGTCTCTCCATTCAGGATGATGTTGGCTATTGGCTTTATGTAAATGCCCTTAATTATACTGAGGAATTTCCCTTCTATTCCTATTTTTTTGAGAGTTTTTATCATGAATGTGTGTTGGACTTTGTCGAATGCCTTTTCTGTATTGATTGATAAGATCATGTGGTTCTTGTCTTTTGTTTTATTTATGTGATGGATTATGTTGATTGTTTTTCTAATGTTGAACCATCCCTGCATACCTGGTATAAATCCCACTTGGTCATGGTGAATTATTTTTTTGATATGTTGTTGAATTCTATTGGCTAAAATTTTGTTGAGGATTTTTGCGTCAATGTTCATGAGGGATATCGCTCTGTAATTTTCTATTTTTGTGGTGTCTTTACCTGGTTTTGGTATCAGGGTTATGCTGGCTTCATACAATGAGTTTGGGAGTATTCCATCTGTTTCTATGCTCTGTAATACCTTTAGTAGAAGTGGTGTTATTTCTTCTCTGAAAGTTTGGTAGAATTCTCCTGTGAAGCCATCTGGGCCAGGGCTGTTTTTTTTGTTGGCAGTTTTTTAATAACCTTTTCAATCTCTTCTTTTGTTATGGGTTTATTTAGTTGTTCTATCTCTGTTTTTGTTAATTTAGGGAGGTAGTGAGTTTCTAGAAATTTGTCCATTTCCTCTAGGTTTTCAAATTTGTCAGAGTACAATTTTTCATAGTATTGTTATGATTCTTTTAATTTCAGTTGGGTCTGTTGTGATATTACCCATCTCATTTCTTACACAGGTTATCTGCTTCCTCTCCAGTTTTTCTTTTGTCAGTTTGGCCAATGGTTTATCAATTCTGTTGATCTCTTCAAAGAACCAGATTTTGGACTTGTTAACTCTTTGAATTGTTTTTCTGTTCTCTATTTCATTTAATTCTGCTCTAATTATTATTATTTCCTTCCTTCTGGCACCTGTAGGCTTCTTTTGCTGCTCTCTTTCTACTTATTCCAGTTGTATGGTTAATGCTTTCATTATGAGCCTTTCTTGTTTTTGGATGTGTGCATTTATTGCTATAAACTGACCTCTGAGCACTGCTTTTGCTATGTCCCAAAGGTTCTGGCAGGGTGTGTTTTCATTCTCGTTTGATTCTATGAATTTCTTTATTACATCCTTAATTCCTTCTATAACCCAGTAGTTTTTGAGCAAGGTGTTGTTCAGTTTGCATGTGTTTGATTTTTTTTCCTTGCTTTTTGTGTTGTTGATTTCCACTTTTATGGCTTTATGGTCAGAAAAGATGCTTTGTAGTATTTCAATGTTTTGGATTTTGTTAAGGCTTGCTTTATGGCCTAATATGTGGTCTATTCTGGAGAATGCTCCATGTGCGTTGGAAAAGAAAGTATACTTGCCTGCTGTTGGGTGCAGAGTTTGGTATATGTCTATGAGATCAAGTGGGTTGGTTGTAGCATTTAGCTCTTCTGTGTCTTTGTTGAGCTTCTTTCTGGGTGTTCTGTCCTTCACCGAAAGTGGCGTGTTGAAGTCTCCTACTACTATTGTGGAGCTGTCTATCTCTCTCTTCAGAGCTGTTAGAGTTTGTTTTATGTATTTTGGAGCCCTGTTGTTGGGTGTGTAAATATTTATTATAGTTATATCCTGCTGGTGTATTGACCCTTTAATCGTTATATAGTGCCCTTCCTTATCTTTTGTGGTGGATTTTACTTTAAAGGCTGTTTTGTCAGAGATTAATATTGCCTCTCCTGCTCTTTTTTGAGTGTTGTTTGCTTGATATATTTTTACCATCCTTTGAGTTTTAGCCTGTTTGTGTCTTTAAGTCTAAGGTGCGTCTCTTGTAGGCAGCATATAGATGGATCATGTTTTTTTATCCAATCTGCCACTCTCCGTCTCTTTATTGGTGCATTAATTCTGTTTACATTCAGTGTAATTATTGATAGGTATGAGTTTAGTGCTGTCATCCTGATATCTCTTTTTGTGTGTTGTTCACAGTTTCTTTGTTCTCCTCAATTTTCTGTGCTGAGTTGTTTTTCTTTATGTACTTTTTTTCCATCTTTTTCTTTGTTGTAGATTTTTTGTTTGCTGCGTCTTTATGTTTTTCTACTTTTTTATTTTGATTTGTAGGATTGTTAGATTCCTTTGTGGTTACCTTAATATTTACTCCTAATTTTCTAAGTTTATACCAGTCTTTTATTACTTTATATCGCCTTAACTTCCCCTCCATATAGAAAATCAATGTCTCTTATTTTTTAAGTCCCTCTTTTTCTGTTTTAATAGTATCCTTTTTTTTTTTTTTTTTTTTACATATTGATATCTGTTTCCCTGTTTTCAATGTTTTAGCTTTGATGTAATTTCAATTTCCGTGTCTGAGTAAATATCTGTTTGCTCTGTCCTGTGTTCTAGTCTTGCGTTGTTAGCTGATGTTATTGATTATCTAACTGTAGGGCTCCCTTTAGTATTTCTTGTAATTTTGGTTTGGTTTTTTCAGATTCCCTGAACTTCTATTTATCTGGAAATGCCCTAATTTTGCCATCATATTTGAGAGACAGTTTTGCTGGATATATAACTCTTGGCTGACTGTTATTTTCCTTCAAGGCTTTAAATATGTCATCCCATTGCCTTCTAGCCCGCATGGTTTCTGCTGAGTAGTCTGAGCTTATTCTAATTGACTCTTCTTTGTAGATGACTTTTCTTTTACCCTAGCTGCTCTTAAAATTCTCTCTTTATCTTTGGTTTTGGTAAGTTTGAGTATAATATGTCTTGGTGACTTTCTTTTGGGATCTACCTTATGTGGGGTTTGATGAGCATCTTGGATAGATATATTCTCATCTTTCATGATATCAGAGAAGTTTTCTGTCAACAAATCTTCAAAAATTTTCTCTGTATTTTCTGTTATCCCCCCCCTGTTCTGGTACTCAGTCACTTGTAGGTTATTTCTCTTGATAGAGTCCCACATGACTCTTAGAGTTTCTTCATTTTTTTAAATTCTTTTATCTGATTTTTCCTCAAATAAGTTGGTGTCAAGAGCTTTATCTTCAATGTTCACTAATTGTAACTTCTACTGACTCAGTTCTGCTCCTATGACTTTCTACTGAGTTGTCTAATTCTGAAATTTATTGTTAATCTTCTGGATTTCTGATTGCTGTCTCTCTATGGATTCTGGCACCCTATTAAATTTGGCATTATGTTCTTGAATAACTTTTTTAAGTTCCACTACTACTGTGTCTGTATGTTGCCTGGCTTTTTCTGCATTCTGTAGAATTTCCTTTCTTATTTCTAGAAGAGTTCTGTATGTTAATCTTTTTTATTCTGCCTCTGCTAATTCCAAGAAGTTCTCTTCCTCCAGAGAATTTATTGATTCTTTATTTTGGGAGATCACTGAAGCCATGATGGACTGACTCTTTATGTGACTTGATATTGACTATTGTCTCCAAGCCATCAATAATTTATTATAATTTTATTTTGTGTTTGCTTAGTGAGACCTAGCTTCTTATTTTGTTTTGTTTTGATATGCCCAAATAGGCTGCTCATGTGCACTAGTTTGATTTTTGATACCTTTGATCTCTAATGTCCTGTCACCTGGTAGTTAGTTCTGTAACTAAGTATGTGCACACTGGAGTCCATTAAATTTTCCTATATGGGATCAGCTCAGGTGTGCAGGAAGTTGGTCACCAAGGGTGGGATGCAGTCTCTCAGCCCCAGTCCTAGAGAGGTATGGGTGATTGGTGTAGACACTAGACTCTGGCTGTGGTAGGGGATCACACAGTGAGCCAGGCAGGGGGCTGACCGCTGCCCCTGAGAGTCTGAAAGAAAAGCGTGTACCTATTCTCTAGGGTGAATAGGTAGGTGAGTTTTGCAGCTGGGCTAAGAACACCCCACTCTGTTGGCTGCAAAGACTCGAGGGCATCACTTTTTCTTGAACTCCTGTATCAGGTGACTAGGCACTTTAGGAGCTACCACCAGTCAAGACCCTGCTGCAGATCGATAAATGTGCCTACTTGGGCAGGGCTGTTTCAGGGTCACAAATCTGCCTGTTCACAGCTGAAGCAGTTGAAGTTAAACTTCAGACGTTTGCCCTGTTGTACTGTGGCAGTGAGGGCTAACGCTGTTGAGATGGGTCCCCACAAGTCTATACAGGGGTGTAAGGCACTCAGAGTCTGCGGACCCCTGATTTATGTGGCCAGCAAAGGAGCTGTGCCGACCCTGTGTTCCTGGCCTAGGGGAGCCAGCAGCTTATTTGTTCTCTCTCCAAGGCCAGGAGAATGGGTCAGGGCGCCTTTTGGGATCTACTTCCAGCTCAGTGAACTCTTGGTGCAGAGCGTGGAGGGAGGAGGTAAAAGGAAGAGAGGTTTTTCCCAAATCTGGTGCAGACCGCGGAGGGAGGAGATAAAAGAGAGAGGTTTTTCCCAAATCTGGTGCAGAGCACAGAGGTAGGAGGTAAAAGGGAGAGAGATTTTCCCCAAATGGGCTTTTTTTTTTTTTTTTTTTAATCACCGCGAAAGGTTGCATGCACGTACTTACTCTAGCCTCTTGCGAGCTGCTCTTCACTGGTTTGGAGTATTCAAGCAGAATCTCTGCTGCCAGGTCTCTCTCGATGTGGAAACTGCTTCTCGAGCACACACAGCACAGCTGTTTGCCTGCTTCACCGCGGACTGGCATGGCTGTGTCTCTGCAGTTTCGCTGCTGCGACTCTAGCACTCCTCACCTCTTCCAAAAGGTCTTCCTCTCCCATATGACTCAGATGGATTTCTTAACCTTGCCTTGTTAAGGGCTGCTAGATTTTTACACAGAATCAAATCACTTGTTTTTCCAGGTCTTTGTTGTAAGAGGGATATAGGAAGTGTCTAACTACTCTGACATGTTGACCACACCCCCTCACAATCTTGTATCATCTTTGGAGTGCCGCTTATCACCATGTTTGTTTTATAAACTCCTTGTGGGCAGAGAAGATCATATTGATTTGTGTATTCCCAGCAGCAGCGTCCAAGTGACCTATATAGTCATTTTTTGTTTGGTTGGTATTCAATTTACTTGATGGTAAACGAATTAAGTTTTTGATAATCGGAGTTAGAGGTCATAAAATCAAAGACCGACAGAGGCTATTTAAGTACAGTAAATGGGTGAAGTAGGTTGTTTAAGACAAAAAAGTATTATGGGATCTCTGGTAAGCTGGAGCACAAAAGCCCCATCTAAAGGAAGCAACGGGAATCCGTGGGTGTTGCAAATGGTTAACACGCTCAGCTACTAATCTAAAGGTCAGAGGTTTGAGTCCACCTAGAGGTGCCTCAGAAGAAAGGCCTGGTCATCTACTTCCAGAAAATCAGCCACTGAAAACCCTGTGGAGCATAGTTCTACTATGACACACATGGGATCACCATAAATTGGAATGGACTTGATGACACCTAGGGTGGGGAAAGGAAGTAGCAGCTACTTAGCCAGATGTAATACTGCCACATTTTCAAGTTTCTCAAGAGAAACTCAAAATCCAATTCACTATTTCTGGATACTCTTTAAATATTAGTATAATAATTCAACACAAATTGCCAGCCAAAATACCTCTGTGGGCTGAGTCTGGCACACAGAACACTCAAATATGGCCTGAGGTTTTCCTTTCCAGAAGTCCCTTACTTTGTTTTAGAATTTTGTTCCCTGTTTTAGATGAGGAAAGTATAAGGTAAAGTTGCATATTAGCCCCATACATTAGCAACAGACTGAAAAGAAAGCCACAGGAATTCAAAGTTTCTGGCTATCCTTTACGTTATTGAACCTGCTACTCTCTGTAATTAGGAGGTGGCATTAATCACTAATTAGAAAAGAAACCCTAAGTGAACAGTGTGAAATATCTCCATGGGAACACCACTGGCTTACTCTCTAAGAGAGTGAATGATATGGGAGTAAGAAAGCAGATTTAGTGCACACCTCTGTAGGTCTGATTTAGGTAGCTAATATTCTTGTAAAAACCAAATAAAGCATATTTTCCTTTTTGCATAGCCATATTTCTGCTTTCATCCTTTTCTTCTAAGTCTTTGGTGATATGTTTTTGTTTGAATGAGGTAATGCGACCCATAGTACTCATAGGAGTGAAATATCTTCTCTACCTGCAACATCAAACACTGAAGCAAAAAAGCAAGTTGTATGGAGTTCACTGAGATTCACTGAAAAGTGTGGCTCACCTGCAGAGCAGGTGGAAGTTTTCTGCAGGCTTCTCATTTAGGGAAAACCTCTTGGCTTATGCCTCAAGAACTGTACAAGCCTCTAAAGAGTGGTAGTAAGAACTAGATACTTTTTTTTTTGCCTCTAGAGATAGTTCCTAAGTTATACAATGGAATAAGGATCAGGGAACTAATGCGAAAAGAAAACGGGAGATGTGATGGACTTAACAGCCTGGGTTTTTTTCTAACAAGCTGTCCTCATCTTCTTTTCCCATCTGCTGGGGAGTTTGAAATACCACCTTGCTGAAGAAGTGCATAAAGAAGAATATGTTGCCACTTGTTTCATCCTTACAAATCAGTTGCATTTTACCTTACAGTAACGTAGAAACATATGCATCCATTCCTATAAAATGATTTATTTGTTAAAGAGCATTTCATCAACTCCTGAAAAAGTCCCATATAAAATGTTGCAAATAGGGGATTTTCTGGGATTATTTAGGCTGATGATAGCTACTTTTAGTGGAATTTGTTAATTTAAAAGGTTGGAAAACCAAAGTAAATTCTATTTACTTCTGTAGATGTATTTACTTATTTTAATGTGGCAAAGAATGTGGTTTTACAGATATTTTCATTATTATTATGAAATGATTATTGTGAAATTATTATAAAGGTATGCTGCTTCCAGGAATGCAAAGATCAATATGATCATCTGTATCCTCAAGGAGTTCATAAAATAGTCAAGGTGATAAGATGCACTTCAAAGATATTACAAGGTAGTGCTAAACTTACTCCATGTCAGACACAGAGTAAGGGTTTATCATACATAATCTCATCTACTTTTCCCAGACTAAGATGAAATTATCATTGTCCCCATTTTACAGAGGCTTAGACTGGTTAAATCATTTGCTTGATATTCCACAGCTAGTAATTGGTAGGTTCACTACTTGAATTAAGTTTCTTCTGACTCTGGAATTAACTCTTATAAATAATAACAACATAACAATCGCAGTAACCACTTATATTGCATTTACTGTGATCCAGGAACTTTTCCAAGCACTTTATGTATATTACCTTATTTAATAACAGCAACCTTCTGAGGTTTTACAGAGTGGAGAAACTGAGTCACAAAACTGTTAAGTAACTTGCCCAGTTACCTCTAATAATGTATTAATATAAGATATAGAACGGAGTAAAACAAGTCTTTCTGAAACTGAAATCATTAAATTTCATACACTGGATAATAGTCCCTAGATGGTATTTCCAACAAATGTTTGCTAGAGAAAATGATTATTTTGCTTTTACAGCAGTAACAATTAAAAGTTTATTCATTATCAGCATTTCTTGCTTTGCAATCTTGGAGCCTGGTAATAGTAATTTGAGTGACTATGCTTTTACTGTAACGTAAGAGACTCCCCTTGTCAAAGTCGAACACAATTTCAGGACAAGTTACCTTTATCGTTGTTAAGTCCTAAGATTCTGTTCTGCCAAATTCTTGCTTTGTCCTACTGTTGCTGTTGGTTTCTGTTCTGGCCTTAAATCCTGTCTGCTAATGCAGCTGTAGATACTGAATTCCAATTATGTCCAATAAAAAAATTATATATGTGTACAATTTGAATAACTGAACTGATCGAATAATTACTAACAAATTTCAGAAACTCTTTTGGTGTTCAAAATTAGACGTAATTAACAAGCAAGCCCACGCTCCTAAAAGGATAAGGGATAAATGATTCAAAGAATACCAAAAAAAAAAAAAAAAGTAAACTACATATCTCATGGTATCTGATCTAATAGCTTGAGGTATATAGATTCTTTTTCATGAAAATAAAGAAGTCAGCTGAAGGATAGAACTGCAGTGACTAATGTAGTACAGCGATGGAATTGTGTCCTTTCCTCCCATTTAAAAATAATGATAGGTTCTTCTGGAACCTGCTTAAGAAAGTGACACTCTCAGAGATGGATTGTTACACTGTAACATATGGTGCACTGGTGTTGCCATTGTATTGTAGAGATTATTACTAGCAGCAAGATTTTATAGTTACTGCTTTGTCAAAGCTGGTGTTTTAATCACTATCATCAACACCACCTTCACGCTTTACCTCATCTTCTATCCAGCAAGCCAGACCAGGGTGTCATCCAAAGAGAAACTCATTTGTTTGGGCCCATTATTTCATTAAGATATAGATTTCTTAGGGACAAGTGAAAGACGACTTTACAAAGAGGGGGAAAAATACTCATCATAGGGAGGAGCATTTTAAGGACTGCAATTATTGATCTGAGGAGGCATAATACTGGTGAGTTTGTGAAGATTCCCATAAGCCTGCCTTAGAGAGGAGGGATGACTGATGGTGCAGGTGTTCCCTCTTGTTCCCTGAGAGCAATTAAGATCCAAATTATTTCCACTGTTACCTAATAAGGCAACAAGTGTCACCTGATGAAGTTAATGCCAAGCAATATTAATGTAAACATGGCTCAGCTCCTTCAGCTCTCTGGCAGTTTTCTATTTTACAACCTCGAGGGGAGAAGCAAAGAATGTAAACCACCAGTACCTTTAAAAACTTACAACTGAAGGAGAAAATGGAGGCGAGTTAAGAATCATTTGTCATTTGACTTTTACTTATTTTACTTTAGTTACATAATGAATTAAAATCAAATCTCCTTTTCATACGAACCAGATCCCAACCCTCACCCCACCCTCAAGGTTTTCAAAGTTAACCCAGTGTAAAAACTCACAGTTGAAAGTTTTTAGCAGGTAGAAGACGCCACAATATTTTCATTTCATTTTGTTTAGAGGGAAGCTGGGCTGTTTCCTCAAACCCTTTTCTGCCTCCCATTTGAAATATAGATCTAGTTGTGGAGCTGTGAGGGTGAAAGTTAGAGCTGTGGGGCTCTTTTTCCCTTTGTTACAATTGACCTCTTTCCCAGCACTTGAGATTCAGCCTTAAACTTAAATTGCAAAGTGTTGGGAATAACTTGTCGTCACTTCAGGCCTTGCTGGTAGAGCTGTTCTTTCCCAGTATCTCAGCACACAGCACCTCCTAAAAAGCCAAGAGAGACAAATTTCTTATTTGTGGAACACAGCAGGTCAGCCCCTTGCATATGCTCAGGATTTGTGCCTCGTGTCACAGGCAGCCTATTCCCGTCTTTCAAGTGCTAACAGTTCAAGAGCCTCAAATCTCTTTGAACCTAGATTACATGGGTTCTGGAAAACATGAAGCAAAGCATCTGGAACCCTGCTAGATTACCCTTTGACTGTATATCTAAATAGCTCAATACCAATCCAAACATTTGTGTGTGGGCAACTAGGTATATATTCATGCGACCTACCACCCATTGCCATCGAGTTGATTCTGGCTCATAGCGACCCTATAGAACAGAGTAGAACTACCCCACAGGGTTTCTAAGGCTGTAAATCTTTACAGAAGCAGACTGCCACATCTTTCTCCCATGCAGTGTCTGGTGAGTTTGAACTGCTGACCTTTCAGTTAGCAGCCTAGTGCTTAACCACTGCACCACCAGGGCTCCTGTATATATGCATATTAATGCATAATTCAGTATGCATATTTGCATCATTTTACTCTCTTGGCAAGCACATTACAACACCCAGCTTTCTCAGCCAAAATGAGTTTCACGATTTAAGTATAATGCCACCTCTCTTTCTTGCCAAGTACGAGGGACGCGTTGAGATGATTTCTCCCCACTGAGCTTAATCTGAAAATTTTATAGGCTGTTTCCACTGCAATGCAATCCTAAAGAAAGAATACCTAATCTATCTAACCATTCCTGACAAGGCACCAGGGGCCAGCAAGCCGATGTAGTCTCCTTTCTATCAATATCAATATCTTAGGAGGACATGCCAGACATCCTACCTTACCTTAATGATGCAATATGTTTTTTCATTGTTAAACTTAATCTCTTTTTAACACTTAGTCTCTGCTAGGTTTGAGGATAATTTAAAGTGACTCTTGTTTAAATTCATACCTTTTTATGATTGCTAAATATACTTATTAAAAGCAATTTTTGTTCCTACAGCCTGAGAATGTACTGAACTCATCTGTTCTGGATATTGTTTCTGCTGAATCAGCAACCCATCCTCACTAATTTTAAGACCCAACCCCCCCCCCAACACTTTTGAGAAATGTCACTTCAGTCAAAGCCTGTGTGAAGACTACTCCTGTTTATTCTTCCATTTGAAAATATGCCTGGCATTCCTTAACCACTTATAGTCTCAAACAAATTTAGAATACATTTTGTAAACTGAATTCCTTCACATCCTATCAAAAATGAGATTTTGACTGACATTGCTTTCAGTTGTTTAAATAATCTGGAGGAACTAAAATATCTCCATCTCAATTATTTCCGTAAGTTACCTTGGTATGACTCTCCATTAATTCAGGTGACTCTATGTTAATTTTTCAAGTTTTATACTTTCCCATTTTGTGGAACACTTATTCAGTTTGTTTCTATGACTTTTTAAATTTTGTTGCTCTTGTGAATTAGATCTTTTTCCTATTTTTAACATTTTCTAATTGGTTATTGATGATATATAAGAAAGCTATTTACTTAAGTGTATGCTCTAACCTTCTACATTTAAAATTATTTTGACAGTTTTAATAGTTTTGGGTCTATTCATTTTTATTGTTTACGTAGACAATAATAGCACCTGCATGTGGAAGATAATATAAAAAACAGACAATGGTAATTTTGAGACTTGTTTTTTTTTTTAATTGTACTTCAGGTGAAGGTTTACAAAACAAATAGTTTCTCATGAAACAGTAGTACACATACTGTTTTATGACATTGGTTAACAACCCCACAACATGTCAACCATCTCCCTTCTTGACCTTTTTATTTATTTATTTATTTTTGGTGAAAATATACATAGCCAAAGATACACCATTTCAAAAATTTCTACATGCACAGCTCAGTGACATCGATTACGCTCTTCCAATTGTGCTGCTATTCTCACTTTAGATAAAGGTTTACAGAACAAAATAGTTTCTCATTTAACAGTTAGTACACATGTTGCCCTATCACAATGGTTAACAACCTCACAACACATCAACACTATCCTTACTCAACCTTGGGTTCCCTATCACCAGCTTTCCTGTCCCCTTCTGCCTTCTAGCTCTTGTCCCTGGACAACTATGCCTCGTTAGTTCCATTTGGTTTTATGGGGCCGTCCACATCCTGTCTGAACGGTGAACCTCGGAAGTGACTTCACCGCTGAGCTAAAAGGGTGTCTGGGGGCCATACTCTCGAGGTGTCTCCAGTCTCCTTTAGGCCGGTAAATCTGGTCTTTTTTGTGTGAGTTAGAATTTTGTTCTACATCCTTCTCCAGCTCTGTCCAGAACCCTCTGTTGTGATCCCGGTCAGAGCAGTCAGTGGTGGTAGCCAGGCAACATCTAGATGTACTGGACTCAGTCTGGTGGAGGCTTTGGTAGCTGTGGTCCATTAGTCCTTCTGACTAATCTTTTCCTTGTATCCTGTTCTCTTCATTCTCCCTTGCTCCTGAAGGGATGAGACCAGTGGAGTATCTTAGATGGCTACTCACAGGCTTTTAAGACCCCAGACGGTACTCACCAAGGTCGAATGTAGAACATTGTCTTTATAAACTGTGATATGCCTGTTGAGCTAGATGTTCCCTGAGACCATGGTCCCCACAGCCCTCTGCCCAGCAATTCAGTCCCTCAGGGAGTTTGGATGTGTCTATGGAGCTTCCATGACCTTTCCTTGTACAAGTTGTGCTGGTTTCCCCAGTATTCTGTACTGTCTCACCCTTCACACAAGATACCACTTATCTATTGCCTATTTAGTAGTTCTCCCAACCCCCAATCCCAAGTAACCAACAAAGATTGTTACTCTTTGTGTGTGAACTTTTTCATGGGTTTTTACAATAGAGGTCTCATACATATATTTGTCCTTTTGTGATTAACTTATTTCACACACATAATGTCATGCAGTTTCATCCATGTTATGAGATGCTTCACAGATTCATCATTGTTCTTTCTCATTGCATAGTATTCCATTGTGTGTATGTACCATAGTTTGTTATCCATTCATCTGTTGATGGGCATATAGGTTGTTTCCAACTTTTTGCTATTGTGAATAATGCTGCCATGAAAATAGGTGTGCATATGTCTATTTGAGTGACGACTCTTATTTCTCTAGGATATATTCCTAGGAGTGGGATTGCTGGATCGTATGCTATGTCTATTTCTAGCTTTCTAAGGAAGCACCATATCATTTTCCAAAATGGTTGTATCATTCTGCATTCCCACCAGCAGCGCATAAGACTTCCAATCACCCCGCAGCCCCTCCAACATTTGTTATCTCCAGTGTTTGTGATTCGTGCCAGTAATGCCAGGGTGAGATGGTATCTCATTGTGGTTTTAGTTTGCATTTCTCTAATGGCTAGTGATCGTGAGCATTTCCTCATGTGTGTGTTGGCCGCTTGACTGTCTACTTTGGTGAAGTGTCTGTTCATTTCCTTTGCCCATTTTTAATTGGATTATTTGTCTTTTTGTTGTAGAGGTGTTGGATTTTCTTGTAGATTATGGAGATTAGACCTTTGTCTGACTTGTACTGTCCCAAAATTTTTTCCCAGTCTGTAGGTTCTCTTTTGACTCTTTGGGTGAAGTCTTTTGAAGAGCATAGGTGTTTGATTTTTAGAAAATCCCAGCTATGTAGCTTTTCATCTGTGGGTGTTGAGGATTATGGTTTGTATCCTGTTAATGCCGTGTATTAAGGCCTGTAGCATTGGTCCTATTTTTTCTTCTGCGAACTTTATAGTTTTAGGCTTTATGTTTAGGTCTTTGATCCATTTTTAATTTGTTTTTGTATATGGCATGAGGTATGCGTCCTGTTTCATTTTTTTTGCATATGGATATCCAGTTTTGCCAGTGTCATTTGTTAAAAAGACTGTCTTTTCCTCATTTGATGGACTTTGGGCCCTTGTCGAAGAACAGGTGACCGTAGGTGGATGGATTTACATCTGGGTTCTCAGTTTTGTTCCATTGGTCAATGTATCTGTCATTGTACCAGTACCAGGCTGTTTTGACTATAGTAGCTGTATAGTAGGTTCTGAAGTCAGGTAGTGTGAGTCCTCCAACTTTATTCTTCTTCTTCAGTAGTCCTTTACTTATTCGGGGCTTCTTCCCTTTCCATAGGAAGTTAATGATTAGTTTTTCCATCTCTATGAAGAATGTTGTTGGTATTTGGATTGGGATTATGTTGTATTTTTAAATTGCTTTGGGTAGAATTGTCATTTTCACAATGTTGAGTCTACCTATCCATGAGCATGGTATGTTTTTCCATTTATATAGATCCCTTTGGGTTTCATGCAGTAGTGTTTTGTAGTTTTCTTTCTACAGGTCTTTTACATCCCTGGTCAGATTTATTCCTAAGTATTTTATTTATTTAGGGGCTATTATAAATGGTATTGTTTTCCTGATTTCCCTTTCATCGTTCTCCTTATTGGCCTATAGGAATCCAACTGATTTTTGTATGTTTATCTTATATCCTGCTACTCTGCTGAATCTTTCTATCAGTTCCAATAGATTTCTCATGGAGTCTTTAGGGTTTTCTATGTATAGTATCATATCATCTGCAAACAGGGACAGTTTAACTTCTCCATTACCAATTTGGGTACTCTTTATTTCTTTTTCTTGCCTTATTGCTCTAGCTAGAACTTTCAGCACAATGTTAAATAGGAGTGGTGATAAAGGACATCCTTGTCTTGTTCCTGTTTTCAAGGGGAATGTTTTCAGCCTCTCTCCATTAAGAATGATGTTGGCCATTGGTTTTGCATAGATGCCTTTCATTATGTTGAGAAATTTCCCTTCTATACCTGTTTTATTAAGAGTTTTTATCAGGAATTGTTGTTGGACTTTGTTGAATGCCTTTTCTGTGTCAGTTGAGGTGATCATGTGATTCCTTTCTTTCCTTTTATTTATGTAGTCGATTATGTTGATTGATTTCCTATTGTTGAACCTTCCTTGCATACCTGGTATGAATCCTACTTGGTCGTGGTATATTATTATTTTTTTTTTATATGATGCTGAATTCTATTGGCTAGAATTTTGTTGAGAATTTTTGCATCTATATTTATGAGAGATATTAGTCTGTAATTTTCTGTTTTTGTGGCGTCTTTGCCTGGTTTTGTATCAGCATTATGCTGGATTCATAGAATGAATTTGGAAGTGTTGCTTCCTCTTCTGTGCTCTTAAAATGGCTTGCGTAGTACTGGTACAAGCTCTTCTGTGAATATTTTGTAGAATTCTCCACTGAAGCCATCTGGGCCAGTGCTTTTTCATTGGGAGTTTTTTTTTTTATTACCTTTTCAATCTCTTGTTATGGGTATATTCAGATTTTCAACATCATTTTGTTGTAATTTGGGTAGGTACTGTGTTTCTAGAAATTTATCCATTCCCTCTAGGTTTTGAAATTTGTTGGAGTATAGTTTTTCATAATATTCTATTAGATCCTTTTTATTTCAGTTGGGTCTGTTGTAATGTCCCCCATTTCATTTCTTATTTGGGTTATTTGTGTCCTCTCCTGTTTTTCTTTTGTCAGTCTGGCCAGTGGTTTGTCGATTTTGTTGATTCTTTCAAAGAACCAACTTTTGGTTTTGTTGATTTTTTCTATTGTGTTTCTGTTCTCTATTTCATTTATTTCTGCTCTTATCTTTATTATTTCCTTTCTTCTGGTGGCTGTAGGCTTTTTCTTGCTGTTCACTTTAGATTTGAGTTGTGTAGTTAATGTTTTGATTTTGTCCCTTCTTTTTTGATGTGTGCATCTATTGCTATAAATTGTCCTCTGAGGACTGTCTTTGCTGTGTCCCAAAGGTTTTGGTATGATGTGTTTTCATTCTCATTGGATTCTAGGAATTTTCTGATTCCATCTCTGATTTCTTCTATAACCCAATGATGGGTAAGCAGGGTATTATTCAGTTTCCATGTAATAGATTTTTTTTCCTTGCTTGTTCTGTTCTTACTTTCAACCTTGATGGCATTGTGGTCAGAGAAGATACTTTAAATTATCTCAGCGTTTTGGATCTTGTTGAGGATTGCTCTGTGGCCTAAGTTGTGATCTATTCTGGAGAACGTTCCATGGGCATTGGAAAAGAATGTGTACTTCCCAGCTGTGGATGGAGTGTTCTATATATGTCTATGAGGTCAAGTTGGCTGATTGTGCCCTTTAGATCTTCTGTATCTTTGCTGAGTTCCTTTTTAGTTGTTCTGTCCTTCTCTGAGAGTGGTGTGTTGAAGTCTCCTACTATTATTGTGGAACTGTCAATTTCTCTTTTCAGTGTTGTTAGAGTTTGTTTTATGTATTTTGGAGCCCTGTCATTGGGTGTGTAGATGTTTATATGGTTATGTCTTCATGATGGATCATCCCCTTAATCATTATATAGTGTCCTTTTTTGTCTTTTATGGTGGATTTTATTTTAAAGTCTATTTTATCTGATATTAGAATTGCCACTCCTGCTCTTTTTTGATAGTTGTTAGCTTGATATATTTTTTTCCAATCTTTGACTTCTAATAAATTCACATCTTTGTTCCTAAGGTGTGTCTCTTGTAGACAGCATATTGATGGATCCTGTTTTCTTATCCATTCTGTCACTCTCTGTCTCTTTATTGGTGCACTGAGTCCATTTACATTCAGTGTAATTACTGACAGATGTGAGTTTGTCGCTGTCATTTTGTAGTGCTTTTTTTCTGTGGTGCTGACGTTTTCTTTGTTCTTCTTACTCTCCTGTACTGAGTTACTTTTGTTTGTGGATTTTTTTTTTTTCACTTCTTTTGTTTTTGATGAGACTTTATGTTTTTCCTCTTTATTTTTATGAGTATGTTTGTTAACTTGCTTTGTGGTTACCATGAATCTTACCTTTATCTTTCTAAGTTTGAAGCAGGCTATTATTACCTGGTATCGCCTTGCCTTCCTCTCGATTAGAAGGTTCTATACCTACACCATTCATTCCCTCTTTTATTGTTCTGATGTTGTCATTTACTGATTAACTGCTCTGATTCCCTGTTGTATTTATTTTGGTTTTGGATAGTCCTTGAGAGTCCATTTCCTAGATTGATATCTCGCTGGTACGATCCTGCATCCTAGATTCTGCCTGTGAGCGGAAGTTGTTTGTTCTCAGATCGAAGAACTCCCTTTAATAATTCTTGTAAGTTTTGTTTGTTTTTTACATATTCCCTTAACTTCTGTTTATCTGGAAATGACCTAATTTCACCATCATATTTGAACGAGAGTTTTGCAGGGTATATTATTCTTGGCTGGCAATTTTTTTCTTTCAAGGTTCTATATATGTCATCCCATTGACTTCTTGCCTTCATGGTTTCTACTGAATAATCTGAGCTCAGTTTTATTGTTTCTCCTCTGTATGTGACTTCTTGTTTTTCATGAGCTGCTCTCAGGATTCTTTGTTTGTCTTTGGTTTTGGCGAGTGTGATTATGATATGCTTTGGTGATTTTCTTTTGGGATCTATCCTATATGGGGTTCACTGAGCTTCTTGGATGGCCAGCTTTTCATCTTTCATGATATTGGGGAAGTTTTCTGTCGGCAGTTCTTCAGTTATCCTCTCTGTGTTTTCTGTTTTCTCCCCCTGTTCTGGAATGCCAATCACTTGCAAATTTTTGCTTTTGATTGTATCCCACCTAACTCTCAGCGTCTCTTCATTTTTGTTATTTTTTCTCTGTTTTCCTGAAACAGAGTTGTATCCAAGTGTTTGTCTTCAATTCCACTGATCCTGTCTTCCACCGTTTCAAATCTGCTTCTCAGCCCTTCTATGACACCGTACATTTCTGAAATTTTGCTGTTTACCTATTGGATTTCTAATTGTTGTTTTTGTATAATTTCTAGTTGTGTATTTATTTTGGCATTTTGTTCCTGAATTATTTTCCTGAATTCTTCCAATTTTTTTCTGTATTTTCCATGAATTTGTTCCTCATTTTGTCTGCTTTTAGCTTCAACTCTTGGAGAATTATGAGTATTAGAGATTTGAATTCCCTATCAGGTAGTTCTAGTTCCTTTTCTTCTACTGGAAAGTCATCTGGTGTTTTATTTTGGACACCTACTGGAACCATCTTGTCCTTTTTTTGTAAACGTTTTGATATTGTCTGCTGTCTTCAGGGCATTTAGTAGTTGTTTTTCTCGTTTATTGATTGTAGATTTGTTTGTTTTGTCCTTTTTTTTTACATGGCTATGTCTGAGCAGGCGGGCTGTGTGTTCTTTGTTGTTTGCTCATCTGTGGGCATGATACTTTTTGCCTCCTTCTCCAACTGGCAGGGTGTTGCTCAGATATGGTACAGCAGGGCAGGTCTAGCTGAAGAGGAGTTACTGCAACGGGTTGTTTGTGGCACTTACTACAGCCACCAGGGAGGGTTTGTAATCAGTGCAGGGCAGGGTCCAGCGGGCCATGCCTGTGCTGTTTGGTGGTGTGATGTTAAGCACATGGTGCAGGTAGGCAGGATGTAGGGTGGAGATTGTTATGTGTGGAGTTAGGATGGATATGGGAGAAAGGAGAGAGGAACAGGAGCCAAAAACATGCAACCAAACAAAAAAGAGTGCTAGGGGAGCTTGCCGTTGGAGTGGAGAGATGAGAGACTATGAAATGGAGAAAAACAAATAGTGGAAGAAGGAGAAGAAAGAAAAGAATGAATAAATAAATATCAGAAAGGAGAAAGAACAGCAAAGCTCCCAGGGATCCCACCGGTGCGGCTATGAGATCTGGGGAAGTTGTTCTCAGGTTTTGCAATACAGCCTGGCTGGAAGGCATAGAGATATACAATGCCAGGTATTCAGGGAACAGAAAGAGAAGGAAGGTATAGATAGACGAGAAACTGAGTAATGAAGAAAAACATAAGAGGGAAAATAAAACAAAACAAATTTAAAAAACAAAGAACAAGAAAAGCCCCTCAAAAAATAGAAAGAAAAAAAACCCACACAAAAAAAAATGCTCTCAGGGATCCCTCTGCACGTCTGTGCAAGCCGATGGTGTAGGTTCCAAGCTGCACAGGACGGCCTGGCCAGAACGGGCTCCCAACTGAAGAAAAGGAAAAAGAAAACAAACAAACAATTCAAAGCAAACAAACAAACAAAAGCCCTAGGATCCCACCAGTGTGGCAGCCCAGACCGGGAAGCAGTCCCACACTCAAACAGAGCTCCGTAGCCCCTCAGGAAGAAGAAAAGATGACGCACGGAGCCAGGTATTTGAGTGAAAGGAGGAGGAGGTGGTGAGAGGTAAGGAAGAAATGAAAAGAAGCGGAAAAAAGCAACACCAGCAGCCAACAAATGGCACTCAGAGAGCCGGCCATTGCATGCGGGTAGAATCCAAGCAGCCGGTGTTTCCTGGACAAGACACTGTGGCCGCGGGAAGCAGAGGAGGCCGAGTGGGGGTGAAGAATGGTGGAGGGTGGGAAAGAGTATATCACAAATTACCGGTTGTTTTGTCTCCCATTGGAAGCTCCGTGAAGCTGATTTCTCGTATCCCCTGTTTGCTGGTCTTCGATAGGAGTCCAAGATGGCAGATCCGCGCTGTGTTAGCTGATAGGGGACCTCTGCATGAATCTCTCCTTGCTTTCTGTTCTGTGTCAGTTTTCTCACTCCATTTGGTGCTTGGCTGAGTTCTTTATCTCTTCATTTAATGTTTTAGGGTTTCGGGATTGCTGTTTTCTCTGTTTGGCTTAGTTTTTCATATCTTTGCTGTGGAGGGACAGCGTGGTGCTTCTGCCTAGAGCGCCATTTTACCAGAAGCTTGAGTATTGTTTTTTAATATTTGTATTTCTTATTTTCTCATCATTATCTTTTGCCAAAATGCCCTCCACACCTTCTAAGTAAGAACAAATTCTATGCATTCTTAAAGACCCTGGTCAAACATGTTCTCAGAAAAATTTGGAATATCCTCCTTCTAGGAATATCCATGTTACATTGGCTGTCCTTCTCTCATATAATATAATATTTTTCTTCTTTGTATTGTGCTTTTATATTTACTTTCTATCTTATAGTTATGATGTATTGGAGGGCAGGGACCATAAATTTGTTTTCATTACCTCTAATAACAATTTACATAATAGATATCCTGTTCACTTGGCATGTAGAGTTTCCTCCTCAACAAAATGAGGATAATAATAGTAATTATCTGTAAGCTTGTTGTAAGAATAACATAATTAAACAAAAAAAAAAAAATCCGCTGCCATCTAATTAATATAATACATTTATTATTACTAAATATTTATAACATAGGAGTTCATGGGTGGCACTAATGGTTAAATGCCTGACTACTAGCTAAACGGTTGGCAGTTCAAACCCACCCAGAGATGTCCCAAAGACATGCCTGGCGATCTGCTTCTGAAATGTTACACCTTGAAAACTCCTTAACAATTTAAAAGAAAATAACAGTTGCCATTGAGTTGACTGAGACTCATGCTAACCCCATGTCTGTCAGAGTAGAATTGTGCTCCACAGGGTTTTCAATGGCTGATTTTTCTGAAGTAAATCACCAGGCCTTTCTTCTGAGGTGCCCCAGATGGACTTCAACCTCTATCCTTTCAACTAGATGCCCAGTACGTTACCCATTTGCACCACCCAGGGTCTTCAGGGTTCTACTGTTGTTGTTAGGTGCTCTCTAGTCTGTTCCAAATCATAGAAACCCTGTGTACCACAGAACAAAACACCGCCCAGTCCTGTGCTATCCTCACAACTGTTGCTATGTTTGAGCCCAATGTTGCAGCCACTGTGTCAATATATCTCATTAACGGTCTTCCTCTTTTTCTCTGACCCTCAAGTTTATCCCACATGATGTCCTTCTCCAGGGACAGCTAACCTGTCCAAAGTACATGAGACAACGTTTCACCATCCTTGCTTCTCAGGTGCCTTCTTGCTCTATTTCTTCCAAGACAGATTTGTTCATTCTTCTGGTAGTTCATGGTATAGAGACTTCTACTAGCAAAGTACCTTTCTTCAACTTGTTTGCCTGGTTATAAGGACAGGCTATATATTTTACTTAGTAGTTAAAATTTGTCTTGAATTCCCTTTAAATGCCTGCATGTGTGCCATCTATATGTAGTGATTTATCTACTACAAGTTTATCAACTTTGTCTGTGTACTTAGCATAATTTGATCTAGTACCTCCAATTTGAGGTAAGTCATTTTAATATAGACTGAGACAAATTATTTTCCTCTATGACATTTTTATCCCTTTGTGCACCTTTTGTTTCATGGTCAACAAGTAGCCCCTACTTTTCTAGATAATTTATATAAAGAACATTGTGTTGCTGACTTTGAAGTCCCTGTAAAGTTACTGTTAGATTTCCTTTACTGGCCATTTTCATTTCTAATTTGCATTTAACCACCACACACATACACAAAGTATTTCTCTCTTCATCTCACTTTTACCATCCTTCACTATGAAACGATATATTTTCACTTCTCATACTCATTCAGAAGCTGTTTGCACCTTTTTGAGTCTTTTGTGGCCAGTATTATAGGGATCCCCCCATCCTCAGAGTTTCAAAAAGTTTTTCAAATATTCTTTAAGTCTATTTTGTCAGCTTTTCTGTTTTTCATTTATATTCTTCTAACTAATGCTTTTGCTTAATCATAGTCTACTTTTCCAAAATCATGTCCCTATGTGATGTATTTGCTTTCTATTCTCACATTCCTAGAATCAACAGCAACTTAACTATGTATTAGTCAAATACTGGGAAGAAAGGATCTCTTTGGATGTTTCCTTCTCCATTTGGGAATAGTTCATAGGTTATGCCCTGAACTCAGGCACCCGGATCAGGGAACAATAGCTGCTGAAATCTAGTTTGTTTTCTGCTTGCCAGGATGACCTGAACTGTGTCCTCATAGACTAAAGTGTGCCTTTTACTGATTGCAGAAAATCATTGTATGTGTTAAAGTGATCAAGCCTTTCATAAGCAGCACTATTTTTCACCAATATTTGTAAACAAAAGATCAAAGATAAGGAGGGAAAAAAAGGAAGAAAGTGAAGAAGGAAGGAAAGAAGAGAGGGGGGGAGAAAGGAAAAAGAAGAATGGAAAAAGGAAAAATACAATAAATAAATGAGCAACTCTTCTTGAATACTGCCATATTCAAAGGGAAAGGTTGGGAGTGGGGAAGACAACATTGTTTTCTTTTCTTTACAAGGTCTATTTTAATAGAAACGATCATTAAAAATCTGGGATTATGCCCATAAGCAGATATTTGAGTCATAATGTATGTCTTTGCAAACTTGAAGCTTTTTTTTTTAAGGACAAGTGCATTTAAGTATTTTATTATTATTTTCTTTACATTATTGCTTTTCTTTAGGGAGCTAATTGTTCAGCAATGTGATTTATTTAATTTGAAAATCTGCTTAAAATATTTTTATTAAATATTTAAATTTTAAAGAAAATGGATGTTGGAATTAAGTACCATATAAAATATAAATGTCTGATGAGGCATATGTATACACTTAATATTTTTACAAAAGCTTGCATCATTTAAAAATAGCTCAGTGTGAATATGTTGATGGTAATAAAGGCATGCATTGACGAGTTACTCATTTTTTGTTTAGTAATCATTTTCAAAGATATCAAAACATTGTTAATTCACTGATGAGCTTTTTCTTTTGAAATTGATGGTAAACTAAAAATATTTTTTAAAACTTTTAGTGTAAAATTGTATCAATTTATTGGTAAATTGATTTAGTCAGTTTAATTCTTTTCAGTGAATTTGTATTGACATATAACACACTCTATCAGAAGTTCAATTAATTTTTGCAACATGAACCCACCGTGCAATTGCCCTCAAAACTGAGAACAAGAACATCACCAGCATATCAGAGGCCACACATTTTACTCTCTAGGTCCCTATCCTATCTAATCCAAAGGGAACCACTATACTGACTTCAGATGTTGCTGTTCATTTGTTACTTTTGTCTGTTTTTAAGCTTTGGATAAAATGGAGTAAAAAATAAGTATTCTTTCAGCTTCTTTCACTCACTATTATGTGTGTGAGTGTCATCTATGTTACATTAAACAGTCAGTAGTTCTCTGATTTTCACACTAAAGACTACTCCATTTTATGAAAATACTAGTATTTGTTTGTCCATTCTACTGTTCATTAACTCTTGGGTGTTTTCTTAAGGTTTTACTATTAATAATAGTGCAGTTATGAAGCTTGTTTTGTATGTCTTTTAGACGCATATGTACACATTTTATTGCGTATGCTACTAGAGTGGAACTGCTGAATTACCGGGTATTTCTACGCTCAGCTTTTTTTTTCCCCACAATTCTTTTAATGGTTACTATAGAACTTATAACATGCTTCTTGACATATTAGAATCTAATACATATATATATTTATGTATGCATATATATGTGTATATATATATATATATATATAATATATAATAAGTAATACTCTTAGTTCCATATAATACTAGGATATTAAAATATGTTGATTCTAATTTATTCTCAAACTTTGTCATGCTTTGAATTTCTGCATATATTTCAAAATCCTCAAAATTTATTATTACTGTTTTATGGTGCTTATTAATTTAGATTCAGCCACATATTTATAATTTCCATTTTTCTTCAATTTTTCCATATGTTTCTTTATTTCTATATGAGAGTAACTTCCTTCTGCTGGAATAATTCTTTTTAACATTTATTTTAATGTGCATATGGTAGAAGGGTGATCCTGCTGGTATTTCAAATACCAGTAGCAAAGTTGTAAGTATCACAGGACCATGCAAGCAACCACAGTACAACAAACTAACAGACATGTGGTGGATGTTACCAGCTTCTGCAGTCTGAAATCGATCAAACATGCAATCAAGATGCATTGATAATTACTGGCGATTAGAAAGTAAAAGCTGGAAACAGAGAACAAGGATTAGTAGTTGGAATACATGGCCTTGGTGATAGAAAGGAAACCAGAGATTGCATGATAGAATTTTGCAAGACCAATGACTTCTTCATTGCAAGTACCTTTTTTCTACAACATAAATGGCGACTATACATGTGGATCTCCCAGATAAAATACACAGAAATCAAATCAACTATATCTGTGGAAAGATACAATGGAAAAGCTCAATATCATCAGTGAGAACAAAGCCAGGGGCTGATTGTGAAACAGACTATGAGCTGCTCATATACAAGTTCAGGTTGAAGTAGAAGAAAATTAGAACAAGTCCACAAGAGCCAAAGTATGACCTTGAGTATATCCCACCTGAATTTAGAGACCATCTCAAGAATAAATTTGACTCACTGAATACTAATGACTGAAGACCAGATAAGTTGTGAAATGACATCAAGGACATCATACATGAAGAAAGCAAGAGGTCATTAAAAAGACAGGAAAGAAAAAAAAGATCAAAATGGATGTCAGAAGAGACTCTGAAAGTTACACTCGAACATAGAGCAGCTAAAGCAAAATGAAGAAATGATGAAGTAAAAGAGCAACAAAATATTTCAAAGGATGGCTTCAGAAGACAAAGTAAATTATTATAATGAAATGTGTAAAGATCTGGAGATAGAAACCCAAAAGGGAAGAATGTGTTTGACATTTCTCAAGCTGAAAGAACTGAAGAAAAAATTAAGCCTTGAGTTGCAATATTGAAGGATTCCATGGGGAAATTATTAAATGACACAAGAAGCATCAAAAGAAGATGGAAGTAATACACAGAATCACTGTACCAAAAAGAATTGGTCGACATTCAAACATTTCAGGAGATAGTATATGATCAAGAACCCATGGTACTGAAGGAAGAGGTCTAAACAGCACTGAAGGCATTGGCGAAAAGCAAGGATCCAGGAATTGATGGAATACCGATTGAGACGATTCAGCAAACGGATACAGCACTAGAAGCGCTCACTTGCCTATGCCAAAAAATTCGGAAGACAACTACCTGGCAAACTCACTGTATGAGACCATATCTGAGGTAATAGATAAGTGGTATCTTTGGTGAAGGGTGAGACAGTACACAATACTGGGGAAACCAGCACAACTTGTACAAGGAAAGGTCATGGAAGCTCCGTAGGCACTTCCAAGCTCCCTGAGGGACTGAATTGCTAGGCAGAGGGCTGTGGAGACCATGGTCTCAGGGAACATCTAGCTTAATTGGCATAACACAGTTTATAAAGACAAAGTTCTACAGTCAACCTTGGTGAGTAGCGTCTGGGGTCTTAAAAGCCTGTGAGCAGCCATCTAAGATACTTCACTAGTCTCACCCCTTCGGGAGCAAGGGAGAACAAAGAGAACAGGATACAAGGAAAAGATTAGTCCAAAGGACTAATGGACCACAGCTACCAAGGCCTCCACCAGACTGAGTCCAGTACAGCTAGATGGTGCCCAGCTATCACCAGTGACTGCTCTGACCAGGATCACAACAGAGGGTTCTGGACAGAGCTGGAGAAGGATGTAGAACAAAATTCTAACTCACACAAAAAAGACCAGATTTACTGGCCTGAAATAGACTGGAGGAACCCTGAGAGTGTGGCCCCCAGACACCCTTTTAGCTCAGCGGTGAAGTCACTTCCAAGGTTCACCGTTCAGATGATGATTGGATACCCCCATAAAACAAAACAGGACTAATGAGGCACAGCAGTCCAGGGACAAGGGCTAGAAGGCAGAAGGGGACAGGAAAGCTGGTGATAGGGAACCCAAGTTTGAGTAAGGACAGTGTTGACATGTAGTGGGTTTGTTAACCATTGTCATAAGGCAACATGTGTACTGTTTAATGAGAAACTATTTTGTTCTGTAAACCTTGATCTAAAGTGAGAATAGCAGCACAACTGGAAGAATGTAATTGATGTCACTGAATTGTGCATGTAGAAATTTTTGAAATGGTGTATCTTTGGCTATGTATATTTTCACCAAAAAAGAAAAAAAAAGGTTGAGAAAGGAAAGGGTTGACATGTTGCGGGGTTGTTAACCAATGTCATAAAACAATATGTGTACTGACTGTTTAATGAGAAACTATTTGTTCTGTAAAACTTCACCTAAAATACAAAAAAAAAAAAAGAGAGATCCATAATTGTAACTATTCCAAATAAAGGTTATCCAACAGAATGTGGAAGTTATAGAACAATATCATTAATATCACACACAAGTAAAATTTTGCTGAAGATCTTTCAAAAAGCAGTTGTAGCAGTACATCAATAGGGAACTGCCAGAAATTCAAGCTGGATTCGGAAGAGAATGTAGAACAAGGGATAACATTGCTGATATTAGATGGATCTTGGCTGAAAGCAGAGAATACCAGAAAGATGTTTACCTGTGTTTTATTGACTATGCAACGGCATTTAACTGTGTGGATCATAACAAATTATGGATAACATTGCGAAGAATGGGAATTCCAGAACACTTCATTGTGCTCATGAGAAACCTGCACTTAGACCAAGAGGCAGTTATTCCAATAGAACAAGTGAACACTGTGTATTTTAAAATCAAGAAAAGCATGTATCAAGTTGTATCCTTTCACCATACTTATCCAATTTGTATGCTGAGCAAATAATCAGAGAAGCTGGACTATATGAAGAAGATTGCAGCATCAGGATTGGAGGAAGACTCATTAACAACTTGCATTATGCAGACAATACAACCTTGCTGGCTAAAAGTGAAGAGGACTTGAAGCACTTACTGATGAAAATCAAAGACTACAGCCTTCAGTATAGATTACACTTCAACATAAAGAAAACAAAAATCCTCACAAATGGCCTATAAGCAACATCATGATAAAAGGAAAAAAACACTGAAGTTATAAAAGGATTTCACTTTACTTGGATCCATGATCAATGCCCATAGAAACAGCAGTCACGAAATCAAATGACGCATTGCATTGGGGAAATCTGCTGCAAAAGATCTCTTTAAAGTGTTAAAAAACAAAGATGTCACTTTGAGAACTAAGGTGTACCTGACCCAAGGTATGGTGTTTTCAATTGCCTCATATGCATGTGACAGCAGGACAATGAATAAGGAAGACTGAAGAAGAGCACATTCCTTCAAATTATGGTGTTGAATATACCGTGGACTGCCAGAAGAACGAACAAATCTGTCTTGGAAGAAGTACAGCCAGAATGCTCATTAGAAGCAAGGATCGAGAGACTTCTTAAACACTTTGGACATGTTATCAGGAGGGACCAGTCCCTGGAGAAGGACATCATGCTTGGTAAAGTAGAGGGTCAGCGAAAAAGAGGAAGACCCTCAGCAAGATGGATTGACACAGTGGCTGCAACAACTGGCTCAAGCATAATGATTGTGAGGATGACGCAGGACCGGGCAGTGTTTCGTTCTGTTTTACGTAGGGTTGCTGTGAGTCGGACCTGATTTGATGACACTTAACAACAACATGCTGGAAAAGCATGCTCTCAGTTTTTGATTGTATGAAAATATCTTTAGTTTTACTTTTCCCTTATTATTTTTATTTTATTTTTTATTAATTAGGTCATGCATGCCCATGGTACAAATTAAAAAAAAAAAAAAGTATAGGATTTAAAGTGAAACGTAAACCTATCAGACACATCTTCAAGTCATTTAGTTTCCTTCTCCAGAGGCAACCATTGTTATCAGTTTCTTGTGAAAGTTAACAGTATTCTATGTAATACCAGCATATTGAAATATCTATCTATCTGTCTACCCATCTATCTATATACAAATGGTTTAATATTACCTAATACATTGTTTATTTAATTTTTTTATTTGTAATTTATTGATATATAATTTATATACAATGACATACAACGTTTTTAACTCTACAGATTATTATGTTTCAACAAATTCATGTACCTACATAGTCACTACAGTATCAAGATTTAGAACATTTTCATAATCCCAAAAATTGCCCTTGTGCCCCTGCCAAATCAATCTACCCTGCCTACCCCTGACTCCAGGTAACCCTGAACTACTTTTTGTCACTAAATATTAAATATCTATTTTCTCGATCTTAGCATTAATGGAGTTTTACAGTATGTACTATTATTGAGCAGGAAGGTGTCAATTAGGACAGTGAGTCAACCTGAAGGTAGCAGGCCTTTTATACACTTCCTGTGATAGGGTAAGCAAGAGGCAAACACAGGTCCATTTTTCCCATGAAGGGCACCAGGAGAGGGTCATGTGAATCATCACAGCTAAAGCTGGGCTTGTCTCATTGCCAAGGAGTCCTAGACAAAATGATCCTGTCATTTTGTGGAGAGAAAGGGGAAATTTAGGAGTGGAAAAGTACTGAGTGAGAGTGAAGAAAAGTATCTTAGTTAAGGAGGCTTTGGTGGAGACACTAGAACAATGCTTCAGCTGAGGGTCTTTCTGCCGCCTACCTTGAGGAAATCTCAGAAAGGAGATGCTTGGGTTAGAAATACAGATATGCATATGCGCATGGTTTGGGAATGGAGGGCTACATCCTTGTCTGTAACTCCCTTCAAAAGACTGCAATGCATTGGCTGTGTACCAAGTCTGGTAAGCAAAAGTCAACTTTCCCCGTTAAGGTTCTCCAGACAAAGCCTTTGCAGTTACTTATGGTAAAACCTGAAAGATCACACATAAGCTTTTGACCTGCATTCAAACTCCTCACGTACTCTTTTGTATCGGACTTCATTCCCCAGCATGATATATTAACATTCATTTGTGTTAATTACATGTATTGGTAATACATGCATTTTTATAGTTCAGTAATACTCCATTGTATGAATATATTACAATTTGTTTATCCATTCACTTATTGGCAGTCATTTGGTACTTATGAATACAGATGTAGATGTTTTTATTTTGATGAATCTAATGAATTAAATTTCTCTTTTATGTGTACACTTTTTTGTGTTAGATCTAGGAAATCTTTTCTTACACCAAGGGTATGAAGAGCTTCTCCTATGATTTCTTCTGGAGATGTTATACTTTTAGATTTTAGGTTTAAGTCTATGCTCTCTGTTTGTTAACTTTGATATATGGTGTGAGGTAAAGGCCAAGGTTCTTTATTTTCTGTGTGCATATTCTTTTGTTCTAGTGTCAATTGTCAAAAAAAAAGAGATTATATTTTCCCCATTAGTTACCTAGACACCTTGGTTGGAAATCAATTGACCATATATGTATGAAACTACTCTGGACCCTCTGTTCTGTTCCATTAACATAAATTTGCCAAATAAAATGCAGGATACCTGATGAAATTTGAACAGATGAACAACATCTATTTTTCTAGCATGTCACATGAAATATGCTATTATAATATTTTCCATCTACATATTGTTGAGTGTGTATGTACACAAGTGCATGCATGTGTGTGTTTGTGTGTGTGTATGTGTGCACATGTGTATGTTTATGAGGTTTAGAAGATCATTGAGCTTCTTGGGTATATAGGTTAGTTATTTTCATCAAATTTGAAACACTTTTGCTATTACTATCAATCCAAATATTAATTCTGTTCTCTCCTTCTTTCTTCACTTGGCAATATCAAGTGCTGGTGAGGATGCAGAACAACTGGAACTCTTATAACTGCTGGTGGGAATGCAAAATGGTACAACCACTTCGGAAATTAGTTTTGCAGTTAAGTGAAACATACACTTACCATATGACCCAGCAATCCCACTCCTAGGTATTTACACCAATGGAATGGTAACTTATGTTTACACCAAAAAACTATGCATGAATGTTCATAATGATTTTATTTATAATCACCAAAAACTGAAAATAACCCATCTATTGACCGGTGAATCTATAAACACACTGTGTTATATTAATACCATGGAAAACTACACAGTGATAAAAAAATAAAGAACTACTGACACACCAAACAGCATAGATGAATTTCAAATACATTATGTTTGATTAAAAGATACAGATTCAAACATCTACATATTGTATGTCGTATGTCATTCTAGAAATGGCAAAGTCTTAAGGACTGAACCAGATTGGTGGTTGCTAAGGCCTGGGTATGTGGGTAAAGATGACTGTGAGGAGGCAAAAGGGATTTTTTTTTGGAATAATGGAACTGTTCTATTTCTGTATGGTGGTGGAGATTACATGATTTTGTCAAAACTCAGAACTGTACACATACACAAAAAGCAAATACTACTCTATGTAAAGCCTGCTTCAATTTAAAAAATCATGTGTTTATACTGATAGTTTACAGTTTTAGTCTAATACCAGAGAGCTAATAGTGGCTTTCTTCCTTCTCACTTTTCAAAGAGTGAGAAGCCTGGCTTTCATAAGTATCTTGACTTATTTGTTCTATCCTAGGGTACAGACAAAGTAGTTTCAAATTTTGCGTTCGCTTTTTTTAACAAGTTTATTGATATGTAATTCACATCCCATATAATTCACCCATTTTAAGTGTGCAATACAGTACTTTTTGTTTTAGTAAATTCAAAGTTGTGCATCCCTCACCACAGTAAGAAAGAAACTCCTCAGTCTTCAGTCATCATCTTCCAATCATCCCTCCCCACCTAGCCCTAGGCAACCACTAATTTGCTTTCTGTCTGTATAGATTTATCTATTCTGGACATTTCATATAAATGACATCATACAATAGGGGGTACTTTGTAACTGATTTCTTTTACTTAGCATGATGCTTTCAAGGTTCATCCATGGTATAGCATGCATCAGTACTTCATTCCTTTTTAATGCTGAATAATATTCCATTGCAAGGATATACGATATTTATCCATTCATCAGTAAAGGACATCAGGGCTGTTTCCACTTTATTGCTATCATACATGTTTCTCTGAACATTTGTGTACAAATTTGTGGACATATGTTTTTAATTCTCTTGAATATATACCTAGAGTGGAGTTGCCGGGTTGTATGGTAACTTTATTTCTGCTTCCTGAGGAACTGCCAGATTGTTTCCAAAATGACTGCACCATTTCGAATTCCCATGTTCAGTGTATGTGGATTCAAGTTTTTTTCCTTACTGTGGTATAATACACATAACATAAAATTTGACATTTTAAAGTGTACAATTCAGTGACATCAAGGGCATTCATAATGTTGTGCAACCATTACAACTGCTTAGATACAGAAATTTTTCTTTGTCCCAAATGGAAACTGTATACCCACTAAGCAGTCACTCCCCATTCCCCCTCCCTCTGGCCCCTGGCAATCACAGATCTCTGGTCTGTTTCTGTGGATTTTCCTATTCTGTATATTTCATATAAACGGAATTATATGATACATGGCTTTTTGTGTCTGTCTGAGCTGGGATAGGGAGGGAAGGAGAAAATTGTGTCTCATATTCTGCAGACTCTTGCTGTTCTTACTAAGTTTTGGTAGATTTGCTTAAATAAATGTTACTTCATTTGCTCTATGACCTTGGAACAATTTCCAGAGACTTCAAATTTCTTGTTTGTTTTATAGTTTTCTCCAGCTTTGCTTTTGTTTCCGGGAGTGTCTACAGAGCTCCTCACGCTTGCATCGCAGAACTGGGAGTAGAACTCCTTAACTTTCACTTTTGAAGGCTATTTTTGCTGGATACAGAATTCTATCTTAGCAGCTATTTTCTTTCAACACTTTAAAAATGCTACATTCTAAAGACTTCTGTCTTTCATGCTTTCCCTTCCATCTGGTACTTTGAACCCTCAATTTCAGGCTGCCTCAGCAATACTCCAAAGCATTCCAAAATATATCACGTTGTTTTCAGTGGGAGTTTTGATCTGCAAACTGCTTTATCATAGACAGAAATAAAATTTGTTTTGTTTTTGTGGTTTTTTGTTTCGTTAATATACTCACAGCAAGCATCTAATGAAGTGACCACTAAATCAAAAGATTATTCTTGTGTGTAACTATCAAAAGATTAACAACAGTAAAGCTAGAAGCATTTTAAAAAATGATTTCATAATAGCTGATTTAGATATTTTCTAAGCAGTTAGTAAACCTCAAGGAAATGATCGATGTAGCTTTCTATTTTACAAATAACTCTTTTCTTTCCCCCCAACCCAAACTCAATGATGTTTGATGGTCTCTGTGGCACAAAGAATTGATGCTTATTCACATAATCTGATGGAGTGAATACTTGAATGAATGAAGAAGGAAATGTCTTGCCTACTGATTTGGGATAAATACCTGTCTAAATCATCTTGACAGGTTTCAGGTCCTCTTATCTTTAAACTCAAGTGTTAAAATAATGATGAAGTTCATTATCATATATAAATAACAAATTTCCTGACAAAGAAGAAATAAGGAGACTAAGAGCTGAAAATTTTAAGATACTATGAAAACTATAAAGTTTCTTTGAAACTTAAGGATGTGTGAAAGAAATTATTTATATGCCTGGCTTTTTATGCAGTCATTGAATATACTCAAAGCCTTAAGCCATTTTTGGAGGTTTGGTGTTCAATACCATTTAGAAGGAAAGAAAACAACAGAAAGAACATAATCACAATCAAAGTACCCAATCAACATAAATTTAGCTTAAAGCATAGTTTGCCTATTTATAATATGAGGTCAGCCAACATGTAAGTCTTCGTATTATAATTAAGTAAAATAAAGATTTGCTGATCCTAAATTCTGCCTCTCTCTGATCATCTCTGTCTCAACTTGCAATTAAAAAGATCACACAATAAAAGAGTTGATGTCTCTATTGACTTGCTAATCAATTGTTTATGTGTCTCACAAATTCATTTTTTTCTAAAGTACTGACCTAATTTTCACAGTCTTGATTAAACCGAGAACGAAATTAGAGGGCTTGTTTTGTTCTTCACTTCTCTACACTACGTTGGTTTAGAGGTGAACACAAATACACAGAAAACCAGTCTGCCTTTGGGTGAGATTTCCTTGTCAGGTTTAAGTATTAGTGAAAACAAAATCTGCTTAAAATGTGTCAAGCTTGTCCATTATTCTTACTGTAAAATGTGGAATGAAAAGGGCTTAATAGATGCAAGTAAAATAATCATAGTTAATATTTACTCAGTACTTATTATTTGTAATATGTCAATGTGCTTTGTATACCTTATCTCCTCTAACCCTCACGCCAACCCTCTGAAGTATTATTGTTATCTCTATTTTACAAATGGGATGAAAAATTGGCCTAGAGAGGTTAGAAAATTTGCCTGAAGTCACGCAGCTTTTAAATAGGTAAATCAGACTTCTTAGTCACATAATTTGACTTCAGAGTCAGTGTGCATAAGCAACTCATAATTCCGCTTCCATTCTTTAATTTTTATAAATCAGTTTGTCTTTCCCAAATTATTATTGAAGGAGTAGTGAGATAAACATGCCCTCTAAAATGTATGATTTATACATATTATCAGCATTAAATAATGTTTACACTTTCTATGCTCCCTTTTTAAGTGCTTAGTATAATAAGAAATCATGGCTGAATCCATATAAAACAGTTTTGCAACTTGGAAAGCCAATTGATTTTTCAAACTATTTTATACATTAAACCAATAAGATGGATTAGATACTAAAGAATCAATCTAGTTAAGAAAGTAAGATGATCAAGGTAACATCCCATCTGTTCAATTGGCCTTTTTACTTTGTTTTCTGTAGAAAAAATGAATCAATTCAACCTCTATAATGGCATCTAATCTATTGTCCAACCTGAGAAACTGATCCTTGACTGTAAAACATAGAAAGTTTGACATGATATAGTAAGGAAATTATATTTGTATTTCAAATGTATTATCTATCTTTGTAGGTATTTGTGTACATCACTGCTTCTTGAGTGAAGTCTCTCCTACAAATTTTTCAACTTGGTATCCAAGGTTGTTGTATGAAGTGTGCATTCCTTTAAATAACTACAAGAATGCTTTATCACAAATACTTGCTTTTCTGAATGTCTAAAATATTTCATAACAGCATAATATTGTGAAAGTATGAGCAAATGAACAAGGACAAATGGTAGCATTTTTAGTAAGCACTAACTAATTAGTAAATAATGTTAGGCCAACTGAACTTCCATTTAGAAAACAAATAAAGGAAAGTTAGAGTCATAAATCATAACATAAACAAAAATAATTTACAATAGTTAAAGTTAGAGGCAAAATATGAAAGCATTTGAAAGAAGTTTTGTAATTTTTATGATAATCTTCTTGTGGAGCAAGTGTGCTTAAGCATGAGAATGTAACTGGAAGCTTAAAGAAAAACAATCTGGTAATCTGACTATGTAAAAATTAAATACTCTATAGAAATGTATAGAAATGAGAATATATAAGCAAAGGTTAGATTTTAATTGGCAGATTCGAATGAAAAATGCGTTTTCCTCTCTATAAAATGGATAAAAATTAATATGGGGAATATAAAAAGAACTACTAAAATCAGTACGAACAGTAAGCAAATAATAAAGGCAAAATCTATGAATAAGTTGTACACAAAAGAAAATTGTAATATATATTTCCATAAACGTATGACAATATGATTATATAATCAGGGAATTCAAGTGAGGTTAATTTTACTTATTTATTTCCAAGAACGAACCAGTATGGACATATACGGAAAGATTTTCATGTCACATTTATAAGCGACAAAGGAATATTTCAGAACAATGCATTAAGAATTATTCTGGCTAAATCATATAAACTAAAACCATGTATTTATATATGATCCATATATATGTATATAAACACTTAAATAGAGGTATGGAAGAACAGAAAGTAAACAATTATCAGTAAATCACTTTGAAAGGAAATTGCAACTAGGGGTTGGAAAAGGTGTACAGTGTTTAATTTTCATACATATATTTTTTAGCAATGCTTGACAACCATGAGAAGCATTCAAGTAATTTCTTTAATTAGGTAAATTATTTATATTTCTTAGAGCAAATATTTCAGCACCAGCTAGAGACCATTTACATTTCCTTTGAGGCAATTATCTAAACTATGATACTTGAAATTTCTTATGCAAATCTCTGTTTAATACCTGCAATTACCTTAGCTTTTCCCTTGTGGTAACTTGACAAAGCTCCCAGTATCATATCTGTGTTCAAGGCAGGAAGAAGGCAGGAAGGAATTATGTTGGCCATATCTGTCCCTATTATAAAGGAAACATGAGAGTCCCTGAACCCACTGCCTTGGTTTCCTAAAAAATGAAAAGAACAAAAACCAAAAAACCCTTGCCATCACGTCAATTCCAACTCATAGCGACCCTATAGGACAGAGTAGAACTGCCCCCTTAGGGTTTCCAGGGAGTGGCTGGTGGATTCAAACTGCCAAACTTTTGGGTAGTAGCCAAACACTCAACCATTGCGCCACCAGGGCCCCATCTTGGTTTTCTAGGACTGCCATAGAAAAATACCACAAAATGGTGGCTCTAAGGAACAAAGACCTATTGTCTCACAGATCTGGAGGCTAGAAGTCAATTTGGGACATTGGCAGGGCCATGTTCTCTCTGAAGGGTCTGGGGAAGTATCCTTCCTTGTATCTTCCAGCTTCTGGTATCTCAGGAAGTTTCTTGGCTTACAGTTGCCTCTTCACATAACATCTCCTCCCATGGGACCTCAGCTTTATGTTTCTTTTCTACTTTTGTAAGACACCACTTGAAAGGGATATGGATCCACCCTACTCCTTTTCTCATACCATACACCTTTTCCTACCCCCAATTGCAATTTCCTTTCAAACTGAATCATTGTTAATAGTTTATTTTTATTCTTCCATATCTCTATTTAAGTGTGTTTATATACATATATAGAGCGTATATAAATACATGGTTTTAGCCCTGACAGGGAACACAACAGAGTCCCTGATGGACCAGCAGAAAGATGGGGTGCAGAAATCAAATTCTAGTAAAAAGACCAGACTTAATGGTCTGAATGAGACTGGAGGTACCTTGGAAAGCATGGCCCCTGGATTCTCTATCAGCCCAGAACTAAAACAATTTCCGAGGCCAACTCTTCACACAGGGATTGGACTGGACTGTGGGACATAAAGTGATACTATCACCCTAGGGCTACTTCTCATAAATTCCCAAAGAGAATTTCTAGTGAATAATACTCTCCACTTTGCTGTAGAAGTTTACACTGGGTTCCTGAGAGGAACTCCTCAGAACCTGTAAATAAACACGTTTTAATAATGTATGGGTGAGACTGGAGGAACCTCGGAAAGCATGGCCCCTGGATTCTCTATCAGCCCAGAACTAAAACAATTTCCAAGGCCAACTCTTCAGACAGGGATTGGACTGGACTGTGGGACATAAAGTGATACACGTGAAGAGTGTGCCTCTTAGCTCAAGTAGATACAAGAGACCAAAGGGGCAGCTTCTGTCCAGAGGTGAGATGGGAAGGCAGAGAGGGTTAGGAGCTGGTTGGTTGGACATGGGGAATCAGGGTGGAAAGGAGGAGTGTGCTGTTGCAGAATGAGGTGAGCAATTAGGGTCACATAACAATGTATGTATAAAATTTTGTATAGGAGACTAACTTACTTGAAATGTAAACTTCATTTAAACTACAACAATAAAAAAAGATTTAAAAGTAAATAAATACATGGTTTTAGTTTACATGATTTAGGTTATGACCACTTTAAGTAATCACTAATCACATCTTTAAAGCAAGACTCTGTATACAAATAAAATCACATTCACAGGTACAGGGGTTAGGACTTCAACATATCTTTCTGGGTTACACAGTTCAACATATAACACCCACTAAGAAACTTCTGCTTGCATCTCATTGTACATAATTTTGTTACATGGCAAACCCTGGCTGTATAGGAAGCTGAGAAAATTACTATCTAGCTTTCCAGCCTTTATATTTTCATGAAACAGGAAGAAGGAGTTGGCAAAGAGCTGTTGGTTCAGTGTCTATCACATCAGGTTTTAAAATTTATACCTGATAATGTAAATCTTACACAAATTTTGTTGATTGCGTTTACCTGATATCAGAAAATATCTGCATTCCAAAACTTGCCAGAGAACGTAAGTTTTGACTCAGTGCCTCTAAATAAATGTTCATAATTATTCATGACAGTGGCTAAGAGAACCAATGTTTAGGAAGGTTTTTCTGAAGGATATTCTGTCTGTCCATTGCTGATACTTTAAGCACTTTCCTTAAGTAAACCATTCAATTGAACACCCTGCACTCTCCTTCCTCCTCCCTTTTACTTTTGTTGTTGTTGTTAGGTGCCATCGAGGTGATTTCAACTCCTAGGGACCCCCTGTGACGGAGTAGAACTGCTCCATAGGATTTTCTAGACTGTGGTCTTTATGGGTGCAGATCGCCTCGTCTTTCTCCTAAAGAGCTGCTGGGTGGGTTGGAATCGCCAACTTTTTGGTTAGTAGCTGAGTACTGAGTTGAGACACCAGAGTTCCTTCCTTTTACTTTAAATTGCCTTTAATTTGCATTTCACAAATTGGTCTTATCAGTGATACCATCCGTCACCCATTCACGAGGAATATTACAAAAAACCACCGTGAAACTATAACTATGTTTTCTTACAAATTGTGTATCTGTATTGCTGGGGAATACAAAACTCCATTAATTAAACAATTATATTTTGATTTTTTTTTTAATTTAGGAATAAACATTAAATATTTTCTATGACATTATATAGCCATCTACAAGGTGATTTTTTTAAAGTCCGTTTTCTGTTGTACTGATGAGCTATATATACATTTTTTTTTACTGATTCCTTTCTGCTAAGCTTACAGTGACTTCTGACATTGTTGCTGTTATAAACAAAGTTTCAGTGAAATCTCTAAATCTCTTTGACCCTGTTGACTATTTCCAGAAATGGATCAATGGAAAAGGATAGGTTTAAGTCTTTAATTTGCAATGAAGTGGTATCTTAAGAAAACTGGCAAAGAGGAGACTGGGGAGTATTTTATTTGATGAAACTACAGTGATCAAAGAAACAGCAGTAAGCTTAATATATTATTTGGCAGAACAAACATTGATTTAGTGGGAGTAAAGGTAATATCGGGGAGTTGAGGTTGGAAATGCACTCATAAAATATGCTGACAAGCAAGAAGGCAGGTCTGACAGGGGTAATAAACAAAGTCTTCTATCAAAGAGTAAATAAATTGGACTGGCTTTGCAGGTAGTATACTGCCTCCGCCACCACTTGAGTAGGAGGAGGATGATAACAGTAAAATTGGTTTGGAGGAAGCTTAACCTGTCTACAGTACTTGCAATAAAATCAAGGGGGAAGTGATTGAGAGCAAAAAGTTGTACCAACGGGCAACTAGAATTATGGAGGCATGAAATGATCTTTCCTGGAATTTGATGATATTACTCTTTGCATGGTGGTGCTGTATTTGTGTTTTCTTTTTTAATTTTTATCCTTTTACTTTAATTAAGACATGTATAGACAAACTTTATGTGAAATAAAAAGTGATTATATGTCTGTATTTTTAGAATAATCTTATTTTTTGCTCCGTCTGTAATTCCTAGACTCTATCCTATCTATGCATGTATACAGAGACATGTATATACACTTAAGTACACACATCCGTACATTATACTGATACAATGCATATCAAAGGTTTTTTAATTGTTTTTCAAAATGAGATCAAATTATACACAGTAATTTGAACCTTGGCTTTCTTATTCAATGTATTCTATGGAAACCATTTTGAACTGTCTGAAATACTTCTAATTCTGTTTTAATTTGTATATATTTTACATGATATGAATATCCCAGAATTTATTCAGTCATTCCTTTTTATGACTTTCAGCTTTGCATTTTTTTGCCAGTATGAATAATGGTGCCTCAAACATTGTCTACGTGTCTATCTCAGTCCTAATTTGTGAGTCTCTCCAGACCGGCTTAGTCTAATTTGCCCTTCCCATCCACACAACTGGCTTCTTGCTCCAGGGGAAACCCTATGGCCACCATCACTTATTCTCTCTAAGCCTGCCTAGGGTTAGGATGGGGCTTCTCCATGTCCTCCATCATACAGTTGGGTATGTGATTTTCCTCTTCTGTGAAGCGTCTATTCATATTCTTCCCTATCTTTCAAATGAATTATATGTATTCATCTTGTTAGTTTGTAAGATATCTTTATATATAATGGATAATAACATTTTGTCATCTAATTTAGTTTATTGTCTATTTTTTACTTACGTATTGACTTTTTTAACCATACTTTTTGTCACGTAATACTTTTTAATCTTTATATATCCAAATTTGGCTGTATTTCTTTTGTAGCTTCTGAAATTCTAGTCTCAAAAAAGTCGCTCCCACTTCATGTCCTACGCCATAGTCCCTGATTATACATGTAGTCTTCTAGATTATCTTACAAGAGTTTAATATTTCATATTATTTACATTTGGTTTTAATTAATTAATCCATAATATTTAATTTTTTAAATGTAAGAATGGGGGCAGTTTCATTTTTTTTTTTTTTTTTTGCAGAAAGAGAGTTAGTTTTGCCAGCACTATTTCTTGAGATCATTTTCTTATTGATTAACTACGTTTGGCTTATCACACATACATGCATAGTGAGTTCGAGGGAGTTTAGGGCTGATCAAGGAAAAAGTGTGACCATGAGGTAGCAGCATTGCACAACTGGACACTATTGGGATCAGTGCATTGACAGCTCACATGCAGGGGGTAACTCCCTGTAACAGGACACCCTTCAGAGGCAAGCAGTGCAGGGAGCCACCAGAAGGGAAAGAGGGCAAGACAACTCCCAGGGGAGAGGATAACGGGACGGGCAGCGTGGGGGGACGTGTGCTTATGCATGTTTAGATGACATCCATCTGCAGCAAAATGGAGAGTCTCTGGGTCAGAAAGCCCCAAAGACAATTAGTGGCTTTGAGTCCTTGTAATTACAGGGTTTCATCGCTGTGAGCCAGAATCGACTTGACAGCAATGAGTTTGTTTGTTTGTTTTTTAATATACGCAGAAGTCTAATTCTAGATTCTCTTCATGGTTTCACTGACCTATATGTATTTCGTCTATACCAACATCATATTGATTTGATTAAAGTGGCTGTATAGTATGACCTTTTGTATAACAAGGTAATTTTCCCCTCAGTGTTCTTTTTCATACTTTATATTGTTATTTACAGCTATTTTCTTTTCTATTTGAACTTTTAAGACTATTTCATTCCATTCTTCATAAAAATGACACTTTTTTGATATTTTAATAAAGTTACATTAATTCTATACATTTATTTTGGAAGAACTGACATTTTATTATGTATCTATTGATATATTTCGTTTTTAATACATTCCTAGATATTTTATACTGTTTCTTGTTATTGTAAATGAGAGTGTTCTCTCTATGGTTTATGGCACTTATTAATAAAGTAGAGAAAAACTATTAATGCTCTTATATTTGACTTTTATCCAGCCATCTTAATTTTTTTTTTTTCTTATTAAGTATAATAATTCTTACTAGACTCTCTTGGGTTATCAGCAAAAATAAAGAATTTAATATGTTTTCCAGTTATTAATTTTCCTGTCGTATTGCATTTATTAAAATATTCAATACAATATTAAATAATAACGGTATTAGCAAGTATCTCTCTCAAGTATCTGATTTAAATTAAAACGGGTTTACTGTCTCAACATTTAGAACAATATTTGCTTCAGGTTTAGAGTAATTGATCCTTATTTTTTCTATAATATTAAAGCAATTTACTTCTATTCCCACTTTATTTAGAATTTTGACAAAGAAAAACTGGCTGCTGATTTACTAATGCCTTTCTAAAAATGATATTATCAAACATTTTTTCCTAAATTTTTAATAATATTTTTCAATGTGCTATGTTGAACATTAGTACAATGGACACCTATATAGCTTCTATGTAGATTCAAAAAATATAAAATTTTGTCATATTGCTTTACTTGTATATATCTGTGCATATATATATTTTTCTGAAACACTTGAAAGTGGCAGACTGTATAATAATTAATTTTATATATCTCTTAAGAATAAGAACTTACTCATACAAAACCATAATATAATATTGCATCTAAGAAAATTAATATTTCCCTAATATCATCTAGGTGGCACATATTCTAGTTTTTCATTTGTTTTATGCATGTCCTTTTGAAGAAGGTTATTGAGGTATGATTTACATACGATAAAATTCACTCACTTTAATCCTATAGTTCAACAATTTTCAGTAAACTTATACTGTTGTACAAACCTCAGCACAAGCCAGTTTTAAAATATTTCCATCATGCCATAAAGATTGCTCATGCCTATTAGCACTGACTCTCCAACTCATCACCCCTTCTTATCCCTAGGCAACTACTAATCTAATTTCTGTCTCTATAGATCTGCCTGTTCTCAGATTTTAATATAAATGGAATCATACAGTATATGATATTTTGTGACTGGCTTCATTTACTTAGCAAAATGCTTTGGAGGTTTATTCATGTTTAGTCCAAAAAACAAAAACAAAACCCACTGCTGTCGAGTTGATTCCAACTCACATCAGCCCTAGGGAACTGCCCCATAGGGTTTCCAAGGCTGTGGTCTTTATGGAAGCAGACTGCCACATCTTTTTTCTGTGGAGCAGCGGGTGAGTTGGAACCACCAACCTTTTGGTTAGCAGCCAGATGCTTTAACCACTGTGCCACCAGGGATACTCCATGTTATAGTATCAGTATTTCCATCTTTTAATACTAAATAATATTGTAGTGTATGCATATACCACATTTTAATACATTGCTCAGTTGATGGTTGTTTGATTTGTTTCCACCTTTTGGCTATTGTGAATAATGTTCTTATGAACATTCACATACAAGTGTTTGTGTGAGCGTATGTTTTATTTCTCTTGGACTAATACCTAGGAGTGAAATTACTATGTCCTATGGTAAATTTATGTTTAACTTTTTAAGAAACTGTTAAACTATTTTTCAAGGCAGCTGCTTAATTTTACATTCTGTCATGTATTCAATTATGTCCCCCAAAAATGTGTGTTATCAATTTGGCTGGGCTATGATTCCCAGTATTGTCTGGTTGTCCTCCACTTTGTGATTGTAATTATATGTTAAAGAGGATTAGGGAGGGATTGTAACACCTTTACTAAAGTTATATCCCTGATCCAGTGTAAAGGGAGTTTCCCTGGGGTGTGGCCTGTACCATCTATTATCTTACAGGAGATAAAAGGAAAGGGAAGTAAGTAGAGAGTGGGGACCTCATACCACCAAGAAAGCAGTGCTGGGAGCAGGGCACGTCCTTTGGACCTGAGGTTCCTGTGCTGAGATGCTCCCAGACCAAGGGAAGACTGATGACAAGGAACTTCCTCCAGAGATGGTAAAGAGAGAAAGCCTTCCCCTGGAGCTGATGCCCTGAATGTGGACTTGTAGCCTACTAGACTGTGAGAGAATAAATTTCTCTTTGTTAAAGCCATCCACTTGGGGTATTTCTGTTATAGCAGCACTGGACAACTAAGACATATTCCCATCAGCAATGTATAAGGTTCCAATTTCTTTACGTTCTCACACACTTGTTACTATCTGTATTTTATTATTAAGATCATTATAGTGAATGTGAAGTGGTTTATCCTTGTGATATTAATTTCCATTTCCCTTACAATTCATTATTTTGCAAATCTTTATGTGTGCTTGTTAGTTATTTGTATATCTCCTTTGATGAAATGTCTATTCGATTATTTTGCACATTTTTAATGGAGCTCTTTGTCTTATTGTGCTGTAAGAGTTCTTTTTTATTCAGAGTACAAGCTCTTTATCAGAGATACACTTTGCAAATGTTTTCTCTCTGTCTGTGATTTGCCTTTTTACTTTCTTAATAGTGTCTTTTGAAATGCAAGAGTTTTTAATTTTGATGAAGTCTAATTCACCATGTTTTAAAATAACTTCTGCTTTTCTGTCATATCTAAGAAATCTAGAATGAGTAAGGATATAGACAACTTGAAAAAAAACTATTAAACAACTTGATATAATTGAAAATTATAGAATACTTTAGTGAACTCCAACATATATACATTCTTTTCAAGTGTACACACAAAAAATTATTAAGTTAGACATATTCCAGACCATGAAACAAGTCTCAATAAGTTTAAAATGATACATATCATAAAATATAGGTTCTCAGACTAAAATGGAATTAAGTTGGAAATCAGTAATATTAAGATATCTATAAAATCCCCAAATATCTGGAAACTAAATAATACATTTCTAAATAACCTGTGAGTCAAAGAAAAAATCAAAAGGGAAATGAGATCATATTTTGAATTGATTGAAATGGATAACATGACAGATCAAAATTTGTGGGACACTGCTAAAGCATCAAGTGAAAAGGAGTTATGCCCTAAATTCTCAAGGTAAGAAATAAGAAAGGTGATATCACTAGAAAATCTACAGATATTAAAATGCAATAGTGGGATATTATGAACAATGTTATCCTAATAAATTTTACAACTTAGAAAAAATGAACAAATTTATTGAAAGACACAAATTGTCAAAGCTCACACAAATAGCAGTGGATACCATGAACAGTCCTATATCTAATAAAGAAACTAAAATCGTAGTAAAAATCATTTCCACATAAAAATTCTTGGCCCAGATGGCTTCATGGGCAATTCCACTAAACATTTTAAGGTAAAAGAGAAAAATCAAAACAATACTAAATAAACTCTTTCATAAAATTGAATAGTAGGGATTATTTCCCAACTTATTTTATGAAGCTAGAATTACTGTGATATCAAAACTAGAAAAAGACATTGTTAAAAAAATAATAAAATAAAATAAAACTGTAGACCAATATCCTGCTTGAACATAAATACAAAAATTCTTAATAAAATTTTAGCAAATCTAATTCAATAATAGAAACCCTGGTGGCGTAGTGGTTAAGTGCTATGGCTGCTAAAAAAAGTCAGCAATTCGAAACTACTAGGCACTCATTGGAAACTCTATGGGGCAGTTCTATCTGTCCAATAGTGTCACTATGAGTTGGAATCAACTCGACGGCAATTTTTTTTTTTTTTATTCAGTATATATGAAAAGGATAATACATGATGCTCATTGGGTGTTAGCCTAAGACAGCAAATTTGGTTTAACATTTAAAAATAAATAATCCTCCACTCCTTAAATTCAGGTTGTGCATAGTGACTTCCTTCCAAACAGTACAGTGCAGAAGTTGGTGGAGGGTGGTAACTTTACACTGGAGAAATCTTACAAACACTAGCTCATCCAGGTGATCAAAGTCAACATCAACAATCATAAATCCTGTAGATAATATCTACCATTCGATGAGAATGGCACTTTATCTCTGTGATCTTTCTCCTCAAAACCAATAACTTCAGTCTAATTTCATCAAATTCCAATGGAAGGGTATCTTACAAAACACCTGATGAGTATTCCTCAAAACTGTCAAAGTCATCAAAAACAAGTCAAATCTAAGAAACTGTCACAGCCAAGAGAAGCCCAAAGCGACATGACTACAAAATATAATATGGTGTCCTAGATGTAACCTGGAGCAGAAAAATAACATAAAGCAACAAAAACAAAGACAAAAAGGGGATTAAGAACAGGATGGGGTCAATAAGCTTTTTTTGTTTGTTTCCTTTTTTTTGTGCCAGATTATAATCTTCTAAAGTACTCTTATATTCGTTTATTTATTTATTTTTGGTTCAGTCTTTATCTAGCTCTTCCAGCAGTTCTGTTTCACTAGGCATTGTCTTATCCTTCCTGGTCTTCATTTTGCTATTGGGATCCCTGAGATAGGCTATGACTATTGTCTATTATTCACTGGGCTCAATTCTTGTTGTCGACACATCCTAAATTGCATGTATCCTGTAGGTAGTAAAAGGCAAAAAGGTCCTTTAAGACTGAGTTTTGTAGAGAAGCTGTCATCCCCCTCGGGGTAGCATCTCAGAATAGGAGCCCTTGTGTGTTGCAGTGTAGGGGTGACTCTGTCATCTTAGCATTTTGGAGTTCAAAGATATCTCTGTTCCTTATCAAGTTCAAGCATACTCACGCAGGTTAAATGGTGAAGTTATTGAAAAAGGTCCACACATCTATAAATGAAAAACTTTTATCTAGATGTGCTACCTTGAGATTCTCACCCCTGTGACTTGATGATATTCTCCAGTTCCTCACAAGAACTACTAGAAAGGAAGCTGTCTCTCAGATCTCTGCCAAATTCCCAGTAGAGCCCAAGGCCTCACCACATCCACTCAGCTGTATGTCCAACCAACTGCTTGGGTCTGAACAGTCTAAGTTAGAAGTGAAGATAACTGCAATGTTGTCATAATTTCCCAGTTATTTGTATTTCAAAAGAAATGTGTGTCTTAGCTACCTAGTGCTGCTATAACAGATATACCACAAGTGGATGGCTTTAGCAAATAGAAATTTATTCTCTCACAGTTTAGGAGACTAGAAGTCTGAATTCAGGGTGCCAGCTTTAGGGGAAGGCCTTCTCTCTCTGTTGGCCCTGAGGGAGTGTCTTTGTCTCCTTTCAACATTTGGCATTCGTTGGAGATCTCCGTGTATTTTGGCATCAGTCTTCTCCTGGATCTAAGAGGTTCTTAGCACAGGGAACCCAAGGGTCAAAAGATGTGCTCTGCTCCTGGCTATTCTTTCTTGGTGGTAGTGTGGTCCTTCCTCTCTCTGATTACTTCTCTGTTCTTTTACTTCTTGTATGATAAAAGGTGTGACTCAAGCAAATGTGTGACTTGAGTAAGGCAGTGTGACTTGATTAAGGCAATGACTTGAGTAAGGCTGTGACTCAAGATACACCCCACCCTAATTCTGCCTCAGTACCATATAGAGGTTTAAGATTTATGATGTATAAAATGGAGAATAATTATACAATACCACAAAATGGAGGACAATTACATCAGACCATAAAATCTAGCACAATTACACAATACTTGGAACCATGGCCTAGCCAAGTTGACACATATTTTGGGGGGACACAATTCAATCTATGACAATGTATTTTCAAAGAAATACCATGGCCATGCTTATGAGGTGTCTAAATGTTTTACAAACTTCTTCTGAGAGTGTGGCTTAGATGACAGAGCCCTGCTGCCAATGTATCCATAAGACTTTTCATTAGAGCTTTATTTTAAAAAATAATTGGTTCTTTTAATCTATAATGGAACATGGACTCAGAGGCTGTCAGTGATTAAAATTAAACCTTATTTGTCTCTTAATATAGTGCTATGTTCTCGTGTAATTGAGTAGAGATCGATGCCAGTTGTGTGATGGACAGTAAGCTTATCCAACATGACGGAGATAGATTTCCAAGAAGACAGACTCTGCTGGTTTTGTGTACAAGGGGAATAAGTAAGACCACATCAGCAACATTTAATTAATCTGTAGATAATTATTCATTTGAGGAACACAAGTTCTCAGAGAAACAGAAAAGAAGACAGACCAATACAATTACTATTTGTCTAAATACACCATTTGGTGGAAAACTATAATTAGTTTTTCATTAAATTTGCATGAGGTGATTTTTTAAAAAATACCGAATAGGAGTTAAATATAGGCTTAAATGAACAGAAAGTTTGGATGTGTGTTAACATTATAATATAGACTGATTTTTTAGGCAAAAGTGCAACAAGTGAGAATTTCTCAGATTAAAATTAAAAGCTAATCAGAGCTTTAAAAAGGAAGTTACTTAAAATGCAAAATTTCATGGTATCTATCCTGCTAACCCAGTAGGAAATCAGACTATGGGTATAATTAGTCCTACTTGTGAGCTAAATTTTAAGGGTTTGTACACATGACTTCTGATTAGGTAAGCTCAGTGCCTATGTTTAATATTGTGTGTCCAGAACAATAGTTAGTTACCTGTATTTTGTTTGCTAAATCAAGTGTATTAATGTGTTCTTATCAGTATTAATGGAGACAAAAATCATCATTTGTGAAATGTAATCATTTCATCAAAACGTGTCTTATAATCGACAAGGTTGCCATCATTTAATTTTACAAAGCAGAGAATCTTTTCCAAAATGTAGATTGAATAATTGAAATGAAAAGATGGATCACTCCACTCATACATCTCAATTTTGGCTTGAATCAACTTATATCTAGGGAAAATTACTCTTTTATTTCTCATCATTAATAATTTTCTAGACTTAAGATCACAGACTGTACCCTTTGGACCAAAAAGACATATAAATTTATTTGGTTTCTGAAGTAACCTAAATCATTGCAAAATTTTATTCTAATAACACAGTTTATGGTAAATTTAAGTGAGCTAAAATGATTACCCATACTATCACTATTAGATATCAGATTAAAAATTTTCTGCAAGTTTGCATTGCATCTATTACATATTACTGCAATTATTTATTTAATTGCTATTGTCCTAGTAGCAGCAATTCCATGAAGACTTTTTGTGTCCGTATTATTAACTATCACATTAAAAAAAAAAAAAAACCATTGCCTTCTAGTCGATTCCTACTCATGGCAACCCCATGTGTTACAGAGCAGAACTGCTCCATAGAGTTTTCCTGCTGTCATCTTCACTGACACAGATCACCAGGCCTTTCTTCTGTGGCACCATTTGGTGGTTGGGTGGTTTCGAACTGCCAATGATTCGGTTAGGAGCTGAGCCCAAACCATCACATTACCTGCATCTATTATACTGTATTGGTATATGGCAGGAACTTAATACATCCTTTGTAAGTGAATTTGTACAGCCTCACACTTTTTCTTAGACCACTGTCATTATATTTACTCTTACTCAATTTAATATGTCCAAAAATAGGATCTGAAAAATGGATGTCTTCCCCAATGCTTGTCTAATATTGATGTGACAACAATGCCATTGATTTTAATGTTTATTTCAAAAACATTATTGCGCTGATATTATCTTCCAAGCATTGAAGTAGATTCTAGTGATACAGAAACTCTATGAAATATTCCATATTCTGTGTTGTTGCTGAAAGAATTAAATCTAAGCATCAATAGATAGTTGTCTCGGGATCAAGCAGTGAATCATCCCTGGGAACATTTCAACTAAAATATTAAAAAAAAAAAAATGGCACCTAATAGATATCCATCAGCTTTCTTCTTTGATAGTGTAACTTTCTGTGGGCACAAATAAACCTAATAACACATCATAGATTTCAGATTGGGTATTGCAGAAGGAAGAGTTATTTTTTAATTAGCAAAGCTATGGCAGATACTACTGGTGGTTCATCCAGCACCATTTTCCATTTCTTCCCTGTTAGAAGAATTCTGATTTTTTTTTTCTCTAAAATCAGCCCTTTATACCTAAGCTAGTAAATCTTCATTGGTCTGAGGCAATCATGGTTGTCACATTCTCTTTGCTAGTTTAGGGGTAAACACATAATGCAGATATAGCTAATGAGACAAATGGACTGTTCTACTAGGTGTGTCTTGGAGAGCTCTTAGTCATTCTAACAAAGGACATGCAAAAAAAGGGACCATCATCATTGCATATGGATGTGACCTCTGGATGAGCTAAAGCCATTTCATTAATCATTAAGGAAGCTGATCTACAAATGAAGTTAACACTGAGGCTAACAGAACTGAAATTTAAAAACAAAATACAAACATGGTCATAGTTATGTCATTGCTGCTGATTTAACCAATTCCAGAGCTATTCGATAGAATTATTGCTATGTGGGAGCTCTGGTGGCACAGTGGTTAAGAGCTCAGGCGGCTAACCAAAAGGTCAGCAGTTCGAATCCACCAGCCGCTCCTTGGAAACCCTATGGGGCAGTTCTACTCTGTCCTATAGGGTCAGTATAGTCGGAATCAGCTCAATGGACTTGGGTTTTTTGTTTGTTTGTTTTTTATTACTATATGAGATAATATATTTTTCTTTTTTAAAAGCAATTAAATTGAATATTCTCTTCCAAGTATTCCAGTTAATGCAAAGGTTTTGATTTTCTTTCCTAAACACCATCCAGCTGTGGATCTCATATTATTATATTATACCACCCACTACTCCTTGTTGTAGTCATCTAATAACTTATTTCTTAAAGACTTTAGCTTCTGGCTCACTGACACTCCTCACAACACTATTTCTGCCATTACATCCTTTGTGATGCCAATGATCTTCTTTCTCCCCCATGTCAGTCACTCACTCCCAGTTACTCCCTTGATATTTTCCTTACTGTTTTTTACACCCCTTTCATAATCTCAATTGCTTACAAACACTCCACTCTCCAACTAGCCCCTCTTATGTTTTCAAGCTACCCCTTCCAGTCCCCAACTCTAAAATGTCTTTAGGAGCTGTAATCCATTGATCTTACCAATTTTTCACTCTCCCTAAACCTCTTCACGTCCTCCCTTCCTTGCTCACCCAGCATAAAACCTGTAAGCCCGTTGTCACTGAGTCGATTCCGACCTATAGTGATCCTAGAGGACAGAGTATAACTGCCCAATAGGGTTTAAGGAGCGGCTGGCGGATTTGAACTGCCAACCTTTTGGTTAACAGCTGTATCATTTAACCACTGTATCACCAGGGCTCCCACCCATCATAAATCCAGTAATAAATTGTCATAATCCTTTTCTTGCATAAACCTTCACCTCCCATGACCCTCTTTTAAGCTATCATACTCACCTGGCAAAACCATTTTCTTTTTTTTCTTTATCAGTTGCCATGGAGTCGATTCCGACTCATGGCAACTCCATGTGTGTCAGAGTAGAACTTGGTTCCATAGGGCTTTCAGTGGCTGATTTTTTAGAAGTAGATCATCAGGCCTTTCTTCTGAGGCATCTTTAGGTGGACTTGAACCACCAACCTTTCAGTTAACAGCTGAGTGCATTTAACCATTTGCATCCTCCAGGCAAATTCATAACCCTGGTTAAACAATAGTTCCTGCATATACCACACCTTCACCTGCACAACTGAACACAGATGGAGAAAAACAGAACCATGCTTATTAGTACATTCACTCTGCCACTCTCCCAACAGATTATTTTAATCTTTTCTCAAATCTCAATGCTTGATTTTAATAGAAGCATTCAGAAGAAAATGATCATAACCTCCCACCACCACATACCCTGAACTACCTGGATTAGTGCCTAATACTCTGCCTCCTCCTATTACTAAGGATGAACTGTGGTTCTAGCTAAAGCCATCCCTTTACTTGTGCATAGAATCCCATCTCTTGCTTATCTGAGGTAATCGTTCCAACAATTCTATGTCCCACAATATCATTTTTACCTGTTAAGAAAAACTATCCAAACATGTATATGAGTAAGATTATTTTGCGCCTTTCTAAAGTCATGCTAGAGCATTTTCTAACAATGTTGCCTAAGAATCATCTAACCCTTGGTGGTGTATTTCTTATTTTACTTAAAAAAAACAAAAAACAAAAAACACATATTGAAAACTAGTAGATTTTTTACAGTAAACCACTATATACCTATAATAGAAATTCTACAATTAATATTTTACTATACTTATTACATATCAATCCATCAGTCTATTCTGCTATGCACCCATTAATTCATCTTGTTTTTGGTGCATTTTAAATTAAATTATAGAAATCAGTATACTTTGGGGGATATAGTTTTGTTTGATTTGTTATTTACTACTGGTATGGCCAAAAACCTGTAAAGTTATGTGTTGACTTGTAGAGGATTGATACATTATCAGTTATTTTCATTTGAAATGAGACAAAGGATTTCTGTCCACAGGGGGAAAAAAAATTACCTCAAAGATTATATTTTCAAAGCAAAAAGAAAGAATCACATGATCTTATCAATTGATGCAGAAAAGGCATTTGACAAAGTCCAACACCCATTTGTGATACAAACTCTCAACAAAACAGAAATTCCTCAACATAATTAAGGGCATTTATACAAAGCCAACAGCCAACACCATCCTAAATGGAGCGAGTTTGAAAGCATTCCCCTTGAGAACGGGAACCAGACAAAGATGCCCTTTATCATCACTCTTATTCAACATTGTGCTGGAGGTCCTAGCCAGAGCAATTAGGCTAGAAAAAGAAATAAAGTGCATCCAAATTGGTAGAGAAGAAATCAAAGTGTCTCTATTTGCAGGTGATATGATCTTATACACAGAAAACCCCAAAGAATCCACAAGAAAACTACTGGAACTAATAGAAGATTTCAGCAAAGAATCAGGATACAAGATAAACATACAAGAATCAGTTGGATTCCTTTACACCAACAAAGAGAACTTCAAAGAGGAAATCACCAAATCAGTACCATTTACAATAGCCCCCAAGAAGATAAAATACTTAGGAATCAATCTAACCAGAGATGTAAAAGCCCCATACAATGAAAACTACAAGACACTACTGCAAGAAACCAAAAGAGACCTGCATAAGTGGAAGAACATACCTTCCTCATGGATAGGAAGACTCAACATTATAAAAATGTCAATTCTACCCAAAGCAATCTACAGATACAATGCAATCCTGATCCAAATTCCACCAACATTTTTTAATGAGATGGAGAAACAAATCACCCACTTCATATGGAAAGACAAGAGGCCCCGATAAGTAAAGCATTACTCAAGAAGAAGACCAAAGTGGGGGGCCTCACACTACCGGGTTTTAGAACCTATTATACCACCAAGGTAGTCAAACCAGCCTGGCACTGGTACAACAACAGATACATAGACTAGTGGAACAAAATTGAGAATCCAGATGTAAATCCATCCACCAATGAGCAGCTGATATTTGACAAAAGCCCAAAGTCTGTTAATTGGAGAAAAGACAGTCTCCTTAACAAATGGTACCGGCATAACTGGATGTCCATCCACAAAAAACTGAAATAACACCCATACCTCACACCATGCACAAAACTCAAAATGGATCACAGACCTAAATATAAAACCAAAAACAATCAAGATCATGGAAGAAAAAACAGGGACGACACTGGGAGCTCTAATACATGGCACAAACACAATACAAAACATAAGTAACAATGCACAAACACCAGAAGAGAAACTAGATAACTGGGAGCTCCTAAAAATCAAAACACTTATGCTCATCAAAAGTCTTCACCAAAACAGTCAAAAAACAACCTACAGACTGTGAAAAAAAATTTGGCTATGACAAATCCAATCAGTGTCTAATCTCTAAAATCTACAAGATATTGCAAAAACCTCAACAACAAAAAGACAAATAATCCAATTAAAAAATGGGCAAAGGACATGAACAGTCACTTCGCCAAAGAAGACATTCAGGTGGCTAACAGATGCATGAAGAAATGCTGGTGATCATTAGCCATTAGAGAAATGCAAATCAAAACTACAATGAGATACCATCACATCCCAGCAAGGCTCGTATTAATCCAAAAAACACAAAATAATAAATGCTGGAGAGGTTGTGGAGAGACTGGAACACTTATACACTGCTGGTAGGAATGTAAAATTGTACAGCCACTTTGGAAATCAATCTGGCACTGTCTTAAAAAGCTAGAAATGAAAGTACCATATGATCCAGCAATCCCACTCCTTGCAATATATCCTAGAGAAATAAGAGCAATCACATGAATAGATATATTCACACCCATGTTCACTGCAGCACTGTTCACGGTAGCAAAAAGATGGAAACAACCTAGTTGCCTATCAACAGATGAATGGATAGACAAATTATGGTATATTCACACAACGGAATATTAAGCAACAGTAAAGAACAATGATGAATCTGTAAAACATAACATGGATGAATCTGGAAGGCATTATGCTGAATGAATTTAGTCAGTCACAAAAGGACAAATATTGTATAAGACAACTATTATAAGAACTCAAGAAAAGGTTTAAACACAGAAAACATTCTTTGATTGATACGAGGTTGGGGAAGGAGGGAGAGGGTTACTCACTAACTAGATAGTAGACAAGAATTATCTTAGGTGAAGGGAAGGACAGCACACGCTACAGGGGAAGTTAGTGCAACTGTACTAAACCAAAGCTAAGAAGTTTCTTGAATACAACCAAACACTTTGAGGGACAGAGTAGCAGGCGTGGGGGGCTGGGGACTATACTTTCAGTGGACATCTAGGTCAATTGGCATAACAAAGTTTATTAAATGTTCTGCATCCTACCTTGGTAAGTGTGGTCTGGGGTCTTAAAAGCTAGAGAGCAGCCATCTAAGATGCATCAGTTGGTCCCAGCCTACCTGGAGTAAACGAGAATGAAGAACACCAAAGTCACAAGGAAAGGATTAGCCCAAGAGATAGAAAAGGCCGCATAAACCAGAGACTGCATCAGCCTGAGACCAGAAGAACTAGATGGTGACCAGTTAACACCAATGACCACTCTGACAGGGAACACAACAGAGTATCCCTGATGGAGCAGGAGAAAACTGGGGTGCCAAACTCAAATTCTAGTAAAAAGACCAGACTTAATGGTCTGACTGAGACTGGAGGAACCCCAGAAACCATGGCCCCTGGACTCTCTTTCAACCCAAAACTAAAACCATTCCTGAGGCCAACTCTGCAGAGAAAGATTAGACTGGACTATGGGACATAAAATGATACTCATGAAGAGTGTGCTTCTTAGCTCAAGTAGATACATGAGACTACATGGCAGCTCTTGTCTGGAGGTGAGATGAGAAGGAAGGGAGGGTCAGGAGCTGATTGAATGGACATGGGAAATCAGGGGTGGAGAGGAGGAGTGTGCTATCACAGTATAAGGAGAGCAATTAGGATCACATAACAATGTATGTATAAATATTTGTATGAGAGACTAACTTGAATTTCAAAGTTTCACTTAAAGTACAATTAAAAAAAATATTTTAATTGCCCTGTATCAATCTGTTTTGTATATAACTTGGCAATTTTATTCCCATATTCTTTCCTTCCAAGATCTCTTATTTTTTTAGAGTATCTTTATCATCTTGCTGGTTCCCTTATTAATGAGTTAAATAAATAGTTGATGCACACTCACTATTTGTATGAAAGTAATGCTTATTTTTTGAAATTTGTATTTTCACATCTTCTATTATATCTTTCCCATTATCACATGACAATGTTGTTATTTCTTCCTTCTAGTGACTCCACTTCTGTCTAGTGACCCCACTTACTTTTTTAACTACCACTCCATCTTTCCTTTTATTGCAGAAGTCAGCAAAATCATTACTGCTCTCCCATACTCTCTTGAACTCACACCAGTCAGGTTATCTCACTCATCTCTCCACATCACCAATCCTCTATACAATGTATAATCATATTATCTCACTCCTCGTTTGATTTATCAGCAGTATTTCACAGCATTTATGGTTCCATTGTCCTTGAAACAGTTTCATCCTTGACTTCCAGAACTCTCCCCTGGGTTTTTCCTCTCTTAGTGGCGCCTCTTCTTAATCTCCTTTGATGGTTCCTTCTTATTACTCATGGTGCCTGGGTGGTATAAAAGGTTTGCACTTGACTACTAACCTGAAAGTTGGAGGTTTGAACCTACCCAATGGCACTGAGAAAGAAAGAACTGGCGATCTACTTTCATAAAGATTCCAAAACCCAAAAATGTTGGCGATCTCATCGTTCCAACTCGTGACCCCATAAGGCAAAGTAGAATTGTCCCTATAGGGCAGAGTAGAATTGCCCTGTAGGGTTTCGAAGGCCATAATCTTTAAGGAAGTAGACTGTCACATCTTTCTCCTTGGAGCTGCTGGTGGGTTCCAAGGGCCTTTCCTTTAGCAGCTGAGTGCATTAACCAATGCACCACCAGGGCTCCACCCATGAATATTACAGCCAAAAAAAAAAAAAAACTCTATGGAGCAGTTCTACTCTGTCACATATGAGATTGCTAGGAGTAGGGATTGACTTGATGGCAATAGGTCTCCTCTCTCAGACTTTTGAGTAAGTCAAGGGCAAACGAATCTTCACAGATTTTGCTTATGCTAGACTTTAAACTCTACATGTAATCAAATATGATGATGTTTTTTAAAAAATATCAAGTGGCTACTGGCCATTTTAGAAATGTGCGTTCTGCATCTCCGGGTGTTGCTCTCTTCACAAACCTTAGTCAAGCAGCCGCAAATTTTACTGAATTATACTAAGCTATAAGTGAGCCCAACAGCGGTGGTGAAAAGAAGGCCTGGTTGCTCAGTGGTTAAGCACTCAGCTGCTAATCGAAAAGGTCAGTGGTTTGAAACCAGCAGTCCCTCTGCTGGAGAAAGATGTGGCAGTCAGTTTCCCTAAAGATTACAGCCTTGGAAACCCTATGGGGCAGTTCTACCCTGCCCTACAGAGTCACCATGAGTCAAAATTTGACTTCACAACATTGAGTTTGGTTTTGGATATACTAAGCCATAAAATGTATTCTCAGGAGTTGCCAGTCCCTGGAGAAGGACCTCATGCTTGGTATAGTAGAGGGTCAGCGAAAAAGAAGAAGACCCTTAATGAGATGGATTGACGCAGTGGCTCTAACAATGGTCTCAAACATAGCAACTACTGTGAGGATGACGGAGGATTGGGCAGTGTTTTGTTCTGTTGTACATAGGATCACTATGAGTCAGAACCTACTCCATGGTACCTAATAACAACAATAAGAAGCCATAAGATATATTTATTATACTGCAACTTCTAACATAACTGAATACTTCTTGTTGTTAGTTACTGTCCAGTCAATTATGACTCATGGCAATCCCATGTGTGCAAAACAGAACTGCTCCATAGGGTTTTCAAGGCTGTGACATTTTGGAAACAGATTGTCAGGGCCATCTTCCGTGGCAGTGCCCATAGGTGAGTTCAAACCATCAACCTTTAGGCTAATAGATGAGTGCTAGAAATAAATTTGAATTTTTATTCTAAACATATCCCCATTGTACTTGCAAATAATACAATTATTATTACTTGTTCCAGCATTGTTTTGTAACTTGAGGTTACACAAATACCCTAATATTTCCTTCAAACAGATTTTTTCAACTGCATTTTTTTAAATGGAAGAGTATTCAATATAAATTTAGTAACTTATCTATAAACATTCAACGGGAGAATTTTTACATACTTTTAGAAATTCTGTGATAAACTGAAAGGGCAATTTAATCTTGATTTCTAATTCTGAGATTCTTGCTGGATGGAAACTTTGCGTCACTAATGTAAGCAGTAGTTACTGTTTTGCATTTAAATCCTCATTTAAAGTTTCTAATCCTTTTATCTGAGCTCTGGCTAATGTGTGTTCTTGATTGTGCATGGGGGACTTTGAAGATAATTGGATAGTCATACTCTGGTCATTTTCACCAAAGTCCTAAATTCCCTCAGGAAATATCTGCTTGGATTGGGGGAAAACAACTTCTTGGCAAGTCAGAATTCTCTTGAAAATGTTAAAATAAAGAGTGGACGATTCTATTTCATTTCTTCCATGCTGACACCTTCAGGCTTTATGTGCATATATTTCTGTAACTCTAAATTAATGAGGGATTAAATAATCTCTACACTTGAGTTTATACTTACGACTGAAAATTGTGCTTCAAAAGAATAGGGTATGGGTGTTTTCCAATTTTGTTGCCATTATCCCATATATGTATGAAATTCCTTTTGTACACTTGTCTCTGTCACCCATTTGTGAGCTTATATAAAACAATCTCGTTGCAAATCTTACTTATTTTTTAAACCTTTACCATATTCCATATCTTCTAACTTATTCACTAACCTTTTTGATAAGACTTAGCAATGGATAACTTCTGACATTTCCCAAAAAATTAAATAGACACACACAAAAAATAGAAAAATTTAGAATATTCTAATAACGTACTGTACTTAGAGAAGGCTGTTTCCTAAGTAGAATGACAACATTTTGAGCAAAGACAACATGATAGGAAAGCATGTAATCTTTCATGTAGTCCTCTTAAAACACTCAAATACTTGGATTTCTAACTTCTTGTACATTTGTTCTAAGAATATACTTTCTTACATGTATTAAAAAGACATGTGCTTTTAGGTTTTTTTTTTTTATTGTTGAAGATATACACAACAATAACACAGCAGAACATATATAAATTCAACAGTTTCTACATGTACAATTCAGTGACATCGATTACATTCTTAGAGTTGTGCAATCTTTCTCACCCTCCTTTTCTGAGTTGTTGCTCTCCCATTAACATAAACTCACTGATCCATAAATTTCCTATCTAATATTTCAAGTTGATATTTGTGAATTTAATCCCATATATATTGTTAGGTGGAAACCCCAAGTTCTGCTTGGTGTGACTCATCTCAGCCAATAAATGAGAGACCGGGGTGGGAGAGTAGAAAGGTACCTTTATTTTGTTGTACAAGGAAAGGAACTGTCAGGGCTGCTGGCACCAAGACTGCTCAGCGAAGGCGAGGGGGAAAGTTACTTTTAAGGTGTTTACAAGTAGGAAGTTCATGCAAGTTACATCAACAACACTCCTAATCGTACTACACAGCTGCAGTGGGGTTTACATATAACTTCATGCATCATGTGTTCAGAAAATGGTGGTTAAACTCCACCCAGAGGCAGGGAAGTTACTATGTATGAGATCTAAAAGGTTATCCTGGGTGTCAACATGGTGCCTAAACTGGCTTCCAATTTCCTCTAGTTTAGGGTAGTGGTTAAGGAGAGGGGAACCAGGATTTTAATGTAAAAACTACGGGGTGTGCCAAGCAAGCTGCTTGAGGCAGTGGAATTTTCCACAGCCTGGGGACATTTGTCTTATATAGATACGTCTTAAAAGACTACAGTGCTCAGGGCAGATGTTCTTTACTTGTTATGCTAAACTACTGTTTGGTTTTAAGAAGACTTCAGGGGATATTTTTGATTTAAGGTTTAAAGAATATCTCAGGATAATAGTTTCAGGGGTTCATCCAGCCTCCATGGCTCCAGAAAATCTGGAGTCTATAAGAATTTTAAATTCTATTCTGCATTTCCCACCTTTTGATCAGGATTCTTCTACAGAATCTTTGGTCAAAATGTTCAATAATGTAGCTGGGCACCATCCAGTTCTTCTGGTCTCATGGCAAAAAGGCAGTAGTTCATAGAGACAGTTATCCACACATCCATTTCCTCCTCCTATTCCTGACTCCCCTTCTTGCTGTGTTCTTCCAGGTGAACGGAAAGCAACTATTGTGATTTGGATGTCCTTTTGCAAGCTTTAAAGACATAAAGCATTATGCAATGAACTATGAGGCAGAACAGAAGAATTAAACACATGATTAGGCCAATTAACTGAGATGTCCCATGAAACTATAACCCTAAAACTCCACACCAAGGAACTAAAACCCATGAGGTTTTTGGCCGTACATGAGCAGCCTCAGCAGCTCCTCCTTTTTTTTTTTTGTCATTTGTACATTTAGTTTTAAGATTGAATTCAAGCAAAGAATATTACACTCTCTTGAATATGGAGAGTGGATAACAGGCTCATTGCTCATTTCTCATTTAATTGTTTCTTCCTGAAAGAAAAACCTCTAGTTTATTGCTGATGTAAACCCAATCATCTAATTAGATTTGTGAACCACTTGGGGAGGAAGGCCTTCTTGGTCAAAGTTCTACATATTTTTCCTACATCTGCTTCCATGTGCTGCACTGAAATGCGTGAACTAACACAATGCATAATACAAAGTGGACATTATGAACTTCATGGTGCAATTTCAAGAAAATTGTCTTGGCAACAAATTGATTAGGTCAGTTCTCTTATGGATACAATCACTGCTACTATTTGGGAGACTTTATATCCTGAAACTCCCCAATTATGGATTTATTTTTATATGAGAAGAGTTCCTTTCCTGGTATCAACTAAAGAAATATTTCATTACAATGACGCTGAGACTCTTTCAAACACATTTAATATTTTTATATTTTAAATGCATATATTATGTTTCTTTTTTGGTGATCAGATAGTATGTGATCAAAAGCAAGTGTCTTTTGAAAGATCTCTGTTCTGAATTCATGTTTTTTCAAAAATGAGTGGAAGAAAAAAGCAACTCATTGATTTTGCATGAACATTAGACCTATGGAGGGCTATACAGTCAGGGAAAAAAGCTCAATAACTTATCTTTGTTTTTAAGGACTTGACTTTAAGTAGACTTTGATTAGTATTGGTTTAGTTTAAAAACTCAAAACTGATCCATTTTTTCAGAAGTAAGTTTTCCTGTGAATACCGGTCATTTAATCATTTAACTTCATGGGGCAGAGGGTAGAGCCGCTGTGGGGAAGCTGACAGAAATTTTGCAGTACAATGAGAACCCCATAATCAACTGATGAGAAACTATTCTTCTGGAGTCAGCAGTCAGTGAAGCGAGGAATGGAAAAGATCCCAGGGGGTCTGATGAATCACCAAAAATCTGGGTTCAAATTCTGGGAACTACTTTAACCTCTCCAGGATCATTTGCCCAGCTACAAAATAGACGATGTCTAGGCAATTTCTTTTTATATTGTCACATATCTTTGTGAGCAATAAAATATTGGACTACTTTTTGTGATGTTGTCTTTGAATATGTGAATATCAATTTATTTTTTTCTTCCAAAGAGCTGTTTTTTAGTTGATTATGTAATATGTGATCTTCATTACTAAGAACTCATTTCTCTGATGTTCATATTCCCTACTCAAATATGGTCCACTTACTGTTGCAAATCTAAGAAATGTTTATTGCTGATCTGCAATGAAATAAATACAGACATTAAGAACGATCATCTAGAAAATTTTTATAGCAATTTGACACTGTTTTGTCATCTGTGTGTCTATGTTTATGATCATTTTTTCTGGTAATTTTTTTGTTTTTTTAACAAATGAATCAGTCTGCAACTGAGAGAAAATTGACAGCAACAAAATAAAACCAAACTGGTTCTGTTTCACAGACAGCCTTAGAAGCACTGCCCTATAGACTTCGAATGATACTGTTCCATGCAGACTCTGATCTGCATATATAGAATATTTAGGCTGCTGCATCTTTTTCCTGTCTTCTCATTTGTCCCTCACTCTAATACCTGTAGTACTGGGACAAGGGTAATGCAGAATAAAGTGAAAATAAAGGGAAGAATCTTGTTCTTTCAATTTTAGTTAATAATTGCACTAGTATCAATTACATTTCCGACATAAAAAACATAACTTCGAATCCTCCTAATTATAGTTCTCTTAGGCTTTCCACAGTAAAAGAGCTTCAGTTTGTTAAATTACATTTTCTACACTGGTCATTCAATGAGTCAGTGTCATGTAACATTTTTAATTAAAGGTCCTTAAGTATTAATTTAACTTTATAGAAATTGTTGCATGCTTAAAAATACTTATTAAAATATAAAAATCTTTTTGGTTTTATTAAATACCTGTGTTTTAGTATTTCCTGACTCCACTGGAAAGAGACTTTGTCTTCAATCTCATGATCTCCTTGACATGCACACATACAAGGAAGAAACACTCATAACAATTACAATCTTTGTTTCTGAAACTGGTCATGTGGTCGTAACTGGTATTTAGAACTACCTTCTTCCACCACCCATTTCATATTTCCTCTACCCTCAGCAGATACCTATGCTGGTCTCGACGTTTTGCCTGGTGGGTTGACCCAAACCTTCATTCCTGAAGGGTCTGGGCTATTAGTAGTGATGCCAGAATTAGGTTGCTGTAGTTTTTCATTGACTTTAATCACAGGGGATGATAGTACTAAGAGACACCCTCAGGGATCTCCTGTATTCCAGACATACTCTTCCTCACCTCCATTATGTAATGTCAATCTAATTTTCTCTTGGTAATCAGGATAAATCACAACAGCCAATATGATAACTCTCTTCTTTGCCTGTTGATCCAGAGGCATAAGGAGCCCAAAGTGGCTGGGTGACATTCTTAACTTCCAGTTCAATGGAATCAGTGATATGTCTCCAAGTGAGAGGATTCCTCCCTTTGGAACAAAGACCTCTAGACCCACAGTGCATAGGGTCACAGGGACAGGAAGCAAAAATCTTGCAAGTGGGTCACCAGGGATAATAGTGTGTGGTGCCACTTCCAATTCAAGCCTGGATTCCTGGACCCATGAATCCTGGCTATGGGGGAAACAACACTATATGTTGGACACTGGTTTAGAGCATATGCAGCCTCCTGGAGAACATTGCTCCAACCCTGCCAGTTATTGCCACATAGCTGGTGCCCTAATTGTGTCTTTAGAAGGCCATTCCATCATTGAATCAAGCTATATGCTTCAGGATGATGGGGAACATGGTGGGACCAGTGAATTCCATTAGCATGGGCCCATTGCTGCACTTCATTTGCTGTGAAGTGAGTTCCTTGACCCAAGGCGATACTATGTGGGATACAATGATGATGGATAAGGCATTCTGTAAGTACACGGATGGTAGTTTTGACAGAAGCCTTGTGTGCAGGAAAGGCAAATCTGTATCCATAAGTGTCTAAGTAAGAACAAAATGCTGACCTTTCCATGATGGAAGCAGTCCAATGTCATCAATCTGCTTCCAGGTTGTTGTATGGTCCCTTGGGGAATGGTGCCATATCAGAGACTCAGTGTTGGTCTCTGCTGCTGGCAGATTGGGCACTCAGCAGTGGCTGTAGCCAAGTTGGCCCTTTGGAAGTGAAGGTGGAGTGGAAGTCCATGTTGCTGAGCCCATGCATAACCTCCATCCCTGCCACTATAGTCATTTTGTTCATAGGCCCATTAGGCAATTGCAAGAGTGACTGGGTAGAGGATGACTGGTTTCCATAAAATGCATCATCCTCTCCACTTGATTGTTAAAATCCTACTCTGCCGAGGTCACCCTTTGGTGAACATTTACATGAGACACAAACATCTTCACTTCTTTGGCCCATTCAGAGAGGTTTAGCCACATACCTCTTCTCCATAAATTCTTGTCTCCAATTATCCAATCATGTTCTTTCCAAGTCCCTGACCATCCCTCCAAACCATTGGCCACAGCCCATGAATCACTATATAATCACACATCTGGCAATTTTTCCTTCCCAGCAAGGTGAACAACCAGGTTCACTGCTCAAAGTTCTGGCCAGTGAGAGGATTTCACTTCACCTCTGTCCTTCAAGGAGGTCCCAGAAAGGGGTTGTAGTGCTGCTGCTCTCCAGTTTTGAGTGATGCCTACAGATCGCAAAGAGCCATCTGTAAACCAGGCATGAGTTTTATCTTCCTCAGACAACTGATTATAAGGAATTCCCCTTGAGGGTGTAGGTACAGACTGGCAAAGTGCAAGTAATGTTACAGAGTGGAGACCATGGCATTTGGGCCACTTCCTCATGAAACTTACTTGTGCCTTCAGGTCCTGCTCGGGCCTGATCTCATATGTACCACTTCTGTTTACTGATGGAGTGCTGCTGTGCACATCTGACTTTATGACGCTGGGTCAGACAACACTCAGCTCATGATGGGCATCTCAGGCCTCATGGTAATTTGTTGGCCCATTGTTAAGTATTCGGTCTCCACTAAGGCCCAGTAATAAGGCAAAAGCTCTTTCTCAAAAGAAGTTATCTGCATAGGATGGCAGGACTTTCTCCAAAATGCTATGAATCTGTGCTATGATTCTTCAATAGGGGCCTGCCAAAAACTCCAAATAGCATCTCTGTCTGCCACTGACACTTCAAAGCACCATTGGATCAGCTGGATCATATGGCCCAAGTGGCAGAGCGGCTTGTATGGCAGCCTGAACCTCTTGCAGAGCCTTCTCTTGTTCTGGGCCCCACTCAAAACAAGCAGCTTTTCCAGTCACTTGATAAATAGGCCGGAGTAGCACACCCAGTTGAGGGATATGCTGCCTCCAAAATCCAAAGAGGCCCACCAGGTGTTGTGCCTCCTTTTTAGTTGTAGGAGAGGCCAGATGCAACAGCTTATCCTTCACTTTAGAAGGAATATCTAGACATCACCCATAACACTGGAGCTCTAGAAATTTCACTGCAGTGGAATGAATTTTTTGGAATTAATTTCCAACCCTCTAGTCCTGGTAGCACAGTGGTTAAGCACTCAGCTGCTAACCAAAAGTCAGCAGTTTGAATCTACCAGTTGCTCCTTGGAAACCCTATGGGGCAGTTCTATTCTGTCCTATATGGTTGCTATGAGTTAGATTCGACTCTATGGCAGCGGGTTTGGTTTTTTGGTTTTGGTAGCATGTGAATGCCTTACCAATAAGTCTAGAATCATTGATAATTCTTCTTTACTAGGACCAATCTGTATAACATCATCAATGTAGTGGACCAGTGTGGTGTCTTATGGAAGGGATAGGCAATCAAGTTCCCTGCAGACTAAATTATGACATAGGGCTGGAGAGTTGATATACCCCTGAGGTAGGACAGTAAACCTGTATTGCTAGCCTTGACAGCTGAAGGCAAACTACTTCTGGTAGTCCTTTGAAACAGGTATGAAGAAAAAGGCATTAGCCAGATCAGTAGCTGCATACCAGGTAATAGGAGATGTATTAATTTGCTCAAGCAATGAAACCACAACTGGAAGAGCAGTTGCAATTGGAGTCACCACCTGGTTAAGTTTTTGATAATCCACTGTCATTTTCCAAGATCCATCTGCTTTTTGCCCAGGCCATATAGGCAAGTTGAATGAGGATGTGGTAGGAATTACCACCTTTGTATCCTTCAAGAGCTTGATGGTGGAAGTAATCACTGCAATTCCTCCAGGAATATGGTATTGCTTTTTGTTTATTGTTTTCATAGCTTCCACTTAGCCTTTCCTACCATAATAGCCCTTACTCCACATATCAGGGATCCAATGTGGGTGTTCTTCCAGTTGCTTAGTATGTCTATTCTAATTATCCATTCTAGAGCTTGGGAAATCCCTTCAGGATGGGTTTGGGGACCCACTGGACCTACTGTGAGACAAAACTGAGCTAAGATTCCATTAATAACCTGACCTCCATATGCCCCCACTCTTACTGGTGGGCAACAGTGGCATTTTGGTTCTCCTGGAATTAGTGCCAGTTAATAGCCAGTAATCCCCCCAAAAGTCTGATTGTTTCCTTTTTCCCAATGAACAGTCACCCTTGTAAAAGGCTGTAGATCCCTTTGGGGAAGGCTGGGAGAAAGATTAACAGTATAAATTTTTGGCAGTGTACTGAGGCCCTTCCTCCAGGGGACCTAGCCTCCCCTTCATTCAAGGGGTTGTGGGCCTGTAAACTGGCTCAAGTCTGGGAATTGATTGAGGGGTCGTGACTCTGTTCTGGTGATTTGAGTTAGACTGCCATTAACCTGACCTAGAATTCTTCTGCTTGTACAGATCAAGTAAATATTTAGTAGCTTTCCCATCTATTTCACTCCTAGTGACACCATGACTAAGTAGCCAATGCCATAAGTCCATACAAGTGAGGATATTCTAATTGCTGATTTGACTCTGATGTCCATTACAGTAACCCTGCCCACCTTGTCTTTGTAGATTGAGTGCTGCCATTTGGCCCCTACCACTATGAGGTCCAATCAGCCCCACTGTAATTAGGTATCTTAATTCAGTTTGGGTAGTTCCCACTGTCAAATCTGACTTACATAATATAGCAATCACAGCAGTCTTCAAGGATGCTGGGGCTTCTTTCACAAATTAGTTCCTCACTTTTGTGGTAAAAAGTGTGTCCTCTGGACACTCCATGTGTGCGTCTGTGGGTCTAACCTGATAAATCCACTCTAACATGCCAGTTTCCTTAAGCCTTTGGATACCTTCTTCTATAGTATACTGAGGCAGTTCTTGCATTTCATCTTGATGTAATGTAGGCAACAGCTTAATCCATGCTTCAGTGAACCAACCAAATAAACTATTAAAATCCTTTTCTAACCTTCAAGCTGAAACATTGAATGAAGAATCTGTGCTTACTGGGCCCATATCAATAAACTCAGACTTATTCAACTTTATGTTTCTTGCACCATTATCCCACACCCTTAATAGATGTTACTACACATATTCCTCACGTTTCTTTTTGTATATATTAGAAAAATCCAGTAGTTCATTTGGAGTGTAGTGTACTTCCTCATGGGTCACACTTTGTACTTCACCTTTTGGGGCTTGCTGGAACTTAAGTCTAGTTATATGTCTAGAAGCAAAAATAGGTGTTGGGTGTGGGTCCTGGATGTTTTGTAAGGCGTTTGCCTCAGGTAACGCCACAGGCAATGCCCCAGGCACTGCCCCAGGGGATATCTCAGACAAAAACTCTTCAGACACAGCTGGATTTATTTTATCAGATGGGGGTGGAAGGTATAATGGTTTTACTGGGGAGGGTGTCTTAGCAGACAAAGATAGAATAATCTCTCCAAATAGGAGTAAGAGGGCTAGTTCTGTCGGCAGGAGTGATTCAATGAAATTTAGGGGCTCAGTGTCCCCAGCTTCCTGATTATATCCCGATATGTCTGCATTCCAAGTTTCAGGATCCCGTTTCTTCCAAATCAACACCCTCACTTCAAGCTTAGACACCATTCGAGGTTGGGAATACAGTTGCATTGTATTTTAGCCACTCTTACAGTATGACTCTGAGTTTGGTTTTCAACAATATCAGCTCTGATACTATATTAAATAAGGCTTTCTTTCAGGGCACAAGTGGCAACTTTCATCTCTTGTAAGTGGCACTTGAGCTATGAATCTGAAGCCTTGAGCTTATCCCTTTCTTTTGCCACTTTGTCTAGAGAAAGTAGGACCAACCAACCAGCTTCCTTATACTTCTCATTCCGACAAAATTGTAGAAAAATATCAACTATACGATCACCCAGATCCTTGACATTCAGAAATATTTGATCCAATGGTGGTGATACTTTAATATTTCTAGTGCCATCTCATGCCATGGATTAGCAGTGCTCTTTTTACTGTTGTAGGCAGAGACATCAGTGCCTTTAACACTAGCCAGACTTGAGAACCAATTTAGAAAACTCATCGTTATGATTTTGTTCCTCTAGAGCCACTCTTGGTACCAAATATCTTATGCTGGATTCTCTAGAGGAGCAAAACCAGTGAAGTGTATATATAAATTTGTATGCAAAAATTTATTTCAAGGAAATGGCTAACACATTTGTGGAGGCTGGCAAGTCAGAAATCCATGGGTCAGGTGTCAGGCTGAAGGCTTCTCTTCACTCACGTGTTTGCAGGGGGTGATGAATCCAAAATCGGTAGGTCAGGCAGAAGGCTGCTGACTCACAGGGCTGCAGGAGATGGCAAATCCCAAAATCTACAGGTAAGGCAACAGGATGCTGGCTCATGCCAAATACCAGAGGTCAGAGGATGGTGAGTCAGACGCAGGATCAAGAGAGAATGAACTTTACTAGAACATCCATAGATACTGGATACAAACCATACCCCAAAGAAACTCCCCTTTCAACTGATTGGCTGCCCATATTAGATAAAAAATGATTACATAACTTCTGCCAAACCACTGAGAATCATAGCCTCACCAAGTCGACAGTTAATTCCAAGATTAATGTTTGAATATATTCACTGTGGTAACTTAACAAGTAAATTCTCTAAGAACCAATCTCCTTTGCAAAAAGTCTAACAATTATTGAAACTACAATTATCTATCGATAGATTATAGCAGTACTATAATAATAAGAGTGAATTAAGTTAATTTCAAGAACAATAATACTAATATTAATAGCTATCACATTTTGGACACTAACTTTAAGTCAGACACTTTGCTGAGTACAGCGATAGCTATGGATAAGAATCAGCATGAAATCAATCCTTGAAATGTGGAGATTGATCCAGTCCCCACCTTTCCACTTGTCAATCATTTCTGATACCAACTGCCCATGAGGAATACTTTCTCTGAACCTAGTCACTCAAGCTATGGCAGATCTCACAGGTTGGAGGGACACTCTCCTTGGGTATGTTACTTCACTGGAACAACTCACAGATTCATGGAAGATATGATACCTATGACTGCTGGTTTGATTATGATAAAATGATATAAATCAGGGTCATCATAAGGAAGGGATGCATGTCTGAGTTCTGGGAGGGTTCTGAATGCACAGCTGCCATGTCTCAGAGATGGCACATCACACCCCCTTCACTGACCAGGAAACTCTCTGAGCCTTAGTGTTCTGGTCTTTTAACGACCAGTTCTGCATGATAAGCTAATTCATGCCTCCTGAGGCTAGTTGACATTGGCCTCTCAGGTGACTCTTTTCTGGTCTGGCCAGACCTCACTTACCAGCACAAATCCTCAGCGGTGGCCTGGAGATCTTATACCAAGACACGCCATTTACTCTAAGGACAAAGATCGCCTTAGAACCAAAGAACCCAAACCCATTGCCACTGTGTCAATTCCAACTCCTCGTGACCCTACAGAACAGAGTAGAACTACCTCATGGGGTTTTCAAGGAGCAGCTGGTGGATTCGATCTGCTGACCTTTTGGTTAGCAGCCAAACGCTTAACCACTGTGTCTTTTTAAAGGAATACTAAGTTAAAAAAAAAATAAAGCCACTATAAATACACTTATTATTTTATTATTTTTTCTCTAAAAATATATTAGTCAGAATTGAATATGGTATTTAAAATAATTTATTGTTGTTGTTAGCTGCCATTGAGTAAGCTCCCAACTCACAGTGATCCCATGCACAACAGAACAAAACATTTCCTTGTCCTGTGCCATCCCCATAATCAGTTGGGTTAGGTTGGAGATCAGATTGTTGTGAGCCATAGGATTTTCAGTGGATGATTTTCAAAAGTAGATCACCAGGTCTTTTCTTCCTAGTCTGACTTAGCCTGGAAGCTCTGAATCATAAGCATCATAGCAACACCCAAGCCTCCAGTGAAAGATGAATGGTGGCTGCACATGAGGTACACTGGCCAGAAATTGGACCCGGGTCTCCCTCATGGAAGGGGAGAATTCTATTACTGAACCACAAGTGCCTCTATTATGAAAAGCTTAACAGCAGATAATAGCGGTGTTGTTAATGTTCATCATCTTAACACTACACCTCTATTCACATAGTCAAGATTATGTTTGCTTTATAAATAATTTCATCATATATTTAGCCCATATAAACCTTTTAGGTGTAGTGACTAATGGGATTGAGCATTGTGCTTTCAGGTTATTTTGGTAAATTTACTTTGCTAATATTTATTTGAAAGAGGAAATATGCCATTATCTATGAATAGGGAAGACCAAAGAAGAATTGATGCATTTGAATTATGGTGTTGGTGAAGAATATTGAATATACCACAGACTACCAGAAGAATGAACAAATCTGTCTTGGAAGAAGTACAGCAAGAATGCTCATTAGAAGCAAGGATGGCAGGACTTCATCTTACGTACTTTGGACATGTTATCAGGAGGGACCAGTCCCTGTAGAAGGACATCATGCTTGGTAAAGTAGAGGTTCATCAAAAAAGAGGAATGCTCTCAACAAGATGGATTGACACAGTGGCTGCAATAATGGGCTGCAACATAGCAATGATTGTGAGGATGTCACAGGACCAGGCAGTATTTCATTCTGTTGATCATGGGGGTCACTGTGAGTCAGAACTGACTCAGTGGCACTGTCTTAGGCTGGATTCTCTAGAGAAGCAAAACCAGTAAACTGTATAAATACATATATAGAGAGAGATTATATCAAGGAAATAGCTCATATGATTGTAGAGGCTAGAACATCCCAAGTCCATGGATCAGGATAGAGGCCTCTACCAAGTCACAGCAGCAGAAGATGGCAAGCCCAAGATCGGAAGGTCGGAGAGCAGGGCTCCCATTCACAGGCTGTGCAGGTTGACGAATCCCAGGTTCGGCAGATAAACTGACAGCTCAAGTCCCAAGAACGGGAGATGAGATGACAGGAAGCAGCCGCAGGATCCAGAGACAGCAAAAAGCCAGAACATCTGCTTATATACAGATGCGGGGCACACCCCCAAGGAGACTCCCTTTCATCTGATTGGCTACTCACAGTATATTCAATCATGGGAGTGATTACATTAAAACACTTGAGAATCATGGCCCAGCCAAGTTGACACACAATCTTAACCATCACAGGCACCTAACAATAACTTGCTCCTAATTAAAAAAAAAAAAAAAAAAAATCCAGTGTCTTTACACAGTTTGAGATAATTAAAGCTAGATCAGAGATGTCACAGTGAATTAATTATCCATGTTGTTGCGGATATAATAAACCTACTATGCTAAATATAGTTTACAACTTTCAATTAAGTACAAACTTTTTTTAAAACAAATATTTTAACGAATGTAGTTTCTTATATAAAAACAAATAAATTCAAACTGATCTGTAAACCAGAAAAACCAAACCCATTGCCATCAAGTCAATTTCAACTCATAGTGACCCTATAGGACAGAGTAAAACTTCTCCATAGTGTTTCCAAGGAGTGGCTGGCGGATTTGAACTGCTGATCTCTTGATTAGCAGCCAAACTCTTAACCACTGCACCATCAGGGCTAGGAAGTATTAAAACACACACACCAATTTTCAATATTTCAGCAAATCTTTTTGTTCTTCTAAGCAATCTTCTACTAAAGTTTAATTTCATAATAAAATGATACATAGGAAGAGTAGGCTTAACCTAAATTGTATGGTAAATGGTATGTAAATATTTTCTAACCCCCGCTCCCTTTAATCTATCTAATACCCTGTGATATGTGTCTCAGGAACTGTCAGCTCAAGGCAACTGTGTCAACAAATGGCTATTCTCTTAAGAGTCTTCATTACTACTGAGGTCAATTCATTTATGTTTCTGGTACTTTCTAGCCAAATTCCTTCTGATCAGCTTCTTATATGGCTTTGTTCTTAGGAAGTTTCTCGTTTATATTTTCCTGAACTAACACTTAAAACAGTTGGTATTTCTTTTTTTACTTGAAATGTATCTTGTTATATTGATAAATGCTATATACTTGGTTTAATACTATCTATGGACATACCTATTGCTTTCGAGTCAATTCCAACTCATAGCGACCCTATAGGGCAAAGCAGAATTGCCCCATAGAGTTTCCGAGAATCGGCTGATGGATTCAAACTGCCGACACTTTGGCTAACACTGTGCCACCAGGGCTCCATCTACGGACAAAAGTTTAAAAAAATACAACGGTAGGTGACTGACTCCAAACCCTCCAGGGAATATCCTTGCAAATTTCAACTTAATCTTTTTTTTTTTTTAAAACCAGACAATACAAATAGCAGCTCACTGGACAAATCTATCCCACAGATAGGCTTGTTTTGGTCCACACAATTTAAAACAAAAATGAAATTTTTATGCCAATATTTAAAAACTGACTGATTTTATATAAAATTAGAATGTCTGGTTTCTGTTGAAGAGTCTGGAGATGTGGTCAAATTAGGCCTGCATTCCACTTCCATATGTTGTAGCTGCTTCCTTTAAAAAACTATTGGCACCATCCACTTCGTGCCCTCCCCACTCCTCCCCTGTAGCAATCAGTCTTCACTCATATATCTTCCTGGCCTCTGTCAGCCTTTGGGTTTGCAATTCTTGTTTCAAGTGTTTAATATGACTGCTCAAGCAGCAACAAAGTCTGTAAATAATACACTACTCCAGAGATGTTACACTTTATTCACATAGAAATAATAGGAAGCTTAGGAAATATTGTGTGAACTAAAGCTATTCAACAATAGGCATGATTTCTATGAATCACTTGGGACTTTCCCAAATATAAATATCCCATTGAAATCTACCTATTTTTTCTCTGTGCTTTAAAGTCTTAATGAGAACACTATGTCAAAACATTGTGAAGAAAATGACTAACAATGAGGCTAGATTAACAAAGAAAAATTCAAGTTTTGTTTTCTAAGGTACAGGATAGACACTTAATAATGTTTCTCTGATGATTGTTAAAAGGCAAAATAATCATTTCACTCTTTATTTCCTTATTCAAGGTAACGTACACCCACTCCTTGCTTATCAACATGTTTAGGTTCCGAAGACCAGGTCATTATGTGAAAATCAGCATTATGTGAAAATGGAGGATAACAAGGAATACATGTATTAAACTTCTTGAATAATCCTTAATGCTTCTCCAGATACGGACTTAGCTGATTTTGTAATATAAGCTATAACAGTATAACACATGCACATCTTATACTAAGTGAACAAAAAGGAATAATGTCCAAAACAGGAAGGAAAAAATATAAGTCAGTTATACATTCTTATTTTTAATATTATTACTAATATTATTTCATCAAGAATAATTTGTGAAAGCAGGACTTCTGTTCCTATCATTGGTTTTAGTATATCAACCTTTCTCCATGCTAAGCTCTGCAAAATTTATGAAAGGCATACATATGGCAATAAAAATTTATTGTCATTCATCCTTAAGCAACAATGAAGACAGAAGGCAGTAATAAACAATAATAATAAAAATAAAATTGAGAAATAGAACATAATCAAGATTAAACTTGCTGAATTATTTATTCATTTATTTTTGCTTTTGGTTTTCTTATTGCAGGTCTTGATCAGCCTCATACTTGTAGATTCAAAAGTCTATAGGCACATATGACCCACTATATAGCATCTTACTATTCTTTAGGATTGACTATATTTATACAATAAATTCTGCACCTAATCTGCATTTTAAAAACGCAGACGAAGCTGTTTTGGCGGGACTTAATGCTAGCATTAAAAGCTGTGACACCAACATCCCGTGTAGTAAAATTACATAAAATTAAAAACTACTTAGATACAAGCTGCATCATGCCCTAGGGGACTTAAAACACTTGAAATGATGAAACAATATTAGACATAAAAATAAATTTGCAATATTTATGAAACATGTCGTAAGTGGAATTCAAAAGAGTGAGTTGTACATAAAATCATGAGGGTTTAAGACAGTATATACATTCCTCTAGTTAAGTAATTTCTTTATTAGCATTATTATTCATCAGGAAAATTATCGGGTCTTGTTATTGTTTCCCTCTTTCCTTTAAAATATGTGTGTAATTGATTGATTCTATTTAAAATAATAACTAGCATCCCTTATTATAGCTTTTCCTTATTCTGCCAAGAAAGGTTAGCACAGCACTCAAGAGAGAAGACACACATGAGATGAATCCTAACTTAATAGCTGTGTAACCTGACCGTCAATTCTCTACCTCCTGAGGTAACATATAGAAAGCATTTGGCCTGGCATGTTTTATATATACATTCCTATAACTGTGTCTCTATCTACATTTAAATCTGTAACTATGTCAATATATATCTTAGATATGCGCTACTTACATGAAAGTGATCTTATTTTATATACTGGTTAGTAATATAACATAGTTGGGATAATTGAAAAATATTTTTATCCAACATATTTTCGTTGGCTGCCTATTATTTCATTGTGAGCATGTAGCATAATCTGTTGTGAGTTTCCTGTTGTTGGTTAGGCTATTTCCAATATTTTGCTACTATAAACAAAGCTGTGATGAACTTTTAAGCCCATTTCTGTGAAAGTTTGTATGATAAAAAATGGCACTCACTTTAACACTGCATCGTACTTCAGGATATAATGATTATTTAAAAATACGTGTATGTCTGTTTTTTGTGAAATAAGTCTTAAAAGGTTAGTAAAATACTGAAGAATTCTCAAAAGAGAAAAAAAAAAAGAAATAAGATGCTCTTGGATATACCATATGTTATAAAGAAAATAAATTATTCTCCTACCTTCTCCTACCTTTTAGTTAACGATGTACATTGGGCAAATCTACTGCAAAAGATCTCTTTAAAGTGTTAAAAAGCAAAGATGTCACTTTAAGGACTAAGGTGTGCCTGACCCAAGCCATGGTGCTTTCAATTGCCTTATATGCATATAAAATCTGGACAATGAGTAAGAAAAACCAAAGAAGAATTGATGCATTTGAATTATGGTGTTGGTGAAGAATATTGAATATACCATGGACTGTCAGAAGAACAAACAAATCTGTCTTGGCAGAAGTACAGCCAGAATGCTCATTGGAAGCAAGGATGGTAAAACTTAATCTTACATACTTTGGACATGTTATCAGGAGGGACCAGTCCTGGGAGAAGGACATCATACTTGGTAACGTATAGGGTCAATGAAAAAGAGGAATACCCTCAATGAGATGGACTGACACAGTGGCTGCAACAATGGGCTCAAACATGACAATGATTGTGAGGATGGCGCAGGACCGGGTTGTATTTCCTTCTGTTGTACGTAGGGTTGCTATGAGTCAGAAGCAACTCGTCGGCACCTACCACACCCACCTTTTAGTTAATTGACTTATTTCTTTACGCAGTGTGAGACTTTGCCCAATGTGATGAGGTATAGCACATTTGAGGAGGCTGCTGAAATATTTAATTCTTTTATGACAGTTGAGGTTAAAGTAATTTTGTGTTATGTATAGGACAGCAACTTATTTATCCTCAACAAATGCAGTCATTGTTATTCTTGTGAGAATCTATTTTATAAATTATCTCTACCATATTAATGTACTGTTAGGATTTCTGGAGTGACTATTTCAAAATATGCAAGGAAATATTTCTTCCTACAGAGAGAGCACATTTCTGTGGAAAGAGACTGACGTGACATTTTTATATTTTAGCATTATATCATGCATTAGAAAACTATGGAAATCCCTGCATAATTTTAAATAGTGCATGTCAAACTTATCACCTGAGAAGAAGAAACTAACCAAACATGTGGGAAAATATCAGAACTTGAATCTCAAGTTGATAGAAATTATAAAGGCACCACAAATGTTGACAATTCAAAGAGAAAATAAAGTGACTAATTATATAATCTAAATAAACTTTTTCAATACATACATATATTAGCAGCAATGCAAATTTATTGTCATATATTATCAAAAATGATAACAGAGAAATCTCAGATATAATGGAAAGTTACAAAATAAGTATGTATTCTACCATTATATATTTATATGATTTTGGAAAAAAGTAAAATTATGGAGCTGTATTTCTAAAAATACATTTGGATATGAATATTAATCACTTTTTAAAATAGTATCAACTTCAGTAGCAATTATAAAGAAATATAAATTAACTCATATATCCTCAAAACAACCTATGAGATAGGAACTATAGTGGTACCAATTATTATAATAATATAACAGATGAGGAAACTGAGTAACAGAGAAGGTAAAATACCTGACTCAATATCTCAAAGATAACTTGTGGCAGAGCTGGAATATGAACCCAGGCATATAGTTCTAGATTGTACACTCTTAACGTTTTATTATATAGCTTCTTTCCACAAGTCACTGCTTTAATCTGCAATGAACCATAGATTCTAATTCTCCATGATATTAATTGTTGTTGTTATTAGGTGCCATTGAGTCATTTCCAACCCATAGCAACTCTATGTATAACAGAACGCAACACTGCCCAGTCCTGTACCATCCTTACAATTGTTGCATGTTTGAGCCCATTGTTGCAGCCACTGTGTCAATCCATCCCCTTGAAGTTCTTCCTGTTTTTTGCTGACCCTCTACTTCACCAAGCATGATGTCCAAGTCTTGCCATCCTTGATTCTAGGGAGAATTCTGGCTGTACTTCTTCCAAGACAGATTTGTTCATTCTCCTGGCAGTCTATGATATATTCAATATTCTTCACCAATGGCATAATTCAAATGCATCAGTTCTTCTTTGGTTTTCCTCATTCTTTGCCCAGCTTTCACATGTATATGAGGTGATTGAAAATATTATGGCTTGGATCAGGCACACCTTAGTCCTCAAAGTGACATCTTTGTTTTTGAACACTTCAAAGAGGTTTTTTGCAGCAGATTTGCCCAAAGCAATACATCATTTGATTTATTGACTGCTGCTTCCGTGGGCATTGATTGTGGATCCAAGTCAAATGAAATCCTTGACAACTTCAATCTTTCCTCTGTCTATCATGATGCTGCTTATTGCTACAGTGGTGTGGATTTTTGTTTTCTTTATATTGAGGTGTAATTCATACTGAAGGCTGTAGTCTCTGATCTCCATCAGTAAGTGCTTCAAGTCATCTTCACTTTCAGCAAGCATGATTGTGTCATCTGCATATTACAATTTGTTAATGAGTCTTCCTTCGATCCTGATGCCACATTCTTTTTCATATAGTCCAGGTTCTCTGATTATTTGCTCAGTACACAGACTGAATAAGTATGGTGAAAGGATACAACCCTGATACACATATTTCCTGATTTTAAACCATGAAATATCCCCTTGTTCTTTTTGAATTACTGCTTCTTGGTCTACGTACAGAGCAAGATTAAGTGTTCGGGAATTCCCATTCTTCTCAATGTTATCCATAATTTTTTAGGATCCACACAGTTAAATGCCTTTGCATAGTCAATAAAACACAGGTAAGCATCTTTCTGGTATTCTGTGCTTTCAGCCAAGGTCCATCTGACATCAGCAATGATACCCCTCATTTCATATTCTCTTCTGAATTTGACTTGAATTTCTGACAGTTCCTTGTCACTGTACTGCTGCAGCTGTTTTTGAAAGATCTTCAGGGAAATTTTACCTTTTGGTGATATTAATATTGTTCGATAATTTCTGCATTCTGTTGGGTCATATTCCTTTGGAATCGGCACCTTTCTTTGGAATAGGTGGTCTAATAAAGGGAACTGCGGTCATATGAGCTTATGAAATGCAACATTCTCAAATCCCATTTGGAAATTCCCATTTCGAATGTGTTTCAATTTTTCCAAATTTTTTTGATGCAGTACATTTTAAAAGTGCTTGATTCTGTCCAAAAATGATCAACCTAATTAAATGAATTGGCTAAAGAATCTAAACATTTACTCAAGAGGAAGAGACGGATAGGTCATTCAATTCGTGGTAGCATTCATTTTTTTGCTCCTTAGGCTGATATGCTGTGGCTCAGTCAACAAGCACAATTACCCTTAACCTGAGGACATATATTAATAAGAATCCATTTAGTTCAGGTTTTAGATACTCTTCTGCATGTGTCTGTGAAAAGAAATGTGGACATAAATGAGGGAGATATTGAAACTATAGAAATAATCATGACATATTCATAGTTATTGGGGATTTTATAAGGGAAAAGAGAAAATGATGAGTCTTGCCAAGCATCAGGGTATCTGACTCTTCAGCCAATGAGTTCATTCTAAACTGTGCTATCAGTGGCATATTCACAGTTATGCCTCTGATTTTTTCATTCTTCCCATAAGTTTTGGTATTTTTATTAAGGTAGCTCAGTGAATTATGGCCACATAAATTATGGTCAGATTTGTGTAACAAAGTGAATTAAGAAAAATGGCAAAAAGTTTAGTATTGGCAAAATAGAAGAGTGTTAAATTAAACTTCTAGGTCAGGGGTACTTAACCTGTGATCCAAAGATGTTTCAAAAATAGTGTAGTGCATGAATGTGTATTTGTGTGCATGCGCATGGGTTGCATGTACATACAGTTGTGAGTGTGCATGATTGCATGCATGTGTGTGTGTGGTACATGCTGTTTTCCAGAAAGAGAGTTAATAGCTTTCATAAGATTTTTCCAATGTCCGTGATTTCCAAAATGTTTCCTATTCCACATATTTAAAGAGAAAAGATTGTCTGTGAACTTGAATTAGGTGGATGACTTGGCAACATGAACACGTGTTGGTGGTAGTTCATGTGTTGAAAACTTAATGAGCAGAGGACTGAAGCCTAAATTTCCTACTGTCCTTATACAGAAGAAATTGATTTTTGCTTGACTAAAGATCAAACCCTCCTTTCGCACGACAGCCTAAGTTCTGTAGTGGGTAAAGAGAATCAGTGAAAACACCTTCCCTTAAAATATGATAAAGTTTTCAATAAATTAGCTACTTTATTAGACTCACTGTGTCATTCACAATTTAATAGCAGAGTTGTATGTCCCCACCAATATTTCACAGTTTTATTTTGAAAAAGGATTTTCTCTAGTATTCTGCCAGTTTTGTATGATTTACTGCTCAATGCTCAATTCTGAAATATCCATCCCCATCTCAGCTATTCTATTCTTGGCTCCAGGAAAGATTTTGCTTCAGGTTTTATTTATTCAGAGCCTGTCAATGTTGTAATTTTTATATCACTGTCATGTCATTTTGCAACTAATGTCATATATCTGATAAAAGAGCACAAGGAGAGAAACTGTGTTCTTATTAATTAGAGAAGTCTGATAAATGGATTATCTTATTTAGTAAGTAAGCCCTTGAGAAGCAGGTGGATGCAGATGGGCATATTAATGCTGGTTTCTTAATTTACTGGTTAGTGTTAACACAAGTTTTTGCTTTTTTGTAGATTTCTGAACATCTGCCTGAAACTTGCCTTAATAATAATAGTTAAAAGTTATCAGATGCCCACTATAAATTATCTTAAATGCTGTATTAATAGGAATTATTTTTTATTTAATCCTTACATCAACCTATGAAGGGAGTGCTGTTATTTGTTATTGTTGTTGTTAGTTGCTGACCGGTCAGCTCTGACTCATGGAGACTCCATGGAGAAAGAAATGTTGCCCAGTCTTGTGCCAGCTTCATAACCATTGATATGTTTGAGTTCATTGTGTTGGCTACTGTATCAATCTAGCTCATTGAGGGTTTTTGTTGTCCCTCTACTTTACAAACCATGATGTCTTTTTCTAGCAATTAGTCTTTCTTGATGACGTGTCCAAAGTAAGCAAGAAAGTCTCACCATCCTTGATTCTAAGGAGGATTCTGGTTGTATTTCTGGTAAGACTGATTTATTTATTTTTCTGTCAGTCCACAGTATATTCACTATTCTTTGCCAACACCGCTTTTCAAATGCATCAATTCTTCTTCTGCCTTCCTTTTTAACTATCCAATATTTTCATGCGTATGAGACAATTGAAAAGACCATAGTTTGGATCAGGTACACCTTAGTCATCAAAGAGACATCTTTGCTTTTTAAAACTTTAAAGAGGTCCTCTGCAGGAGATTTGCACAATGCAATATGTTTGATTTCTTGATTGCTGCTTCATTGACATTGATTGTTGATCCAAATAGAATAAAATCATTAACACCTTCGTTTTTTTCTTCGTTTATTGGTTCACTTGTGAGGATTTTCGTATCTTCACGTTTAGGTGCAATCCATACTGAAGGATGTAGTCTGTTACCTTCCTCAGGAAGTGCTTCAAGTCATCTTCATTGTGACAAGCAAGGTTGTGTCATCCAAATACTTCAGGTTATCCAATTCTAATACTGCATTCTTCTTCATATAGTCTGGCTCCTCAGATTATTTGTTCAACATACAGACTGACTAAGTAAGATGAAAGGAGACAACCCTGCCAAACACTTTTTCCAATTTTGAACCCCACAATATCTCCTTACTCTCTTTAAATGCCTACTTCTCAATCCATATACCGGTTCCACATGCGTATAATAAAATGTTCTGGAATTCCCATTCTTGCAATGTTACTCATAATTTGTTATGACCCAACAGTTTAATGCCTTTGTGTCATCAGTAAAACACAGTTAAATTTCCTTGTGGTATTCTCTGCTTTCATTCAAGAGCCATCTGCCATCCACAACAATATCCTTTGTTCTACATCTACTTAATAAGATCCTAATGGCTGTGTACTAGCATTAAGATGTATCTACAATATATGGCTTATGGAAATCTGCAACAATTTCAACTCTGAGGTGTATGAGTAGGAGGCCCTAGCTTATGTGCTTCCTTTCACTGCCTCACATTCAATAATAGTGCTAAAATTAACTGTGCTAACTTGGATGGGTCAGTCACTTACTTATCTGAGCTTTATGGGTTTTTCTGTTAAATTGGGAATATGAACAAAACGCTATCTACTTTCAGTCTTTGATATAGGGAGATTTATTAAGTATAAGTTATAGTCACAGTCAGCAGCACCCTTAAATGAATTTCTAGGACAGAAAGCCAGAAAAGGTGATGATTCCCTTTGCCCAAGTGCCTAGCTCTACTGATCACTAGCTTAGGTTTAAGGTGGTTTCCTTGTGATTTAGCATTTTGTACATTTCTAATCTGTTATTTATTAAATGGTTCCATTTTAAGTTTTGGAACTTCAAAGTTTTAAAATTTTCATCCAAACTTTATGAGAAATGGCTATTTATATGTATTTTAGAAAATCTTATAGCGGGAAGAAGCTGTATTTTCATTACCATTGTCATCAGTCACTTTCTTATTTTTTATTTTTTGCTTTGCTTATTACCAGTGCACTTCTTGGAAATCTCTCAACTCAACAAAGCCAAAAACAAGAACACAAACAAACACCTTTATTATTATTATTATTATTTTATATGAGTTCCCTTTTATTCCCTTAATTTGTTCAGGCATGCACATACGGTGGATAGAAAAATTCTCAGGTAAATACTTATAATTCTGAGTTTTCTTCTATGATAACTAATATCTCAACAATTTCTCACAGATTCAGCTGACTAATTACTACAGATTTGGTTGCAACCCAAGTCACTTTAGTACCTTACGAAAAGTGAGATGCTTCAGGCAAGATTATCAGCAAGAGAATAAATGAATTAGCAAGCATTAATAAACCTGGAGAACAACAGTATTAAATGTTTTATGCATCATTTGCATATGTGCCACTGTAGAAAACTGAATGAACAGCTTTTTGGTTATGAATACCGGAAGTGATTTTTTAAAACATTGTTTAGCATTTCTTTTTGTGACAAACTTATCACAATAAACATTTTCTGACGGCAAATGCCTGGTAGACATTCTCTCTCTTAAAGCTTTGCAGAGGGTGTAAAAACCCAAGTCACTCACCCTTGCTATCTACCTTCCCTCTCTCATGATGAACCATTCGTCCATTAAGCATTGAATGCCAACTCCGTGCCAGGCAATGTGCTCATACTTAGAATTACCACAGTGAAACAGAATCATATCAAGTGTTCTAGAAATTCATCCAGTCCACTATTGATTCTAGGGTAGTTTATAGCATTCAAATTTTATTAGATTCTTGGTCTATGAATAATAGAATAATATTGATAATCTTCTTAACAGCAAGAATTTACTGCACAGCCACCATGGGCTTAATGCTCTGCATTTTCAATATCAATAGCATAATTCCTACCCTCAGCATGGGCACTCTATGTGTTTACATGTGGATTTTCTGCTCCCACATGTTCCTGTGGATAGAGGAGAGGGGAGGAATAGTAATGAAAGATATTTTTTTGTGTGTCTAATGTGTGCCTAGTGGAGCCCTGGTGGCACAGCGGTTATGAAGTCAGCTGCTAACCAAAAGGTCAGCAGTTCAAATTCACCCGCCACTCTTTGGAAACCCTATGGGGTAGTTCTACTCTGTCCTGTAGGGTTGCTATAAGTTAGAATCGGCTCGATGGCAACAGGTTTGGTTTTTCGGTTTGGTAATGTGTGCCCGAAAAAGAAAGCCCTGGTGATCTACTTCCAAAAAATCAGCCAGTGAAAACCCTATGCATTGCAACAGTTTGATCCCATTATACATGGGGTTACCATGAGTCCGGGTCTGACTCTATGGTAGCCAACAACAATAACAAGTGGTACTAGAAATTCTTTAGATTTAAAATGAAGTAAACATGATCTTTTAAAAATTACTTCTCATCTAGAGGAGGAGGAACTAACATTGTGTTCTTTCTGTGTTTTAGGGATTTTATATAATAACACTCAACATGTACTGAGAAGTAACTATATGCTTTTATAGACTGTTTTTACAAAGATAATTTTCTCTAATCGTTTACATGATTTGTTTCAATCATTTACATAGATTGTTTTATCAAATCATCTTTAAACAACCTATGAGATGGATACCATGCTTGTCCCCATTTTATAGACGAGGAAATCTAGGCACAGAGAGATTCGTGTGGAACATCTAGGCACATGAAGGGATAGCCCATGAAACTAATGAAATTTAAGATTCAGAAACACTCACTTTTACAGGTCCTTCCAAGGATTTGTACTTCATTCCTATTTGCAGTGTTTAATTCTTTATATTAAAAAAAAAAAAAAAAAAAAGCAAAAACAAAAACTGAAAGGTCTATTACTTTTAGAACGTAGGCAATTGAACCCAATAAAACTTCAACTTCCAGTTAATAATAATATAAACCTACCTGCATCTTCCACCACCTTTCCCGTCTTCCTTCCTCCGACCACACAGGGTATCTATCCCCTGGAAACAAAGGCCAGTGTGTCCACTTGTCCTCTAAAGCCTGTTTTCTCACTGCTTCTCCAGAACTGTGATCTGTCAGTTATATTTATTTCCTTTCTGTTTCTCTCTCTCTCCCATCACTATTTTCAATCTCTCTACTATATTAGTCCCATTATCATCCAAACATGTTCTAGTTTCATCACTAAAAAAGAGTGAAAAGAAGGAAGAAATGAAAAAAAAAATTACAAGCCTTTTCATTTCCATTCCAGGGAAATACATACCTCTCTACTGCTTTTCCCAGACAGTAAAGATCTATCTTCACTACATCTATCTTCACTTGCCCTGGTGTGTTTTCACACATTCATTCTTTCATTTATTCAACAGATATTTATTAATATCTGCTGGGTGGCAGGCATTGTGCTGAATGGTGAGATTACAACAAAGAACAACACAGACGATGTCAATGTCTTTATGAACTTACATTCTATGCAATTTTCATCTTCCATCAATCTTCAATTCAGCTCAATTTGGGTTCTGCCTACGATGTTCCAATCAATCTTCTCTTTCTAGGTGTCATGGTTAAGATTGTGTGTCAACTTGGCTGGACCATGATTCTCAGTGTTTTTGCAGTCATATGATGTTGTGATCACTTCCCTGTCAGATTTGATATATGATCACCCCCATGATGAGATCTGCTGTGAGTAACCAATCAGTTGAAGGGGAGTTTCCTTTGGCATGTAGCCTGCATTGAGTGTGGGCAGACATTCAGGCAGGAGCTCCTGGGCTTTTGCTCATTCTGGATCCTACAGCTGGCTCTTGTTCATCTGACCTCTGGTTCTTGGGACTTGAGCTAGCAGCTTACCTGTGGTCTTGCCTGCCGATCTTGGGATTTGTCAATCTTCACAGCCTGTAAGCAACAGCCATGCTCTCCAGCCTGCTGATCTTGCGTTTGCCAGCCCCTGCAGCTATGTGAACCAGAAGAAGCCTCTTTCCTGACCAGTGGACTTGGGAACATTACAGCCTCTGCAACCACGTGACCAATTTCCTTGATATAAATCTCTCTCTCTCTCTATGTATATACATATATATGTTTTACTGGTTTTGCTTCTCTAGAGAACCCAGCCTAAGATACTAGGTCACCAGTTGCTAAATCCAATGACATATTTTAATTCTCAAATTTCTTGATTCATATCAAACAGCAATTGACATACCTTCTTGAAACATTCTATTCTCTTTGCATCCAATTACCTCAAATACTCTTTTCTATGCCATGCATACTCTGCTTTACCAGAAGCAAAGGTTTTGGCTTTTCATTAACAAAGTATCTCATAGTATGCAAAAGGCTTTATTCAACACCAGGGTTAATTACCTTCAAGAAAGGATACAAAACAGACAACATTACATGTCCAGCATCAACATAGTGGAGGTTTCATGATCCCCAGAATTGTTTCTAATATTCTCTAAGCAGTAAATATAGAGATTCCTGTGGTCATAATGGATGAGGCGGAGTGGCTATGGAGTTTTCCTAGGGATCTCTATTTATTGATTTCATTTTATAGACAAAATAAGTAAGCATTTGAGAGAAACAAATAACTTGCCTAATCTTGCCCAATTATATACAGACACAAAATTTGAACACAATTCTCTTTGATGGCGTAGCCTAAGATCTTTCAAACATACTTTATGAATGTAGCCGAATCACAATATATAGGATGGGCAAGTTCTTATGGAGACAAAAAGAATCATAAAGGTAAGTATTATGAAGCATGGCCCCAAGGGATGGAGAAAAGCAAAAAATCTGTAAAAGAAAACTCTAGGTAGAAAATGTATAATATTTGTGCCTGGAGAGGACTGAAAACCCACAACAGGAGTGTGATGGATTTACTTGTGTCCCCCAAAAAGTTATGTTGAAGTATTAACCCCTGTACTTGTAAATATGATCCTGTTTAAAAATAGGGGTTTTCTTTTCTTATGTTAATGAGGTCATGACAGTGTAGGGTGGGTCCTAAACCTAATCACTTCTGAATGGTACCTTATGAAAAGAGCAGAATAGACACAGAGACACAGAAACAGGGGGAGAAAAGAGTACATGCCTACAAGCAAAGGAACACCAAGGATTATGGCAGACACCAGAAACTAGTAGAGAGGCTCACAGAAGGGATTGACCGGCACAAGACCTAGATTTAGATTTTTAGCGTCTATGTCTTAGTCACCTTGTGCTCCTGTAACACAAATACCACAAGTAGGTGGCTCTAAAGAACAGAAATTTATTTTCTTACTGTTCTGAACACTAAAAGTAATTAGATTTAGGATCAACCCTACACTAATATGGCCTCAACTGATTGATTGCATTACATTGGATTATGTTATGGAATGTGATTACATTACATTATTGCAGGTAGTCCCTGACTTACAACAGAGTTCAGTTCTGACGACTCTATCATAAGTCAGTTCTAATGTAAATTGGTTCTAATGTAAGTCAAATGCTTCATTTTTTAAAATTTAGTTTTAATTATTATTGCCTTTTATTATCATTATCTTTATAAATCCTATTTTTATTTCTCTTTGTGTATTGGAAACATTACATGTAAGCTTACAGATTTAATACATACATACATAAAAAGCTACGCAAATCATAAAAATTTACTCCAACGATGATGAAGGGTTGGATGATGTTGGCATTTTGTCAGTTCAAGCAGTAACTCTGCTTGTGGAAGGTTCTGGATCATCTGGATTATCCCTGGGAATGGGGATGGCATTTCTAGTCAGAAAATTAGTGAGAGTTCTATGTATGGTCCTTTTCTTTTTTTCTTCATACATTTCATGGTAATATCTCACTGCTTCCTGAATCTGCCTATCAACTTTAACAAAGAGATCAGCATTTGGGTCCATATTGTCAGGCAACTGAAGCCCCGATTTCATTTAGAAACAACTCTAGCTAATATTTTTGCTGTAAAAATGTTTGTCAACTTTTTCTCCTTCCTCTTCCTCATTATTTCTTTCTTCTTCAGCATTTCTTTGCTCTGCAAAATCCATTAAGTCCTGATCTGTCAATTCCCCTTCTTCATGTTCTACAAACTATACTACGTCGGCAACACCAAGCTCTAAATTCAGAGTTCTTGCTATATGGACAATTTTTCCACTGATCTCTTCTATCATATTATCCCGATCAAATGCTTTGAGCATGTTCACATAACTCAGCAATTTTTTCCATATCCCTTGCATTCATTTTCCCATAACTTCCTTCCAGGAAGATGCAATGTTCCAGACACACTGATGGTCTTAAGTGTGGTTAGTTGTAACTTGAATATGTCATAAATTGGGGACTATATGAACATTACAGTAGATTACGTTATGAAAGATTATCTGCTCCATCCAAAGCCATCTGATCTAATGGCATGTAACTACTTCAGGACAGCAACTAGACTAGTAGTTGGCCAAAAAAAAAACTGGGACCCATAGCCTCGCCAAGTTGACACATAAAATTAACCACCACACTCCAGAATTGTAAGAAAATAAATTTCTGTTCTTTAAAGCCACCCATTTGTGTTATTTTTTGTTATGGCTGCAGTAGGTAACTAAAATAAGGAGTATTAATAGATTAACTGAAATCTTCTCTAGCGTGCCTCTGTTCCCTCAAAATGGAAGAGAGGCATTTTAAAGATTCCATTAAAGACACCTCAGTTGATTGAACTGTTGATAAATTGTTTTGAGTTTCACCATCATTTTCTGTATAATCAAATTCAGAGTGCTTATTCTAAGCACTTATAAACTCTTGCTATTTTTCTTCTAAAATATTAGATTTTTTTGCTGTTTTAGAAGTATTTTTAAAGGAGGATTTTTTCCTACTTTCCTTTAGCTGAATTTAAGTTTATTTGAAATTTTGCATGATTTAGTGTCCCGCAGAGAGTTTCGTTGTGTTTTTTCTCCCTTTAATTTTAACTTGAACATCTTCATGACAGTTTGATAAAATTTGTTTTAAAGTTATTGCTGACCTTGAATTAAGTGGGAGCCAATATATCTCCATGCAGGTGTGGGCTTCAATTTATGGCAAATATGTTTGTCTTTACAGTCATGCATAATTTCCAAATTCCAGAAATTACTTCCGTTTTATAGCAGTACTTTCTAAACCCATTGTAAGGAGGCCTCTGTCAGCATTTCTATTACATTCTTTACTTTACAGAGGTCTATAACACTGTCGTAAAACTCATTCCAGGATTAGTTTTGGCAGATAAAATCTCATCTGGGGAAGGAAGGTTTGTTTTTTCCAACAAGGTGAAAAGAAAATACAGGCTTGTCTGTTCTCATACAATTGTAGGTCAGAGTCCTTTCTTTTTTTGCTAGGAAACTTCTTTCTCTAAAAGAGGACGTTTTAATTAGCTTTTATATATTTGTGTATCAGAAGCTCTACTTTCTCCTCAAAAGGGAAAACTGAACAGTGATTGAGAGCTTGAATTTCAGAGTTCAACAGACCTGAGTTAAAATCCCTACTCTACCCCTTAATGGAGCCCTGGTGGCATAGTGGTTAACAGATGAGGTTGCTAACAAAAAGGTCAGCAGTTCAAATCCAGCAGCCACTCCTTGGAAACCCTATAGGGCAATTCTACTCTATCCTATAGGGTCGCTATGAGTTGGAATCAACTCCATGGCAATGGGTTTGGTTTGGGTTCAGGCTACCCCTTAATAGGTATACGGGTAAGCTATTTACCTTCTTATACTGAGTTCTCAGTCTTGAGGGTAAAACACTAAGATAAGGATAAGATATATATAAAGAACTTACAATATGCAGAATAGTGGTATTTAGGGTTGCTATGAGTTGGAAATGACTCTAAGCAATGGGTATGGTTTTTGCTTTTTTTTTTTTTTTTTTTTAAATAGAGGTATAAAGGAGTCCCTGAGTGGTACAAATGGTTAATGCACTCTGTTGCTAGCTGAAAGATTAGAGGTTTGAGTCCACTAAGAGTTTCCTCAGAAGAAAAGCCTGAAGATCTACTTCCAAAAAATCAGCCACTGAAAACTCTAAGGAGCACAGTTCTACTCTGACACATGTGGGATTGCCATGAGTTGGAGTTGCCATGAGTCAGAGTCTACTGGAAGGCATCTGGTGGTACTAGTATTACTTAGGAACTTACTGAGCTTCTTAAGCAGGTGACTGTCTCTCATCAATAAATTAGACATGTTTCTTCATTTACTCATTCAGTATTGATTGAGTCTCAGTCTCGATACTAAAGAGACAAAGGCAACAAAACATGACCCCTGCTCTTACGGGATATGTAGTTGAGTAGAAGAGTCAGACTTGTAAGGATATGATTAAAGCACAGAATATTTAGTGCTTCCCTAAAGGCTTGTACAGCTCAGAGAAAAGAAACCTTACTCAGACTAGGTCCTCAGTGAAGGTTTTTCAGGTAGTAGGTGGAATAATAAAAATTTCAGTATTGAAGGCTAAAGGATGATTGTTAGCTAGTTAGATAAACATCCTTAAGTCATGGGAGCAGCATGTGCAAAACAAGAAGAAAAACATGGCATAAACTGAAAACTAGAACATGACTGGAGTTAAGAATATAGGGGAATGGGAATTTCCCACCTCATAAAATACCCTGTAAAAACAGTCATTTGCAGAACACGTCATCTTTTTTTTTTTTTTTTTCCATTTCAAGGTATCATACAGGTCTCTGCCTGCCAAAAGCATACATTGTCAGTGGGAAAGCAACTTCCCAATAAACCCCAGAGGTGGAATGTATAGGTGGGCAACCATATATCCCAACAGTTGTGAAAAGTATATCTTATGTGCCATGTAGTCCTCTATTTAGGTTTACACCTTTATTTTGGTGGAGTATATTCTCTCGTAGCTTTCTGAAATAAATAAGTGTATTGGAGGTATTTTGTAAAGACCTTGAATGACTCCAGATGGTTTCATTCTACTATCTCCCTTGATATAGCATTTAGCTGAGTATAGTATTTTGAGTTGGAGATTATTTTCCTTCAAAATTTTGAGGCAACTGATCCATTGTTTTCAAGTGTTTAATGGTGCTGCTGAAGCTCTTCTGATTTATAATTCTTTGCATGGGAACAATACTTTCTCCTTGGAAGATTTTGGAATATTCTCTTTGCTTCTGGAGTTTCACCTATTTTTACTAGTTGCTTTAGATTACTGGTTGGCACTTTTAATCTAGAAACTCATCTCCTTCAGTGGTAGAAAAATTTTCAAAATATTTCATTGGTTGAGTCCCCCCCCCCCTTTTTTTTTTTATCCATTTTTGGAATTTCTCTTATTCAGATGTGAAATAATATTGTTTTATGTTCTAATTTTAAGACCCTTTATTTCTCATTTTCCATTATTTTGTGCTTTTCTTCTGTTCTCTGGACTATTTTCTTAACTTTAACTTTCAGTCCTTCTATTTGTTTTTTGTTTTGTTTCTTTCAATTTCTTCCATTCTATTTTTAATTACCAAAAATTATTTTTTTCTCTAAATATTTCTTCCAAAATTAGATCCCAAAAATTTTATGTGGATATATATAACCTCATATCAACCTGAAGGTATTGATGATAGTTTTCTTTTCCTTTCTCCATAGTTTCTATTTCATCCATGTTACATTGTATTAGCCATTTGAGTTTTGTCTCTATCTTCCATATCAGAGGCTTTCTTCAGATATCTCTGAAGCCTGGGATGTCTGCTCATGGTTAAGATGAAGAATGTAAACAGATGATTTAAAGCAATGAATACTTACGTAGTATTTGTTGATTTTGGGCTTCACTGTATGCTTAACTTGGTAAACCATGTTTTTGGAATTTCATTTGTCAGTATCTTTGGTATTTTCTCGTAGACAAGCCTGGTTACTTACAGAGAAAAATATTTGAAACTACTACTAAAAAGTAGAAGTCTGAGTGCTAACATTTTAGAAGTGAACTCTCTGGAAAATATCTTGGGATTCTCAGAGTCAAGCATTCCATATGAATATATTCACCAGTTTAAGGTTTAAATCAGGTTGTTTTCCAGATTTTCCACTTCCAGTTCTGGAGTCTTTTGTCTAGATTTGGTAAGTCTATTTTTCCTCATCCATTATACTCCCAACTTCAGCAATGTTGTTGTTGGTTTCTTTTCTTTAGTTCTCCCCACTTTGTGCCTTTATATCTAAATAGCAAACAAACAAAAGTTATTTTGTAGTTTTAGTGGTGTTTGGAAAGAAGAAATTTGTATGCATGTATTCAATCTGCATTCTTAACTTAAAACCAATTATCTCTTGACTCTGTATCTTTTCTGTTTTCCCTCCAACACTCAGGATGCACTCATTGAGGTTACTAATGAATCTGCATTAACTGCATATACTCCAGTGGTCCTTTTCAGTCTGCAACTGCCAATAGTTACACTTCCTTCTTCAGATCTATGGATAAAGGTCACCTTCTCAAGAAAGCTCATCCATGCACAGGCGATCTATAATTGTAGCTCTCACTACCCACCCCTCATTCCATATTTCCTTCTTTGCCTTCATCTTTTATTACATATTAACATATTACATAATACATTTATTTTAGTAATTGCTATGTTGTAAAATCCATTTTAGTAAGAATTTTTATCTATTTTTCTCACTAATATACCTTTATTCCTTACAATATGATCTAGCACAGTGTAGGCACTTACTAAATACAGGTTAAGTGAATAATTGAATGAGGAAGAGTTCAAGGTAGATTAGTTTCATCATCATTTTGCAATTGAGAAAATTAAAGCTCAGGATTAAGTGACTTTTTCAAGGTCTTGAAATTCCTAAATGCATGAAGCACAATTTAATTCAGATCTCTCTGGCTTCATTACCTATGTTCTATCTAAAGAATAAACTGCAACTGAAAAGTAAGTAAGATAAAGATTAGAAATTGTCTGGTGAACTAAAGAACAAAGAAATTATCTATTGGCCTTGTAAACAGCAATGCCAGGAAAGTAATGGGATAAATCCATAATTTAATAGGTTTAGGAATGAATGGAGATAAGTTTAGCTACTTTTTCAAGGAACTTGGCCATACAGAAGAGAAGAAGGGTGTCTAGCAAGATATGTTTTTAAGATGGGAGAATCATGAGTGTATTGACATCCAAGGGATAATGATAGCCAGTGAGAGCAAATAAGTTGCTAAGAGGGGTACTTGAGAAACTGATGAAGCAAAACCATTGAGTTGGTGAGAGTGAATGTCACAGGAAGCATAGAAAGAACATAGGAAGAGATGTCTATCTTCTTAATATCCATGGTAAGTAGTATTATATTCAAACCAAAAAATCAAGCCCACTGCCGTCAAGTCAATTCTGACTTATAGCAATCCTATAGGACACAGTAGAACTGCCCCATAGGGTTTCCAAGGCAGTAAGTCTTTACAGAAGCACACTGCCACATCTTTGTCCCATGGGGCTACTTGTGGTTTCAAACTATTAACCATTTGGTTAGCAGCTGAGCGTTTTAACTACTGTGCCATTGGGGCTCCTTAGCATTATATACATTCCCTTATTCATTTAATAAGTATATATTGAGTTATAAATTCCTAGGCACTGTTATAGTTCCTGAATATATAGTGGTTGTTGTGTCACTTTGAGGACTAAGGTGCACCTGACCCAAGCCATGCTATTTTCTGTTGCCTCATATGACTGCAAAAGCTGTGCAATGAATAAGGAAGACCAAAGAAGAAGTGATGCCTTTGAATTATGATGTTGGCAAAGAATATTGAATATACTGTGAACTGCCAGAAGAATGAACAAATCTGTCTTGGAAGAAGTATAACCAGAATGCTTCTTAGAAGCAAGGATGGTGAGACTATGTCTCACATACTTTGGACATGTTATCAGGAGGAATCAGTCTCTGGAGAAAGACATCATGCTTGGTAAAGTAGAGGGTCAGTGAAGAAGAGGAAGACCCTCAACTAGCTGGTTTGACACAGTGGCTGCAACAATGGGCCCAAACATAGCAACAATTGTAAGGATGGTGCAGGACTGGGCAGTGTTTCCTTCTTTTGTACATATGGTCACTATGAGTCAGAATCGACTTAACAGTACCTAACAACAACAACATGGATTAAATTGTGTCCCCTTAAAAGACATGCTGAAGTCCTAATCCCTAGTACCTATAAATGTGACCTTGTTTGAAAATAGTCTTCAAAGATGTTATCTGTTAATTTAACATGAGGTCATGCTGGGGCAGTGTGGGTTCTAATCCTACCTAAGTGGTGTTTCTATAAAAGAAAAGACGAAACACAGAGAGACAGACAGAGTGAATATGGCTGTGTAAAGACGGAATTAGAGTTATGCTGCAGCTGCAAACCATGGAATACCTGGGGTTACCAAAACCTGGGAGAGACAAGAAGGAATAGTCCACTACAACATGGCCCAGTAGACATGTTGATTTGGACTTCTAGCCTCTAAAACAGTAAGACAACAAATTTCCATTCTTGCAGGTCATCCCATCTGTGGTGCTTTGTTAAGGCAGCCCAGGAAACAAGTACATTGGTGAATAATAATGATGAATAATCTTGTTTAGCTCTATGCATTATCTCATCCTATCCTCCCAGCAACCTCGTGTGGTAGATGCTATTACTATCTTCACTTTTTACAAAGGAGGAGTCTGAATCTAAGAGAAGTGAAGGGGCTTGCCCAAAGAAACACACCTAGGAAGTGTTGAGATCTGGTTTTAAGCCATAGCAGGGTGATTTACAACCCTTGTGCTTGATCTCTTTTCTCTGCTACTTAAAAAGACAGAACATATATTCTGGTGAGGGAGACAGAAAGAAACAAAGATTATTATACATTCTACAAAGATAATTACTTTGGGTGATCAGAGAAAGCTTCTCTGATAAGGCAGTGTTTAGGCTAAAATCTGGAGTATTTTAAGAGTCTGGTCATTAAAAGAGTTGTGGAAAGAACATTTTAGACCCATGGGAGGGCAAGTGAAAAGACCATATGTGGACTTAAGTTTTGTATAATTGAGAACAGAAAGAAGACTAGTAGCTAGTGTCTAGAGAATAGGCAGTAAAGATAAAAAATGGTGGGAGCTCAAATCATTTGAAAGGGGTAGATCAGTGGGACTTTTGGAGGCTGCAGAGTTAGATTTTATCTTAGGTTCAATGAAATTCTATCAGAGAGTTTTGAAGGGTGGGATTAATATGACATAATTTATGTTTTTGAAAGATTACCCTGATTTTAGAGAGATTGAGTGGACTGGTTTTGTGATGGGTAAGATAAAATAGAAATTCAGGTTAACTTCTATTTTAATCATGTCTCATAATCTACCAGTTTCTTTCCTGCAAATTTGGAGCATAGAGCCATCTCTACCTATCACACTTGGTGACTGCGAGTATCCTTACTTCCTGTTTCCAACTGTGTCAAGTGTTGAAATGGGTAAGAGTTGTTGGAAGAAAAATGTTGGCAAGTGTTTAGTTATCTAGTGCTGCTATAACAGAGATACCGCAAGTGGATGGCTTTAACAAAGAGAAATTTATTCTCTCACAGTCTAGGAGGTTAGAAGTCCAAATTCAGGGTGCCAGCTCCAGGGGAAGCATTTCTCTCTCTGTTGGCTCTGAGGGAAGGTCCTTGTTATCAATCTTCCCCAGTTGAAGAGCTTCTCAGTGCAGGGACCCCTGGTCCAAAGGATGTGCTATTCTCCCAGCTTTTGTTTCTTGGTGGTATGAGGTCTCTCCATGTCTCTATACTCACTTCTCTCTTTTATATCTCAAAAGAGATTGACTTAAAGCACAACCTAATCTTATAGATTGAGTCCTGCCTTGTTAACATAACTGCCACTAATCCAACCTCATTAATATCATAGAGGTAGGATTTACAACACATAGGAAAATCACAACAGATGACAAAATGGTGTACAATCACACAATACTGGGAATCATGGACTAGCCAAGTTGACACATATTTTTGGAAGAAACTATTCAATCCATGACAGTGGAGAAATTAGATTCATTCCCTTATTTCATCAACATTCACCAACTATATGTTGTAAAAATATCGAGCTCTAGGCTGAGTGCCGGAGGAAATACAGCACTAGAGAAAAACATGGTTTATGCCCATATCAGAGTGAAAGTAAACTGTAGAATGGTCAGTAAAAGAGTAATCAAATGTTGATGTTGTGTACAATAGAACGCTTGGTTTACACAGCTCAGCTGGGTTTTTCTCCTGAAAACTCTTATAATGCAGCATTGAGCATAGATTTAGAGCTGAACTTCGTAAAAGATGAAAAGGAATATCCAGGCCATTTTGTCAATGTTATGATGGTGGGGTCACTGACTAACCCAAGTATGTGACCAAACATAGCAAAGGGAAAACTGGGAGATATATCCAAAGAGCCTTTTATTGGGAAACAATGTTTATTCCCTTATTCCACATTAATCATATATTTATATTGTCAAAATAGATTCCTTAGTCTTCTCTCACTCCTTATATTTTTCCAAGTTCAGTGTGAAATATATTTTAAGAGCCCCTGCTTGAATTGTCATATCTACTCTAATGATCAATAATTTATTCATTCCGAGTGTATATATACATGAGGAAACCCTGGTGGCATAGTGGTTATGTACTACGTCTTCTAACCAAAAGGTTGGCAGTTTGAATCCACCAGGAGCTCCTTGGAAACTCTATGGGGCAGTTCTACTCTGTCCTGTAGGGTCACTATGAGTTGGAATTGACTCGATGGCACTGGGTTTATATATACTTGCATACATGCATATACGTATATGGACCCCTGGTGGAGCAGTGGTTAAGAGCTTGGCTGCTAACCAAAAGGTCAGCAATTCAAATCCACCAGCTGCTCCTTGGAAATCCTATGGGGTAGTACTACTCTGTCCTATAGGGTTACTATGAGTTGGAATTGACTCAACAGCAAGGGGTTTTATATATGTGTGTGTGTGTGTGTTTGTGTGTGTGTGTGTGTGTGTGTGTGTGTATGTTTATGTATGTTTTTCTGTATATACACATGCACACACAATCAGGTCTCTGCCGAAAATAAATAGAATCCTAAAGGTGATAATGAGGCATTGGTGGTTCAGTAGTAGAATTCTCACCTTGCATGTGTCAGACCTGGGTTCAATTCCTGACCAATGCACCTCATGTGCAGCCACTACCTGTCTGTCAGTGGTGGATTGCATGTTGCTATGATGTTAAGCAGGTTTCTGCAGAGCTTCCAGACTAAGATGGACTAGGAGGAAAGGCCTGGTGATCTACTTCAGAAAATCTACCAATGAAGCCCTATAGGTCACAGCAGCCTGATGTACATAGAGCCAATCATGGGAATGGTACAGAACCAGGCAGCATTTCATTCTGTGGTGCATGGAGTCCATGAATCAAGGCTCACCATGAGTCAGGGCCAGGTCAATGGCAGCTAACAACAACAACAAATAGGATAAATCAGTGATCTGAAATGTCCATCTCAATGTGGTTCATTTGAACACCCTCCATATCCATTTCCTTCAAGAGGAAACTTAAGTTTAAATAGAAACAGATGCAAGTGATTAAAACTAGATTGAAAGTTTGGGGTTCCCTGACCCTCAAACATCAATACTTGCTCCACATTCCACCGATGCTTTGTTGAAACATCAATATGCAGAAAAGCATACTTGAAAAGGTAAAACATTTTTTTTCTTGCTTTGTGGCAAAGCCCCAAATATACTGGCCTTGTTTTTGTCGTATCAGGCTTTAGTGCCAAAACAGGAAGTCGATTAAAGATACTTGCTGTATCCATAGAGTGATTTGAACCCTTTTAAAATTTGCTCATCGCTGACTTAATGCATAATAACTAGCCCATTAAAATGATTTTAGAATTGGCATATAAAATATGTGCCCATTACAGCCACCTTTTCAGGAGTGGGAAAAACTCCTGCTGAAGCTACAGCTGGAAAATAATTTGCTGAAAAATCGGCTGAAGCAGGAGGTTCCAGCTCATTGAAACCCAATTTATTACATGCTTAAATGACTCCTGGAACAAGTGGAATATGTAGGCAGCACAACTAGACAAGGCAAATTCTGTGCCGATAACAAATGTGTAAAACTCCAGTACCTATTGGAGAAGTGATATCAGCCAAAACCCTATACTTGCCAACTAGTGGAAAATGTGAACATGCTGTTAGATAATTAACATTTTCCTTAGTATGCAAGACTGGGTAGTGAATGTGTAACCCAACCTTTTTCCCTCTGGATAAACTGCAACTTGAAAAATCATATAATTAAAGCAAAGCACAATTTTCTGAGAAACTTTGTGATATGTACTCTAGAGTTGTGGTCTATTAGTCTGTGTTTTAGAAATTTTGTATCCTGATCCTCATTTCTTCAAAGTATAACCAGTTGTCATTGAGTCGATTCCAACTCATGGTGATCCCATGTGTGCCAGACTAGAATTATGCTCCATAGGGTTTTCAATGGCTGATTTTTTGGAAGTATATCTCCAGGACTTTCTCCTGATGAGCCTCTGGGTGGGCTCAAACCTTAAACCTTTCAGTTAGCAGCCGACCACGTTAACCATTTGCACCCCCTAGGGACTTCTCTTGAAAGTATGTTGTTGTTGTCCTGTCGATTCTGACTCGTGGAGACCCCAGGTGAGCAGAGGAGAACTGTTCCATAGAGTTTTCAAGGCTGTAAGTTTTTAGAAGCTGATTGCCTGGCCTGTCTTTTAAGGCACCTCTGGGTGGGTTCAAACCACCAACCTATTGACTAGTAGTCAAGTGCTTAACCATTTGCACCAACCAGGGTTGCCTTCCTGAAAGAATAACCAAAAAAACCAAACCAAACCTGTTGCTGTCCAATCGATTCTGACTCATAGTGACCCTACAGATGAAAAGGAAACTATAATTCAAAAACAAAAGATCTGTAATCATGAGCCTCAGTTAATAAGATCAAGGGGTGGTAGCTTAGACATTTTATCTTGCACAATTCTGACAAACTTGGAAATTGTTAGTATTGATATACTTGCTATACTGATGTTGCAATTGAGTTGCCATATGTTACCATTATACATGTGTAGGTAACACTTGAATGTGAATGCTAAAGGCTATAAAAATGTGGTGTAGAATTAAATATGGCCCATTCTAATAATCATTATTATGCCATTTGAGTATTCAAATGTTTTAGGTGAGATGAAATTTTTTATGCTTTTATAGTTGATTTGACTTTCTAGTATTTTTATGCTAAAATGAATTTCACCTGTATTTCCTGATGATGGTCAAACTTATGACAGAATGATGTGGACTAATGCTTTCTAGATATCACAAGTGTAATATATTTTTACTGCAAATATTTCATGCATGGATAGTTGAGAATCTTTGCAAAGAAAATGTTATTTTACTTGTCTCTATACACAGAATATACCTAATTTTAAAGACAATTCTTTGCAATTCAAAAAGGTGGTCTTATGATGCAACTTTATTTTGTCCTTGCCCACTGTCAAAATGGCATGAGGGCAGTGTCTGACCTTCTCTAACTTCACAAGGGAGGAGAATCAAGATTAGCAGCCCAAGGCTGTTTCCTATCTCTCTCCGCCACCTTTACCAGTTCTGACACCAACCATTCTTCCAACAGCACTCTCTACTTCTCTGCTGGGTTTGATAATTAATTGCAATGGCCACACAGAATTCACAGGCCATACTCATGATTGTGTGGTTTGTTAGGGAAGTAACAGGTTGCAATTCAGTCTCAGGATACAGTTCTTCCATCAGGACAGCCACTTCCCAGCCATGCTCAGAGGCACCCTCTCCCTGGCCCTCAGTCTCTGTGCAAAGGCACTCAGCTTTCTTGCTCTGTGGGCCAGGAAGCCCACTGCACCATCTCCTGTGAGTCTCTCCTGTGGGTCTCTCCTTCCTTGGTGGTGGTGGGCTCTTCTCTTTCCTACCTCTGGGGTGGCTTGTTTCAAGCCAAAAGGGATGGCAAAACTAACCAATGCCTTTAGTGGGCCTCAATCACTGTATCTGCACAGTTCCACCCAATCACTTAGGTGGGAGTCATAAGACCATGGCTAGAAAGGCTATACAAAAGTAAGCCATCACACTGTACCAACAAGGTTTGGCAAATTCCAAATTGGTGATTTCTTATTATTAAATAAACTCTCGTTTAGTTATTCTGAACCTTACTGAGACTGAAAGACCTCAATGGCCAGACTCTATCATTCTCTCTCTTTTTCCTTTTCCTTTTGTCTGCTGGACTTAAACACATTGTGGAACACCTTACGATAACCTGGTATCCACCATGGCTATGAATTCAGCCATTGATGTTATCAGTCGTCTGGTGATGATGCTTAGAAATGTCCCCATTTATACTTTAAAAAAACTAGGATCAAGATGTTAAATACCAGAGGAACATCAAAACACAGCCAACAGACTGTCACTGTACAGTACATGTCATACAGAAGTCTCTTATATAAAAAAAAAGTTCTCAGAAAACTGCTTTATGGTCATCATTGACATCATCTTTGTCATTCTCTACTCCTCATTATTTATTGAATATCTTCCATACGCCCGATTCTCTGTTAAGAGAGTCCTGCATATTATCTTATGCAGCATCTAGCCCACCCTTTCACCTGTCTATCCTCCTTCTTTTTTTCAGCTTCACTGTCCTTCCTTCAGTTCCTCAAATACCCAAGCATCTCACTCGACCTTGAGGGTGCTGTGCATTGCTCTTCTCTTCTATATCATTCTCCTATCCTCTTGAAAAGCCTCATTCATTCTTCATGTCTTAGCCTTTTCTCTTTACAATTACAGCTAGTCCCCTACTTACGATGGGGCTCCGTTCCAAAGACTACTCCTTCGTAAGTTGATTCTAACGTAAGTCAAATATAGCTTTTTTTTTTTTTAGTTTTCATTATTATTGCCTTTTATTATCAGTATCATTATAAATCTGATCTTTATTTGTATTTGGGAGGTTGGAAACATTACATCTGAGAATGATAACATCACCAAAAGGCCAATAGTTTAAGTGCAGGTCTTAGTAACTCAAATACGTCCTAAGTCAGGAACTACCTGTAGTCATATAATCATTAATTTTTATGCCCATTTTCCCCATGGGAATGTAGAACCAGGAAAACAGATGCTGTGTCTAACTTCATACTGCGTATACCCTTTGCCTAAAACCATATCAAGCACATAATTCAGTAATCATCTTAATATATAAATCATCCCCTATAATCACTTCACTTAATCCTCCCAACAACACTTTCTGGTGAGTATGATTGTATCTAGTTAATACACAAGGAAGTAGACATTGGAAGGGTTATGTGAATTGACTAAACCATAATTTGTGAGTAGTAAGATCAGGATTCTGATGTGTGATTTTTTGCTCCAAATTCCAAGATCCTTAATTTGAGATTATGATCACTGAATCTCCTGTAAGACATTTATTCAGCTAATACATAATGAGTATCAGACGTTATATTATGTGCCACATGGCTAAGACTTCATCTTTGCCTTCAAGAAGGAGAGGGTCTAATGAAGAAAATGAAAAAATATAAACATTCTCTTACAATGAAATAATATAAAATTTTGATTAAAATTTCACACTCATTCTTTTCCAAGATAGAAGATGAAATTTACTTTCAGAGCATTTCTGGAAGACTGGAGCTGTTACAAATAAGATATGCTATCATTTTTATTCTAAAAAAGAAAAATGAAAGATGTGCAAAAAGAGCATTTTAATCACAATGACACATGATTATGAAGCAGATACATTCCACTTTTATAATAATGACCAGAGTTAGCATGTCACTGTGGGTGCAGCCATGATAATATGTCCTTAGTCATCATGAAATTTGTCAACTCAGGAATACTCTGTTGATTTACAATTAGATTCTAATATTTAGGAGTAATTGCACAATTGACAACAGGTTTGTCTCCTGACCATTTTATAAACTCTTACTAACAGCAATGATGATAAAGGTAGTTAATAAGAGATTACTAATATTTTTCTTTAATCCACATTGTCTTTATGTTCCAAGATATTTTATTTGTTTGAAATAAGGAAAATGGGCCACAAGAAGATTAAGTGCCATGAATAAGTTTCAGGATTCATAGTTCATCCCTGAACTTGGTCTAAATAACATTTAAAACATTTAAATTAACAGCCTACTTCCTCTCAACATTATAGCAAAGACCCAGAAAGATCTAGAGTCTATTAAAAAAAAAAATCACGAAAAAATTTATTTATTATTCTTACTAGAACAGTAACAATGTTTAGGATTGTTGTTGTTAGGTGCCATCTTATCAGTGAGGATTCCTGGCAAACCTATGCACAACAGAACGAAACACTGCCCAGTCCTGTGCCATCCTCTTAATCTTTGCTATGCTTGAGCCCACTGTTGGAGCTATTGTGTTAATCCATCTCCTTGAAGGTCTTCCTCTTTTTCGCTGATCCTCCACTTTACCAAGCATGATGTCCTTCTCCAGGGACTGGTCCTTCCTGATAACATGTCCAAAGTATGACAAAGTCTCGCCGTCCTCATTTCTAAGGAGCATTCTGGCTGCACTTCTTCCAACATAGACAGACTTGTTCGTTCTTCTGTCAGCTTATGGTACTTTCAATATTCTTCACTAACACTGTAATTCAAAGGTGTTAGTTCTTCTTTGGGCTTCCTTATTCATTGTCCAACTTTCACATGCATATGAAGCAATTAAAAACACGTTGGCTTGGGTCAGGATCACCTTAGTCCTTAAAGTGACATTAAAGATATTTAGGATAAAAAGTGAAATCCCGTCTTCACTCCTCATCACCCCAAATTCCAAATTCTACTTCCCTTTGCATGGATTAAATTTACTTTCTTTCATATTCTTCCAGGATTCTGTTTTCAATGCATTTACAGAAATACACTGGCTGAAATATATAGTTTTAGGGTTGTGTGTTTTTATGTGGGTGTATGTGTTAATCTATGTGTGTTTTGTTCTTACTTTTTTTCAGTTTACATTATCTTGTGAAGAAATTCATTTATCAGTATACATAGGTCTTTTTTTCAAACCTAGGATACCATCCTACATTTTAGACAACACAGTTTATTATTCTACTCATGAAATTTAGAATTCTTTTTTTATATAAACAATAGGAACAGAGAACATCTTTGTTCTTGCTTAAAATATCTTTATTGGAAATCTACAAGCAGAATTGTTGGGTAAAGGGAATGCACATTTTAAGTTTTGATATATACTTAAAAATAATTTTCAACTATATATGACAGTTTTTTTCTGTATATCTTTGCCAACATTAGGTATTATCAATTTTTCAGATATTTTATTATTTTAATTTGCATTTTTCAGATCACTTATGATTAGTCATTTGTATTTCTCCTTTTATAAATTTCCTGTTTATGTAAATTTTTACATGTTTATATTAGATCACTTGTCTTTTTTTCTCTTGAGGTCTAGGAGTTCTTTGTATATTCTGGATGTGCATATGTGTGTCTGTGGATGTGAGAGACAAAAAGAGGGAGTATGATTATACACATGTATGAGAGAAAGAGAGTAAAAATATTGCGAAGTATGTTGTTTTATACAGTTGCTTTCACTAACCTTGATGCCCCTTGCTCAGTGAGGCTGGTAAAGTTACAGTATTGATATCATATATTAGATATTAAATATTTTAAGGATAATCGATGCTGAACAATGTTCCTTTTATCTACCTCTATTTTTCATTAACTTCTCCCAGATAAGAATCAATATTTACACTTTACAATTGTGGAAACTGAGGCTCAGTGTGGTGATATGATTTGCCGAAAGTCAAATATTGGAAAATAAAAGAGTTGGAATCACAGTTGAGTTATGCTGGCTCTCCTCATTACATTGTGCCACAGATACTTATATAGAGCATGGTATTATCTATATCAATATATGTATCTATGTATAGGTTTCCTAGAGTTATGTAAAAAAATACCACAAAGTGGGAGGTTTATAAGAACAGAATTGTTTTCTTTCTTTGTCTTACAGTTCTGGAGGCTGGATGTCTGAGATCAGGGTGTTGCTGTGTTGATTCCTCGTGAAGCTTTGAGGGAGAATCTGTTCCATGCCTCTCCCCTAGCTTCTGGTAGCTCTAGGCATTCCTTGGCTTGTAGCTGCTGTTATCACATGACATCTTTCCTCTGTCTTCCTGTCTCTGTGTATCTTGTCTTTTATAAGGATGCCAGTCATATAGGATAAGGACTAAATCCCACTGCAATATGAACTCATGTTAACTAAACGGATTACATCTTCAAAAACCCTGTTTCCAAACAGGGTCATGTTCACAGGTTTAGGACTCCCACATGTCTTTGGTGAACACAAATTCAATCCATAACAATCTATTTCTATATATCTATATGCATAGTAGAGCTATTACTATATCTATATTATCTATCTATCTACCTATCAATCATCTATCTGGATTAAATATGAACGTTAGATGTTTTCTTAAATTACTTTATATATTTTTAGTGCGATGTAAAAAATATGTCCTTGGAAATTTTAAGTTAGTATGAGAAATGTATTTTACCTCAAGTAAATGCCATGTGGTACCAACCAGTTTTCCAAAGAAAGTAGCTGGTATAAGAAGTAATATGCGTAAGTCAAAACAGTCAAGTAGGTATTGTTATGTTTTATCTTTCTTTTGTGTCTGTCACATCTTTTTCCTGTGGAGAGACTGCTTGAACTGCCCCACCTTTTGTTTAGCAGCCAAATTCTTTAATCGCTGTGACAGTAGGGCTCCTGCACTATCCCTACAGTCTGAAAACTTCATACTTTCCCTCAGAACCCATCTTAATCCCTGCAACCTCCTATCCAATGCGCCACACCACGACAGAGTACAAGCTCATATACAATGGCTTTCTAAGGCGTAATGCCACAATCCCAGACTTGCATGGACTTAGAACTCTGTTAGATGATCAAAGGAATTCCAGGCTTAGTGTTTAGGATAGCCCGCTCCCTTTCAGTAGATCCCAGTGGTAAAGAGTGTAGACTTTGGACTTCTTGAGGCTGTGGTTTTAAATTCTGCATTAGCTTTGTAACAGTCAACAGATTATATAATAGCTCTGCACCTGTGCTTTTAGCAGTAAAAATAAAAACCCTTTGCCACTGAGTCAAATCCATCTCATAGAGATTCTATAGGAGAAAGTAGAACTGCCCCACAGGATTTCCAAGGCTGCAATCTTTCCGGGAGCAGACTGCCACATCTTTCTCTCGTGGAGTGGCTGGTGGGTTTGAACCACCAACTTTTCAGTTAGCAGCCAAGTGCTTAACCATTGACCACCAGGGCTCCTTGTAAAAATAAAGATTGTAATAATTAATTCTAGTAATCAAAAGAAATAATTTATATAATATTTCAGGGAAATAGAAGACTGTAATCAGTATCAATGATGAGTATTACAGATTATTTGGAAACTTAGAAAAGTTTTCACTGAGTTCCCCTTTCCCCCTTTACTTGGTTTCAGTCTACACACCTTCCTAGCCTTAGCTTAGACATCCTTCCTCAAAAAGGTCTATGGACGCCATTGAGATGCTCTCTGTTATAAATCTCTCAGTGCCCTATACTTTTCATCACGTTGTGCATGTCACATTGTTATTATTCATTTAATATTTGAATCTTCCCCCTAGACTTTAAATTCCATGAGGGCAAGCCCCCTCTCCCCCTTTTTTTTTTTCATGTTATATCCCTCATCATCCTAACATACTTCAAAATTTTGTTCAATTAAAAAATAAGAATCCATGTATATGTGAATAAATGTTTTCAGGCATAAGTAAGTGTATGTATGACTGAAAGGATGGATGGACAGTTGTATACTTAGAAGGGTGTATGGATAGGTAAACAACTTAGCACAAAGACTGAGGAATGATACTAATGTCAGTTAAAATGATAGGGAGAATATATTTTTGGATCACTTTTTTGAAATCCCTCAGTGTTGTTTTTGTTGTTGCTGGATGCCGTTGAGTTGGTCTTGACTTGTGGCAACCCCATGTGTTACAGAGTAGAACTGCTCCATAGGGTTTTCTTGGCTGTAATATTAAGGGAAGCAGATCGCCTTAAACCATACCAAGTGACCTCCTTCACAAGAGGCTGAATCCAACTACCACAATTTGTAAACATCCAAAGAAGTTGGCAATATAGTGAATTTTACTTGGTGTGCATCAGACATTGTCTAGGAAATAATAATAATATGCCGCAATATGCCTAAGTTCTCTTTCCACCACATTAGAATAACATTTTCATAAACACAGGCCCACCTCTAGCTGCCATTTTTACTTAGCATAAAGGTTAAAATGTGAGATGTTTTACTTCATATATTGTACATTTCATCACTTTACATTACACACTCAATGAATTCTTGGGAGGTGATTCGTTATGCAATTTAATCTGATATTGAAAATCCCAACACAATGCAGAACAACCTGCAAACTTGCAAAGAATTTTAAGTAATACATCTTACTTAATGTGTGTGCTGATTTACCCAGCACATCAAAATGCAGTTTGTCAGGCATTTATTTGACTGTTAGGAAAACCATAAATAGTCCACAGTGTTCAGCATATTTTCAGATATCAAAGCTCTTGTTCAGCATGATTTGACACCATCGAAATTTGACAATGGGCCCTATCTGCTTCAGAGTATCTCAGTAAAGTGATGGGAAATGTTATCTGCCACAGCTGTGCTGCTGACCCCTGTTTACTAAATTTAAGAAGACTGAAAGGAAAACTTTTTCCCCCAGACTGACCTTTCCCAGATTAATTACTCACTTCCAATTTTGATTCTGTTTCATCTGTCATTCTCCAGTATTAATTCCCTATACCACATGGTTGAATGCTTGTGAACTTCTCAGCCTCATTTTGTAGAATTAATTAATGGTGATTGGATGTATGAATTTTGACAATTTAGAATATGTTTATCAACTTAAAACACTTTCAAACCTAACATGTCTCTGCTAGGATGATGTTTTATGCTTCCCCCTGATTCTCTTCCTAATTATGTATATAGTCAGTAGGCACACACACATATATGGGCCTGTGTATCATACGTACTGCAGCTATAAAGAACTAACCCCAAAATGTAAAAAAAGAAGAAAAACATATGTCTTAACCAAAGTACTATACAGGGCAGCTTTTATATTATTTACTGTTTAGAGATAGCCAGGTTCAAATTAAACGTCAAACATAATTTTGTATTAAAAATTTGAAATGTGTGATCGTCCTTCGAGAAAATCTTAGAACACATGTCTCCTTGCCAAATTTGTATTTGCATAATAATGAGCTATAAGGTTATAGATCACCTTGTAGCAGAGTGTCAACCCATAAACTGTTTGGTAAAGCTACTAAAAGTTTCAATCTGAAATGTATTTATCTCAGATAGGAATTTGGATCCTCTATAAAAAATGAAATGCGCTGGAGTCTCTTAGCTCTTAAAAAGGAGACCAAATTCTAAATTCTGTTTATTTCCACATTTCTTCCTTTAACTGCTGCAGACATAAATGCAAAATGAATGTTGACATATTTGTTTAGCATCCCTGAACAGATTAAACTACTTTAGATGTTCTTCTGTAATCAGGCTTGAAAAATAGAAACTAACATTCACATCCCTGGATAGATTAAATTGTTTCAAAAGTTTCTCATTAATCAGAGAAGGAAAATATATTTTAAAAGTAGTTTCAGTCCTTTGAAAAGTACTTGAAATTTGCCTTCTGATAAAACTTTTTTGCAGTTTCATCATAATATGCCAGGTTTTATCACACACAAACAAAACAGTAAGTGTATAACTTGTCTATGCCTGAGTGGGAACTAGTATTGATCTATTTAAAAGTACTGTGTTGTGTATGGAAAACAGCATTGGGCTTTGTTATGGATTGAATTGTGTCCCCCTAAAAAATATGTTGTAAATCTTAACCTCTATGCTTGTGGTTATAATCCCATTGGGAATAGGTTTTCTTTGTTATATTAATGAGACAGTATTGTGTAGAGTGTGTCTTCAGTCAATCTTTTTTGAGATTTAAAAGGAGCAGATTAAGGAAGCAGAGATGGGGGAAGAGAGATGTCACCACATGAAGATAACTAAAGAACAAAGGAACAAGGACCTTCCAGGAGAGCTGACAGAGAAAGCCTTCCCCTACAGCTGGTGCCCTGAGTTTGAACTTCCAGCCTCCTAAATTGTGAGAAAACACATTTCTGTTTGTTAAAGCCCCACACTTGTGCTATTTCTGTTATTGCAACCCTAGATAACTAAGACAGGCTTGGACTGTAGAACTGTCCATTACTCATCATGTGTCTTTCGGCAAATAAAATGGTCAATGAAATCTTTTTTTTTTTTCCTTTGCTTTCTGCATAATGGGCACTTGTTTCCCAGGGAATTACAAGTATTTGCATGTTATTCTTCATAACAGCTCTGTACTGTGTTTAATTGTGTTACATCCAGTTTATAGATAAGGAAATTGAGCCTCAGAGATATTAATTGACTTGTCTTATATAACATAGCTGGTAAGCAGTAGAGTCAATATTCACTAATAGACCCCGAGATTCCTGTTCTTACCATCCTGTGATGTCTCTCTGGCACTAGTATTCTCCTTTTTAAAATGAAGTGATTGGGTTCTATTGTTATTATTTTTAGATTAGCTATAGTTCTTAAGAATGTGAGTCTTTGATTCTTGGTTGTATTTAGTCTTGTCTTTTAATATAGGCATATAGCAGCTGAATGTTACCTTAGATATAGAAAGAAAATGTACCAATTTTATTCCATTTTCCACTCGAATTTTTGAAATACTTACACAGCAGGCTTTGCCACTTGCGATAAGGAATGCTTCATATATTACAGAAATGAGTAGTGTTCCAACAATGTTATTAGCCTAGTTTTAAAGAATCTTTCTAAACAAAAAAGGAAAAAAAAGTCTATATAAATAAACTTTAATTACTGTCTATTTGTCTTTTGCCCCATATGCAAAAAATAATTACATGCATTTCATCAATTTAGAAATGTATATTTGATATTACCTCACTTTAAATATAAGTTGTATATCATAAGCAAAACTCTGTATTTTATTTCAGAGAGGCTCCTCCTAAAGAACAAAAGACCTCTTTAAAGCGTTAAAAAGCAAAGATATCCTTTTGAGGACTAAAGTGCACCTGACCCAAGCCATGGTATTTTCATTTGTCTCATATGCATGCAAAAGCTGAGCAATGAATAAGACTGAAGAAGAGTTGATGCATTTGAATTATGGTGTTGGTGAAGAATATTATGGACTGCCAGAAGAACAAACAAATCTGTCTTGGAAGAAGTATAGTCAGAATGCTCCTTAGAAGTGAAGATGGTGAGACTTTATTTTATGTACTTTGTATATGTTATCAGGAGGGACCAGTCCCAGGAGAAGGACATCATGCTTGGTAAAGTAGAGGATCAGCAAAAAGGAAGAAGACTCTCAGAAAGATGGATTGACACAGTGTCCGCAACAAAGGGATCAAACATAGCAATGATTGTGAGGATGGTGCAGGACTGGGCAGTGTTTCATTCTGCTGTACATAGGGTTGCTATCAGTTGGAATCAACTGAACTGCACCTAACAGCAACACTAAAGAGCAACTTGAAAAGTCAACAAAGAGGTCACAATTTTAGTCAAACCCCTCATAACACAAAAGATGACAAAATATATTAAGCTATCATGGATGGATATCTAGTTTGAGCAATGATGGACTAATGAGCATCAGACTTGGCACCATAAACACTAAGAAACTGGACAAGCGATATGAAGCAACTGTTAACAGATATCGGATAATGTTGTGCAATCAGGTGTCATGGTGGTCAGTTAGGACAACTAGCCAAAATGAGAATAAAAATCAAGTCTTTATTCACTTACTGTGATAGTGCAAGCAAGAAGTAAAAAAGTGACACCAGCTTCCCTGTGTTCAATATGGAACAGCGTTGAGTGCAAGTTACATGGGTGTAGCCCAGAAGGGGGAGAGGGAGCTGTCTCACTGCTGTAGAAACCCAAATAAAAGGCTCCTGACTTTTTATGAACCTATAGAAGTGGGGAGGAAAGAGAAAGAAAAGGGCTAAGAGTAGAAAATTGCTAAGTCAAAGTGGAAAAATGTGTCAGACAAGGCTCCAATAAAGAGGTTTTGGTGGAAACATCTAGGAAGTACTATTGCTATGGCCCCTGATAAGAAAGCCTCCAAATGGAGGCATCTGGACTAGGAATGCAAATACGAATATGAGCATGGCTGGGCAAAGGAGAGGGGACTGATACTACAATTCCATCTAAGAAACTACAAATTACTTGCTGGTTGCCAAGTCTAGTGTGCCTCTTTGAAGGTACACTAGGAGCCTCTTCGAAATAAAACTCAAAAGTTTTGCTTATGATATACAACCTATATTTAAAGTGAGGCTATACCAAACATACCTTTCTAAATTGATGAAACACATTTAATTACATTTTGCATATGTGGCAAAGGACAAATAGTAATTAAGGGCAGACTCCCGTATGAGTCTTGTGAGGCAAAGCCTTGTAATTGCCTATGATAGGGCCTCAAAGATGAGACAAAGGATTTTGGCCTGGAGTTAACTCCTCAGAAAATAGACAGTACATATAAAATCCTTGAGAAAAGGCATGTGTTTTCAATATTTATTCCAGTTTTGTGCCTGGAGATACTTTCCAATATTCAAGACTCAGCAATCTTTAAAAGAATAAAATGCAGTTGAGACTGTATAAATGTAGTCTCCACATACTGAAGATACTACAAAAATTTTTAACCATGCCCCTCCCCCCAAAAAGATAAAGTGAACCATAACTAAGAGAAAAATTGGTCACGTAGAAATAGGTTTGAAGATCAGTCATACGTTAGAATTAGCAGTCAAGGACTTTAAAATAGCTATTTGAAAAATGTTCCCAGATTTAATGGAATAAGTTTTAAAAAAATGAATGACAGAAACAGAAACAGAAAATGAAAAGTATGAAAAATACCAACTAGGACTTCAAGGATTGAAAATTGAAATATCTGAAATGAAAATTGATATATCTGAATTGAAAATTTTCTTTATGAGTCAACTAAAGATTATACACCATAGAAGACAAAATTTAGTAAGATTGAAAGCAGTTCCAAAGAAGTAAAACAAACTGAAGCAGAGGAGAAAAAAACACAGAAAAATAGAATCATGCCTCAGTGACTTGTGGGACAATATCATGTGGTTTAATTTATATGTAATTGAAGAAACAGAGGGAAAGCAGAGGAATTTTCCAGATCAGAGGAAATATTTAACCCACAGTTCAAGGAGCATATAGTATGCCAAGCAGAAAAACACCAATAAGAACCACCTTAGTAAAATTTTGAAAACAAGGTACAAAGGAAAATATTAAATGTAATCAAGGAATAAAAGAAACATTATATATAGAAAAAGAATGAAAAGACTTCTTATCAGGCAGAATGTAATTCAGAAGACAGTGGAATGGCCAAAAGGAGAAGAAAAAACCCACATAGAAAACTAATCCTATGGCAAATATCCTTTAAAGATGTTTGTGAAACAAAGATATTTTCATGTAAACTAAAGCTGAGGCAATTCCTTACAGGCAGAGCTGCATTAGGGAAATGTTAAAGGAGGTTCTTCAGGGTGTATGCAAATGGCATCAGAAAGAACCTCATGTATATATGAAAGAATAAAGAGTACAGGAAATTATAAATAAAAACATTTTTTAAATAAGAAAAGTTTAAAAAAACATTAACAACATGGTTTTGGATTTAAGAGATATAATATTAACATGTATGACAGTCTCACAAAGGATTATGTAGAAGTATATTGAAGTTGCTAAGGTTATATGTGAAGTTGTGTAATATTATTTACAGTATATTTGAATCCTTAGAGCAACCTCTAAAACAAACAAAGAAACATATATACCTGAAGAGCAAATAGAGGAGATTAAAAACTGAACACTGAGAAATACTTGATTAATCAAACAAGGTAGGAAAAAAATATATAAAGAGAAAGAATAATAAATAGAGAAAATATAGGAAGATGGTTGACTCACAATCAACCATATGAATAATTACGTTAAATGCAAATGGACAAAGCCTTGCAATTAAAATCAGTGAATGTCAGACTGAATAAAAACAATCAAGACTCAAAGATATGCTGTTAACAAAATAAGAACTTTAGGAAGATTCATTTTAAATGTAAGAAGACAGGCCAAGTGTAAGAGGATAAAAATATACATACCATGTAAACACTAATCACAAGAAAGCTGAAGGAGATCTATTAATATCAGAAAAAAATGGACTTTAAGACAATACATTTTACCGACAATGAAGAGGAATATTTATTAAGGATTAAACATATAATTAACCAATTTTAAATTTGTATGTACTTCAGACACATAAAACTAACACTGACAACTAAAGAAAGAAACAGACAAATTCAAAATTAAATCTGGAGTACTTAATATCTCTCCATCTGGAATAAATAAAGGAGACAGAAAATTAGTAAGAATAGATTTAAACCATGTTATCAACCAACATCAACAAAATACATATTTTTTTGAAATGTTCTTGGTACTGTTAATAATATAAATCATATCATAGGCCATAAAACATGGTTCAATAAATTTAAAAGTATTTTATTCGTACAGAGTATTGGCTTAGTGTTTTAGGGCTGCCATAACAAAATACCACAAAGTGGGTGCCTTTAAGGAACAGAATTTCTTTTCTCACTATTCTGGAGTCTAGAAGTCCAAATCAGGGTGCCAACTGTATCAGTTCCTTTTGAGGGCTTTGAGAGTTGAACTGTTCCATGTCTGTCTCCTAGTTTCTGGAGGCTGCTTGCAATCCTCGTAATTCCTTTACTGCTGATAGATGCTTCTGACTCCTTCTTCACATAGTCTCTATCTTCCCTCTGGGTGACTATTTCTGTGCCTATTCTCTCCTTTTATAAAACACTACTCAGAAAGGGTAAGGAATAGGACTCACCTTACTCTGATATGACCTCATTTAACTTAAATTAACTGATAACAAAAGAAAAATCCTGTTTCCAAACAAGATGACATTTAGAGATATAAAACCAAACCAAAAACCAAACCCATTGCTGTTGAGTCAATTCCAACTCATAGCGACCCTATACGACAGAGTAGAACTGCCCCATAGGGTTTCCAAGGAGCAGCTGGTGGAATTGAACTGCTGACCTTTTCATTAACAGCCAAGCTCTTAACCACTGTGCCACCAGGGCTCTTCTATAGGTACAGAGGTTAGGAATTCAGTGTAATCTTTTTAGGGGAAACAATTCAATCCATAACAGCATGCTCTCTGACTAAAACAGAAATAAATTAAAAAACAATATAAGAAATATATTTGGGAAATTTCCCAAGATTTGGAAATTAAACTACAGGTAGCCCTGACTTATGATGCATTGGAGTTATGATGAACTGTATTTACTACTGTCTTTTTTTTTTTGGTAAATCTTATCATTAGTAATATGTACTACATACAATGTTACAGTGCGTAATTTGCTGATGTTATCCTTCTCATGCCAACCCCCAAAGACAAATAAAGATCAGATTTATAAAGATCCTGATAATAAAAGACAATAATAATAAAAACTGGAACACTTTCCAAGTCAGTATGACTATGATATGAAAATGAGGCAAGAATAAGGACAAAAAAAGTATAAACCAATATTCCTTGTGAACATCCATGCAAAATTCCTTAAAGAATACTAGTTTAACCTAGCTATATATTAAAAAAAAAAAAAAAAAAAAAAAGATACACCAGGACTGATTTGTGTTTATCCCAGGACTGGTAGTTGATCAACATTTGAAAATTAATCAGCAGAATAACAAATTAAAGAATAGAACTCAAATGATCGTCTCAAAAATTTCAGGAAAAAACAGTTGATAATATTAAGATTCAACACCCATTCATAGTAAAGCCTTTAGAAATATAGGCATATAAGGACACCTTCTTAATCATATAAAGAGAACCTAAAAAACCTACAGCCAACATAATGCTTAATGGTAGAAAGTTAAATGCTTTCTTTCTAAGATTAGTGCCAACATTATATTATAGGATTTATGAATAAGAAAAGGAACTAAAAGTTACAGTTTCAAAGGAGAGAGTAAGACTTTTTCTGTATAGAAAATATGATTGTGAATTTTAAGTCTTAGTGGATGTACAGAAAATATACTAGAGCTAATACATTTACCATGTTCACAGGGTGAAAAGTACACAAAATATTGCTGAAATGAATTAAAGAAAACCCAAATAAATAATTAATTGACTGGATTAATTAAATGGATCATTTAGAGCATCTAGTGTTATTAAGAGATCAGTTACAACCAAAATGATCTGTGAATAAAATGATGCCCTAATTCAAATCATATTAAGATTTTTTGTTTGTTTGTTTTGTTTTTTACCTGACAAGATCATTTTAAAATTTGTATAGAAATATGGAGGACCTTGAACAGCTAAGCTACTTTTAAAAAGAATAAATTTGTAGACTTATGCTACCAGATTAACAATTTACTATAAATTAACAGTAATAAAGACAATGAGGTATTGGCATAAGGATAGAGAATTAGTTCTATAAAACAGAATAGAGAGCCCTGAAAGAGACTCAATCATATACGGTCAATTGATTTTCAATAAAGGCATCAAAGAAATTCAACTGGGGAAAGCAAGTTTTTTCAACCAATGGGTCTGGAGCAATTCAAATCTGTATGGAAACATAAGAACTTTAACTCCTATCTAACTTCATACACAAGCGTTAATTAAAGGTGAGTAGTAGACATAAATAGCAAACTAAAAATAAAATAAAACCTCTAAAACAAAATATTTGAGAAACTCTTCATGACATTGGGTGGGCGAAATTTCTTAAGAAACCAAAAGAACAAATCACTAAAACATGGATGAATTTTACTTGTTCTTTGATGGCACAATTAACAAAATGAAAAGGCAAGCTAGAGACTGAGAGAAAATATTCTCAAAGCACATATATGACAAAGTATTTTTGTCAAGAATATGTGATAACTCTTATAATTTAATAATAAGAAAAAAATAATTCCTAAACACTGGGCAAAATATTTGTAAAGATCGTTCACAATAGGAGATATAAAATAGTACATAAACACTTTAAACATTAGTCACATTGTGATACCACTAAACATTCTAGAATGTCTAAAATTAAAAACACCATGTCGAGTGTTGGAGATTATATGGAATAATTTAAACTGTTGGGATTTTAAAATGGTTCAACTGGTGAGAATGCAAAATGGTGCTATCATTTTGGAAAACAGCTTGTCGGTTTTTTATAAATTTATACATATACTCTGCCATTTTATTCCTAGATATTTACCCAAAATAAATAAAAACATAATGTTATGGATTTGTGTCCCCCAAAAATGTGTGTCAACTTTTGATAGGCCATGCATCCCAGTGTTGTGTGATTGTCTACCATTTTGTCATCTGATGTTATTTTCCTATGTGTTGTAAATCCTGCTTCTGTGTTGGTAATGAGACAGGATTAGAGACAGTTATGTTAATGAGGCAGGACTCAATTTACAAGATTAGGTTGTATCTTGAGTCGATCTCTTGTGAAATATAAAAGAGAGAAGTGAGCAGAGAAACAGGGAGACCTCCTATCATCAAGAAAGCAGAGCCGGGAGCAGAGTGCATCCTTTGCACCCAGGGTCTCTGCGCTGAGAAGCTCCTAGACCAGGGGAAGATTGATGACATGGACTGTCCCCCAGAACAAACAGAGAAAGCTTTCCCCTCTATCTGGTACCGTGAAATTGGACCTCTAGCCTCCTAGACTGTGAGAGAATAAATTTCTTTTTGTTAAAGCCATCCACTTGTGGTATTTTTATTATAGAAGCACTAGATAATTAAGACACATATTCACCTGAATTTTACATGAATATATAACTTGTACATTAATATTAGGAACATATGTATTCATAATATTTCAAACCAGGGGGAAAAAAACAAAGAAAACGAACAAAATAACCACCTATGAAACGAAAACTGAACCCACTCCATCAAGTAGATTCTGACTCATAGCAACCCTATAGGGCAGAGTTGAACTGTGTTATAGGGTTTCCAAGACTGTAAATCTTTATGGAACCAGACTGCCACATTTTTCTCCCTCAGAGCCGCTGGTAGGTTCAAACCACATACTTTTTGGTTAGCAGTTGAGCACTTAACTACTGCACCACGAGAACTCCTAACCACCTACAGTAGAATGGAAAAATAAATTCTTATTTTTCTCTGTAGGACAATACAACAGTGATAATTAATCAATTATTAATTACAATGCATAAAAATATTTGTGAATTTTAGAAGCATAATATTGTTAAAAGAACCATGTACTTCTTTTTCGTATAAGCTGTATGATTACATTTATATTAAGCCCAAACTATCTGTGATGTGAAAAGTAAGACAAATGATTACCCCTGGAAGGGAGAAAGTTAGTCATTCCAACAGTATTTTACTTCTTAATTTGAGTGCTGATTAGAGGGGTTTCTTCACTTTGTAAACATCCATTGTACTGTAAACTTAGGGCTGGTGCATTTTTTTCTGTGTTTGTTACATTTCAAAAAAATTGCATAAAAAGTTATAGAATTTCAGAAAAAGGACAAAGTCATATGACTTTGAGAAAAAATTGGGATTTAATCTGGCTTTTGATAGAGGATTAGAATTTTATTACTCAGAATTTTTTACTCTAATGGTCATCCTATGGTGCCTTGAAAATAGGAAGCCTGCAATTATTATTGTTGGATTAATGAAAGTCTAAGGAAATGAATGACTACAATATATAAAACCAGGTGTGATATTTATGATTATTATTTTCACAACTCATAGCCACCCTAGGTACAACAGAATGAAACACTGCCTGGTCCAGTTTCTAATACAGCACAACACAAAGAGACAACCAATCCGACCTGTAGAGACTTATTTTCATGACTACTCTTTTGTTAATAAATTTTTGCCATAATGGCTTTTGAAAGTTAAACCATTTATTGGCAACGGCTTCTCTTTTCAAGTATAATAAATATATATTATTTTCTCTCAAAAAATTTACTAAATAACTTCACTAACACAAGTGATATTTTGTCATGATTTCAGGCAAGGAAACACCAATTTACATGACAAAATAATTTCTATTCAGAACGTATCATATGGAACAAAGGTGAATTGTGAAACATGTTTCAATAAGCCGAAAATGCTTTGCTTTGTCTATGTATGACAAGTGAGAACAATGAAGAGGTAGTATCTTCTATAAATATTGGTCTATTGTCGTGTGTATCCTTCCCACTTTTTTTGAAATGCTCTCAAGTTTGTCCTTAATTTTGTTTCAAAGGTGCGACTCTGTCATATAACTTTATATTTAAGTACAGGTTGAGTGCAAGATAACAATTAGATTGTGAAGTCTATAAAACGGTGAAGAAAATGCGTCCGAAAGAATGAATTTAGCGTCCAGCTAATGACTCCCTTGCACAGTGTTTCTGCCAGTCACCATACACTATCATGTGTCCTGTTTTGGCAAGGACAAAATAGTTTTATTCCATTACATTTTTATGTACAAACCATGTTTATTTACTTTCAAGTTGTCGCTTATTACTTGTATAAGCTTGATGACATTGTTAACTGATATATTTTTATCTGCAAAAAAAATTTGTGTATCTTGAATTGGAATGAATTACATCATTTTTTTCCCATTAAAATTAATGGAAGCTTTTTTTTCCCCCTTGGCATGTCTTTCTTCACTTAACCGTAGGGTTTCCAGGAATAAATTGAAGCCACTAAGTAATTTGTATGATCTCCCAGTGACTTTGATTAAAAACAAAATTTCTAAGGAACCAGTACACTACAGATAAGAAAAATGTCAACTATTCCAGACCGGTTTCTTTCCTTCTACACTTCTTTCCTTCTACATTTCTGCACATAAATCTCCTTGAGGTACTCAGAATCAACATTTACAAGCATCCCCCTCCAAAAGCATATGATCTCCATTTTTAATTTCCTGTATTGTTTAATAGTCTCAAATTTAGCACCTCAAAAACTCTAATCCATCCTCATCTTTTCCTCTGTAAAATGCATTCCTGCAAAAATTTTAATACCTACTAGCAGTTCTTTTCTGACCTGGGAATGCACATGTATATGCACATACTCAACAGTCAACACTTAACTATCCTTATCTTTTCAATTCCCTGGAAAGTTACAATCTAATGACATAGAATGCTCTTTTTTTTTTTCTCAGCATATTATTTTGGCTTCTATTAATTTATGCTCATCAGTAGAGAAGTTAGAGTTATGGACCCTTAATCACTGTTAGATAGCTTTTGTGCAAAACTCAGGAGTCCCATTAATTCATACATTCATTCCAAAATATGGAATGTCTTTTGCTTGTAAGGCTTTGTGTTACCTGTAGGGGGATACAATGGTTAATAAGACTCAGAATCTACCATCAAGGAATTAATTGTCTGCTGGGAGACAAAAATATTTAGCAAATAATTAATTAAAATATGTTGCGATGAATGCCTTACTTTATGGGAACACTGTGGAAAAACTTCTCAACCAGTCTTTGGAGAAGAGAGAAGGCATTCTGAAGGGTATTAATTTTAAATTATGGATAATCTGTGTTATCTAGTGAAAAATTGAAAGTAATGTGTCTCATTTGAAAATGCAGAGGGAACTGAATGCAGAGAGAGGATTATTTTGATATCTTCTCCTCTTTATGGAGTATTGTGGATGCTGGCTTATCACTACCTAACAAGAAACACCCATTCATCCTCCTATTGTAACATTAACTAGATGTTCATTTTGCTACCCTCCTCTCCCTCATTGTAACCCTGGGGAATGTGACTCTACCCCCAGCTCCAGGGATGGGCACTCATTTGTTTAAGCTAATCAGCGCCTTCCAAGCCATAGCCAATTCTTTGTTCAGAAGCTGTCTTGTGAGCTAAACAGTCCAATTACAGTGAATTTTATTTGGAATTTCCTTCTCGATGGGCTGATGTACAAATGTGAAGATTAGAAATGCTGCAATGATTTTTTCCACAATTACAAAATCGCAGCCATGAAATGACACTGAAAGGCAAAACAGAAGAAATAATTAAGTTTGAAACTCTGAATCAAATAAACTTTGAAGATGGACTTACCTCTGGACTTCCAGTTTTGTGAGTCAAAAAATTCCCTTTATTGTGTGCTGCAGGTTGGGTTCCCTAGGAAGCTGACTTCGAGATGGAGATCAATTAGTGTGTAAGAAGTTTATTTGGAAGTGTTCATGGGCTCAACACCTGTGGAAGGGAAAGAAGGAGGAAGGATTAGGCCCAGGAATGAATCAAGCTGAGACACAGTCTCAACAAAGTCGTCAGTCATGAAGCACTTTCTCAACAAAGGCCTCAGCCAAACCACCGGAAGCTCTGAACCAGGGATAGAGCTCCGGAGCAGCCTGGAGCTAGGGCAAAGGTGCTGGGCATTCATATCTCTACATTAACTGGATGTAGACAGCCCTGGAAGGTGATGTGACCTTGGGCACATCAGCAGTAACAGCCAAGGCAATTCCCAAAGACAGTTGATATCTGAGGCTATCTGTCACATACCTAGCAATTAGGAGACTAGGACCTTCAGTTTGGAAGGAGGATCTGGGTGGTGCATCACAGTAATCATGACACTGTTTAAGCCAGTTTGTCTTGAGCTTCTGTTGCTAGTATTGTAGCAATGAACAGAACTTACACTCTGTTAAAAGTGAAAGCAAAGAATTTTATTGGAGGGTTGGGACAGCTCAAGCCAGGCAACACATTGCAATGTGAGATCATTAAGTGTTCCAACATTCTGAGGGAGAAGTGAGTTTTTTTATACAGAAAAATGGGGGAGGTACTATGTGACCACAATCATGGTGGCTTATGATTACATGTAGTTACAAGACAATAGTAAGTTAAAATTTTTTAAGGTTAGCTAATTTGCTGTCTGACATAGACTTGCTGAAGTTAACCTAGCAAGCAATTTTCTGAAATATCTACATACACATTCTTCCTGGAGCATAATGTATAAGCATTTTCCCAAGATCATCCAGATAAATATTTCCTGACCAACATTTCTTCATAAACTACATTCTTGCCTCCTCCATTGTTTGCTGAGGGCAGTGAAACTTTTTTAAGAGGTTATGTGTCATAAGATTCTAAACCACAGGCTCTGTTCTAAGGGAGGCAGAAAGGAAGTCTTAGGACAAGCTAAAGTTTAATTCAAAAAATGGAGCTTTGATTCAGACCTAGGTCAGTCATCTTCAATCATGTCAATCACCTCAGTTTTAGAGTACCCTCACACACAATCTACAAAACAAAGACACCCTACTGATACAGGGAAAAACCGTATTTTAGAGGAAAGAGCAAATATGTGTCCCTAGATAGTTGCTGCCTGAACTTGCTCTTTTTATTATAAATAAGAATTATTATATGAGTTAAATAAAAATTACTTGGCACATACCTTATCAATACTGTATGATAATCTGCTTCCGTTTTTCCTTTTTCTGAGGTGATAGGTTTGAAAGTATAGACTCAGGATTCATACAGCCTGGGTTCAAATCCCATTTCTACTACTTACTTTCCCTCTCAACCTGGGGGACTTACTTTTTCTCTCTGTGACTCAATTTCTTCACCTTTAAAATAAGAATATTACCTAAATTCATAGAGTTATAAGGCTATTAATTAGTTAGTACATATAAAACACATTACCTGGAACTCAATAAGCTCTTTATAAATGTCTGCTATTATTGAAGTTATGTTACATATAACAGAAAATATACTGAATATTTTCTGTGGCACATTTTGCCCCATCTACACAGTTTTAATAAGTCTATAGAATAATAAGGCGCCCTGGTGGCACAGTGGTTAAGAGCATGGCTGCTAACCAAAATGTTCGCAGTTCAAATCCACCAGCTGCTCCTTAGAAACCCTATGATGCAGTTCTACTCTGTCCTGTAGGGTCACTGTGAGACTGAATCAACTAGATGGCATTTAGTTTGGTTTATAGCGTAATAGACTGTGAGGAGCCCTGGTGACACAGCTGCTACCAAAAGGTTGGTGGTTCAAACCCATCAGTCCTCTGTGGGAGAAAGATGTGGCAATCTGCTTCCGTAAACATTACAGCCTTGGAAAGTCTATGAAGAAGTTCTACTCTGTTCTGTGGGATTGTTATGAGTCTGTTTTTTTTGTTGTTGTTGTTGTTGTTTGTTTGTTTATAATAGGCTGATAGCTAATAGTCATGTTTAAAGTTTTATTCTATAGGTGGTGTCTAAGATGTTTAAACTACTTACACAATAAAATCTTAAATATATTTATTAGATTCAACTTCAGTAATTTTTGGTAGAAGTTGCAAAGTTAAATATAGACTCTGAATCACTAAACATATGAATCTGAAGGGAAGGGGGAGGCTTAGGGGGAAAAAAGGAAACTGAGAATTTCTATTAATTTTAAATGTAAATTTTGAGATTTTCCCATGGCAAATTGTTGATCTGATTCTTTAACAGCAATTGAAATATCAATTTTTGATACTAAAATATTCACTGCAGTGACAGGCAGGGAGAGACATAAGAGTAATTTACATGAGGATAAAATTTATTCTTAAAATAAATCACAAGGCAATTTGTGCACATTCATTAAAACCCTTGACAGTACTAATTTAATGTTATCATTTTATCAAAAAACTTAAATAGTGATATGTGTGTGTGAATAGTAATGTATATATGTGTCTATAAATCATATTGCTAACATAATGATTTAAAATTGACATTGACTACTAACAGAAATTAAAATTAAAATTGACTACTGACAGAAACTTGGTCACATTGTTAGGTTAATCAGAACATACATACTTAAAAAAAAATGAAGGCTATTTGTTATGTTTTTTAAATCTTACGCTTGTCTAAAATGTTCAAAACATAATTTTGTTTCTGCCTTAGTTCTTATTTTAAAGATTAAAATTTTCCCTAAAAAAAACTACTTTTACTATAACTCCTAGATCTGTAAGGGATAAGTCTCCTATGCTTTTTAATTTTTAAAAATTTGATTTAAATTTGACTTTGCTACAAAATATAATTGTCAGAAGGAGATGCTGCAGAAGGTTCTTTGAACAAGATTAATGCAATTCTATATTTATTATTCCTGCCTTAAGCATAAAAACCAGAACTCCATGATGACATGTACTATCTCAGAACACTACTTTTTAATATGTCTATTTTGAGTTATTTCAAAGTTTTTGAAATAAGTGTACTAAAGTAGGGATCTGATTCAAAGTGAAAGTCTCAGAAATGAGAAGCCCAACCATTTTTTTTAGAAGGCAATGATCAGAAGTGGTATGGGTTAACTTGGATTTGGCACAAAATATCCTTGAGTTTACTGAGACAAATGTTATTTAATTAAAAGAATACTGGGCTTGACAGGCAGTATAATAATAAAATGCATTTTATTTTCCAGTTTCCATTCCTCTTTTGATGCTTACTCGGGGTAATTATTTTGCTTGTTATCTCTTTTCTCGAGGGTAGTTTGATTTTAATTTGTTTTTCTCTTGACTACTGTTTCCGGTAAGATTCTTTTGGCTATAAGTAACAGACACCTCAGACTAGCTTGTGTTAAATGAAAAAGACAAAGAGTAGAATCTGCCCGAAGAATGGATGTGAGAAAATATAGGCCTTCCCCGCAAAAAGAGTGAACGAAGATCTGGAAGGGCAGAAGTAACATCTATTTTCTTTGTTTCTGTGACACTATGTGCTTTTATGTCTCATCGTTTCTGTGTATGTGTACTTGTTTTGCTCTCTGCACACTGGCTTTCTATACTTTGATGTCTTAATCTGGGAGTTACATGGACTCTTGTAATTACGTAGAACCTTTGAATTTCAATTCTAAATTCTAGGCAGAGAGCATGGTATTGGTCGTGTTTGAGGGAGGTACTCACCTTAACTCCAGTAGGCTGGGGCCAGGGCTGATAAGGAGTGACACCTGCTGCTCTTTCAACAGGCGTTATAGAAACCGAATCAAAGCAAGATGCTTGGGAGTAGTTGATAATAGGGCTCTGGGTAATAAGCAGTTTTTATTAAAGGAGATGAGCCCTCCTGGTGCAGTGGTTAAGCACTTGGTTGCTAACCAAAAGGTTGGTGGTCTGAACCCACCAGCAGCTATGAGAAAGAAAGATGTGGCAGTCTGCTTCCGTAAAGATTACAGCTTTGGAAATCCTATGGGGAAGTTCTACCCTGTCCTATAAGGTCACTGTGAGTTGAAATCGACTCCATGGCTATGGGTTTTTTCGTAAAAGAGACATAGACCCAATAGACACAAGCAGAAATATTACCTACCTCCACCTTGACAATGTTCAGTTAGTTGTATGCATATTTTAATTTCCAAGAATTACTTTAACCAAAAATTTGCATTCATAATGAAAAGTTACCCACACAGGAACACTACTGGGTAAAAACAAACCAAAAAAAACAACCCTCATTCATGTCAATAATCCTTAATGGATTTTTTATATTATAAATTTTATCATAATATTATAATTTGATTCTACAGAATTTGAGTTTTTAAATCTGATAAAATAAATTTCATAAGATATTCTTAATCATTCACAGATAACTCAAATATACATATAATAATCTTAAAAATTTCTGAAATAATTAAGATGAGATATCCTTAAGGCCAGAGGAGTCCTGGTGGCACAGTGATTAAAGCGTTCATCTGCTAACAGAAACGTTGGTAGTTCGAACCCACCAGCCACTCCATGGGAGAAAAATGTGGCAGTCTGCTTCTGTAAAGATTTCAGCCTTGGAAACCCTATGAGACAATTCTACCTGTCCTATGGGGTCCTTATGAGTTAGAATGAACTGGACATCAATGTGGGTTTGATATGCTTAGGGTCATTTGCAATAAAGTATGACTGAAAGAATAAAAACTGATGGAAAGAATATATTGAATAATATGTAGACTAGACAAAGGTTTGTTTTTATATGGGTTTCATAGATGATTTAAAATTTTTTTTTTCAAGTTGAATTCAGAGACTTTGGCATGGATCACCTGTTCTTTTCTTAAAAATAACTTTCTGTTCTTTCTTATTGGAAAAAGAAGTGCAAAAATCCAACCCGAACTTGTTCAACTCCCTCTTCACCTCCTGAGACAATCAAAATGCTTCCAGTATCTCAGCAGCAGGCAGAATGGTGCCAAATGAAAATGTCCACAGGATCCTGCTTTCTCATTTTAACTGTTGGCCTTGAGGAGGCAGCTCCAGTGCATACCTCCTATTGCTTGCCCTATGAATTTCTCATTCTAAAGGGATTGTGGGTCAAATGTGTCTCCAACTCTTGGTGATAACAAAGGTATAACAATAGTCTTTAGATGATTTAATTAGAGGCCTCATTTTGCGGGTTATATCATCTTCCCCAACTACTCAATTTAAGTTTTGAATCAAGGAAAAGAAAAGATAATAAAGCTTTCTTTGTTTTCCTCTTCTAACATTAAGGGGCTAGGACCAAATGTTCCTTGATAGCTTCATCTTAAAATGCCATCAAATAAGCAACAGGCTTGTAGCTCAGTAGTTGTCCAATGGTGAGAGAGAGTACTCGAAAATTAAATTCTAAGTCCCAGTGACAGGAAAGAATATGATTGTGTAGGGTAACTTTATGGTTTTTTTTTTTTTTCCTTTTCCTGACACCTGCAAATAATTCCAAATAGCATTTATATCTAACTTGTGTGAAGTGTTTTGTCCCTTTTTAAAATAAATACACTTAGCACCTGAAGGTATTATCTTGACCTCTGGCTGACACAATTTCTTAGCTCAGCTAGTAATTTAAGAGCTTGGAATAACTGTGTTTGATGTGTACATCGTATGGATTATGATGATACATCACCGCCTGAAGGAAGTTTGAGTGAATAGCTATGCTGAAAAATTAAGTTCTAGCATCTAGATAATGCAAGTTCCCTAGATGGAGTTCTTTTTTCTGGCCATAAAACAACCTCTTTGTGGTAGGTGAAGGCAAACTTATCTGGCCAAATTCCTGTCTTCTTAACACAGCTTGTTAAAACGGATGCTAAAGGCAAGGCCAGGTTTGTTTATACGTTATGAGTAAGTCAGAAAATGTGATACAATTCAGGACAGGTTAGTACACGAGAAAAGAAACATAAATAAAGCCCTGAAAATCAAATGGGATTGCCAAAGGAAAGGCCAAATGAATTTGAAGACAATCTAATCCAAATTCTGTGCTTCATAAATAAGGACACTGAAACTTGAAGAAATGGGACAAATGACCAAGAACTTTACCTGAGCCTCTCCTCTTGTTTCACATTCTTCCAACTTTGTTTACATTTGTATAAAGATCTGGGCAAAGTCAAAGTTTTAGATCTCTTTGGTAGTCAAGTTTTCTTACTTTTCTGTGCCCTTTGTATTTTCTTCCAAGTGAGAATTATGATAGCAAGGAAGTAGTAGAATATTTCTTATTATACTAAATAACACTCATAATTAAAGTTATTTCCACTAGGATATCTTTTTTTCCCTGTGTAAAGTCAGGCTAACAAGGGCTCTAGAAACAACTTTCGAGTGTTTTATTTGGCTACAATAAATTGTTTCCGAAAATCTGTGCAGTACTGGGGCTTGACTTTCAATTTATCATTTTTGTTATTTTTTTAAATGACACTTTATAGGAATATTAGAGTCCTGACAATCATAAATAAGCACATTCAGCTGCCTTTGAGCTATACGAAAAGAAAATTTGATATACAGAATTGCCTTGTCCTCATTATGACACTAGACTTTTCCTCCCGTGACGTTTTTATAGAAACCCCAATTTTTCTTTCAATTTGTATAGTATGTGTAACAACCAGTTAATAGGCTTTTATCTAATTCAAACAAGCTAATATTGTAACACAATTAACATTTTCTAGATGACTTTCTATGAGTCTGTTTTCCTTTTAGGCAAATTCCTTTGAATAACTATATTATATTGCTAAATTTGTGTTCACTTCTTTAGATTAAAAAATAAAAAAAGTTAATGTAAAAGAGTATAGTTATTCAATTACAAAAACTATAAATCAGTTGTTTAAAAAACAAGTAGATATTAGATATTTGAATCCATTACAGAGATTTTAATGAGTAATAATCGATTTTAAATATCAATGAGCATTTTATTAACATCAAGAACACTTGCCTTAGTTAAAACATTCCTGAAAATGTATGAACCTTCATTAAAATTTATTTTTCTCATCTCCTGAAAAAAAAAAAAAAGCTACTAAACTACCAGGCCGTTATATGGCATCCTATAAGCTAGGCACACAGGTTGTCTCATTCTAATCATGACTGTTTTCAAATAAAGTCTTCCTACAGATGTACTAAAGGAAACAGTAATCAAACCCGAGCTTCACCATCTCTAATATATGCTACTCCACTTGGAGTTTTTTCCTTTGAATTCTTAATTAAAAACCCTTTTAATGAGAGGCAGCCTGAGTGCGAAGTTGTCAGTTCTACCCTTGTCCTTGATGCATACCAAAAAAAAGAGAGATTTCAGTTTTAAAAGAAGCTCCAGTTTCTTGAGACATTTGTATTCAAACACGACTCTCTCTTTCTCCTTCTTTCTCCTGGGAGAACAGCTCTACTCTTCAAATGAAAAAGAAATAATAAAACACATCAGGAACAGTGGACCTCAGACCTGACGTTTCTCTCCTTGTCTTGGAATGTTATTTCCATATAGAAAGGTACTCTAATGGGACACTTGTAAATGGCAGGGAATTTAGCCCTTGTGGAGTCCTCTCCAGAAATTGGATTTTTGCTTAAGCAAACAGCAAACCATGCAGCAGGGGAAAAGCTATTTATTCGGCTGCCTGTTGAAGAGCCTTACAAAAATACAATTCAGTCTGCTCTGACTGTTCAGTCAATCGGCATACGTTGGAAAACAAAATCCAGTTACTTGTGTAAGGTATCAGGCAAGCTCTTTCATGTAACAGTTAATCTCAAATACACTTTAATGATATTTTTCTTGGTTACCCTTTTCTTAGCCATAACAGCTTTTGCAGTTTACTTTCACATTAAGGAAGGGTAAAAGGCTTATACAAGCTGCCAACTTCTACCCCGTGTTTTGAGGGATTATTTAGAATCTTTGCTGTTCAAATACAAGCAAATTTATACTAAGGAAAGTTAATCTTCAGTTTACAACATTTAATAATGTCATTCAGAACGCCTTATGACAACACGTTTACCTTCTTAAATCAGATTTAGTTTCTAAAAGGTTCTTATGATTTATGTAAGAAAGGTTTCATAATCTTCTCATTTGCTTCCTAATTTTAGTTTCAAGCATCTCCCCTGCCACCCCAAAAAATCTCTTCAAATGTCTCCAAAGTGCCATTCTAAATGATAAGAGGAAATATCTCTCCTAGAGGATCTTCTTTTAGGGATAAGAATGATAAAGGTAGTTCTAGAGAAGTGACAGACCTACTAATTTAAGCTTTGTGAATATTCGTTTATACTTTTTGACATTTTGGTGTGTCCTTTTCAGAGAGTAGAGCTTCTTTCACTGTATTTCTCAGAAGCAGCTTTTCTACATGGAACTGATTTCCTCTTTTCTACTAACAAGTTTTATAGCTAAATATCAATGCAGGAAATTAATATTTCTCACTGATTTCTCCTTCTCGCTATTAAAATGATATTTCACTGCAACAGCATTCTGTACCCTGAAAGAATGCATTGAACAATGACAGCTTTTTCAGTCAAATATGTCCATGATTTAGGAAAGTGGAAGAAACGGGTCTCCTCCATACTTCCGGAATGATTTATTCAAGCCGAGACCTTTGTTAGTGAAACAGTGTGGGGATCCAGAAAATTTACTACTAGGTGCGGCTGGACATTAGCTAGGCATTGTGGAGGGGTTTGTTAGGTAGATATTTAGTATACACTTGTTTGATTACATTGTATAGTAAACTAGTTTTAAACATTTGATATCACTGACGAGCTTATAAATAATTTGTATTGATTGTTATAATACTTTGTAACATTTATTTATTTTAAAAGCCCTCCTTTTTCCACATTGAAATGGTCATTCATGCCCTCGGTAAACATGCAAACACCACAAAAGGTATACAAAATGAAATATGTATTTACTTAACATCATATAGCAAGAGGCATGGTTTGAATTATATTTGGGAAAAAAAAGTCAGCCTACTTCTTTCTTTCCTCCTTAAAAAAAAAAAAAAAAATCATATTCAGCCTCCAATTTCATGTAATCTGTAAAAAAAATTTACACAAATTATGTTGTTAACTAGAATTTCCAAATTATAAATATTCAGTTCTAAACTCTAAGCTGTATGGAATATAACAATAATTATTCTCCTTGTTTGTGAAGTTACAATTTGATTTCTCAGATACAATATATAAGCAACTATTGACTTCAGAAAGATTATATGGTAACAACGTAATACACACACATTTACTTAGAAGTTTATGTCTGTAATAATTGGATTTACCTATATTTATAGTAGAGATTTTTAAAAATGCAAAACAGTATGAGAAAGAAATTAAAATCACATATGCTTCCATATCATTAATAATCAAAAAATGCTAATCTGGGAAACAATTCCATTTACAATAGCATCTAAGAGAATAAAATACTTATGAATAAATCTAACCAGGAATGTGAAGGACTTATTCAATGAAAGTTGTAAAACACTGCTGAAAGAGATTGAAGACAACTTAAATAAATAGTAAGATGTTCCATATTTTTGGATTGGAAGACTCAATATTATTAAGATATCAATACTACCCAAAGCAATCTATAGATTCAATGCAATCGCAGTCAAAATTCCAACAGCCTTCTTTGCACAAATGGAAAAAATCCTCAACTTTATGTGGAATGGCTATAGACCCTGAATAACTAAAGCAACGTTGAAAGAGAAAAATAAAGCAGGAGGATTCACATTTCCTGAATTTAAAACATATACAACTACACCTCAACATAAAGAAAACAAAAAATCCTCACAACTGGACCAATGAGCAACATCATGATAAATGCAGAAAAGACTGAAGTTGTCAAGGATTTCATTTTACTTGGATCCACAATCAACACCCATGGAAGCAGCAGTCAAGAAATCAAACGATGCATTGCACCAGGCAAATCTAGTGCAAAAGATCTCTTTCAAGTGTTAAAAAGCAAAGATGTCACCTTGAAGACTAAGGTGCGCCTGACCCAAGCCGTGGTGTTTTCAATTGCCTTATATGCATGTGAGAGCTGGACAAGGAATAAGGAAGACTGAAGTAGAATAGAAACCTTTGAATTATGGTGTTGACAAAGAATATTGACTATACCATGGACTGACAGAAGAAAGAAGAAATCTGTCTTAGCAGAAGTGCAGCCAGAATGCTCCTTTGAAGTGAGGATGGTGAGACTTTGTCTTTCTTACTTTGGACGTGTTATCAGGAGGTACTAGTCCCTGGAGAAGGACATCATACTCAGTAAAGTAGAGGTCAGCAGAAAAGAGGAAGAACTTCAATGAGACGGACTGACACAGTGGCTGCAACAATGGGCTCAAATATAGCAACAATTGTGAGGATGGCACAGAACCAGCCAATGTTTCGTTCTATTGTACGTAGTGTTGCTGTGAGTCAGAACTGACTAGACGGCACCTACCAGCAACAACTACAGGTAACCCCAACAGAAAGACACAATCTTTTTCCCAATAGTTCTAGTAAAATCCTGGAGATTGTTTAATTCATCCTTCTTTTGTTACTTTCCTATATCTGAGCCAATCCCTGTGGCTACAGAGATGCAGTTGTTTTATTGTCCACACCTGAAAATCAGGAAATAGAGTAAGATACCTGAAATACATGATTTAAAGTATAGCAAGGTGGTTTCTTAAAGGGAAACCATGGTACTCTTTCCTGAAAAGTAAATGGATTTTGGGCATACAAAAATAATTTTGTAGTGATTTCCTCTACAAATATATTTATACTTGTGTGTGTGCATGTATATATGTGTATATATATATATTTTTTAAAAAATCCGTTGCTGTCGAGTCGATTCCGACTTATAACGACCCTATAGGACAGAGTAGAACTGCTCCATAGGGTTTCCAAGGAGCCCCTGGTAGATTCGAACTGCAGACCTTTTGGTTAGCAGCCGTGACTCTTAACCACTACACCACCAGGGTTTCCATAAATATATGGATATGGATACGTATATACATATATATGTATATATATACAAATTAACCTAAGCCTCAGCCTCCCTCAGCAAGAATTGCATTTTCCCTATTAAATATCCATATTAGATTTGGTCAATCATTCTCACCACTGAGATCTTTATGGGTCATATCTTCCAAATTAGGGTCATATGCAAATTTTTTCATATTCAAATTTATAATAAGCACTGGATTAATGCCCTGAGGCACTCATCCATAAAATGTTGAACGGCACAAGGAGGACTTCACATGAATTTAGAAGTGCAGCTATACACAACACCACTAGAGAATATTCTCCAGGTTGTCCCCTGTCCTTTCATCAGGACCCTCAAGGTACAGATTTTGTGCAAGTTGTAAATCCTCATAATAATATCATCATCTAATTCATATTTCTTCATAATGTCTGTAAGAAAATAATAAAATGCATTGTTAAATGACTTCTCAACTCCAGATATACTATGTTTACATAATTCCCTATCAGCCTAGATTCATTATAAAAAAAGAAAGTCTTGGTGCAAGCATTGTTGTATTGGGCACTACTCCTTACATCTCTAAACATTCACACTTCATTGTGGCATTTTTTTCACAGAGTAAATTACAAGCTCTCTGGTCAAATTGTGTTTAATCTCATCTTCTTTAAGTTTTAGAAAATATTCTGTGTTATAAATTCTTCAAAAATAGTTATTCTGCCGACAATCACTTTTAAAAATTCTTTTAGAATCCTGGGATGCAACTCATCTGTACCTGAAGACTTGAACTCATTTAGATAGGCTTTTAAAAATAATTTGTTCATGTAATTGGGCTTCAATTATTGTTCTACGTTTTCTAGTCTGAAGATCATTCTTCTTTACAAATCATATTGAACAAAAATAGTATTGAACTATATTACACTGTTCACACTTCATCTAGCATCAGCTCTTTGCCTGATTGTTGTTCCTATTCTGAATATTACAAAATTGCAGTTGTTACTTGTAGCATCATTCCGCAGTCTAATTCTGTTAAGCTTTTGTCTTCCTAATACCATTTTTTTTTTTTTTTAATAATCCAGTTTTCCTTTTCTCTTCATCCCTGAAGGTTCTGATCCTTTTGTAACCTGTTGTGGAGTTCTTTTTCAATGACTTCCTGATTTCTTCTTCATTAGGACCTATACTGTCAGAATGTTATTTTTATAAGTCTCAAACCTCTTGCAATAGCTTGCCTTTCTGGAAAAAAAAAAAAAAATACTAAGCTATGTCTCTTGTTTTTTGGTTTGGTTTTTTACTCCGAATTATGTGAAATTGATTATCATAAGTCTAGGTACTAGAATTAACTAAATTCTCTTATTTACATGTAATAATCTTAAGGCCACATATTTATTTGGTAATGTTGAGTAGAGGAACCAAAACAAAACCTTTATTAGAGTTCCAAAACCTGAATTCAAGTTCATGGTGGTCTTCCAGTTAGGTTTACATCCAGGGTTATATCATTAAATTATTCATTTTTCATGTTTGTAAGATAGGAATTAAAGTTAGTAGCATGGATAACGTAATATAAAATGGATCTTGTGCATAATAGATTAAGGAGATTGGAAAAGAAGAAAAAAGGGAATGAGGAAAGATGAAAGAACTTTCTCTTACTTTCACCTCCCCAGCTAGTTCTGTATTACTCAGAATAGAAGTTACCTTGTCATTTTCTCTGTTTTCTGAAAAATAGAGTTGTTAACAAGTCAATAATTGATCACAAGTGCTGTTTTTATCAAATTTTAATATGTTTATTTTTCTGATTACCAAAGTAGTGAAGCATATTATAAAAAGTATTTAGACATTTCAAAAATATAACACATAGAAAGTTAAAGGCCTCCATAGTCTCACTCCAAAGACAATTGCTAGTAATTGCTAACAAATTCCATGTATATTTTGTTACATTTTTGTTATACGTGTAGACTAATAAGTAGACTTTTATAAAAATGAGATCAATTACAGCAATGTGTATTTTTGCTTTACTTAATACATTGCAGGTATTTTTACATGCCATTACTTGTTAATTTTGTTCATTCTTTTTAATAGGGTGTACTGCTTAGGCTGGTGGAATAAGATAATGTGTGATAGATGTCTGGAAGTTGAAGTTCCACTCCTACTGTCGCCTGCCGATGCTAATTTAGTGTAGTGTTCCGTGGTATATTCTCACAAAAATGTAATTTCTGGTTCTCTAGGGATTACCATGGGTCAGAATTGACCCCATGGCAACTAGTTTGAGGTCCCTGAGTGGTACAAATCATTAGCACATTTGACTGCTAACTGAAAGGTTAGAAGTTCAAGTCCACCCAGGGGCACCTCCAAAGAAAACCTGGTGATCTACTTCCAAAAAATCAGCCATTGAAAACCCTGTGGAGTAAAGGTCTACTCTGACACACATGGGGTCACTATGTGTTGGGGCCGACTCAATGTCAGCTAAAATAACAACATCCTTTTTTGTTTTAATCTTTCTTTTCTGGTTGAACCTTATGCAATTGCCAGTCATCAACAATTTTTGATCCACTAAAATGACAGTTTCTTATATTTCAACCTAATAATTAAACCAAGAGTCCCTGGAAGCAGAGGCTTATCTATAGTACAGCAGGTATGGCATGTATCCAGGGCATCACTTAGTGGGGGACGGGGAGCAATGAGCACTTTCTATTAACCTGATACAGCTTAATGTCCTTCCTCAAGCACGGTGGACACAGAGGCTTATTGAGGGGCGAAGAGGGGGACACTTGCCCCTAGGTGCAAGTCCAGAGGGGCACCAGGCAAGGTGTAGAATGACATTCTGAGGTGCCACAAATATGAAAGGTGCCTGACTGAGGCAGCAGGACTGGGAGTGGGGGTGGGGGGGTGGGGGGATTTCCTGCTAAGACGTTGCTGACATCAAACGTCTATTCATTTTGAAATTAGGGAGGAGGGTGCAACTTAGAGTTTGCCCCTGGGCGCTTATTACCCTCAGTAGGGCCCTGCAGTTGAGCAATTTCAATGCTTAACATAGGCGCTATTTTCTGTTGATACACCTCTGCCTGGGTGGTGCAAATGATGTACTCAACTAATAGCTGAAAGGTTAGTGGCTGGATCCCACCCAGAGGCACCTTGGAAGGCAGACCTGGTGATTTGGTTTTGAAAGGTCACAGCCTTGAAAACCTTATGAAGTAGTTCTACTCTGCGCTATGGGGTCGCCTTGAGTTGGAATCAACTTGACAACAACCAACATTAACAATCATTAAACTACTAATTTTGGAGAGGCCAATGGGTGCCTCCCTAAAATGTTGCTTGATCCATTTCCAGTGTTTCACTGCCTGGCACTAGGGTAAGACGCAAGAAGAGAGGATGCTCACACCTCGTGCTAAAAGGAAGATGTCTAATGGAAAATGACAGAGAAGTGATCATTTCTCCCTCGCCAGAGAAGCTCACTAATTCAGTTATGAAGATACATTTGTTCTTTCGTTTCTTTCCTGCTCTGCCCTCTCCCCTTCCACAGTAATCCGATTTTTTACTTCAACAAGCCATGCAACTTCAAAGACTAAGGCTATTGGTCTCAGAGACTTTGTTCAGCCTCAGAGGTCACAGACACTTCCACCCTGTCCAAGCTTTTACGGATCAGCTTCTTTGTAGGATTCCATTGCTTTGATCTTTGATGGATTAATGGCTGGATCAGGATTTCTATGGAAGCAGATTTGAGAGCTTTTGTTGTGAGCTGAAATTTTGGCAAGGTGTTCTTTAAAAGCTTGTTAGACATAGAAGGACATAGCTCCTATAGATATAACATTATTTAGTATATTGTTGACCTTAATGTTATCTAAATTAATATTTTAATGATAATAATGAAAGTGCTTTCCATGTATTTAGAGAGAACATATAATATGGACCATCCTGTGTTACCAGTGTTGGCTGATACAAAAGTAGAGCATTATACAATATTTCTTGACTTACTGGGCGGAATAACTATTACTTATCTTTTTCTGTTAAATCACGTAAACACTCAAATGTCCTATGTGCATAGAGTTTGCTGATTCTTTTATATGAAAAACACAGATTTAGCCCTTCTAGAATAAGTATGTTTACTTCAATTGAGGAAGTCAATGACATTTTATTTGACTTTAAATTGCATTTTTTTCTCTTATAATTCTAGTGTTGTTATGTTTTATTTTAATTTTCTGGTGATCCTTTGATTTGTTTTTAGCAGAGCAGAAAACTTGTTCCTTTGTATATTATGCTAGTTTGAAAAACATAATAAAAATTCATTTCATTTATTTTTCATTGTTTTATATTAAGCATCCCCTTGTGGATTTGCATTTTGTGTTTCAGAACAGATAAGTGGAATGAGAACAATGACAAAAACCTTGTTTCATTTCCCACTGTCCTTAAATCACTTATATTTCTGCCTAGTATGTTTGTTACAGTGATAGGAAACCATGACATGCTTTAATCTTTCACTGGAGTTAAAGCAGAAAATATTTTAATGATGAGGGTAGAAAAATCTCTCCCAGTGACTTCTGTCCTGTTGCGGTAGTTAGGAATTAATTCAATTACAGCTAACTTAATACTCACCTAGAGAAAAAGTGGACTTTGTAAGTTTAACCAGGAGACAGTTGATGAGTAATTCCTTAACTTCTTACTTGCTTGATGTTGAATTAACTTAAATGCATCATGGGAGACCAAATCAGCCAATTGGCCTTCCCTTCCAATAAGGAAGATGTGAAAAAAAAAGTGGTATCCTCTAACCACCAGAGTCAAAGTCATGATTTTTGGCTCTTCTTCTTAGTATCCACTGGTGGTCTGATGGGAATAATTTACAATAGGTGACTAAGGATGACCATTAATTTAAGGGACTGAGTTTGTGAATAGCTTATATTTTCTTATTAACCATAATATGGAATATGGGGAGCATATTTCTCTATTACTTTTCAGAGTATTTATAGAGAAATTCAAATTCAAGTATTATACTTAACAAATGAAGTATTATTAACTTTGTTGTTGTTGTTATTATCTTCAAGTTGGCTCCAACTCATGGTGACTCCATGTACAAAAGAACGAAATGTTACCCAGTCCTGTGCCATCTTCAAGATCATTGGTATGCTAGAGTTCATTGTTGCAGCCACTATATCTTAAGTGTTTCCAACCTTGGGGGCTCATCATTCAACGCTATATCGGACAATATTCTGTTGTGATCCATAGGCTTTCTTTGGCTACTTTTCAGAAGTAGATCACCAGGCCTTTCTTTTTAGTATGTCTTAGTCTGGAAACTTTACTGAAACCTGTCCACCATTGGTGACCCTGCTGGTATTTGAAATACTAGTGGCATAGCTTCAAACACCATAGCAACACATAAACCACCACAGTACAACAAACTAACAGATAGGTGGTGGGTTCCTAATGAGAAGAGTTATGTCTTTTCTCTTTAAACTAGTTTTCCCATACCTTTTTCTGTGGGAATATAATTGTGATATGTATGCTAACTTATCGTGTACAGATGCATATCATAAGCACCAAAAATATATTAATTGCATTAAATGCTTCATGAAATAGAAAACCAGAAGCCACTAGATAATAGGTTGTTCGATCCAATTGCCTTAAGTCACTGATTCTCCAAATATGTCCAAACTCTTAAGAAAGGGCAAATTGTGTTCTTTTTGATTTTTGAGGGGCCGGCAGGTAGATTTCATCTTATAACAATACTATGAATAATAATGAGTATTTGTAGAGCATTTAATATAAACCAGACCCCTTTTCAGAGTGCTGGATACATAGTATCCCATTTAATCTTACATTAACATTATGCAAATTACAATGTTTTACACTGGCATTTTGCAAGTGAAGAAATAAAATACGAGAAGTTTATGAAATTTTCCCAAGTTCAATAACAAGTTAACAATGGATTCAAATACAAGATCCTAGAGACAGGATTTTTAACCACTGTATAAAGAGGGGCCTTCCACTCTATGTAAAATAGCAACCACCAAGCCACCACCACTACTACCACCGAACTGGCATTCTACATCCTCTTTTCCTGTTTCTTTTCTCCACAGCTCTTATAAGCACATGCATATATTATATATATTTATTTGTTTTCTTTTAGCCTATCTCAACTTGAGAATGAGATCCTTGTAGGCAGAGACATTGTCTCTGTCATTCTTAGGTATATCACAAGTTCCAGAAATAATGCTTGGGTGATGCAGCCCCTCAGTAAACAGTTAAGTGAGTGATAAATGTGAATCTTAGGGAATTCCAAGTCAGGATGAAACAGATGGTTTAAGGAGCATTCAAGATTCTAATAATAGTGGGACTTAGATGAGATTATTAAATGAGATGAAATAAGAGAATTCTAGAAGGACTGATGTCATATGTGTGACCAACAGAAGTAGGATCAAACAAATAAGGGCATAAATCATGAGCTAGAGCTTAGAAGTGTGTATGATAGCTGATGTGTTAGACTAGATCCCTGCTCCTATGGCAAGCATCACAGATGTTCTAAGAAATCCCTTTGATTACAGACAATCTGAAGTTAATGAGTCCCTTTCACCTAGGTCTTTATAGTCAGCTAGATCAGCTCTGGGTAGCACAAACAGTTAAGCGCATGGCAACTAACTGAAAGGTTGGTGGTTTGGACCTACCCAGAGGCTCCTTGGAATAAAGGACAAGACTTCTGCTTTCAAAAGATCATAGCAATGATCTATTGAGCACAGTTCTACTTTGATGCACATGAGGTGGCCATGAGTTGAAATCAACTTGACTGGAGTTTTTTCATTTGACCAGCTCTAAGCTAGACAAATTTTTCTCCCTCTTGAAGAAACAGCTTTCTGACATCAAAGGCTGTACCTTCACCACCAAGGACCTCTTGTTTTGTAATCCTTAAATTAGAGAAATCAGATTTTTAGTCTTCAGCATCTTCTGATTCTTATTATTGAAATCCTCCAGTACCGATGGTCTGACACTCCTGCAGAAATAGACTTGGCTCACGCTCATTATTTGTTTGAAGAACAAGAATATTAGTTTATATCTACAAAGCAGCCTAGAAAATATCTACGACAACTGGCCATTAGGTGAAGATCTTTGTTTGAGGCCAAAGATTGAAAGATTAATCACTAGTGAGTTAATATGCTTTCCAAAGTTCTTATTCAAGATATTGACAGGCATTTAATGAAAGACAAAGACAAGAAATATCTTGGTCCCTGTCCTTCAGGAAATTTTGGGTTAATTTTTAAAGGAAGATATAAGCAACATATAAATAAGTAAATCAGTAATAGGATGTTGTCGTTAGTTGTTATGTGCACAGCAGCCCTATAGGACAGAGTAGAACTGTCCCTATAGGTTTTCCAGGGAGCAGGTGGTAGATTCGAACTGCTGACCTTTTGGATAGCAGCCAAACTCTTAACCACTGCCCCACAAGGGCATAATTTTCCTAGGACTATTCAGTATAATTATAATTATCTGTAGTCAGTTTAATTATTCTAGAAATATTCAGTATAAAAGATTCCATTTGACTCAAGTATCCCCTGTAGGAGACCTGGTGGTGCAGAGGTTAAAGCTCTCAGCTGCCAGCTGAAAAGTCAACAGTTCGAACCCACCAGCCACTTCATGGGAAAAAGATGTGACAGTCTGCTTCCATAAAATTTACAGCCTTGGAAACCCTATGGGGTAGTTCTACTCTGTCCTATAGGATTGCTAGGAGTCTGAATTAACTCAACAGCAATGGGTATCCGCTTCAAAGTAAGGCTTCAGTAAGTAATTCAGGCTTAAATTTGAGCTAGATCTTGAAAAATGAATTAGAATTCAGTAGATAGAGGATAGGGAGAAAGATGTTCCAAGTGAAAGAGAGGAAGTATGAGCATGTGGACATTTATTGGCATTACTTACTAATATCCACCTTCTTTCTAGACTGTAACCTACATAAGGGCAGAGTCCTTTTCTGTTTTTTATATCACTAAGTAAGTAATGTTCACGTTGGCACAAATTAGGTGTTCAATAAATAGCTGTTTAAAGAATTAACAAGAGAATTAGTGTTTGGAAACTACAAAATATATTTCAAGATACGGAATAGACCTGTTTGAGTAAAGTGTTGCTGTTGTTAGGTGCTGTTTAGTCCATTTTCGACTCCTAACAACCCCGTGGGACAGAGTAGAACTGTCCTACGGGGTTTTCTAGGCCCTAATCTTTACAAGAGGAGATTGCCAGGTCTTTCTCCTGTGGAGCCATTGAGTGACCTTCAAATAGCTAGCCTTTCAGTTAGCAGCCAAGCACTTAACCGTTGCACCACCATGACTCCTTTGAATAAAGTAAAGACAATAATTAATAACAACAACAATGATGACTTCTATTGCATCCTTATTATACATCAGGTAGTGATCTAAACACTTTACATGTGTTAAACTCTTAATCCTCAAAGCATCCTAATGCAGTAGGTACTTTTTTTTTTTATTTCTACTTTATAATTATAGAAAAGAAAAAACAGAGAGGCGAAGTTACTTCCCCAGGATCACATAGCCACTACTGGTAAGGCAGTAATTCCAATCCAGACAGTCTGTCGCATAGCTTGTGCTGTTAACCCTATACTGTACCTCCTCTTGTAGATAAAGCTGGAAATGCAGTTTTGAAACATTTCTGAAGGTCATTATGAGGTAAAAGAACTTGAAAAGTTATTTTTTGTTCATTTGTTTGCTTCCAAGTTTTAGTGTATAGGATTACTGGGAGTTTATAAAGATGTGTTACTATAGAAAGGCATCTTGCAGCAGTGTGTAAAATGGGTCAGAGGCGAGAGAAATGGAACTGGATATTGCACAGGCATCAAGTGATAAGGACTTGAACTCAACTGATGGTGATAACTGGATATTCATGAAGAAAAGTGTAATATGATAAAAACTGGAGAAATAATTGAAAGTTGACTCCTATTTTCAGACTTGAGTGTCAGGGAGAATGGTGGTACTCTAATTGCTGACCTAGAAAATTCATTCCTTGGGGCCAATTTTACGAGAAATATTATATGAGGAAGGGACTCATTGAGTCTGCAGAAACTTCTTAAAATCTAAACAGATGAATAGCAGGTAGCACATAAGGGTCAGATGATTTACATGGTCCTAAAGGAAATGCCTGTACCTTGAAGGAGTCTAATTCTTACTTATGAAACTTATAGTTAGACCCCAAAAACAGAAAATGAAAATAATACTTATAAAATTATAATTTTAGAAACTATAATCCACCTTGGAAATAATCTGGTCCATGAAGCGTGTTTTACAAATGAGATACCTGTGTCCTGGGTAAGTTAAGAAACATTCCGTGAAGAACAACTTTCGTGATGGATAGGAGAAGAAGCCAGGTGCCATCCCCTAGGTCAGTGGTCCCTCCACCGGAAAACCAAGTGCAGTGATGATACCACCTTGGAATCAATCTCTTACCTTCTCTTCCTACCTCTAGTAGATTCTGATGTTGCCCTTCCCAGATCTCCTTTGCTTGAAAAGACACATATCCCCCAGCTACTGTGAGTATGAACTCTAATTCACTTACAAATGTACTTTTCTCTGAAAAGAATCACACTTACCTGATGGAAGTCACCTTGCTCAGAGATACCTAGAATGTTATGGCCCCCTCCCCTCTACTAGGATATGCAGTAGTTAGTGTGTGACCGATAACATCAGGCCCCCTTGCTTTAAGGTGGAATGACTCTGTGGTATGACTCATGCTCCAGAGCTTCCTGCAGGATTAGGGTGAAGTTAGATTTCAGTGGAACCCAGACCTTTGCTTGGCTTTTCCCCTGCCTATTTCTGCTCTGCTCACTTCCATATAGGATTTCCCTGAGAGCACTCCCTCAATAAATCACTTGTACAAGAATCCTCATCTGAGACTCTACTTCCAAAAAAAAACAAACAAAAAAAAAATCTGACACTAACCAGTCCTGAGGCTCCAAATATCACTTGTGGTTGCTGAGCTCTAACACTGTTCGATGAACTGTTTGGTGATGCAATCTAAGCTGTTTTGGTGGAGTCTGAGCAGTTGATTATATAGTCTTCAGAGGCAATATGGCTAAGGAGTTGATCAAGAACTTGGGTTCTAGAGTCAGGGAGTCTGGGTTGAAATTCTGGCTGTACTTACTACATTGCAATGTGGGACAAGTTATTTAGCTCTCAGTTTTGAAAATAATGTACTTGCCTCTTAGAATTTGCCTGAAGAGGAAATAACTGGCAACAAAAAAAGAAAAAAAAATCAATATTTAGTCATAGAATCGTTGAATAAATAATAGTGATAATATGTAGTATTCTGATCCACATTACCTTAATAGCAAAATAGCTTCACTATATTTACTCAGTATTTTAAAAAATTCAAATTGAAGGTACAAGCCTCTAAATTCTAGGTGAGAATTTTATTCTTAAGCTATTAGTTTGTTCTGTGTGGTACAGGTGGGAACAAGAGAAAATGAATCAGTTTCTTTTATGACTCACCCCACAAAAAAATATGTTTTGCTTACCTCTGAAGGGTGAGTGAAACACAAAAACCAAAACCATTTCCATCAAGTTGATTCTGACTCATAGAAATCCTACAGGACAGAGTAGAACTGCCCCGTAGGGTTTCCAAGGCTGTAATCTTTATGAAGGCAGATTGCCACATCTTTCTCCCACAGAGCAGCTGATTGGTTCGAACTTCTGATCTTTCAGTTAACAGCTGAGCTCTTTAACCACTGCACCACCAGGGCTCAAATTGACTAAGTGGATATTTTTAAGACTGGCTTAAGTATAAATTTTTCAAAGCAGCTCAAATAAGAACAGAAATACTTCCAACATTGTATGCCAGATTTTGTACATGCATGTTTGCTTATATGGATAATTTTTCCCAATATATTGAGTAAAAATTTTTATCATTTATCTAGAAATACGAGTATCTTTGTGTTTAGAATTTGCAGATAATAAAACAAAACAATAGGCAGTAAGTAGCCTAAAATTTTAACCTCATTGGTGTGATCCTAGTGAATTTTAGAGGTGTGAATATCTTGCTTTAATCAAGATGATCAAACAGCAAAAACAAAAACAATGTCAATGGATATGATATCAACACACATCTGGTTGGATTACTTCAAACGAATTTAGGAAAAAAAAAAAGTCTCCTAATCAGCTCTCTTGGGTGATTTATTTCTAGTCATTTCTATGCCCTTACTACATGTACCTGGTACCTGATCAATTATTAGTTTGAACATGGAATGTTGCTTTTTAGAGAGTTATCAACCCGCTTGAAGTAAATTGTATCCTGTGGCTAAAATTTGACATGGTTCAGGAAACCCATACATCATATATTCTTCAGCGGTGGGTTGCTATTTCTTAGACACCTCAGAGGCATTTACAGCCTCAGTGTTTGAGCCAAACTTTTCAGGCCTTGGATTCTTTGAAAACTTCAAATGCTCTTTAGTGTTATCAGACCAGTGGTAGAGCTGATCTCAAAGTCCACTATTAAAACTCCCCTCAAGGACATTTTCATTAGAACTTTGTACATGGGCAGTTCAAAAGATCCAGCTATTGATTTTTGTTCAGAAGTCCTGTCTCCACTTTTATATTATGCAACTTTTTCGACAGACTTTCAAATACCACAAACTGCAGGCTGCCTGCAATTCCAGCCAGGATTTTATGCTGCTCATTTGATTTCCTCAGGCCACATCCTTCTCATGTCCTTGTCAACAATGCAAGGAGAAAAGCCTTCTTAGAAGATTTGCTAAAAAGCAGAAACAATTTCATAGCAAGGGGAAGAAAAAAAGAAGAATCTGACCTTTCCACGCACAGAAAATCTCACTTAAATAAATAACTTTTTAGTTGTAAAATTTTGTCAAGGCATTCATTTATCAGACACACAGATAATCAAAGTGTTTATTTCTTTTCACCATTTAAAAATTTCATAAAAGGAGTCAGGAACCAATGTGTATAAATTGCATCAAAGAGCCTCCAGCATGCGCGCTCAGTACATCTTTAACGGAATTATCAATTGGAGAGTAGGTGGCAAAGGCAACTGAGGAATCAATTATTGGGATAGATATTTCACATCTGTCTGCCAGTGCTATGTGGAATAAGGCTGGCCTCCATATTACTTCTGGCGCTTTGTGTGGCCTTTCAAAAGTTGCTGTTTCTAAAAGGATAGGGGATCAAATCATGTATTTGCTCTCAATTCATAGTGTGAGCATTTCAAGACCCACCGGTTCTTTCTGAACAATTTTGGGATGGTGTGAAGAATTCAGTTGTGATCTGGTTAAGCGGTAGCTGTGAAATGACAGTTTACACAGGTAGGGACCTCGCTGGTTTCAAACTTGGAGATGTCACAGTAATCTGACTTCACCAGAATGAAAAGCAAACTCCATAGGAAACCTAAGTAGTCTTTTCACAGATAAATTTTCTAGGACTATAACTATTATTTATTATTATAACTAGCATTTTATTCAGTGTTTACTATATGGCAGGCACTGTACTATAGATCTGACACGCATTATCTAGTTTAGTTCTTACAACAAGGCCTCCAGGATGGTGGCGTTCATATTCTCATTTTATGCAGGAGGAAACATGGCTGACAGAAATCAAGAAAATTGTTCAAGATCCACAGCTAGTTAGTGTTTAAAGTGAGACAAGGTGAAAGTTCTACTCATAGTGTTAAAAAGAAGGAGTAAGAAAATGTGCAAGATCTAAAGTTTGACGCAGCAAAAAGAATTCTGGAATTTCAACTCCAACTAACATCATGGTTATAACATTACGCTCCACTTGGAGGCAACATAGACTCTCCTCCATCTAATGGGACACATTTGTTCCCAAAATATCTTAAGGAACCATGGAACAAAAGAGAAGGCCAATGAAAGCAAATAAAACAAACTCTCCTGTATTTAAAGGAGAAAAAATAATTAATTAAATTACTGTTGTTGTGTCGATTCCAACTCATAGTGACCCTATGCGACAGAGTAGAACTGCCCCATAGGGTTTCCAGTAAGCGGCTGGTGAATTTGAACCACCGACCTTTAGGTTCGCAGCTGGCTTTCTTAACCACTGCACCACCAAGGCTCCAATTAAAATATTAGGAGTTCTTTATTATTGATTAAAAATAAATGAACTTATTTACCAAAGAAAAATAGTGAATTTTTGCTTCTGAAATGATTGCTTTAATTACATGTTTTATCTGTTTCTTCTTTCACTCTTTTCCCTCCACCACCCCAAGCTTCCCTTGTGCTCTACTATAGAATGACAACCAGACAGTGAAACATGGTCTCATTTGGGTTTTCTTGTCAACCTTTTCAAGGATGTATTGGGAGAGCAGTAGGTTTACCTCACTCAAAGCCTTGTATCTAAGGCCAGTTTTAAAATGTCAGACAGGGAAGAGTTCCATGCTGCCACAATTCAGGATTCAAGTGGACACTGGTGAACACTCAGATGTGTCTCTTTGAGATCAAATGTAGAAAACGCACTGTTCCCATAAAAAGCTGTTAGCAAGTGCATGAACTTGACAGCACAGGCCAACAGCTTCCTATTATAGGAAGAAATGAAAGCATACGATACTTGGTTTTTCTGATCCTTCCCTCTTATTTGATCCTTTTGAATTCATTTTCATACTCCACCTGCTGGACTTAATCAGGTCTAAACAAGTGAGTTTGGGTGGTTGCAGTCGGTTGACCTGTATTTGACACATTTCACATCAAGTTGCCCAGGAGTTCTATTCCTTTATGCCTTGTTGAGTAGAAATCAGTCATTTGAGGCCATCAACCATCTCACCCTTTTGGTATGATGTGTTGAAATGTATAATAGAAGGGCTAAAGTCAGTACTGAGTGAATTAAGCAGTTTCAGTTCTGATAAAATGTCAGAAGCAAATGAAGTACTACCATAAGATATTACAACAAGGGTCAGATTCAAAAAAATTGTAGAACGATTAGTCCTGTTTAACTTTTGGGAACTAAAAAAATTACATATAGAGTATGTGAGACATAGAAAATCCTACTATAATTCAAAGAATGTGGTACTGAGCATAGCCTATCTTTCATTATCTTAAAATAAGTACATACATACATATATGTTTTCAGTGGTCAAAACAAAGTAAATAAAAATAAAATATCTCTTCATCCTTGGGTCTTCAAAATTTCTAGCTACTTACTGAATGCCTCTGTGAGTCAGACTCTGAACTATGCTCTTTGCAAATAAATAGGAGCAGCTCTAACTATCATGGCCATTCACTTGGGATCTGGGTAATATAAATAAAAATCTGGGATGATTTTATTGATGATATGGTGCTATGGACTTCTTTTGCCCAGAATCAACAGTTGAATTACGAACACGTTATATGTAAATTAGAAAAGATTCTTTTTCCTTTGCCACAATCAAATCCTCTTCTAGTTTATACAGCTTCATCCTAGGATGACAGGAGCTTTGGGAAGGCGAGACCATGTAGTCAGTTTGACACTGCTATTTTTACACCTTATTTGGGGCCATTGTTCTTGGAATTCTCTTACGTTATTCTAATCAATCTGTGGCAGTATATGGCATTTATACCCTCATAAATTTACCAAAGGGCTTTAGCTTGTTGTCTGCATTCCCAGGGTGTTTTGGAGGTTCTTCCTTCAGCTTCAATGGATGAGGCAAATGCCTAAATATGTAGATCCTATATATGTACTAGGGAGAAAGACAAGATAAAATAATATAGGACAATGAGAGTCATGTTCATTTGGGGTGTTGTGTTAAAAAAGTTGGAAACGTGTAATGATAGATGACTGGACTCTTGAAGAGAAAGGAGAAAATTGAAATTAGTAGGAATAATTTAGACTTTATACCACTTGTAATTTGCCAGAGTTCAGATTGGCTACCTCTATTTCTCCTGAAGCCATGCTCAGCATACATTAATTGATGTAATCTTTGATATGATTTTATAAGATTTATATTCATCCCAATATCAATCCCTATCCTCCTCAGAGAACCTCATAGAGATCTTCCTTGATCTTCCAATCTAAAGCAGCACCACCTTTTGTTTTCTGTCTTTTCATTGTTTTGCATGATTAAGTTTTTTAAAATGTGTTCTGCTTAAGTTCTGAAATAGTGTTTTTTGTTTTGCTTTATTTTTGTATTACGTTTAAAAAATAACATAAAACATAAAAAAAGGGAAGTTTTTGCCTTTTTAACTGTGAGTGACCTAGGTGTATGTAATAATACCAGGCATGTATTAGGTGGTGAATAATCCATTGTAATCTTATAAATTGGGACAACAGGAGTGCATCAGAAAAAATATTGTTCAGACATTTAGATACTCAAGTCTAATTTACCTGGAAAAGCAAAGATCAGTATCTTTGCAAAGAGAAAGAGGAATCTCATGGCATTACATTCAACATTGACCTAGGAACCCATAGTGATAATGATAACTGAGATTTATGGAACACTTACAATGTGCCAGACACTGTATAAGCATTTGTAATACACTATTCTTTGAATCTGGACAAAGACATGCGTTTTGTCTTTGTTGTTTTTATCAGAATAGGAGATTGACTCTTGGAGAGGTGAATGATTTGCCTAAAATCACTTGAGTAGCAAGTGGGATGAGTCAGTGTTCAAAGCCAAGTCTATCTGAGTCCAAAGTTACTATTTTTATCACTTCCCGGTCATCTTGCAGAATTCCTTTGCAAGCTACAATATTTAGTCATCCTTATCTTTACCACTCACATATAATTAGTCACAAAGTTATATATATTCTGTTTCAGAAATGGCTCTCAAATCTATTCTCCCTTCTCATCCTCATTGTCACTTCCTTAATCTAAGTTCTCTTTAATTCTTGTCTGTATTATTCTAATAGTCTCTTCTGGTTCTCCCGACATAAAGGACAAATTTTTCTCCTTCTTCTGTTTTTTCTTTCCTGATGTTTCCAGAACCTGATTTTTTTTTTTCAAAATATGACCCCAGAAAGTTTCTTCAAACTTATTACACCCAATGCTAGACATGAATCCTAGACTTCTGCCACGAGGAACTGCTCACAATTCAGCAAATATTTCATGCCGTGGTCTTCAAGTGGATTGCCCTTTTGCTTTGGAGGCTTATACCCATCCTCTCTACTTTGAAATATCCTCTTCATTCATCATCATCTACAAATATGAAGCTTTCTCCAACTTATCAAGGCTGAGTTATTCCTTTATTCCCTAGCATTTGGCATATAATAATTCAAATATATCATCAATCAAATTTACAAGTTTGTACCCTGTTCTGGATAAACATGTTTTGTATCTTATATCTCCATTAAATATTTCAGTGCTTGGTGGTTCAAATACACCCAGCAGTTCCATGGGAAATAGACCTGACACTCTGCTTCCATAAGGATTACAGCCTAGGAAACCTATGGGGCAATCCTACTCTGTCACATGGGGTCGCTCTGAGATGAAATTGACTCAATTGCATCCAACAACAACAAATCACAAAATATATTTTATAAATGTTTTAGAAATAAACAAATGATATTAAAAAATTTAGTCAAATATTTACTTAGCCTTGCATCATTTGGAGCCCTGGTGACGCAGTGGTTAAGAGCTTGACTGCTAACCAAAAGTCGGCAGTTTGAATGTACCAGCTGCTCCTTGGAAAACCTATAGGGCAGTTCTACTCTGCCCTTTAGGGTCACTGTAAGTTGAAATCAACTCAGTGGCAACAGGTTTGGTTTGATTTTTTTTCTTGCATCTGTTAGAGAGAAAAAAATGGGTTCATGGCAGAAACTTTATACCAAATGAAATTTTATATAAAATTCCAGTATAAAATGCAAAACAAAAAACAAACAAAACAGAAAGGATGAGAGCGTACTACGAGGAATGGCCAGTCTAATTCACTTCAAGGAGTGGGCTACAAAGATTCTATGCAATTTTATTTTAAAACTATAGGTGAAAATGATGCTAACAAACTTGTATGTGAATTCGGCTTTTATGTTATTATTTTTGTCACTCCATACTCGGAATCCTGTTCTCATAAGAAATACTCCTATGCTATCTAAAACGCATTCACATGATATTCATCTTGATTTGAATTTCTCTAAAATGTTTTCTTTTCATTACTCACTTTATTATCTGCTTGTACAGCAAGTATCTGGACACTTTATCAGGAGGTTTCATGAAACCTTCAAAAGCTCTCTGAGAAAATTTTAAAATAACATTTAAATGATACTCCTAACATATGCTGTACAACTAAGAAAAAAAAAATTGGGAAAGGTTCTATGAAAAAAAGAAACCACCTCAGCTAAATTAAGAAAAAAAAAAATGATGTCTATATTTTAGTTATTTACTGATCTGAATGCAGTGATCTGTAAGCCTATTTGAGTTTTAGTTGTCCTGCACTTAAAAATGTTGTTGTTACCTGCTGTCAAGTCAACCTCTGACTCATGGCAGCCCCACACACAACGTGATCATTATGAGCTATAGGGTTTTCATTGGCTGTTTTCCAAAAGTAGATCACCAGGCCTTTCTTCCTAGTCTATCATAGTCTAGAAAGCTGTGCCAAAACCTGTTCAGCATCACAACAACATACAAGTCTCCACTGACAGACCAGTAGTGGCTGTGCTTGAGGTGTGTTGGTGGACAACTGAACCTGGGTCACTCACATCAAAAACAAAAAACAAAAAACAAACCCATTGTAGTCCAGTCGTTTCCGACTCACAGCGACCCCACATAGAAGGCAAGAATTCGATCACTGAACCACGACTGCCCTCTGCATTTAAAAGTTGTTGGAATTAAAATACTTCAGTTAAGTTATTTTGCATGTGTAGAGCTCTTTTATGTTTACACCTATCAATGTGTAAGTGCTTCTATCATCTTATGAAACCTATTTTCAAATTTAAATTTATAATTATTTATTAAATACCTACTATCCGTTGTCATCGAGTTGATTCCGACTTACAGTGACCCTACAGGACAGAGAACTGCCCCATAGGCTTTCTAACGCTGTAATCTTTACAGAAGCAGACTGCCACATCTTTCACCTGTGGAGCGACTGGTGGGTTTGAACTGCCAATCTTTTGGTTAACAGCAGAGTGCTTAACCACTGCACCACCAGGGCTTCTTAAATATCTACTAGGCACCAGGAATCTATTGTTGCAGGCACCTCAGTTACTATAATGAACAAGAAAGATGTCTTTCCAGTCCTCATACTTCTTAGAGGCTATTTCAGAAGACTGATATTAAACATGTAACATCAGGTAACACCAAAGGGAAATACTGTGGAAATGCATAATTGATAGAGTCACCTGTAGTGGTTGGGGTGCTTGGGTATACACTCCGTAAGGAAGTGACATATAAGCTGAGACTTGGAGAAAAATTTCACGTTAAGCTAAAGAAGAGAGAGGGTGGAAGTGCTCCAGGCAGAAGGAAAATGAGGTGACAATTAATGACTACATGGATTTGTAACTATTTATATTTACTCCAAATTTCATTAACTAGAATTTCAAAGTCAACTTGAATAAAACTAAAATTACATTAACTTGCTTATTGAGCAATATTTTTAATAGTAAAAATTATGTACTACCAAGTTTTCCAAGAACATGAAATAGATATGCCAGTTAGGTACATCCTCTCAATAGTTACACCATCATAGCCATAGAAACCATTGTATTGAGGACTCTGAAGGAACATGAAAAATGCTTGTTACACGATATTATGCGAAAGGCAGGGTAATGTTCCTCATGGTCACAAATAGGCTAAATGGATGTGCAAAAAAAAGACTAGAAAAACATATCTTAATGGCCTTTGTATTTATATTAAAAATGTAGGTTCCTATACCCAAACCCAAATCAGTTGCCATTGAGTCGATTCCAAATCACAGCGACTCTGTAGGACAGAGTCAAACTGCCCTGTAGGGTTTCCAAGGAGGAGCTGGTGGATTCAAACTGCTGACCTTTTGGTTAGCAGCTGGGCTCTTAAACACTGCTCCACCAGGGCTCTGTGGGGTCCTATACCAAAAAAATATATATGTATTTTACAAACTTTCCACAATGTATGATAATATAACTTTTTAAAAATCATTGAACAAAATAAAAGACTAAATGGATACAAGAAATTCTGCTTTAAAATGAACTACAACCAAAGTAAACCCATCTTTGAAATAAATAGCATCAAAAATTTTTTCAGAAACAAGAATTACATCTGCAGTAAAAAGAGTAAAGAATAGATTATCATCTTCTTTTTAATGAAGACAAATCATGGCATTTATTCTATGTTATTGATTTAATACAGCACCTCACAGAGTGATAGAACTAGAACTGGAAGGTTGGTTGGTTTGTTTTTGTTTTGCTTTGTTTTGTTTTTTATGTTCTTCTTACCTTATTTTCTCTCTTTGTAGGTGAGGAAACTGAGAAGGGTGGTATATACATACTTCAGTTCCCATTGTGAACTTGTGTATCAGGATATCTACAGTGATCCAGACGCTGAAGGGATGGGAAGGTGTAAATTTATTCTCCTGTCCTTTTTGACAGTACAATTTATAGGAAGAGGGAGGATAAAATGTTCATCTCTTAACTCTCAATTCCTTGGCTCTTTTCACTTTCTGTTCCATCATGGTTGTAAAAATGTACAAGGATTTTTAGAGAACAAATCATGAATTTCTTATTTGTCTATTTTTTTTCGTCATAGGACAAACTGACAATCTGTGCAGAGTGTTAGAGATTCCTCACTGCCACAATAACAAATGGCTCTAAAATGCCATATGAATCTTCTTCCTGCTCCCCTTGTTGGGAACAAAACCGACACAGAAGGTTTGGGCTGTGAATCAAGAAAGTAGATAAACAAACCGAACTACCAGTTGGGAGAAGGATTTGAGAAAATGTTCTCCTGAGATTTTATTGTTAATAGAATGGCTGCTGACAATGAAGGGAAATAAAGCAATACTCACACACAAAGAGACAAACTCTAAATATGTTGCCAACAAATAGGGCAAGAGACAAAAGTGGGTTCAGTGGGAAAGGACAGTTTCTTTCTTTCCCTTGAAAAGTGCTGGCTCACTTTGTAATTTTTTTCTTTTTATTTTCCCCTTTTAAAGTTATATGTTAATTTGGCTTGCAGAATAATTATTCATTCATGGCTTTCCCTAGGCATCCAGTTGTTGTTTATGGAGTTGCATATTGTTCAGACACAATGTTTTCCCACCTTCAGCCCATTTTAGGACAGGTTAAATGAAGTGGGAAGTTGTCATTTACTGTTTAGACTGGTGAATCTAAGAGCCAAAAGAGATAATGTCAGCTCAGTGGACATTTTCTGAACGATATTTTTTTTTTTTTAGAGGATGGAACAATTGTTGACATGCTCATTTCTGACAAGTTTGAATATTGACTGCAAATTAGTCCATTCAAATATGTAGTCAAATATAGAAAAATCACTCAAAGCACGCATTTAAAATCTTATATCTATCAATACCTACATCTGCTAAATTGTCTTGTAACTCTTTGCAAAGGATAAGGTTTTCATCCATTGAAGCCCTTTGTTTCCCATTCTGTAAAGTGATGATACTGGAATTTTTAGTTTTCTAAAATTTGTAATTTCTTTAAAATTTAAACTTAGGTTATTTACCACTGCTAGGATACAGAAATGATATGAACAGATAAACTGATTTTCTCTTAACAGAATTGGACACATGCCTTGACGATTGTCCTTATTGACTGGACAAAAACTGCTACATTTATAATCTATCATATTATATTTCACACTCACTATTTCTAATTTAATTTAGTAGTTCACATACTGTTTTATATCAACATTTGTGTTTCGATATTCATGAGATAGCTTTATCTTCTTGCCCCAAAAAGAGAAATTCTGCCAAATAATAGAATATAATTTAACACAATAATTGGAGATAACATATATTTTGTTTCTTCAGTGAAATACTCTATACAGTATTAAATGTCTGTCAGTATGATTAATTTCTTAACCAAATACTATTTTACATATAAGAACATAATATTTCTTCAATTATTTACAAGAAGTTAAATAGATCTTAGATCCTAATTTTTGTCCTGATTTCCTGGTTCTATTCAGCTCTTGGAAACCACTGCAGACCAACCAGGAAAACAGCTCTGACAGTTTTAACTTCCAGCCTTATAAAGTCCAAGCAACGTCTTTGCCTTCCATGTTCTTCTAGAAAAAGGAAAAAAGAAGGTTTCCAGATTTCAGGGAATGGAGAACACCAATAAAATAGAATTAGCTGGCAATGTTAAATCTAGTCACGAAGCTCTTTTAACTGGGACACTTTTGTCACAAGGGCTGAGTGGAGTCCAACAAGGCATTAGACTCTGAGAAGAGAATTTTGATTTTAGAAAGACAGAAAGTCAGCTTGCTGGTAGAAAAAGATGCATGGTAACTTAGTAGCTTAGTGAATTCTGAATTGTGTTTGTGTATGTGCGTGTGTGTGTCTGTGTGTGTTGGAGAAAGAGAGAGAGATTTTCCCTCTCTTGATATTGTGACAACTTGTACTTTTGAACTGAAAGGGAATTCCAGGTTGTTAAGATGTAATGGGGCATTTTAATTCAAAAACTGACAGAGGTAAAAGGAGATATAAGGTTTAAGCTATGAATTTTTCAAGCTTTTGAGGATTTTATCCAGATCCCTCACCTTTCTACAATGTAGCTTTCAGAGGGCGAATATAATTAACACTTCTCAAAAATAATTTTCTTGCTGTTGCCTAAATTATCATCCACTTGCCACTTAAGTCTTAGACATTATTCCTTGATCTTCTAATCGTCTTATCCTTATTCTGGTTTTTCTTCACATCAAGTAGGAAGTGGTTCATTTTTATAGACTTCACTCTGCTTGTCAGTGCGATATCTCATCAGCATTTTTTACGTATTTTCCTTGATAAAATTGTTAAATTTGCCCATCTCCTTTTTATTATATAGATCTATCACTTGCTTTAATTTAACACGATAAAAATGTGCTTCTCTCTCACCTTTATAAATGTTATTTATTAATCCAAGCACCTTACACATTTTTTATCAGCCAATATGTTAGGCACCTGAATTAATTCTAATGGGTTAAGGTGTAAGTCCTTTGGAAAATTAACATCTGCTTCATAGGTAAAAGTAAGGTAATGTGTTTTATAATAGCCCTTGAACACTTCTGAAAAGGAAAACTTGTTAACTTAGAATTTTAATTTCACATTCCTTAGTAGTAAATGCACCCTCTTTCTCTTCCCTGCCCGCATCCTTCCTTCCCACTTACGGGCAAGAGTCAAAACAGGGATGTTGATGAAATGTGTTTTTAGGATCTTCGCACTGCCAGGTGTTTTTACTGTTTATAACCATTGGTTATTTCCCCTCTCCTATTCCACTCTGAGGCAGACAACCAATACACAAATATTCTGCTCTCTCTCTCCTCTTCCAGTATTAAAATAATAAATAACCAAAGGAGCAAGAAGACTGGCACCCACATTTACATAAGGAAGTAAATTACTGACAAAACCTTTAAGTTTCATTTCTCTAGTGAGACATTTAATTTTGTACAGAAAACAAATCTTTAAAAATATATGTGTGGAGGTATAATATTGGATTCTTATCCATCAGTCTTTAAATGAGGGAAGTTTTTCACAGACCCTGAAATTCACCTTGGAAGCTATTCTACTTAATATTATTAATATTCATACTAAATAGTATCATAATTCTATTTAGTGTGAATATTATGTTATCAGAATAGAAGTTTTATACTTTTTTTATTATTTTGGTAATGTTTGTTTTATTCATGAGTTTTTCTTTGTTAAAAATATATTTATTTCACCTTCATTTTTTAAGTTTCTGGTGTATAATTCTAGGTTGGCTATTATTTTCTTTCAGCTCATCAGAGATACTATTCCACTACCTTTCCAATTTTTTTTGAGAAGACCTATGTCAATCTTCTGGTTGATCTTTTGAAAAGTGTATTTTTTGTTTTAATGCTTTTAAGATTTTCTACTAGTCTTTGGGTTTCAGCAATTTGACTATGATATGCCTACATGTGGTTTTCTTTATGTTTGCCTACTTAGGGTTGAAGGGGCTTTTTAAATCTTTGGGTTGATGTCTTTCATCAGTTTTGGAAATTATCTGCCATTATTTCATTGAATATTGCTTCCACCCAATTCTGTCTCTACTTTCATTCTAGAACCATAATTATCCATGTTAGTATGTTTTAGCTGATTCCACATGTATATTATGCTATTAACTTTTTTTAAAAATAAATGTTTCTCTTTCTCTGTAACTTTTTTGAGTCTACATTATTGTTTTTATTTTAATAATTCTGTCTTCTGCTGTATTCACTCTGATGTTAAGCCTATCCATCGAAGTTTGATTTTAGATATTGTATTTTTCCTTATTAGAATGTCCATTTGATTATTTTTTAAAGTCCAATTTTCTTATGTAATTGACCATGCGTTTATACATTTTGTCCATTTTACCCTCTATTTTCTTAAAATGTACATTATAGTTACTTTAAAGTTTTCTTCTATGAGCTACAGTAACTGAGGAGAGATGTCAGTTCAAATGATGGAGTAAGGATCTCAAAAAATTATCTTCTCCATAAAAGCAATGTGAAAACTGACAAAAAAAAAAAAAAAATAGAATTCACTTTTCCAGAACTGTAGAAATTAACCAAAGGCTTACAGAAATCCAGGAAACATTTATGCAAGAAAAAAAAAATGCTGAATCTCAGTAAGAAGAGTGAACTTTGAGGCCATTTAACTTGCCCTAATTCCATCCCTTATCTCCAGCTCTATAGTCTCCTTGAAAACTGACAGCCCAAGATTGCATAAAAAACAGCAACATGACAGTCACCAGAGGGACCAGAAAAGTGTTGGCACTCCTTCCAAGCCTCATTCTGAGAGAATTGTCATTATCTGATCTGTCTTGCAGTTCTCTGGAAGACCCCACTTGCAAGGCTGTCTTCATTTGATCTGACTTGGAGCTTGCCCAATGTGAAAGCTTTTTGCCAGGGGGCATTTGTAAAAAAAAAAAAAAAGAGAGTACAACAGACAGTTATTATTTAGCTTTATGGCTGCTGGAGGAGGTGGATAATAGTTGGTGTAAATAACAGAGTAACCAAAATGCTTACAAAGGAAAAGCTGGGGAATGTGAGATCCCTAGTGGCTTTGAAAAGCTCTGATATATTCTTGAGAATCTAGAAGGCCACATGCATGTGTAGGGATGTGTACATGCCTTGAGCTGTGCACATGCCCAGGAAAAACCCAAGAAGGCCCTAAGATTTCATCTCAGGCTGGCATTGAGATTCTGTGCAAAGAAGAAGTGAAAGCTAAGTATGGGTTTTCAATTGGGTGGTGAGTGTTAAAGACACGCCCAAGCATGCACCCAGAGCTCCTCAGCAAAGACTGAGAGATGTAATGGTTCCAGACATTGACCATTAAGTTAACTGAGCACAGACTTCAGTGGCCACATAAGACAAATAATACAGATTTTACAGAATTAATTGAGAAAATCATTAAACAAACATTAATAAACAATAAACCATATGGAGGAGGAAAATCTGATTTTCAGAGTTATCACATTAGATTATTTAAATATGCAGTTTTTAACAACAACGATAAGAAACTGTGAGATAGTCAAAGAAACAAGAAAATATGCCCCAAAGATGGGGAAAAAAATCAATAGCTCCAATAACACTGAAGAGCGTGGAAGCATTTTTTACTAGATGATAACACAAATCCATATTAATAAACAGTTTAGTACTGATGTAAAGTAGGCAAATTGACCAATTTTTTATGGAATGAAGGGCTTGGAGAAATATCTATATTAATTTGGAAGTTAAATATATAATAAAGATGCCAGCACAAATAAATAGAAAAAACAAGATTTTACAGTAAGCAACATCATGATAAATGGAGAAAATATTGAAGTTGCCAAAGATTTCATTTTACTTGGATCCACAATCAACATCCATAGAAGTGGCAGTCAAGAAATCAAATGATGCATTGCATTCAGCAAATCTATTGCAAAAGATCACTTTAAAGTGTGAAAAAGCAAAGATGTCACTCCGAGGGCTAAGGTGCATCTGACCCAAGCCATAGTATTTTCAGTTGCCTCATATACATGTGAAAACTGGACAATGAATATGGAAGACTGAAGAAGAATTGATACCTTTGTATTATGGTGGCAAAAAATATTGAATATACCATGGACTGCTAGAGGAATGAACAAATCTGTCTTAGAAGAAGTACAACCAGAATGCCCCTTGGAAGTGAATATGCCTAGACTTCTCTCAAGTACTTTGGACATGCTATCAGGAGGTAGTGGTCCCTGGAAAAGGGCATCATGCTTGGCAAAGTAGAGGGTCAGCATAGAAAAGGAAGACCCTCAACAAAATGGATTAACATAGTGGTTGCAACAATAGGCTCAAATGTAGCAACAATTGCGAGGATGGCACAGGACCAGGCAGTGTTCTATTCTGTTGTCCATAGAGTTGTTATGAGTCAAAACTCACTCAATGGCACAACGATAACAGTGTATAGAAAACTGATTTTTTTTGCCTTTGCCTATTCTAGATATTTTATATAAGTGGGATCATACAATATTTGTCCTTTTATGTCTGACTTATTTTACTTAATTTTAGGGTTCATCCATGTTGAACCATATACAGTATCAGAACTTTCTCTTTATGCCTGAGTAGCATTCCATCATATGTATATAAAATATTTTGCTTATCTATTCATCTGTTAATCTACCTGTTGGCTATAGTGAATAATGCTGCTATGAACATTGGTGTACAGGTATATATTTGAGTTCTTACTTTCAATTCTCTTGGGTATATACCCAGGAGTGGAATTGCTGGGTCATATGGTAATTTTATACTTAACTTTATAAGGAACTGCCAAACTGTTTTCCACAGAGGCTGCACCATTTTCCATTTTCAGTAGCAATGGACAAGGGTGTCAGTTTCTCCACATCTTCTCCAACACTTGTTAGTTTTTATTTTTTATAATAGTGGTATCTCATTGTGATACTGATTTTCATTTCTCTAAAGATTAATGATGTTAAGCATCTTTTCATGTGCTTATTGGCCATTTGTATGTCTTCTTTGGAGAAATGTTTATTCAAGTCCTTTGCCCATTTTATAATTGGATTGTTTGTCTTTTTGTTTTGAGTTGTAGGAGTTCTTTATATATTGTGGGTTTTAAACCCTTATAAAATATACAATTTCCAAATATTTTTCTCATTTTGTAGGTTGCCTTTTCACTCCTTATATGTCCCTTAATACACAAAATATTCTTTTTTCATAAAGTCCAATTTATCTATTTTTGCCTTTTATTGCTCATGCTTTTGGTGCCATATCTAACAATCTATTGCCAAAAACAAAGTCCTGAAGCTTTAACCTGTTCTCTTCTAAAAATTTTAAGGTGTTAGCTCTTATATTTGAGTCATTGATCCATTTTGTGGTAATTTTTGTTTATGATGTGAGATATGATCCAACTTTATTCTTTTGCATGTGGAAATCCACTTGTTCCAGCACCATTAGTCGAAGAGACTATTAATTCCCTATTGAATGGACTTGGCACCATTTTCAAAAATCTATTGGCCATAGATACATGAGTTTATTTCTAGACTCTGATTTCCATTCCATTAGTGTAAATATCAATACTTATACAGCACCACACTGTTTTGATTACTGTAGCTTTGCAGTATACTTTGAAATCAGGAAGTGAGGCCTCCTATTTTGATATTCTTTTTCAAGACTGTTTTGGCTACTTGAGGCTCCTTAAAATTTCATGTCAATCTGAGGATCAGCTTTCCCATTTCTACCAAAAAGCCTGTTGGAATTTTGATGAGAATTGCATTGAATATGTAGATTGCTTTGGATAGTGTTAACATTATAACAATATTAAGTCTTCCATCCATGAACAAGGGATGTCTCTCCATTTATATAGGTCTTCTTTAATGTCTTTCAGCAATGTTCTATAGTTTTTAGTGTACATATCTTTTACCTCTATAGTTGGATTTATTCCTAGGTAGTTTATTATTGTGTTGTGGTTGAGTAAAATGTTCTATAAATATCTGTTAGATCTAGTTGGTTTATAACCAAACCCAAAAACCCATCACCTTCGAGTCAGTTCTGACTTGTGTTGTTCAAATCCTCTATTTCCTTATTGGTTTACTCTCTAGATATTCTGTCCTTTATTGAATGTGGGGTTTTGAAGTCTCCAACCATTATTGTAAAACTACCTATTTCTTACTTCAATTCTGTGTGTGCTTCATATATTTTGGGACTATGCTCTTAAAAATAAACCCATTGCTGTCGAGTTGATTCCGAGTCATAGCAATCCTGTAGGGCAGAGTAGAACTGCCCCATAGGGTTTCCAAGGATCAGCTGGTGGATTTGAACTGCTAACCTTTTGGTTAGCATCCGTAGCTCTTAACCACTGCGCCACCAGAGCTCCTGTGCATGTATATTTGTAATTGTTATTGTTTCTTGATAAATTGACCCACTTGGCATCATGTATTATCCTTCTTTATCTCTTGTAAGTTATTGGCTTAAAGCCTATTGTATATAATATTGCTATAACCACCCCAGCTCTCTTTTGGATACTATTTGCATGGAATATTTGTTTCCCTTCCTTTCACTTTCAACCCATTTGTGTTTTGGATCTAAATGAGTCTCTTACAGATAGCATATACTTGGATCATTTATTTTTAATCCACTCTTCTAATCTCTGCCTTTTAATGTAGAATTAAAAACATTTACTTTTGAAGTAATTACTGATAAGGAAGGACTTACTTCTGCCATTTTGGTATTTGTTTTTGTGTGTCTTATCCATTTTTTGTCCCCCATTTTCACCATACATTCTTTTTTTGTATTTAGTTGATTTTTTTAGTTAACAATTTTGATAACTTGATCTTTTTTTGGTGTCTTGGTGTGGATCTCTTAGAGTTTTTCTTACTTGGAGTTCTTTGAGCCTATTGTATGTGTAGATTCATTTCTTTTGCCGAATTTGGAAATTTTTTGGCCCTTATTTCTTCAAATATTCTTTCTGCTTTTTTCTCTCTTTATTCTTTGCTGGTACTCCCATCATGCATATGTTGATCTGCTTAATGATACCACACAGGACCCTTAGGTTCTTTTCCTTTTTCTTTATTCTTCTTTCATTCTTTTCCACAGACTGGATCATTTCAAGTTCACTGATTCTGTCTTCTACTAGTTCAAATCTGTTGTTGAACACCTTCAGTGAAAATTTCATTTCAGTTATTGTGCTTCTCATCTCCAGAATGTCTTTTTAAAATAATTTATCTCTTTATTGATATTATTATTTTCTTCATATGATATTTTCTTTAACTGTTTGCCCATATTTTCTTCTAGACAGTTGTTTTAAAGTCTTTATCTATTAAATACAATATCTGGGTTTCCTGAAGGATCATTTCTGTTACTTAATTTTGTTCTTTTGAATATGCCATCTGTTCTGGTTTGTCTGTATGCCTTGTAAGTTTTTTTGTTAAAAATGGGTTATTTGAAAAATATAATGTGGTAACTCTGGAAATCAGATTCCCCCCTTCCTCAGGGTTCACTTTTTTTTTCTTTTATATGTTTTTGGAAGACTGTAGTATTTTGTTGTTTTAGTGACTTTCTAAAAATTTTTTCAAGACTAGATTGCTTGATGCGTACGTGTACTGAGTCTCTGCTCCTTTAGCTTGTGTCCAGCTAGTCTTCTGACAGAGAGTTCATTGAACACCAAAAGTTAAAAAGGAAAAGAAAAACAAACAAAACAACAACAACATAAACATAAAGCAAACAAGAAGAAATACCTCTTTCAGTCTTTGCAGATTGGTTCTGCCCTAAGCACTCCTTCAATGCTTAGCCAGGCTTACACTAACCCTGGAGATCATCCCAATGTGAAAGCTTCAGATATGCTCATGTCTTTTCTGAGCATATGTCTTGCCCTGGGCATGCATGTGGCTCTCCAGATTATGTATGGGCACCTTTGAATGTCCTGATTATCCAAAGAAACCCTCTCCCTGGGCTTTTGACTTTGGCCTTAAGCTTTCCACTGTATGTTTTATTTTATGTCCCATGTGGCCACAGTCTCCTAAGTTCACCTTACAGTACCTTGGGCTATACCTGTCATGCCTCTACCCTGAATGACCTCTAAATGGACTAAACAAAGGTGCACACTTTGCTTCAGTACTTTAGATAGCCATTCAACAGTATAGTTTGTACAAATAGACAAGCACAATCATTTGGGAATAAGGTATGTACTGCACACTCGAGAAACATGGGCTAGAGCCCTAAGCTGGAAATGTGAGCTGCTGCTTCAGGGCAACTGCCAAACCAGGGTAAGTGTAGGGCACAACCCACTATCAAAAAGCTACAAAGCTGTCCTACCATTTTGACAAGATTTCCCTTGGTTGCTATAAATTCTTGACTGTTCACCAGAGTTTTGACAAGGTTAGTTCTGACAGTTTCTGCTTTTTTTAAATTTTTTGATGTTTATGTGGTAGAGTGGAAGCATGGATCTTCTTACTCTACCATCTTTGTGACATCACTGCTGGGATTGTGTAGTCTTATTGGATTTTTATGAATACTAAGAAAAAAAATAAATGGAAAATTCTTAGCACAGTGCCTGGCACATAGTCAGTGTTCAATATATGTGAGAATGGTAACAAAACAAACACTTTTCCTGGTATTTATGTAGTTAAATTTTTAGATAGTAAATGACTAAGTAAAAGTTATAGTATATTCAGATGGTGCTGAATGCTATGGAGATTAAAAACTAAGTCAAGGAATGGGGATATGGGTGAGGGTTATAGAGAAAATATACAGTTTTAAGGCTGGCAGTGAAGATCGTACTGAGAAGTTGACATTTTTTCAAAGAATTGACAAATGAGGGTGAAAGTCATGCAGCTACCTTGGTAAAGAGTCTTCCAGGCAGTATTAAGAGTAAGTGAAAATTCCTGATATGGAAGTGGTCCTAGTATTTTGGAGGAGCATCATAGAAGAGTGTGGCTAGAGCAGAGCGAGGAAGATTGAGAATGGTAAGACATTTATCTGTAGGGTCAGATATGATGATAATGATAACGAAGTAGTGTTCAATAGCATGACTAGCTTCAAAGATTTCAGGAATGCTAGAGTTCTGAATTTTGGGGGGAAAAAAAAGAAAAGAAAAATATCTAATCCAGCCTGTCCACTTTATAGATGGGTAACAGAGACACAGAGAGGAACACTGACTTTCATACAATATTTCCTTTGGGTTTTCTTCACCTGACATTTTTTAAGATATGATTTATTGAGCTTAATAATAAAATGTTATACTTCCGCATTGAATCTCCAACAAAATCGCCTAACATTTATTTCATTCAGTAAGGGAGCCTATTTGACTTTGTTCAGACACAAATTTTTCTGGCCATCTAGCTACAAACTGTATTTGCTTTTTTTTTACACCTTATTTTAATTTTTAATACAATGACCATCTTCAGCAAGAGCAAAACGATAGAATATGCACAGTCTAATGAGCACTGATAAACATTACTTTCTTTTATAGTGAACAAATTCTTGACCCCTGCTGTTTTCCTAATAGCTTACATTAGCAGACCATGATTACTAAGGTGTCATTACTCTTCATCAGAGAAATGGCTGTGATCACCTTTTTTCCACACTCTGCATCATTCGTCATGGAAACTCCAAGCTGTAAATATAAACCATTTCTATTACTAATGGCACAGTTTATCTCGTATTAACTGTCTTCTATTCTGGGGATGCATCTTGAAGTCTTTTTCACTGAGATCACTGGGTATGCTATTACGTTCTATGCCAGTCCCTATGCCTATTACAAGCTTATTTCAATTAATTCTCACAGTGGATCTATGGGTTACACAGTGCCATATTAAATTTCAGGTGAAGAAAGTAAGGGCTTAGAGATTTTATTGCTAGAGTGTGGCAGAGAAAAGATGTTAGTTCAATTCTATCTTCAAAGAGCACATACTTTCTACCCCTCCATGTAGTCCCCTGCCTGTTTTGTCCTCTACACTTTCTTTTCATTGCAGGCCCTGGGATTTCTTTGAAATAGAAAAAAGCCAATTCTAGAGTATCATTAATCTATAGGACATTGTAGGAGGAATCTCCGTTTGGGCAGCTAGACAGTTACTATATGAGGCAAGAGGATTAATGTTTAGAAAGGGGATGATATTGATATTGGTGCAAAAAATTAAAATAATCACCACACAATATCATTCAAAAATTTTTCTGAAGTTTTATTATGAAAATTTTTACTTATAAAGAAAATTTGAAATTATAGGATAATAAACATCCATAATAAGTCACCTAGCCATAACAATTAACATTTTTCCATATTTCTTTTATGTATCTATCAAGTTATGATTTGTGTGTATGCCTTTTATTTGCTAAACCTTTTAACTTAAGTCAAAGTCATAATAGGTCTTCACTCCAAAACACTTTAGCATGTATCTCGTAAGTTGTTTTCTTCAGAAACACCATAGCATTATTACACCAAAAATAATAATTCCTTAAAAATCACTAATCTCCTACCTTGTTGAATAGCATCTGGGGTCTTAAAAGCCTGTGAGCAGCCATCTAAGATACTCCACTTGTCTCACCTCTTCGGGAGCAAGAGAGAATGAAGAGAACAGGATACAAGGAAAAGATTAGTCTGAAGGACTAATGGACCACAGCTACCAAGGCCTCCACAAAACTGAGTCCATTACAGCTAGATGGTGCCCAGCTACCACCACTGACTTCTCTGACCAGCATCACAACAGAGGGTTCTGGACAGAGCTGGAGAAGGATATAGAACAAAATTCTAACTCACAAAAAAAAGACCAGATTTACCAGCCTAAAGGAGACTGGAGAAACCCTGAGAGTATGGCCCCCAGACACCCTTTTAGCTCAGTGGTGAAGTCACTTCCGAGGTTCACCGTTCAGCCGGGTAGTGAACACCCCCATAAAACCAAATGGGACTAATGAGGCACAGCAGTCCAGGGACAAGGGCTAGAAGGCTGAAGGGGACTGGAAAGCTGGTGATAGGGAACCCAAGGTTGAGTAAGGATAGTGTTGATGTGTTGTGAGGTTGTTAACCATTGTCATAGGGCAACATGTGTACTAACTGTTTAATGAGAAACTATTTTGTTCTGTAAACCTTCATCTAAAGTGAGAATAGCAGCACAATTGGAAGAGTGTAGTTGTCACTGAACTGTGCATGTATAAATTTTTGAAATGGTGTATCTTTGGCTACCTATATTTTCACCAAAAAAAAAAAAAAAGTCGAGAAGGGAGAGGGTTGACATGTCGTGGGGTTGTTAACCAATGTCATAAAACAATATGTGTACTACTGTTTCATGAGAAACTATTTGTTCTGTAAACCTTCACCTGAAGTACAATAATAAAAAAAAAAAAATCACTAACATCGCCTAAAATCCAGTCTACCTTTAAAATTCCAAAGTGTTTCAGAGCTGGTTTGTTTTCTTCTTTTCTTTCTTTCTTTAATAATCAAGAGCTAATCAAATTTTGTCTCTTTAGGTTATGTTTCTTTGTTGTTGATGACGTATTGTGTGCCTTCGAGTTGATTTCGACTCATAGTGACCCCATGTGACAGAGTAGAACTGCCCCATAAAATTTTCTAGGTTATAATCTTTACAGGAGCAGATCTCCAGGTCTTTTTTTCCGCTGAGCCGCTGGCCAGTTCAAGCTGCCAGTCTTTCCATTAGCAACTGAGCTGCTTAACCGTTGCGCCTCCAGGGCTCCTTTCATAGAGTAAGAACTTTTTTTTTAAAATTACCTCTGTAATTAATCGGAATCAACTCGATGGCAATGGGTTTGGTTTGGTTTTGGTTTGTAGAACTTAATAGAAGCCCCTCTGTGGCACAAACGGTTAAGTGCTTGACTACTAAACAAAAGGTTTGCTGTTTGAGTCCATCCAGAAATGCCTCAGAAGAAAAGTCTGGTGATTTACCTCTGAAAAATCAGCCACTGAAAATTGGATGGATCACAGTTCTACTCTGACACAACTGGGGTCATGATGAGTTGAACTTGACTTGAGGGCAACTGGTTATTTTACTGTTTATTGTAAATGGAATCTTTCAAAATATAATTTCCAAATTTTTGCTGCTTGTATATAAAAATGCATTCGATATTGTATATTAAACTTGTACCATTTGTATCATTTGCTAGTTCCAACGGTTATTTTGTAGATTTGTTAGGATATTCTACATAAGCAATTAGAACATAGGTAAATAGAGACACCTTTACTTCTTTCTAAACTGAATGTCTTTTGTTTCTTTAGCTTGTTGTAATTCACTGGCTATCACCTTCAACAATGTTGAATCAAAGTTATGAGAGTAGGAATTCTTACGTTGTTTCTAATCATAGGAGAAAATTGTATGATGCTAGCTGTATGGATGATTGTATCTATTTTCCTGAGTCACATTAGAGTGTAACTTACTTTCTTTAAAGTCTTTTTTTGGGGGGAGGGGGTCAGAATTTGGCAACTGGGTAATGCTGGCTCATGATATATGTTGAAAAGTATAAGATTGGTGTTATTTCTTCTTTAGATGTTTGAAAGACTTTACCAGTTAAACCGCTGGGCCTGGAATTTTAATTTTGTGATAAATTGCTTTTTGCAGAATTTGTCCCTATAACCTTAGTAGTCAAATTTATTGGCTTATTATTCCTTTATACCCCCTTAGTATCTAGAAGATTTGTAGTAATAAAGCCTTTTTTTACATTCCTGACATTGATTCTATCTTTTTTCTTAACCTAGAGATTTATTAATTTGGTTGATTTATTTTAAAAGAAGTAACTTTTGCCTTTGTTAATTTTTATATGGTTTGTCTACCACATATTTCATTAATTTCTAGTGTTATGCTACTCCTTACTGCGCATTTACTTTGCTGTTCTCTTTCTAGTTTGTTAAGATAGAAATTTAGGTGATTGATTTAAGGTCTTTCTTTACTTCTAATAAAACCATTTAAAGCTATAAATTTTTCTCCAGTACTACTTTAATTGAATCCCAAACTTTTTGATATGTTGTATTTTTATTATTATTCAATTTCCTTGAGATTTTCTCCATTACTCTTATATTCTTTAGAAATTTGTTGTTTAATTTTTAAATATTTGCGATTTTTCTGGATAACTATTTTTTTCTAATTCCATTTTGAACAAAAATATATTCTCCATGATTATTTTTTTTAACATTTCTTGTGAGATATAATTGTTATTCAGTAAATTATTCATGTTTTAAGGATAAAATCTGATACACTTATTTATTTATTTATTTATTGTACTTCAGGTGAAGGCTTACAGAACAAATAGTTTCTCATGAAACAGTAGTACACATGTTGTTTTATGAAATTGGTTAACAAGCCCTCAACATATCAACCTTCTAACTTCTCAACCTTTTTTTTTTTTTGGTAAAAATGCACATAGCCAAAGATGCACCATTTCAAAAATTTCTACATGCACAGTTCAGTGACATTGACTATGCTCTTCCAATTGTGCTGTTATTCTCACTTAAGATGAAGGCTTACAGAATAAAATAGTTTCTCATTTAACAGTTACTACAAATGTTGCCCTATGACAATGGTTAACAATCACACAACACATCAACAATATCCTTACTCAACCTTGGGTTCCCTAACACCAGCTTCCTTGTCCCCTTCTGCCTTCAGGCCCTTGTCACTGGACTCCTGTACCTTGTTAGCCTCATTTGGTTTTACGGGGCTGTCCACTCCCAGGCTGAACAGTGAACCTTGGAGGTAATTCACCACTGAGCTAAAAGGGTGTCTGGGGGCCATACTCTCAGGATTTCTCCAGTCTCCTTTAGGCCAGTAAATCTGGTAATTTTTTTTGTGAGTTAGTATTATGCTCTACATCCTCCTCCAGCTCTGTCCAGAACCCTCTGTTGTAATCCTGGTCAGGGCAGTCAGTGGTGGTAGCCGGGCATCATCTAGCTGCACTGGACTCAGTTTTGTGGAGGCCTTGGTAGCTGTGGACCATTAGTCCTTCAGACTAATCTTTTCCTTGTATCCTGTTCTCCTCATTCTCCCTTGCTCCCGAAGGGATGAGACCAGTGAAGTATCTTAGATGGCCGCTCGCAGGCTTTTAAGACCCCAGACACTACTTACCAAGGTAGAATGTAGAGCATTGTCTCTATAAGCTATGTCATGCCAATGGAGCCTGACTTTCCCCAAGACCATGGTCCCCACAGCCCTCTGCCCAGCAATTCAGTCCCTCAGGGAGTTTGGATGTGTCTATGGGGCTTCCATGACCTTTCCTTGTCCAAGTTGTGCTAGTTTCCCCTGTATTGTGTACTGTCTCACCCTTCACCCAAGATACCACTTATTTAATGCCTATTTAGTATTTCCCCCCCACCCCACCCATCCCTGGTAAGCAACAAAGATTGTTCCTTTTTGTGTGTGAACTTTTTCATGGGTTTTTACAGTAGAGGTCTCATACAATATTTGTCCTTTTGTGATTGACTTATTTCACTCACATAATGTCCTCCAGTTTCATCCAAGTTATGAGATGGTTCCCAGATTCATTGTTGTTCTTTCTCGTTGCATAGTACTGCATTGTGTGTCTGTACCATAGTTTGTTTATCCATTCATCTGTTAATGGGCATTTAGGTTGTTTCCATCGTTTTGCTATTGTGAACAATGCTGCCATGAACATAGGTATGCGTATGTCTATTCGAGTGATGGCTCTTATTTCTCTAGGATATATTCCTAGGAGTGGGATTGCTGGATCAAATGGTATGTCTATTTTTAGCTTTCTGAGGAAGCGCCATATCATTTTCCAAAATGGTGGTATCATTTTGCCTTCCCACCAGCAGTGCATAAGAGTTCCGATCTCCCTGCAAGCCCTCCAACATTTGTTATTTCCAGTGTTTTTGATTTGTGCCAGTAATGCCGGGGTGAGATGGTATCTCATTGTGGTTTTAACCTGCATTTCTCTAATAGCTACTGATCGCGAGCATTTCCTCATGTGTCTGTTGGCCATTTGAATGTCTTCTTTGGTGAAGTGTCTGTTCGTTTCCTTTGCCCATTTTTTAATAGGATTATTTGTCTTTTTGTTGTAGAGGTATTGGATTTTCTTGTAGATTATGGAGATTAGAACTTTGTCTGACTTGTACTGTCCAAAAATTTTTTCTTAGTCTGTAGGTTGTCTTTTTACTCTTTTGGTGAGGTCTTTTGAAGAGCATAGGTGTTTGATTTTTAGAAGATCCCAGTTATTTAGCTTATCTGTTGGGGTTTGTGAGTTGATGATTATGGTTTGTATCCTGCTAATGCCATGTATTAAGGCCTGAAGTGTTGGTCCTATTTTTTCTTCTATGAACTTTACAGTTTTAGGCTTTATATTCAGGTCTTTGATCCATTTTGAAGTAGTTTTTGTATACGATATGAGGTATGGGTCCTGTTTCAGTTTTTTGCAGATGGCTATCCTGTTTTGCCAGCACCATTTGTTAAAAAGACTGTCTTTTCCCCATTTGATGGACTTTGGGCTCTTGTCGAAGATCAGGTGACCATAGGTGGATGTATTTACATCTGGATTCTCAATTCTGTTCCATTGGTCAATGTATCTGTCATTGTACCAGTACCAGGATGCTTTGACTACTGTAACTGTATAGTAGGTTCTGAAGTGGGGTAGTGTGAGTCCTACAACTTTATTCTTCTTCTTCAGTAGTGCTTTACGTGTTCGGGGCTTCTTCCCTTTCCATATAAAGTTAATGATTAGTTTTTCCATCTCTTTTGAGAATGTTGTTGGTATTTGGATCGGGATTGCATTGTATTTGTAAATTGCTTTGGGTAGAATTGTCATTTTCACAATGTTGAGTCTGCCTATCCCTGAGCATTGTATGTTTTTCCATTTATGTAGATCCCTTTGGGTTTCATGCAGTAGTGTTTTGTAGTTTTCTTTGTATAGGTCTTTTACATCCCTGGTCAGATTTATTCCTAAGTATTTTATCTTTTTAGGGGCTATTGAAAATGGTATTGTTTTCCTGATTTCCTTTTCATCGTTCTCCTTATTGGTGTGTAGGAATCCAACTGATTTTTGAATGTTTATCTTGTATCCTGCTACTCTGCTGAATCTTTCTATTAGTTCCAGTAGATTTCTCGTGAAGTCTTTAGGGTTTTCTATGTATAGTATCATATCATCTGCAGACAGGGACCGTTGAACATCTTCATTACCCATTTGGATGCCCTTTATTTCTTTTTCTTGCCTTATTGCTCTAGCTAGAACTTCCAGCACAATGTTAAATAGGAGTGGTGATAAAGGGCATCCTTGTCTTGTTCCTGTTTTCAAGGGGAATGTTTTCAGCCTCTCTCCATTAAGAATGAAGTTGGCCGTTGGTTTCACATAGATGCCCTTTATTATGTCGAGAAATTTCCATTCTATACCTATTTTATTGAGAGATTTTATCAGGAATGGGTGTTGGACTTTGTCAAATGTCTTTTCTACGTCAATTGAGATGATTATGTGATTCTTTTCTTTCCTTTTATTTATGTGGTGGATTGCATTGATTGATTTTCTAATGTTGAACCATCCTTGCATACCTGGTATGAATCCTACTTGGTCATGGTGTATTATTTTTTTGATATGATGCTTAATTCTATTGGCTAAAATTTTGTTCAGAATTTTTGCATCTATATTCATGAGAGATATTGGTCTGTAATTTTCTTTTTTTGTGACATCTTTGCCTGGTTTTGATATCAGTGTTATGCTGGTTTCATAGAATGAATTTGGAAGTGTTGGTTCCTCTTCTATGCTCTGAAATAGCTTGAGTAGTACTGGTACAAGCTCTTCTGTAAATGTTTTGTAGAATACTCCAGTGAATCCATCAGGGCCAGGGCTTTTTTTGGTTGGGAGTTTTTTTATTACCTTTTCAATCTCTTCTCTTGTTATGGGTCTGTTCAGATTTTCAACATCACTTTCTTGTAGTTTGGGTAGGCCATGTGTTTCTAAAAATTTATCCATTTTCTCTAGGTTTTCAAATTTGTTGGAGTATAGTTTTTCATAATATTCTGTTATACTCCTTTTTATTTCATTTGGGTCTGTTGTAATGTCCCCCATTTCATTTCTTATTTGGGTTGTGTCCTCTGCTGTTTTTCTTTTGTCAGTCTGGCCAGTGGTTTGTCGATTTTGTTGATTCTTTCAAAGAACCAACTTTTGGTTTTGTTGATTCTTTCTATTGTTTTTCTGTTCTCTATTTCATTTATGTCTGCTCTGATCTTTACTATCTCCTTTCTTCTGGTGGTTGTAGGCTTTTTTTGCTGTTCTCTTTCTATTTGTTTGAGTTCTGTAGTTAATGTCTTGATTTTGTCCCTTTCTTCTTTTTTGATATGTTCATCTATTGCTATAAATTGTCCTCTGAGGACTGCCTTTGCTGTGTCCCAAAGGTTTTGGATGAGTTTTCATTCTCATTTGATTCTGGGAATTTTTTGATTCCATCTCTGATTTCTTCTATTACCCACTGATGTGTAAGCAGGGTATTATTCATTTTCCATGTAGTTGATTTTTTTTCCTTGCTCTTTCTAGTGTTAATTTCTACCTTGATGGCATTGTGGTCAGAGAAGATACTTTGAATTATCTCAACGTTTTGGATCTTGTTGAGGATTGGTCTGTGGCCTAAGATGTGGTCTATTCTGGAGAACGTTCCATGCGCATTGGAAAAGAACATGTACTTTGCAGTGGTTGGATGGAGTGTTCTATATATGTCTATGAGGTCAAGTTGGCTGATTGTGCCCTTCAGGTCTTCTGTATCTTTGCTGATTTTCTTTTTAGTTCTTCTGTCCTTTACTGAGAGTGGAGTGTTGAAGTCTCCTACTATTATTGTGGAACTGTCAATTTCTCTTTTCAGTGTTGTTAGAGTTTGTTTTATGCATTTTGGAGCCCTGTCATTGGGTGCGTAGATGTTTATTATGGTTATGTCTTCATGATGGATCGTCCCCTTAATCATTATATAGTATCCTTCTTTGTCTTTTATGGTAGATTTTTTTTTAAAGTCTATTTTATCTGAGATTAGAATTGCCACTCCTGCTCTTTTTTGGTAGTTGTTAGCTTGATATATTTTTTTCCAACCTTTGACTTTTAATAAATTCACATCTTTTTTTCTAAGGTATGTCTCTTGTAGACAACATATTGATGGATCTTGTTTTCTTATCCATTCTGTCACTCTCCATCTCTTTATGGGTGCATTGAGTCCATTTACATTCAGTGTAATTCTTGATAGATGTGAGTTTGTTGCTGTCATTTTGTAGTGCTTTTCTTTGTGGTGCTGAATTTTTCTTTATTCTTCTTACTGTCTTGTGCTGAGTTACTTTTGTTTGTGGATTTTTTTTTTTTCATTTCTTTTGTTTTTGTAGGTTTTGTTTTTGCTGAGACTTTGTTTTCCTTCTTTTTTTATGAGTATATCTGTTAACTTTCTTTGTGGTTACCATGAATTTTACCCTTATCTTCCTAAGTTTGAAGCAGTCTACCATTACTTTGTATTGCCTTTCCTTCCTCTCCATTAGAAGGTTCTATACCTATGCCGTTTATTCCCTCTTTTATTGTTTTGATGTTGTTGTCATTTACTGATTAACTGCTCTGCTTCCCTGTTGTATTTCTTTTGGTTTTGGATAGTCCTTGAGAGTTCATTTCTTAGACTGGTATATGGCTGGTATGATCCTGTGTCCCAGGTTCTGCTTGTGAGCTAAGGCTGTTTGTCCTCAGATCAAAGAACTCCCTTTAATAATTCTTGTAAGTTTGGTTTAACTTTTACATATTCCCTTAATTTCTGTTTATTTGGAAATGACCTAATTTCACCATCAAATTTGAACGAGAGTTTTGCAGGATATATTATTCTTGGCTGGCAATTTTTTTCTTTCAAGATTTTATATATGTCATCCCATTGCCTTCTTGCCTGCATGGTTTCTGCCAAATAATCTGACCTTAGTCTTATTGTTTCTCCTCTGTATGTGACTTCTTGTTTTTCATGAAATGCTCTCGGGATTCTTTGTTTGTCTTTGGTTTTGGCAAGTGTGATTATAGTATGCCTTGGTGATTTACTTTTGGGGTCTTATCTATATGGGGTTTGTTGAGCTTCTTGGATGGCCAGCTTTTCATCTTTCATGATAGTGGGGAGGTTTTTTGTCAGCAGTTCTTCAGTGATCCTCTCTGTGTTTTCTGTTTTCTCCCCCTGTTCTGGAATTCCAATCTCTTGCAAATTTTTGCTTTTGATTGTGTCCCACATAACTCTCAGGGTCTCTTCATTTTTCTTTGTTCTTTTTTCTGAGTTTTCCTCAAATAGAGTTGTGTCCAAGTGTTTGTCTTCAATTCCACTTATCCTGTCTTCCACCGTTTCAAATCTGCTTCTCAGCCCTTCTATGACACCGTCCATTTCTGAAATCTTGTTGTTTATCTTTTGGATTTCTAATTGTTGTCTTTGTATGATTTCTAGTTGTGAATTTATTTTGGCATTTTGTTCCTGCATTATTTTCCTGAATTCTTCCCATTTTTTGTCTGTATTTTCCATGCATTTGTCTATTTTTTCCTCATGTTTGTCAGCTTTTTGCCTCAGCTCTTGGAGAATTCTGAGTATTAGAGATTTTAATTTCCTATCAGGTAGTTCTAATGCATTTTCTTTCACTGGAGCATCATCTGGTGTCTTATTTTAGATGCCTACTGGAACCATCCTCTCTTGTTTTTGTAAATGTTTTGATATTGTCTGCTGTCTTTGGGGCATTCAGTAGTTACTTTTCTCATTTATTGACTGTAGATTTGTTTGTCTCGTCCTTTTTTTTTTTTAAATTTGACTATGTCTGAGCAGGTGGACTGTGTGTTCTTTGTTGTTTGCTCATCTGTGGGCGCAGTACCTTCACCTCCTTCTCCAATTGGCAGGGTCAGTCACTCCGATATGGTATGGCAGGGCAGTTCTAGCTGAAGAGGAGTTAGTGGGATGGGTTGTTTATGGCACTTAGTACAGCCACCAGAGCGGGTCGGTAATCGGTGTAGGGCAGTTTCCAGTAGGCCGTGCCTGTGCTGCTTGGTGGTGTGATGTCAAGTGCATGGTGCAGGTATGTGTGGAGCTAAGATGGATATGGGAGAGGAGAGGAGAGAGGAACAGGAGCCAAAAACATACATAGAAACAAACAAAAAAGAATGCTAGGCGAGCTTGCCATTGGAGTTGAGAGATGAGAGACTATGAAATGGAGAAAAACAGAAAGGGGAAGAGGAAGAAAAGAATGAATAAATAAAAATCGGAAAGGTTAAAGAACCGCAAATTTCCCAGGGATCCCACCAGTGCAGCTATGAGGTCTGGAGAAGTTGCCCTCAGGTGTTGCAGTACAGCCTGGCTAGAAGGCGTAGAAGTATAAGACACCAGGTATTCAGGAAACAGAAAGAGAAGGAAGATGTAGAGAGATGAGAAACTGAGCAATGAAGAAAGACAAAAAGGGAAAAAGAGAAACAAGAAATGAAAACAAATTAAAAAATAAAGAAAGAAAGAACAAGAAAAGCCCCTAAAAAACAGAAAAAAAAAAACAACTAAAAAAGAAATGCCCTCAGGGATCCCTCTGCAGGTCTGTGCAAGCCAAGGGGGAGTCTCCTTGCCGCCCAGCTCTGTCTGGCCAGAAACGACTCCCGACTCGAGAAAAGGAAAAGAAAACAAAGAAACAATTCAATATGAACAAACGAACAAAAGCCCCATGTTCCCACCAGCGTGACAGCCCAGACTGGGAAGCAGCTCCACACTCGAACGGAGCTCCGCAGTCCCTCAGGAAGAAGCAAAGATGGTGCACAGAGCCAGGTACTAGAGCTAAAGGAGGGGGAGGTGGCGAGAGGCAAATAAGAAATCAAAAGAAGCGGAAAAAAAAAAAGCAACACTAGCAGCCAACAAATGGCACTCAGAGAGTCAGCTAGTGTAGGCTGGTGTTTCTGGACAAGAGACTGTGTCCATGGGAAGCAGAGGGGACCGAGTGTGGGTGAAGAAGGCTAGGGAGTGGGAAAGCGTATATCACAAATTACTGGAGCTCTACAGCCCCTTAGGAAGAAACAAAGATGGCACACGGAGCCAGGTACTCGAGCGAAAGGAGGGGGAGGTGGCAAGAGGCAAGGAAGCAATCAAAAGAAGTGGAAAAAAGCAACACCAGCAGCCAACAAATGGCACTCAGAGAGCCGCCCATTCAGGAATCCAAGCAGCAGGTGTTTCCTGGTCAAGAGATTGAGGCCGTGGGAAGCAGAGGAGGCCAAGTCGGGGTGAAGAAGGGTGGGGGGTGGGAAAGCATATATCGCAAATTACCAGTTGTTTTGTCTCCCACTGGACACTCCGTGAGGCTGCTTTCTTGTACCCCCTTTCTGTTGGTCTCTGATAGAAGTCCAAGATGGTGGATCCGCACCACATTAGCTGGTAGGGGACCTCTGCATGAATCTCTCCTCGCTCTCCATTCTCTGTCAGTTTTCTCACTCCATTTGGTGCTTGACTGAGTTCTTTATCTCTTCATTTGATGATTTAGGGTTTCAGGATTGTTGTATTCTCTGTTCGGCTTAGTTTTTCGTATCTTTGCTGTGGAGGGATGGCGTGGTGCTTCTGCCTAGAGTGCCATTTTGCCGGATTCTCCTGATACACTTTTGACATAAGTATATACCTGTGAAACCATCCCTACTATCAAGAAAATGAATATAGTTATCATCCTCACAAACATTTTCTCCATTCCCCTATGTAATACATTCATCCTATCTCTCTTCATCCCTAAATCCACCTCTCTATTCAATTATAAGCCAAGGTAAATACTAACCTGCCTTTTTTTACCCAACATGGATTAATTTTCATTTTCTACAATTTTGCATAAAGAATAAAACAGTATGTATTTTTTTTCCTTTTGGTCTTCTTTAGTGAAGTATCTGTTCAAAGGATTTTTTTTTCATATTTTATTTTCTTAATACTGAGTTTTGAGAGTTCTTTATCTATTTCTGATGCAATTCCACTATCAGATATACAATATGCAAATATTTTCTCCTAGTCGATAACTCTTAAAAGAGTCTTCATTCTCTTAACAGTCATTCAAATAATATATATATATTAATTTTGATAAAGTAGAATTAAAAAAATTGCCCTTTTATAGATTAAACTTGGGTGTTATACCTTGGAGATATTTAACTAAATCATTAGCACCAAGTTTTTCTTTTATATTTTCTCCTAGAAGCTTTACAGTTTTAAGTTTTACATTTGGTATATGATCACTTTTTCATTAATTTTTGAAGACAGTGTGGGGTATGGATTGCAGTTCATATTTTTGTATACGTATATCCAATTGTTCCGGCACCATTTGTTTAAAATCCTGTATTTTCTCCTCTGAATTGCTTTTGGAAATGAGGGGATCTTTTCCCCCAGGTACAAGCTTTTCATTTCTTAGGTGTATTCTTTATTATTTTTGTTTATTATTCATTAATTTCTGATTTATTTTAATTTTTCTTTCCTCTGTATTCTCTCGACTTATTTTGCTTTTCTTCTTTTTGAGGTGAACAATTAATTTTTTGTCATTATTTTTTTTTTACGATGTATTTTTAAACCTTTGCATTTTCTTATTACCTCTGCTTTACTTTCATCTCATAGATTCTGTTGTATGGTGTTGTCATTATTAGTTTTAATAAACGTACACTTCTATACTATATTTCCTATGGTTGTGAGAGTTCTATAACATGGACTTTTAAAATTCCCAAGTATTATATTATTTTTTTTTAATGTGTCATTCACTTCTAGTTTTATTACATTGTGATCAGAGAAATTATTCATCTTATTCCAATATCATGGTGCTTATTTAATTTTGGGAGAAACTTAATATTTAGTTAATTTTAAAAATTACTTATATATCTTTGAAAAAAGTTATAATATCTATTATTGGTGTGTCAAATTCTATACCTATGTAATTACCTATCTTCCTATCTGTCTCTCAATCTATGCGTATATATCCATAATAGCTAGGGTTTTTTTTTTTAGTTCTTCTGTACTCTTAATTATATTTTGTTCTCCTGATTAACCAATTTAAAGAACAAATTCAAGTATACCTCCACCTTGACATCACCTTCATATATTCTATTTGTTTTTCATTTGTTTACTCTATGCCTTTTATTGAGTTCTTAATAAGCCCCAGGTACTATGCCAGAGTTTGGGGACATAATTATTAAGAAAACTGTTATTTTCCCTCCCTTTATGGGACCAAATTATGTGATTCCTTAGCCTTTGAATGTTCATACTGACTGATTTATATTCCTCATAAAATTTGTCAGAACATTTCTCTTAAACAAAAGTCTACATTCTAAAAATGATTGCAGTCTCCATGGAATGGGACCACAGAAAAACTTAAAATATTCCCTGTTACTGGAAACTCTCAAGCTCTATCATATAGGAAAGCATAAAAAGCAAGCATGAATGTTTTTAAACATTTTGCAAGCTGAAATATTGTTTTTGGGTAATATTTTGGAAATATCCTATAGTTAAGAAAAATAAATTCTGATCTCTTTGGTACAATTTATCTCCTGTTTATTTATTTACAATTTTATGCCACCATTGAAAACATAAAATTTCCAAAAAAACCAAAAAAAAATCTTCCCAGTGAGGGATACTTACATATGATCCATAGGTTAAGCATGTCATTGTTATTTAATTGATGAGTTATGTCACTTGTCTTAATTCTTTTTGGAAATATCATTTGATCATATTATGATTTTCCTATCATATTCACTAGCGCATCAACATGTTTAATACAAAAATCCCAGAATGCTTTTTTTTTTTTTCCCCCTTGTAAACAACATCAGCATAACTAGATGACCTATAGAGCCTCTGGTTTTCTAGGAAATTTGATGAATTCTGAAATTAAATCCAACAAGGATATGTAGATGTTTGCAACCTACTGAGTGAAATAAATCAGAAGGAAAGGTGTAGGGCTCTTTGGATCAAAGCAATTTTGCTACTCACTGGCATTGTCCCAGGCTTTGATGACTTACAGTTATCAGGGTAATGATAAACGGAAGAGGTGTTTATCAAGAGCCAGGCTCTCCCAAAAAGCTCCTATTCAAGGGAAGGATTTTTTTTTATCACATCCATGCATGCCCCTCAGGCACCATAGTCAAGAGAACAAAGAAAGACTCAGGCCTGGGGATTATATAGTATAAGCCAGAGGAGCCTGTGTGCCAGACTGCATGGAAGCAAAAAGAAGAGGGATAAGAGGAGGCTGACTGTGTTTAGGCACAGGTGGCAAGACATCCTGTAATCAGGAAGGTACCTTTGTTCAGGCACCATCCTGTGACCAGCTCCCCCTCTCCTAACAAGATTAGTTACTTCAATACAATTAAGTCGTCATAGGTAGTCATGGAGACAGAGGAAGTTACTGTGATTTCAGAGCAGGCAGGAAGTTTTCCTTGACAAGGAGAAAGGAATAGGAGAGAGAAAGAAACTCAGTTTCTAGCCTCTCAGAGAAAGCTCTGAGCCCAAGGCCTCAGCTTAGATGATCTGGATTGGAATCGTAAAGGAGGACCACCCTCCAGGCAATACAGATCTCAATATCTCTAGGTAGTTGATTGAAAAAACAGGGCTTTGTTTCAAAGTCTGTTTTTGCCTTATCATACGCACATGATATTAGAACAACTCACAATAGCCTTTAAAGGTGGGAGAAGGAATCAGATACTATTGGGAAAAAATGGCTTTAGAATTTACTAACTCTTGTCCAAAATTGTTAAGTTGTCTAAGGTTTTGTGGTGTGTGTATGTATGTATGTGTATTTTATGTTAGAAATATTCCCACTTGGAATGCTTAAAAAATTAATGCTACAAGCGATCAGTCCACAGATTTATCACTGAAGCCTCTTCAATCTGCATAAGAGCAGCCATGTAGCAAACTCAGATAATGCGAGTCTCTAATGACAAATTCTGACTATTATAATTGTTCTCTAAATTTCCACTCGGTGACAACCTTTGTGAGATAATTACACATCATCAGTGTTCTAATGAACTACGAGACACTTAATGCCTGGACACGAGGCAAAGTAGCTAAGAAACATGTGTCACAGGCAGTTTCACGTCAACTAACGTACAAAAATGTAGGCTTCATTAACAGTGTTCAAAAAGACAGATGAGTCTCCATCCTGCCTAACCCAGTGGTTAATTTATTGACTGACTTTAACAGTGACATCCCTTTGAAGGGTTTTTAACAGTTTCTAAGTTGCTTGGTGAGGTTTTAATAGACATTTGCCTTGCTGAGCTCAATAAATATAGAGTGCACTTTGAAATCTTGCAAACTACAATGTAAGCAACTGACTGAATGAGGTTAGAAAGGATTTATATTTCTTCTAAATATACTTCTGAACTGAAATCCAACTGAAAAATATTTCCAAAATATCTACCTACTTTTAAAAATGCTTTCTCCTATTTTATGTTAAAACCTTTGGTGCAATAAAAGAGAGAGAAAAATGTGTCAGGGGATAGGTTAAAAAAAAAAAAAAATGACTAAGCAATTCCTTTTGGTTTGCTCCAGAATCAGTTTTGGAAAGCTATGTAGGAATTCAAGACTCAAACTGTAGCCGTTCAGGTTAAGTCAAAATAACTGCCAAATGTTTCATATCTAATACTTGACTTACTTGGACCAAATGGACCATGTTTTATTAGGGACACTGAATCAGTTAGGCAATGCTATAGCCTAAATATTTGTCCATTTATAAAAAGTTGTTTGGCTGCAAAGTTTAAACAACATAAAAAAAATAATAGTAAATATGTGTGAAGTGCTTATTCTGCTGGGCATATTGTACAGTGTTTTCATAAACGTAATCTCACTGATTCTTCACAAGCTTCCTAGAAGGCATGTACAAACATTGCATTTATTTTTAAGAAAACTAGGCTACAGATAGCTTAGGTAAGTTTTCCAAGATTATACAGCTAGTAAATTTTAAAATTTGGAGTTGAGTCTACAAAGTTTACCTTTAAGACCAATACTGTAAAACATCAAATGTGGAAACATCTTTCCAGAAAAAAAAAAAGAATTTTTTTACTGGGATGATATCAGTATTTCTTAAAGTAATCAGACAATTGATCAGTAATGAACTCAATTTACCTATAAAAATGCACATGGAGAATTATAAACCAAAGATCAAATTAAAGTTTTTTTTGACTTGTAGCTTTAAATACTTCATCATTTTTTAAATATGCCCTTCTGATCATGTTATTTTTCACTTCTACTGTTTTGAAATAAGCAATAAAATAAAATCAAGACTTCAGCTAATTAAAACAATTATAATTTTAAATCAAAAATATCTCTAATATTTTATATTCTCATTTTTATTGTTAATTTCTGGAAATTAAATTGGTTTGGTTATTTATATATCATTTCAACTAGGCATTTCATGATAAAAAAACATTTTTAAAACTTTATTATGATTTTAATTACCTTTTATGGAAAAATGACTGTCAGTTATAATTTTAAAATAGTCAAAAATAATGTATGTCAATAAAAGTCTTAATCTTGCAGTGATTGAACAACTGTTTTCAGAAAATAGAAAACAATAAATGTGATTACTCTAAAACTTCTGTTGCAATCCACAGCCCCTTGACTGACTATAAATTTGGTATGCATTAAAGTAGCACCAGTAATTTAACGGTCCCTGAGGTGGACTCTGGTGACATAGTGGTTAAGAGCTTCCACTGCTAACCAAAAGGTCGGCAGTTTGAATCCACCAGGTGCTCCTTGGAAACCCTATGGGGCAGTTCTACTCTGTCCTGTTGGGTCACTATGAGTCGGAATCTACCTGATGGCAACAAGTTTGGTTTTTGGTTTTTTGGGGTGGCACAAATGCTAAAGTGCTCAGCTAGTAGCCCAAAAGTTGATGGTTCAAACTCACCCAGAGGCGCCTCAGAAAACAGGCCTGGTGACCTGCTTCTGAAAGTTCACAGCCTTGAAAACCTTATGGAGAATAGCCATGGTTTGAGATACACCCTGGAACTTCAGATTATTTAATACACTAGCGCTATGAAGTATAATTTTTCTAGGAAAATACTTCAGATGCCTTTTCCTTGCCATTATTCCCAGTTTTATTTTTATTATGAAAGTGTTCTTGGAGATTTCTTTACAGTGCAGTAGAAATAAGTAAGAACACACATGGTAACTAGAATCCTCCAATCACATTTCTTCTCTAGTTCCTCCAAAATTTCATCCACGTGTTCATTGGGCAAGCAAGCCTCTTAATTGAATGTGACTTTTGTAAAGAGTCAATGAGTTAATGCACATAAAGCTGTTGGTACAATTCCTGGCACATGCCAGACAGTAATTGTTAAGTATCATGATTTGATTCTGAATAGCGTTGCTTCCTCTCTCTCGTGTTCTTTTACTTTGCCTACCATGCATTCCCCTAGTCTCCAAAAGGTTTAAGAAAAGCCTTACTAGACAACTTGATTTAAGTAAAATTTCTTACAAATAACAAATTTCTCCATATGCTTATGATATAGGTAGCATAAAGATATATATCCCCTCCTTTCAACCGAAGAGAGAAGTTTCCTCTGCCAGTATTCTCTTACTCTGAGAAAACAGATAGAGAGAGACAGGGTTGGTTTGTGTGTGTGTGTGTGTGTGTATGATATTGGGAAAACCAAAGGTGCTCATTGTAACCAAATGGAAGGTGCCGTAATAAATCATGCCACCCAGGTCCAGTGGGGCAGACGGGTGCCCACCAAATCATGGGGCCAGAGTACCACCAGAGCTTCATGGTCACACATATGCCCATATCATATTTCTCAAAATTGATATTACCGACCAAAAACATAAACTCACTCAATTAGTAAGCATGCATCCCAATACTGAAAGCACATGCCTTCAAAAAAAAAATCACAACACAAAAAATTTGGTCTCCAAAGGTTAAATATTGTGAAAATATAGTACCAATGGTTATGAAACACTTTTTTGAATGCTTAAATAATGATTTAAGAAGTCATAAAAAACAACAGAATGAAGAAACAAAGGTTGGGTTAACAATACAATCAGTAAAATTAATCTTTCAGCCCAAACTACACCTCAGATCTTTGTAGTCAAACTGGTGACAACATTAACGGAACTATCTGTAGTCAGTACTTGCATTGTGTTTGAAATTTGCTTCTGCAATGAAACTCTGTATTCCTGACTTCTTATCCTCAGCTCCTTTCCATCTGTGGCAGGTGGTGATGATATTACTAGGCAGGCTCTCCATACTTTGCAATTCTTGCATAATTTTTCACTTTTTTCTAAATGCTAATATGCATACACCCACTGCTGACACAAATCCTCTATATATCTCTCCCATTATATATCTCACACCATCTACTTGCACACACGTGCTTAAGGCCCACACCATGTTTTACGATATACTGTACAATTTTAGCAGGGAAATGGATTGAACAAAGTCTCTTGCTCCCTAACATAGAATTTTCTTGTTCTCCCTCATACTTATCTTAACCCTGTGGATTGTAATTTGTCTTAAACAATAATAACAATCATCACAAATTTATAGGTTTGCAAATTGTATTAATTCATTTTTCCTAACAAAAGGAGGAGGGGGGCTCATTTCAGTGTTGGCTTCCAAGGGTAAGTCTCTTGAAAGTTATTGGGGAGCATGAGCTAGTGACCACATTCACTGAGAACATAAAAATATTCATTCTTTATTACGAAATGGTACACATAATCAGGTAGCCAAAGGAGAACAATTATCTTTTATCCTAATTGGCAACTTATGTTTAACCTTTAATTAGCTGTAAATTTATAATGGCTCTAAATGGCCTTTTTCTTTTTCTTGTAGAAGGTCATAGAAGCAGTCTCTATTCTTTCTTTATTCTCACCCTCAGCCTCCCAAGATACTATAATAACAGTTTAAATAGAAAATAGGAGCCCTGCAGTCTTAGGTTGCTGTCCTTGTGCGTGCACTGAGCTTCCGCATGCATGAAAAAAACTAAATTGTTAAAAGGCAGGAATCCCTTGTTACTTCTGGTTTCAAAAGGAAATTCAAACAGATTTTTCTTTTTCCTTTTTTTTTTTTAATTTGTTTCTCTTGGCACAGTTTGATGCAATCAGATATTTTACTTGAAAGGTATAGAGCTGATTAGCATAGAGACTACAGTGTCTTCTTTGAGGGTCATTCTGTTCTTGGTTTGGCAAATATTAGAACGCTCGAAAGACATGGGACGGCATTTCCTCCTTCTGTGACAAATACTTCAAATATCGTGTAGGGTGAATAATTTATCCTTTGGGGGTGAATAATTTATCCTTTGATGTCCTGACTCCTGTAAAAAGGAACTTTGCATTAATGAATGCACTATTTTTTCCTAGTTAAAATGTATATGAGTTGGAAAATATTTTGACTCTTATAGACAAAAGCTACCAAAAATTTTCAAAAGGGGAGATATTATTTAACCTGCTTGCTGTAGTGACCCTACAAGATATGACTTGTAATTATGTGATTGAACACTTTTTTTTTTTTCATGGCTTGACTTTTTATACAGGTTAAACCATTGTGTGATTGAATAATTGGCTAGGATGAAAAGTGGAAGGAATTAGAAAATGTATAACTTAAAGAAAATCTTTAAAAACACAATAATAAAGAAAAATAGATGAGTTAATATTTTCCACCAGAGAGAGCCAGATCCATCTCAGAATATAATGAAAGCATTATTATTTACAACAACTAAGCTATCTTTCTAATGTAATTTATAAATGGTCCTAAGTTAGAGTCTTCCTTTATTTTCCTTTCCTGATCCCCTTACTCAGTTCCATCCTACTCCTGCTACAAATAGATAACCTCTGCTGTCATGAAGCCATCAGCTCTGAGCTGCAGTATGGTACAAAGATCTCTGTTCCAAACACCAATGGTGGCCTGTCCGTATCCCTGACTGAACCTTAGTACTTCAGAGCATACTGGACAGACTTTCACTGCCTTCACCTGAATTTCTTTGCAAAGGACCTTCTCTTGCTGCTGGAGCCCACTCTGTTGCCTGAGCAGCAGACCAGAAATAGGAAATTAACTCCCTGCAGTAGCAGCCTTCTACCAATGACATTTGGAAATTGGGGTTTGCATACCCTAGATTTCTCACCCCATGGGTAGGATAAACCTGAGGTATGGGTTTTACACTGACTCCCAGAGTATCCTCAGTAAGACTGAGTTCTATTCACCTACAGAGGTAGCTGGCTTGAAAACACCCTTTATCAGTTGTCTTCCCGTCCTTGTTTTATGTTCCCATTCCCCTAGCTGCAGATCCTTCACCTTACAAACGAACCGCTTTAAGTGTAATCCTACCTAAGGTTTGCTCCTGTGGAAACCCGAACGTAGTTGTTCTCCTGCTCACCTTTATAATTATTCTCTCTGAGAATTTACAGGGAGTGCTATGGGCTATTCATACAATGCTTAAGCATGTGGCCTTTATGTCTAAACAAAATTTATCTAAATACTAATTTTGTAGCTTGGGCCAGCTATTTATTCTTTCTGAGCCTCAGTTTCTCTTCTATAAAATGACAGTAACCATAGAACCCTCTTAAAAGGGTTTTTTGGGATAATTAAATGAAGTAATATAAAAATGCCTAGAACGTGATGAACATTCAACAAGCAGTAGACTGATTACGCTTGTAACTTGATGAGGTAGGAAGTATTACAATATTGTATGTGCTCTTGTCCCATCACCTAAGTACTCAGTGGGCATCCAAGGCACCTCACTGAAGGGTGAGGAAATATATTTGGTGATAGATCTTTCCCATGATTTCTTTGTGGCTTACTTAAAGGTACAAAAAACGCATTTGTGGAGGAAAATTTTTTAATGCTTGATTCTATCAGCTATTGCAGCTTTTCAGAGCTTGTAAGGGAATATTTTGTCTAGTCCCTTACCTGCTGAAATGAACACGTTGTTAATAAATGTAAAGTTGAACAGTTATGCCCATTTAGTAAAGAATATTGTGCTATCAAGATTTTTTTTTAATGTTCTTGGTTAAAAGATTCATGCATGTGTAATAATTCCAAACTAAGGGAGAAAAACTTTTGTATTAAATGTTTGGTTTTTTTTCCCTTCCCTTTCATTTGTTCTGGGTAAGACTGTTTAATTTAAACAATGATACTAAAAGTACAGTGCCTTAACTGTATGTTTTTCTTGATGAAAAGGAACACAGGTATAAATATGCACAACACAAGAAGATCTTATGCAGGGTAAATAAGTGTGATTAAATCATAGGCCTAAACTATGAAATCACAGTGTTCTAATCCTTTAAAATGTGTAGGATCAAATTAAAATTTAAAAAAATAATAAAAATTATTGAATTGCACAAGGAATGTATTAGAAGATGTATTTTAGAAAAAAAAAATTTGTACCATAAATCCCAGATGCATCCAGAGTTTTAAATTTAAAAATAGTCTAAGACAACAGATCATCTCTTTGTCTTAACTATACAGACATTTTATCAAACATTTTCCATCTCTGTCACAGGAAAATTTCCTAGGTCTTTAAAATTAAATGGAGATATGTGATAGTGCCAACAGAATAGGCAGTGAACTCATGGGATCTTTCTTGTCATTGTTGTGGTGATTATTATTTGATTTAAGAAACAAAAAAAAAATTGTGATACAGAAGAATGGAAAAAGCACAGAGTTTCGACACAGAAATACCTGACTAAAATCCCAATACCACCACTGTCTAGATGTGTTACCTTTTATTGAATATTTCTAAGCATGTATTTTCTCTTTGTAAAATATAGACAATAATACCTGGAGTGCATGATAATTATATCAAATCAAATTATGTACATGACTTTCCTAGAACATAGCCCAGAACATAGTTGTACTCAGCAAAAGACAGACACTGTTATTTAAATTAGTTAGAAAGAAGATAAATTAAAATTGAAGAATATTATATTAATATGTGTATTGATGGAGCTCTAGTGGTTAAGACCTCAGCTGCTAACCAAAAGGTTGGCAGTTCGAATCCACCAGCCACTCCTTGGAAGCCCTACGGGGCAGTGCTATGTTGTGCTACAGGGTTGCTATGAGTTGGAATTGACTCAGTAGCAACGGATTTGGTTTTCTTTATGTCTAATGATAGCATTCCTAAAAGAAACTAAAAACATCTGATGAAAGCTCTAGGAATTATGTATTTTTTGTCATGAATTATATTCCAAATTCCCTGGATGAAAACAAGAAAAGTAGAGTATACTCAGTTTGGGAAGGTATCTAGACACTTATGAAATATACCAAAAATCCAAACCTATTGCAGTCAAGTTGATTCCAATTCATAGCGACTGTGTAAGGCAGAGTAGAAGTGCCCCATAGGGTTTCCAAGGCTGTAAATTTATTGCCAGGACTTTCTTCTGAGGCATTTCTAGATGGGCTGAAACCTGTAAACTTTTTGGATGTAAAAAGTAAGCACATAATCAGCATTCGATAAGTGAAGTCAAAGAGCTGAACAGAAGATTTCAAAGGGCGGCTCGAGAAGACAAAGTAAAATATTATAATGACATGTGCAAAGACCTAAAGACAGAAAACCAAAAGGGAAGAACACGCTTGGCATTTCTCAAGCTGAAAGAATTGAAGAAAAAATTCAAGCCTCAAGTTGCAGTACTGAAAAATTCTACAAGGAAAATATTAAACGATGCAGGAAGCATCAAAAGAAGAAGGAAGGAATATACAGAGTCGCTATACCAAAAAGAAATGCTTGACGTTCAAGCATTTCAGGAGGTAGCACATGATCAGGAACCGATAGTACTGAAAGAAGAAGTCCAAGCTGCACTGACGTCACTGGCGAAAAACAAGCCTCAAGGAATTGATGGAATATCAATTAAGATGTTTCAACAAACGGATGCAGTGCTGGAAGTGCTCACTTGTCTACGGGAAGAAATTTGGAAGACAGCTACGTGGCCAATGGACTGGAAGCAATCCATATTTAGGCCTAGTCTCAAGAAATATGACCCAACCAAATGGGAAATTATTGAACAGTATCATTAATATCATACACAAGTAAAATTTTGCTGAAGATCATTCAAAAGCAGCTGCAGCAGTATATCAACAGGTAACTGCCTGAAATTAAAGCCACATTCAGAAGAGGACGTGGAACCAGGGATATCATTGCTGATGTCAGATGGATCCTGGCTGAAAGCAGAGAATACCAGAATGATATTTACCTGTGTTTTATTGACTATGCAAAGACATTCGACTGTGTGGATCATAACAAATTATGGATAACATTGTGAAGAATGGGAATTTCAGAACACTTAATTGTGCACATGAGGATCCTGTACATAGATCAAGAGGCAAACGTTCGAAGAGAACAAGAGAATACTGCATGGTTTAAAGTCAGGAAAGTTGTGCATCAAGGTTGTATCCTTTTGCCATACCTATTCAATCTGTATGCTGAGCAAATAATCAGAGAAGCTGGACTATATGAAGAAAAATGCAGCATCAGGATTGGAGGAAGACTCACTGACAACCTGTGCTATGCAGATGGCACGACCTTGCTTGCTGAAAGTGAAGAGGACTTGAAGCACTTACTGGTGAAGATCTAAGACCACAGCCTTCAGTATGGATTACACCCCAACATATGGAAAACAAAAATCCTCACAACTGGACCAATAATCAACATCATGATAAATGGAGAAAAGACTAAAATTGTCAAGGATTTCATTTTACTGGGATCCACAATCAACACTCATGGAAGCAGCAGTCAAGAAATCAAAAGACACATTGCATTGGACAAATCTGCTGCAAAAGACCTCTTTAAAGTGTTGAAAAGCAAAAATGTCACCTTGAAGACTAAGGTGCGCCTGACCCAAGCCATGGTGTTTTCAATCACCTCACATCCATGTGAAAGCTGGATGATGAATAAGGAAGACTGAAGAAGAATTGAAACCTTTGAATTGTGGTGTTGGAGAAGAATATTGAATCTACCATGGACTGTCAAAAGAATGAACAAATATGTCTTGGAAGAAGTACGACCAGAATGCTCCTTAGAAGCAAGGATGGCGAAACTACATCTCACATACTTTGGGCATATTATCATGAGGGATCAGTCCCTGGAGAAGGACATCATGCTTGGTAAAGTAGAGGGTCAGCGAAAAAGAGGAAGCCCCTCAACAAGATGGACTGACACAGCAGCTGCCACAATGGGCTCAAGCATAACAACGATTGTGAGGATGGCACAGGACTGGGCAGTGTTTCATTCTGTTGTACGTAGAGTTGCTATGAGTTGGAATCGACTCAGTGGCACCTAACAACAACAACAACATTATTTTATAAAAATATCATCTATTCCCTGAAAAGGGACAAATTTAGGTGTTGTCCGAATTTTCTACAGTGCAGTGTTAAGTGCTTGGCTATTAACCAAAAGGTTGGTGGTTCATATCCACCAGCTGCTCTGCAGGAGAAAGATGTGGCAGTCTGCTTCTGTAAAGATTATGGCCTTGGAAGCTCTGTGGGGCAGTTTTACTCTGTCCTACACCGTCACTATGAGTCAGAATCGATTTGACAGCAATGGGGGAGAGATACATATCTTATTTTAAAAAATTGATATTAGCAATGGATTCAAATCTGGCTGTACTTGAGAATCATCTGGTAAGATATATATGTGTGTGTGTGTGTGTGTGTGTTTATTGTTGTGGGCTGTAGAGTCAATTCCAACTCATAGCAACCCTATAGGATAGGGTAGAACTATCCAGTAGGATTCCTATACTATAATGTTTATGGGAAAAGATCACCAGGCCTTTCTTCCCTCAGAACCACTGGGGATTTCAAACCCCCGACCTTTTGGTTAGCAGCCAAGTGCTAACCATTGTGCCACTAGGGCTCGCTTTCTCTCTCTCTTTCTATACATATGTATGTATGTGTACATATGCATTTATATGTGTATGCATATGTGGAAAATAAAGAAGAAAAATTGATGTATTCGAATTGAATTCTGTTCCTGGCGAAGAAAATTGTCTGTATACCACAGACTGCCAAAAGAAGAAACATATCAGTCTTAGAAGAAATACAAACAGAGTGTTCCTTGGAAACAAGGACAGAGAAACTTTGGCTTGCTTACGCTGGCATATCAGGGAAGACCAATTACTAGAAAAGGACTTCATGTTTGGTAAAGCAGAGGATCAACAAAAATAATGGAAACCTCTATGCGATGGACTGACAGAATAGTCACAACAATGGACTCAAAGATATTAACAATCATGAAGATGGTATGAGACCAGGCAACATTTTGTTCTGATACATATAAAGTTGTTATGAGTCAGAACCAACCTGATGGCAATGGACGACAAATAGACACACACGCACACATACACATATATATTTCGATAAACCTCTGTGTTCTGATGTGCATACATATAAGGCCTCACTTAGGAGTTGTATATTAACCAAGAAAACAAAGTGAGGAACCCAAGCCCATTTTTAATCTTTATTTTAAGAGTAATGGCCTAACTAATCCATTTTCTCAGAGTTTAAGTAACAACAAAGGTAATAGAATCTAGAGACTGTAGATAGATTTTTATTCTCCTCCACCCCATGCAAGTTTTTAAATCCAGAGTAATTATGCTTCTTCCTATTAAATTTTCCCATGCATTTTTCATGATGCTTCTGTTTAATGTGGATTTATCTTTTGAGGACTGGTCTTTATGCAGCTTATTATAATTGTTATAAGTATGGTGTATTTAAAATGATAATTTTATTCATACAGATGTGTTTAGATTATACAGTTTATTAAAAAGTTCAAGTTATTCATAATTTATAAAACAAATACAGCAATTTTGCAGAAAAATTAGAAAACAAAGAAATATGTGACCTCTTCAATGCTCTCAAAAAATCATATTTAAGGATTACTAAAGGTATGGGGTGACTAAAGATTAATCTAAAGGGGTGAGTATTAATGTCTCTTTCTCCAATATTCTATGACATTCTTTGTATTAGTATGTTTGGGAAATTAATAAAAGACACAACTTTCCCTCAAGATGCATTGAATATAAAAAGCCATTTAAGAACGTCTTATAAATATACTTCTAACACAAGGGAAAGGGAAAAACATAGCAGTTCATTAATAACTATTTAGAAACAAAGCAGTGAGTAAATTAAATGTAAGAAAACAGAATAAAAATGATTTATTCAGCCATCAAACATTTGTTAAACGTCTCCTACAGTATAGAAGTTTTCGGAGTGGGCAACAGGGGATATATCAGACATGAATCCTGCTTTTAATGAGCTTCTAGTCTAGTAGTGAAAATAAGATATATATAAATGTGCACACACATGCACACAAACACATTTTCCAAAGAACTAAATGGTAAGTGCCATAAAGAGAGGACCTGGTTTAGAAACGTGGTTATTTATGTTACCAAAAGTATGCTTTTTCACCTTTGTGGATATTATACTTGGATAGCATCATTATAAATCTTTTTTCCTTTAAAATAAGAAGGCGGCTCATATCACAATGGTGAATATTATCAAGTATCATACACCTTTCTAAACATAGATTCAAAGGAAGAAAACATAAGTGAAAAAACTTAGAGATACAAATACATGAGAAATTTAAATTTAAATGTCTGTCCATCAACTAAACAGTAAATGAAAACTGACGAAAATATGTGCAATATATATTATGTTATTACCTATGAATGGGGGAAGCAGTAGTCTAGGTGCTTATTACCATGAAGTCTTGACCATTGGAGAATCTCTTGTGGGCAACAGGGTGTATATCATATATGAATTCTGGTATATAAACCCCGCCTAAAACAGAGTGTGTATATGTTTGTTTTTGTGTGTTGGGGGTGGGGGATAGGAGATCTTAAATTCTGCCTCAATAACTGAACAAATTCAAGGAAAAAGCCCTTGATGAAAAAATAGTGTGGATCATATGTGGTTACTACATATTCAGTAGAGTAGAAAATAAGGTGATTTTAGTTAATATATATTGATATTAATATAGATATAGTAATATATATATTAACTAAGCTTAATGCAGTTAAGGAAATGGACATATTCTTTCATCTTTAACCAATAATTTTCCTAAAATAGTTTTTGTGGTAACAAGAATATTTGTTTCATTATAATAGAAATCTTAGCTAATAAGAAAAGAAAAAGCAATACTTGGTGTATATGATAGAAAGAGGGGACCAGATTGTCATTTTTTAATTATATGAGTCAGATAAAATTATCAAATAAATAAGATAGCTCAGTATGATGGCTCTATACAAAATTAATAACTTAATACAAGTCTAGGAAGCATGTAGGAAGAAATATACAGGCTTCATATGAAGAAAACTCTAAAACCTTTTTAAAGGGCTAAGTGAAGACTTGTATATGTAAAGATTCACCATTAGTTGATAGAGACACGCAAGATTCTAAAGACATCCTCCCAAATTAATTTTAAAAGTAATGAATTATATGCAAATCCTCAATAGTATTATTTTTCAGAACACGATAGCATAATTCAAAACTACATCTCAAATATTAATGCTTGAGAAGAGCTCATACTGTTTTTATTATAAAAATAAGGAAAGGAGACTGCATAAACCAATATTTTAAAAATATGATAAATTGATCACACTATTATTAGAACAGAATAAATACTCAGGAGACAGATATAACTACATACAAATGGAATTCAGTACACATTTTTAATTCATTGATTAAAAAACAACTCATATGATAAGAATGCTAAGATAGTAGTGTTTTTTTTTCTCAAATATGCATTATTTGAAAAGGAGGGGAAAAAAAAAAAGCTAGATTCTTTTCTCTTATACAATGAACCAAAAAAGAAAAGAAAAGAAAAAAAAAGAATTCAAGATAAAACAGATTAAAGAGTAAAATTAAAAATGAATGTGAAAATGTCAAATAACCAGAAATAAAATATAGGTGAATATTAATCCAATCTTGAAGTGTAACATATCTTCCTAAACATAGGTTCAAAAGCAGAGATCATAAATAAAAAGATTGGAGATATAAATACATGAAAAATCTAAATTTCCATACATCAACAAACACCATAGATACTATTAAACAGTAAACTAAAACTGGTAAAAAAAAAATATGTGCAATATATATTATGTTATTATTATTTTTAAAGGATTATCAAGAAGATTGGAAACCCTGGTGGCATAGTCGTTAAGAGCTACAGCTGCTAATCAAAAGGTTGGCAGTTCACATCCATCAGGTGCTCCTTGGAAACCCTATGTGGCAGTTCTACTCTGTCCTATAGGGTTGCTATGAGTCGGAATCAACTCGACAGCAACGGGTTCTTGGTTTTTTGTTTTGTTTTGTTTTGTTTAATCAAGAAGATTCAGAAAAACATCATCATGTAAGAAGACCAAATGAGTTAAAATATGTAAAAAGGCAATTTATAATTAAAGAGAAACAATTCACAATTACACATGAGTAAATTGTTTAGCCTCACCAGTAATTAAAGAAATGAAATTTGAAAGAACTTTGGGAAAACATTCTCAATTGTTAATTTGAGGAAGATTAAAATACTGAAATATATAAATACAGAGATATTTTAATATGCTTTTCAGTAGTAAGTGTGTGAGGAAATAGACATCGCCATACACTGGTGATAAGGCATAATTTATATAACTTTTTTTTAGAGCTCAATTTGATGATATATACCAAAAGTTTTAGAATTTTGCAAATATTTTTAGCCAGCAATTTAATTCAGTGAATATATTCTGAAATAATCAGATAGGCACATGTATAAAAAGACACAGAGTATATATATATATACACACACACCCATATATATATATATATATATATATATATATATATAATGGAAAAAAAAAATGTTGCCATGAGTCAATTCCAACTCATAGCAACCCTATAGGATAGAGTAAGACTGCCCCACTGGGTTTCCAAGGAGTGGCTGGTGGATTCAAACTGCTAACCTCTTGGTTAGCAGCCAAATGCTTAACCAATGCACCACCAGGGCTCCATATATATAATGAAGAACACAGTATATAACTCTGACTTGCTTACTTTGGACATGTTATTAGAAAAGACCAATTGCTAGAAAAGAACATCATGGTTGGTAAAGTAGAGGGTCAGTGAAAATGAGGAAAACCACCAATAAGATGGATTGACAAGATAACTGAAGCAATGGGCTCAAGCATATAGTTGATCATGAAGATAGCGCAGGACTGGACAACATTTCGTTCTGCTATACATAAGATTGCCGTGAGTCGGAGATGTCTCGATGACATCTAAAAACAATAATACATATATATGGCACAGTTTATACACAGATATATGAAAATATATTACATATACACTAAATATATATAAATCATGCAATATATGTCATGCAGCCTCATTCATTAAGGGACACAGAGGTCTAAAATGCTAATAGTGACTTTCGTCTAGTTTTGAAATTACAAATAATTTTATTTTATGCTTTTCTGTATATTCCAAATTACCTACAGTGCATTTTACAATAGAAAATAAGGTTATTTTGAAATTTGTAAATTCAGAGGAAGATTAGATTACTTGAAACTAAGGAAATTTGGAAATCCTTTCTGTGGGAGATGGCATTTGCTATAGAGTTGAGTGAAATTGGTAGTTACGTAGCTGAGGAGCATTTGAAACAAAGAATGTAGAACAAGGTTTCATGGGGAATAGTTAATAACTGATTTCTTCTTTTTTTTTTTTTTCCTGATAGTAACACGTACAACCAGAAGTAGAAGGGCCCAATCAGAATGGTAGATGATGGAAATTTCCAGAGATCATGGAAATCTTTGAAAGAACAGCAGGTGCAAGGAAACAAGCGAGATTGGAAGGCTGGGGTAGAGGTTCCATTGAGAGTGGGTGGGGAGGATAATGGAATTGAAGACTGAATAAGTTTCAGAGGGCCTGGGTGGGCACGATGTAAATGTAGAACAAAGGACAAGGCAGAGTCAAAGATGACTCAGAAGTTTTAAGAGCAGAGAAATAGAAAATGGTCAGTAAGGGAGAAGAAGCTGCACGCAGCATTCATTGATCAACTACTCCACATCAGAGGCTGTGATCCTTGCCCTCAAAAAACAATGTACTGACATTATTTTTGTCCATATCATACTTATGTCCAGGGCCACAACTAGAAATTGCGAGAAAGAACGTTTGAATCCTTGTCTTTTTTTGCTCTTTTACACATAATCTATGTATTTTATGATTTAGAGAAAAAATAATTTGAAATACTTTTTACTTACTTCAGTCTGAATATTAGATTTTCCTTTCTGAAGTTTTCGGGCATGTTACTATAAAACTGTATTTAAAATTGCAGGGATTGAAGTTCAAGGTCATTACTGAGGTTTCAGGTGCTTAAAAACCATCCAGTTCTTAACCGTGCCCTTGCAATATAGATCACCTGGCCTGCTTTTGTCTATTTCCTTCAACATAATAAATGCGGAGCACAACGCTAACATACTTAGGCAAGGTCTTACTTTAAAAATGTATATAGAAAATGGTTGTCCATAGAAGCTTTTGATGAGATTAGAAAATATAATTGACAGTAGATACAGTATTGCTATATAGGACTAACTACATCAAATGTGGCACTTTACTAAGCTTACTATTTTATGTTTGATTTACTGCTGGTTCTTAAAAGAAGAACTGCGAACATATAATAATCATTATATATTAAAATAATCTAGAACTATTTCTGACATTGTGTTTTTTCCTTATCATTAGGTAACTACAACATAAAAGTCAGTGAATATTTAAGACCCACTTGTTTTCTTTCTCTGATTTAAGAAGGAGTGTAAAACATACATATTTTATCTCAGTAACATTAAAATTGTCCATTATAAAAAATTACAACAAAATAGTAACATCAAAAAGCAAAGTACATCTTATTAATTGGGATATGTAGTTTCACTTTTAAATTGATTAGCATCACTTCAGTATTGAAAAACTACTACTCTGAAATGCCCCATTTCTAGTGTCTTTTTCATATTATAATCTCTTCAAGCCTGTATTATTAATGTTTTGCAGAAGACAAAGGGATAGACATTTCTTGCACTGTAAAGAACATTTTTAAATACAATATGAATCATATTAAAGGAATAAAATACTGATAATTTTTAACAAATTGTCCAGTTAGGCCTTCTTATGATTCATGTATTGTGCACAAATGACTGAAGACATCTCTATCTAGAAGTTAACCAACATTTGTCATAAAAATTTTACCCTGCTTCCTTTGAACCTTGGGAAATTGACACAAAAAAAACAAACAAAAATCCTGGCCCTTTTTCAGGGTCTTTCCTTTACAATGGAGTCTTAAGACATTAGTTGTAATATTTTTCCATTGCAGAAATTTAATAATTGTATAAAACACCTTGCCATCGAGTCAGTTCTGACTCTAAGAAACCCTATGGGACCAGGTAGAACTGCCCCATAGGGTGTCCAAGGCTATAAATCTTTACGGAGCTGATTGCCACACATTTCTCCTGCCGAGTGGCTGGTGGGTTTGAACCACCAACCTTTTTGATAGCAGCCAAGCTCTTAACCACTGCGCAACCATGGCTCCTAATAATTGTACAAAGAAATGTCGTTAGGTGCTAAAGCTATATACTTAGTAGGTTTTTTAAAATCTTTCTGGTTTCAGACTCCCCATTTTTAAAAGGTAGAATAAAGTTCAAAGCAGAGGCTTTAACTTAAATGAATTTCAAGTTAAACCTGTCTATTTTATTCCCTATAAGAGAGCATTATATAGTCTTGGAAAGAGCTTTGAAATCAGCTAGAACCAGATTTATATCCCACGCCCCCTTAATTACTTGCTGTATAAACTTTCCCCACTTAATTGACTTCTCAGCCTTAATCTCCTTCTCTGTAAAATGGTGTATTAACATCTATCTTGCAATGTTGTGGTGAGGTTTAAATGAGACAGGGTGTGTAAAAAGTTGAGCATGTATAGGTGCTCAATAACTGGTAGTTTTTGTGGCACCTGTTATTTGGATGGCAGGTAACAAAAAAAAAACAAAACCTTTTTGGGTTGTGATTTGTATGCAGTGTGAATGCTGTAATTTGCCCCTTCCTTTGATTATTTAAAAATTTCTATGGACAGTAGGAATTTCACTGGTGTTCTCAAAATCCCTTCAACTAAAAAGAAAACGTGTTATAGATTACCACCCTCCAGGAAGAGATTTGCTTGCCACATGTATAACAAAAGGAAATGAAGTGTAAAGATAAACTGAGTAAAAGGTAAGCCATTGCTTTAAAACAGTGATTCCCCATGACCCCACAAGTTGTATAAGGAATTTAAAACTATGATTCCTGTAAATTAACTAATTTTTTCATTATCTATTACAAATCAATTGGCTGGCATTTGAGAGAATGATTTTTGAGTTTAGTAAGTTATCTTCAAATTATCAACTGAATGTGACAGTCAGTTAGAGGTATTGTTTCTCCTCCAATTCATGATATTACAGTTTGTCGTCCAGGGGACTTTGCTTTGAAATCTTTTCTCCCTAGTTACCCATTCACCAAGCCATTCACATAGCCCTCGCATCTTCTATGCTTCTTCATCATTATTGCTACTTGACACTGATGAAATTGGACATGTGTTACCGGGTTCCCAAAATTTTAGAAAATGAATTTTTTTTCTCGAGAAATATTTGCAAAATCCAGGTGTTTCAAGAGATTATTAAGTTGTTAAAAGCAGCTAACAAAGGCAATAAAGAAGTGTAAATGTATTATGTAAAAGATAGGCAAATTTTATGTCTACTTATTGTATAATATAGTCATATAATTTGCTGAAATATATTCATCATACTTAGGGGAGTTGTTCCCAAGTTTTTGGTGCCCTTCTTTGTAGCTTCATTGCCATCAGGCTTTACCATGTAACTTGTTCTGTCCAGTAAATGTGAGTGGAAGAACTTCTGGGCAAGAGCTTTAAGATCTCACCCAGGTTCTACTACTTTTCTTTTCCCTCCACTCATAATTCGTCCTTAGGTAAGGGATCAGTGTTAAACCTTGGTCTCAGCATAAATAAGATTTAGAACAAAGTTATAGCACTCTGTAACGGACGTGCAATGCAATTGAGAAATAAACTATTGTAATTGTAAGCCACTAAGATTTTGGAAGTATTTCTTATTGTAGTATAACTTAAGGAAAGTTGATTAATCAAGACTGTTATTGAAGACTGTATGATACTGGCATATAGACAGTAAATAAAATGTTATTTTGAAATGCCTAAACAACAAAATATTTCCTACACAAATAGGTAAGAATTCTTGTATTCTACATGCTTAATAATCACAAATAGCAATATACATTTTCAGCAATTTAAAATATCCCAATGGTGCACTATGGATTGTGCTGATGATCAATAATATCAGCTCAAAAATACAAAAATATCAGCCCATTAATCTTTCAATTAACACAGTACCATGCTTGAGTAAGGATATTGGGCCGCACTGGGTTAATAGAAACTGCTCAGTGGTGCCACACGCCCAGGGCTGGTGCAATACCCTTGGTACACCACTGTTGGTTTATTTAATGCGATTATTTAATACTAAGTTAGAGTAATAAAAGAAATAGGGAGAAAGGGCAAGGGAGGGAGGAATAAAGTGAAAAGGAGGGGAAGGAAGGAGATTTATGGGCAGGGATAGAATATCTAGCCTAAAAGCAAAAGGTATATGGTCAATTAAAGTAAGAATAAAATGGTTTACATATTTGCAGAATGCATAAATAGATTAATCACAAAATCTGGAGCTTTCCAGGTGGGTGAAGAGTGTGTTTTATGAACAATTCTGTAGGGGAGTTGGTTTTACATTAATGGGCATATGCAGCTGTTCAAATGGCTCTTCAAAGAGGCCCCTCTTGCCTACCTATCTAAATAGATCCCCCTCCACACATTCCACCTGCCTGCCAAACCATAATTTGTGATTATCCATGTCTTTCTTTCTTTGCTGGTTTTCCAAAAGAATATTTTCACAAGAATATTATCATTCCACAAGGATATTAACCTTGCACAAGAATATTATCAGACAGATAAAAAAATAACGATCATTTATTGATCGATCACTATTCTACATTACAGAGCCCTGGAGGCACAGTGGTTAAGAGTTCTGCTGCTAACTAAAAGGTTAGGAGTTTGAATCCACCAGCCTCTCCTTAGAAACTCTATGGGGCAGTCCTACTCTGTCCCATAGGATTGCTATGAGTTGGAATCAACTCGGTGGCAAAGGGTTTGGTTTTTGGTATTCTATGCTAGGTATATTGTTATGTTCTTTCTGATTATTGTTTTCTTTAATATTCACAATAATCCTTTGAGGCAGGCACTATTATTTGTTTCTATTACAGATGAGAAAATTTGGACTGCTTGTTTTTAAAGTATTTATTTATTTAAAGTATTTATTATATGTGCCAGATTCTTAGTATATATTACTGACAGAATCAGACAAGATCCCAGCCCTCAAGTAGCTAGCATGAGACATACTTGTATTAAAGAGTATTCATTATTTATTGAAATTCAGTATTATCATGGGTATGGAAAGCAGGTATTTATAGATTGCTCATGTTGGTATAACTCTCTCAGTCTCTAGATGACCATTCTGTATCAAAATTATAAAAAGACACATTTCCTTAAACATGTTAATTCCACTTGAAGTTATGAAAAATCACTTATGTGTGAAAATATATTTATTGAAGTTTTTTTTTGGCAAACAATTGTAAACTTCTTAGAAATGTCCTGTAAGAAACTGGTTACATAAATTATGGTACAATCATGTAACAGAATAATATATAACCATAAAAAAGGACAGGAAAGATATTTACATATTGACATGGAATAAGAAGAAAAATAATGCTAAGATGCTAAAAGGTACAATAGTTTACAATTTGTAACAATGAAGTGTGTGTGTGTGTGTGTGTGTGTTTACAGGTATAAGTGTAAAAGATCTGGCAGAGTTCTTGAGTACTTGATGTCACTGCTTATTTGGTGGCAAGGTTCGGAGGAAGACTTTAATTAAATACATTTTTATACTTTTTCAATTTGAGCCATGTATCAGCATTCTCTAGTCAAACAAATCATAAGTTTAGTTTTAAATAATACCTTCAAAAACGAACTCCAGTAAAAATAATAGTATTATCACTTCATGCCCCACATTTCCTTTACGAATTTACATTAAAAGCCTGAAGAATTTAAGATCTTTCTGGAGATTTTCAGAGCTTTTTTTGATACTTTCTAGGTTCACAGAGGACACACACCCACACACAAACTATGACTTACATTTTTTCTAAATGTCATAATTCAGGCAGATGAGAATTTAAATTGGTATAGGCAGGATTCACATTTAGGGAAACTAAGTCAAAGTCATGCAAGAGAATTAAGTGCTGTTTCTTTGGAATCAGAAAAACCTGAGTTTGAATCTCAGCCTTCCTACTCAGTAGCCATATGACCCTGTGCAAATTATTTAATCTCAAAGCTTCAGTTTTCTCACCTGTAAAATGGAGATAGAAATACTTTGCTTGCAGAGTGTCCATAATAAAATATCCAGCCCAGTGCTCATAGTGTTATTGTTGTGTGCCCTCGAGTCGATTTCTCACTCACAGCCACCCTATAGGATGGAGTAGAACTGCCTCATAGAGTTTCTTAGGTTGTAAACTTTACGGGAGCCGATTGTCAAGTCTTTTCTCCTGCAGAGTGGCGGCTGGTAGGTTCAAACCGCTGACCTTTTAATTAGCAGCCAAACGCTTAACCATTGCACTGCTAGGGCTCCTTGTGCTCATACCAGGCACTTCATAAATTAAACATTTAATTTTACATTACTGTAAGGCCGTTATTTCTCTCCCTTTCTTAATACCTACCAGTGCTCATTGAGCAAACCAGCAGACATAGAGATCTTCTGCTATATAGCCAGATTTCCTCTCTTTCTGTCATTCCAAAAGACTTCCACAACATTGGATTATCAGGAAAAAATTACTTAAGTCACATTCACTACAACTTTGGGAGTAATGAACTAACACACTGAGCGCAATATTCAATGCATGTTATTTTTTTAGATTGTTCTGGGCACTTACTCCTGTGTAATTCCACCTAAAAGGGTGGGAATCAGGCTGGTTTTTTAAATTTGTGAGTAGGAAAGTCTTGCCTTTTGGTATTCTCCCACTTTCACTTTTATATCCTGCAAATTTCTACCATCCTTCAAAGAATTCCCTTCTAAATAATAGGTCAAACATTTACAGGTGGCTGGTTTTGTTTTTTGGGCTTAGCGTTTGCATGTTATGAACTTGGGTAGAGCTCATTAAAGCCTCCTTTCTTCCTTTCATTATAAAAAGCCCAAGTGACAGTACTTGAAAAACAACCTCTGGCTAAATATTATTGAAATCCAAAGGCCAGTCAGTGAAGAATCATTTGCTGGTCAAATCTATATTAATCTAACTTGTTACATTGTCTTAACAACATTCTCAAAGATGTTTGTCTGCTACTGAAAAGATTTATTTCAACACACCAAACATACTTTATCTACTTAAATTAGTGTACTTGTCTAGGCTGATCTCATAATTGTTCTAGAGAAAATAATCTCTCGTTAGTCCATCTTGACCAGACTGTTGTTTATCTGACAGAGAAGTACAGTCTATTTAACTCTGAACACTACTTGATTTGAGAATCACAGCCCTTCCATTATTTAAAATTAACATGGTGGCAAAGGTGACAGTAATTTAATAAGTCAAAAATCTCATTAAACAAAAATTATAATGAAATCCAAACAAAAACAAATTATAATGAAATCCAAGAATTACAAGAAGGTATTCCAATTCAGCTTAAATTACGGCTATTGTTATTTGATATAACCAAAATAGAACAATATCCAAGGAGTTTTTGAATCCCCTATTCTTTATAGTAAATCATGTGCAATGATCAAGGGGTTGTAGCCATGAACTCTCTCAGGTTGGTAAAGAGTGAACCATTTGGTCTCACTGCGCTCATCTTCTTCACAGCACCGATTTGTGAACCTATTTAGCCTACTATTCATTCTTTATATCCAGCTTAAATCATAAGTCTCTAACTTTCCTGATTATACCTAAAATCTTGAAATTATCCTCTATGATATTTACTATAGGGAAAATTAAATATATAAATTAAATAATCATGTAATTATTTAAAATTTTTTTCTCACACTGAACTTTAAGTTCTTTGAAGAATGGAGTCAGTATTTTGTCATGATTTTTCTAATAAGACATTTCCATGTGAAGCTGATGAGTTTCTTTAAATCAAAGCATTGAGTTTTTTTTTTTTTTTTAATAACCTTGAATATCTTTTTTTTGGTGCCAGTCATTCTGAAGGGGTGAGATAGTCTCTGTGTCTATTCTCAGCTTAATTCACTTAGTAGCTAAATATTCAAGGTTAAGAAGAAAAGACAACTAAAATATGCCTTTCCAAACTCTTCTTCCCATGATGATTTCTACTTCGGGCAAGGAAAGGTCCTATAAGTACTTTTATTTCCTTTTCTTCAGGTTGTCTTGCCATATTGTGTCCTTCTGTTTTTCTCCATGCCCCAATATGATCCCAACTTAAAGTCTAACTGTATTAAGAGCTCATAAGGTAATAGAATCTTAGATTAGGAAAGAACTGTCCATCCATCCATCCATCCATCTATTCATCCATCCATCTACCCGTTTATTTATGTGTTCATATACTTGTTCATTCATTGAATAAAGATATACAGAAAATTTATTATGTTTCAGAGCAATATAATATAAGTATCCGTAATGTTGATGTTAGTTACTGAAGACTGAAATATTCACCAATAAAGTGAAGCAACGTTTTGGTGTTATAATAGAAGACTATACAATGTACAGCCTACCACGAGAGGCCTGGTCACGACTACATAGAGGATGAGCAAATGCTGTAGACTAAAACTTTGGGTTTGCATATACTAGGTAGAAAAGAGGAGAATGATATTCTAGGAAGGGAGAATAATGAAAGCAAAGGGAATTAAGTCACTGAAGGAACCACAAGTTCAGGTAAAGTTCAAGTTAAGTGGGAAATTAAATGAAAATTAAGAGAAAGGATTGGAAGTACCCAGAGAAAAACCCAACTGTGATGCATAAGCAGTTTGAAATTATCTAAAAGGCCATGGAAAATTAAGTGAAGGTTTTAAGTAGTTTTAAATTCCAGGACTGTGGATCTAGAAGCAGTATGGAGAATGGGTTGGAAGAATAAGGAACTGAAAATCTGGAAACAAGTTTGGAGATTACCTCTGCTCTTAAATTGAGAGATGATATGGATAGCTTCGGGTTGAAGCAGAAGGAACAGATGCCTAAGATTTTAAGTAAATAGAATCAGTATGTAGTTAGTTCCCCTAATTTCCATGTTGGGCAACACAGAGAATAGTTGTGTTGTTCATTTAGATAATATGGAAGGAGCAATACTTTGGGAGGAACAATATATTGAATTTAATATTGAGCCTGTTACACTTACGATGCTACTGGAGACGTTTATTTCAAACTCCCATCCCATGCAGGAAACTTCTCTTCAGTACCTCTAACAGGTGATGAATACCCAGGATGTCTACCAGATTCTGCTTGTGTGTTCTTTGGGTTTATTTGCCTTGCTGATTAACTCTGTACTCCATATATCTTACCACATTGGCTCTGTTCTTGGAAGCTCCTTTATCATGAAGGCTTATCTTACAGGCATTTCTCCATCCAGTATGCAAAACATCATTATAGATTTGAACAAGACATTAAAAAAAACAATGCATATATGAACAATTTCCCAAGTGATTTCCCCAAAGGAGCCTTGCATTTTAGGGCTTGGAAGAGAGACATGTTATAACGAAAGTGGTTTTTTAAGAAAGATGTCTTTGCCAGTGGGACTGGAATAGATTAAAAACAGAGAGTCTGAAATGAGAAGTCTGTTGAGGTAATCCAGGCATGAAGTAGCTCTGGGTTTGGGGGTGTTGGGAACAGAGGGATATTATTAACCTAGAGGTGTTTTGGAAGGAAGAAACCACAGTACATGCTGATACATTAGATGTTAAGGAGAAAGGCATAGAACGTCCCACAATTTTCATAATTTATAACTTTTCAAAATGTTAGAATTATATTATAGAATGTTGGAAAGTTTCCTGATCAGCAAATTGCCCATTAGAGAGAGTTCTACTTGTGTTGTAGCCGTGCATGTGAGTAAACTTAAAGGAAAAAAAAAAAGATAATGTTCATTTGCCTATCTTAAAATCTGGATTAATGAACTCATCTTTCCTTTTGTGCTTATTTTTTTAATCTTCAGGAATGTGTTTTTATAACAAAAATATTAAAAAGGAGTCAGCATTTCTGGTGGATTTAATTTGATACAAGGGAATAAATTACCAGCTCCTTCAGGTTTTATACACTTTATATTTATCACAAAAGATATCACAACATTGTTTATTATTCCAACCTGCATCTTTTTGTCCCCAGTGTATCCATCCTCCCTGCCTTCTGATGGCAGAGAAGAGCAGATTGAAAGGAATTCATTTTGGCAGACCACAACGCTGCATTTTACTCATTTCCATGATACTCTAATAACAACAACAACAACAAGGAAATGATCCTAATGTGGGTATCACTAGGAGGCTCTGTGCAAAACATTTTTAAACTATCTTTTGGGTGAAAAATAAGAGTAATCACATTTCACTCAAAGCAAGGTTTATAGGTTAAAATATTCATTCCTCAGTTACCTGGTGAACCTGAAGATTTTTATTTTTCTCCAAAAAACATTTATAGAAATTTAAATGCTAAAATTTAGAGATGATAATAGAATTCCTCTCAGAATTTATTTCATGAAGGCTCTTTTCAAACTTCTGTTAACGTAATAGGGTCCTATTTTGTGCCAAGTGAAATTTTCCAGTTGCGCTGGAATTATAGCTAAATATATGTAGCCTATTCTTGTAACAGTCTAGAATGGAGACAGAAAGAGGTGTTTGAAAACTACACAGGTCCTGTCCTCTGCCTGAGTCACTGAGCTGCAGCTCCAGAGTGCTATGGGAGAGGAAAAGAGTTTTGAGTCAAGTAAAAGATTCAAGCATTAATGAAGATAACACTAGTTTCTATAATAGGTGAAGTCTAAAATCTGCATCTCAACACCACAGCTTTTTTCTTACTTTTATAATTCAAGTTGACATAGGGTGAGGGAACCCATTATTCAGAGAGTAAGGCTGCAGAGGCTCTTCCATAGAAGCCACTGGCTTCCAAGATCCTCCTGAGCATTAATATGGTGCTGGTATTAAGGATCCTGCATGGGAGGTTTTCAGGGCTTAACCAGTAGGTGGTAAGGAGCGCCGGTGGCACAATAGTTAAATGCTCACTGCTGACCAAAATGCTGGCAGTTAGAACTCTCACCTCGGGAGAAAAGACCCAGCAATTTGTTCCTGTAAAGATTACAGCCTAGGAAACCCTATGGGGCAGTTCTACTGCGTCCTTTAAGGTCTCTGTGAGTCTGAATCGATTCACAGCACACAACAACAATAACTGCAAGGATGAGTGAAATACTTAGTCAACTGATGTGTCTAGAGTAACAGTAAATGGGTTTGGTGAAAAGATAGGTAGCCTCTGCCACAAAGAGTTTTTTTTTTTCAATATTGGAACAAGGTGATTGTTCTAATAACTGAGATTGGATGAAAAGTTATAGAATGGTGCCAAAAGGATAAAAACAAAACATTTCACAGAAAGAAAATCGACTTCAAATCAGGAGATTAGCAAGTAGTTACCGGAAGAAAAAAAATTTCATGTTTATACCCCCAAGTTGAGATTCCAAAAAGAAAAATATTATTCTTCCCTATCTTTAGTATTTTCCTTTACTAAAGATATTAATTCATGCAGAAAATTTGCCTTTCTTAAATAAGTCAACACATACACACACACACATACACACTGCTGTCAGGTCAATTCCGGCTCACAGTGACCCTATATGACAGAGTAGAACTGCCCCATAGGGTTTCCAAGGCTGTAATATTTATGGGAGCAGACTGCTACATCTTTCTCTCACAAATAAGTTAAATATAGATGGAATAGCACTGAATTCCACAGAAATATCTCAATCATTAGCGTTTAGCTTTTTCATTGTCAGTATAGCACCAACAGAGAAAAGTGTGGAAAATTTAAGTGTAAATTTCAATGAAATATTACAAAGAGAAAATATGTGTGATCATCATGGATGTTAAGAATTGTAATGTTTCCAGCTCCCCTGAACCCCACCCCTCTCCCAAATAATATCACTTTTTCTCCACAAAACAGTCATTCTCCTAGTTCTTAAGGTCATCACTTCTTTCTTAAAAAAATTTTTTATTATAATTTAACTACTTAAGCATGTATCCCTAAGCACTGTTGTTTAGTTTTGCCTGTTTTTTTTTTTGTTGTTGTTGTTGTTGTTGTTTTGTTTGTTTTTATTGTTTGTTGACCTTTATAAAAATTATACAACATAGATTATTTCATGACTGGCTTCAATTGTTTAATATTATGCTTATGAGATTTATATTATAGCATGCAGTTGTAGTGTGTTTTTATTGCTGTGTAATATTTCATTTTATAAATGTATCACAAGTTATTTTATATACTTCTACTGATGGACATTTGGGGTGTGTCTTAGGCTGGGTTCTCTACAGAAGCAAAACCAGTAAATCGTATCAATATACAGAGAGATTTATATCAAGGAAACAACTCATGTGATTGTAGAGGCTAGAAAGTCCCAAGTCCATGGATCAGGGTAGAGGCCTCTCCCAATTCACAGAGCCGCAGAAGCTGGCGAGCCCAATATTGCCAGGCCGGAGAGCAGGGCTCCTGCTCACAGACTGTGAAGGTTGACGAATTCCAAGATTGGCAGGCAAGACCGCAAGATTTCTCCTGATTCACGTAGCTGCAGGGGCTGGTGGACCCAAGATCGGCAGGTTAGAGAGCAGGGCTCCACTCACAGGCTTTGAAGATGGACAAATCCCAAGTTTGGCAGATGAGCTGACAGCTTAAGTTCCAAGAACTGGAGGTCAGATGAACAGGAGGCAGCCGCAGGATCCAGAGAGAGTAAAAAGCCAGAATATCTGCTTACATTCAGATGCAGGCCACATCCCCAAGGAAACTCCCTTTCCACTGACTGGCTACTCACAGCATATTCAGTCATGGAAGTGATCACATATAAACACTGAGAATCATGGCCCAGCCAAGTTGACACACTATCTTAACCATCATAGGATGTTTCCAATTTTGCTTGATTGTTAGTAATTATGTCTGCTATGATCATAACAGTACATATCTCCTTATAGACATGCAGACAATTGTTGGACATATTCTAAAGACTGAGCATACTTGAACGTAAGATTACATATCTCCAGCTTTCCTAGATTATGCCAAACTATTTTTCAACTGATTGAAAATACTATTGTTCCCCACTGTTATGCTGTGCCTCCTTTGTCAAAAAATCAATAATCCATATATGTGTGGTTTGTTTCTCTCCTCTCTGTTCTGTTTCCATGGATTATTTGTCTGTCCTGCCCTGGTGGCGTAGTGGTTAAGAGCTCGTCTGCTAACCAAAAAGTTGCAGTTCGAATCCACTAACCACTCCTTGGAAACCCTATCCGGCAGTTCTACTCTGTCCTATGAGGTCACTATGAGTCGGAATCAACTCGATGGTAACGGATTAGGGGGGCAGTACCATACTGCCTTTTATGATTGTAGCATTATGGTAAGACTTGTCCTCTAACAATCTAAATCCTACAACTGTGGCCTTGTTTTTGAAAAGCGTCTTGCCTATATTTGGTCTCTTGCATTTCCATATGAGTTTTAGAATTAGTTTGGTATGTTTAAGTTAAAAAAAAAAAAAAAAAGTTAGAATTTTAGTTTTGTTTGAATTAAATCTATAGATGAATTTGAAAAGAAAAATGTGTCTTAAATATCGAGCCTTCTGCACTATGTTTGTGTTCAGTGTCTCTCAATATTTTATGTTTATCTTTATAAGTGTTGCATATTTATTATTAGATTTATTCTTACATATTTATATTTTTGTTAATATTCCAAATATCTTTTATCATTATTAAATTTTTTATTTTGAGATAATTATACATCTACATGTGGTTGTGAGAAATAATACATAGGGAACTCACGTACCCTTTACCCAGTTTCTCCCAAGATAATAACATCTTGCAAAGCTATAGTACAACATTGCAACCAGGATATTGACATTGATATAATCCAACTGTTTATTCTAGATAATGCATAGAAATACCTATTACTGGTGTCTTAGTTTCCTAGGGCTGTCGTAACAAAATACCACAATTTTGGAGGCTGGAAGAGGCCTATGCTTTCTCTCTCTGTCCACTCTAGGAGAAGATCCTTCATTGTTTCTTTCAGCTTCTGGAAGTCCCAGGTTTCATTCAGTTGATGTTCCTTGGCTTGTAAATATATCTTTATGTGGTGTCTTCACTCTGTATGATTCTGTTTCTGTGTCTGTTCTCTCTTTTTATAAAACACCACTCAGAAGGCACTAGGACCCACTCTACTCAGGTATAATCTCTTTAACTTAACTAACAATTGCAGAGAAAAATCCTATTTCCAAAGTCACATTCACAGGTGTAGGAATTAGGGTTCAACATACCTTTTTTTTTTTTTTTTGGTGGGCGTGGGGGAGGCAATTCAATTCATAACAACTGGTATTAGAAAGTGAATTATTTTTGCATGTTGAACCTATATTCATTAATCTTGCTCACTTATTAAATATTAAACTTTAAATATGAACTGCTGTGTCTTTTCCACATGTAAAATCAAGTCATCTGTGAAAAATGACAGCTTATTTGCTCCTTTCAAGTCTTTATACATTTTAGCTCTTTTTCTTGCTTTACTGTTCTGTTTAGACCTCTAGGAAAATGATGAATAAAAATGGAGATACTTAGCAGTCTTACCTATTCCCAATCTCAGGGGTAAACTTTTACTATAACAATATTAAAAAGTATGTTTCCTGTAGGTTTCTAGATACTCTTTATCAAATTAAGAATCTTCTTTCTATTAATGTTGTGTGAAGGATTTTGTCTGAATAAATATTGAATTTTAGCAAACGGTTTTCTCTGTATATTGAAATAATCATATTTTTTCTTTCTTCCTATAATGTTGAGAATTACATTGATTTTTCAATGTAAAACTAAACTTGAATTCTTGAGATGAACTTGTGTTCATCATGAAAGATTATCTCTTTTTTAATTATTACTGCTCTCTATTAGCTAATATTTTATTTATAATTTTTGTCTTTATATTTATTAGAAATATTAACCTACAATTTACTTTCTTGTATCTTTCTCAGGTTCGGGAATTGGTTTATCCTGGCCTTATAAAACAAATTCTTTTCCATTTTTTCTAATCTATGAAAGAATTTGCTTATTATGGTATTCTTCTTTAAATGTTTGGAAAAACTCTTACAGGAAGATTTTATTGCAAACTCAATTTCTTAAACCAATATAAAACTATCCAGATTTTCTATTTCTTCTTGTGTCAATTTTGAAAAACAATTCAAAGAATTTGTCAATTTCCCTTGTGACATCAGTATTTGTAAAAATCTTATTATTATTTTTTATTGACTGTGATTTCTATAGTAATTTTCCTTTTATTTCTAAATATTGGTCATTTGCTTTTTCTTTCTTTGCTTTGATCAGTTTTGTTAGGTGTCAGTAAATTAATCACTTCAAAGAACACAACCAGTTGATTTCCTCGATTGTACATTAATTTATAATATTATCTTTATTATTTCTTTTTTCTACTTTTTTGGGGTTTCATTTGCCTTTTTCTAGCTCTTCATATGAGAATGCATATCATTGATTTTCAACTTTTTTTTCCTAATATATATGTTTAAAGTTACACACTTTTTCTGAGTATTATTTTAGCAGCATCTTGCAGGTTTTCACATGTTGTATTTTCCTTATTGTTCAATTAAAATATTTTCTTATTTCTATAATGATTTTTAAGGTAGTCTATACTTATTCAGAAGTACGTTAATTATTTTAAAACATTTAAGAATTTTCTAGTTATCAATTTGTTGTGGAATTCTAATGTAATTAATTTTTTGTCAGAGAAAATATGTCATATGATTTCAATCACTTAAAATATGTTGAGGGGTTCTGCCAAAATGGCACTCTAGGCAGAAGCACCACACCATCTCTCCACAGCAAAGATCCGAAAAACTAAGCTGAACAGAGAATACAACAATCCTGAAACCCTAAAACATCAAATGAAAAGATAAAGAACTCAGCCAAGGACCAAATGGAGTGAGAAAACTGACAGAGAACAGAGAGTGAGGAGAGATTCATGCAGAGGTCCCCTACCAGCTAACGCAGCATGGATCCGCCATCTCGGACTCCTCTCGGAGGCCAGCAAACGGGGTACGAGAAAGCTGCCTCATGCAGCTTCCAGTGGGAGACTAAACAACTGGTAATTGGCGATATATGCTTTCCCACCCCCGACCCTTCTTCACCCTGATTCGGCCTCCTCTGCTTCTCGCGGCCACAGTCTCTTGACCGGGAAGCAGCGGCTGCTTGGATTCCACACACCCGAATGGGTGGCTCTCTGAGTGCCATTTGTTGGCTTCTGGTGTTGCTATTTTTCTGCTTCTTTTTATTTCTTCCTTGCCTCTCCCCACCTCCTCCTCCTTTTGCTCGAGTACCTCACTCCTTGAGACATCTTTGCTTCTTCCTGAGGGGCTGCAGAGTGCCAGTAATTTCTGATATACACTTTCCAACTCTCTACCCTTCTTCACCCACACTCGGCCCCCTCTGCTTCCCACAGACACAGTCTCTTGTCCAGAAACACCAGCCTGCACTGGCTGGCTCTCTGAGTGCCATTTGTTGGCAGCTAGAGTTGCTTTTTTTTTTTTTTTTTCCTGCTTCTTTTGATTTCTTACTTGCCTCTCACCACCTCCCCCTCCCTTCGCTCAAGTAACTGGCTCCGTGCACCATCTTTGCTTCTTCCTGAGGGGCTGCGGAGCTCCGTTCGAGTATGGAGCTGCTTCCCGGTTTGGGCTGTCAAGCTGGTGGGATCCCGGGGCTTTTGTCCATTTGTCTCTTTTGAATTGTTTGTTTTCTTTTCTTTTTCTTGATTTGGGAGCCCTTTCTGGCGGGGCAGTGCTGTGTGGTGGGGGGACTTCCACCTTGGCTTGCACAGATGTGCAGAGGGATTCCTGAGTGCATTTCTTTTTTTGTTGATTTTTTTTTTCTGTCTTTTGGCGGGGGGGGGGGGGGCTTTCTTTTTCTTCTTTAAATTTGTTTTGTTTTCTTTTAACTCTTTTTCCCTTTTTGTCTTTCTTCATTGTTCAGTTTCTCACCTCTCTATATCTTCCTTCTCTTTCTGTTCCCTGAATACCTGGCACTGTATACCTCTACGCCTTCTAGCCAGGCTGTACTGCAACATCTGAGAGCGACTTCCCCAGACCACATAGCTGCACCGGTGGGATCCCTGGGAACTACGCAGTTCTTTAACTTTTCTGATTCTTATTTATGCATTCTTTTCTTTTCTTCCTCCTCCCCTTTCTGTTTTTCTCCATTTCATAGTCTCTAGTCTCTCCACTCCAACGGCAAGCTCCCCTAGCATTCTTTTTTGTTTGTTTGTATGTTTTTGGCTCCTGTTCCTCTCTCTTCTCTCCCATATCCATCTTAGCACCACACATAACAACCTCCCCACTACATCCTGCCTACCTGCACCGTGCGCTTGACATCACACCACAAAGCAGCACAGGCATGGCCTGCTGGAACATGTCCTGCACTGATTACCGACCGGCTCTGGTGGCTGTAGTAAGTGCCACAAACAACCCATCCCAGTAACTCCTCTTCAGCTAGACCTGCCCTGCCGTACCATATCTGAGTGACTGACCCTGCCAGTTGAAGAAGGAGGCAAAAAGTATTGTGCCCACAAATGAGCAAACAACAAAGAACACACAGTCTGCCTGCTCAGACATAGTCAATTTTTTTTTAAAAGGGATGAAACAAACAAATCTACAATCAATAAATGAGAAAAATAACTACTGAATGCCCCGAAGACAGCAGACAATAATAAAACATTTACAAAAACAGGACAGGATGGTTCCAGTAGGTGTCCAAAATAAAACACCAAATGAGCCTCCTCTGGAAGAAAATGCACTAGAACTACCTGATAGGGAATTAAAATCTCTAATACTCATAATTCTCCAAGAACTGAGACAAAAAGCTGACAAACATGAGGAAAAAATAGACAAATGCATGGAAAATACAGACAAAAAATTGGAAGAATTCAGGAAAATAATGCAGGAACAAAATTCCAAAATAAATTCACAACTACAAATTATACAAAGACAACAATTAGAAATCCAAAAGATAAACAACAAGATTTCAGGAATGGATGATGTCATAGAAGGGCTGAGAAGCAGATTTGAAACCGTGAAAGACAGGATCAGTGGAATTGAAGACAAACACTTGGATACAACTCTGTTTCACAAAAACTCAGAAAAAAGAACAAAGAAAAATGAAAAGACCCTGAGAGTTATGTGGGACACAGTCAAAAGCAAAAATTTGGGAGTGATTGGAATTCCAGAACAGGGGGAGAAAACAGAAAACACAGAGAGGATCATTGAAGAACTGCTGACAGAAAACTTCCCCAATATCTTGAAAGATGAAAAGCTGGCCATCCAAGAAGCTCAACGAACCCCATATAGAAGAGACCCCAAAAGAAAATCACCAAGGCATATCATATTCACACTCACCAAAACCAAAGACAAACAAAGAATCCTGAGAGCATTTCATGAAAAACAAGAAGTCACATACAGAGGAGAAACAATAAGACTAAGCTCAGATTATCTGGCAGAAACCATGTAGGCAAGAAGGCAATGGGATGACATATATAAAATCTTGAAAGAAAAAAATTGTCAGCCAAGAATAATATATCCTGCAAAACTCTCGTTCAAATTTGATGGTGAAATTAGGTCATTTCCAGATAAACAGAAATTAAGGGAATATGTAAAAGTTAAACCAAACTTACAAGAATTATTAAAGTGAGTTCTTCGATCTGAGGACAAACAGCCTCAGCTCACAGGCAGAACCTAGGATGCAGGATCATACCAGCCAGATACCAGTCTAAGAAGTGAACTCTCAAGGACTATCCAAAACCGAAAGAAATACAACAGGGAACCAGAGCAGTTAATCTGTAAATGACAACAACATCAGAACAATTAAAGAGGGAATAAACGGTGTAGGTATAGAACCTTCTAATGGAGAGGAAGGCAAGGCAACACCAAGTAATAATAGACTGCTTCAAACTTAGAAAGATAAGGGTAAATTTCACGGTAATCACAAAGAAAGTTAACAAACATACTCATAAAAAAAAAGGGGAAAAACATAAAGTCTCAGCAAAAACAAAAGAAATGAAAAAAAAATCCACAAAGAAAAGTAGCTCAGCACAAGACAGTAAGAAGAACAAAGAAAACTTCAGCACCACAAAAAAAAGCACTACAAAAAGACAGCAACAAACCCACATCTATCAATAATTACACTGAATGTAAATGGACTCAATGCACCCATAAAGAGACAGAGAGTGACAGAATGGACAAGAAAACAGGATCCATCAATATGCTGTCTACAGGCGACACACCTTAGAAACAAAGATGTGAATTTATTAAAAGTCAAAGGTTGGAGTTGTCACTCGAATAGACATACGCACACCTATGTTCATGACAGCGTTGTTCACAATAGCAAAATGAAGGAAACAACCTAGACGTCCATCAACAGATGAATGGATAAACAAACTATAGTACATACACACAATGGAGTACTATGCAATGAGAAAGAATAGCAGTGAATCTGTGAAGCATCTCATAACATGGATGAAACTGGAGGACATTATGCTGAGTGAAATAAGTCAATCACAAAAGGACAAATATTGTATGAGACCTCTATTGTAAAAACCCATGAAAAAGTTCACACAGAAAATGTAACAATCTTTGTTGGTTACCAGGGATGGGAGGGGTGGGGTGGGGGAAATATTAAATAGACAATAGATAAGTGGTATCGTGGGTGAAGGGTAAGACAGTACACAATACAGGAGAAACTAGCACAACTTGTACAAGGAAAGGTCATGGAAGCCCCATGGACACATCCAAACTCCCCGAGGGACTGAGTTGTTGGACGGAGGGCTCTGGGGACCATGGTCTCGGGGAACAACTAGTTCAATTGGCATGACACAGCTTATAAAGACAATGCTCTACATTTTACCTTGGTGAGTGGTGTCTGGGGTCTTAAAAGCCTGTGAGCGGCCATCTGGGATACTCCACTGGTCTCTTCCCTTCGGGAGCAAGGGTGAATGAAGAGAACAGGATACAAGGAAAAGATTAGTCTGAAGAACTAATTGTCCACAGCTACTGAGGCTGCCACCAGACAGAGTCCAGTACAGCTAGATGGTGCCCGGCTACCACCACTGACTGCTCCGACCGGGATCACAACAGAGGGTTCTGGACAGAGCTGGAGAAGGATGTAGAGCATAATTCTAACCCACAAAAAAAATACCAGATTTACTGGCCAAAAGGAGACTGGAGAAACCCTGAGAGTATGGCCCCCAGACACCCTTTTAGCTCAGTGGTGAAGTTACCTCCGAGGTTCACTGTTTGGCCTGGGAGGGGACAACTCCATAAAACCAAATGAGACTAACGAGTTACAGGAGTCCAGTGACAGGGGCCAGAAAGCCGAAGGGGACAAGGAAGCTGGTGACGGGGAACCGAATGTTGAGTAAGGATATTGTTGATGTGTTGTGAGATTGTTGACCATTGTCATAGGGCAACATTTGTAGTAACTGTTAAATGAGAAACTGTTTTGTTCTGTAAGCCTTCATCTTGGGTGAGAATAGCAGCACAATTCGAAGAGCGTGGTCAATGTCACTGAACTGTGCATGTAGAAGTTTTTGAGGTGGTGTATCTTTGGCTATGTGTATTCTCACCAAGAAAGAAGGGTTGAGAAGTTAAGAGGGTTGATATGTTGTGGGGTTGTTGACCAATGTCATGGAACAACATATGTACTTCTGTTTCATGAGAAACTTTTTGTTCTGTAAGCCTTCACCTGAAGTACAATAAAATATATATATATATATATATATATATATATATATATATATATATATATATATATATATATATATATATATATATATATATATATATATATATATATATATATATATATATGTTGAGGCTTGTTTTACATTGAAACATGTGCTCTGTTTTGGTAAATGTCACAAATATGCCTGAAAATAATATACATTCTGTAGTTATTGAATACAGTGTTCTACATATGTCAGTTAGGTCATGTTTTTTTTAAATGTGATGTTTACTTTTGTTTACAATCTTACTGATTTTTCTCAGTTTTTTCTATTATTTAGAGAGATGTTGTAACATTTGCCTGCTCTTGTTAGTTCTGTCCTTTTTCTAAATACATTTTTTAAAGCTATGTTATCAGATGCACACAAGTTTAGGATTATTATTTGTTCCTTTTTATTTGACTCTTTATCATTTTAAAATGTGTCTCCTTATGACTCTTAATACACTGCAGTCATACTTCGTTTAATGTCCATGATACATTCTTTGAAATAGGATGTTACATGATTTGGACATTGTGTGAACACCATCTACACACAAGCAGTCCCTGGATTATGAACTGATTCTATTCCTAAGTTTGTCTTTACGTTTGTCTTAGTCTATAGTATATGGTGTACATTTCTATACATAAAAAAAATTAAAAACACTTCCAGATACACTAAAACATCTTTTACATTATAATACAGTAATAATAATAAGAAGAAGAAAAATGTTTTGATGTGCCTCTCCGAGTAGTGCCTGTTTGTTATTATGAACCATTGTAGGTACCTCAAAGTTTCAATATAATAGACTTTATTGGGGCTGGTTCGTAACTACCGTTTGTACATAAGTCAGACATTTGTTAGCGAGGGACGTCCTGTATATCCTTATGGGACCATGGATATATATGGGGTCAGATGTTGCCCGAATGGATGTTGTGTGGTGCATGACTGTGCTTGATTTAAAGCTCGTATTTTGTCTATGCTAGTTTCTTTTGGATAATGTTTGTAATGATTTAACTTTTTTTTTTTATCTTGTTATTTTAAACCTATCTCATTATAATTCTATTCTGTTTTTTCTGAACAGGATATGATTATGTCTTGTTAAGCCAGTTTGACAATCTCTGCTTTTCAATTTAACTAATGAGTCTATTTACATTTAATGTAAATAGTGGTGTAATTGTGTTTGTTGTCTATACATCCTATATGTTCTCTTTTATTTTTTTCTTACCTTTTTTTATTGATCAAGTATTTTTCATTATTACATTTTCTATTTTCTATTAGATTTGAGTTATACATTTTGTCGTATTATGTTATGGATTACTCTAGAAATCACCAGATGCATTCTCAACTTACTACAGTCTAGTCTAAACTGTTCTAAGTTTAACTCCCTTTACTCACCTCCTACTGTTTGTGCTATTGTTGTCACATATTTTACTCCTGTAGACATTATATCCCCACAGTAGATTGCTATTATTCTTGTTTTTAATAGTAATTATCTATAACTGTTTCCATAATTTTACCCTTTCCAGTGTTCCTTGTTTCTTCTTGAAGTTATATGCTTCTATGTTGCATCCTTTTGCTTCAGTCAGAACTTCCATTAGCATTTTCTTGTGAGGTGTAGGTTTGTTGGTGACAAATACACTCTGATAATTTTAGCCAGAAAATGATTTTCTTTTGCTTTCATTTTGAAGGATAATTGAACTTGATAGAGAGTTCTAGATTGACAAACTATCTTCATAATTATTTCTTTTAGTACTTTATAGTTACTATTCATGGTCTATGGAAACCCTGGTGGCTTAGTGGTTAAGAGCTATAGCTGCTAACCAAAAAGTTCAGCAGTTCGAATCCACCGGGCACTCCTTAGAAGCCCTATGGAGTGGTTCTACTCTGTCCCATAAGGTTACTATGAGTCAGAACCGACTTGACAGCAAAGAGTTTGGTTTTTGGTTTTTATTGTCTACTGGCATCTACAATTACACTTAAAAAACTGGTCATTTGTCTTATTGTTGCTTCTTTGAATAAGAATAAAGTACGTGTTTTTTCTCTGGATGCGAATATTTCTCTTTGGTTTTTAGCAGTTTGACTAGATATGCTTTTTTCTTTGCCTTGCTTGGGGTTTGATGAGCTTTTTAATCTGTGGGCTACCTTATTTGTATCACTTCATCAGATAATTTTTCAACCATTCTCTCTTTAAATTATACTTCTGCCACATTTTCTCTCTCTCATCTCTCTTTGGGTCTCCAATAACATATGCAGTAGACAATTAGACTATGTTCTACATGTTTTTTATACTGTGTTCTCTTCTCTTCATTCTTTTATTTTCCTTCTCTGTGCTTTTGTTTGAATTTTTTTTTTTTTCTCAAGGTTACTAATCACACTTTCTGATGGGTGACTAATTCTATTTTCAGTTGTAAAATATCTCTTTCTTTCTTTTTTATAGATTCCAATTTTATATTGAAATTATCATGTTTTATCCATTTTTCTTCTATTCCTCATGTTGTTTAATGTATTTGTAATAGATATTTTAAAGTACAGTGTACTCAGTCTAATATCTGGAGTCTCTGTAAATCTTTCTGTATTGTGTTTTATAATTTAAAATCTATTAGTCACGATTTTCTCCCTTAGCGTGCCTTGTAATTTGTTATTGTGTTATGAAAATTGTGTAAAAGAACCATAGGGGTTACAGATAATTTTTTTCTCCTTAAGGTAGGGCTAACTGAAAGGTCAGTGGTGTGAACCAACACCAAGCCACTCCATGGGAGAAAGATATGGTGGTCTGCATCGATAAAGGGTACAGCCTTAGAAACCCTATGGGGCAGTTCTGCTCTGTCCTATAGGGTTGCTATGAGTCAGAATCAACTCAACAGCAATGGGTATGAGTGTTTTTTCCTTCATTAGGTAGGTAATGTGAAAATCAAATCACTTATATCCAAAGAGGTGGGGTGGGGTTGAGTAGCAGCTTTAGTAAATTGCTAAAGCTCTTTAGTAAGCTGCATCTGGTATATCTCCAATTCCTCGAGCGTGGACCTCGTAGACTCTTGGCATAGGCTGGCAGTTCAACTTCCTCAGATTCCTGCCTAATGCAACATTGTATTTTGGCAAATGTCTTAAGGGAGATTTAGTCTCAGGCAAACTCCTTTCCTAGTAGGAGTTTGTCTTCTAGGCACCATGATAACAGGAGACAGTGTTTTTCTGCCTTTTAGATGTTTCTGGACAGGCCTCCTAACTTCCCATGTTGCCTCAGAATGCTTCAGTTTGGGAAAACTGACCATGCATTTGGGGCTTTTTTGGATTCCAATCTAATGCCAGCCCACCAGACCATCAGTATTTAGCTGCTTTTCCTTTATCTTAGTATAGTTACTCTGCCCAGCCAAGCCTAATCCTTAGCCTAACCAGGATTAACAAAGGTCCTCAGCAATTGTCAGTCCTCCTAGCAAAGACTGCTTCTACTCTCAAGTTTTTACTGCACCCTTTTTTTTTCTAAGCAATATGATCTATTTATAAATATAATTAAGTATTTTCTAATTTTCTTTCAAGTTCTTACTATGGCATTGTTAGCCTGCTGTGACCTACTCTATTATAGCCAGAAAGAGAAATCTCAGAATAACCACTTTCTGAAAGTGCATTACCTCATTTTCTTAATCTTTAATTGTCATTTCACCAAGTATTTTATTTTTAAAAAAGCTTATTCTTGTCTATATATAGTTTGTTTTTTTAATCCATATAAAAGCATAAGCCTTTTTTTTTTTTTTTTTTTTTTTTTTTTTGGATATTCACTCCAGATTTTCTATTATACCATGCCCAGATAACACATTCCTTTTTGTATAAAATATAACTTTCTGTAAAGCCTATAATTCATTTTATTATCCTCTGTGAATGCCATATGAAGTTTTAGAGGCACAAAAATCATGGAAAGAGCAGGGGATATGCCCAGTGAAAAGAAACCTGGCAACATAGGCTTTAAATGTGCAATCGTTCTGATGTCAGATTTTATCCCAAGCAGTGCCAATTGGCAGACACAGAAATCCTCACCTCCTCCCAGTGTTAAACTCAGCAGTCAAAAACTAGATGTAGTGGGAAGTGTTGATTTAACACCAGGGAAGAAGCATGGTCTGAGGCTAGCTTTAGTAAACATTTAAAAGAAGGTTTTTAAGAGTGTTAGCTTAAAAGGCAGACAGAAGGACAGAGAATAATAGCAGAGGAGCAAAATGAGAGAGTGTGGGAGTGTGAGGAGAACCTTGTTGACTGACAGGGAGGAAGAACGAAGTCCTGAATATTCAAGAGTAAAACTGTATTTTAAGTACTGTTTATAACCCTGCTGGGGCAGTGGTTTAAAGCTACTAACCAAAAGGTCAGTGGTTCGAACCTACCAGCCACTCTGCAGGAGAAAGGTGTGGCTTCCATAAAGATTACAGTCTTGGAAACCATATGGGGCAGTTTGACTATGTCCTTTATGGTGGCTATGAGTCAGAATTGACTCTATGGCAATGGGTTTGGTTTTTTTGGGTTTTTTATTACATTGGCTTGGATGAAATTACCTATATATCCAAATGTGTGTGTGCAAATACACTTATATATGTGCATAAATATTTGTTTAATATATTAGAAAAATACATGCATATTATATGTATACATAAATGTGTATATTTGTGATATATTTTCAAAATAGAAACAAAAAACCTTTTCTGTATATAGAAAATTTTTTTGATGTTGTTCTCATTGTGAGAAACACGAAGAAGGAGGTCATGCTTAATTCCCTTGAAGAATGACCTCTATTTCTACAGTTGTATTTATTTTACTAAAAATGCATTATGCCAGGCACTGTGATGAATACTGGTGATATAAATATGAATATTCCATAGATATTGCTTTAAATAAACTCTTAGTCTGTGTGATGGTTAAGATTGCCTGTCAACTTGGCTGGGCCATGATTCTCAGTGTTTGGGCAGTTGTATAATGGGATCACCTCCCTGTCGAAAATTGGTATGTGATCACCCCCCATGATGGAATCTGCTGAATGGTACTGGTGGAGGCGGGGCCTGTGATAACTCACCACCCCTGCAACCTTCATCTCTCCACCATCCGCCACCTGTTTCCTTCCTGCTCACCTTGCCAAGGTTTTTGGCTTGTTCTGGATTGTCCAGCTTCCACTTATTCATCTGACCTCCAATTCTCGGGATTTGAGCTAGCAGTTTACCTGCTGATCTTGGGATTCATCAAATTTCACAGCCTGTGAGCAAAATTCATGCTCTCCAGCCTGCCAATCTTGGGTTTGCCAGCCCCGGCAGCTACGTGAATCAGGAGAAGCCTTGCAGTCTTGCCTGTTGATCTTGGGATTCATCAACCCTCACAGCCTGTGAGCAAGAGCCCTGCTCTCAGACCTGCTAATCTTGGGTTCCCCAGCCCCTGCGGCTACGTGAATCAGGAGAAACCTCTATCCTGATCCACAGACTTGGGACGTTCTAGCCTCTACAATCACATGAGCTGTTTCCTTGATATAAATCTCTCTCTCTCTCTCTCTGTGTATATATATATATATATATATATATATATATATATGTTTTACTGCTTTTGCTTCTCTAGAGAACCTAACCTAAGACATTTGGTACCCAGAGTGGTTCTAGAGAAACAGAACTGTAAGGATGAGTTTTCTAAATTGGTTCTCAAGTCTGGTTAGTCTTAAAGATGTTGATGACTCTGCCTTCAGTAGTAAAGAGGGCACTACTAATCCGTGGCTGAGGTGGCAATTCAAATATGCAAAATATCACCACTAATAGATCAGGTATTGGTGAAAGGTGAGGCTCTGTGTGATTGCATATATGATACCCTTCTACAATTTTGTCAGAATGAGAAGTATAAGGAAGGTGATTGGTTGGTCCTACTTTCGCTAGACAAACTGGTGAAAGAAAGAGATGTGCTCAGGGCTTTGGAGTCAAAGCTCAAGTGCCACATAAATGACCTCAAACTTTCCGCTTGTGCTTTGAAAGAAAGCCTTATTTCTTGAAGTACCAGAACCGATATTGCTGAAAACCAAACCCAATTCAGAGTGGCTGAATTACAATACCAGCTCAGTTGCCAACCTTGAGAAGTGTCTGAAGTTAAAGTGAGGCCATTGATTGGGAAGAAATGGGATCCTGAAACTTGGGATGGGGACATATGGGCAGATAATCAGGAAGCTGGAGACACTGAGCCTCCAAATTCTGATGAATCACTCCTGCCAACAGAACCACTCCCATCTGAAGAGATTACTTCATGTTTGTCTGCTACACCCTGCCCAGAAAAAATCATTAGCCCCTCCACTCCCATCTAATGAGATTAGCCCTAGCCCAGCTGCCTCTAAAGAGCCCTTGCCTGAGTCATTACTTGGGGCATAGCCTGAGGCAGATGATTTACAAGACAATTCTGAATGTTCTCAAAACAATTCCACAATATGGACTCTGGCTTCTAGACCTGTAACTAGACTTAAGTCCCAGTGAGCCCCAAAAGGTGGAATACAAAGTGTGATCCAGGAGGTGGCATGCTACACTCCAAAAAAACTGCTTAGCTTTTCTAATATGTACAAACTGAAACCTGGGGACTATTGTGGGAATGGCTATTAATGGTGTGGGTTAATGGTGCAAGGAACATAAAGATGGATCAGTCTGAGTTTATTATATGGGTCCACTAAGCACAGATTCTTCATTCAATGTTTCAGCTTGAGAAGTTAGGAAAGGATCTAATAGTTTATCAGGTTGGGATATTGAAGCATGGATTACGAGATGGCCTACACTAAATCACGTTGAAGTACCAGACCTGCCTTGGTATACTGTAGAAGAAGGCATCCAAAGGCTCAGGGAAATTGGCATGCTAGAGTGGATTTATCAGGTTAGACCTACAGACCCACACATGGAATGCCCAGAGGACACACCATTTACCACAACTGTGAGAAAAAAATTTGTGAAGGGAGCTCCAGCATCCTTGAAGACTGCTGTGATTGCTATTTTATGTAAATCAGATTTGACAGTGGAAACTGCCCTAACTGAACTGAGACACTGAACTACAATGGGGCTGACTAGACCCCATGGTAGTAGGGGCCAAGTGGTGGCATTCAATCGACAAAGACAAGGTGGGCACGGCTGTAGTAATGGACAGCAGAGTCAAAGCAGTAATCAGAATAGTCTGACTCATATGGACTTATGGCATTGGCTACTTAGTCATGGTGTCCCTAGGAGTGAAATAGATCAGAAATCTACTAAATATTTACTTGATATGTAAAAATTGATGAATTCTGTAATCAGAAATAGTAATCAGTAGTAATCAGAAGTAATCAGTAATAGAAGCAGTAATCAGAATAGTCTGACTCATATGGACTTATGGCATTGGCTACTTAGTCATGGTGTCCCTAGGAGTGAAATAGATCAGAAATCTACTAAATATTTACTTGATATGTAAAAATTGATGAATTCTGTGTCAGGTGAACAACAATCTAACTCGAATCACCAGAATAGAGAGTCAAGGTCCCTCACTCAATTCCCAGACTTGAGCAAGTTTAAAGACCTACAACCCCTTGAATGAAGGGGAGGCCAGGTCCCCTTGAGAGAGGACTCCAATACATTGCCAAAAATTTATACCATTAATCTTTCTCCCAGTCTTTCCCAAAGGGATCTATGGCCTTTTATGAGAGTGACTCTTTACTGGGAAAAAGGAAATAATCAGACTTTTTTGGGATTACTGGATCCTGGCTCTGAACTGACATTAATTCCAAGAGACCCAAAACATCACTGTGGCCCACCAGTCAGAGTGAGGGCATATGGAGGTCAGGTTATTAATGGAGTCTTGGCTCATGTCCATCTCACAGTAGGTCCAGTGGGTCCATGAACCCATCCTGTAGTGATTTCCCCAGTTCCAGAATGCATAATTAGAATAGATATATTCAGCAACTGGCAGAACCCCCACACTGGATCCCTAATGGAGTAAGGGCTATTGTGGTAGGAAAAGCCAAGTGGAAGCCATTTTCCTACCTAGGAAAATAGTAAACCAAAAGCAATACTGCTTCACTAGAGGAATTGCAGAGATTACTGCCACCATCAAGGACCTGAAGGATGCAGGGGTGGTGATTCCCACCACATCCCCATTCAACTCACTTATTTGGTGTATGCAAAAAACAGATGGATCTTGGAGAAGGACAGCAGATTATCAAAAACTTAACCAGGTGGTGACTCCTGGTGCAGCTGCTGTTCCAGATGTAGTTTCATTGCTTGAGCAAATTAATACATCTCCTGGTAACTGGTATGCAGCTATTGATCTGGCTAATGCCTTTTTCTCCATACTTGTTTCAAAGGACCACCAGAAGCAGTTTGCCTTCAGCTGGCAAGGCCAGCAATACACCTTCACTTTCCTATCTCAGGGCTACATCTGCTCTCCAGCCCTGTGTCATAATTTTGTCCGCAGCGAAGCTGATTGCCTTTCCCTTCCACAAAACATCACAATGGTCCATTACTTTGATGACATTATGCTGATTGGACCTAGTAAGGAAGAAATGCCAATGACTCTGGACTTATTGGTAAAACATTTGCATGCTAGAGGGTGGAAAATCAGTTATTGCATCTTGCTGCTCCCACAACTAAAAAGGAGGCACAGCGCCTAGTAGGCCTCTTTGGATTTTGGAGGCAACATATTCCTCATTTGGGTGTGCTACTGTAGCCAATTTATCAAGTGAGTCAAAAAGCTGCTAGTTTTGAGTGGGACCCAGAACAAGAGAAGGCTCTGCAACAGGTTCAGGCTGCCGTGCAAGCTGCTCTGCCACTTGGGCCATGTGATCAGCTGATCCAATGGTGCTTGGTGTGTTTGCAGGAGATAGAGATGCTGTTTGGAGCATCTGGCAGGCCACTATTGGTGAATCACTAGGCAGAACCTTAGGATTTTGGAGAAAAGCCCTGCTATCCTCTGCAGATAGCTACTCTTTCTTTTGAGAAACAGATTTTGGCTTGTTACTGGGCCTTAGTAGAGACTGAATGCTTAACCATGGGATGCCAAGTCAGCATGTGGCCTGAGCTGCCCATTGTGAACTGGGTGTTGTCTGACCCACAGAGTCATAAAGTTGGACTTGCACAGCAGCACTCCATCATTAAATGGAAGTCATATATATGAGATTGGGCCCGAGCAGGACCTGAAGGCACAAGTAAGTTGCATGAGGAAGTGGCCCAAATGTCCATGGTTTCCACTCCTGTCACGTTACCTTCCATCTCCCAATCTGCACCTATGGACTTATGGGGAATTCCTTATGATCAGTTGGCTGAAGAAGAGAAAACTCATGCCTAGTTTACAGATGGTTCTGTGTGATATGCAGGCAGCACTCAAAAGTGGACAGCAGAAGCAGTACAGCCCCTTTCTGGGACCTCCCTGAAGAACAGTGGTGAAGTGAAAACTTCTCTCACTGGGCAGAACTTTGAACAGTGCACCTGGTTGTTCACTTTGTTTGGAAGGAGAAATGGCCAGATTTGTGACTGTATACTGATTTGTGGGCTGCAGCCAATGGTTTTGCTGAATGGTCGGGGACTTGGAAGGAACATGAATGGAAAATTGGAGACAAGGATTTATGGGGAAGAGGTATGTGGCCCTGAATGGGCCAAAGAATTGAAGATATTTGTGTCTCATGTGAATGCTCACCAAATGGTGACCTCAGTAGAGGATGATTTAACAATCAAGTAGATAGGATGAAGTGTTCTGTGGAAATCAGTGATCCTCTTTCCCCGGCTACTCCATCATTGCTCAGTGGGTTCATGAACGAAGTGGCCATGATGGCAGGGATGGAGGTTATGCACAGGCCCAGCAACATGGACTTCCACTTACCAAGGCTGACCTGGCTCAGCCACTGCTGAGTGCCCAATCTTCCAACAGCAGAGACCAACACTGAGTCCCTGCTATGGTACCATTCCTTAAGGTGATCAGCCCGCAACCTGGTGGCAAGTTGATTGCATTGGACCACTTCCATCATGGAAAGGGAAGGGTTTTGTCCTTACTGGAATAGACACTTACTCTGGATATGGATTTGCCTTCCCTGCATGCAATGCTTCTGCTAAAACTACCATCCGTAGGTTGACAGAATGTCTTATCCTCCATCATAGTATCCCACACAGCATTGCCTCTGATCACGGGACTCGCTTCACAGCAAATAAAGTGCGGCAGTGGGCCCATGCTCATGGAATTCACTAATCTTACCATGTTCACCATCATCCTGAAGCAGCTGGCTTGATTCAATGATGGAATGGCCTCCTAAAGACACAATTATGACACAAGCTAGGTGGCAATACCTTGCAGGGTTTGGGCAATGTTCTCCAGCAGGCTGTATATGCTCTAAACAAGCATCCAATATACGGTGCTCTTTCTCCCATAGCCAGGATTCATGGGTCCAAGAATCCAGGAATGAAAATGGGAATGGCACCACTCACTATTAACCCTAATGAGCCAGTTGCAAGATTTTACTTCCTGTCCCTGCAACCTTATGCTCTGCAGGTCTAGAGGTCTTAGTTCCAATGGTAAGATTGCTCCCACCTGGAGACACGTCACTGATTCCATTGAACTGGAAGCTGAGACTGCCACCTGGCCACTTTGGGCTCCTTACGCCTCTGAATCAACAGGCAAAAGAGGGAGTTACCATACTGGCTGGTGTGATTTCCTGATTATCAAGAGGAAATCGGATTCATATTACACAATGGAGGCAAAGAAGAGTGTGTCTGGAATGCAGAAGATTCCTTAGGGCATCTCTTAGTGCTACCATGCCTGCTGATTAAAGTCAATGGAAAACTACAGCAACCCAATTCAGACATGACTATTAAGGGCCCAGACCCTTGAGGAATTAAGGTTTGGGTCACCCCAACAGGCAAAGAACTATGAGCACCTGAGGTGCTTGCTGGGGGTCAAGGGAATATGGAATGGGTGGTGGAAGAAGGTAATTCTAAATACCAGTTACAGAAACGAGGACTGTAATTGTTATGAGTATTTTTGATTTGTATGTGTGCATCAAATATTTTCATTTTCTTCACTTATAAAATATAAGATGTAAATGGGGCTAGTGCGTTTTTAGTTGTGCATGTGTTAGTTGTATCACGTTAGGTGCAAGTATGCTTTGTAATTGTCTTTATTCAAAGATTATGTATGGCTTAAGGAGATGTGTATGGGTGCCAAATTGACAAGGGGTGGACTGTGATTGTTAAGACTGTGTATCAACTTGGCTGGTCCATGATTCTCAGTGTTGTTGTGATCACCTCCTTGTTGAAATTTGATATGTGATCACCCTCATGATGGAATCTGCTGAATGGTACTGGCAGGGGTGAGGCCTGTGGCAGCTCACCACCCCTCAGGCTTCATCTCTCTACCCTCAACTGCCTATTTCATTCCTGCTCACCGTGCCAAGCTTTTTAGCATGTTATGGATCCTGCAGCTGCCTCTTGTTCATCTGACCTCTGGTTCTTGGGACTTCAGCTAGCAGCTTACCTGCTGATCTTGGTATTCGTCAAACAGCCTCTGAGCCCTGCTCTCTGACTTGCTAATCTTGGGTTCACCAGCCCCGGCAGCTATGTGAATCAGTAGAAACCTCTATCCTGATCCACAGACTTGGGATGTTCTACCCTCTACAATTGCTTGAGCTGTTTCCTTAATATAAATCTCTCTCTCTATGCATATTTATACACTTTACTGGTTTTGCTTCTCTAGAGAACCCAGCCTAAGACAGTCTGTTAATAGAGAAAGATATGTGAAGATATAATTAAAATATAGTATATAAAGTACTACAATACCTTTTGCCATCGAGTCGACTCCGACTAATTGTGACCCTATAGGACAGAGTGGAACTGCCCCATATGGTTTCCAAGGAATGGCTGGTGGATTCAAACTGCTGACCTTTTGGTTAACAGCCCTAGCACCTAACCACTGTGCTGTCAGGTTAGTAGTAAGTATTAGAGAGTTTTTAAATCTACTGGGAGAAGTATCATAATGCTTCAAAGAGGAGGCAACATTCAAATTAAGGTTGAGAATGAAAATTAATTTTTATGTATTCATAGTTGTTCCCTTATTGCCTCCTTCCATCCATCTCTATTCCTCTTGCTCTTCTAAAAATATCACATGTAACAAATAGTAGTTATTCAATACGTTGCTTGTCTGTTGCTATAATGTGGACAATATATGAAAAATCTATGATATGGTCCACCTGAATACATTTTTTTAATCCAAACATTAGAATTATAATGGAGGCCTTTTATAGTAAGTTTTTGTATACAGTTTGGTTCTTTACCAAATGCACAGTTTATTCTTCAAAAGTGTCTTTGCTATTTTTGAGACTTTTCTATATTATACTACTTTTAGAAAAATTTGATATACTCTATGAAAAAGTCTGAGGAAATATTTAGTCTAATTGCCTTGGATTTATGGATTGATTTGGAAGAAATGGATATTGGCATGATTTTATGTCTTACCATCCATGAAAATGGTATATATTCTTATTTTTTGAACTGCATATTTTATTAGACTTATATAACTTACTGCTTTGTGCCTTTATTGTTATAAACTATTTTCTAATTGTTGGTAATGGAGTAAGAGACTTATATCTTTTCAATATATTTATTATATATCCAGATTTCTCAATAAAAATTCTTAGTTATAATATTTTTTACATAATTTTACCTGGATTCTATTGGTATTATCTATGAATAATGCAATTTTGTTCCTTTGTTTTTATTCCTTACATCTGTTTTTATTTTTCATATCTTATTCCAGAACAGTGTTGAATACTATAGATATAGTGACCATCCTTGTCATAGTTTAGATTTTCAGAGGGATAATTCTAACCTTTCATTAATGGGTCAGATGTTTGCTGTAGCTTTTCGGTAGACACTATTCATCAATTTTAATGTATGGTTTCCTTGTATAGTTTTTATCTAGTATTTATTGACACAGTAGCTGCAACAAAGTGCTCAAACATAGCAACTATTGTGAAGATGACGCAGAACCAGGCAGTGTTTCATTCTGTTGTTCATAGGGTCACTATGAGTTGGAACCAACTTGACAACACCTGTCTTAGTCATCTAGTGCTGCTCTAACAGAAATACCACAAGTGGATGGCTTTAACAAGGAGAAATTTATTCTCTTACAGTTTAGTAGGCTAAAAGTCCAAATTCAGGGCATCAGCTCCAGGGGAAGGCTTTCTCTGTCAGCTCTGGAGGAAGGTCCTTGCCATCAATCTTCCCCTGGTCAAAGAGCTTCTCAGGTGCAGGGGCCCTGGGTCCAAAGGATGCACTCTGCTCCTGGTGCTGCTTTCTTGGTAGTATGAGGTCCCCTAGTCTCTGCTTGCTTCCCTTTCCTTTTATCTCTTGAGAGATAAAAGGTGGTGCAGGACACACCCCAGGGAAACTCCCTTTACATCGGATCAGGGGTGTGACCTGGGTAAGGGTGATGTTACAATCCCACCGTAATCCTCTTTAATGTAAAATTACAATCACAAAATGGAGGTCAACCACACAGTACTGGGAATCATGGCCTAGCCAAATTGATACACATTTTTTGGGGCACATAATTCAATCCATGACTACACCTAACAACAATAGTTTTATCTTGGAGTTGTGTTCATCTTAAACGATTAGAATTTATCAAGGGTTCTTTTGTTGTATATATATATCCACAATACGAATTATCAGACTTTACCCTGAGTAGATATTTTCATCCGCATATGAGTATAATGTGAAATAACCCTATACCTGTTAACTCTCCTCTTAAAATGAGGAGGAAGTGGTTATACACAGCATTCCAAAGTTAGCAACCTTTGGCCAAATGTTGAATGTTTCTGTTGAACTGAACTCACAGCGTAAGACGTTTTATACTTTATAACAAATTCACTAATTAACAATGTGATATCTATTTATTTCCTTGGAAATAAAAAATACTAATTTTAATAGAAGAAAAAAATATTCTGCTTTATTATGCCACAGAAGATCACAAACAGTTGAAATTTAAATCAGTGTGTTTTACTGAGGATTTTCCTTTTTCAGCCCTTACTATTTAATTGTCATTGATGCTCCCAGGATTAAGAAGTTTTTTGTTTTTTTTTTCCCCTTTAAAAAAAAAAATTCCATTAACAGAAGGGAAAGGCTTTTTTCTTCTTATATAAATTTCATAATGTGCTAGTTCATTTGTGGCTTATGTTTGACTTCTTGGAAGTATAAATTAGCCATTTAGTGGCTTCCATGTCTGGAGAGGGGGTTTCAAATATTATTCTTGGGAGAGCTTTTGCAATTTGCACTATTTCTATGAAAAGAATTCCAGCTGATATTTCAGTGAGTATATCTCTATAGTATTTTGTCTGGCTACTGTTGTCATTCCTTTAAGTGGTTGCATTTCAGTAATCAGAATAATTTAGGTTTTTCCTGAGAATCCTTTGGTGTGAAGAAACTTTAACAATATAAAATGTAAGACATGTGTATAGAATTGGTTAATACATCTTGACCACGCTCTGAAAATTCTAAGCCAAACCTTTTCCCCATTATTTTGTGACAATAAGACAAACTTGGTTAAAGAGTCTAGTAAAAGTTGGTTAGTGATATCTCAAACATAAGCTCAGTTTATTGCTGAGTAAATTAAAAGAACACTTAATGACATACGCGAGAAGTCAAAATAAAGTATTATAATGATATGTGAAAAGACTTAGAGTTAGAAAACCAAAGGGGAAGAACACACTTGGCACTCCTCAAGCTTAAAGAACTGAAGAAAAAATTCAAGCCTTGAGTTGCAATATTGAAAAATTCTATGAGCGAAATATTGAATGACTCACCAGAACAAAAACAAACAAACAAACAAACAAAAAAAAACCCATTGCCATCGAGTAGATCCCATCTCATAGCCACTCATGGCCTATGGGGTTTCCAAGGAGCTATGATGGATTCCAACTGCCCAGCTTTTCGTTAACAGCCAAGGTCTTAACCACTGTGCCACCAGGGCTCCATCAAACGACTCAGGAAGCCTCAAAAGAAGACGGAAAGAATACACAGAGTCACTATACCAAAAAGAATTGGTCAATGTTCAACCATTTCAGGATGTAGCATAGGACCAAGAACCTATGGTACTGAAGAAGAAATCCAAGCTGCACTGAACTGAAGGCACTGGTGAAAAACAAGGCACCAGAAACTGACGGACTACCAGTTGAGATCTTTCAACAAACGGATGCAGTGCTGGAAGCGCTCACTCGTTGAAGCCAAGAAATTTTGAAGACAGCTACCTGGCCAACCAACTGAAGGAGATCCATATTTGTGCCCATTCCAAAGAAAGGTGATCCAATAGAATGCGGAAATTATCAAACAATTTCATTCATATCAAATGCAAGTCAAATTTTGCAGATCATTCAAAAGCAGTTTCAGCAGTACATTGACAGGGAACTGCCAGAAATTCAGACTGGATTCAGAAAAGGACGTGGAATGAGGAATATCATTGCCAAAGTCACATGGATCTTGGCTGAAAGCAGAGAATACCAGGATGATGTTTACCTCTGTTTTATGGACTATGCAAAAGCATTTGACTCTATGGATCATAACAAATTATGGATAACATTGCCAAGAATAGGAATTACAGAACACTTGTGCTCATGAGGAACCTGTACATAGACCAAGAGGCAGTTGTTCAGACAGAACACGGGGATACTATGTGGTTTAAAATCAGGAAGGGTGTGCATCAGGGTTGTATCCTTTCACCATAGTTATTCAGTCTGTATGCTGAGCAAATAACCCTAGAAACTGGACTATACAAAGAAGAACACAGCATAAGGCTCAGAAGAAGACTCAAAAACAACCTGCAATATGCAGATGACACAATCTTGCTTGCCGAAAGCGAGGAGGACTTGAAGGACTTACTGATGAAGATCAAAGACTACAGCCTTCAGTATGAGTTACTCCTCAACATAAAGAAAACAAAAATCCTCACAACTGGACCAATAATAAGCAACATCATGATAAGCAGAGAAAAGATTGAAATTGGGTAGTGATATCTTCAAGCATAACTTCAGACAGGGAACTTCCAGAAATTCAAGCCAGATTTGGAAGAGAACATGCAACGAGGGATATCATTGCTGATGTGAGATGGATCATGGCTGAAAGCAGAGAATACTAGAAAGATATTTACCTGTATTTTATTGACTATGCAAAGGCATTCGACTGTGTGGATCATAAGAAATTATGGATAACTTTGAGAAGAATGGGAATTTCAGAACACTTAATTGTGCTAATAGGAACCAGTACATACCAATGGCACCTATGGATGAACTCAAACTTCCAATCTTTAGGTTAGCAGCAGGGCTTATTAACCATTTCCACCACCCAGAAGCTCATAGTAAGCACTACTTAATATGTATTATCTCGTGTAATGCTTAAAACAACCCTATATTAGATACTACTGTTGTCATCATTTTACAGGTAGTTGAGGCTTAGAAATCTTAAGTACTTGAGTTAAGCAGTGCAGTGAAAAAGCATCAAGGTCATGCTTTGTACACTTGTTCCTCTGCATCTGAAAACAGAACTCTTTACTTTGTGCTCCTCGAATCCTACCACCTCCTAAATCTCGATAATCTATTTACGGTCATTCCTCAGTGTCAGGGAGGAGAATTAAGCTTACTGAACTGAAAAATATTCATGGTGTTTTTCACATAGCAGCATTTATTTTGGAATGTTTGGCTGCTTTTAAAAGCATCTATGAAAGTGTGCCAATTACTCTGAAGATAACAACATCAACAACAGAACACATTTTTAGTTGTAAGAAGTAAAAATATATATATATTTTATTTTCGCTACCAACAGAAACCTGAAAAAATATATAAATTTCCATTTAAAAATTATCGTCTCCAAGTGCATCTGTCATGCATCTCCATATTTTATTTATTTGTCATTTGTAAAAATGTAGGCAGTTTAGTGATGACGATGATTCTGAGATAAAGACATGATTCACTGAAAATAATATAACAAAAGGGTCAGGAATTGGGCATAAGAGCAGAATGACAAGATCCCTTTATTCATTATATGGTTTTCTTTTGGCAAAAATCTGAGCTATTAGTTAAGGCCTTGGTCTTTTTCATCTTGAGAAGATCACAAAACCTCAGACACATTTACACATGGCGATTGCACATATTTTCCCTCTCTGCTCCTTTGATTTGTCACTTTTAGGGAATTTGAGTTGAGCAATCACTGAACTCTGATACTTTATTCTCTTTTCAAATGAAAGTATTAATTCTGGGCAGGTGGCTGTTCTTGGCAAGGAGAAGAGGTATCCCTTAGTTTTCAAGGCCTTTCTCAGAGTGTTTTAATTGACAAGGGAACTGTTTACAGGTGATTGAAAGAGTTCACTTGTGCAGGAAATCTGTACTACCTCTATTGCTTTCTGTATGCAGATGACAAGCTTCTACTAGCTTCAGAGCTTCACTTTCTCCAGCTTCAGGAACTTGTGGGATTTCCATCCGTTCACTTTGGTCCAAGCCAGTGAACAAGTCCTGTTTTCAGCATTTCCTTAGCCAGCCTGATCTGCCCTTGTCACAACAGAGGTACCAGCAGCTTTGCAAATTACAGGCTGGTTTATGTTTATTGATGGGCTGATATTTGGGAAAGGACTAAGTTTCATATATATATATATAGAGAGAGAGAGAGAGAGAGTTCAATTCTACTAAAATTGAACATCACCCCTCCCAAGTTCTCCCTTCCACATAGAGCTTGATTTCCGAGTGTGAAGCCTCTGGGAGAGGGAACTAAAGTAATTGAATCGGATTAGACAAGCCAGCAGAACAAAGTCACATTCCATGAGGTGTTTCCAGCCTTGAGTAGATGAATTGTAATTATTTAAGGATTAGTGCAAGCTTGCGATGAGGTCTATTTTGAATGCTCTTCACTGTGTATAAACAAAAGCAAGAAGTAGTAATATAGGCTGTTTAAGCTTCTTTTCTATCTTTAATAGATTTCTGCTAGAGCTGTGTGAACTTGAAAAACTGCTGCCATAGTGAGCAAACTCACTCATTGTTTTCCAGTAAAAAGTTAGGCCAACTAAGCCCTCCAGTCTAGGGAGAGAGCTTAATTAAGGCTCCTTCCTTTACTGTAATTTACTGGGACAATGCATTATGCCACAGGCAAGGGGAATGGGCTCTCTTTTTTTTTTTAACTTTTTATTTTAGAATAGATATACAGAAAAGTTTCAAAGATAATAGAGTTCCCATAGACTAGGCACCCGGTTTCCCCTATTGTTAATTTATTACATTACTGTAGTACATTTATTATAATTAAAGGACAAATATTGATACATTATCATTAACCTAAACTCTACTTCATTCAGATTTTATTAATTTTTCCTTAATATTAATTTTTCTGTTTCAGGATTCCATCTAGGATACCACATTACATTTAGTCCTCGTGTTTCCTTGGCTGTGACAGTTTCTCAGACATTCCTTGTTTTTTGATGACCTTGATGGTTTTGAAAAGTACTAGTCAGACACTTTTATAGGCTGTCTCTCAATTTGAGTTTGGTTCATTTTTTTCTTGTGATTGGACTGGGGATTATGGATTATTGAGATGAAGACCGCGGAGATAAATTGTCATTCTAATGACAACGTATTAAGGGTACGAACTATTTATATGACTTATTGGTGGTGATGCTAACCCTGGCCAAGACAGTCTTTGCCAGAATCCTCCATGGTAAATTTCCTTTTTATTTTTCCCTTTTCTATACAATAGTCTTTGAAAGCAAGTCACTAAGCATAGGCCATACTTGAAAGTGGGGAAGTTGTATTACACTTTTTGAGGAAGGAGTATCTACATAAATTATTTGGAATTCTTTTGTATTGGAATTTTTTTTTCTCTGCTGTTTATTTATTTAGTCTTTTTTTTTTTTTTTTTTTCCTATCAGTATGGATTCATGGTATTTACACTTTGAGTTATAATCCAGTGCTATGTTATTTTATTGCAGGTTTGGACTCTGGGAGGTCTTTCACTTGTTTCCTGTGTTGCTTGATATATCCCTAGGATATTTGTTTATTTTTGCATTTAATTACTTCTTGGCACTAATAGATGTTCAAGGCGCATCTTGTGTATTTCCTGCCCCTGTCCTAGAATCACCTGTTTCTTTAAGGATCCCTGGTTTATTTTTATTTTATTTCATTTATCTCCTCTATTGTTTTTATTATTTTCTTTCTTCTGTCTGTTACGGGTTTAGTTTGCTCTTCTTTTTTAGTTCCTCAAGGTTGTAAAGTTGGGTTATTGATTTGTGATCTTTCTTCTTTTTTTGTGTAGACATTCACTGCTATAAATTTTCCTCTGACCACTCATTTTGCTGCATCCCAGAAGTTTGGTGTGTTTTATTTCAATTTTCATTAATTTGTCAGTCTTTTCTAACTTCCTTCATGATTCACAATTTCTTCTATGACTCATTTTATTTCAAGTTCTTTTTTCTATTTCCACACATTTGTAACTTTTCCACAGTACTTTCTGTTATTAATATTCATCTTTATTTCCTTGTGGTTGGAGAGGGTACTATGTATGATTTCAATTTCTTTAACTTTATTGGGACTTATTTTGTGGACTAGCATATGATTTATCTTGGAGAATGTTTCACTTTAACCAGAAAAGAATGTATATTCTTCTGTTGTTATGTGGAGTTTACATATGTTTGTCAGGTCTGATTTGATTTGTAGATATATAGATAGATGCCATAGAGTTGACTCTGATTCTTGGTGACCTTATGACCAACAGAACACTATGTTGCTGGGTCCTGAGTCACCCTCACATTCACCAGCATGTTTGAGTCCATCTTTGTGGCTTCTATGACAATCTCTCTCACCAAGGGTCTCCCTCAGCCTCACCAACCCTCCATTTCACCAAACACCATGTCCTCCTCCAGCAATTGATCTTTCCTGATGATGTGCCAAAGCAAGAGAGTGGAATAATATTCTGTAGTGATCCATCAGCTTTCCATTGACAAATTTGGGGGAGCAGATCACCAGGCCTTTCTTCCTAGTCTCTCATAATCTGGAATCTCTGCTGAAACTTGTCCATCATGGGTGACCCTGGTGTTATTTGAAATACTAGTAGCATAGCTTCCAGTATCACAGCAACACGTAAGCTACTTCAGCATGATAAACTGACAGACAGATGGTGGAAGCTGGTTTATAGTGTTGCTTAAATCCTCTATTTTATTATTAATCTTCTCTCTAGGTGTTCTACTCATTACTAAATTGCAGAGTATTGAAGTCTTTGATAATTATGTAGAAATGTCTATGTTTCTGTTTAATTTTGTCAATGTTTACTTCATATATGTTGAAAATCTTTTGTTTGGTCATACATGCTTATGATTATAATATTTCCTTCATGGTTTGATCATTTTATTAATATATAATGTCCTTCTCTGTTTCTTGTACGAGTTCTTTACTTAAAGTCTATTTTTTCTGATATTAGTAAAACCACTCCAGATCTCTTCTGATTGCTATTTATATGAAATTTCTGATTCCACCCTTTCACTTTCATTCAATTTATGTCTTTAGTTCTAAAGTGAGTCTCTTGTAGCCAGCATATAGTTCCATCATAGTTTCTTTTTTTAAAATCCATTCTTAAAATCTCTGCCTTTTAACTGAAAATTTAATCCATTTACATTTAAAGTAATAGCTGATAAGGAATGACTTAACTTTTGCCATTTTGCTATCTGTTTTTTGTATGTCTTATACCACCTTTGTTCTTCACTTTTCCTATTAGTGTGTTCTTTTGTGTTTGATTTTTTTGTAGTGTATTGTTTTGATTACCTTATTCCCTTTTGAGTATATTTTTTAAGATGTTTTCTTAGTGGGTACCATTGGCATTAAAATTAAGATCCTAAATATATAACAATCTAGTTTAAATAGATATAAATTAGCTTTGATAACATACAAAAAAAAACTGCTCCTATACAATTCACCCCCTCCTTTATATTAATCTTTTGTCACAAATTGTACCTTTATACATTGTGTGTCCATTAACATACATGTCTTGGGAATGTGCATTGTGCTCTGTGTTCCCTAATATACATGTTGGCCCCTATGAACCCTTATTACCTCAATAACCTTCCACCTTGGTCTCCTCTTTCCTGGGTCTTTGAGTTCTGTCAGCTGTTTGTTCCATATGCAATCCCCTCAACAAGGTGAGCATATGCTGTGTATAAGTTAAATTTTTCAACAGATGCCACTGCTTCTAGAACAGCTGTTCCAGTTTAGAGGGAAGTGGGGCAAAACAATTCAGCTTCTGCAAAAGTTACTCAGAGAACAATCAGACAGGCCAAATTGCACAACAGTATTTTAAGAACCATGTCCACGTTAACCTCCTGGCACCAGCTAGCTGCACCAAGAATGCAGGTTGCTGTTCTCACAGCCACTACCACCCATGTCCTCCCCGCTGGGAAATAGGGAATGAGAGGTGGGTGAAAACACCATAACACTCTCTTACTAAAATTTCAGTGCCTTTTTCTTTATTAAATAGCTCCTTAGTTGCTGTAAATTTTGGATTAGTTTCCAGAGTTCTAAAATATTGATTCTGTCAGTCTTTACCAGCATGCAATTTTTTCTTTGGAGGGACTCATTTTTTTAAGTTTCCTACCCCACCATTTTCCATAATGCCGCAATTGGGAGATTTTTAAGATCCAAATGCTTAGGCCTCTCCCAATCTAGTCAATCAGATTCTATGAGTAGGATTCACACATCATTCTTATTTAAGTCTTTTCCAACTGATTTGAAAGTGCAGCCAAGCATGAGAACTATGTTCTAAATTCATGTAGGTGTTCAACAATTCCATTCACTCCACCATATCTATTTTTCCCTACTAAAAATACATTTAATATTTCATTCACTGAGTTTTAATGATATGAAATTAAACAATCATTAATCATTTAAAACATGACAGGCATGACAGAACTGCAACTCACATATCAGGTTATAGAAATATTTAATTTCTATGTTATATAACAATAAGATCTTAAGAAGTTTTACTGGAAGGTCACATACAGGTAAAAATCAATCTACTTTATTTTTAAGGAGCATCTGGGAAAGGCAGAAATATATCTCAATTAGCTTACTCAAGTATTTAACATTACTATTGGGAAAGTTATCCTTTAAAATATTCAAAATCCTCTGATTCTACACCTTCCTCTTTTTGTACAAATGCATAGTTTCATAGTTCTCTTCCTACCTCTCTGTGTGATACAATATTTTGGTGTTACTAAAATTATTATCAACTCTTTTCAAGCCATTCTGATTCAGAAGTTCAGAGCTATATGTTGTATGATGAAATAAACATATCCTATGGAATCTGGCACCTGAAGTACACGGGTGGTGAAGAAGGCACAAATTTTGAAATACAAAAGCCAGAAGACAGTCTGTGGAAAGTTCTTGCAAATCTTGCATCTAAATATAAAAGATGCATAATAAAATTTCTCACGTTTGATAACAACCCGAAATATTTACATGTCATTGCCAATAACAAGTTGTGATGCTAAAATGAACTTTTCTAAACTCTCAATAAGAAAAAAAAGTCAGTCATAAAGGGATAAATATAGTATGATTCTATTTATATGAAATACCTAGAATAGGCAAATGTATACAGACCTAAGTTTATTAGTGGTTACCAGAGGTGGGCAAAAAAAGAGAAGGAAAAGAGGACTCATTTCTTAGGGGACACTGAGCTTCTATTAAGGGTGATGGAAAAATTTGAAAATGGATGATGGTGATGGTTGAACAACATAATGAACAAAATTAATGTCACTGAATTATACATATGAAGACTATTGAAATTATAAGTACTTTGTTACATATATACTTACCACAATTAAAAAAAATAGTTAATTTGGGACATAAAGGGAGATGAGAGGCTTCTCTTGCTAACAAAATGACAAGTGCAAAGGAACAATGCTTTTAGAAGAACTCTAAATTATTTTGTACAAAGAAAAAAAGAATTTGCATCAAGACATAGAAGAACAAAAGCCTAGAAACAAAGATATATGTAGATATATCATGATAAAGAACTCTGCTATTTTATTACAAAATGTTTAATAATCAAGCCTTTGCAAAGTTATTGCTACTGTAAGCAAATATTACCACAAGGACCTCTGTGATTATCATAGCAGAGTAAATACTATTCTCATAGTAAGGATTAGTTAAAACTAACTACACTGATCAAAATGATTAATTAACTTCTACCAAGAGTGTGCTAATAATTATAATCTATTAGATTAATGATTTCTGCTTCATTTTATTGATCTAGACATAGCCTGTCTTATCACCATTTCAAATATATAGAAATCTAAAATGTTAAACATTGTGCCCATAAGGATCTACTTTGTATTATTTTATTATTGTCCCTGCTGAGTTTGTTGACATTTCTGGTATAAAAGATGTGGAGCAAATTTAAAAATATTAAATCACATATCTTTCAGTCATACATGATTGGCTAGCTGGGTGGGGGAGGGCTGAGTGAAAATTATATGCGAACAGACCAAGCAGGCTGGCAAGAGGGAAGGGCCCTGGCAGCAAGGGCTTCCGTTGTGTGATCTGCTTCCCAGAGCATGCGCCAGGAAGAATGAGCCAGAGTGTGAATTCAAGGGGGATAAATAGGGAAGCCAAAATCAATAAAATTTAAGTCAAAAACAAGACCAGGCATATATATGATTGGAAGCAGGTCTTAAGGATAATGATGGGACTGACGCAGATGGTTCTAAGAATAATTTCAGGTAATGGAGCCATTCACCTTGAAGTGCATTGGTATGCACTCATGTGGTGTGTTAATGAGTGGGACTGTTATAAAGGCATAGGACCACATAATACCTGTGCTATCTTATCCTCTGAAGAACTTTTTCTTTTCTTTTTTAATCTCATTTTGTGTATTCTGGGAATCATGGCCTAAAGTACCTTAATACCAACATCCAAAGGAATTTTTTTTTTTGCTCTCATTTCTATTTCCTTTGATTAACTGAAAAGAAATCCATTAATTAAAACAGTAAGTCAGGAAGAATAGTGAAGAAAAAGGCATTTAAAAGAGGCAATGATGAGAACAATTAAAATGGAGGTGTGAAGCAACTCCTTAAGAAGAATCAGTTAGCGCCTTTTTCCCTTTCCATTATCTTCTGCAAGCGCATGGAGGTGGTTTTACTTTTCTTGCCAGATAGTTCGTCTTTATAATAAAAATAGGAAAGTGTGTTCCAGCACCATAAACAGAGGATGGTTATGATTCATTCCTAATGACAGGGGAAGTGTGTTGTTTTTTCCAAGCCTCCTCAGAAGTTGGTTTAGCATCAGGTACATCTGTTTTACTCCTCCAATCACAGATGCACCCCCTTGCCTAGCTTTGTGAAAGCTTTTCTCCTTCCAATACATCTTGAATTTCTATGTGCATTTAAAAATACATGTAGTATTTTCTGTCCAGTGTTTAAATTAAGCAAAATTGCAGAGCAGCTCTTTTGTGATGTGTGTTTGTATGTCTGTGTGTGTGTCTGTGTGTGTGTGTGGAGAGAGATTCTCAGTTGGATATATTGGGAAGAAAGATTCTAAGCCATATTTGTGAAAATGCCTGTCACTCTCCCTAGCTTCTGGGCACTGATATCTTTGGATCTCATACTGCTACTCTCCAGGTTATGGTCTTCAACATCATCAACACCAAGTGTTTTCCAAAATCAAAGCGGGAGCAGACTCAATATCCCCCTTAAACAGGATTTGAGCCAACTCATCTAGATTTGAAATATGTGTCCACTTACCCAAAAGCTATAGATTTCAGGAACCCTGGTGACAGATCCATAGAGTAATCTGGCTAGGAGACAAGAGTAACTGCAAAGGAAAAAAAGAAAAAACAGTGTTGGCAGGACTTTTTGGTGTTAGATGAATTCCATGTCTTTATTTTTAGTTTTCTACTCTTAAGTCTTTCCCCATTGCACATGTCCTTTTCTCAAACTAACTCTACCCCAAGTACTTTAAACCTAGAGGTATATTTTAATTCCTATCATGTCATGCAGGAGATTCTGTATGACCCACACAATTCATAGTTTTTTGCTACAGCTAATTCTAGGGACTGACACAGTAACTGCAACAGTGGGCTCAAACATAGCAACGATTGTGAGGATGGCACAGGGCCGGACAGGTTTTCGTTCTGTTGCACATAGGGTCTCTTAAGTTGTAACCAACTCAGCAGCATCTAACAACAACAATAATTCTATCCTTAACATTTATAGAGTTAATAGAGATACAGAACTATCTGAGACAGCATCTCAATCCACAATGTATTCCATTAGAATCTAGGATATGTCTAGCATTGACTATTTCTGTGTTGTTTATCTTTTGTATACCCAGAGTTAAAGTTAAGGTAATTGATCAATAAATATTGTTGGATGAATTAATGAGACTATCCCATTTATTCATTAACACTCATTGTTTATATATGCCTGCTTTTGTGATTTGGGAGCCTAGATACAAAGTTCTCTTGAACTGCAGTAATTGTATAAAATATAGCAAAATTTCAAGCAGGATCAGAAAAAAATAGTTATTTTCCTGTTAAATTTATACTTTTAAAAGTACAGACATAAAAGTAACTATTTTTTCCCCAAAAAGAGTTTATAATTCTTTATTTCAAAGATATTTCACATTCTTACACTTACATCATTGACACTGTTCCTTCAGAAGCAAGGAAACCACATATGAGAGATTAGACTAGGAAGTCTTACAGGTCCTTTTAATTACAAAAGTCTACGACTACAGCATAAGGAATTAACTATTTTTTAAGGTAAAAAAGATCCAGAAGTAACTCAATTTATTAATTTTGGAGATTATTCAAATGACAGTAAGATCATTTCTAATATTTTCTGTTTTGTTCTTTTTAATATAAATTCACTGATGATATCAGTATCTGTGAAGTAAAAATGTGTTTATTAGAGGTATTATGGAGGCTCAGAGAATCAATGGAATATAAGAGTACCTGACTTGGAAATTAGCAGAAGCCAAAGCCAAGAAGAAAAATGCTCAGCCACCATCTTGTAACTGAGGCAATGCGGTCAAGATGTTAAATGACCTACTATGAGGAATGGCCTACATATATTCCCCGCTCTGCTTCACTAGCTCCTTGAGGAAAGCATTGGATTGGCAATGTTTAAGTCGCAAGCCTGACGTCTTCATCTTTTGTGGCAGGAGAGAATTAGAAGATGTTTTGAATTGCAATAACGTCAGCCATTTTATCATCCAATTTGGGAAGCCACCAGCAGGAATAACCCTCCCACCAAGCCTACACACAGGGTTGAGGAGGTAATTCCCAAAATAAAATGGAGGGTATAAAAGGAGAGATTGAATCTCAGTGATCCGAAAAGACAAATGCCCACAACATTATGTAATTCTATATGGGACATGTGCTGCATAGTCTTATATTTCCCTCTTCACCTTCTGTCTGGAAAACTAATCAAGTATCTATTAAACTTTTAAGTTAAGACCTTCAATTTGAGTCACATTCTGTTTTGTTCTGCCCTAATCCCTAGGTATGTACTGATTGTGCATGCAGGAGTCTAGTTTCTCCTTGACTAATGGAAGGAAGGTGAACCTCTATGTCGCCAATTAACTACTGTATAAGATAAACTCCTGGTAGAATAAGATGACTTGTTGCAGCAGTGATTTGAAATGGAGTAAGCAGCATTCCCTGAAGTCAACATTCAAAATCCCATTATCATTGGGTCTCTAAGGAGTCTTGTTTGCTAAATACTGTTGAAATAACAATTTTTTCATTACTTGTAAAGTGGCAAGATTTCATAAGTATGAATAGTGTGTTTTTAAGCGCGGTCGCACTATTTGAACTTCAGCAAAGATGGTTGTGTCTGAAAGAATATGCCCATTAATCTTTACAAACAAGTTTAGGGATTTTTAATGCCATTGGATACTTCAAAAAAAAAAAGAAGAAGAAGAAGTAGGCTTTGTTAGCATTTTACCTCAAATGCCAACTGTTATTTTTCTTGTTTGACTCAATAGTTCATACCCTGAATCTATAAGAACATCGAAAACACAAGCAATTTCAATGTCCTAATCTCCATTTCAATGGTGCTATGTTTGCCTCCGGAAGGAATCCTTATTTCTTTAGAACTCTCTTGATACTATCTTACTTGTTAAACAGATGGAATAAGCGTCCCACCTCCTGAATCTATGAGCTGTATGTTTTCCATGCACTTCCTTTCTTTCTCTCTTTCACTTTCTCACATTCTGTTTTATTTGTTTTTCATTAGTACATTTCTTTTCTCCCTTTCTGATTGAATCCATGCGTGATATAATCAACCAGTTGTATTTTATTTTTCATCAGTTCAAAGCATTCATGTTCATTTTTTAAACTCCTATGAAACCCATTCAACTAAATAACCTTTTAGAGTTATGATGTGTCTTTATGAATGAGGAAACTTAATAGTAGGATTTCTTAAATATGCAACCTCTAATTCAGAATGACTGACACATTCAATCATCTCATCCAACTATACTGTTTTGCTTTAAAAAACTCTCTACTCTCAGAAGTAACACAATTAATGGTTGAGAGAAATAAGACTATAATATTTAGTTTGGTTGAAGCAGAAAAGCACATTTGGGAAACATTTACTAGAATTCAAAGAAGATGGATAAAAATCTATTTTGCCTGTTGTCTACATAGCTGTTTCATTCCCCAGTTGCCAACAAGCCATAAACTGGGACTAGAATTAGAATCTTGACATATCATTAATCAGAAAAATAAATATGAAACAGTTTGATGAACCCTGTTATAAGAAACAGAAAATTCAAATAAAAGGTCTTCCCGTATGTATCATTTATTGCAGGAGCTTAATATAATTTAGTAGATCACATAATAAATTTCTACGAAGGACACAAGCTCACTCTTCCTTGTTTTTAATAGAAAATTTTCAAAGTGAAAACATTAGTTTAATATCATAAAATATGTTTTCACATATTTTTGATACCATTTCTCATGTTGTTCACATCTAAGTTCTACTTAATTTTAGGATACTAGTTCGTTTAGCTTGAGGAATTTTCTCTTTTTGTATTTAAGCTATTACTACAGAGTTCTTACTAACCTGTTTGAAAAACATGACTGCTCCAATTTATTAAGCTGCTTCTATTTTATGTGTATTACATACATTAAACTTTTAAAATATCAGTAAAAGATAGACTGCACCTCATTTTGAATACCTGTTAGTATGTTTTTAAAATAGTCCGGCAATCGATATTCATAGCACAGAAAAGGCAGTGCAGACGATGAATGGATTTAGGGTTATGTAAGAGCTAAAATCAACAGTCCTGGGGATGGAAGGGATAAGAAGAGTGAGAGAGAAGTGGATGTCAAGGTGAGACCAAGCTTTCTGTTCCGAGAAATTGAATAGATGTTGGTGGTGCCATCAACAGAAATAAGAAACACTGGATTGAATTTCCACACTATTTCTTCCACGTTCTTCCCAATGTCTAACAGCTTTAACCTACCATCTTTTCCCAAAGTGTTTATTTTACCTTATTTCTCCTCCTCTTATTTTAGGAACTTAGTTTCTGAGTTTGGCATAATCTCATATAAGATTTCTTGACTAGAATTTTGCAGTAATCTCCAATGGGATGTTGGAACTTAGTTTCTGAGTTTGGCATAATCTCACATAAGATTTCTTGACTAGAATTTTGCAGTAATCTCCAATGGGATGTTGTTTTTGGATGTACCACAACTCCATGCTTTGCAGCTTTGCTTCCTTGAGTATGAAGCCCTCAGCCCAGTTAGCTAGGAAGGAAATTTTGGATAGACGTAAGGCTTGTCAGAGAGAATACGTAGTGCGGTAGGCTGAATATGGACCCCCAAAAGACACTAGGTCCTAACTTTGGAACCTGTGAATATTATCTTATGTGGAAAAGGATTCTTTGCAGATGTGATTAAGTTATGGCTTTTGAGATAAGGAGACTATCTAAGTGGGCACTAAATGTAATCACATGTGTCCTTATAAGGGTAGAGTAAAGGGTGATTTCACAGACAGTTGAGGAGAAGGCGATGTAACCAGGGGGCAGAGATATGAGTGATGTGGCCTTGTGCCAAGGAATGCTGGCAGCCCCTAGAAGCAGGAAGGGGTGAGGAGCAGATTCTCACTTAGAGCCTTCAGAGAGAGTGTGGTCCTGCCACACTCAGTGAAACTGATTTTAAAGTTCTGGCCTTCAGAACTGTAAGAGAATAAATTTCTGTTGTCTTAAGTCACCCAGTTGGCAGTAATTTATTATAACAGCCACAGAAAATTAATACATATAGCATAATGTTTATGCTTGTAGACTCTGGAATCAAATTGTGTATGTGTGAAACCTGACTCTACTGTTTGTAACTATAAAAATTGGAAATTACACTTTTTTGTATATCAGTGTTTTATTTTGTAAAATGGGCTTAATAAGAATAGCACCCATCTCATGGAATTGTATGAGAATTAAAGGGAATGATTCATATAAAGTGGCTAGCAAATCACACATACACATTGAATATTGTTGTTTATTTTATACTGAAATGTTCTACATTATCATGGATAGCTGAAGAATTTTCCATCTTTGAAAGTTTTAAAGACATTAATTGATTTTCTTGAACCTCGAAGTTGGCAGATTACTATTCTGGCAGTTATATTAGCCTCAAATATTTTAAAATTGTATAATAATGATCGGGTTACTAGAAAGTAGAAAAAAAGATTCTTATGGTTAAGCTTAACCTATCTGGTCAAGATTGAATTTCCTTGGTGGCATCAAGGGCCAGGGAATATAATTAAGAAAGAGGCTGCCATAATTGTTAGCAACTTAAGCAAATTTGCAAAAGTCACAACAGTGGTCAGCCCTAGGATTTCCTCCTAGACAGGAAGTGAAACAACATGGAATTATTAAAATATTTCCTTATTTACACTGATGATAGCTACATTAGTAAACATAGATCTGTAATGCTCAAGAGGTAGGGAAGCTTACAAGCTCATTACAAGTTCTTTATAACCCAGGACATCATCTTTTCTTTATATGAACCTCCTTCAAACTTTATCTCAGAGCTTCTTTAAACTTGAATCAGTTAGTTTGTATATGTTTTCATACTTATTCTTTATTTGTACTTGATGTAGTATTTATTTTTTAATTGTCCTGTATTTATTATCAAATAAGCCTGGTAATTGAGGTAACTAGAAGTATCATATTTGCAATTTTTATTTGAGCTTTTTGCTCTTTTTGTTTCTTATGCAACCCCACACTTGGATCATTCATTCTTGTCTTTAAAAGAATGTGGTCATACGCTAGTCTCTTTTTCAAATTCTTGTTTGCCATAATGTCTTCTGAAATCCAATGACTTAATACATTTTATTTCTACCAAATAAACCCAATACCTTACTCATCTCTAATATGAGATAAAATATATCTCTAATGTAAGAGATTCATTTTTTAATTGACACTACCTAACATTAAGGATAGTAGAGAGTTTTGTAAAGAGAAAGTTTTGAGCAAGAGCATCTGATAAGATTAAAATTTAAAAAAAAAAAAAAACAATGTTAATTAATGGGACATTAAACTTTTAACCTACATTAGTTTATCTTATTGACTTGTTTAAATACCCCTTCAATTGTGGTTGAAGGGATCTTTTGGATCTCAACTTCCTTACCTATCAATCTGGATCTTACTGTAGGTCAGTGTTTAACATACCATGGGCCATAGAATTAGTTCCCTAAATTGTTATTTGGTGCTTGATGAAAAACACATCCTGTGTTAAAACAGGCTTGGCAAATACTTGATTAAAGTTAAATGTTTGTTTGTTTTCCTCAGGCACGCCTCACAGGGACTTTAATATAGTCAAGTATATTCTGATTTTACTGCCCTGGACAGAATTCACTGATTCCCAAATCCGTTTTAACAGAGAACCTTTATTTTGTTTTGCTTTCCTGTTCATTGGCAACAACTTAGTACCATGTTATGGAAAGGTTTAAATTAGAAGGCAGTTTGGAATATTATGAAACTGATATTGTCTAAGCTCCACTCCAATGGTAACACTGTTGTTTTGTTTTCTTAATTATAGAATTAATACATGAATACATAGCCATAGGAAAAAGGTAGATACTACTATTTTATGCAGATATTTCTTCTTTAACTTCTTCTTGTCAAGCACTGATGTAAAAGAAAACCAGATGTGTTTATGTCAAATGACCTATTATTTCCTATAAATTTTTACTTCCTTTTATTACTACTTAACTCATATTCATTTAATTCAGTTAATCATTTGAAGTCCATCTTCTTTTTATATTTAACCTTTGACAGGAATGCTCAGGGATGCCTAAGGGTAGGTTTTACATCAAAAATAAATATATTCCTCACCAAGAAGAAAAAAGTGACCAGCATTATTTCATGAGTACAAAATCATAGCAGATTATGTTTGAAAATTTTGGTGAAGAGACTTAAGAAAAATCTCTCATACTTCTAAAAACTTGAGAAATGAAAATGGATAATTTTTACTTCTGAGTAGCCAAAACCCCCCTGGGGCACACTCTGTGTGAGGCAGTTGAAAAATGTCATTTTTAAAGCATTATAGGAATGGTAACTTTTCTTCCATAATTGATCCAACCCAAGGTAGCAGTTTTATATATATGCAAGTATTTCCTTAGTAGCGGTTTAAGGACTATTTGGGCAGGTAGAAATCACCATGTAAAGGGAATTTAAAAAAAAAAAAAAGTTTGAAAAAAAGGGTAAAAAGGAAAAGAAAAGCATAAAACTTTAACCCACTCCAAGTATAAGTTCTCCTAGTTAAGAAGGAAGACTATGCTGTTTCTAAAACTTCTATGTTACTGTAGAAAGAGGGAGGGCAAAGATTTAAGCTGTTTCTTGGTTACATTTAGCATATTTCTCTCCTTTTCTGATCTTGTAAAAGGTTCTTCTGATAACGCTGGCATTTTTTTTATATGATTTTTTTTTAATCCATAAAATATCTAAGATTAGCCTCAATACAAAGGATTTATTGAAGAGGATCCACATGTTCAGCGAAGAGGATGTTAAGAGTTCATAGACCCAGGACTGTTAACTGGGGAAGTTAACTCAGCTCTGCCTGGAACGTTTTAGTTCTGCCACATCAGAGGCAAGAAGGAAGCTGGTGCTGCACTATGGGTCCAAAGAAATAAAAGGGATAGTTCTGGAAAGATGAAAGGCAAGTCCTTGTTGTTGCTGTTAGTTATCATTGAGTTGGCTTTGACTCATGACCACCCCATGTGCAATAGAATAAAACATTGCCCGATCCTGTGCCATATTCATGATTATTGGTATGCTTTAGAACGGTATTGTGGCCACTGTGTATTTTGATGCACTCCAGCCGAGGGGGCTCATCTTCTAGCACTATGTTGGACAATATTCCATTGTGATCCATGAGTTTTCAATGGCTACATTTTAGAAGTAGATTGCCAGGCCTTTCTTTCTAGTCTGTCTTAGTCTGGAAACTCTGCTGAAATCTGTCCACTATGGACAACCCTGCTGGTATTTAAGGTACTGATCACATAGCTTCCAACATCGTAATAACCTGCAAGTCACCCGTGTATAACAAACTGAGAGATGGGTGGTGAAAGTCCTTGTCAGCCATTAAAAATGCAGGCTCTCATGCTGTTTCCTGCATCTTAGAATATCTGCAGGCCCACTAGGTACTGTCTGTTTTGACTCTTTCTCATCCACTTTCAGTCTATAGCTACCACTATCCATTTAGGGTTTTGTTTTTGTTTTTGTTTTTGTTTTGTTTTTGGCATGAGACCTCCTTAGGTGTTCTCTGATCCTTCTTAAAGTTCAGGGGAAAAAAGGTAAGAAATCAGCTTTTTTTTACTTTTTGTCTTTGTCCATTTTGAGTTTAGTTGTGAAATATAAACTTCTTTTTCCTCTTTTTCATCGTCAGGATAAAAGCTGCCTACGTGGTAGAGAAAGCAGTAGATGAGTGTCAGGCCATGTCTTCAGCTTGCTTAAAAATATGATCATTAACATTCTCTGATTATTTTTTAATTACAGTAAATTGGAAGATTGTCTCTTTTTTCTCCTGAAAATTTATATTAATGTTAAAAAAATTTTCAATTAGCAGTACATTTCTTTTCTATGGGATGGATTATTTGAAAATACCAAACATAGCTAAATCTCCCCAAATTTAATTTTATGATTGTTTGGGGTTTATTTATTCATAATAATTAAAAAAAGAAAAAAAACCTGTTGCCAGTGAGTCAATTTCGATTCACGGTGACCCTGTGAATTACAGAGTAGAACTCTTCCATAGGGTTTTCTTGGTTGTAATCTTTACCGAAGCAGATCGCCAAGCCTTTCTTTCACAGTGCTGCTGTGTGGGTTCGAAACGCCAATCATTAGGTTAGCAGTCGAGCACAAACCTAGGGATCTTGTCTCATAATGTATAACATTATCAATTTATGAACCAAATCCCTGTATATTTTATCACGTAAAATATTAATTTTTATATCAGTAATGAACCCAGGAGCCCCTGGAGGGGGGAGCAAATGGTTAAACATTTGACTACTAGCTGAAAGGTTGGTGGTTCAAACCCACTCAGAGGTGCCTCAGAAGATAAGCCTAGTGATCTGTTTCTGAAAAGTCACACCGTTGAAAACCCTGTGGGGCAGTACTACTCTGCCCATATGGGCTCACCGTTGAGTTGGAATTGACTCAATGGCAACTAGCAACAACAATGCATCAAAGACCTAAGAATACTGTTTGGCAAATAGTAAGCATACAGTAATAGGCATTGTGTTACATTGTTATTATTTTGAAATTGGAATATCTAAAATATCCAACCATAGATGATAAATCGATAATATCTATTAGGGCCTTTCTAAGAATCAACTCAATGGAAATGAGTATTACATACTTTTGGGAGATTAGAATAGAGACCTTAACAAAGACTTCTATAAAGATTACTCAGTTTGATGGGGAAATACTTAGAGAAATCTATTTAAAATAATATGATATAAAACTACATTCCTATGCTATGCTAGAAAATATTTCTTATACATAACAAAAATGATCATGAGAAAATACTTATAAAAAATTACCAAATATGTATTTGGATGATGAGCTCATAAGTAATTTTTATTTTTCTTTCATTCTACTTTTTTTTTGTTTTCTGAAGTTATTTTAAGAAAATATGCTCTTTTAAAATAATATATATATATAAACAGACACTTCAAAATAAACTATTAATCCTATTTTTCAGAGAAAGAGCCAAGCACAATTTTCCAGCATATCTTCATCAGAGAGGTTTTGTTTGCAGTAGTGAAGCTGACCCCTTCTCTGAAGTTTAAAATGTATCTTAAGGGTGGTCTTCCAATTTTCAACTTTAATAGTAACTTTTAAAATCCCTATAACCTTTGTATCTGGAATGTCGCTTAATTCTTCTTTTGGTTATTTTTTCCAATTAAGTGTCAGATTTTGCAATCTTTACCTTCTCCTATAAATTAAGTCAATTAGAAAATTATGTGAAGACTGAGCACACCAGAACACAAGGCCACTTCTCAGATGCTTGAGAGAAAGGAGCCTTGCTCCTCACAAAGCTCTCTCTTTTCAGAGCCAACATGCAGGTTCAAGTTTGAGCCATAGCAGAGGAATGTGATCCTTTGTTCCATTTATTCATTGGCATGTTTAATTTCTGGTTCATTGGTTATTGCCTAGAGTCTTGAGGAAGCTTGGGGAAGTTAACTCAGCTCTCCCTGGAATATTTTAGTTAGGCTAAGCCTGAGGCAAGAAGGCATCTGGTAAGGGACTCTATGTTGGAATCCTCCAGGCGTAATGAAAGACGTTAACATCTACATTACTCTAAAGCAGTGTTTTTGCAAAATGTGGTCCCTTGAACATCTGCAGTAGAATTACCTGGGGAGCTTGCTAAAAATGCAGATGTCTTGGCTCTACCTCAGAATAATTAAATGACAATATTTGAAGGTAGAGATCAAGTACAGTTATTCTCATAAACTCCTCCAGGACTTCCTTTGCATATTACGATTTTAGAACCACTGATGTAAATTTTCATTGTTCCTTAACAGGAACCATTAAGTCTTTGTGTAGATGGCTTGGGTTCTCAAAAGTAGAATATCTTTGACTCCTATGTGCTCTTTTTTCTCCTTAATCTGCTTTAAGTTTAAATGATCTCTTATAAACTTGTTTCTCTGATGGAATCAGGAAACCAGGGTTGACCCTTGTCTTACTGTTTCTGGGGGAATGGGTATCCTCACGAGCAGAGTTATAATAGATTTCCCATCAAATGCTCCAGCATTAGATATCTAAATGCGTCATTCTTTTCTTCCTTTAGAGTTGCCCTTTTACCATACAGCAAGAAAAATAAAACGAGTACTAATTGAGTACTTTCCTAATATTATGCAATTTGATGTCATCCTCCAAACAACTATACTTGCTCAGGAATCTTTCCATTGTGAGTGACAGAAAACCCAACTCAGACTGTCTTAAACAATGAAGGAAATTAACTGAAGAGTTCATAGGTAGATAAAATGGGCTCCATATAATGCTCAATCCAGTGATGCAATAAAATCTGCAAAAAAAAAAAAAACAAAAAACCATTGATATTAAGCACTGCTTTCACCCTAAGATTAGCTCCCCTCTTGCGGATTCTGGTTACTATATTCTTCTTTGTTCACATCCAGAAGGAAGAGGGTGCCAATCTAGGTAGGTTCCATGCAAAAATGAGGATTTTTTTTTTTTCAGAAGTTCCAAACAATTGTCTTTGTGAATCTGATTTGCCACACAATTTGATCAACTCTTCACCTCAGGACGGGTCATTGGGCAATGACGATTGTTGCCTTAGACCAATTAGGTCCTCTGCTGGAGCTGGAGGCAAGTGAATGCCAGAATGGAAGTCAAAATGAGGATCAGTTTACTGCATAATGTTCTAGAGTAAAAACATCACGAAGTTTAGTAAAGCAAAATGAAAGCTTTTATTTGGTATTTATTCAAAGAGGCAAAAGTAGGAAACGTACAATCATGCTGCCAGAGCCGTGTCTGTTTGAGTCCAAGGAAATTCCAGAACAGGCAAGAATGGGAAAACGGACAAGCATGCTTCTAGAGCCATGTCTGTCCCAGTCCGAGGAACGTTATAGAATCATCGGTATTTGTTAACACAACAAATAGGCAAAAACATTGAAAGCTTCACCTTTTCACAGATTGGCTAAAAACTGCCAAATCACCATGATTCTATATTTTGAATTGTCTTTCTTAACAATCATTGGTACAGGTTTCAGTAATGACAGTCAAGAGGATCTTCATTGGTCCAACAAATCTTACTATTCACTAAATGTTAATAGAAAAAGATGGGTGGAAAGTATATGAGTCTTTTGTGCTGTGTTATGATTTGTTTATGTGAAAGGTTCCCTAAAAGATATTTTCCAAAAGTGTCCTAGCTATTGTTTTTGCACCTCAGGGCCCAGTTGATGTGTCCCTGTGAGTCCTTGTGAGTCTAGCTCCAGCTGGGTCACATTCTCTGTGCTCAAAAACGGGGAATAATGGCTCTGATATTATTTTCTAAATCAATACCAAAGTAAAATGTAGGCTCAAGCCAACCTTCCTGTAATAAGGGAGACACAGATACTGTAGATTCCTATTCAGTTGTCATATATTCTCAATACTTATGACCTAATGACTCAGGATATATAAAGACTCAATACATAAACAATTATACCTGCTTAAGCCAAAAACATGAATAATGCTTTGTAATGCTCACCTACTTCCAAACATATTCATATTATCTTATAAATTAAGTTACACATTTTTATTACTTATTTAAGTCTGTATACACTTTTTGAAAATTCATATAAGGATAATGTAAGAGAAATACCATCAAAAGAATTATAACTAATAAATATTTTCAGATGCTTATGTTCATTGGATTATTATAGTTGGGCAATGTAATTGTTTCTAATTTTTCTCATGTTGGGAGTAGGCAAATTGTTGTGTGATTAAATAGTTTTTGGGTTCTGATAAGAAAATACACCCACACACATGCACACACACACACACACACACAACACATACACACACATATGCATAAAGAAATCATGTTTCATAGTAATAAACTCAAAAAGGAATTTGTCTTGTGGGTCACTTAAAAAGGATTTTTAGGGGCATTGGAGGAAAAAGTACAATTATGATTTTATAATACATGATATTAATTGAACAACATATATTTTGAATATATATAGGAATTAATGGCTAAGGTATTGTTACATATTAAATTGTGTCCCCCCAAAATGTCTGTCAACTAGGCTAGACTATGATTCCCAGTATTGCGTAATTGTCCACCATTTTGTCATAAATGTGATTTTCCTTCATGTTGTAAATCTCTATGATGTTAATGAGGCAGGGTTAGAGGCAGTTATGTTAATGATGCATGACTCCATCTACAAGATTAGGTTGTATTTTGAGTCAAGCTCTTTTGAGCATAAAAGAGAGAAGCCAGCAGAGAGTCAGGGAGATCTCATACCACCAAGAAACAAGAGCCAGGAGAATAGTGCATCCTTTGGACCTGGGGTCGTGGTGCTGAGAAGCTCCTTAACCAGGAAAGATTGATGACAAGTACCTTCCCCCAGAGCCGACAGAGAGAGAAAGCCTTCCTCTGGAGCTAGCACCCTGAATTTGGACATCTAGCTTCCCAGAGTATAAAAGAGTAAGTTTCTCTTTGTTAAAGCCATCCACTTGTGGTATTTCTGTTATAGCAGCTCTAAGTAACTAAGACAGATATCCTGAAACACTTCATTCACAATAGTCAGTATATGCTGTTGTTGTTGTTAAGTGCTGTCCAGTTGATGCCAACTCATAGTGACCCTGTATGACAGAGTAGAACTGCCCCATAGGGTTTCCTAGGCTGTAATCTTTACAGGAGCAGATAGCCAGGTCTTTTTTCCCTACAGAGGGGCTAGTAGGTTTGAAGAACCACTGACCTTTCAGTTGGCAGTCAAGTGCTTAAGCATTGTGCCATCAGTGCTCTTTAGTCTGTATATGGTTTTTATGATTTACATACTCATATAAGATTTGTAAACCAGAACCCCAAAATATCTTTTTTGTCGTATGAAAGAATAGGCTCAACATAGTCTCTCTGTGACTACTGGGAAAGAAAAAAATATTCAGGTTTAGAAAAAATGACTAGAAATATCTATAAATTCCTTGTTTCTCATTTTAAAACTGAATACATGAGAAATTCACACTTCAAAACCCACTTAAAAAAATACATAAAAAGCGGCAGTTTTGTTTCAAGAAACTGTGCTAATGTGGAAATTTTTGTTATTTCAGGTAATATATCTTAGTATTTTAAAATGTTTTTAATCTTTCAAGCTTGGCTGAAGTCTAACTTGATAAGTTGGAATTTGTGATAATGATAATAGGGCTGGGAAACCCACCTTAATTAGACTGTTTTCTTTGTTAAAACCAAAACTGTCGTATCAAGTCAATTCGAACTCATAGCGACCCTATAGGACAGAGTAGAAGTGCCGCATAAGGTTTCCAAGGAGCAGCTGGTGGATTGAAATTGCTGACATTTTGGTTAGCAGCCGAGTTCTTAACTAGTGCACCATATATTTCTTTGGAAAGGTTTGAGAAGGATTGGTATCTTCTTTAAATATTTGATAGAAATCACCAGTCAAACTATCTGGGCATGGTGCTTTATGTTTTGGAAGGTTATTAATTTTTTTTTCAATTTCTTTAATAGATGGAAGTTTATTCAGATTATCTATTCCTCCTTTGTGATTTTTGGTAGATTGTGTGTTTCAAGGAATTGGCCCATCTCATCTAAGTTATCAGATTTGTGGGCATAGATTTGTTCATAGTGTTTATTATCCTTTTAATGTCCATAGTCAGTGTGATGGTTCCTCTTTCATTTCTAATATTAGTGATCTGTATCTTCTTTTTTCCTTAGTTAGCCAGGCTAGAAGCTTTTCAATTACACTGATCTTTTCAAAGAACTAGCTGTTGGTTTCATTTATTTTCTCTATTAATTTTCTATTTCAGAAAATCATATATTATTGTAACATACTCCAAATAACATAATTCTTTCTTGTTTTTTAATTAAACTAGTCTTATTTTTTAAATTATTATCAAATTATGGAGCATTAGGAGTCCCTGGGTGGTGAAAACAATTAAGTGCTGTACTACTAGTCAAAAAGCTGATGGTTCGAACCCACCCAGAGGCACCTCTAGAGTCCTGACAATCTGCTTCTGAAAGGTCACAGCCTTGAAAACCCCATGGAGCAGTTCTACTCATATGGGGTCACCATGAGTTGGGATCAATTCCACAGCAACTAACAACATGGAAAGTTATTCAAAGTCTGATTATGTATTTTAGCATGGATAAAATCAAGCAATGTCAGAAATGAAGGATAATAGAAAATATCTAGTTGAAATAAAAACTGATACCCAGAGAAGCAAAGTAAATTGACCCATTAAGAACCTGTGTCCTGTGTTTCTCCTAAAATATTCCTTCTCATTCCACTTCTGCTAGTTTACTCCTTACTAATGGCCCTACTCAAGAATCAGACACAGGAGAAAATGGTGATGTTTTAAAGTAAAGAAAATTTCATAAAATATTTAGGAGAAAAAAAGAATTTTTGGCTAACACAAGTTAGAGTATATATTCTGTAACATTTTTTTTTTTTTTTTTTAATGCTGCATCTAAAATTCCTTTGCATTGATTGGCTGCTTGATTAAAGCAAGTGTTTGCTAAATGAATGAGTTATAGAAATTTCACAGCTAAAGAACATAATAGAAGATGCCTTATTTTTAATAAATACAATTCTTAATGGAAGCCCTGGTGGCATAGTGGTTAAGAGCTAAGGCTGCTAACCAAAAGGTCAGCAGTTTGAATCCACCAGGTTCTGCTTGGAAGTTCTGTGGGACATTACTACTCTGCCCTAAAGGCTCAGGGGTTTACAATCCTTAATAAACTGCCTCACTTGTATAAAACAATTTAGGAAAGCTTGTCTAGACACTTTGTTGTGGAGTAGATTACAAAAAGAAGAAAAAACAAGATCTTTTCCTTCCTTATTTATTGCTTTTCTCTTTCTCCATCTAATTATCATATTTTTATGCAAATAAATGCGTGCCTTCTATATTCGTTTCCCAACCTTGCTCTCCACCCCCCCCAAGGTATTTTTGTAAGTGTGCTATGCTAATTTTTTTTACAGCAACGTGTAAAAAAAAAAAATTGGCATAGTGCTGTTTGTGAAAATACCTTGAGGGAGGAGAGCATGATTGGCAAACAGACATAGAAGATGCACATTATTTTCAGAAAATATGGTACATGGCTGTGGATTGTATATTCACTTTTTGTTTATAACACAACTAGCTATAAACCTACATTTCATCTAAACTTGAGGGTAGGATGCAGCATATGAGTTAAAAATAGTCACTGCATGGCCATCTTCAAAATGGAAAGAGAGAGAAAGAGGAAGGGGATGAAAGGGACAGGAAGGAGAAGGGGGAAAAAAGCATTTTAAGGTTAAAAGTTAAAATTTGTAAATGTCAACGGACCCATACTAAATTGTGTTGTACGGGGATACAGAATTCTGATGTTTTGTTGTAGTAGCTATTGTGTTTGATTATTTGTCCTCAGGCTTCATCCACTTGGGCAGTGGGATCACTAGGAAGGTGCAGGGGCTGTGGACCTCACTGGGTGACACTGTCAGAGGGGGTGACACCAAAATGACTGTCTATAAAATTTTTGTGCAGTGTTGCAGCAGAAATTTATTACTTTTTATCAAAATATCCCTGTAGCTAGTTATAACAACAAAAACATTTTTCATAAGCCCAGCTGACATGTGGCAATATATTTACAAGGCTAAAACTATGCTAATTTACTTTTTGAACTTTCTAATGTGCTCTGGCCAGAGCTGTCATTATTACCCCATTGCAATGATGCTTCAGATCATGTGGTTTCATCTACACGTGAGACAAGCACATGCTGTTGTTTTCACTGCTGCTGGTGTTTTTATAGTGCTGAGTTTGTCAAATTTTCTGGTGTTTTAGCTACAGTACTGTGGTAATTCGTATTTGTGAACTTATATCAATAACTTTTTTGAGAATGAAGTAGTAATAAAGGAAAAGAAAGAGTGATATACAAGAATTACAACTTACGAGTAACAGTACAGAAAAACATTACGAAGAATTCCGTATGGTCTGGCATGGGAGGAGGTCTATGGGGGGATGACACCATGAGTTACCCCACTGGGTGTCACCAACCCTAGTGATGTCACTGAACAATGGGATTATTGTAAATTAAAAGATTCATAGATTCGTAACTAAAAAATAGATGAAAATGTGTGTGTGCAATTTAAAAAAAATACTATCAAATTGTGCTCTAAATTACAATAGAAATTCAAAACCTAAGGGAAAATTAGAATGCAGGAAGCCACAGGCTCCTAAATGTTATTTAAAATAAGCAACAAATATGATATTGGGCTCCCTGGTCATCAAAACAAAAAGGGAAACCGATCATTCACTTAAATGTCGTTTCTCACAAGCAAGCAAAGCTTTTCCTAGCATTTGGTTTTAAAGAAACACTATAGTAGAGCAGGATAGAGAACAGTACTATCCTCAGAAATATTTATGCAATAAGTTAAACAGCAGATTCATGATGTTTTTTTATCTTAGAGTCTCTCAATGTAAATAAAGTTCATAATACCAAATGATGGAGTACACAAAACAATTCTGGAAGAAGTAAAAAAATTTAAAAGAAAAAAGCAATCTTTCCCTATAGTTTTTTTATAGTCTGACTTGAAAAGATTCCAAATTAAAATGTATGCACCTTACCAATAAAAAGTTCGCACTATTCTTTTTAGTCTCACGCAGGCATTATTTGAATTTGTGCTGCTGAGAGAAGGGCCTAATGAAAATCCCTATTTCATAGTATGGATAGAGACAGAGATATACATTTTAAGATCTTTGAAATTGTGATCCTAATTTCAATGTGTAGTAAATTAGTTTTGATGAAATATGTTACCTTTTTTGAACAAGAGGTCTTTCACCCTAAGAATTTATGTAGTTTAAACAGCCCTGGTGAAAATATCATGTTGATGTGTCGATTTGTGGTTTTCATTCAAAAGTTAATTAATTGCTCCATGGAGGTTTGAGTTTGAGAAGAACTTCTGTGAATAAATTAATTTCCTCACCTTTCACCCCTGCAGAAGAAAGAGTCTCTGAGGTCAGGACCAACTCTAGCATTACAGACATGATGTACTTTTTCTTTCTATATGACTGCTTCCTTCACGAAAATGTTTAGAAAGATTAACATGCAAATAACAGACTAAACCAGCTCTTACAAGGGGAAAAAATAACTACCAATATATTGTGAAAATCACTGGAACAAAAATCTATTTCTATAAAGTCACTTAGTTTTATGATAATCAGAATACATTGTTTGAATAAAAATATTAATTTAGGTAGGTCTGAAGAGTTGTCACCCAGTTAATTAATCCCATCTGCTATTTTTACTGTCAGAGCTGCAGCAATCTGTTAGTCAGGAATTCAAAATCAGAAAAAAGGCCCCAGGAGCCCCACTAACAATCTTTGTCTACAAAGTCTTTCACCTAATATACATGAATTCGAATTTGACAAGGTGATGGAAGCAAAAAAAAAATACTATCAGCAAAATCCTTTTTTTGGTCAGTTGTGTTCGTGGAAATTTAGAAAATTAACTTTAAATATCATGACATTCAGACAAACCAAACTGTGAAACTGCAAAAAAAAAAGAACGAGGGTGTAAGAATATGACTAAAATTTTTACCTTTGTTCCTAAAATAAAATGAGTGGTTTCACTTGCCATTAAAATGTGTACTTTATTACTTATAATCTCCTCCTTGATTTCTGCATGAAAAAATTGCTCTTTATTTTGTTATGTCAGCTTTGGAGTCAAACTGGAAAGTTGATTTTTTTCACACTTATCTTTTCACCTGGTATTTATTCTTTAGATACTGCTGTATTGTGGGAGGCCTCATACTAGACTTGTTGTTGAGAACAACTCATATGTGACAATGTAATGTGAGTAATTACCTGCATTATAAATTTCCCAAAGAGACATATGGTATCTTGTTTTCCCCAGTGATTTTATCATTCAGGTGCTTAGGGAAATGCATTAACTCTTCAAGACACCCAATTCCCTAAGCTTTTAAATCATGCCAGAGCATTAAATAAATTCAAAAAAAAAAACGAGCTATTTACCAGTAAAAAAAAATTGAGTAAACCCATTTTATGTGTCCACGTGGCTACTGAACCCACATATCAGATTTATCATTAGAAATGTCAATTTTCCTCTTGCAGTTGCCAATCTGATGAAAAAGCAGCTATAAAAGTTATCAGGAAGTAGTGCTTGATTCGGCAGCACGTATGCTAAAATTGGAACGATACAGAGAAGATTAGCATGGCCCCTGCACAACGATAGTATGCAAATTCATGAAGCGTTCCATTAAAAAAAAAAAAGTCCTGAGGAAGCCACCAACCACCAAAATTAACATGATATTTTTAATCCTTATTTAATTTGATCTCAAAGTCTGACACAATTAATCACTTCTTTCTTCTCTTTTAAGTCTGATTATAATCCTACCTTTCTGATTAAATCTTCTCTTTCGTAAACATCTCTTCCAACCTTTAAATCCTTTTGCTTTATATCTTCTCCTAGAGCAATCTTATTCACAACCATGGGTTGAACTAGCATCTATTCGAGTTGTGTCCAAGTTTCAAGTTGTATTTCCATCTGATTGCTAGATTCACTACCTAGAGTCCTGTTGTTGTTGTTGTTAGTTGTTATCGAGTGGATTCCGACTCATAGCGACCCCAGGTGGGCAGAGTAGAAGTGCTCCATAGAGTTGCCAAGGCTAAATCACCAGTCCTGTCTTCTGAGGCGCCTCGGGCTGTGTTTGAACTGCCACCCTTTTGATGAGTGGTTGAACGCCTACGCTTTTGCGCCACCCAGGGATTCCCTCTAGACGTCCGAAAGACGTCTTAAACTTAACCCATCCAAAACTAATGTTATTTTATTTTTCCTTCAAACTCTATCTTCTCATCTGTATTATTACTCCTTCAGCTAAAAGTGCCCCTCTTTACTGTATTTTGTTAATTCAGAGTCATTGTTTAAAAAACCATGATGCCTGCCTTTGAAATATAAGTTACCTGAGGGTAGAAAGCAATAATGTCCACACTGTATGCCCAATATTAGTTCAGTTCTAAATTTATATTAGAGACACGGTAAATACTTTATTAAAGTGTATACAATTCCAAAGGCTTATTAAACATCATCCATATTATTTGGTTGCACTGGAATTTTGTTTGACATCAATGGGTCATATCAGGATTTAAAATTATTTTTTAATAATCCTAATTTTCACGGTCCTTTCTATAGGATTGCCGTGAGTCGCAATTGACTCGATATAAAGTTGTTTTTTTTTTTTTTTTAAACTCTATAAGAATAGGATTTTACATTCTCTTATTAGCCTACTCCACATGTCTAGAAAGTGAGTGGTACTAAGCAATAGCTGATGTTTTTACATATTCATTTAAGAAATGGATACGTTATTCTCCCATAAAATCTTTAAGGGTCATTCAATTGTTTCCAACTCATTTTTGTAACATTCATTTATCTATCAATTACTTGGTGATACTTATCCCCTCACTTGGATCCTAAATGCAGTGATGAATGTCAAGAAACATTTATTCATTTATCACATATTTACTGAGTGCCTACTGTATGTGAGAAATTATCCTAGGCACTTGGGGATATCACTAAACATAAAAGACAGTGACCCTTGCCTTCAAGGAACTTATATTCTAGTAGGTGGAAAAAAAGACAGTAAACAATAATCATAATAAGCAAGAAAATGCGTATGCGCTTGTGTGTGTATGTGTATGAGAGAGAGGGAGAGAGATCGAAGGAGAGAGAGGTGTGTGGTGGAAGGTAAGTGCTAAGTTACAAAAAAAAGAAGAAAAACGTTAGGTGGGTAGTGAATGTCTGAGGGGGTGGGTTGCAGTTTTAAAGAGAGAGCAAGAGAGAGAAGGAATAAAATTTTTTTGACCTTCTCCCAGAAATTGTGACAGAGAAAGATAGATTACAACCCTTTTCTACTTTTCTCCTCTCACAGTTGGGGGTTGTATTTCTTTTTCTCTTTGTTCCCAATCAACTCCCAGCCTAAGTAGTTTGATAGAAAATCTAATGCGCTGAAGAAATAAGCTCTGAAATCGCCAATGAAAGAAGCCATTCCTAAACAGTGAAGAGTTAGTGAAGAATTTTTAACAGCCTATCTACTCAGCTTCACTCTGTTACCTTTTAGATGGTCTCAAACGGAATGTGAAGTTTAACATATCACGAAATAGTATGTAGTTTCTGGTGGCTGCAAGCATTTTCTCATTAATCCTGGTTGCCGGATACATCAGCAATACCGAGAAGTTTTGGCTTGGAGATATTTTAAATTCTTGCCTTAAATATCTTTCTTTTGTTTTAAAGATAAGAATTCAAGACAATTTAACAAAAAAATAAAATTAGCAACATTGTCCCTATCATATTTTTATTAAAAATAAATGTATTTTGTAATCAAAAAGAAATTAATATCCTGTCCATATTAATAATTATGACTATACTCAGTATTCTGTCTCCACCAAAACAAAACAAAAAGAAACTCACATGCAAGGATAGTTTTATATAACTCACATGCCTTATCCTGTTGTTACCTGTTCATGCAATGTCTTAATGTTCATATATCTTTGGCTTTATATTTTTGTCTTAAGTTATCTAATTTATCTAAAGTTCAGAACATGCCACTTTGCTTATTTTATTTTGGCAGTTGTGTCTTGTTTTCCTTCTTTAAAAATTCTGAATCTATATTTCATATATCTGCATGTCTTGCTCACAGAGGCTTTGCCATATTTATAACTTCTTTGCAAGATTCCGTCTAAGACAAAGTTTGGGTTTTAAGTATCATTTCTTTTAAAACACATATTGACAAAATGTCATGCTTTACACAAGTGATAAAATTTACATACATCCTATTTATTAATTCAAAATTACTCAAAGATAAACAAATCTCTAAGTCTTCAACATCTTGCCTGGATACTCCCTCTTCTGTATTTCCAAGATGAACAAATACCAGGATTTGCACAGGACAGTTATTTTATGTCTTCTTTCTCAGGATAACTATTATAATTACTCCTTTCATTCAAGAAGGTATCACCATTTGTATGATAAATTAGACAGACACCCTGTTCATAACCAATCTGAAGCCTGGCTATCATTGAGGACATTGTTCCTTACTGTGACTTCCAAGACTTCGTTTCTTCTGGAACATCTCTAGCTCCTTTGAGATTTACTGCCACTGTCTTTTCTCTCTTCATCAGTGTCATGGACATTTCTTCTCATTTGTTGATGGCTTTGCAATTGGTCTTACTCCGTATCCCAGTCCTAGTTCTCACTCTTTTTGTACTCCATGCTTTTGAACAACCAAACACTGTGATGTCTCAGTTCATTACCATGCTCATCTCTGATCATAATTACCTCCATCCAATTTCATATCTATATCCACTCCCTAGATCTTGTCTACTTTACCACTGAAATCTGAAATCTGATATTCAGACATTTCTTTCTGTGACCAGTTTCCTATTTTCATATCCTCTTAACCTTCTCATTAATTGCTTGCCTGAATCTGTCCTTAAACCCCATCAAAGCCTTGAGGATTTGACTCCTTACTCGTCTTTCTTTCAGTCTTTTTTGTTAACCTCTTTGAGCCTTGGTTTCTACCCTGTTTGGAAAATGTTTCCCTTGGGCATATGCTTGATTTCTCTTTGTCTTAGTCCCTCAATAGAGTGTAAGTTCTGGGAGAGAAGGGATTTTTAGGTTTTGTTCACTGCTGTATCCCCAGCATCTAGAAGAGTACCTGGCACATAGTATACCCTCCAGCTATTTGTTAAATAAATGTTTGAATCCGTCAGATTTCAACTCAGAGTTATCAGTTTGATGACCTAAGCTAGAGCAGCCTCTAGACTAGTTCTCTCATTGACACTCTAGAACTATGACTCTGATTTATCGTGTTCATAGCAAGTAGCAGCTCCAGACATATCTTGCTTATTTATTCATACTTTTTTTTTTTTTGAACTTAAAGACAAGAAATCATGCTGTCTTGATCATTGCTCCATCCTTAACACCTAGAGTATTGCCTCGGATATCATGGACCTTTAGTAAATTCTTTGTTCATTTGCTACCTTTTCCATAGAATGTGGGTAGTAATGATGCCTAGTTCACAGTGCTGTTGTAAAGATGAAATGATATAATACATATGGTCCTTGGCACCTTGCCTTGCAAAAAGACAGCATTCAACATTTAGCTACTTTCATTATTTCACATACATACAAATGGATGGTCTTTAACCCTAAATACTCCAGTATGTATTTACTAAAAATAGGGGTATCTTTAATATAACCACAGCACAGTTATTATATTCATAAATTTATTTAGACACCATAATTTTGTCTAATCTGACATCCATATTCCAATATTGTCAGTTGATCTAATAATGTGTTTTATATACTTCACCGCTACCCCCAATACAGAATCCAGTCTAGAGGTAGGCATTGCTTTGCATTGGCATATCTCTTTAGCTTACATATTCTGAACATTTCCACAGCTTTTTTTTTTGTCTTTTATGTCATTGATATTTTTGTTAGTAGAACATGCCTCATTCTTGGAAGAAAAAGGTAATATTATGTCCATCTCAATGTGTCATATCTGGCAGCACACAGTGTCTATCTGCCTCTTATTTGTGATATTAATTTTAATCACCTATTCAAAGTGTTACCCAATTTTCCACTTCATAATTACTGTTTTGTTTTTTGTTTTGTTTTGTTTTGTTTTCTCCTTTACAACTAATAAGGAGCCCTTGTGGCACAGTGGTTAAGCATTCAGCTGCTAACCAAAAGGTTGACAGTTCAAATCCACCAGCCACTCCTTGGAAACCCTGCAGTGCAGTTCTACTCTGTCGTATAGGGTCGCTAGAGTCAGATTTGACTCGACAGTAATGGGTTGTTTTCTTGTTTTTTTTACAACTAATAAACAGTCTGTGAGGAGAAAGTTTAATCAAAATATCCTATTCCACATCAAAATTTTCCCTTACATTCAACATCCATGATGATCTTAAACTTGATCCAACCTTTAGCATAAAGGATGCAAAATGATGTTTTTCCAACTCTAGCCTTCCCTCCATGTTTACCAGGGGACTCTTGACATTTCATTGTAAGCAAGAATCTAATCATCTTTTCTCTCTCATTTATTTGTCTATTATCAGTATGGACTCAGGATTTCTTACAATTTTATTGGTTTATAATTCATTACTGTACTTCTTCATTATGGTACTAAAATAGCTTAGATTTGATAAGCGGGAATCTCTTCAATTTGACTCCTATGTCATTGTGAATCCTCTTATCGGTTTTGAGCACCTCCTTTCTTTCTGTGATAACTAGATAGTCCAGGTTCATCTGAACATACCCTAGTCTGCCCTTAGAATCAGCTATTTCTCTCAGGTGTTCTTTTTTTTTTTCCTGTGGGGAATGGTAGTAGTGATCAATATGTAGGTGAATGATGTGCTCATTGCTACTGGGGTGTCTTAGTTTCTTATCCTTTTAATAGTCAAAGCTAGGAAATATATGTATGAATGTATGTATGTATTTAAGAAGCCCTGGTGGCACAATGGTTAAGAGCTAAGCTGCTAATCAAAAGGTTTTTGGTTTGAACTCACCCCCTGGTTCCAGCAAGAGAAAAACCAGATGATTTGCTCCCTTAAACATTACAGCCTAGAAAACCCTATGGGGCACTTCTGCTCTGTCACATGGGGTTGCTATGAGTCACAATTGACTCCATGGTACCTAACAACAACATAAAACATCTATTTTAGTTTTAGAATTTTTATTCTCAACTACTACCAAAAAAAAAAATAAGTTAGGATTTATTTGCAATTCTCCCTCCTCCTTACCTGACCTGACCAAAACTGTGGGTATACAAATAAACAACTCGTTCTAAAGTTTTAGATTAGTTTGTTTGCCCCTTGCTTCCCCGCTTGCTTCCTTGTTTCCTTCCTTCCTTCTTCCCTTTTCCCTTACAGTTTCCCATATTCTTCTTCTTCTTTTTCCTTGTCTTTCTGTGTTTCTCTCTCCTTTCTTCCTATCTTCCTTCCTTCCTCTCTCCCTCCTTCCTTCCTCCAGAGCAATTTTTTTTTTTTTATTGTACTTCAGGTGAAGGCTTACAGAACAAAGTTTCTCATGAAACAGTAGTGCACATGTTGTTTTATGACATTGGTTAACAACCCCACAACATATCAACCCTCTAACTTCTTAACATTTTTTTTTTTGTAAAAATACACATAGCCAAAGATACACCATTTCGAAAATTTCTACATGCACAGTTCAGTGACATTGACTACGCTTTTCCAATTGTGCTGTTATGCTCACTTAAGACGAAGGTTTACAGAACAAAATAGTTTCTCATTTAACAGTTACTACAAATGTTGCCCTATGACAATGGTTAACAATCTCACAACATATCAACAATATCCTTATTCAACCTTGGGTTCCCTATCACCAGCTTCCTTGTCCCCTTCTGCCTTCTGGCCCTTGTCACTGGACTCCTGTACCTCGTTAGTCTCATTTGTAGAGCAATTATTTTTTAAGTAACCAACTTCATCGTTTTCTGTTCCAGTTTGTTCTTTTTGTATTTTTTTTGTAATGATGAGCAGATATATATATGTTTTCTTATTTTCCTTCTTTTCTTACACAAAAAGTTATATATTATATACTTTTTGCACTTTTTTTCCCATTTAATGTATATCCTGGAAATCACTCCATGTATTTTATAGAAATCTTTTCATTCACTTTTATACCTGCAGATTACTCCATCGTGAGTATATACCATAATTTATTTAACCAGTCTCCCATACTTGAATAAGACAGACTAAGAAGAAAAGCCTGGCTATCTACTTCCAAAAAATCAGCCATAGGAAACCCTATGGAGCACAGTATGTCTATCTAATGTACATGTGGTTGTGATGAGTTGGAATTGACTCCCCATCAACTGAACTGGATATTATTACCCCAGAGGTAAGAGCTGTTATCTCACATCTGGACCACTGGCATAACTGTTTGTCTCCCAGCCTCCTCTTTTCACTACCTAGAGTAGCCAGAGTAATTATTTTCAAACTTTAAGCATATATTATCATTTCTCTGTTAAAAGTCTTCCAATGGCTCTCCATATCCCTCAGAATAAAAGCCAAAGTCATTATAATGGCCTACAAAGCCTGACATGATCTACTGCTCATCACCTCTGACGTCATCTTCTACTAGTCTACCATTTGATTGTTCCATTTCTGTGGCACTGATATCCTTGCAGTTCTACAAACAAAACAGATATTTTTATGGTTTGAGATTTTGCATTAGCAATTCTCCCTGCTTGGAATGCTCTTCACCCAGGTGTCCATATACCTAACTCTTTTACTTCTTTTAAGTGTTTGCTCTAATATAATCTTTTCAATGAAGCCTACCTTGACCTCCCTATTAATATTATAACTTACCCTACCCACCCTTGAACACTTTGAATTTCACTCACTTTGACTTATATGTTTATGTTTTATAGAACAAGGGCTCCACAAGAGCTGGGCCTCTTTTGTGGCTGATATATTTCAGATGGTTAAAAGTGTGCCTGACACATAATAGGTGCTCAATAAATTTTTGTTAAATAAACGACTGACAATGAAAAATTCTCCAATTTTCTAACTCTTCAAGTATAGACAGATCTCTATTCATATTTGAATTCATTATCAATTAATAGTAAATGTCTACAGTCATATGTCAGATTTAGAATCTGTAGTTTCTAATCATTTTTCCTCAACCTTCGTATTTAATAAACTTATTTCACAACTGAAGAACATAAAATATTAAAGTAACTGCCAATCTTGATCGCTTGAGAATACCGTTTAAGTAAATTTTATTATTTAATAATATATCAAATGTTAAATTTGCCTGTCAAGTTTATGAGGAGAGTTCAATTTTCAAACTTTCATATATGTCTTACTCCTTATATTTTTATTTCAACAATTGAAAATTAACATAGGCTTTTTGAATTGCTTCCATTTTCACTTAGAGTAATCTTATATCACAGTACTGTAAATAAGCTTTTTTGTTGTTGTTCTTCAAATCCATTAAGGTAAACATAGAAGAGGTACAGTATTAACCAAATTTTATTCAACATTTGGTTTTATTAATTAAAATATAAAACTGAGGATCATATTCTCATAATATGCAAAGGGACTTAGAGGATATATAGTCCAAGTTCCTCAATTTACTGAAATGTAAACTGAGGCATAAAGAAATTAATGTAATTTACTAATGGTCACATGGTTAGTTAATTACAAAGTAAGGACAGTAATTCAATTCTTTGATTGTCAGATCAAAGTCCTGTAGATAACCCCATATTGCATTATAATTTAAAAACATCACCAAAATTTTAGATATGATACAAAAAGTTTTTTTCTATTATGTTTATTTCCTCGTCCACATCTTACATTAGATTATAGATATTTTGACCCAAACTAAAACATTGTGTTGTCAGACCTTTTAGTTCCTTCATCCCAAATCTAGAAAACTGCTGATAAATTATTACAGAAATGTGTGCACATATGATTTGGGATATTTTCTACCCCAATAAATATTTTTAAAAAATCCAACTAAAATTTTCTAAACCAGATTTTTTCTAAACCATTATATCTCACATACCCAAAGTTCAGTTAGAGTGTTTCCAGGGTTGGTTAATTCTATAGTTCAAAAACCGTATAAAAATTTCTTCCACATTTCCCTTGTGCCTTCTTTAGCTTAGGTATTTGTGCTCTTAGACTATCAGTGCACATATTTCAATGATGGCTGACACTTTTTCAGGTATCACAGAATAGATGACAATGCCAACACACAGTAAAAGGGGACTGTGTTCCATTTTAAAGAGAGAAAAAATACTCTTCCCTTAAGTCTTCCCGTTGACATTCTCTCATGTCTAATTAGCAAGACTTGCATCATACCAGTCTGGTTGCCATCGAGTTGATTTTGAATCATGGCGACCCCATGTGTGTCAGAGTAGAACTATAATTCACAGAGTTTTCAATGGCTGATTTTTTTGGAAATAGATTGCCAGGTCTTTCTTCTGAGGTGTCTTTGGGTGGACTTGAACCTTCAATCTTTTTGTTCGCAGTCTGGAATGTTAACTGTTTGCACTAACCAGGGACTCCATTTATGACTAAAGCAATCAGTTGAAAAAGGGATAAATCTTCCATGAATGAGTAAGACAAATTGGGTCCGATATCCTTTACAAGAATGAGCTTTATTTAACAAGAAAAAAGAAGGAATGAGGCAGTTGAATAGGCAAACAATAAGGCCAGTCACACTACCATTCTAGAGAATAGAAAAATGAATATTATGCAGTTTGTATCTGTAAGTTGGCGGGCTATACTTTTTTTTTTTTTGCTAACATTGGGATAGTAAGACCAACCTAATTTCAATCATAATTGAAGTCCCTCCTTCATTGGGTTTTCATATTTTTTTTGTATTTGACTACTGTGAATATGTGTTTGTGTTACCATACAGCTTCTTGGTTTCAGTGCAGTCCAAAAGGTCAACAACCAATCATGTAATTATAGAATTAATTTTTTTCCACTTCTATTTTCTGGTAGAGATTTTGTAGAATTGATGTTATGCATTCTTTAAATGTTTGGTAGAATTCCCCAGAGACATTATTCAATCCAGAGATTTCTTTATCAGAAGGTTTTTAACTATAGATTCAATTTCTTTAGTAGATATAGAACTGTTCCTATTATCTGTCTCATCTTAAATAAATGTTGATAGTTTCTGGTTTTTGAGGAATTGATTTATTTAATCTGTGTTGTTGAATTTTCCATACAGTTGTGTGTAGTACTTCTTATGACTCTTTTACTTTCTCTGAGTTTGTACTGATACCTCTCATTCACAGTCTTGGTAATTTGTGTCTTCTCTCTTTTTTCTCTTTCAATTTTTTTAGATATTTACAATTTTATTGGCCTTTTTAAAGCACGAGCTTTTGTTTCAACAACTTTATCTTTTTTCATTTGTTTTCAATTTCATTGATTTCTGCACTTATCTTAATCATTTCCTTCCTTCTGTTGTTTTTGGTGAGATTATTGATTTGAGACCCTTTACCTTTTTTCTTTTCTAACATAAATATAAAATGCAGAGCTGATAGTAATTTTGTGTTATCACTCAAGTGTTGTACCACTCTATTCTGGCTTCCGTAGTTTCTGAGGAATAATCTTCGGTTAAATTGTTGTTCCCCTATAGGAAACAAACATTTGTTTTTCCTTGCCTGCTTTCAAATTTTTTCTTTGTCTTGAGTATTTAGCAGTTTGATCATGATGTGTCTGGGTATGAATTTTTTAGGCTTATTCTACCTGATATTTTCTTAGTTTCATGAATCTGTAAAATTATTTTATTTATTTGTCTGGTTTTTATTTATTTCCTAAATATATGTTCAGCACTGCACTCTTTCTCCTCTCCTTTTGAAACTCCAACAATACAAACATTGGGTGTTACTTCAAAGTTTTCATTGAGTATCTTACTGATTCCTACATTTCACTTTTCTACTTATCACTTATTACACTGTTGCAATTATTTATCTATTCCAATAGTTTATAACCCCTTAAGGGTAAGAGCATTATATTTTGTCCTTGTATTTCTGAAGTTAAAACTAAGTGATTTTCTTATGGTATTTTAGAAAATGTGTGTTGGATGGATGGAGAGATGGATGGATGGATGATGGATGTGATGATGAATAGCTCTATAGAAGAATTAATATATACATTGCGTTCTGGAGAGAACATATTTGATCATTTCACCCTCAAAAATACATATGTCATGAAGATAGGGGCATTTTTATTTCCTTCAACGGTTTTACAAAGGAACATAAGTCAGGTATTCTTTGAGGAAAATAATGTACACACAATTACACAGGTGCCCTAGTTAGCATTATAAAAAATATCTGAGTTATGAACACTGGAAAAAATAGCAGTTTGTTTACCTGAGTCTTTTATGACCATAAAAACCACTCTATAATATACAAAATGACGCACTGTTTTGATAGAGTCCCACATCTGCTTAGTGGAATAACTATTTAGAAAGGGGTGAAAATTCACTTGGTCACTAGGAGATAATTCAGGGCATTACAGCTGAGTGGACTTGTGGAGGAATTTCCTATAATCCCTGACTTCTTTCAGGCAGCACTAGAGCATGGCACCTTCTTGACTGAAATTTTGAAGTTTGAGAAAAGGATAAAATGTAATATAATAGACATTTATCTTTAAATCCCTCCTACTCTTAGCATATGTCTGAGGAACAGTAACAATTCTACAGTTTGATATGAGAAATGGTTGACAGTGAAGATAAAGAGTTTACAAAACTTCTAAGTGTCTTTAAAAATCCAATTATAAATCAACCCCAAAAGATCTCTTAGAACCTTGGTAGAATTATCAGATCACCCAAAGTGATTTGTGCTGAGAAGTTTCATAATCTGAGAGAGCTGGTTCCTCACTACTAGGTAAATGTCCCTGGAAAAGTTAATCAGAAAAAAACAAAGTGAAAATTCCCCTATCTGTAAAATGAAAGTAATAATAATTTCAGCTTCATGGAGATGATGTAAGGATTAAATGACAAAAGTCTTGTGAAGTGCTATAATAGTTTTCTATGGCTGCTGTGACAAATTACCACAAATTTTGTGGCTTAAAACAACACACATTTATCATGTTACAGAAGTCCAGCATCCCAACCACTGGTGACCCTGTGTGTGTCAGAGTAGAACAGTTCTCCATAGGGTTCTCAATGGCTGATTTTTCAGAAGTAAATTGCCAGGCCTTTCTTCCAAGACACCTCTGAGTGGACTTGAACTTCTAACCTTTGGGTTAGCAGCTGAGCATGTGAACTGTTTGCACCAAAATTTCAACTGGATGCATTCCTTTCAGGAGGCTCTAGGGAAGAATCTTGACTTCTTCAGTTTCTATAGGTTGCATACTTTCCTTGGCTCATAGGATCCTTCTTCCATCTTTAAATCCATAAATGCTATGCTGAGTCCTTCTCATGCTGCCGTCTCTCTGATTCTCCTTTCCATTTCCCTCTTACACTTAAGAATCATTATTATCACATCAGGCCCATCCAGATAATTCAGATAAGATCATTTGGGTAGCAACCTTAATTCCCCTTTTCCATTCAACCTAGATTCTTAGATTCTAGGGATTAGGGCATGGAAAGTGCTAATTAATATTGAAAGATTTTTCTGTTTCTGCTTTTGATTTTCTTTAAGATGGAGATAAAAGTAATATCAGAATAGCATTCAGTAAACAGTTGTTATTACTTAGTTCTTGGAGTCTCAGTTTTATGCTCCAGTAAAACTGGAATTAATAAATTCATGAATTCCACATTCTTATGAAAATTAGAGATAATATATGGATAGTTCCTAAAACTTATTTACTGAAAAACTAAGGCTAGTTTACTAAACTAGTTATTCTAATCATTATATTTCTCATCTGTAAAATGAAGTTAAAATTTTATATACTTCAGAGGATTCGTGAAAAGATGAAATTAGAAAAATGTACATAAAGTGCAATACCTGATACTTAATAGAGTTCAATAATAAGTTAGGCATCATTATAGTTTGTAAAAAGAATACAAATTATACCACCTCTACATGTTCTGTGATCCATGGCTCTTTCTAAAATAACTCCCTGTTGAAGGATTTCTGCATTTTGCTGGAAAAATTGATGTTCTATGAGAAACTGGGAAAGCATTCGTCATGGACAGATGGATTCAATCTCTCCAAGCCAAACCAGATTATTCCCTACCTGCAGGATCCTTATCTTTTCCAGAGACCTATTGAGGTTTAGTGAAAAGTAAAGATGAATGGGCATTTTTAGGCTGACCATAAGCCAAAAGTAGAAGACATATTCTTGCCAAATCTACATGTATTATATGCACAGCCTTATTGTGCAAGCCATAGGAGTTCCAACAATCTGCATAAAGTCCTGGGAAGCAGCTGGGTATTTGGAGACTTCTGGGCCTATCTTTATTCATAAGCCTCCTTGCTGGCCTAAGGTTGTCATGTGAGATTCTCTCATTTGGGGCATTTTTCTTAGCCATAAGCATAGCATCATCCATATGTTCGTAAGTTATCACTTAAAGTAAAACATAATGTAGACAGTACATCCAAGCTTTTTAGGGTAGGATGACATCTGACCCCTGACTCTTTCTAGAGCTTTTTCTGTTGATTGGCATTTTGCATGCCAGTGCCTTTAAATGTCTTCTTGTTTGTCAAATTCATACCACTATCTTAGATTTTTTTGTTTTTATACCTCTGTTCCTTCTAACAGGAATGATCTTAGCCTCCTTGTTTACCTAGAATACTTCTATTGATCATTCAAGACTTGTCTCACATACTACCTCCCTCTCCACATCTCTTCCCCAAAGAGCCACTCCATCCTCTAGGTCTTGTATTGGTACTCTCATTTCACTTATAACGTTACGTGATGATTTTTGCTGTCTTTACTGCCTGTCTTACCAAGCTACACAATGATCTGCTTGATGCAGAAACTGTGACTTTTCTATTTCCACGTCCCACAGAGCAGCAGAGTGACTTGAACATTGCTGAAAGTTTAGCAAATTTTTGAGAAGGAAAGCAATGAATCTAGAAATATTTGAGTTTCAGAAAACAGACACTGAAACTAGCTTAATAATAATAATAAAATTACAAAAGAATATAAAAGGTATTTCATGAAACCTAGGGTGAGAAAGTGGAGCCAGGCATCCACTTGTCCAGTTGTCAGGACCAAGGCTGATTCTCTCCACCAGAGATTCTTCTCTCTCTCTCTCTCTCTCTCTCTCTCTCTCTTCTTTCTTTCTCTTTTTTTTTTTTTTTTTCCATTCTTCACACTTCTACTTAATCCTTTCTCTCTTCAGAATGGTTAGTCTGTTACTACATACATAGAGAAGATGGTAGACCCTTCCAAATGCCAGCCTTAGTCCCCCAAATTAGATGCTTCTTTCATTCAACAATGAAAGAGCACTTAGACTTCACGAATCCTAGCAATAGTTTCACCAGAGAGTGAATTTGACTGGTTTTCTTGGATCAGGCGACTCCCTTAAGTCAGTTAACAATGGTCAGGAATTTGGCATCTTGAAGTAGAATCATTACGGAGATGATACTGCAGAACTGGTAACACACCTAGAGAAGGGAAGGAGGTAGTGTTGGATGGGGAAATACCTGTCTACCACATCTAAGTTTGAGAAGTAACTGAATCCTTAATATTTTAGTGAGTAATTTTACTAGATACTTAATAGTAATTTTACCTGATACTTAATAGATTACATTCTCCTTTGAGAGAAATGCCTAAGGCTATAGGAGTAGGACTGATCATCTTGGCAAATTTTTCTTAGACACTAAAGTCACTCAGAAAACCACATTCCCCTTCCAATTCTACTAGGCCAAGCCTACTTTCTCCTACCATCCAGCAGCTTCAGGATTTTTGTTGGTGTCTTTACACGCAGAGCCACTCCTAGGGGCTGCTGTGTATTTGTTAAACACCACCAGCACTCATTATGGATGTGTTAAAAATTTGGATCCTTGGAGAACATGGTAGATCGAAATATTGACTTCTGTTTCACTTTCCCCATCTGTCCAAACATCAATAACAACAGTGTATGAGGGTCTGGAAGCACTGGGCTAATGTACCTTCCTTCGATCATAATTCCAGAGTTCGCCTTAATTAAGATTGATTTTTGCCCCTATGTTGTACATCTCTTAACTAACAGAAGAGTCGCAAGGGCACAGTTTAAGCATTAAGAATGTGATGATTGGGGAGGAGGGAGCAGAATCAGATCTTGTGCTTATGGAGTCTAGAAACTGCATAGCTGCTCTGCTTAAAATAAATCCTCAGGTAGACTCCTAAGGCATTGAAGGAGTCACGTAAGGGTACTGGAAAATGAATTGCTCTCCCAACTCACTCTCATTGGTATGTGATACCCAGGTGTGTTATTGTTTGTGGGAGGAAGGAAAGGTACTTTAGACTGAGTAAGTGAAGGCCACAGCAGGCCACAGCTGTCTGTTTTTCTTAGACATTTTCAGAGACATCCCTATCTTTGACAGAATTCTACTGAGTGCTCAGAATACTGCAGGCTCCTTCAAAACACTTGTGCTCAACAAAGGAAAACACAGCCTCTGCCCTCAAGCAAATTACAATCTAGAGTAGAAAGCAAACAAGGTGTAAAGGAAAAAGGAAAGTGAAGCCATGTAATACACAGAATGAGAAATACCACATAAAGAGATTTTGACTAGTTCTGACTCTGCACCTTCATCAAGTTACAGAGAGACAGGCTTCTTTTGGTAAATAACTTTAAGGAATATTTTTTCTTTTTCTTTTTATTAGATGAGTCTGAACAGTAGACCTTTGGATGGAAGAAAGAGGCTATTCTAAGTATTGTGAATATTTAATACTCAAATTTTTAACCTATTAGTGAAGCATATTATGAGGATGAAAGGTCGTGGAACTCTCTTTCTCTCTGTTATGGTTAAGATTGTGTCAACTTGGCTGGGCCATGATTCTCAGTGTTTTGGCAGTCATGTAATGTGATCTCTTCCTTGATGAGATTTGATATATAATCACCCCCATGATGGGATCTGCTGTGAATAGCCAATTAGTTGAAAGGAAGTTTCCTTGGGCATGTGGCCTGCATCCAAATATAAGCAGATATTCTGGCGTTTTGCTTGCCCTGGGTCCTGCAGCTGGCTCCTGTTTGTCTGACCTCTGGTTCTTGGGACTTGAGACAGCAGCTTACCTGTGGTCTTGCCTGCCGATCTTGGGATTCATCAATCTTCGCAGTCTGTGAGCAAGAGCCCTGCTCTCTGACCTGCTGAGCTTGGGTTCGCCAGCCCCTGCAGCTACGTGAATCAGGAGAAGTCTCTATCCTGACCCACGGACTTGGGACATTCCAGCCTCTAGAACTGCATGAGCCATTTTCTTAATATAAGTCTCTCTATATATATTTATATGCCTTACTGGTTTTGCTTCTATAGAGAACACAGCCTAAGACACTCTATGTGTGTGTGTGTGTGTTTGTACACAATATGTAGAGCACTTGCTTCTAAGAAAGATAGATTCCAATTGCTATCTTCTTACATAGCTGATAGCATGTCATACAATGTAATATAACAAACTTCCAAAAGCTCATTTTTTAAAAATATTAAAGTAAACACTGAATAATTGCATTTGGCCTCTTTAGTTTTCCTTCTATCTTTTGCAGCAAATTAGCTCTGGAAAACTCAGATTGCAAGTTTGTAGGACTTAAAGTTTGGGTTGGTATACAGAACATCTGGAGAGCTCTGCTAGGGTTCATTTGGTGGTAAAGATTAGGAAATCCTCCTGCTGGTTATAATAGAAAAGGAGGTTATTTCAAGGACTCAGAGTCATGGACTCCAGTTGCTAGCATATCCAGGCAAATACTTTCTCAGGGTCTTTACAAGGCCATCTAATCACTTGTCTCTGTCCTCCCTAAACAGTTGCTGTGTTCTCCTCTGTGCAGACCAGACTGAAAAGTTCCAAAGGAAGAGAAAACAAAAAGTGAATTTTAGAAGACAAAGAGAAAGGCAAATGCAATGTATACATAAACAATGAGCTAGGGATAGGAAGGACCTGGTTATGCAATTAGTATCACTTCTTTACTGCATAGTAGGTAAATAAATGGAAAGTTTAAATGTTGCCTAATGACCAGCTTAGCAAGGTCAATAGCAGCCATTGAGCCAGCCCCCAACTCATGGTAACCCCATGCACAACAGGACGAAACTGTTGTGATCCATAGGGTTTCCATTGGCTGATATATTTTGGAAATAAATTGCCAGGCCTTTCTTCCTAGTCTATCTTAGTCTGGAAGCTCTGTCAAATCCTGTTCAGCATTACAGCAACACCCAAGCCTCCAATGACAGGTAGGTGGTGACTGCACAGGAGGTGTACTCACTGGGAGTTGAGCCTGGGTCTTCCACATAGGAGGTGAGAATCCTACCAGTGAACTACTACTGCCCCTGAAAGGTTAGTAAAGCCTACAACATACGTTTTCAAGTCCAAACTCAGAATCTGTATTAGTCAGAAGAGGTTAAATAATTCTGAGGGAACAAATAGATGTTAACACAATAAAAGCTTCTTTTTGCTCACCTTACCAGTTTATTTGGGTCAGAGGTGTCCTGCTCAAGAATCCAGGTGGATGACATTCCTTCATCTGATAGATGCATTTTTCTAGAACACAATGCCACCATGAATTGTCTCCTTGTCACTGAGCAGAGAAGGTAAATGTTTGAGGGTCACAAACAGGCTCTTAGATTATTTAGCCTAGAAGTAAAACATGTTATTCCACTCTAGTTCCATTGACTGGAAGTAGTCACATGGACCCTTAAATATCCCTACATATGGTTTTTCAATGAGCTGTAAAATTGTCTGCTGCAGGACCTTAAACTAAAAGGGATTATTTGAGGATATTATAATATAAAATGAGCCATAGTCAAATTCAAGTTAATTTGTATATCTAGGCCAAAACCAAAAAAACCAAACCCCTTGCTTTCAAGTCGATTCTGACTCATAGCGACCTTACAAGACAGAGTAGAACTGTCCCATAGTGTTTCCAAGGCTGTAATCTTTACGGAAGCAGACTGCCACATCTTTCTCCTGTGGCGAGGCTGATGGGTTTACACTGTCAACCTTTTGATTAGCAGCCTAGCACTTAACCAGTGGGCCACAAGAGATCCTTTCTATCTAGACCATGGGTTTTTAAAGTGTAGGCCCTAGACGAGTAGCATCAGCATCAACTGGGTACCTGTTAGAAATGCAAATTCTTAGCCTCAGTCCACTCTGGGGGTAGGGCCTGGTAATCTGTGTTCTAACAAGCCTCCCAGTGTTTTTAACACGGCTAGTCTTTGAGAACCATTGTTTTAGTTTGTGGGGGCCATAGAGCTACAAAAATTTATACAAATACAAATTGAATTTCAACCATGATAATTTGTTAGGCAGATCAAATAACAACACAATAATAACAGCTTATTATAGGCTGGATGCTATGCTCATTGCCTGTCGGTAGTATAATTCTCACAAGAACTGTATGACATAGATCCTCTTGTTGGGAGCCCTGGTGGTACAGTGGGTAAGCATTTGGTCGCTAATCGATAAAGGTCAGCAGTTCAAATTCACCAGTTGATCCTTTGGAACCCTATGGGGCAGGTCTATTGCTTATTGGCCCAGTTGTGAGAATTTTTGTTTTCTTTATTTTGAGTTGTAATCCATACTGAAGGCTGTAGTATAAAGATTACAGCCTAGAAAACCCTATTGAACAGTTCTATTCTGTCACTTGGGGATGCTATGAGTCAAAAAATGACTTGATGGCACCTAACAACATCAACAAATCAGATGACTTTAGAATTAGGAGATTATCCTGGATTACTTGATGGGTCCTTTTAATGTGGTGGAGAAAGGCACACAAATTAGTATCAGAGTGATGTGACCTGAGATACTGGCCATTGCTGGCTTAGAAGATGGAAGGGAGCAATGAGCCAAGGATTGTGGTAGCCCTTGGAAGCTGGAAAAGGCAGAAAATGTATTTCCCTAGAGACTCCAGAAAGGGACAGAGCCCTGTGGACAGCTTCATTTTTGTCCAGTGAAACTCGTGTCAGACTTCTGACCTCCCAAAATCTAAGAAAATAAATTTGCATTGTTTTAAGCCACTAAATCTGTGGTAATGTCTTATAAGCAGCCATAGTAAGCTAATAGGATCAGCTTCTCTAGGACAATGCAGGCAGCTCACATCTTTGATACATAAGCCAAAAACAAAACACAACAAAACAAAATTTCCACTGAGTCAATTCCAACTCATAATGACCCTATTGGACAGAGTAGAACTGCCTTGTAGGGTTTCCACGGAGTGGCTGGTGGATTCAAACCGCCGATGATTTGGTTAGCAGCTGGAGTTCTTAAAAATTGTGCCACCAGAGCAGAGATGATTCATTTTAATTGCTAAGGGCTGAAGTAAGTCCTACTTTTCTAGGAGCACCCTTAGAAATCCCAAATGGTAAAGTTTATAGGTGATGAGCTATCAGACCCTCTCATTGTGCTACCATAATGATCCTAAAGCTCAAGAATTAGGGTAGATAATGCGATAAAGTGCAGCTAGAGAAGTTGGCCCCTGAGGCAGCGAGACAGAAGACTTAGAGTAGCAGCAGCAGAAGGATGCAGTAATGAGGTGCATGGAGTGTACAAATTGTGAGAGATAAAGAGGCAGCCAAACCAGGGAGACAGATGACAAAAAAGCTTGGAAACAGAGCTAGTGACTGGACTCCTGTCTTTACAAGGAAGGCATTCAACCCTTGTCAATAAAGACATTGCAGGAAAAAACCAGGAAACTTAAGCTCGATTACATCTGATTCAGTGGTAGAATTCTTGCTTTCTATGTGGGAGACCCGGGTTTGATTCCTAACCAATGCACCTCAAGAGCAGCCATCACTGTCTGTCAGTGGAGCCTTGTGTGTTGCTATGATGCTGACCAGGATGCAGCAGAGCTTCCAGATTAAAACAAACTAGGAAGAAAGGCCTGGTGATCTAATTCTGAAAACCAGTCAATGAAAACCCTCAAGATTACAATGGTCTCATCTGCAACTGATCATTCGGATGGCACAGGACCGAGCAGCATTTGCATAAACGGAGAAAAGATTGAAGTTGTCAAGGATTCCATTTTACTTGGATTCACAATCAATGCCTATGGAAGCAGCAGTCAAGAAATCAGATAGCAGACTGTGTTGCGCAAATCTGGTACAACAGACCTCTTTAAAATGTTCAAAAGCAAAGATGTCACTTTGAGGACTAAGGTGCATCTGACCCAAGCCGTGGTGTTTTTAGTCACCTCATATGCATGTGAAAGCTGGACAATGAATAAGGAAGATTGAAGAAGAATTGATGCCTTTGAATTATGGTGTTGGCAAAGAATATTGAATATACCGTGGACTGCCAGAAGAATGAACAAAACTGTCTTGGAAGAAGTACAGCAAGAATGCTCCTTAGAAGCCAGTATGGAGAGACTTCGTCTCACATGCTTTGAACATGTTATCCGAAGGAACCAGTCCCTGGAGAAGGACATTATGCTTGGTAAAGTAGAAGATCAGTGAAAAAGAGCACGACCTTCAAAGGGATGGATTGACACAGTGGCTGCAACAATGGACCCAAGTATAACAACAATTGTGAGGATGGCACAGTGTTTTGTTCTGTTCTACATGGGGTCACTATGAATAGGAACCAACTCAATAACACCTAACAACAACAACAATCTTTATGGAAGCATATCACCAGGTATTTATCCAGTGGAACTGCTGAGTGGGTTCAAAGCCTCTAACTTTTTGGTCAGCAGCCAAGCATTTAACATTTGCACCACCAACCGATTAACCAAAAAACCCACTGCTGCCAAGTTGATTCTGACTCATAGCGACTCCACAGGGTTTCCAAGGATGTGGAAGCAGACTGTCACATTTTTCTCCTGCGGAGCCACTGTTGGTTTTGAACCACTGACCTTTCCATTAGCAGTCCATCGCTTTAACCACTGCACACCAGGGCTCCTTATCAGCTGATTAGCAACCTTAATTCCGTCTGCATCCTTAATTCTGTCTTACCACGTAACAAGAAATATTCACAGGTTCTGGAGATTAGCACTTGGGCATCTTTGGAGGAGGGGGGTGCATCATTCTGTCTACCACATTGACCAGATCAGGAGTTTAAATTGTATCCTCTTACTCCCCACAATATTCGGTTTACAAAAGCAGAAACAATGTGTGTATAAAATTACAGGTCAAATGATCTTGCTTATTAATCTCTAAATAACCTACTTTCACAGTAAACATGGATGGTATTTTGTCTTTTCTATGCCGACCTATGTTACTTTTCTGGCTCCAAAACTCATAGCTGGTGATATGCCCTTGACACCCCACCCCCTGCCCACTCCATTCTCTCCAGATGTCTCTGTCAATAACCTCTGCTTAATATCCAGAACTCATTTATATATTTCTTTCTGTCCAACAGCAACTATTTAATAGATTTCTTAACTCTCTCTGTGGTGTGGGCATTTTGCTAGATTGTTACACATTTGTCTTCCATCCCTTAAATATGCTATCAACTTCCTGAAGACAGAGTGGAGGCTTTGCTTCTTCAGCTTCTCCTGGTCTCTGATACAGAACTTTGTTCTTTTTTGCCTCATATTCTTCTCCAACTCTTACCACATACAAAGATTTTAACATTAGGGTTTCTTTGCTTAAGAAAGGAAGTACTTCAGAATATACTTTATAGCTAGTTGAGTGATCCATAACCCTTGGTCAATCACCTCTGTTCTCCTTGTTTTCTCTCCTTTCCAAATGAAGTCTTCGTGTCCGATAAAAATCATTCTTTATTAAAAAAAAAAAAAAATCAGTGCCTTTCAATATGGTATCCACCAATTGCCAGGATTTGTCAAGTACTTGCTATACTGTGCCCAACATAGACTTTATATATCTTATCATCACCAGAAATTGCTACGTTAGATGCTGTTCCTACTGTTAACAATTTGCAGCCGGGGAAATGGATTCACAGAGTGGTGAGGCAACTTACTTAGGATCACAGAGCTAGTAAGGGGTAGAAATGGCTTGAGTCGGCTCTTGATCACAAACTCCAGGATCTTTAGCCTTGAGCTATAGGTCCTGGCCTTCTAGAGTACTCTCTTCTATTGCTTAACCAGCTGTCTCAGGAACCATGTCAAATCAAACCTATTAGACCACAAACTGCCTTTCTAATTCAATTCAAGAAGTGCTTATTGAATGTATGCTACATGCCAGGTGTCATTTACCTATGATTCAGTGATGTTTATGCCAACTCAGCCTTAGGCTATTATACACTTCCTTCATAAAAGGCTGTGTCTCAAATATAGAAACTGTTAATGTCAAGGTCATTCTTAAAATTGCTATCGATGCAAAAGCTTTCTGAACACACTGTATAGATGCTGATAAAAAGAAAAAAATAAACTTGATTTGAATAAGAGAAAATCAGCAGCAGTTTTTTTTGTCAGTTCTTCTCAGAAAGCAGTTGTACTTGATATGGAACAAAATGTCCCAGGGATGTTTGCATAGAGAAGAAATTAATAGAGTACAAGCTACTTGGCTCCTTGGTAATGAAAATCCAAGGTAAGAAATGGGTGGAGGGGAGAAAGGGAAGGGACCCATGTTGACAATCATCTTGAGAGATTGTTAATTTTTTGTCTGTTCCTCCAAAACATGCATACATATAACATGTATGTTCTGGAGATCACATTTCTCAAAGGTAGAGTTGCCTCTGCTTTCGGGGATCATTGCATACTAATGAATCCTTCGGTGTTTGGTCATGCCTCTTTACGAATAAAGCAAGAGGCAGATGGTGCATATAAACTAGCGGAGCTTCTCTGAGCACTGAACACAGCTTTCCTGTTAGGAACCTGGCAGGGCAGGCGAGGTTGTTTACCTAGCTACGGCCGGGGACTGGAGCCTGTTCAGAATTTGCCTTTTTATTTACACTTTGAGGGATCTTTGTTCATCAAATTCCAAAGGCTGAGTGCATGTGCCTGTGTGCACTTTTAGGAAAATTCCAAGACTTAGTTTTCACTTGTTAAGTTCTATTAATTCCATCTTCTGATTTGTCTCTCTTTATACCGAACAACATCCTCCAGAAGCTATAAAAAATGTCTAGAGGTCCTTGAGGTAATGGGAAAACTGATGTGTTTTTTTCTTCCCTCTCTAATAATTATACTTTGATTTCTTCATAATAGTCTTAGTTTACAGCCAGTTCTGAGTGTAATTTTTTGCAGCTTTAACCTCCCTGTGATGCACCTTGCCCTCTTGCCTGCAGATTCTTCCCTCAGCAAGGCGCATCTCCTTTGCAAACCTCCTCTGTGTGAATTTCTCCACTAGGTGGGGCTGTAACAATTTAGCTCGCAGATCGCCGCGAGAGAAAGATTAAATTCACTGACCACAGCTCAGTACTCTGGGGTAGCATACTGCTATGGCCCAGAATTGCAAATCAAGTGCGGAGCCAGAAAACAGGACAGCAAATCCCATAACAGGAACACAATTGGAGATAACAAATTCCATGGGACAAATGCACACTGATTCCACAAGTGAGTCCTGTGTTAGACCTTCCTGAATTGTTCTCCTAATTATTGTTTGGTTTGTGGTGAGTTTAAAAAAAAAAACACTTCTGCAACCTGAGTCAGAAAGCCTGGGTTCTGGACCCAGTTCTGCCCCTCACCAGCTGGGCCATTCATTTTTCTGAGCCTTCATTTTCACATCTGTAAAGTGAGGGGTTAACTTCTGAAAAATAAACAATTGAAAACCCTGTGGAGCACAGTTCTACTCTGACACACATGGGGTCACCATGAGTCAGTTAACTCAATGGTAACTGGTTAGCTGGTCAGAGCAGATGACCTGGAAGGTTAACTCCAACTGTAACTCTGGATTTTACTATGAAGTTGTAATTAAATAGTAACATATTTTGTAAATATAGCTGAAGGTATGAATTTAAATGACTGCTCTTCAAGTCTTGCTTCTGAGTTAAAATCTGTCTCTGCACATATCTGCTTCTATACGCAGTTGTGAAACAAATATTTGAGTGATTTTTTTACCTCATTTAATTTAAAAAAAAAAAAAATTTCCGAGTAGGAAGTTTTCAATTCTAAATGTGAGATGTTGATTATATAAGTTTAAAGATCAAAGTGTGGCCTTCTAAGGGAATTCATTCACCAATTTCTCTCCTCTAAACAAGCTTATCCAGCAAATTTAATAGTTTAGTTAAACGTTTACACCTCTATTCATAGGGTTTTGCATGTCAACACCCTTTTCTACTGTGGTGAATTAACACCACTGGACTGCAAATATGGCACAAAGAGATTATTTCTCACTGAGAAATGTAAATATTCCCAGTTTACTGTTCATTTGGGATTCATGTTTCAAGCTTGCACCTCAGTTTTACATCCTGAAACAAAAATCTTCTATTTTTAGATAATCCAGTTTTTTGGGGGGAATGATTTCTCCAAAATCAGGAAAAACACATCTTTTCTCAGAAGTTACTAGAAAGCAACACTCACTTTTCTCCCCTGTCTAAAGTTCTCTTCTGTTCTTCTCTCTAGCCCATGGATCATTTTAATTTGTTCTTTATAAAACATTAAGTGTATATTCAGGGGCACAGAAAACCTAATAGGTATTTTTTAAGAGGAAAGGACATCAGATATCATTCCATTAAACTCTTTTTTATTACACCAATAAGGAATTGAAGACCCAGAGGTTAAGTGGCTTACCCAAAGTTATTTAGTGAATGAGTGAAAATAACATTTGTTCTAGAAGGAATCTCAGACTGAAAAAAGAAGGGGCCAAACACACTCTTACTTTCTCTATCCATTTTATGCAAGTATTCTGACACCAGGTTAATTTTATGGCTACAAGATGGGGTCACTTATTCTGTGGTTGCCCTGTGGAATTAATGTAGAGAAAAATCTAGGGTGTGTCTTATAGCACGATAAATGGAATATAACCTGAATGAAGGAGTAGGGCAGAGCTTTCCAAAATTGTTTTGTGGCAGCAAATCTAATACAACAACCCACCAAAAGGACTCTCTGTCAAATAAATACAATGTAATACTATATATTACACTTTATATTCAGTCCAGTCCATTATACACACAGCACATTAACACCTCTGAGAAGTTCTGCAATAGAGACAATTTTTTTAACACTGTTTAAACTGTTATTCCCAAATCATTTGCACTTTTTTGAAGAATTATATCTTAATGTCCCATATAATTCATTATGTGATCAGAGCCAGCCACCATGCCTCCTGTCCATTTTCGGTGACCTCCTGTTTTCAAGTCTATGTAGCCCTGAATGAATGAATCAATCAGTGGGGGAACACAGATAGCAAGAAGGAGGGAGGCCAGTCAGAATCCCCTCTGTGCTTAAGGAAGTTTGATGCCCTGAGCTTCTTACGCGTTCACACTGAAGCATGACTTTTGAGAGAAAATGAACTTGTAATCAGGGCATGAATAAAACTGAAGAGAAAAATGTTATTGAAATATTGTAGTTTATATATTTATATACATTTATAAGTTTTGCATTCCTCTATAAAATACCTGTACTTATTTTCACATAAAATTATGTTTCTTTTCAGAAACTTAGAGAATATGTACAATTCATAGAAATACACCATGTTCATTTAGGGTTTTTTTGTTTTTGTTTTTTTAATTCTCTGGCATAAACTTGTGTATCTTTAAGGAAAAGCAAACCAGGCAGAGTAAAGAGAACAGATATGGTTACGTGATCTTGTTCTAGTCATCTGCCTTCTCAGAGACCTCAAAACTAATGGTGACAATCCTAGCTGCTCTGCCTGCCACACGGTCTCTTTATGACCTCAGAGGAGATAACACATGTGGAAGTGTGTACAGTGCTTCACAGACATAAGGCTCTCTGTTTATTGTGTATGATGGATGGCAAGCTGGTATCTGTTTTCCAAATTTACTCTCAGAAGGAGACCTTGCCTTGTAATATTTGGGCAGAGTAATTATTAACGGAGTAGTGGGATTAAAAGAGGGCTTCCTTGTAATTGAATCAAACAAAACGGAGGGGGATATACATTGAACTTAATTCCCCAAATTAGAAGAATTCCTAATAGTTGTATAAAACCGCTATATACTCATCTCTATGATATTATTATACCATTTTGTTACTGGGAACTTGAGATCATATTGAAACCTAAAGAAATGCCCTCTAGATGTATCCTTAAAATGACCTTACTGATTGCATTAAAAAATTGTAACCATAAAATGAAGTGGTTTCTTTCCATCAAAGTTGGGAGTACCCTCTCTAGTACTCCTTCCAGCTCTTTGAGGAACAAGAATATTCTCTGCCGATTCAGAGGAAAAGAAAACCTGTCATCTCACACCCTGTGCTGCTGGTGGCAGTGGTGGGGTTGCTCAGACAGTCTTACTGTATATAGTCTCATGTACATCTTCAGACTGCAACAGTGTGTGAAGGAAATTACTAGCCTGGGAGTCAAGATACTGCGTTTTTAAACCAATCAACTCATTTTTATTGAGCACTTTTTCTCTCTACCTGGCTGTTGTTAGTTGCTGTCCAGTCAGCTCCCACTCATGGTAATCTTATGTATAACAGAATAAAAAGTTACTCAGTCTTATATAGTCTTCATAATTGTTGACAAGTTTGAGTCCCTTTTTGTGGCTATTGTGTCAACCTATCCCACTGAAAGCTTCCCTTGTTTTCACTGTTCCTCTACTTTACCAAACATGATGTCGTTTTTCTAGCCATTGGTCTCTCCTAAAGACCGGTCCATAGTAAGCTAGCCAAAGTCTTGCCATCATCACTTCTAAGGAACATTCTGTTTGTATTTCTTCTAAGACTAATTTTGATCATTCTTTTGGCAGTCCACGTTATATTTAATATTCTTCACCAACACCACAATTTGAACGCATCAATTCTTCTTCTCTTTCCTTTTTTGTTTTCACATGCATATGAGGCAACAGAAAAGACTATGGCTTGGGTCAGACATACCTTAGTCATCCAGGTGCTGGCTCCTGTTGCCATTGAGTCGATTATGACTCATAGTGACCCTACAGGACAGAGTAGAACTGCCCTGTAGTGTTTCCAAAGAATGGCTGGTGGATTTGAACTGCCATCTTTTTGGTTAGTAGCCTGAGCTCTTAGCCACTATGTCAGCAGGGGCACTGGATTAACAATGGGCAACATAGCAGATGTGCTCCTTGGCCTTATGGAACTTTCATCGCATGGTTGTGGAGTGGTGACTAACTGAGATGAACCTGAATCAATAATCAGAAGTTATGATCACTTGGGGGAGGGAGGTGTGGAAAAATAATGCTTTTAATTGAATTACTATGCTTTACGCCAAAATATGATATAGCAAAGCTGTAATCTGGGCAGAAAATCAAAATTTTTCCTGGGGATGAAGTTCCCTTCATTTTAAAGTAATTCCAAGTGCATACTGCAAAGTGACACTGGAAAGGAACCATTACAGCAAGAAATGGAGTCCACACTCAACTTTGCAGCTGATGAACTTCTGACCTTGGACAAATCCCATTACTTCAGCATTTTTCATCAAAGATTGGACTAGATAACTTCTAAGTCCCTTTTCATACCTGATATTTGATGATTACATAATCATAATCAAACCATAACTTGATGATTCCAGTGACTATTATAGTTATTTCTAATATTTCATTCAAATTAAATGTTCACATTTTTCTCCACTAGAATTCATTATGAAAAATGACTATTGTAATTAATTGATTGACATGATGGATTAAAATAGCTAGAGATTTGTTTTTGGGCAGAAATAAAGTTTTGTAAAAGATTATTGTTAATATATTACTTCTATCCTAAACAGGATACCCTCCTACTCCCACTCAGAATTCAAATTATGTACTGAAGTTAGCACTAGGTAATAGCCTGCAAGTTACAATTAATGAGCAGTGCTGAACAATTGCCTATAGGGCGAAGAGTTCTGCTTTAACATTGCGTTTTCCTGCACAGAAACAGAATCTGAATTTTTTTTTCTTTCAGCCACACAAGTGACTCATCTTTCTTGGGCAAAAAAAAGTTCAAAAGACAATATTGTCTTAGGCTGAAATAATGTATTATCTGTGCTGTACTTACTATAACTGTTTTATTGATATGCTAAACTAAATTTGTCAAGCACCCTTAATTAAAGCAGAGGCAGGGTGGTGCAGGGTTTGATCTATTGCTGTAAAGTGGTTGATTTCTGTTGAAGAAAGTCAGCTAATGCTAGGTGGAGGGGAGGTTAGGAGCTACCTGGAGATGCATAGTATTATTGACAACTAAGAAAGACAAGCTCTTAGTGTTGTGCGTAGTTTTGCAACGTATAATGATTACTAGGCACTCCACCAGCAAAATAATCTTTAATCCGTAGATCTCCAAGCATCTTAAACACATTGATTTATTAAATGCAGCCTCTGCAACAGGAATATCTTCAAAATTAAATCACTTAACCTCCCGTTCAATATTGTTGCTGTTATCTCCTGCTATATCTATATAACACTAAAACAAGAAGCAGAGACAGTCCATTCATTTTAAAAAATAAAATAACGAGTCACACTTGTTAAGTGTATTGTTTCAAATTAGTTAATTGGCATCATGCCCGTCAAACAATGAACTTCCTGTCTGAATTATTCTTTTCTTAGTTGATTGATTTGGCATGATGCAGAGTCTGCCTGTGAGGGTCTCATTGTCATATTTTTTTGTTTTTGTAAATTTCAAAACTGGGACAGACCCTTTCCTTTTATTATCTATGTTCTACAGTAATTAACAAAAATGGTGTTTTGTACATATTAGGGTGATGATAATTAGTGCTGATTGAGTTGGATATTATAACACATTAGTTAAAATTCTTGACCTAATTTAAGCTCTCGGAAGTCTAAGTTATGAAATAAATACTGCTCCTTAAACCTGTAGTTTATTTGTAATTTAGCTGAGTTTTACATTCTAATGAAATAAATATAAACTTTCAAACCGACTCTTAGCATAGATATTTCTATAGGTGCTAGAACTTCCCGATAGAGCTAAGAAATTTATCATATTAAGGTTGAAATCATTCAATAACAATTAAAGAATTATAAAACTTCTATTCCTTTTTCAGTCAGCGATATTTTTTCTAAGTGTATATGCATAATTTCAATGAACCTATGAAATCTTAATAGAAACAAAAATAATCTGCGGTAATTCAACTTTGGCGGGGTAGAACGGTATCTTCTGCTCTCTAGGTACCCTCTAGTTACCCTTGATTTATTTTTAATCAAGAAATGGCATAGATAACATATCTTGGGCTTCTGATGAGGCTTTAGGAGCCTCAGAATGAAGTTCTTTACACTAACTTAACATTAATATAACTAATATTTAGTGACGGACTTTGATATTGCCACCATCAATAATTCTTCTAACTGAAGCTGTGAGCATATGCCCGTGCATCATGATCTGACAACCTTCAAAGAATGAGCTCACTAAAACTTGCTTAATAGAACTAAAGGCGATGTCAGTATGCATGCAATTGTATACCTGCCTTTCAAATGTCAGGAAACTGAGGTCCATGTAGGTCATGATTTTGGACTCTTCTTGTATGTAGTCTGTTCATCAACTATTTGTTTATTTGTTATGTATACCCTTACTATATCCATCAACAATCTGAGGCAGTTTAAATTAATAGAATTATTATGGCCATAAAGTAAATATAAATTATCACATGACAATAATGCTGTTGATGATGGTGATGGTGATCATTAGTAATAGTAATAATAAAAATTTTAATTTATGAAGACTCTATTGTATGTAGTACAGCATAAACCCATTGCCATTTAGTCGATTCTGACTCATAGCCATGGTTAAAAATATAAGTCCTAGAGTCAGACTACCTGAGTTCAAACCCTGGATTTATCATGTTTTAGCTATGTGACATTAGAGAAATTTCCTCACCTATTAGAGCTTCAATTATTTTACCTGTAAAAGAGAGCTACCAAAGTACATACCTCATTTGATTATTGAGAGGATGAATTAACATAATGAATGTATAGTTTTAGTAGACTTGTTTAAATATAAACATTAAATAAATCATTAACAATTATCATGGGGCGAATCTATCGATGATCCAACAAAAGTAGGTATTATTACTCTAATTTTCTAGTTCAGGAAGCTGAGGACCAGAGAGGTTAAGTAGTTTGACAAAGGAGAAATATCTAGTAGATTATATGACTGCTATTCCAAACGGCAGAATTTGGCAATTGTGGAGACTCTTATAATTGTGTTGTTAGCATCTCTATGATAATGAACAACGATTTGTTAAAGAGAGATTCCTAAGAGCCTTTCCAGGATACATAGTGAAGGATACATAAGCAGATTAATCCAACATTCCTATGTCCCTAACGCTTGTGATTCTTTTCTCTACATTACGGTATAGACCGACACTGAGTCCAGGTTTCAATCAACCAACCAGGAAAATTGTTAGAGACTTGGCCAGCTTTTCATGTTACAATCCTGAATCCAAAATCTCTGGTATATATACATTTATCAATGATTTGGGGCAGATCCAACATTGTATACCTTCTTTCCCAACCTAGCACTCTTGAAATATACAATTTATATATATACATATATATATATAAATTATATGATTATATATATATAAATATATATATATATATATATATATATATATATCTCGTGTTTCAAATATATTGAAATACTTTATGTATAAGTTAGCTTTTTCTAAGTCTTTGTACCTATTTCCCTAAGCTAATCTGGAATCTGATTCTAACCATGTGTCTAGAAGCAATATTGGATACTAGGGGGTGAATATTGAAGAGAATTACCATTCCTTAGAAAGGTAACTGCCTCAAATTCAGTCATTACAGGTCTTCAAGCAAGGAGTAAGTTATCCAATGGGGGTTTAGGGGGACTGCTTCTGCCAAAAAGGAGGCTTAATGAGATTTAGACAGTCAAGGTACTTCTATTCATCTGCATCCACCTACATAACACCATTTCATTCCTCAGGGTCCCCCTCTTTTCCAAAAATTTGCCTAACTTTCAAGTGAGGCCTAGTCAGTCTGTGAATTAAATTGGTTCTCCAGCCTACAGAATCAAATGGCTCTATTTTTCAGACAAGCCAGTTCTACAACTGTAGAAGCAAATATATATATTTTTTTTTCCTTAAGGGCAATTATAGAAGTTCTATGGTTTTCTGACTATATCTTGAGCTAAATAGCAAAAGCCCTGATCCTGATATTTTTTTTCTGAAAGATTTCTAGTGTATTTAGAATTATCCAGGCTACTTTATATACCTTGAAAGCCTCATATTCTACATAATATTGTATTTCAGAATATCCTTGATCTATTTCGTTTAAGGCACCTATGATAATAGTTTAAATATCTACCCCCTGAATTCATTGGACTACAGAATTCTATTTTATGCTCTACAGTGGTGTATGCATTTCCTTCTCCCATAATCATGATAGATTAACCCTCTTACATCACCATCTTTGAAAATCTCTGTCCTGGAACAAATACTATACTTGTGGTTGGTAAGAACAACACTAGAAACTTCTCTAGGTATTCCAAGCATGATGAAATACAACACAGGAAATTAGGTGCTTATAGAACCATTGGCAAGTCTGAAAAATCTAAGTTCGGGGCAACTGTCAATATCTCATATTTGCCACTAAATTTTATGTTCATTGAGAGAGAGTCAAGAAATCACAGAAGCCATGGCAATGATCACTACAGCTTACATCCTAGAATCAGGCAGTTTCTGGGATCTGCTTATAAGTTGCTTCAAACCTTCACAACATTTGAACATACAGAAATTCTTACTATTGTTGGAGTAGCAATAATATAATTTCTGCCTGTACTTAACTTTTCAATCCAATGCGTGTGACTTTCTTTGGTAAAAATATCAGCCAGAAATCTGCTGGCAAAGTATTCTGGGAACTGTAGTTCCCAGGATTTCAGTTCCTATGATTCAGTGGAAAATGGAAATAATTATCAGTTTCTAATAGTTTCCAATTCCCATATACAAGGCATTTATATCATTTAGGATAGTTTAGGATCCCTGGTGGCACAGAAGTTAAGAGATCAGCAGCTAAACAAAAGGTTGGCAGTTCAAATCCACCAGCTGCTCCTTGTAAATCCTATGGGACAGTTCCACTCTGTCCTATAGGGTCACTATGAGTCGGAATTGACTCCATGGCAATGAATTTTTGTTGTCATTGTTAGGTGCCATGGAGTCAGTTCCGACTCATAGTGACCCTATGTACAACAGAATGAAACATTGCCCTGTCCTGAGCCATGCTCACAATTGTTGTTATGCTTGAGCTCATTGTTGCAGCCAGTGTGTCAATCCATCTCATTAAGGGTCTTTCTTTTTTTCGTTGACCTTCTACTTTACCAACTATGGTGTCCTCCTCCAGGGAGTGAGTGATCCTGATAACATGTCTTAATTATATGAAAGTAATCTTGCCATCCTTGAATCTAAGGAGCGTTCTGGTTGTACTTCTTCCAAGCCAGATTTGTTCATTGTTCTGATAGTCCATGGTATATTCAATATTCTTCCCAACACCACAATTCAAAGGCGTCAATTCTTCTTCTGTCTTCCTTATTCATCATCCAACTTTCACATGTATATGATGCGATTGAAAATATGGCTTGGGTAAGGTCCACCTTAGTCTTCAAGGTGACATCTTTGCTTTTTAACACTTTAAAGAGGTCTTTTGCAGCAGATTTGCCCAATGTAATGCGTCTTTTGACTTCTTGACTGCTGCTTCCATGAGTGTTGATTGTGGACCCAAGTAAAAGGAAATCCTTGATAACTTCAATCTTTTCTCCGTTTATCATGATGTTACTTATTGGTCCAGTTGCGAGGATTTTTGTTTTATCTTGAGGTGTAATCCATACTGAAGGCTGTGGTCTTTGATCTTCATCAGTAAGTGCTTCAAGTCTCCTTCACTTTCAGCAAGCAAGGTACTGTCACCTGCATAAAGCAGGTTGTTAAGTGATCTTCCTCCAATTCTGATGCCTCGTTCTTCTTCACAGAGTCCAGCTTCTCGGATTATTTGCTCAGCATACAGATTGAATAAGTACAGTGAAAGGATACAACCCTGACACACACCCATTCCTGATTTTAAACCACATAATATCTTCTTGTTCTATTTGAATGACTGCCTTGTGATCCATGTACCGGTTCCTCATGAGCACAATTAATTATTCTGGAATTCCCATTCTTCACAATGTTATCCATAATTTGTTATGATTCACACAATTGAATGCCTTTGCATAGTCAATAAAACACAGGTAAACATCATTCTGGTATTCTCTGCTTTCAGCCAGGATCCATCTGACATCAGCAATGATATCCCTGGTTCCACGTCCTTTTCTGAATTCAGCTTGAATTTCTGGCAGTTCCCTGTCGATATACTGCTGCCTCCATTTGTGAATGATCTTCAGCAAAATTTTACTTGTGTGTGACATTGATGATACTGTTTGATAATTTCCACATTCTGTTGGATCACCTTTCTTGAGAATAGGCATAAATATGGATCTCTTCCAGTCAGTTGGCCCGGTAGCTGTCTTCCAAATTTCTTGGCATAGATGAGTGACTGCTTCCAGCGCTGCATCCATTTGTTGAAACATCTCAATAGGTATTCCATCAATATCTGGAACCTTGTTTATTGCCAATGCCTCAGTGCAACTTAGACGTCTTCCTTCAGTACCATTGGTTCCTGATCATATGCTATCTCCTGAAATGGTTGAACATCAACCGGTTCTTTTTGGTATAGTGACTCTGTGTATTCCTTCCATCTTCTTTTGATGCTTTCTGCATCGTTTAATATTTTCTCTGTAGAGTCCTCCAATATTGCAACCCGAGGCTTGAATTTTTTTATTCAGTTCTTTCAGCTTGAGAAATGCTGAGCATGTTCTTCCCTTTTGCTTTTCTATCTCCAGGTCTTTGCACATGTCATTGTAATACTTTGTCTTCTTGAGCCACCCTTTGAAATTCTATTCAGCTCTTTACATCATCATTTTTCCTTTTGCTTTAGCTACTCAATGTGCAAAGGCAAGATTCAGAGTCTCTTCTGACATCCATCTTGGTCTTTTCTTTCTTTCCTGTCTTTTTAATCACTTTTTGCTTTCTTCATATATGATGCCGTTGATGTCATTCCACAACTTGTCTGGTCTTTCTTTGGTCATTAGTATTCAAAGGGTCAAATCTATTCTTGAAATGGTCTCTGAATTCAGGTGGGATATACTCAAGGTACTTTGGATCTAGTGGACTTATTCTAATTTTCTTCAGTTTCGACTTGAACTTGCATATGAACAAATGATGGTCTGTTCAGCAGTTGACCCCTGGCCTTGTTCTGTCTGCTGATATTGAGGTTTTCCATCATCTCTTTCCATGGATGTAATCAATTTGATTCCTGTGTATTCCATCTGGCGAGGTCCATGAGTATAGTTTCCATTTACGTTGGTGAAAAAAGGTATTTGTAATAGAATTTGTTGGTCTTGCAAAGTTCTATCATTTGGTCTCAAGAATTGTTTCTATGACCAAGGCCATATTTTCCAACTACCGATCCTTCTTTGTTTCCAACTTTCGCATTCCAATCACCAGTAATTATCAATGCATTCTGATTGCATGTTTGATCAATTTCAGACTGCAGAAGTTGGTAAAAATCTTTAACTTCTTCATCTTTGGCCTTAGTGGTTAGTGCATAAATTTGAATGATAGTCATATTAACTGGTCTTCCTTGTAGGTGTATGAATGTTATCATATCACTGACAGCACTGTACTTCAGGATAGATCTTGAAATGTTCTTTTTGATGATGAATGCAATACCGTTCTTCTTCAAGTTATCTTTTCTGGCATAGTAGACCATACAATTGTCTGATTCAAAATGGCCAACAACTGACATTTTAAGACAGTTTAAATAGTGCATGGAAAAAACAAAAATCTTGAACTCTTTTAAACAACAAAATGGAATTCCAGTGTTAATTGACTTCAGATTTGATTCTGGAGCTCAAGTAATATCATGAGGCTATCTCCTGACTCTGCCTTCTCCTAGGCGGCCTTCATTCTGAGGCTCTTTGTGGTGACTCCCAGTAGTTCCAGGGTCACATTACCCTTAATGTTCTCGGTATCAGCTAAAAAGGAGAACACCCATCTGTGTATACCAGTAGATTCAGCTAAAATCTCAGTTAATCTCATTAGTTTTCATTGGGTCATAAACCCATTTTGTACCATTCATACTGTCCAAGGTAATGTAAAACAAATACATTGTCAGTCCGTGGTCCTACATTCCCCCTTACCTCCCCAAAATTGGGAGGTCAGGAGGGTGACAGACTATCAACTCCTTCAAAACTACAGAGTAAAAGTGAAGCGGAAGAGAGGTTTCCTATAGGTTCCTATTAAAAACAAAACAAAAATAATTGCCGTTGGACTCCGACTCATGGCAACCCAATATGTTGCAGGGTAGAACTCCCACCCATGGGGTTTTCAAGGTTGTGAACTTCCAGAAGCAAATCACCAGGACTTTTTTCTGAGGCACTTCTGGTGGGTTTGAATTTCCAAGTTAGTATCAAGTGCTTAACCATTTGCTCCACCCAGGGACTCCATTCTATTACAAAGACACAGATGAATATAAATTGTTGTTGTTGTTAGTTGCTGTCAAGTCGATTCCAACTCATGGCAACCCCACATGTGCAGAGCAGAACTGCTCCATAGGGTTTTCAAGGCCAGGCCTGTCTTCTGAGGTGCATCTGGGTGGGTTGAAACAACCAACCTATCAGCTAGTAGTTGAGCACTTAGCTGTTTGCGCCAGTCAGACAACCTGGATATAAACTAGGTAGCAACAATAATAGATTCCAGTAAAAGCTCTTTGGATGAGATGAGAGAGAGCAAAACTTATTTATTTCTTTTTCTTTATCATTTCTCATGCTGCCTTGATACTGTCTGAAATTTATGGGCTAACTAGCAAAAGAAGCCCCGTTCCACTTGAGAGACAACTTTACATAAATAAGGATCCTGCATAAATTTCCGTCATAAAAGATATTGACCATTTCCCATGTGTGTGATTTGCTTCCTTAAAAATATCTGTCACTCCTCACTTATCCTCTTGTGGTTTTCTGACTTGGGAGTGGAAGCACAAGAAAGTGGTTACCAGTCATTGCTGAGTCAATTCCCACTCATTGTGTGCAGAGTAGAACTCCTCCACAGGGTTTTTAAGGCTGTGACCTTTCAGAAGCAGATCACCAGCTTTTCTTCTGAGCCATCTCTGGGAAAGTGGTTAGGAGCACTAAATTTGGAGAAAAACTGTCCATGATGCACAGTGTCTGCCACTTTTTAACTGTATGATTCTGGGGAAAATATTTCATTTCTAATAGAGGTAAAAATGACATCTAACCATATGGCTTATAGGTGCAGATGTGTTACATAATGCATATACTCTTTAACTCTTAGTATACTGCCTGGCAATAAGTAAATGTTCACTAATTGTTTTTTTTATTGTTGTCAGCTGCCTTTAAGTCAGCCTCCAACTTATGGTGATGGTGACCCCATGAAAATGGAATCAGACCATTGTAATCCTTAGGGTTTTCATTAACTGATTTTTGGAAGTAGATCACTAGGCCTTTCTTCCTAGTCTTAGTCAGGAAGCTACACTGAAACCTGTTCAGCAACATAGCAACATGCAAGCCTCCACTGAGAGACAGGTGGTGGCTGTGCATGAGATGCATTGACAGGCAATCAAACCTGGTCTCCACATGTAAGGGGAAAATTCTACCACTGACCCATCACTGCCCTCTCACTAATTATTAGCTGTTGCTATTGTAAATTTTTATCAGTAACATCGCACATAGCTAGCTCTCTCTTTGACTGTTACAACTGTGTTTAACCAGTGTAGTATAAAGATTCTTAAGTTATACAGTAAAGAGAATGGTTAATTAAAGCCTCCCTGCTCTTGTAGCAACTCCCCTCAGGCTAAGAATTCTGATTTATCATTTTAATTTAATGCAGTTCCCCTTTTTTATCTCTTGCTGAAGACATACAACTGGGAGTCCTTTAAAACTTATTTTTCAAATATTTAATCATGGAAGAGTAATTGCTACTTACACACATGTTGTTGTTGTTAGGTGCCCTCGAGTCAATTCCAACTCATAGCGACCCTATATGACAGAGTAGAACTGCCCTATAAGGTTTTCTAGGCTGTAATCTTTATGTGAGCCAATCACTAGGTCTCCCTCCTGCAGAGCTGCTGAGTAGATCTGAACAGCCAACCTTTTGGTTAGCAGCTGAGTGCTTTCCTTTGTGCCACCAGAGTTCCTTTTTACACACATAACCATGTTTAATTTCTACAACACTTTGAGGCAGATACTACAATTAGTCTTACAGTTAGGTAAATTATGGACGAGACTGATTGACTAAACCTGTCGCCATTGAGTAGATTCCAACTCATAGTGACCCCACAGGACAGAGTAGAACTGCCCCATAGGATTTCCAAGGAGTGGCTGGTGGATTTGAACTGCTGACTTTTTGGTTAGCAGCCGAGCTCTTAACCAGTACACCACCAGGGCTGGGATGAATTAGAGTAGCAAGCCCACTTTGCAGGGTTACAACTGCAGAATCTGAACTCCCAAGTACTGCATGATGTAACTTCTCAGAGAAGAGATCAGCTTGTATCTCCACATTCCTTGTGCCAGTAAATCTTGTGTTCTCCCAGAATCTGCAAAGAAATCTCCCTTTATCTCATGTGTTCCTAAAGAATCATTTCGTGTTTACATCCTTGACTTAGTAAAACCTTCTGTTTGGGAATTCAAATCTTTTCCCTCGTCTCCCAATCCTTTTTCAGGTTTTGTTAGATTCCCTGGCAATTCCTCTCCTGACCAAATAGAATGATCACAATAGTATTGCTTATCCATTTGCATTGTCCTCAAACACAACTTCTGTTTACAATGCAAAGTGACAATTAATGCAAATAAGAACTATTTGTCACTTAGGAAAAATTGCTGTTTTGTAGTACTTTATAGCACATTATAAAGAAATAACTGAGAGTTGCAAATTAGTCTTATCTACTCATAAGACAGGATCTGAACTTGAAAGTAATAAAATGGAATTTTTAAACTGTATTTCATAACTCATTCTTGTCCATTAATTTTGATGCGCTTTTCTCCGATTAATGTAAATTAATCAGATAGTACTTAACTCTTAGAAGGTATTCATTCACACCCACACACTAACCAGTAGATTTTTTACAAATACAATTGCAACTGTTTTCCATGTTTTAGTCTTTCTTCTGGCTCTGTTGTCTGTTCATCTATTTAAAAATACCAAAATCATAACACAAGCTCCCCTTAACTATGCTGATGTTAATTGCATTCAGCAAATTAATTGGAGAAAGTCATCAACAATAAAGAAAATTGTGCCCAAATCCTTATTGACGTTTTGCTCAATTGCTCTATTGCTTTTTCTCTGGCTACCCCTAGAAATTCTTCCCTAGGAAAGTAGCTCAAATTAGAAAGCTTCAAAGGGTTAACACAAGCACCATCAAGCCATTCTTTTACCTGGCAAATTATATCACTCTTCAGCATATGTCACTTGCACAACTTTTCAACTCTTTCCTTCCTAAGGTAATAGGCCCAGAAGCTGGATGCTGCTGTGCTTCGGCACCTGTCATTTTGACATTTCATGCTTTCTTTAGAAAAGAGAAGTTGGTAGAATGTGAGAAAAATGGAACTTTGACAGGTTGTCAGAATATCTTGCAGCACAAACCAACCTGCCAGCCAGCCTGTTTTCTGGTATATTTCAAAATCTCCTAGCAAATGAACTACAGTTACTGATGGAAGAACTTCTGAGGTAGGAAGATTCCATACTTCTTTTCAAGATTGAAATTAAACAATTTTCACCCAAAATTTGTTTAAATTTTAGGTAACTTACTGTTTCATTTCACATAAAATATAACTTACATAAGCCAAAATTGATAGAAGTCTCTAAACTGATTTGATTTTCTATTATTTGAATATAGTACTTTTCAATTGTGAATGAGTATGTATAAATCCAAAATAGATCATGAGATGGTCTGGAGCTTGCAAATAGTGAATACTTACTGTCTGGTTCAAAAGCGAAAGGTTGTGGCTTGCAGACATCAGCAAGGGAGTCGACAAAATTTGGCCAAGGATAATAACATAAAGAAAACTACCAACAAATGAAATAAGGATGTGGGTTGGTGGCTATAAGCTATGGGAAACCATAATGTAGAACAATAACCTTTGTAAAATATGTTAGTGAGAGTAAGATCTTCTACTGACTCCACTTCAATTGTGAATGTTTCCAGTTGTACAAACTTTCCCAGAAGGAAAAACAAATATTTTAGTTCAACAGATTCAGCGTATTGATGGGAAAGCATTTTTTTTTTATCTGAACTTGATAGCAAACAAAGGAAAAAGAAAATTATATGTAAGTTGCTGAAGATCCCAAATATCTTTTTTTTCAGAACTAAGTCTGAATGTTTTAACATCACTTTTTCTCAGATCACCCCCATCAAGAGTTAATTACTATAAATCAGCATATAGTTCATTCTAATATGATTTATACGTCTTCCTATGTAGAGCCTTTAAACTTTTAAAACATTAAAGGATTTTTTTTTTAATTTGTTTTATTTAATTAAGATTCTGTGACCTTTGGAGATTAAAAGCCAACAGTTAATGTTCATCTAACTTCTGCAATAAACATTTTATCTGTGACTTTTTTTTGATAATATACATCATTAAACCCTTTGAAAAAACACATTGCCGTGGAGTGATTCCGACTCATAGCGACCCTATAGGAGAGAGTAGAACTGCCCTATAGGGTTTCTAAGGAGAACCTAGTGTATTCAAACTGCCAACATTTTGGTTAGCAGCCATAGCTCTTAACCACTATGCCACCAGGGTTTCCACAACATTAAAGTACTTGCATTGTATTTAATACTCTCTGCATATGTATGACACAGATGTTATACCCCTTTCCTATTTGATGTAAAGTTTAAGAAACATAATAGCCTGTATTTGAAATAATCCTCTTTACTTGCTCCGTCTACACTGGCTTCTAAGGGAATCTTCCTGAAATATAATTGTTCCTGTCTAAATGGCCATGTTCTATACCATGTGACTCTCCCAACACAACTGATTAGAAAAAGGGACGATCACTTGCCTCAGTAATAGCCAGTCAATCCAAAGGCTGGCCATAGGATTACCTGATACCTATCCCATGCCCTGTTACCAAAAAAAGAAGGAAAGAAAAGGAGGGGGAGGAGGAGAGTTAGTTCAAATAGATGATCTCTTTGGAGAATTTACCTGATATAACTGAAGCATAATTAATAAGAACACCTTGAATTGGGGCCATGCAAACCAAATTAAGATTTTAGCCAAAGCTGTGAAAGAGCAGCAATGACATAGAAGGTAAGATAATTGGCAAACCAGTTTATGTAGAGGCAACTCTGACTCATGGCAATTCTGTGTGTGTGAGTGTAGAACTGGGCTCCATAGTTTTCAATATCTGATTTCTTAGAAGTAGATCGGGGACGTTTCTTCCGATATGCCTCTGAGTGAATTCAAATCTCCACCTTTTTGGTTAGCAACCAAGCAAGCACCTTAACCGTTTCCACCACTCAGATATACAAAGGAAAGCAGAGACACCTTGACAAAAATTCTACTCTCAAGGATCCTAACAAATGTCCACTTTCACTTTCAGGACATGGCTATTCTTATAATAAAGCACATCTTTCCTGAAGCAACTTGAATACATCTGTTCCTTAATACCAATAAAATTCTGATATTAACAGACCTTTTAAGCAAATGTGAGCCTTTCCATAAAAATAATAATCCTTTTCATTTGAAGATTCTGCTGTTCACATGATGGCAAAATCTGATGCATTAATCTAAGTCCTTTCAGTCCTGTTCATATGTATTAACCTGTCACCTGGATAGCGTTTTTTCTTATGTTTTTTTCTTTTTGCATTAACTATCTCCTTTGCAACTCAGCCTCTTTATGTTAGCGATTGTGCATGGTGTCTTCTTTTTTTAGGATGATATAGTCCAGCTCTTAGATCTCTCTATCTTTAATTATTTTGTTTTCTGGTTGAAGGTTTGTTTCCTTAATAAGGAGTACATATGTCAAGCAAGCTCTAGCTGTAATTTAGCAGACCCAAATTATAACCTCTCTTGCAAATCCAGGATCTGGAAAAATCATTTTACCTTTCTGAGTATTGGTTTTCACATCTACAAAATCATAATAATATTACTGACTCAATTTATTGTGAAGTTTAAATGGAATTGCATGCCTGAAATTTATTAGCATAATACCTGGAAACAGGCAGATGTTTAATAACATGTGAAGAATTTAAATCTGGGAGACTTGTTTTACTGTTTGAGATATACCCTAAAGGACCCTTACACTCTCTTTCTCCCTCCAATTCTGAGGACAAACCATATTTATCGAGCACCCATAATATTCCTTTTTACTTTTAAATTCTCCCATTAACTTGCGTTCCCTCAGAAAATATTTAGTAGGTAATGACAGTTAACCTACATTAAACATTTCCTGTGTGCTAGACACTTCATTGGCAAATCCTCCTCCAACATGTGGAGAAGAAGTCTCATTCCTCCTACTTTGGAGATGAGGAAACTGTGGCAACAAGTGTTCAAGTAATTGACCCGTTATAAATAATTAGGAGAATCAGGATTCACAGTCACTTGGGTCTGATTCAATGCCCTGAATCTTTAATCACTAACCTGCCTGCTTCTTTGCTTCTCCACATTTTATCCTTCCCGCCACTTCTCCCACTGTCCATCTTGAGCTTCATTTTCCAGTTTTCAGTTTGTTTTTCTAGCTACTACACTCCTATGTTTTGCATTGTTTGATGTCTCATAAATTTTATTCATGCCTCTTAAACAGATGGTGTATCACTTGAAGATAAGAGCCATGTTTTAAATATCCATAGGCCTACTTAAGTGCTGGACTACTAGCTAAAAGGCTAGTGGTTTAAAGCCACCCAGAGGCACCTCAGAAAACAGGCTTGGCAATCTGCTTTGAAAAGGTCACAGCCTGGAAAGCCCTATGGAATAGTTCTATTCTGTACACATGCACACGTGGGGTCACCATGAGTTAGAATCGACTTGACAGCAACTAACAACAACAACTTTATAGTATACAAATATCAAGGTGTCCAACATATGCCTGGTACTGTGAATCAACGGAATTTTCTGCAGTGTATTGTCCTTAAGGAGAAATGTGGGATAAGGTGGGAAAGCATGATAGGGCCAAATATGGAGAATGTTAAAAGAGTCCAAAGAAACTCATTTTAGTAGAGTGTTAGAGGCCCTTAGCGTATATTTATTTTCTTCTTCCGATACTAGGGGTGGAAAGTGAATGACTGTTCTGCACTCTCTTGCTGTAATTACTATCCCTGTTCTCTCTGTTCTCCCAAACACTCTTCTCCTTTTCAGTCAGATGCAGATGTCAGATTGGCTCAAGTCCTCTGCAGCCTTGTCTCTGCAATTTGTCTTTATATCACTGGTAAATTGTCATACCTCGAGTGACTGTGTGTGTGTCAATGTGAAATTCTCACAGCAGAATACAGACTTGATGAAACTGAACCAACTATAAAGATAAGTCTTGGAAAATACACAGTGTCTACACCCCCCCCCCCAAAAAAAAGAAACACTGCTGTCAATTCAATTCCAACTCACAGCAATCCTATAGGACAGAGTAGAACCACCCCATATGGTTTCCAAGGTTCTAAATCTTTGCAGAAGCAGACTGCCACATCTTTATCCCTTGGAGTGGCTGTGCTTGAACCGCTGACCTTTCAGTTAGCAGCTAAGCACTTGGCTTCTGTGCCACCAAGGCTCCCTACAGTGTCTATAAACAGGCAAAATATAGGCAATTGTGGTATCTGGAGTTTCAGTCTTGTGGGTGGAAAATGGCAATGAGTTTTTCCAGTGGCTATCACCTTTGCAAATCAAAAAAGAGTAGTAGACCATGGAGAACCACTTACATGGACTCCCACCCATAAAGAAGAATCTAGCCTGCAGGGAATGAGAGCTGGTATAAGTAAAATAGGAAAGAAGGATCTTCAGCTACCAAAAAGACTCAGAGAAAGGCATTATTTTGAAAAGAAGCTTGGGGAAGAGGAAAGGTAAGCATGTAGAAGCTAAGGAGCTATATGAGTCAAGGCAAGTAGACAAGATCAATTCTGGAGTCTTAAATAATAAAAAGGAATCCCTGGGTGGAGTAAATGGTTAAGCACTGGACTATTAGCTGAAAGACTGGTAGTTCAAACCCACCAGAGGTGCCTCAGAAAACAGCCCTTGCGATCTGCTTCCCAAAGGTCATAGTCTTGAAAAACCTGTGGATCAGTTCTACTCTGTATACATGAGGTGTTTATGGGTTGAAATCAACTCGAAGACAACCAGCACTACCACCAATAACTTATAATAAAAGACCCGGTGCTCATACAAGGCAACCTGGATAGAGGACATAAAATGTGAGAAAGATTTGATAAGTGAAAAAGAGTTATAAGAAGAGGAGTCATTCAAGTGTCCACAGGGAGTCTCTTCTCAATGGATCCTAGGTCTACATTACATGACTGTCCCAAGTTCATTAAAACGGAGTGTTTGTGAGGCTACTGATTTAATTCCTGCCTCTAAGAACGTGGAATAACTTTTCTTTTAGATGAGGTATGAGTGACTTAGCTCTGATAATATAAGGTAGACAGAGCCAGGAGAAATTAGCAGGACATCCTACATAAAGAGGTTCAAACTGAGCTTGTCAGAGCATCTTTTGGCCCCTAAATTAGCTTCTATACGGAGTAAAAGTAAAGTTGACTTCCTTTGCAGATTTTTTTTTTCGTAGAGAAAGGAGCCCTGGTGGCACAGTGGTTATGCAGTGGTTCATAGAGCAGGCTAAGAAAAATTGTAAGTAATTTTTTTTTTTAATATATCAAGCTACAAGGTGCAGACAGTGGAGCAAAGCATTTCTATACTCCATGACTGAATAAGAAAGAAAAACAACTGAATAATTCATTTGTCTAGAAGACAAGATAGATATATATTTAAATAGATATTTGAAATATCTTATGGAGATCACAATAAACATGAAATCAATTTGTGATCCTTGGTTCTATTATCACAGCATTATAAAAGCATTAAAACTTAAAGTTAGATAGCTCTGACTTCAGTCCCCACATTCCTTGCCACAGAAACACATTCTTGATTAGCCCACCGATCTGTTACTTGATTTCTGTAGGATCTCTAACGTCTGTATTTTTCTCTGCTTCCTCTCCATTCAGATATAAATAGTAGATGTTGGCCTTAACTTAATATTTACTTAAGCCAGGTCATACCAAATATTTTACTTTCATCTACAACCTTTGTATCTCATTTGTGAATAGTTGAGCTAATATTATTTTTAAAAAAGAACAAACAACAACAACAAAAAGAGCTTTAATCAATGTTTAATGTGATTGTTTGCATTCATATATGGACCCTTAGGAATGCATTTAAATTGTACGGGGGAAAAGAATCACATTTTCCCTAAATTCTCTGTGGCTCTTTAAGAAAGTATAATACAGCTCATATCCATGTTCCATTATTATATGATGCTTGTTTGTTTCCATTCCTCTGTTTTCCTAGGAGGTGAGAGGGATAGGAGGCGATTTTTTGATAATCCAATACAAAACAGGTTCTTTTTTTTTGAATGAGGAAAATTCCCGTAGAGGTGATTCTGCAATATCTAAAGAGAGGCTTATCGAATACAACTTCGTCTCAGAAAACCTCGGTCTTCAAATCAGATGTAACATTCTCTCATCTCGAAGTCTCTTTTACCCTGTAATATTGTCGGATTTGTCTACCAGCCAACTCTGAACTCCTTTAGATCTGGTTCTATCTGTCATCATCATCCCCTTCCTCCTCCTCCTCCTCCTCCTCTTCTTTGTCTTCTCTGTCTGCTTGACACAACATTGGCACTTTAGTGGGCACCCAGTAAAATCTAATGGGATGAGTGAATTGTGTGTTGGCCTGAGAGCTGATTCAGTTCCTGTGGGGTTCTCTGTTGCTCACTCTAGGAGATATCTCTGTCCGTTACCTACCCCACCCCACTCCTTTCATGTCCTAGCTCCTGAAGCGCTGATTTCACCTCATCATCGTTATCACTCCAGCTCACATTCTTATCCCGTCAGTCAATCTGTTAATGCTCTCTCAACTCCACAAGACAGGTCAAACTTATTCATCAGGTTTGCTATTTCTCCATATCTTTTTGCCTTTCATTTGAACTCCTGCTTTTGGAACTCAAAAGTCAAAAATTCAACTCTTCTGTTCTTTTGTTTCATTGTTCAGCAATGTGTACCCCTTGACTAGCTTCTCTGAGAGGAATAGAGAGTTGAGTGAGGGATAAGAATATATATAAAACCATTATACGACTATTAAAATAATGAAAATGCTCAATAACTAAAAAAATAAAAATGTATAATATACGCTTAAAGGATTTATTTAAATAAGGACTTTTAAAAAGTTGATTAGATAGTAAGGTAGTATTGAAAAATAAATTATCAAGACTTTAATGTTGAAACTCTAGCTGAGACCAACCAAATTCATTGCAGTTTGGTAATGTGAAATAAATAAATAAAAGGTACAGCAGCATAGTGACTGTGGCTGGATTTCCTGCCCTTCATTCACCCGTGGCAACCTTTCCACATCTTTCAGTGCCTTTAACTGGTTTAATTTCAGGACAGGGGGCCCCTGAGTGTTGGTCTTTCCACCTGGTAACAGAGCACGACTACAGACCTCCTACAGGAAAGATCAAGCTACCTTTCACCTGCAAAATGTGTTAGTTCCAGTCTGAGAGGACTGGGGTCTCTGTGATGGAGACATCATTAAAAAGCACAGAGAAGCTCGAGGCAACTTTGGAGGGAGTCAAAACAGTTTTTGTTAATGGGTTCATTTCATTCTACTAAAGACCCAGACAAACCACATGGACTTAGCAATAGTAAAATATCAGTTACTGAAATAGTTCACTCAACTGCACTATGGAAGGAAGAAATTTAGGCCAAGGACACAGGGGTGGCCCCTACTCCTCTATAGTGCCATGTAGTCTTTAATGTTCACACAGAATTTGCTTTTTAAGGCATTATCTGAAAGACACACACATTCTAAATTGTGCAACTGTCAATTTATCTATCTTGGAAGGATGAATGGTCCAGTGAGTCCTGCTGAGATCTGAGCCTCTGCAACCAGGGATTCTAAGCCATCTCTCCACCCTCCAACAGGACAGCCCGTCTGCAAAGGAGTTTAACTTCACCAGTCATTTTTTCCTTCATCCATTTAATTTTCCAGAAATTAAACAGCAATCTGTCGGGGGCGGGGTGGGGGTGGGGGATTAAAACAATCAACCTCCTAACAACTTTTTATAGATCAGAGTGCTATTAAAATGAGTGCGGTATTTGTAGAAACATAACAGAGACCATGGAAGGGAGCTTAGGAATAATTTAAAGCCACTGATTCAATTTATAGACGACAGGACAGAGGTTTGGGGTGTTCACGTCTCAAATTCCTGAACACAAATAATGTTGATTTTATACCAAAAATGGTACAAATCTTTCCACTTTTCTCCATCTCTATTGCCACCAGCATAGAGAAAGTCACAGGCATCTCTCAAGGAATGAATTGTCTTAATCAGATTGTGTTACTCCACATTTGAAAACCTCATGAAGCTTTATTTCATGCAGAATAAAATCCAAATTCTTTTACATGTCCTATGAGGTCTTATGTGACCTGTCCCCAGCCTATTTTTCTGACCTCTTCTACTGCTCTTTCCATCCAAGGTATTTGGCTGTAACCACTTTCTTCTGTTCTGCGAACACACCAAACTCATCCCCACCACAGGGCCCATATACTAGCAATTCCTTCTACCTGGAAAGTCTTCTACCCCAGTATTAAATGAATGGATCTTTCTTCTGATGGGGTTCAAGTCATTTGTCACCTTTTCAAAGGACTCTTTCATAACCATTCTATCTGATGCTGTCTCTTCCCCTCCCATGTTGCTTTTGTCACATAATCTATTTGTTTTCTTGGTATTCGTTATACTATCTGGATTTATTTTATTTACTTGTTTATTGTCAGTCTCGCCCATTAAAATGAAATTTTCATGTAAAGAGGGACTCTACCTCCCCCATTCAATGCGATATCCGATATCCGTAGTTCAAAGGACAATTACCGGCACCTTGTCTGAGCTCAAATATTTGTTGGAAAGAAGAGAGAAAGGGGGTAAGGAGGGACAAAAGAGAGGAAGGAGAGCTTAAGAGCAAGCCTTTGCAGAATAGTCAGTTTTACTGCATAAAAATTGTAGTGCATTAAATAGTAGTTCATGATAAATTGTTTGGTAAGCAAAAAGGATTAAAAGCAATCTTTTTGTAGTAACAGTGTATTGAATGTTTATGTGTGTGTATGCATGCATATGTTTGTGTTTTGCAAACAAACACATAAAATATATTGAAAGATTATACATTAATATTTTGACCTCAGTTTGGAGTAACTGTTTTCTGTTCCTGCATTGTCTTAATTTTCAAAATAAACATACAGTATTTCTGTTGTAAAAAGTTGTGCTAAGTATATATACCTTCTGCTTCACTCAAGACTCTTTTGGTTGCAAGAAACAGAAACACAACTCAAACTGGCCTAAGCAAATTGCAAGTGTTTATTGGATCATGCAACTGTTTTTCCAAAAGGCTAAGGGTGTAGGAGGTCTTTCACCTCTGTTTGGAGTTTTATCCAGTATTTCAGAATAAACTTTCTCTAAGAAATGGAAAACATGAGTGCTAAAAGCCTCCAGATTCATATTTTTTCTATTAAAATTGAGATGCAAAAGGAAACTTCTCCACTGTGTCCAACATCAACAAAAATCTCTGGAAAGGGCTCAGGTTGGGCAGGTGTGGGCCATGTACTCATCTCTGAACAAGTCACTGTACCTTTGCCGGGGCCACCATGTGCATCCCAAGGTGAGAGGTGAGAGTAACAGTCTGTTACCAGAAAAAGTAGGTGTTGTTTCTATGCAGACAAACTATAGCTCTCACACCCTTTACACAACTCATTTAAACTACCTCACAGTGGTTAAGAGCTCAGCTGCTAACCAAAAGGTCAGCAGATTGAATCCACCAGCTGCTCCTGGGAAACCCTATGGGGCAGTTCTACTCTGTCCTGTAGGGCCCTATGAGTCAGAATTGACTCGATGGCAATGGATTTTGGTAACTTTTTTTAAACAGTTACTCTTTATAAAGAAATCTCCTGGGGTTGTTCCTGATTTTAAGCAAGACCTGTAGCTGAATCATCAGAAAATCAGATACAGACAAAGAGAAAGACACTGGAATTGATTTGGGAAAAGTCAGTTGAGACTTCTACAGTGGAGGCTTTCTGTATAATTTGAGAAGGTTCATGAACTCCTTAACTGTTCCCCATGGAGCTCTTACGTAGAATTTTATGGAGTCCAGAAACAACACCTCCTTTCCCTTTTTAGATTCAACATAGAAATAGGCATGAAATTCAGAGAGATGATGATCAATGCATTAAACTTATTGTTGAAAAGACTGGAAGACTAATGAATTGGAAGATGTGACTGATACTTGAGGTCATATGGACTTGATCACCACCCCATAAATTAGACACACACACCCCTGTGCAGTTCATAATGGATAACCTCAGACTCCTTCCCCCCTCACCCCCACCGTAGTGGAGCCTGGCAAGATTGCTGACAGGTGAGAAAATAAACCACAATGAATGCTCTCTGTATCAGACATATCTGAAAACAGAACTCAGAATGGGCTGACACTTCATGACCAATTCCTACTCCCAAGTTACCAATCAGAAAGCTCATTGTGTAATTGGGTGTGTGTGTGTCTATGTGTGTGTGTGTGTGAGAGAGAGAGAGATGAAATTAGCACTTTACTTTAATGGCAGTGTATTCAAATAGAAATAGGAGGCTAGTGTTTTGGTACTGGCCATTTAAAGCCCTAGATTTTAATTCCAAGATTAGATTCCCCTCTTATAGCTACGTTTCTGTTTATTCTTTTTTCCTTTATAATATTTTGATATATATTTTCCATCCATACTGTAGTCCATCAAGAAAATCCACTGAATTTTGAATCAGAAACTAAATCTGAATCTGATTGAAATGTCCAAAGCCAACTCCAGTGGCACCCTTGTAGCTCCACATAATAAATTGAAGACAGGAGCAATAGCCCTAATAAGCTGATGAAATCATTGATTTCTTCTATGTGTAATGGTTGCATTAAAGTCAGAGATTTTCACCAGATATAATGCTAAGTAACTCAGTGCCTTATCAAATTAACAAAGAGCCATTTAACCTATTCACCCTTAGTGGAAAATGTTTATTGGAAAATGGCTATGAATATAAATATTGTCAGAACATAGTTGCAGACTATTCTATGGTGCTAGTCAAAATAGCAACATGAGATTGACTGCATTATCTTTTTTTTTTTTCCTTAAGAGAAGGAGTAAGAAACATTAAGGCGAAAACCATAATTCCAAACAAATGCTTGCTTAGTTGTTCTACTTAACTGTCTAACTCTAAGATGGAAATATATTCACATATCTAACCTTGACCAATAGTTTCCAAATACTGGTTTCAATTCCTGCTGTGCCAAAACTACTGTTACTGTGGTTGTTATTAGCTGCCATCCAGTCAATTCCAACTCATAGAGACTCCATGTGTGCAGACTAGAACTGCTCTATAGCGTTTTCACAGCTGAGACCTTTCAAAAGTGTGAGGCACCTCTGGGTGGGTTTGTCCCTTGATCCATTTGGCTAGTAATCAAACACTTAACTATTTGTGCCACCCAGGGACTCCTCAAAACCACTAAGCATGTTTTAAAAATGTAGACACTTAAACGTAAGCTCATATGTATGGAATCATACAGTAGATGATTGTGATGGGAAGTCATGTTTGGAACCACTAGAATAAAACTGAGCTCAAGGTAATAGAGTTTTCAGGGCTGCCGCCATTTTGATTTTTTTTTTTCCTAAATCTCTTTCTCCCTTTAATATGCATTACTCCTCATCATAGTATAGAATGCCTGTGCATGTAGGAACTTTTGAGATACTTTAGTCTCATCCATTCATTACTTAAGGGAAACTGAGGCTCAAGGAGACAAAGAGATTCACCTAGCCAGTACCCAGTGTATCTATTCCCTCTCTGCTTCCCCTTTCTTGACACTTTCTTGGAAATATTCTGTAGAACTCAGTTTGATTAATATATAAATGACAGGCAAAATGTAACTTTATTTATGCCAGTAGTTTTTTGTTATTTTGGCAAATTCATGGATGTTAGATAAAGATCAGACCATCAGTTTGCAGATTTCTATGATGCAGAAGAGAAGAGGAAGAAGAGAAAGAGGACAACATATTGAAGAATATGCTCTTAAAACTAAAAACATTCATATACCTTGCAATTTTTTCTTCCTCAGACCAGCCTTTTCTGCAGGATTTCAGGACTGACTAAAAGTATCAGACAGAATCTTAAAAACAATAGACCATCTTAATGCATAACATTCAGTCTTGCGTTCACCCATATGTTCGTGTACAAAAATGATATCGTGCTGTTCATACTGTTTTTTAATCCTGTTTTATTGCATTTCAAAAATAAATCATAGCATCTTTTCATAGTCTTCTGTCATATAATTTTAAATAATTGCATAGTATTCTATTAATGGGGCAGTGGTGTTTCAGTGATAGAATTCTCACCTTCCATGAAGGCGATCTGGGTTTGATTCCCAGTCAATCCACCTCAGTGAAGCCATCATTCATCTGTCAGTGGGGGCTTGTGTGTTGCTATGACACTGAACCAGTTTCAGTAAAGCTTCCAAACTAAGACAGATGAGGAAGAAAGGCCTGGCAATACATTTTTAAAAAAAGAAAACCTTATGAAACACAACAGTCTGATACCATTGTGCATGGGATCGCTATGAGTTGGGGCCTATTCAACGACAGCTAATAACAATTCCATTACATAAAAGGTACCATGATAAACTTATTGGATCCTGTATTGTTAAGCACTCATTTTTCAATTGTTTGCTAGTATAAACAATGTTATGATGAATATTCTTCTAGCAAAATCCTATTTTATATCCAAGAGAATTTTTCTTTGGATATATTTCTAAAAGTGGGAATTACTAGAAATATGCTTAAATTCTGAATAGAAAAAGGATTAAATAAGAATGATAAAAAAACTAAGCAATTATTTCTCAGAGAAGAACAAATTTTAGATAATTTGGTTATTGTGTCATGGAAGAGAAATTATGGGCATATATATTTTGTCAAAAATTACACTTTGAGTGAAAAAACATGTCAGTGATTACCTTGGAACATAGAGTAAGTAAAGCAAATGGAAGAAATGATGATGTAAAAGAGCTGAACTGAAGCTTTCAAAGGGTGACTTGAGAAGACATAATAAAGTATTATAATTAAATGTGCAAAGACCTGAAGTTAGAAAAGCAAAAGGGAAGAACACACTTGGCATTTCCCAAGCTGAAAGAACCAAAGAAAAAAATTCAAGCCTCAAGTGGCAATATTGAAAGATTCTATGGACAAAATATTGAATGACAGAGGAAGCATCAAAAGAAGATGCAAGGAATGCACAGAGTCACTGTACCAAAAAGATTTGGTCAACATTCAACCATTTCAAGAGGTAGCATACGACCAGGAATCGATGGTACTGAAGGAAGAAGCCCAAGCTGCACTGAAGGCATTGGCGAAAAACAAGTCTCCAGGAATTGACAGAATACCAATTGAGATCTTTCAAATAACAGATGCAGTACTGGAGTGTTCACTCTTCTATGCCAAGAAATTTGGAAGACAGCTACCTGACCAACCAACCAACTTGAAGAGATCCATATTTTTGCCCATTCCAAAGAAAGGTGATCTAATAGAATGTGGAAATTATCGAACACTGTCATTAATATCACACACAAGCAAAATCTGGCTGAAGATAATTCTAAAACAGTTGCAGCAGTATATCGACAGGGTACTGCCAGAAATTCAAGCCTGATTCAGAAGAGGATGTGGAATGAGGAATATCATTGGTAATGTTAGATGTATCTTGACTGAAAGTAGAGAATACCAGAAAGATGTTTACCTGTGTTTTATTGATTATGCAAAGGCGTCCGACTGTTTGGATCATAATAAATTATGGATAACATTGTGAAGAATAGGAATTCCAGAACACTTAATTATTCTCATGCAGAGCCTGTGCATAGACCAAGAGGCAGCAGAACAACGGGATACTGCGTAATTTAAAATCAAGAAAAGTGTGAATCAGGGTTGTATCCTTTCACCATATTTATTCAACCTGTATAAAAAAAAAAAACCAAACCCACTGCCGCTGAGTTGATTCCAACTCATAACAACCCTACAGAACAGAGTAGAACTGCCCCATAGGCTTGCCAAGGAGCGGCTAGTGGATTTGAACTGCCGACCTTTTGACTAGCAGCTATAGCTCTTAACCACTGAGCCACCAGTATACAGAGCAAGTAATCTGAGAAACTGGGCTATATGAAGAAGAACATGGCATCAGGATTGGAGGAAGACTACTTAACAATCTGCAGTATGGAGATGACACAACCTTGCTTGCTGAATCCGAAGAGGACTTGAAGCACTTACCGATGAAGATCAAAGACTACAGCCTACAGTGTGGATTACACCTCAATATAATGAAAACAAAAATCATCACAACTGGACCAATAAGCTATATCATGATAAATGGAGAACTGATTGAAGGTGTCAAGGATTTCATTTTACTTGGATCCACAATCAACGCCCATGAAACAATAGTCAAGAAATCAAATGCCATATTGCATTGGGCAAATCTGCTGCAAAAGACCTCTTTCAAGTGTTCAAAAGCAAAGATGTCACTTTGAGGACCAAGGTGCACCTGATCCAAGCCATAGAATTTTCAATTGTCTCATAAGCATGGGAAAGCTGGACAATGAATAAGGAAGACCAAAGAAGAATTGATGGCTCTGAATTATGGTGTTTACGAAGAATATTGAATATAACACGGACTGCCAGAAGAACGAATAAATCTCTTGGAAGAAGTACAGCCAGAATGCTCCTTTGAAGCTAGGATGGTGAGACTTTGTCTCATGTACTTTGGACTTGTTACCAGTAGGGACTAGTCCCTGGAGAAGGACATCACGACTGGTAAAGTAGGGGGTCAGTGAAAAAGAGGAAGACCGTCAAAGAGATGGATTGACACAGTGGCTGCAACAACGATCTCAAACATAGCAACGATTCTGTGGCTGGTGCAGGATAAGGCAATGTTTTGTTCTGTTGTACATAGGGTCATTACGAGTCGGAACCAACTTGACAGCACCTAACTAACAACAATGTTGCTTTAAAATGGACATATTAGTTGCAGCAGATTTTATACTAAACATCACACATTTTTATCTCTCTCTTTCTCTCTATTTACCTACCTACCTACTTATCTAGGTCTCAAACCAATAATTCTGGAACAGAGTCTACAGAGTAGTGGCAATCCTTAGAAAGTAAACTCTCAATAAAAAAAAAAGGAAACTGAGTAAATTATTAACAAGTAGACAGTCTAAAGTTTAAGGCAGTCTAGAGGCTAGATTGGAGTCTGAAAAGCCCTGGGAAATATAATTTACCAAATGACCCCTTTTAAGATTTTTTGTAATGTAATCTTCTATTTAAAGATTGATTGGAAAACAAACAAACAATAAAACTGAGGAGATAATAAGGGTAAAGTTCAAGAGGAAAAATAAAATAATTGAGTGAGATACCATGTTAGAACGAATAAAATAATTATTTATCATCTGAAAATAAATCTCAAAGATTAAGATTAGGAAAGTAGATTGAACTGACTGGGTAAAATGTTATTCCCTATAAATGATCCACATCGTTTAGTGTAAGTGGTTTCTCCAAAGACTATGCAGTGTTGAAAATAAGGGGGGGGGGGGTGGGTGAAGACAATTGGTTAAGTACTTGGGGAGATTTATACTTCCCCCAGGGAGTCTGATAATGCACCTGAGACATTTGGCCAAGATCAAAGCCTCCATGTGGTATACTTGGACTTTCTAAAACCTGGACTTAAAATTAGACACTGACATGAAAGTAGCATGGTCCAGTTGAAAGGAAATTGGATGGGAAACAAGATTTGGTTGCAGGGCTGACTCTGCTGGTCTATTACCTGAGTGTCCTTGGAAAAGTCAATTAATTTTTCAATATTCCAAGTTCTCATTTGAATTGAAATAATAAGCATTCCATTTATAATTTTGGAATGTAACTTAGCATAAGGCTTGGCACACAGTAGGTGCTCCATATACATATTTTTACTGAATTAAATTATTTTTCTGAATAATTTCATTTCATAGGTAAGGAAGTTTTTTTTCTTTTTCTTTTTTACGTATTCTTGAGTTCCGACCATTCCCCTTTTAATGCTATATTTGCTTAATAATTTATCACTTGCCCAGTAAAATGCAGAGCTGACCATGTAAAAATAAAAAGTAAATTCCGAGTGAGCCTGTAGGGTATTGGAGCCTTAAATATGGATCTGTATTCAGGCAGAAAAACAGACATGTACAAGATTGGAGTTGGTATAGAATATTAAGGACGAAACAGGGAATGAGAGAATCTATACAGAGTTTGTTTGAATGCTAATAAATCATGAAATCACTGCTTCCTGGCTACTGGGATTTGCTGCAAAACAAGCCTGCAATTCAACAAAGAATGGGGTTCCCTATAGAACTCCTTAGTCTGTCTCTAACCAATGCAGTCTAGGCCGATAAAGGCAGAGTAGGAGTTAGGAGAGAAAACGAGAAGATTTCGGGAAAGGAAGGGATCCCTTGTTCCAGAATCATACATATGTATAATTGTTATTTTAATATTAATCAAGCCTCAGTGGCAGAATTGTGACAGCCCTGTGAACATGACTCCTAACCACACAGCTGGTTGTTGAGTTAATTTACTTCTTTTAAGGGTCCCCTTTTGCTCATTTGATATTGTTTTCTGTGTGCAACCTCCCTACTGTGTCTCTAGCTAAGTCAGTCTACCTCTCTGAATGTAATGTGCTCTAACATAGGCATTTTCAGGAGAGGAGAGGCTACACTCACACACACAAAGCCAGCTCCACATGAGACAGTGCCTTCATTGCTTTCCTCCTGCCAGGAGGCTGTGGGAAAAACCTCCCCAGAAAGAACTGATGAAGAGGGAAAACACACAGGCCACCTGGGCTGAATGTAAGGAGAAGTTGAATCTAGAAACAATTCCTCCTGAGCAAATATCTCTAGTCCTTCTTCCTCCCCCTAGAAATCCTCACTGTTGAGCAAAACTAATTTAACAAGATATCCCCCACTTCTTCTGAACAGTGGTGAAAATAATCCTATAGGACTTTATTAAGAGAGACCCCAAAGTACTCATCAGGCCAGTGAAAGGAAAAAATCCTGCTGTGTCCTTTCTACCCACAACACCACTGCAGTTAAAGAAGAAGCCAATATCCAAGCAGATAGGTAACTTTTTTACACACACCAGGCATCTGCTCATGGCCAAGGCCAAATTTTTAAAGGAGAGAGCCATTATTTTTCCAGTGGTACAGAAAAAGAGCTGTAGGACACACAGGTTAAATTGAAAAGGCCTTGCAAGTACCTTAGGAGGTTAACAGTATCACCGGAAGCCAGATTCCTAACAGTTATGGATTCAATATTTTGTTGGAATTTGATGAGGTCCGTGGGGATGTTTGCAAAGGGGAACTACGACTGGTCCTCTAACTTGGCAGGCGTTTGGCATCCCATGGAGAGATTATAAGAATTTCTTTATTTTTCCATGAGGATCTGGCATTCCTAAAGCAGTATGTGTTCTGAGCCGATATGAACCCGGATGTTAATCACAGCATTTTCATTTCAGTAATGGGTTGAGTGGAAAGATGGCTATGAAGAGACGATGTCAGGGTTAGGCTATTTCTAAGAAACCAAAATATATGCATATATGGATTTGATTTGCCCTTTTATTTTCAAAAGTGAAATATTGGCAAAAGTTTCAGGTTCAGAATCAAGAAAATCTAACAAACCAGTGTACTGCATTATTATGGGCTAGACAGATAGTTACGGACAGGCCTGCTCTTGGATGCTTCCATTACTCCCCACTCCTTAGTCTCCTTTACATTGAGCCTGATAGACAATCTTCTTAATTCTCATTTGCGTGTTTCATTTGTTAACTTAGATGAGGGTTCCAGAATTTAAGACTCTCGTTGTCATTTAAATAGCCTAGTTTCTTAAAAAAAGAAAACAAAAGAAGAGAGGAAGATTACCTACAGTTCACTCTGTTCTTGGGAATTGTTATGACAAAGATTTTCTCTGTTGCTCACAGTGCAATTTCACACTCTATACGAGGCTATCTTGGTGCTTTGGGGTTCAGCAGATCAATTTAGAATGTGTATTTTTCTGTCTTTGTTTGCATTGTTCTTTCATACAGCTGCAAGACTGCTTTGCTCTTAGCAAAATGTCAAATGGTGGTGAATTTTGCTCAATTAGCTTTGCAAATGTGAGTTTGACTTCCTTCAGTATCTTTCTCCTCCTTTCTTTGTTGTATATTTCTTATATTTCAAAGGCAGACATCAAAAAAATTCTTCTTTTGAAAGAAATTAGCATTTTAATTCATAGGTGACGGTCTGAAGTTGTGTTTCTGATTATGTTTTTAATTAAAGGACAAATACACACGTATTCTTCTCCCATTTAATTCAATTGTATTTAGAGACTAGACAAGTACTTAAATTTCAGCTGCATGGAAGGCAATATTTTGACATAAAATAGCTTTATCATACAAAGTAGCTTAATCAATGCATTGTGTGTAGCGTATGACTACAAACAACTCTTTTCCCAACTTGTTTATATAAACCTTAGCAATTTTAGTTACAGGAACTGAATATATGTAGAAGTAAAAATAATGAGTATTTTAGTTTAAGTATCACAGGGATTGAAAACTATATTTTTTTCTCTACTTAGATAAAATCAACAAAGCAATTTTTATAAAAGTTGATAGTGATTCGAGAATTTTATTTAAATGGAGGGAGATGAAAGGATAGGCTGGGATAAGGGAGATGCATGTAAAATAGTAAAATATTTGACGATAATCACCCCTAGCCACTCTTTTCTATCATTGAAACCTTTAATATTTAAGTAAGTTTTGCTAACTACAAACAATAGTTTATTATCCTCATGAATGCCTTAGTCCTACTCTTTGTACTCGTATCTAATGCAGATAAAAAATATTCACCTTTGTCCCCTTTCCTATTTTTCCAACTAGGAAAGAGGTGGGTGCAGCACATGAAAGACAATTCAAGGTCTTAGAAGGGCCACTTGACTGTCGAAGCTAAGCACCTCTTATCTGCATCAGGCTTCACTTTCTTTGAAGTTAATTCAGAGATTATACTTTATGCCTTTAAAAAATTCTTTAAGTAAAAATGTGTACTATTCATTTTCTTAAAATCCGCCAGAACTTCAGGTTGAAATGAGCTGAGTGTTCCCTTCGTTTCCATTCCAATCGTGGAGTAGGGGAAGAATTGCAGCGTGGTATAAGCAGCTTTTGAGGTTCCTCCCTCTATTACTTATTGACGGGATAGTAGAACTGTCTAAAACAAGTCTTTTATCTTCTTTCTTTTTTCTCCTCATTAGCCTTCAGTTTTCCTTCCATCAGCTAGAAAACAAAAAACTTTTCATCATGGTAGGTAAAGTTATAAATATACCACACATGCACTGCTTTTGGTATGTAGCTAAGTAACAATGGGCTAGTATCTCCAGGTGTTATAAATAAAGTTCCTGAGAGGTGCTTGGAATATAAGTGTTTTCTCCAGCTCCAAAAGTAAAAAGCTGGTCGCAGATGAGAAAGAATGACTGCTGATAGGAAATTCACTCAAGTTTAGTAGCATGTCCAGCAACTTTGGTTCAGGAGAACATTGATTTTTCTGTATAAAGCATCATGTTCACCAAAGTAAGGAGGTTAGTATGCAGAAAAAAACAGTATGTGATGTGGTAACACATAAAGCATGCTGGTATGAGCAAGTCTTATTTGAGCTCAGACAACGTAGCGGGAAAGGCTCGATGTGCTTAAAAGGAATTGGAATAAAAAAGCCTTGTGTGTTTCTCCCAAGAACGCCAATAACCTATTGGGAAATGTGTGAAAAACTATGGTCATTAGAGATGCAGACTAGAGATATAAGAGCAAACAAGACTGAAATCCCGCAGTTCAGATAGAAGTTTTGAGGTGAGTTACTTCAATTCACAACCACCTTTTGTCATACGATGGTGACTTGCATGCTGCTATGATGCTGGAAACTATGCAAAAAGGTATTTCAGATACCAACAGGGTCACCCCTGGTGGACAGGTTTCAGGGGAGCTTTGAGGCTAAGACTAGGAAAAAAGGCCTGGAGTTCTACTTCTGAAAATTAGACAGTACAAACTCTGTGAATCAACGACAGAACATTGTTCCATATTGTGCTGGAACATGCACCCCCTATGTTGGATGGCTCTATGTAATAGCTGCAACAAAGGAGTCAAACATAAAAAAGATCATGAAGATAGCTCAGGACTGAGCAACACTTCTTTTTGTTATACGTAAGCGTAGCGTGAGTCGGAACTGACTTGATGGCAATGAATAACAACAACACTTTCAGTTCAGTGTCAGATTACCCCATAGATGTCCTAGGCAAGTGCATACTTGAGCATTAAAAAAAAAAAAGTAAAGAATTTGATATCTCATATGCATAGGATATTTCTGTGAGGACACAAAATAATCTTACAACAGTGGTTGCCTTTTGGAAGGGGTAACAGGTAATGAGAAGAGGATGTAAAGGAGACTTATTTTTCATTCTATGTCCCATATGTACTTTTTGAATCTTATATGAAATTACCTATTTTTTGAAAAGTAATTTGAACATTAAAGTAGTCAACATGGGGGAAAAAAACGTTTTGAATTCTTCATACTTAATTCAAATTTAATAAGGTTTCTACTTGAATGAAATACAAGCTTGGGAGTATAAAAAAGCCATAATTTTTCATTGCTTAAGGCCTCTACATATCTTCATTTCTCTTCGTGTTATTAGTTTAAGGTGGATGTAATTGTAATAAAGTTTTCCACTTACAAGAATTTCAACTCAAGTGCATTGTGCTAAATAAAATAATGCCTGTGAATGAATAGGTATCCATTTTTATCTTGAAGGGCAAATAATACCTAAATTAATTAAAGATTATTAACTGTCAAAAGTCATGCCCAAGAGTGCATTAATTTATCAGCTCAAGCCTTCCCGGCTGATTCTTTTCTGTTTCTATAAGAGCTACAGGATGTAATTTTGTTTATTTTTCTTAAGCTACTTAGTAACTCCTATAATAAGACAATTAAAGAAACTTCTTAAGACAGGAAACATGTTAGTTCTTTTTTTAAATTTCTCTTTTAATACTAGGGTAATGAATTAATGATTTAGAAATCTAGTCTGTTTTTTGTTTCTTCAGGATTTCTGCCATCAATTAAAAGGGCAATATTGACCATTATGCCAAATATAGATATTGCCAAGTATTAATATGTTATATGTTTACTAAGTAAGTACTAGTACTCGTCTAGAAAAGTGAATTACTCGATAGGTGAATAATGAAAATGGCAAGTAGGCAAATATTTGAAAATTTATTCCAATATTTTTATTGAGGGCTTACTATATGCCAGGTTCTGTTCTAGGTACTTGGAATGTAATAAAATGAAACACAGACAATGTCTGCTGTTCTTAGTCTGGGACTAAGGATTGGGGGACTATAATAAAATATGAGTGTAATAAGGTGGTTCTCATTATATACAGGTGATTCTCATTATTTGTGGAGTCTGCGTTCATAAATGTGCATATTTGCTTAAAATACTCCAGGTGCTATCAGAGTCATTCACAGACATGCATGCACAGAGCCCAGGGTGGCAAAAAAGTCCCATCTCAGGTCAAACAAAGCTGGTCCAGAATTCACTAATTCAGTATTCATGGGGGCCCTATTTATTTATCTTGGGATCTGGTAAGTGCTATAAAAATAGAGAAAACATAGAATACAGAAAGGTGATTTGAGGGTTCCAGAGAAGTGGGAAAGATTGAAGGTCAGGCTGGAGTATAAAATACAAAATAGATAGAGGTAGAACTCATTGAAAGAGACCAGATGGCACAACGGTTAAGCTCTTGGCTCTAACCAAAAGGTTGGTGGTTCAAACCCAACAGCTCCTTGGGAGAAAGACCTGGTGATCTGCTTCCATGAAGATTACAGTCTAGGAAACCCTATGGGGCAGTTTCTACTCTGTCACATGGGGTTGTTATGAGTTGGAATCAACTCGACAACACCTAACAACAACATAATAATAGGCCTCATTGAAAAAGTCAGACCTGAACATAGAGCTGGAGGATTGTGTCAGTAAGCCAAGAAATCTTCAAGAGAAGAACATTCCTGGGAGGGAAACAATTAGAGCAAAGGCCATAAGGTGAGAGTGGGCTTGGCAAATCATTTGGAAAACAAGGAGGCCAGTGTGGCTCAGAAAGCGTGAGCAAGTGAGAAAGCAGCACAGGAGGACTTCAGTGTGATAGGGCCGGGTCGTATGGACTCCTGAAGGCCAGCTGACTTCTGTTCTAAGGGGAATGGGGAGTTTACTGCCAGATTGGCTCTGAAGAGCAACGTGGCTTAAGTTTTAAAAGAATTACATTGTCTGTGGTGAAGGGAGAAATGATGGGGTAAAAAGGGGGCAATTGAGTACCTAGGCAACAAATTACGTGTCTCAGAGCCAAGTAGACCTTACAGTGCAGGTGTGAAGAAGTTGTTGAATTCTAGGCATGTTTCCAAATTAGAGGAAATGAGATTTACTCACGGATTAAATGTTGGATTTGAGAGAGAAAGGCAAGGGAAAGATGGCATGAGCAGCTGAAAGGATATTTCCATCTTCTGAGACAGGGATGGCTAAGTTAATTCAGAAGTTAACATCTTTTTTTGTTTATATGTTTATAAAATATTATTCACACTGAAGCCATTTTTAGATAGTAAATGATGTGCTATCATATAAACAATAGTGTCAGTCCATTGGAAACTAATAAAAACTATCAGTCTATCTGAAAAAAGATGTTGAGATATTTGGGGAAAACTCAACACTTACTATGTGTTAAAACCAAACCAAACCTGTTGCTGTTGAGTCTATTCAGATTCATAGCGACCCTATAGGACAGAGTAGAACTGCCCCATAGGGTTTCCAAGGCATGACTGGTGGATTGGAACTGCTAATCTTTTGGTTAACAGCTGAGATCTCAACCACTGGACCACCAGGGCTCCTTTATTATGTATTAGATGATAATAATGAATTATTATTGATTTTGATGGATATGAAAATATATTGTGGTTTATTTTTTTTAAGTCTTTTAGAGATGCAGACAAAATTACTTACAAACGAAATAATAAGACACTTAATATTTGTTTTCACTTACTCCAGCAAGAAGCCAACAAAGTTGAGTGTGTACATGTGTTTTTTTTGGGGGGGGAGGTGGGTGGGACAGGAGTAAAAGTAAAGAGTGACAAATGGAAGGATATACAAAGCAGAAGACCAGAAAATCAATGTCTGTTGAAGCTGGGTGATACTTACATGGCGATTCTTTTAATTATTCTCTCTATTCTTGAGTATGTTGGAAATTTTTCACAGTCAAATGTTTAAAAATGCAATTCCTAATATCTCACACTGACATTAGTTTTAATTAATTCACCATCTTCATGGATGCCTTAATTTAAAAAAAAGGCTTTCCATGAGAGATGAATGTTACTATCTTAAATGTAGTCAGAAAATTGTTCATGTGGGGGTAGACACCTAGACACTCCCAAACTGACTATTAAGGGGTGATTGTTTGATACAACAATCACAAACGCAAATGCCACAACCTCACAAATGCACTTCCTCCCTTGTTTCTATACCCTGTGAAATATTTGAAGAACATTGCTGAGAGTCCCTCAGTTTGTCAATGATTCTCTGTGACTTCAGTGTTAAGACTTAGAAATACATCAACTTTTTGAGGAATGGAAGGAACATATCTCAAGATGGATGCAATCATTTGGACTGTGATTGATTTTTTAAAACAACAGTCATCATTTTTGGTGCTCCTTTAATTTGATGCTGGATTAATATTATTTGACTCGATGATAGTAGCCATAAATCTACCTTGTCTCGTATGACTGAGATGCTTTCTCACCTGAGGAAGTCTGGGTCAGTACTTGACCTACATAGTCAGAAACAGGTTATTTATTAAGTTAAAAAATATTTTCAATTTTTAAAAAATATCATTTGACTTGAAAAAAAATGAGGAAAAAAACATACCCAGAAATAAGCCTTCTAGGTCAGAGATCCATTTGTTCCAAGCATGAATTCTGCAAGCTTAATAGTCAGTTGTTGTACTTAAAAGGCTGAAAAAGCAGTGTATCGATTTGGAAATTAAACATCTGCCAATAACTTGAGTGTACTTTATTTACCAAATTGATGAAAATATGTTTTGGCCATTTAATTTGAAATCACCCATCAAGTGCATATTGCCCATTGTGTAAATTTTAATCTACTCAATAAAAAACACACAAAAAATTGGATGAGTTCTGTACATACAGGCCATTACTTATATAAAAATGGTTTTACAAACACATTTATCTCTATTCCTGGTAAGCATGACTTTGAAGGTGAGGAAATGCAGCCTAGCCTCTGTTGCATTTCATAAACATCTAGAATATGCAATTTATACCAAGAAAATACTAAAACACACTTGTGCCTTTTATAAATCATCATAGTATTCAACATTTAGTTCCTCAACAATGGCCTGTTAAAGTCTAGCACATGTCCATCTTTGTAGCTAAGGATACAGTAATTGGGGACAAATACTTCCTTGACCAAGAGAAGTCCTTTGGCTAAAGTCTAAAGAGGCCCACTTAAAGCAAGTGGCTGATCAAATGAGATTTAAGAATCCAGCATTTGTGATTCTCTAGTGTCCTTTTATTTTAAGTGATACATATAAAAATACTCATAGAGTTAGATAGAAATCCAAGAAAGTTCTGATTCAAAAAGTCTCAAAGGACCTGAGAATCTACAGTCATTGAGGAAATAATTGTTGGGTGCATAGAGTTTTGGTATTTTTTTTTCCCTCATCTCTCCACTATTTCTGTAATTGGAAGTTATCTGTGTATAATTACATCTTTAGTGGAAAGTAATTATAATTCTTATCATTGGCTTTTTAAATTAGCTTTTTTCTCTAATAAATAGTATTTTTCACATCTCATCTAACCACTCTGGATAGAGCAAAAAGGAAATCAAAGCAAGATTTCAAATTTTAAAACTGGCTAAGCTGGAAACCCTCGTGTTGTAGTGGTTAAGTGCTATGGCTGCTAACCAAAAGTCAGCAGTTTGAATCCACCAGGCACCCCTTGGAAACTCTATGGGGCAGTTCTCCTCTGTTCTATAGGGTCACTATGAGTTGGAATTGACAACAGGTTTTTGGTTTTTAAGTGGGGGGAAAAAAATGATAAACATAAAAAGTTATGAAAGAAACATAAAGGTCATTATCCAAATCTAGGAAAGCACGAATTCTGAAACTATGCTTGGAAAGAACAGAAACAGCCCACAATTTTTAGATCTCTTCTCTCTCTCTCTTTCTCCTCCCTCCTTCCCACATTGTATTTCGCCTTCTCCCTCTGCCCCCTACTCCCACTGTCTTAGTTTCTTAGTGCTGCTGTAGCTGAAATACCACAAGTGGGTGGCTTTAACAAACAAATTTATTTTCTCACAGTTCTAGGAGGCGAGAATTCCCAATTCAGGGCACCGACTCTAGGGGAAGGCTCTCTTTGTTCACTCTGAGGGAAAATCTTTGTCTCAGCTTCTCCAGCATTCTCCAAGTTCTTTGGAGATCTCCACATGTGGGTGTCTATCTTTCTCCCATCTCTGCTTGCTTCTGTGACTAATAGGCTCTTTTTATATCTCAAAAGTGATTGGCTTAAAACACACCCTACACTATACAGCTTCATTAACATAACAAAGAAAACCCGATTCCCACATGGGATTATGTCTACATGTATAGGAGTTAAGATTCACAACACATATTCTGGGGGGCACAATTGAATCCATAACACCTACCACAGGTTTTATTAATTATAATAGATTTTAAACCTATTATTTGATAAAAAGAGCTTCAATACCCACCAACATGTGACTTGGGACAATCTCAGTAACCTCTCAGTATCTTTGTAATACTTAAACAATATTTGCATAATCTTACCTAATGATAAATGAGATAAAAGAAGAGAACTGTTCTTTAGAAGACATTTGCCTTAGAAATACATGTTGTTCAGTGCAATTTGCATTTGTTGATGATTAATATCACTTATATCTGAGACATGAAGCCCTGGTGGTGCAATGGTTAAGGCGCTCGGGTGCTAACCAATAAGTTGGCAGTTCGAAGTCACCAGCCTTTCTGAGGAGAAAGATGTGGCAGTCTGCTTTTGTAAAGATTACAGTCTTATAAACCCTATGGGGCAGTTCTGCTCTGTCCTAATTGGTTGCTATGAGTCAAAACTGACTCGATGGCAAAGGGTATACCTGAGACACCATGGCCGGTCCATTATCATAGGGAGTAACAACATCTGAATGGGAGTGGAGTTGCTGAGTTGAAAACAACTGGACAGCAATTTTTTTTTTTTTTTTTTAGCCATTTAATGGAGCCCCTGGTTGATCCAATTAATGTGCTTGGCTATTTAACCAAATGGTTAGAGGTTTGAGTCCACCAGGAGGCATCTCCTAAGAAAGGCTTGGTGATCTACTTTCCAAAAATCAGCCACTGAAAACCCTATGGAGCACAGTTCTACTCTGACACACACGAGGTCACCATGAGTTGGAGTCGACTTTACAGTAACTGGTTTAGCTATTTAATTATTGAGAGGAAAACTGAGGGCAAGAAAGTGAACTCAACTTTGGGTCCTGGGTTTTGGTCATGCTTTATCTGCACAGACTCCTGGCTACTGAGAAAATCTTAGGTATGTCCCTTATGTTGTAACTAAGAATTAAAATTATGAATTAAATAAATTGAGGCTTGACCTACTTATGGTCAAGTTTTAGAGCTGTCTTGGAAAAGTCATATTGTGTTTCATTTTCTCTTATAAGAAAACAGTGAATGGTTTTAGATGTATTGCACTGCTAAAGTTAGTATACTTTAGTGATTAAGAGTTCAGGCAGACTGGAGAAACCCCGAGAGTATGGCCCCCAGACACCCTTTTAGGTCAGTGGTGAAGTCACTTCCGAGGTTCACTGTTCAGCCTGGGAGTGGACAGCCCCATAAAACAAAATGGGACTAATGAGGTACAGCAGTCCAGGGACAAGGGCCAGAAGGCAGAAGGGGACAAGGAAGCTGGTGATAGGGAACCCAACGTTGAGTAAGGATAGTGTTGATGTGTTGTGAGGTTGTTAACCATTGTCACAGGGCAACATGTGTACTAACTGTTAAATGAGAAACTATTTTGTTCTGTAAACCTTCATCTAAAGTGAGAATAGCAGCACAATTGGAAGAGCGTAGTCGATGTCAATGAACTGTGCATTGTGTAGAAATTTTTGAAATCGTGTATCTTTGGCTATGTGTATTTTCACCAAAAAAAAGGTCGAGAAGGAAGAGGGTTGACATGTTGTGGGGTTGTTAACCAATATCATAAAACAATATGTGTACTACTGTTTCATGAATAACTATTTGTTCTGTAAGCCTTCACCTGAAGTACAATAAAAAAATTTTTTTTTTAAAGAAAGAGTTCAGGCAGATATGGGTGTGAATTGCAGATTTGCTTCTTAATCATTATATGACCTTGGGCAAAACATTGAATCTCTTAGAACCAAACCTCATCCTCAGAATAAGTATAATGATTATAACCATTTCATTGAGCTATTTTGAGGGTTAAATGAGACAAGCCTTGTATACCATGAACCCTAGTACATAGAAATGCTGGAAAAATTTAAGTTGTGACGTTTAACTCAAGGAATATTAACCTTTCCAGGCTTCTAGGGGCACCATTGATTTTACTCTTCCTATGGGATCATTGAAGAGCCTTAGTGGTACAGTGGTTAAGAACTATGGCTACTAACCAAAAGGTTGGCAGTTCGAATCCACCAGCTGCTCCTTGGAAACCCTATGGGGCAGTTCTATTCTGTCCTATAAGATCACTATGAGTCAAAATCAACTCGACAGTGATTTTTCTTTCTTTTTTTAATATAGAATCGTTGAAGCATTGATGATTCAGTGTAGAAAGGTAGAAATCTCACCTTTCATGCAGGAGATCCAGGTCAATTCCTGGCCAATGTACCTCAAGCGTAGCCACCACCTGTCTGTCAGTGGAGGCTCGTGTGTTGCTATCATGCTTAAAGGTTTCAAACGAGCTTCCAGATAAGACAGACTAGGAAGAAAGGTCTGGTGGTCTACTTCTGAAAATCAGTCATTGAAAACCCTATAGATCACAACTTTCTGATCTGCAACCAATCATGGACATGGTGCAGGCCCAGGCAGCATTTTGTTCTATTGTGCATGGGGTATCCCCATGAGTCAAAAACTGACTCGATGGCAGCTAAAAACAACATAGAATCATTGAACTCATCACAATGCATGATTGCTAGAAATTTTGCCTCCCTAAGTATTCAGAGGAACTTGGGATATCTTAGCTGGGCAGCTCCTGGAAGCTGCTCGAATATTTCCAGCTGTTCCAGTTCTCTGCGCCCCACTTTACCCTCAGTTGTGTTCAGAGCTGCTACATTTCTTGCCCATGCAGAGCTAAGCCCAAGCTGACTCTGATTTGTACTGTCAAACTTTATTCAAGACTGAGGATACAAGAAGAGAATAATACAGAAGGGCAAACGAATTTAGGTATTAAAAATGTAATCAACGTCATTGTATTGTAAATGTGGAAGTTGTATTGACAGACGTTTTGGTGTGTATATTTTCACCACAATTAAAAAATAAATTTTAAAAATGGGATTCTTAGACATCTTTACTTTAGAGCTGACTGGCTAGGCTGTACCACAAGAAGACCCAGGCTGACTGTCTCTCACCCTAGCCCCAGCCGTGAGTATTGAGAGCTACTCTTCCTCAGATAGGGAGTAACATCTTTTAGTTTCTCTTTCACCTAAGTTCCTGTTCCTGCTTCATAATAAAAATTCTATATTTGCAGATATTTATCCCAAACTCTTAATATATGACTCTGGAATATTTCTGGTTAGAATGCATCACAGTCCTGATTATTCCCCAAAAAGAATACAGTTATTTGCACAAATGAAGGGCTACTTAGGTGATCTTCCTAAATTATGAATGCTGTGTTGTTGTGTGTCATCGAGTTGATTTTGACTATAGTGACTCTGTAGGACAGAGTAAAATTGCCCTATAGGATTTTCTAGGCTATAATCTTTACAGGAGTAGATCACCAGGTCTTTTCTTCTGTGGAGCTGCTGGTGGGTTTGAACCACTGACTTTTCAGTTAGCAGCTGAACTGTTAACCATATATCTGCTCAAAATGACGGAGTCTCTAGGTGGTGCAAACGGTTAATGTGCTCAAATTAATAACTGAAATGCTGGCAGGTTGAGTCCACCCAGAGGTGGACTGCGTGGTGATCTACTTCTGACAAATCAGCCATTGAAACCCTATGGAGCACAGTTCTACTCTGACACATATGGAGTCGTCATGAGTTGGAATCAATTCCATAACAAGTGTTTTTCTTGTTTGTTTGTTTTACCCAAAGTGACTTCCTACACTACAAACTTCTAGCAATCAAAATGTGTTTTTCTCCTATAAAGATTTCTGTCTGAACCGGGATACCACAATGGTTGTTAATAGTAGTAACTTTTTTTTTTTTTTTTACAAAATAAATTTTTATGCTGAGAAGTTTGTCAAGAACGTACAAAAGAAAGACCGCTCTGGAAACAACTTATATAACTGTGGCCGTGGTAGACAGCACTTGCCTCCCCTCCCAATACCACCAATTCCCAAATCAAAACCGAATTTGGGAAAGTAACTTTAAGATTTGAGAGAATTAATGGGTTTGGAGTAGCAAGTGAATATCAGCTACACACTTTTCAGATAGAGCAGAAAGCACCCCACCAGCGATTCCGGCTTGCCCTACACAGAGTAGCCCCTTACTCAAAATTAGAAACTCTTTCACCACAGCTGCCTGAATTTTGCTCTTCCATTTTTTGGATAACTAGACTCCTCTTTTGGAAGAGATGACACTGATGGGATATCTGCCATCATCACTGAGTGTGAATTAAGGGAAAAATAGTCAGATCATCTGCCTCACCAGATGATGACTTGTGATGGGTTGGAAAGGTAGATGGTTTGGATTGCTTTGGGGGAGACAAACATGCCTGGACAGTAAAGAGAGGAGGGGGAGCAAATTTCTTTCTTTTCTGAACTACAGGGTAGGTCTCTGGCAAAATTGTACAGGAGGTGAGATTTGCTTTGTGGGTACATTCTCACTCCCTCAGCAATATTCTTATTTAACTCTTGCTCTTTCCTGCAGTTTTTAGCGTCTTCTTTTGCCATGTTATCCTTCACCATCACCCCCTCTTTTTCGTTCTTTTTACATCTATATAGTCTAAGTTAACATGTAGAATCTGATTAATTCAGTAACCTTAATAGAACCCTCTCTAGGAAAAGAATGATGTCTTCATTTTGACGGGTCTTGTGGACTTTTGAATGAGCACCAGTATCCAAGTTGAAGGCAATCTATGCTCTTTCAATGAACCGTCACTTATTTAATTTGGTCCTAAGAAAATCTTATTCTTATTGCTAGGACAGAAGTGGTGGTATGTCCCTGAGATTTTCAAGAAAATGGGAGGTGGGATTCATCTTAGGCACAAAGAAAATGATGACATCAGACTTTCTGTTACTTTCAGTTCTCGTACTATGGCTCATTTCTTCTTCCCACATTAATCTTAGATATGTTGGTCAGAAAGAGGGCCACTTTAACTTTAGAACATTGCCAATCTGTTCTTTCAGAAACAGATATTTGCATGACAAAAATTACCACCGGGGTTTCTTAAAACAAAATTGTAAATCTTTCAAAATAGAGATGCAGACTCCTTTAAAACAGCAAAGCCCATGTTAGACATTTGATATAATTAAAACAAGTAAAATCCATGGTATCAGAATCTAAGCCAGTCTCCTTGGCAAGTCACTCACTTTCATTTGGAGCCTTCCCATTTAAATGTCATTCTTTTAAGAAACAAAGAAAAAGATGTATTAGTGAGAAATGTAAAACACCATAAGCAAGGGCAAAAGCAGTGAAATGATTGAAAATGCATTCTTCAATCTGTAGGGTTTACTGGGATTACTTAGGCTAGACAAAAATCCATGAAGGTCATAGTGACATTTTTATCATTTTAGACTGATGTATGCCATTTTTTATATTGTCTTTGCAATACACATTAAAATTTTAAAGACTGAGCTGTTACATTAAAAAGCAATGATTTAAAAATTTGTCAGTTCCACCCTTCTGTAGTTTAGCAAGAATTGTTACCTCTGTCATTTAGAAATCATCCAAGAATTTACTTTTTAAAATTGCTAATGTAGTGCCTTCTACAGGTGAAAAGGAACTGGTTTGTGTTCATTTCTTGTCAGCTTCTAAGAATATAGCTAATCCTCGATAAATGAAAAAAAAGGCATCAAACCTATGAGACATACGTATGCCATAACAAGTATGTATCCCCCCCTCCCCCTTTTTTTTTCCAGAAGCTGTAGAAATGTTTGGTTGGAACATTGTTTAATAAACTTGTATTGTCGATAATAATAAAATGAACTGACCTTTGTTGAGAGCTCCTTATGTGCCAAACACTAGAGCAGGGCATCATATATACCATTTAAACTTAGAAGCTAGCTTTCTCATGCATGCAGTGCCTATTTGACACTCGATAAAACGTTTTAGAAGGAGGGAGAGAAGGCAGGCGGGCCTGCTGGTCAGGGGTGTTCAACAAAATCCTCGAAGAAAGTGTCAAGAAAGTAATTACCACCCTAATTTCACAAATTCAAAAAGAGGTCCATAAAAGTCAAGGATACTGCCCAAAGTGACAAAATTTGTAAGTTACAGAGATGAGATTTATCTGCAAATCTACGCCTGCTTCCCACTGTTATGTGTATTTTAGCACATCCTTTGAAAACAGACAGCTTCATGCAGGATTTAGCCATGGAAATATTATTACATTACATGAAACTTCGTATAATGTCAGATCGTCTGCCTCACCGGATGATGACTTGTGATGGGTTGGAAAGGTAGATGGTTTGGATTGCTTTGGGGGCGGGAGGGGGGGGCAGGGGACAAACATGCCTGGGCAGTAAAGAGAGGAGGGGGAGCAAATTTATCTCTTTTCTGGCAAAATTGTCAGTAACACTGACCCATTAAGTAAAATTAGGACTGTGATATGTATTCAAATAGGCCTCACTTTGTAAGAGCAGTAAGGAAGCCACTTGGAACTCATCACTGCCTGTGCGTAAACACACACTGGCTGCTTGTTATTAAAGTCAGGTGACAAACCACAGACAAGGCCACCTGAGCATTAGGGAAACTTTTTTTTTCTTCTAATTTTCTGGTTTTCGTTTATACTTTTAATCTACATTAAAAATCAGTGCAGAGCCCTGTTCAAGAAAAATGCTGCCTTTTGCTTTTTTTTTTTTTTTTTTGGTGGAAAAATGAGTATTAAAACTTATCAGCTTTTTAAATGTTTTTCCAAAAGTCGAACTTGGGAATATAAATGTATTATTTCAACAAGGTGAGGAAAGAATTCCTAGCTAGTGTGAGTGAATAGCGGGAGAAGGAAGTAGAGTGGCAGAGAAATCAAAAGTAGGGATAGGAGGAATAAGAAGACAGGTGAGAGAAAAAGAGGAGCCAGAGGACAGAAGGGGCTTACAAAAGGAGACAGGAGCAGGGAGGAGAGGAGGCACATGGGGCTGGGCCAGTAGACGTGCAAGGGGATGAGTCCAACCTGACCCTTTGACTCCAGCTCCTTGGCCACTGCCAGTTCTTGTGGCCCCCTCCAGCCCCGGAGGCTGCATATGAGAGGGTCGGATCTCTGCGGGTGCCTCATGGAGGATAGTACCTGCTCTTTTAATTGTTACAAAATCCATGAAAGAAGCTTTCTTAACCTTGTTGTTGTTGTGTGTTGTCGAGTTGATTCTGACTAATAGCAACCCTATGGAACAGAGCAGAACTGCCCCATAGGGTTTCCTAGGAGTGGTTAGTGGATTTTAAGTTTTGGTTGGCAGCAATCTCTCTTTCTCACTCCCCCTGCCCACACCCATTGCCCCTAGTGGCTCCACAGGAGAAACACCTGGCAATCTCCTTCCATAAAGATTACAGCCAAGAAACCCTTATGGGTCAGTTCAATTCCACCACATGGGATCGCTGTGAGTCAAAACTGACAATGGCGCTCAACAATAACAAGAAGATAGACTTGTCTATCTCCACTAACAACAGAATCTAAGCCCCGAGGAAGAGACCATGTCTGTTACTGAGCCCCATTCTTGTCACAAAATTTGTGCTCAGGAAGTATTTATTGAATATTTATTGAATCTAAACCAGGAAAGGTGGAGGAAGGGCAGTCCTTGTCGAGCTGGCTGCTATTCACCAACTCCCTCTTCCTCTCTCATGGTCCTCTCCAAATCCATGTAGTCACCACATGACTTGTGAAAAAATGTACTGCTTGGGTTAAAGTCCAAAGTGATTAGCCCACTCTCACAGCCTTTAATGGTCTCATCTGAATACCTTCAGACTCATCTCCAGATATTCTATACCCTTTAATGTGTATCGTCTGCTCCATTTATAATGAACTACTTTTGTTTCCTGTAATGCAGTTGCTGTTTATCTAGTCCCCCAGGCTTTTCACATGCTGTTCCCATTTGGAATACTCACATCCTTCTCCTATTCTTTTGACCCTCCAACATCTATTTAATCTTCAGTACTTCCACATGGATTTCCCCCCCATACAGACTCATTGTAGCTATCGATGTAGTTATCATAGATTCATATTTTCCTCCCCAACAAAGCAAAGTGTTACATGGATCGTTGTTGTGTGCCACTGAGTCGATTCCAACTCATAGCAACCCTATATGACAGACTTTATATGACGAGTAGAACTGCCCCATAGAGATTCCTAGGCTGTGTGGCAGATTTCCAGGTCTTTTCTCCTGAGGAACTGCGGGGCGGTTTCTTTCGGTTAGCAGAGGGCGCTTAACCATTGCGACACCAGGGCTCCTTGTTGCATGGGTCAGGATTCTAATGTTCCTATTCCTACAACCCAGCATAGTCCTGACATTCTCATTCAGTTACCCTATAATTGTCTGTTGAATGTTGAATACGTGAACACCCTTCTCATTCTACCCCCATCTTCTTTGGTGGAAAGTACTTCCTATTATCTGCATCTGCTATCCCAGGAGCAAAAGACTATGGGAATCTTTTAGAGATGTGTGTTCAACTATATTTGTTCATTTTAATTAACAGCCAAAAGATGCCAGCAAGAGGGCTGGTGCATCTGGAAGGGGAAGAAAAGTCAAGGGAGGGCCTACTCATCTAATTTTAGTAAAATTGCCATTGCAAGGATGGAATTAAAGGCTGGGTGCCTAGAGGCCAGATGTGCTAAAGATTAGTTGCAATTTCTTTGGTTTTTTGTTAAAAATTCCAAATGAGACACTCTGGAGCGGCAACTCAAAATATGAACTTCAATACAAAGAAAAAGAGATTTAAGAAAATATACCAAAATATTTTAGCAGCCACTTCTTAGCTGTAGGCTATTTAATTTTTTTTTTTTATTGTACTTTAGGTGAAGGTTTACAGAACAAATAGTTTCTCATTACACAGTCAGTACGCATATTGTTTTATGACATTGGTTAACAAACCCACAACATGTCAAAACTCTCCCTTCTTGACCTTGGAGGACCTTTCTCCTTTTTTGGTGAAAATATATCTAGCCAAAGACATACCATTTCAAAAATTTCTACATGCACAATTCAGTGACGTCAATTACTTTTTTTTTTTTTTTTTTAATATATATTTTATTGTACTTCAGGTGAAAGCTTACAGAGCAAATAGTTTCTCATGAAATAGTAGTACACATGTTGTTTTTTGACATTGGTTAACAACCCCACAACGTATTAAGCCTCTAAATTCTCAACCTTTTTTTTTGATGAAAATTACAGATGGCCAAAGATACACCGTTTCAAAAATTTCTACATTCACAGTTCAGTGACATTGACTACGCTCTTCCAACTGTGCTGTTATTCTCACTTAAGATGAAGGCTTACAGAAAAAATAGTTTTTCATTTAACAATTACTACACATGTTGCCCTATGACAATGGTTAACAATCTCACAGCACATCAAGAATATCCTTACTCCACCTTGTATTCCCTATCACCAGGGGGCTTCCTTGTCCCCTTCTGTCTTCTGGACCTTGTCAGTGGACTATTGTACCTCTTTAGTCTCATTTGTTTATTTATTTATTTATTTATTTATTTATTTTTATTTTATTTAAACACCATTTCAAAACTTTTTACTTACACATTTAAGTGATATTGACTATGCTCTTCCAATTGTGCTGCCATTCTCGCCCAAGATGAAGGCTTACAGGACAAAACAGCCTCCCATTTAATAGTTACTACAGATGTTGCCCTATAGCAGTGGTCAACAATCTCACAATACATCGACAGTGTCCTTATTCAATTTGTGTTCCTTATCATCAGTTTCCTACTCTCCCTCTGCCTTCTGGCCCTTGTCACCGGACTCCTGTACATCGTTAGTCCCATTTAGTTTTACTGGGGTGTCCATTCCCAGGCTTAACATCGAACCTTGAAGGTAACTTCCCCTCTGAGCTGAAAGGGTGTCTGGGGGCCACATTCTCGAGGTTTCTCTAGTATTCTTTAGGCCAGTATATCTGGTCTTCTTTTTTTTTTTTTTTTTTTTGGGAGTTAAAATTACAGTGACGTCAATTACGTTCTTCCAGTTGTGCTGCTATTCTCACTATCCTTTTCCAAATTATTCCATCACCATTATCTTCAACTCACTGCCCCCTAGGCTTCCCATCAAATCTTTTGAGTCGCTGTTGTCAATTTGATCTCACATAGATAATCCTTTTTTTTGGACTATACATGAAGGTTTACAGAACAGAATAGTTTCTCATTAAACAGTTAGTACACATATTGCCCTATGACAATGGTTAACAACCCCACCGCATGTCAACACTGTCCTTTCTCAACCTTGAGCTTCCCGTCCCCTTCTGCCTTCCAGTCCTTGTCCCTGGACTATTGTGCCTCATTAGTCCTGTTTTGTTTTATGGGGCTGTCCAATCCCCGACTGAATGGTGAACCTTGGGAGTGACTGCACCACTGAGCTAAAAGGGTGTCTGGGGGCCAGACTCTCGGGGTTTCTCCAGTCTCTGTCAAGCCAGTAAATCTGGTCTTTTTTGTGTGTTAGAATTTTGTTCTATGTCCTTCTCCAGCTCTGTCCAGGACCCTCTGTTGTGATCCCGGTCAGAGCAGTCAGTGGTGGTAGCCGGACACCATCTAGCTGTACTGGACTCAGTCTGGTGGATGCCTTGGTAGCTGTGGTCCATTAGTCCTTCGGACTTATCTTTTCCTTGTATCCTGTTCTCTTCATTCTCCCTTGCTCCCAAAGGGGTGAGACCAGTGGAGTATCTTAGATGGCTGCTCACAGGCTTTTAAGACCCCAGACGCTACTTACTAATGTAGAATGCAGAACACTGTCTTTATAAACTGTGTTATGCCAATTGAGCTAGATGTTCCCCAAGACCATGGTCTGCACAGCCCTCCACCCAGCAATTCAGTCCCTTAGGGAGTTTGGATGGTCTATGAAGCTTCCATGACCTTTCGTTGTGCAAGCTGTACTGGCTTCTCCAGTATTGTGTACTGTCTTACCCTTCACCAAAGTTACCACTTAGCTATTGTCTATTTAGTATTTCCCCCCCACCCCTCCCATCCTTTGTAACCAACAAAGATTGTTACTTTTTGTGTGTAAACTTTTTCATGAGTTTTTACAGTAGAGATCTTACATAATATTTGTCCTTTTATGATTGACTTATTTCACTCAGCATAATGTCCTTCAGTTTTATCCATATTATGAGATGCTTCACAGATTTATCATTGTTCTTTATCGCTGCATAATACTCCATTGTGTGAATATACCATAGTTTGTTTATCCATTCACCAGTCAATGGGCATCTAGTTTGTTTCCATCTTTTTGCTATTGTGAACAATGTTGCCATGAACATAGGTGTGCATGTCTATTTGTGTGATGGCTCTTATTTCTCTAGGATATATTCCTAGGAGTGGGATTGTTGGAGCATACGGTATTTCTATTTCTAGCTTTCTAAGGAAGCGCCATATCATTTTCCAAAATGTTGTATCTCTAGGCTATTTAATTTTAATTTTTGCTTTCTTTATACATTTCTGTATTTCTGAAGTTTTCTAATATGAAGCTTTTTGGTTTTTTGGCTTGTTTATTTTATAATCAGAAAAATGTAATCATTTTTTAAAACAATTTGAGATTTTAAGCAATAAGTTTTGTAGATTGCATGTAGAGGTGCTATATTTTTATCCATAAAATTTTCCTTTGATAACTTCAAGAAACTTTAAAAAATCTTTACAGTAATGAGTCAGACAATTAGTAGCATATCATGAGAGTTAGAAGTCAAGACTTATAATTTATTGTATTTGTTCTTTTAGAAATCAGACTTTATCTTATTTCATGCCTGTAACTGCACAATATAAGATATCACAAATATCACTAGAGCTTGAGCAGGTGCCCAAGGATCTTGGCTGAAATATGGTTTAACTACGTAAAAATGGCCTATTCACATCCTCTGAAACATTTAATTTCTTCAATTTGTAAAATACAGCTGACTGAATAGCTTCTAAGATATCTACTGCATAAGGGTGAAAATAACTTGAACTAGAGAAAGAATCAGGAAAAAGTCAGATATCAAAGAAATGAACACCCGTAGTAATACACCATGAAGTTATGGATTTAAAGCCAGAGTTTCCGATTTTTGGTATGGATGTGGAATTAATGAGAAGGGAAGGCTGATGGAAACAGCCTTTGTTGAGTATATACCAGTACATATTAGATGACAGCTTTTCTGCTAAGTACATTTAAATGTTTTCTCATTTAATCCTCCTAAGTCATTAAGGGTAGGTTTTAGCCTCTCCACTGACAGATTAGAATATGGATATTCTTATGTATAAGAAGCCCAGGTAGCACAAACAGTTAAGTTGTTTGGCTGCTAACCAAAAGGTTGGTGGTTTGAACCCACCCAGAATCTCCACAGGAGAAAGACCTGGCGATCTGCTTCTGTAAAGATTACAGCCCAGGAAACCCTATGGAGCAGTTCTACTCTGTCACACACGGGGTAACTATGAGTCAGAATCAGCTCAACGACACCTAACAAAAACATTCTCATGTATACACTCACATGTTTCTCTTTACTTACTATGCTATATGTTCTCTAAAGACATGTTATTCATCAGTGTGTTACCAGAGCTAGTGGGGACTGGCATCTACAAGGATCTTAATAACTCAAAGTATAAAAACCACAAATCCATGAGTTTTCACAGGTGAAAAAGAAGTAACCAATAAAATCCAAATAATAAATCCATTTCCTCTAAAATGCCATTTAGAGATATTTTAGGAAATGTTTCCACTATAAACCCATCACTTAAGCCAGAATCCTGGAACTGTTCTGGACTTACCTTTCTCCTGAACTCCCACCATTTAAACCATCAGCAAATCTTTTCACCTGTAGTGCCAAAGTTTATGAATAGTTACACTTTTCTACATCTCTTCTATTGCCAACCTGTTGCTGTTGTTGTTGGGTGCCATCAAGTCAGTTCTGACTCATAGTGACCCTATGGACAACAGAATGAAACACTGCCCGGTCCTGTACCATCCTCATGATTGTTGTTATGCTTGAGCCCACTGTTGCAGGCACTGTGTTAATCCATCTCATTGAGGGTTTTCCTATTTTTCGCTGACCCTCTGCTTTACCTAGCATGATGTCCTTCTCCAGGGATTGGTCCCTCCTGATAACATGTCCAAAGTACGTGAGACAAAATCTTGTCATCCTTGCTTCTAAGGAGCGTTCCGGCTGTACTTCTTCCAAGAAAGATTTGTTTGTTCTTTTGGTAGTCCGTGGTATATTCTATATTCTTCACCAACAGCATAGCTCAAAGGCATCGACTCTTCTTTGGTTTTCCGTATTCATAGTCTAGCTTTCAATTGCATATGAGGCAATTTAAAACACCATGGCTAGGGTCAGGCGCACTTTAGTCCTCAAAGTGACATCTTTGCTTTTTAACACTTTAAGGAACTCTTTTGCAACAGATTTGCCCAATGCAATGTGTCATTTGATTTTTTGACTTCTGCTTCCAGGGGTGTTTATTGTGGATCCAAGTAAAATGAAATCTTTGACAACTTCAATCTTTTCTCTGTTTATCATGATGTTGCTTCTTGGTCCAGTTGTGAGGATTTTTGTTTTCTTTATGTTGAGGTGTAATTCATACAGAAGGCTGTGGTCTTTGATCTTCATAAACAAGTACTTCAGGTCCTAATTCTATCCAACATGGCCTATCTCTCATCTAGACTGTTGCTTCAAATTCCATTATTTGAGTCATTTATTCCAAACTCCACACAGCAGCCAGAATTTTAAGCTTAAATTAGATCATACCAGTCCATTGCTTAAAAGCCACCACGTTTGACCCAATGTATTTGGGTATTTGGGGGATTTGTAGGGGGGTGGGTGAGCAAGCTCTGAGCCACAGCTTCTGAGGACCGGCATTATCTGGCATCACCAGTTTTCCCAACTACATACAAAAACACTCTTTCCCATGAACACGGCTTTCCATTAACTCTGACCTTTTATTAGTTTCTAGAACATTCCTTAAAGCATGTTCAGATGCTGTTATCTTGGCCTGAAAAACAGCTTCCAGACACAATATAGCCAGATCCTTCTAACATCTCCTAAATAGTACCTTCTGAGAAATACTCTCTCTTGCCAACAACTAAGGAAGTCTACTCTTGTTATTTTCTATTACAGCAACATACTTGCTTCAAGAGCAATTTTTTTTCCCTCAAATTGTACTTATGTATTTATGTGCTTATTTATTTTCTGCCTTTATTCATTAGGCTATAAATTCTATTCTGGTGGAGAACATTTCCTTTGTATTGACCACTATATACCCTATGTCTAGGACATAGCTGGTGCTCATGGTATCTTCAATGAATGCATAACTGTGTGCTCTTCATAAGCAAGGAAGTGTTTGGAGGAGAATGAGCATTATGTAGAAGTACCTATGCTTCTTTCAGAGCAAATTATTTGTCTTAGGCTGGGTTCTCTAGAGAAGTAAAACCAGTAAAGTAAATAAATTTGTATACAGAGAGATTTATATCAAAGAAACAACTCACATAATTGTAGAGGCTGGAATGTCCCAAGTCTGTGGATTAATATAGAGGCTTCTCCTAATTCACACAGCCACACGGGCTGGTGAACCCAAGATCGGCATGTTGGAAAGCAGGACTCCGCTGACAGTCTGTGAAGATCAGCAAATCCCAGGATCAGCAGATAAGCTGCTAGCTCAAGTCCCAAGAATCAGAGGTCAGATGAACAGGCGGCAACCACAGGATCCAGAGCAAGAAAAAAGCTAGAATGTCTTCTTATATTCAGATGCAGGCCGCACCCCCAAGGAAACTCTCTTTCAACCGATTGGCTACTCACAGCAGATTCAGTCATGGGAGTGATCACATATAAACACTGAGAATCATGGCCCAGCCAAGGTGATACACAATCTTAACCATCACGCTATTAAAAAAAAAAAAAAAAAAACACGAATAACATAGCGTCAGTAGGGAGTAGTACTATATTCTGAGTGCTGTGCTTCCAGAAAAGAATAAAAGCCACTTTTTCCTTGTCAACAACAAAATAATCCTCTTTGAAACTCATGGGTTGTACTGAGTGTCAGTGGACGTGCATTTGCGCAGATGTCTTGCCATTCAAGAGTCAGTACTTTATTTCCACCTCTGTAACTGGTGAGCAAGCCCTAGACCTGTTGACGTGAAAATCACCCATAGAGCTGTGGAAGAAATGTGGTTAAATTGTGTTAGAATAGCTCAGCCTCTTTCTGACTAATGGAAAAGAAATAATCTGGAAGCCATCATGGATTCTTGAAATTCCTGTAATGGTAATGCCTTACTATTACAAATGTAAGTGGAAAACCAAGTTTACGCAAGCAAGTAGAACTCAGGATTTCCTTATGTCATGTTGGTTATTTAAAGCAGATGAAAATAGACTTTTTTTAACATGTAAATGAAAACATTACTTGAACTAGAGTCACTTAATCATTAATTCCCATCATTTGCATATGATGGGAGTCTTTTCTCTCTTCCCTTAACTAATTATATAAATAATTTTATTATTATTTTTTACAGTTAGCATACTGAATTGTCATAGAGCCTACACAATTCATACATTAACAAACAGAATAAATAATTCCTTCTTTACTAACTGCTTTCAAGACCATTGTCTCAATTGATGTTCTCAACCATAGCTTTGTTACATAGGGTGGGAATATTTAAAATAGAATTATAGGATTTTCAGTTTTAAACTGATATTGTAGCATGGCTATCATACAGTGCAATCCATGAAGTAACTAAAAGATCAAAGGCCTTGCCTAAGTTCACATAAATCAATTAAAGATATATACAGAAGACTAAAACCCAGGCAGAGCTCTGATAGAAGACTATTTTAAGAAAAATGTCTGTATATACATATATACGCAGACACACATTAAAGTCTTCTTAGCAACAATTCATTTTTTTAAGTCCTGAAAGTGCATATATTTAGAAGAGCCCTGGTAGTACAACGGTTAAGCACTCGTCTCCTAACTGTAAGTTTGATGGTTTGAATCCACCCAGTGGCTCCACAAAAGAAACACCTGGTGATCTGCTTCCATAAAGATGACAGCTTAGGAAACCCTATGGAGCAGTCCTACTCTGTCACATGGGGTCACTATGAGTCTAAATTGATTCCATGGCACCCAACAACAACAGAAATGTACAATGGTATGATTTCCTAGAGTTTGTTCTAAATGATAACATTGAGGTCACTATATCCAACAAAGTAAATGCCTACAATTTTTCTAACAGCAATAAATATATTTGTATGCCTTTAAATGGTTCCACAATTTGATTTCTATTTCTTAATGTGATGTTTATAGTTTTACTGTTTACCTTAAAAGTAACCGAACTCTTTCTGAAAGCTTCCACAGGTGGAATATCATCTCCCAACCTAGAGATGTGATTTCCTACTTAAGGGATTATTCTACAGGACTTGTCTTTAGATTAAGGAACATCTTCTTAAGAACTTCTTTTTTTCCATTTTTTTATATTTCATTCAGATACCTTATCCTGGAAGTGACTTCAGATTACATAGTTAGAAGAAAAGGCCTACAGAACATTGGTATGTTTTTACATCTCCTAAACTCCTAAACCAATATAGGCACAAATGCATTTAGTTGTCATATCTCCTTTAATCTGAGACAATTCCCCAGTTTTTCTTTATCTTTCTTAACTTTAAGAATTACTGTCTAGTTATATGACAGAATGCCCCTCAGTTTGAACATTCCCTTCATGATATAAATACAATAATGCATTTCTTGGCAAGAATATCACAGAAATGATGTTGTGTTTTGTCAGTTCCTTATTTGTAAACTCCTTTCTCCTACAGTGAGAACCTGTATCACATTAACCACATATTTTTTTTTACTTGCTCAATTCATGTAAAGAAATTTCAGAATTGCTGAAGTTCAGAATTGCTAACCCATTTCCCAGGGGAAAACAGATTTACTAGCTAGAATATAATATTTGGGTATATTTTTTGTCTTTAGAATTACTACATAGAGTCAAAATACTGTTTTCTAATTTACTTAGGTTCGTGCCCCCTCCCCCCATGTGTTTATATTTTTATTGCAATAAAGATAGGTTCATTTATTACTGTTTGCGTTCAGTTTTGGGCCTCTCTCCACTTCCTGTTTGATTTTTTTTTTTTTTTTTTTTATGCATTACTTGAGTTTGGAGCCCTGGTGGCACAGTGATAAAGAGCTTGGCTGCTAACCAAAAAGTCAGCAGTTCAAATCCACCAGCTGCTCCTTGGAAACCCTATGGGGCAGTTCTACTCTGTCCTATAGGGTCGCCATGAATTGGAATCAACTCGATGGCAATGGATCTGGTTTGTTTGGTTTTTGTTTTTTTTTTTTTTTTTTGAGTATGTAAAACATCGCCATGGTTCTAAACATCAGAACTATACAGATAGGTATATTCACAGAAGTGCCACTCTCCCTGATCTTTTCTACCTATTCTTTCCTACCCACTCTCTATAGGTAACCAATATCATTAGTTTAGGGTTTAACCATCCTGCATTTCTTTTTGCTTAAATTAATGGCTACATGTACATTTCTTATATTCCCTTTTGGCAAACACAAAAGATAATATTCAATATTATTCTGGTTTTCTTTCTTCATTAAAAAATACACACATACACACATCCTATGAAGTATTCCTTTCCAATTCATTGAAATCTTCCTCACTTTTTGTTTTGTTTTGTGTTTTAGTGTCATATAGTGCTCAACTTTGTGGATGCAACCGTTCTCTCCAGTATGGCCATTTGGATTGTTTCAATATTTTGTGATTACATATAATGGCATAATGAATAATCTTACGCATATGTATTTTCATAATGTTGATGTATTGTCAGGGTAAATTCCTAGACGTGATATTGCTGGGTCAGAAAGTAGCATATATGTTCTTTTATTGGGTATCATCACATTCTGCTACAAGAGCACTACCAGTGTGCATTTTTACCAGCAATGCTTATGAGAGAACCCGATTCTTCAAAGCCTTGCAACGGAATGTCTTTTCAACTTAAAAAAAAAAAAATTACCACTCTGATACATGAGAAATAGTATCTTAGTATTATTTGAATTTAGATTTACCTAATTAACAGTGTGTTTGAATGTCTTTTCATACGTTTAAGGACCATTTAGTATCTTTCTTTAAATTGTTTGTATCTTTTTCTCATTTTTCTATTGAGTTTTTGGTATTTTATTTCTCAAATTTTAAGATTTATTTGGCAATTAATGATATTAAACTTATGAGACAAATAATTTCTCCCAAGTTTCCAGTTATCTTTCTAATTTGGTCGTGATGTTTTTTGCAAGGAAATTTTTTCCTTTTCTTTCTTTTTTTTTTTTAATTGTACTTTAGATGAAGGTTTACAGAACAAACTAGCTTCTCATTAAACAGCTGGTACACATATTGTTTTATGACATTGGTTAACAACCCCACAACATGTTAACACTCTCCCTTCTCAATCTTGGGTTACCTATTACCAGCTTTTCTGTCCACTCCTGCCTTCTAGTCCTTGCCCCTGGGCTGATGTGTGTGTCCCTTTAGTCTCATTTTGTTTTATGGGCCTATCTAATCTTTGGATAAGGGGTAAACCTCAAAAGTGACTTCGTTACTCAGCTAAAAAAGTGTCCTGAGGCAATAATCTAGGAGATTCTCCAGTCTCCATCAGGCCATTAAGTCTGGTCTTTTTTTTGTGAGTTAGAGTTTTGTTTTACATTTTTATCCAGCTCTGTCTGGGACTCTCTATTGTGATCCCTGTCAGAGCAGTTTGTGGTGGTAGCCGGGCATCATCTATTTATACTGGACTCAGTCTGATGGAGGCCATGATGGATGTGGTCCATTACTGTTTTGGACTAATTTTTCCCTTGTATCTTTAGTTTTCTTCATTCTCCCTTGCTCCCGAAGGGGTGAAACCAGTGGAGTATCTTAGATGGCTGCTCACAGGCTTTTAAAACCCCAGATGCTACTCACCAAAGTAGAATGTAGAACATTTTCTTTATAAACTATGTTATACCAGTTGAGCTGGATGTTCTCCAAGACCATGGTCCCCACAGCCCACAGCTCAGCAATTCGGTCCCTTGGGGAGTTTGAATGTGTCTATGGAGCTTCCATGACTTTGCCTCCCACAAGTTGTGCTGGCTTCCTCAGAATTGTGTACCGTCTTACCATTCACCAAAGTTACCACTTACCTATTGTCTTATTTAGTGTTTTTCCATCCCCACCCTTCCCCTCCCTCATAAACATCAAACATTGTTTCTTTTTGTGTGTAAACCTTTTCATGATTTTTTACAGTAATGGTCTCATACACTATTTGTCCTTTTGTGACTGATTTATTTCACTCAGCACAATGCCGTTTAGATTCATACATGTTATGAGATGCTTCACAGATTCATCATCGTTCTTTATTGTTTCATAATGCTCCATTCTGTGTATGTACCATAGTTTGTTTATCCATTCATCTATTGATGGACATCTAGATTGTTTCCATTATTTTGCTATTGTGAACAATGCTGCAATGAACATGGGTGTGCATATGTCTATTTGTGTGATGACTCTTAGTTCTCTAGGATATATTCCTAGGAGTAGAATTGCTGGATCATATGGTATTTCTATTTCTAGCTTTCTAAGGAAGCGCCATATCGTTTTTCAAGATTGTATCATTTTACATTCCCACCAGCAGTGCATAAGAGTTCTGATCTCCTCACAGCCTCTCCAACATTGTATTTTCTATTTTTTTGATTCGTGCCAGTACTGCCAGGGGTGAGATTGTATCTCATTGTAGATTTGATTTGCATTTCTCTAATGGCTGGTGATCGTGAGTATTTCCTCATATGTCTGATAGCCACTTCACTTTCTTCTTTGATGATGGGTCTGTTCATTTCCTTTGCCCATTTTTTAATTTGATTATTTTTCTTTTGGTTGTAGAGGTACAGGATTTTCCTGTAGATTTTAGAGATTAGACCTTTGTCAGATTTGTAATAGCCAAAATTTTTTTCACTGTGTGTAGTTTCTCTTTTTGCTCTTTTGGTGAAGTCTTTTGATGAGCATACATGTTTAATTTTTAGAAGATCCTAGTTATCTAGTTTATCTTCTGTTGTTTGTGTGTTGTTGGTTATGGTTTTTATCCTGTTAATACCATGTATTAGGGCCTCTAGTGTTGATCCTATTTTTTCTTCTATGAACTTTATAATTTTTGGCTTTATATTTAGGTCTTTGATCCATTTTGAACTAGTTTTTGTATATGGGGTGAAATATGGGTGCTGTTTCATTTTTTTGCAGATGGACATCCAGTTCTGCCAGCACCATTTGTTAAAAAGATTGTCTTTTCCCCATTTGATGGACTTTGGGCCCTTGTCAAAGATCAGGTGACCATAGGTGGATGGATTTACATCTGGATTCTCAATTTTGTTCCATTGGTCAATGTATCTGCTGTTGTACCAGTACCAGGCTGTTTTGACTGCCATAGCTCTATAGTAGGTTCTGAGGTCAGCTGGTGAGTCCTCCTACTTTATGCTTCTTCTTTAATAGTGCTTTATTTATCCAGGGCTTCTTCCTTTTCCATATAAAGTTAATGATTAGTTTTTCCATCTTTTTAAAGAATGTTGTTGGTATTTGGATCGGGATTTCATTGTATTTGTAAATTGTTTTCGGTAGAATTGTCATTTTTACAATGTTGAGTCTACTTATCCATGAACATGGTATGTTTTTCCATTTATGTAGATCCCTTCGGGTTTCTTGCAGTAGTGTTTTGTAGTTTTCTTTGTATAGGTCTTTTACATCCCCATTTAGATTTATTCCTAAGTATTTTATTTTTTTAGGGGCTATTATAAATGGTATTGTTTTCCTGGTTTACTTTTCGTTGTTCTTTTTATTGGCGTATAGGAATCCAACTGATTTTTGTATGTTTATCTTATATCCTGCTACTCTGCTGAATCTTTCTATTAGTTCCAGTAGTTTTCTTGTGGAGTCTTTTGGATTTTCTGTGTATAGTATCATATCATCCACAAATAAAGACAGTTTAACTTCTTCATTACCAATTTGGATGTCCTTTATTTCTTTTTCTTCCCTAATTGCTCTAGCTAGTACTTCCAGGACAATATTAAATAGGAGTGGTGACAAAGGGCATTGTTGTCTTGTTCCTGTTCTCAAGGGGAATATTTTCAGCCTCTCTCCATTAAGAATTATGTTGACCATTGGTTTTCCATAGATGCTCTGTATAATTTTGCGAAATTTCCCTTCTATACCTATTTTATTGAGACTTTTTATCCAGAATGTGTGTGGGACTTTGTTGAATGCCTTTTCTGCATCAATTGAGATGAACACGTGACTCTTTGTTTTCCTTTTATTTATGTGGTGGATTACATTGATTGATTTTCTAATGTTGAACCATCCTTGCATACCTGGTATGAATCCTCCTTGGTCGTGGTGTATTGTTTTTTTGATATGATGCTGAATTCTATTGGGCTAGAATTTTATTGAGAATTTTTGCATTTATATTCATGAGAGAAATTGGTCTGTAATTTTCTTTTTTGTGGTATCTTTGCCTGGTTTTGGTATCAGGGTTATGCTGGCTTCATAGAATGAATTTGGAAGTATCGCTTCCTTTTCTGTGTTCTGAAATAGTTTGAGTAGTACTGGTGTAAGCTCTTCTCTGAATGTTTGTAGAATTCTCCAGTGAAGCCATCTGGGCCAGGGCTTTTTTTGTTGTTGTTGGGAGTTTACTACCTTTTCAATCTCTTCTCTTGTTATGTGTCTGTTCAGGTTCAACATCATTTTGTGTTAGTTTGGGTAGGTAGTGTGTTTCTAGAAATTTATGCATTTCCTTAGGTTCAAATTTGTTGGAGTATAGTTTTTCATAATACTCTGTCATGATTCTTTTTCCTTCAGTTGGGTCTGTTGTAATGTCCCCTATTTCATTTCTTAATAGGGTTATTTGAGTCCTCTCTTGTTTTTCTTTTCTCAGTTTGACCAGTGGTTTGTCAATTTTGTTGATCCTTTCAAAGAACCAACTTTTGGTTTTGTTGATTCTTTCTATTGTTTTTTTCTATTCTCTATTTCATTTATTTCTGCTCTGATCTTTATTATTTCCTTTCTTCTGGTGGCTGTGGGCTTATTTTTGCTGTTCTCTTTCTATTTGTTCGAGTTGTATTGTTAATGTTTTGATTTTGTCCCTTTCTTCTTTTTTAATGTGTGCACCTATTGCTATAAATTGTGTTCTGAGGACTGCCTTTGCTGTGTCCCAAAGGTTTTGGTATGATGTATTTTCATTCTTGTTTGATTCTAGGAATTTTTTGATTCCATCTCTGATTTCTTCTATTACCCAGTGGTTTGTAAGCAGGGCATTATTCAGTTTCCATGTAATTGATTTTTTTTCCGTGCTCTTAGTGTTGTTAATTTTTTGCCTGATGGCTTTGTGGTCAGGAAAGATACTTTTTATTATTTCAATACAGGTTCAGTACAAGGTTGCTCTGTGGTGTAAGATGTGGTCTATTCTAGAGAATATTCCATATGCACTGGAAAAGAATGTGTACTTTGCAGCTGTTGGGTGGAGTGTTCTATATATGTCTATGAGGTCAAGTTGACTGCTTGTGCTCTTCAGCTCTTCTGTGTCTTTGTTCAGTTTCTTTCTAGATGTTCTATACTTTACTGAGAATGGTGTATTGAAGTCTCCTACTATTATTATGGAACTGTCAATTTCTCTTTTCAGTGCTATTAGAGTTTGTTTTATCTATCTGGGAGCCCTGTCATTGAGGGCATAGATGTTTATTATGGTTGTGTCTTCATTATGGATTGTCCCTTTAATCATTATATAGTGTCCTTCTTTGTCTTTTATGGTGGATTTTTGTTTTAAAGTCTATTTTCTCTGTGAGTAGTATTGCAACTTCTGCTCTTTTTTGGTAGCTGTTTGCTTGATATATTTTCTTCCATCCTTTGATTTTTAATAAATTTTCATCTTTGTTTCTAAGGTGTGTCTCTTGTAGACAGCATATTGATTAATCCTGTTTTTTTAATCTATTCTGTCACTCTCCTGTCTCTTTATGGGTGCATTTAGGCCATTCACTCTCAGTGTAATTATTGATAGGTGTGAGTTTATTGCTGTCATTTATAGTACTTTTTTTGTGGTGTTGACATTTTCTTTGTTCCTTTTACTGTCCTGTGCTGAATTCCTTTTTGTTTGTGGATTTTTTTTTTTTATTTCTTTTGTTTTTGTAGGTTTCGTTTTTACTGAAACTTTATGTTTTTCTTCTTTATTTTGATGAGTAGGTTTGTTAACTTTCTTTGTTGTTACCTTCAAATTTATCCGTATCTTCCTAAGTTTGAACCAGTCTATTATTACTTGGTATCACCTTGCCTTTCTCTCCATTAGAAAGTTATATACCTACACTGTTTATTCCCTCCTTTATTGTTCTGATGTTGTTGTCATTTACAGATTAACCTCTCTGGTTCCCTGTTGGTTTCTTTTGGTTTTGGATAGTCCTTGAGAGTCCATTTCCTAGATTGATATCTCGCTGGTACGATCCTGCATCCTAGATTCTGCCTGTGAGAGGAAGTTGTTTGTTCTCAGATCGAAGAACTTCCTTAAATAATTCTTGTCAGTTTGGTTTGGTTTTTATGTATTCCCTTAACTTCTGTTTATCTGGAAATGTCCTAATTTCTCCATCACATTTGAATGAGAGTTTTGCAGGATATATTATTCTTGGTTGGTAACTTTTTCTTTCAAGGTTTTATGTATTTCATCCTATTGCCTTCTTGCCTGCATAGTTTCTGCCGAATGATCCGAGCTTAGTCTTACTGTTTCTCTTCTGTATGTGACTGTTTGTTTGTCTCGAGCTGCTCTCAGGATTCTTTCTTTGTCTTTGGTTTTAGAGAGTATGATTATGATATGGTTTGGTGATTTTCTTTTAGGGTCTATCTTATATGGGGTTCGCTGAGCTTCTTGGATGGTCACCTTTTCATCTTTCATATTAGGGAAGTTTTCTGTCAATAATTCTTTAATAATCCTCTCTATGTTTTCCATTTTCTCCCCCTGTTCTGGAACTCCAATCACTCGTAAATTTTTGCTTTTGATTGTGTCCCACATCGTTCTCAGGGTTTCTTCATATTTCTTTGTTCTTTTTTTCAATTTTTCCTCAAACAAATTTGTATCCAAATTTTTGTCTTCAATTTCAGTGATCTTGTCTTCCATTGTTTCAAACCTGTTCCCAGCTCTTCTATGACACTGTGCATTTCTGAAAACTTGTTGCTTATCTTCGGATTTCTAGTTCTTTTTGTATGATTTCTAGCTGTGAATTTGTTTTGGCATTTTGTTCCTGTGTTATTTTCTGAATTCTTCCATTGTTTTGTTTGTATTTGCCATGAATTTTTCTATTGTTTCCTCATTTTTGTCTGCTTTTTACTTCAACTCTTGGATACCTCTGAATATTAGAGATTTGAATTCCCTATCAGGTAATTCTAGTGCTTATTCTTCTACTGCTAAGTCATCTAGTGTTTTAGTTTGGATGCCTACTGTAACCATTTTTTTCCTGTTTTAATATGCTTTTATATTATCTGCTGTCTTTAGGACAATCAGTAGTTATTTTCTTTGTTTTTTGATTGTAGATTTGTTTGTTTTGTCCTACTTTTTTGTTTTATTTGATTATTTCTGAGGTAGGCTGTGGATTCTTTGTTGCTTGCATGTCTGTGGGCATGATACTTTTCACCTCCTTGTCCAATGGGCAAGTTCAGTCACTCAGCTATGTTGAATCAGGGCAGTTACAGCTTAAAGGAAGGGGCTGGGATGGGTTTTTTCTTTCATGTACTAGGCCTGACAGGGTGAGGTGGGAGTCAGTGCAGTGTAGGTTCTGGTAGTGCCTGTGCTTCTTGGGGCTGTGAAGTTCAGCACACAGTGCAGGTAGGCAGGAAAGAGGGAGGGAGGTTGTGATGTGTGGAGCTAAGATGGGCATGGGAAAGAAGATAGAGAGGGGAGAGAAACAGGAGCCAAAACAAACAAACAAACAAACAAAAAACAAAAAAGAGTATTAAGGGATATTGCTGTTGGAGTGGAAAGATGAGAAACCGAGAAATGGAGAAAAATAGAAAGGAAAAAGAGAAATAAATAAATAATTTTAAAAAACAAAGAAAAGCCCCCAGGGATCCCACCAGTGCAATGCTCAGACTGGGGAAGTGGCTCCCTAGCTGTGCAGTAGAGCCTGGCTAGGAGGGGCAGAGATGCCACACAATGTCAGGTACTCAAGAGACAGGAAAAGAAGGTAAGTATAGAGAGACATGAAACTGAGAAATGAAAAAAGAAATGCCCCCCCCCCCCCCCGGATCCCACTCGTGTGGCTACACAGACTGGGGAAGTGGCTCCGAAGCTGCACAGTACAGCCCATCTAGACGGGTCCCCCAAGCCTCGAAAAGAAAAAGAATATAAACAAAGAAAACAGAACAAATCAAAAACAAACAACAAATAAACAAAAAAAGGCCTTAGGGATCCCACCAGTGTGGCAGTGCAGACTGAGGAAGTAGTTCCCCAGCCAAGCAGCGCTTCACAGCCTTTCAAGAAGAAGCAAAGATGGCACACGGAGCCAGGTGTTCAAGAGAAAGTAGGAGGAGGAGGTGAGAGGCAGGGAAGAAACCAGAAGAAGCAGAGAAAAGCAACACCACCAACAAAGAAATGGCACTTAGGGAGGTGGCCAGTGTGGGTGGAGCAAATCCAAGGAGCACAGAGCTGGTGTCTCCCAGATGAGAGGCTATGGCTGGCAGGAAGCGGCAGAGGCTGAGAGGGGGAAGAAGGGTGGGTGGTGGGACAATGTGTATCTCTGGTTACTGGGTGCTCTGTCTCCTGCTGGGAGCTCCATGAAGCTGCTTTCCCATACTCCCTGTCCACAGATCTCTGTGCTGCATTAGCTGATAGGAGACCTCCACTCGTATCTCTCTTAGCTCTCTTTTCTCTGTCAGTTTCTTATTCCATTTGGTATTTTGCTGAGTTCTTTATCTCTTAATTTGATACTTAGGGTTGCAGGATTAACATTTGTCTCTGTTTTACTTAGTTTTTTTGGGTCTTTGCTATGGAGGGATGGCATGGTGTTTCTGTCTATATCACCATGTTGTCCTTTTATTACTTCTGGATTTGGCATCATAATTAGAGAACTTCTGCTTACATCAAGGTTAAAGATGGCTTTACCCATATTTTTTTGTGCTAGAACTTTTTTGGTTTAATTTTATTTAAAACATTTAGGATGCTGATTCAATCGAAATTGCTTGCAGTATATATTGTACAGTAGGAATTTAATTATATCTTTTTAAAAATGGCTACCAATTGTCTCAGAACCAGTTACTAAGAAGTTTATTTATGCCCCACTGATTTGAGATTTCATCTTTACCATGTTTTCAATTTCTATGTGTAGTGGAATCTATTTCTGAAGTCTACTATATTTCACTTTTCTATTTCTTCATTCATCAGTAATACTTTACTTCAGTTATAGCAGCTTTATGTTGTTGCTGTTGTTAGGTGTCGTTGAGTTGCTTCCAATTCATAGCAACCTATATACAATAAAACAAAACACTGACTGGTCCTGCACCATCCTCACAATCATTGCTATTTGAGCCCATTGTTGCAGCCACTGTGCCAGTCTATCTTGTTGAGGGTCTTCCTCTTTTTTGGTGATGCTCTACTTTACAAAGCATGATGTCCTTCTCCAGGAACTGGTCCCTCCTGATAACATGTCCAAAGTACGTGAGACAAAATCTCACCATCCTGCCTTCCAAGAAGCATTCTGGCTGTACTTCTTCCAAGACAGATGTTTGTTCTTCTGGAAGTCCATGGTATATTCAATATCCTTTGCCAACACCATAATTCAAAGGCATCAATTCTTCTTCTGTCTTCCATATTCATTGTCCAGCTTTTGCATGCATATGAGGCAATTGAAAATACTATGGCTTGGGTCAGAGCACCTTAGTTCTCAAAGCTCCATCTTGGCTTTTGAACACTTTAAAGGGGTCTTTTGCAGAAGATTCACCAAATGCAGTATATCATCTGATTTCTTGACTGCTTTCTTCATTCATGTTGATTGTGGATCCAAGTAAAATGAAATCCTTGACAATTTCAATCTTTCCTCCGTTTAGCATTATGTTGCTTATTGGTCCAGTTGTGAGAATTTTAGCTTTCTTTACATTGAGGTGTAATCCATACTGAAGCTGTGGTCTTTGATCTTCTTCAGTAAGTGCTTCAAGTCCTCTTCACTTTCAGCAAGCAAGGTTGTGTCATCTGCATATAGCACGTTGTTAATTAGTCTTCTTCCAATCCTAATGCTGTGATTTTCTTCATATAGGATAGATAGTCCAGCTTCTCAGATTATTTGCTCAGCATACAGTTTGAATAAGTATGGTGCAGGATATAACTCTGACACACATTTCCTGGTTTTAAACCATGCAATATCACCTTGCTCTGTTTGAACAACTGCCCCTTGGTCTATGTACAGGTTCTTCATGGGCACGATTAATTAAGTTTGCTGGAATTCCCAGTCATCGAAATGGTGTCTATAATTTGTTATGATCTACACAGTCAAATGCCTTATATGTATAGTCAGTCTTCCAGTGTAGTTTTTCTTTTTCAAAGTTTTCCTAAACTGTTTCAGTACTTTTTTTGTATGAAATTTAATATCAACTGTCTAACTCCATAAAAATACTTTTTGTTATTTTGATTAGTACTATAGAAAATTAATTAACCTAGGGAGGAAACGCATCTTTCTGATGTTGAATCATTCTATCTAAGAACAGGAATACCTTTCCATTTTTTCAGGTATACTATCTTGTCTTTTAGGAGTGTAATGAAGTTTTTCTTGAAAAGGTTTTGGATATCTGTTAAGTTTATTCCTTAGTAAATAGTTTTTCACTGCTTTTGAAAATAAGGTTTCCTCTACCATCTACCTGGTTATTGTTTGCAGATTGCCATGAGTCAGAATTGACTGGATAGAAACTAACAACAAATAACGGTTATTGATTGTTGTATGCTTATTTTATATTTGTCTACGTTAGTGAATTCTTGATTAATTTAGTTTAGTTATTGTTTGTTTAAGATTTGCCACATATAATATCGAATATCTGCAAGGAGAGATAGTTTTCATTCTTCTCTACTAATTTTATGCCTCTGTTTTGTTTCTAGTTTGTAATTGAATTAGTTAATACTCTTAGTATAATTTTGAGTGGTACTAGATGCAGTGCATTTTTGCTTTTTTCCTGATCTTACTGGAAACAAATCTAATGTTTCTGGATTGAGTAGAATACTAACTGGAAGGCTAAGGAGTAATATGATCTATAAATATTAAGAAAGTACCCTTCAATTTCTGTTTTCTGGGTGTTTTATCAGTACTAGATGTTGAGATTTCATCCTTTAATTTTCTATGATAGAACAGGAAAATTAAATTCCAATATGTAGTGTTTTATTATCAAACATTTTTTAGATATCCTAGGATTTTAGTTCATATTTCCACTTTTACTCAAAAGTCATTTAATAGAATCTTTGTTTTGTTTTGTTTTAATTTCCAGTTGAAGGGCTTTTTTTGTCTTTTCTAATACTGTCTAGTTTTATTGCATTGTGATCAGAGAGTTGTTTATTATGTTTCTACTTTATAGGACTTAGTATATTTCATTTTCATCTAGTATATGATAAATTACAGTCATGCGTCACTTAACATCCATGATATGTTCTGTAAAATAGGGTGTTATGTGATTTGGACGTTGCCTAACACCATGTTATATACAGGCAGTCTCCAGATTATGAACAAGTTCTGTTCCAAAGTCTGTCTTTCAGTCTAATTTATATGTAAGTCTGCACAGTTAGGTATGGTTCATATCTAACTTCAGTTAGTCAAATGTTTGTCTTAGTATATAGTATATAGTGTACATTTCTATGCATAAAAAACATTAAAGAAACACTTCCAGATACACTAAACCATCTTTAACATAATAAATACTTTAGTAATAAAAATATTTTGATGTGTGTTGCAAAGTAGCACCCATTTGTCATTATGAACCATTGTATGTACCTCAAATTTTTAATATAAGGGTTGATTCATAACTATGAGTTGTATGTAAATTGGTCGTTTGTAATCCGGCAATTGTGTATATAACCTTATGTGACTACAGACATATATGCAGTCAGACATTCCCCAAACAGCTATTATGTGGCACATGACTGTATTGTGAAAGTTCCATTAGTTCTTGAGAGGAAGGCATATTTTCAATTATGAAGGTATAAATTTCAAAATATATTCATAATATCTATCATAATGATTATGTTGTTCAAGTCTTCTATCTTTTTAAGTATTTTTTGTTGATGTTATCTAAAAAACGAAACCAAATCCATTGCCATCGAGTCGATTCTGACTCATAGCAACCCTACAGGATGGGGTAGAGCTGCTCCATAGGGTTTCCAAGACTGTAAATCTTTACGGAAGCAGACTGCCTCATCTTTTTCCCTAGGAGCAGATGACGGGTTCAAAACACCAAACTTTCTGTTAGTAGAAGAGTATTAAACCACTGCACCACTAGGAGTCTGTTGTTATCTACTTACTTATTTTTGGTCCACTTGATCTGTCTTGTTCTGAGAGAGATGTATTAAAGTCTCCTATTAATAGTGTATTTCTGCTGTGTCTCCTTGCAGCCCCTGTAGTCTTTGCTTCACAATGGCTGCTGTGTTTCTTAAGTGGTGTATCTTCATTGTGAATTTTGGCTTTGTGTCTTACGTTAAAATCAGCACTTTTTTTTTTTTAACTTACTGCTTAACAAACCTTTATTCAATACTGCATTTTACTAAAGAGAAAATATACAAATATGTATATATTTTTGTCTTATATCATTATCAGTACCTCTTCTTTCTTATTGTTCAACAAACCATTATTGAACACAGTAACTTGCTACAAAGAAGGTACACAGATATGCATATAACAAAGATTCTGACTTGATTGAAATCTCAGTCTCATGGGGATAGATGGGTTGATAACTAATTCTCTAATAAAAGTAGGATTCTGAAAAGTATTATAAAAACAAAGGCATGAATAACATAGCAAAGGCAAAGGCTTTTAGTGAGTAGTGTAAAATGGTAAAAGAACAAGAAACAAATACTCTACTAATAGAAGACTAGATCTTAGTTTAGTTATTTATAAGGGGAAAGAATGCTGACTCCGTCATGCCCTCCCTCCAAAAAAAATTGAGATAAAAATTGTCATCTGAAAGCAAACTATAAGAGTAAATTATTAAATTGACAGGTAAAGGATCTCAACAGAGATAAGCAAGTCATGGATTAGAGAAAATAAATGAAAAATATCTCAAAGAGAGTCACCCTAGGTCTATAAGACTGCCTTTTCAAATACGTAAAGGAGTACTGTATTGTGTCATTGTGAAGCAGATGTTGTCATTGAAGGAAAAATTGAAACACGAAATTATGGGGGAGGTTAAGGTGTATATACATGCAGATAGACAAATAAACAGAAAGATAGATAATAGATCACTTATTTATATAGAGCCTGCATATTTTACTTGGTTGCCACAAAGATGTTACTTGATAGAAAAATATCGGCAGACACAATTTAAAAACATAGGATATCTTTAATGGTAACTACTCAGAAACTATTTCATCCAACAGTAGACATGCATGCTCCAACATGGAGGTCCAGACTTTCCAGGTCCAGGAGTAGCCAGGAAGACAGGGAGCTTAGGAAGCTGACTTTTATCATTTATAAGGAGTTTCTGGCTCTTCAACTCCTCACCTTTCCAGTGAAGCTCCCTATATGATAGCATGTTCTTCTATTACAAGTTATTGCTATAAAATAGCAAATTCCTGCTTGTTAACTGCAAGGGTGGGTGAACTGAAGGTATAAATTACCCAGGCATACTATCTCCATAGCTGGACTGGTTTGGAGGCCTATTGGAAGCTTATTGCTGTATTAGTGTGTAAAGAAGTTCCTGAAACATGTTTATGCTTTCTTTAACACAGCAACATGTAAAGTTAAGGAATATAAAAGCTAAACATGCTGTGGTTTGGCAACTACAAAATTAACTTATGTTTAAATAAGCATATATATTTTAACATCTTCCAGATACTATATTTAAAAGAAAAAAATTGCCCTATCTTTATGAGTATCTATTAAACACAATGGAAATGCTGTTTACATTTAAGACATTCAAGAATATTCTTAAATGACCCAAAATAAATAAACATTATGCACGAGGAAACTTTGTTGCCTAAACGTATTGCATAGTATTAAAAAAAAAGATTAAATTTTAGGGTTTTGAGGTGAATCTAAATGATGTCAGTGGTAGTTGTCGTTAAATATTCATGAGCGCACTGGTAAGGACAAATCATTTTCTTAATCTATTTCGCTAATAGAAATTATTTATAAGTACATCATTAATTATTTACATTTTCCTGGTATTATGTTTGCATTAATAATTTAAAAATATATAATTATCTATTAAATCATCTAAATATGATTTAACTTCATTTATCTTTTGTAACACAAATAGCAAGTTGATCATTAACTATAGTCATATAGAGCAAGGTATTCTGCTATAACAGGATTGGGCATTTAGAAAACGTAGCTTACATATCCATCTTTTTCACTCAACATTTGTGTGGTGTGATTAATATTCTTAAGAAAGTTTTTGGAATTTCAGACCTATTAGTCTTTTGTCCACTGATTATAATATACCCCTTGAGATCCCTGGCACGTTGAAAGCAAGTTTCTTTCTACAAGTTGCCAATTAACTCACTGCCTTCTGAGGCAAAAGTCTTTCTTTATACAACAGGTAAAGACTGATTTTGTTCTCTGGGCAGTATTAACCACCCTCATCGAAAAGATTAAGGAGCTTTATTGCTACACAAAATGCTTATCATGGCATTTCTGTCCTTCCTCAGTTATGCTATCTGAGGTTGGAAGTTTCAGAAGCGTGGTGAGGTGGTGTTTGGGGAGCGAGGGGGGCATTTGCTTCCGGGCAAGTCCAAGAAGGCTCCAGCCAAAGCACGGAATGACGTTCTGAGTCGCTACAAGTATGAAAAGCACCTGACTGAGGTAGCCGGACAAGAGGGGGGAAGGTGTTTCTGCTGATGTGTTGCAGCTATCAACATCTATTCACCTTGAAATTGCGGGGTGGGGGGTGTCATAATTTAGAGATTGCCCCTGGGGGCTCATTACCCTTGTTAAGCCTCTGGGAAGTTCTGCATATCACCTGCTACTTCTAGAGTTTCACAGTTTTGAAGTTGTATCTGGAGTTATAAATAAAAGATAGAAAGAAGAATGGCAATATCTTGGCAATATTATTATCCAGCTATCTAGATCTAAAAGAAGACTTCTCTTTGAGAAGCCTGTTAAAAAAGATCTCATTAGGCTATTTAGAAAGATTTAATATTTAGGGTGCTGGGAAGGAATCAACTGATTCTTTTTAAATAGAAAAGGCATATTGTTATTTGATAATAATGAACAGAAGTAGGGACCATGATAATGTATAAATTTTAAGCATCATCAGTGTAAAAATCTTTGGGCGGAATCCTCTTATGAGTACAGTCCTCTTTTATAGGCTGTTATTGATTGAATTGTGACCTCCCAAAATGTGTGTCAACTTGGCTAGGCCATGTTTCCCAGTATTGTATGGTTTTCCTCCATTTTGTGATCTGATATAATTTTCCTGTGTGCTGTAAATTCTATCCTCTATGAAGTTAATGAGACAGGATTAGAAGCAGTTATGTTAATGAGGCAGGACACAATCTACAGAATTAGTTTGTTTCTTGAGTCAATCTCTTTGGAGTTACATAAAAGAGATAAGCTAGCAGAGAGGAGACGAACCTCCTACCTCCAAGAAAGAAGAGCCAGGAGCACAGCATGTCCTTTGGGGTCCCCCGGGGTCCCTGCACTGAGAAATCCTAGACCAGTGGAGGATTGAAGACAAGGACCTTCCCCCAGAGCCAATAGAGACAGAAAGCCTTCCCCTGCAGATGGCGCCCTAAATTTGGGCTTCTAGCCTCCTAAACTGTGAGAGAATAAATTTCTGTATGTTAAAGCCATCCACTTGGGTCATTTCTGTTATAACAGCACTAGATAACTAAGACACAGGGCTATCCCTTTTGATATCCTCATCACAAATCCCTATCCTGTATTCTGGGCTTACAATTGTTTTGGCAGTAAAATTCTAATTGCTAGGACACATCTTCTCTCCAGGGTCTTCTTATGGGACCTTTGAAGTGAGAATTGGACACAGCTATTTTTCCTTGTTTTCAGAGTAGTAGCGGGAAGAATTTGGAGATCAAACTTTTATTTCTTACCACGGTGGCTTTAGGCAACACTATCATTTTTAATGCTTAATTTAAGGAAGACAGCTTATGCAAATAACTTTCTTAAATATTTTATTAACAGATTCTTTCTCCAAACTTTTCTGACAGCTTGGATACCATTGGGTAGTTAAACTAATCCAGAGGTTAAACCTTCCTGTAGATTTCTAAAAGGAAGCTTTAAAGTGGCCCCAAACTAGGAATCTTAGTGAAAAAAACTGCTATTTTAATATTTTCAGAGCATTAGCCTGGTATAAGAGATCTATGTCGATGTCAGTGTCTACATCTACGTCGACACCTAAACATACATCTACATTTATATCTATATGGGTGACATTAATAAACTCAGGGACTACCCTAAAGTAATGGAGCCCCAAGTTTTGTAAACCTGATATCTTGTTCTATGATAACCTTGACCTCATTGCCTCTACAATTTTTGAGCTGCAATTAGACATACTAAGTATGCAGAACTGTTTACTGATTTCGAACTATGCAGTTCAGGATACAAATGTGGAAAAAAAAAAAAATTGCTTCCATAGTAAGAAGACCCAAGGGGGCACTTGAGGACAATGAGGGGTACTGTGCATAAGAAACAGGGCTGATGGCAATGTATATCTTTTTAATTTGAGGATTATATTGGAAATGAAACATAATCTCCAAGGTGAACAAGTGCTTTTGCTAGAGTACGTAACCCTAACTATGAAACTAACATAAATTACCTGTTTGTTATTAACTGGTATTTAACTTCCCTGCACTTTTAACACTTATTATATTGGAAATGTTCTTTTTTAAATCTTGTTCATGGGTGATTAGAATGTTCTTTTCTTTTATATTTAATGTTTTAAAATTATGTACATTGAGTGCCTACCAACATATCAATTATTTAGTCATTAAAAATATGGGTGAGAAGTCATTACAGTAGTAATTAGGATTCAGTCCAACAAGTGTAAAAGGAAGTTCCCTAAATTGCAGCAATGAGATATAGAGCTCACATTAAATTTTCCATTTCCAAAAAAAGGATTTTCATAGCAATTTCCTAAACTAGATGGCAATGCAGAGTATGCAAAAGTCGTCAATGCACTCACAGAGTGTCATATCAGTTTGAAAACCATTTTGCTGTGCTAATAGAGAATTCTTCTCTGAACTCTCATCCAATTTTTGAATAATTAATGATTAAATGTTATTTAATGTGATTAGATAAAGTTTTTCATTATAAGGTAGAATGACCCAAATGTCTGAAAGAATAAAGTGTCTCAGCCCTTCGGCAAGTTGCTTCTAGATACAACTCTTCAGAAAAAAGTGTGGGATAACTCTTAAATCCCTGGATTTGGTAGTATTTACATGATACCATGGAATCCCTAGAGCCCCGGTGGTATAGTGGTTAAGAGTTCATCTGCCAACCAAAAAGTCGGCAGTTCTAATCCACTAGCTGCTCCCTGTAATCCCAATGGGGCAGTTCTGCTCCGTCCTGTAGGGTCGCTGTGAGTCAGAATTGACTTGATGGTAACTTTTTTTGTTTTATTTTTTTTAAGGGAGTTCCTCGGTGATGCAAATGGTTAACATTCTTGTCCCCTAACCGAAAGGCTGGAGGTTAGACTCCACTCAGAGGTACCTTGGAAGAAAGACCTTCTGAAAAAATCAGCCACTGAAAACCCTATAGAGCACATTCTACTGTGATTCACAGGAAGTTGCCAGGAGTTGGAATCGACTGATGGCAACTGGTTAGATAACATCATAAATGTAATAAAATAAGCCCTCTGTCTTAGTTACCTAGTGCTACTGTAATAGAAATACCCAAGTAGGTGGTTTTAAAGAACATAAATTTATTTTCTTATAGTTTTGGAAGCTAAAAGTACAAATTAGGATTTCAGCCATGCTGATTCCTTCCTTGTCGGTAGTTCTATGTCTTCCTTCTTCTAGATATCCTCAAGTGACATCTGTCTTCTCCTTATGCATGTATCTTTGTGTCTGTTCTGACTATGTTTTAACTCAGAAGTGATTAGGTTTAGGATCCACAGTAGAATACAATAGAAGCTTTTTCCACAGGATTCCACATTTCTTTCTGAGCCCTCATTGAAATTGCCCTAAATGTCCATAATTCTACCAAAAGCTCTTCAAGGAAATCTAGTCTCTAACAAACAAGTGCATCAGAATTCCTTCAACATCAACTCATTACTCAATTCCAAAATATCCACATTTTAAGTTACTGTTAGAGCAGCACCAAACTCTATGGTACCAAATTCTGTTTTAGTTACCTGGTGTTGTCGTAACACAGAAATCACAAGTGGTTCAAAAGAAAAAAATTATTTTCTTACAGTTCTGGAGGTCAAAATTCCAAATGCTGTGGGCCTGTCCAAATGTCTTGGCCATGTTTATTTTAAATATTGATCCATGTGATTTAATACCTTTTTAAAAATTTTTTTAAAAAGTCAACTAGAAATTGCAGTTTTAGTGTACATTTCCCAATTTTTAAATCATTAAAACTAACTAATTCATTTTTAAATGATTTATTTTATATATCACAGCAAAGGTCCATACTGTGATAGTAAAATAAAACATCCATAAATCAAATCTGGATTATGGGCTGCCAGTTGGAGACATCTTATTTAGACTAACTGGAAGCTTATGTTCCCATAAAGAGGGAATAAAAATAATTCCTAGGTATTGCTTCCTTCACAAATTGTTGAACGGGGTGCCTGCCTGTGTGTGTAGAAGGGGGGATTTGTCTTCTAAACTATGTGAAATCAAGGTGATAATAATCAAATTAGTTTCAAATGATGTACCAATGTCAATAATTCCATCCATAAATTCATAAGTGTGAGCAGGTATCAGGAGAACGATTAGCAAAAATCCAATAATTTTTATATATGAAAGGAAACAACCAGAGGATTAAACGTATTACACAACCCTCAGGAATGAAAAAGAGATTATTTGATTTGAGGAAACAGATTCTTAAATTTTGATACTACTACTCAATCACCACTATTTCTATTATTTGCTACCAGTTATTAAGTGAAAATTCTTTAAGTTATTAAGGTCTTATTATGTGTCTGGTATTTTTCTGAGGATTTTACATGCATTGCCTAATTTAACCGTTATAACAACTTAATGAAAAAATACACTATTTTTATCACATTTTAAAGTTGAAGAAAATAAAGTTTAGAGAGGTTAAGTAACTTAATAACAAATGTCATGCTAACAAATTATAAAGCCTGCATTCCTAACCATTTTCCTATTTGTTCTTGCAAACTGGCAGCTCATGGGAGCAAGCTGTATTTCAGCTGGTGATCAGAAGATTAAAAAAAATGAATATAGATATCATTTGAGTAGCTATGTACTCCCGATTTCTCCACTGTCCCCTGCTCTCCTTCTGGTCATACATCTGTTTCTTTCACACGTCTATGTTTCCTGAGTTTAGGACTCCTGTTATTGTCTCTTTCAAATGCACTCTAAAAATGTGTCAGAAGTTTAAATGAGATAAGATACCAAAAGAACCTAGTCCATGCATGGAATATGATGTATAATAAGTGTAAGTTTCCCATCTTTCCTTGAAACTATGATACTTCTAGACCTCGTTGCTAGTTGGGTGAAGTTGGGGAATATACTTCAACTCTCTCTCTCTCTCTTTTTTTTTTTTGGTAATCTTATTCTGGCTTTTAAAGGATTTAAATGACCCTGTTACTGACTAATCTCCTGGTAACTCGCATCTGACTAGGAACTTCTGTTTGGGCTCAAGTTTAAACTAAAAACTTGGAGTCTTAGAGATTAATACTGAACTGGTATCAGTTTGATGAATCAGGCAGAACATCAGGTATATCCTTTTGTGTGTTGTGCTTTAAGTGGAACTATACAGTTCAAGTTAGTTTCTCATACAAAAATTTATACACGCATTGTTATGTGACCCTAGTTGCTCTCTTTGTAATATGACAGCACATTCCCCCCTTCCACCCTGGATTTCCCGTGTCCATTCAGCCAGCTCCTGTCCCTTTTTGCCTTCTCATCTCTTGCCTTTCTCTTCTCATCTGGACATGAGCTGCCTGTTTAGTCTCATGTATCTACTTGAGCTAAAAAGCACTCTCTTCAAGAGTATCATTTTATGTCTTGTAGTCTAGTCTAATCTTTGTCTGAAGAGTTAGCTTCCAGAATGGTTTCATTTCTGGGCTAAGGGAGAGTCCAGGGGCCATGTCTTCTGGGGTCCCTCCAGTCTCAAACCATTAAGTCTGTTCTTTTTACTAGAATTTGAGTTCTGCACCCCACTTTTCTCCTGCTCCATCAGGGACTCTCGGTTGTGTTCCCTGTCAGGGAGGTCATTGGTGGTAGCAAGGCACCATCTAGTTCTTCTTGTCTCAGGCTGATGGAGTCTCTGGTTTATGTCGCCCTTTATGTCTCTTGGGTGAGTATTTTCCTTGTGTCTTTGGTGTTCTTCATTCTCCTTTGCTCTAGGTGGGTTGGGACAAATTGACGTATCTTAGATGGCTGCTCATTAGCTTTTAAGACCCCAGACGCCACTCACCAAAATGAAATGCAGAACTTTTTCTTAATAAACTTTGTTATGCCAATTGACCTAGATGTCCCCTGAAACCATGGCCCCAGATCCTTGTCCCTGCTACTCTGTCCCTCAAAGTGTTTGGTTGTATTCGGGAAAATTCTTAGCTTTTGGTTTAGTCCAGTTGTGCTGACATCCCCTGTATTGTGTGTTGTCCTTCCCTTCACATAAGATAATTCTTGTCTACTGTCTAGTTAGTGAATACCCCTTTTCCTCCCTCCCCACCCTCATAACCATCAAAGAATGTTTTCTTTCATGTTTAAACCATTTCTTGAGTTCTTATAATAGTAGTCTCATACAATATTTGTCCTTTTGCATCTGACTGATTTCACTCAGCATAATGCCTTCCAGATTCATCCATGTTATGAGATGCTTTGCAGATTCATCATTGTTCTTTATCATGGCGTAGTATTCCATTGTGTGAATATGCCATAATTTGTTTATCCATTCATCTGTTGATGGGCACCTAGGTTGTTTCCATCTTTTTGCTATTGTGAACAGTGCTGCAATGAACATAGATGTGCATATATCTATTTGTGTGATGACTCTTATTTCTCTAGGATATATTCCAAGGAGTGGGATTTGCTGGATTCTATGGTGCTTCTATTTCTAACTTTTTAAGGAAGTGTCAAATTGACTTCCAAAGTGGTTGTACAATTTTACATTCTCACCAGCAGTGATAAGTATTCCAGTCTCTCCACAACCTCTCCAACATTTATCATTTGGTGTTTTTTGGATTAATGCTAGCCTTATTGGGGTGAGATGGTATCTCATTGTAGTTTTGATTTGCATTTCTCTAATGGCTAATGATCATGAGTGTTTCCTCATATATCTGGTTGCTGCCTGAATGTCTTCTTTAGTGAAGTGCCTGTTCAAACCATTTGCCCATTTTTTAATTGGGATACTATTTGTCTTTTTGTTGTTGAGGTTTTTCAGTATCTTGTAGATTTTAGAGATTAGACATAACCAAATTTTTTTTCCCAGTCTGTAGGTTGTCTTTTGACTCTTTTGGTGAAGTCTTTTGATGAGCATAACTGTTTGATTTTTAGGAGCTCCCAGTTATCTAGTTTCTCTTCTGGTGTGTTTGTGCATTGTTAGTAATGTTTAGGTGGGTTCTTATTTTTAAATTCTCAATTGCTTTGATACCAAAATAGATAACCAAGAGAAATAAGTAGATTTTGGACAGACAGCTTAAAGCGAATATATTACTTTTCTATTGCTGCATAGTGAATATCACAGCCCTAGAGTTTTATAGGTCAGACATCCAGGTGTGGACTAATTAAATCCTCTACTCAGGATTTCATCAGGCTGAAATCAAGATATGGATTGAGCTGCATTTTTATCTGAGGCTTGGGGTCTTCTTCCACGTAATTGGCAGAATTCAGTTCCTTGCAGCTGCACTGAGTACTCAGTTTTCTTGGTGGTTGTTTTCAGCTCCTAGAGATAGCCCACCATTCCCTGCCATGTGACCAATTCACAGCATGGCACATTGCTCCTATAACATTACCAGGAGAACATCTGCTGCAGTGTCAAATCTTTCTGAGTTCTCTCCTCTCTGACCTCGAGACCCTCTTTTAAAAGGGCTCACTTGATTAGATCAGGCCCACTCATACTCAAGGGAAAATGTTTGTACACGGGTCTGGAATCTTGGAGGCCATCTTAGAATCGTGCATACCACAAAAGTAAAATTAACTACAATCTTGCCGTAAACACCCCAACAATATTGTTAATGTCTTTCTTGAATTAGTTTTGCTAGTGCCTTTCTCAAATTAGTTTTTACATGAGTAAAATGGAATACTAAGCTTGGGTGTGATTGCTCCATGAGGCTCATACTTGTTGATTTGAAAATCTAGAATCACCACTATTTTGTAGATTCATTCATAGCAACATTTTTTTTTTAATAAAAAATAACTTCTTTAAAGAGAACTGTAAAAATGACATGGGAGGGGCAGCATCTGACCTCTCTAACTTCTCAAGGCGGAAGGGAGAGAATCACCATCAACATCAGCCCAAGGCTGATTCTTATGAGGTAGAGATCAGACACACCTTCACCCTGCAGCTTTTTTACCTATTCTGACACAAATCATCCCTCCCAATGACATTCTCTACTTCTCTGCTGGATTTGATAATTTGTTACAATGGCCAAACAGAACTCACTGACAATACTCACGTTTACGGGGTTTACTAGGGAAGTAACAGGTTACAGTTCAGGTTCAGTTCAGGATATAGGATACAGTTCTTCAATCAGGACAGCCTCTTCTGAGCTATGCCTGCAGGCATACCTCTGTCTGGCCCCTTGGCCTCTGTCCTGCTCAGACAAGTGTTATAAAGCTCTTTCGGCTCTGCTGATAAGTGCCCAGAGGCGGCACCCCACTTCACCAGTAAGACTCAGCTCAAAGGTGCTCAGATCTAGCTCCATAGTTTGGCAAACCTAGCTCCATCAAGTACACAGAGGCAGCCTACTCTACTAGCAAGGCTCCTGCCAGAAAGCATTTAGCTTTCTTACTCCGTGGGCCTGGAAGCCCACCATGCCATCTTCAGCCAGTCTCTTGCCAGTGTCCTGCTGATCTTCTGCTGGTCTCCTGCCTGTGCTGCTTCCATTTTGATGCTGCTGTTTCTCTCCGTCTTTGGTGTTACACCTCTCTTTCCTGGTCTCCTGGTTCCAGGAGCTTCTCAGTGCAGGGTTCCCAGGTCCAAAGGATACTCTCCACTCTTGGTTCTTCTTTCTTGGCAATGGTGAGAGCCTCCCTTCTCTCTTCTAAGATGGCTCATTTTAAGCCTAGGGGGATGGTAAAAGTAACCAATCCCCTTGTTAGGGTTTCATATCCCTTATTTGCGTGGAGTCCCTACTGCAAGGGTGCCATGCACCTTATTTACATTATTAGCGAGCTATCCGATCTCCTTGGTGGGACACAAGCACCTCATTTGCGGCGTTCCACCCATTTATATGGTTAGAGTTACAAAGGTTACCGCTAGAAGGGGCATATTAAGTAATTCACTACACTTAAGATCACCCCTTGGCTTTTCTAGACATTGGCCCTTTCGTACTTGAAGAATTAACTTCCCATTCCCAATTATTTCATCAGTCCAATACAGTCATTAACAATTAGTTTTTCAGTAGCGCAAAGAGTTCTCAGGGTGAGGTTACTCAGTTATCAACCATTCAGGTCTGCTGGATATCCATCTGATCTGGTCAGTTTCTCTAAAACTCATCTTGGCTTTACTCTTTCTGGCCTCTGATAAAATTTAACTGAGAGAAGATTATTCCCTTGCTCTGAGCCTCACAAGGTATCAGCATGGCAAAACCGTTAAGAGACTTTAGGTTCGGTTGGTGTACTCCAATGCAGCAGAGCCTCCTCCTTAGTCCACTCTTTCCCAGTTACTTCTTCTACAATTACAGTTTTTATACTCACAATTAACCCTGTTAACAAGCAACGCTCACAACTGAATCATATAATCCTATTAACATCTTCCTACATTCTCTCTTCCCCAGACCTACCAAGAAGACAGAAATATACTCAGTGAGGATCCTCCCTTGTCCCCCTCATTTAATGTAAGCACATCATGAAAGCATGTAAGCCAGGCACTTCATATCTTTATATACTCCCATTTTAGACAGCTAGAGGTTAAATTGCCTGTCCTTAGCGAACCAGTGGAAACCCTGGTGGTACAGTAGTTCACAGCTATAGCTACTAACCAAAAGGTCAGCAGTTTCAATCCACCAGGTGCTCATTGGAAACCCTATGGGGCAGTTCTACTCTGTCCTATAAGGTCACTATGAGTCAGAATCCACTCGACAACAATGGGTTTGGTTTGGTTATCAAAACAGTACTCTGAGGACTTCTGGGCAGCATGGTGCTATAGACAGAAGCACCATGCCATCCCTCCAAAGCAAAGATCTGAAAAATCAAGCCAAATGGAGATAACTACAGTCCTGAAACCCTAAGCATCAAATGGAGAGATAAAGAACTCAGCCAAACACCGAATGGAATAAGAAACTGACAGAGAACAGAGAGTGAGATCCCCTATCAGCTAACACAGCACATATTCACCATCTTGGACTCCTATCGGAGATCAGTGAACAGGGGGTATGGGAAAGCAGCTTCACAGAGCTTCCAGCAGGAGACAGAACAACTGGTAACCAATGATATAGGCTTTCCCACCCCCCCCCCACCCTTCTTCACCCCCACTCAGCCTCCTCTGCTTCCTGTGGCCACAGTCTCTTAGCTGGGAAGCACCGGCTTCACCCCAGTGCTGCTCGGATTCCACCCGCCCACCCTAGCTGGCTCCCTGAGTGCCATTTATTGGCTGCTGATATTGCTTTTTTCAAATTCTTTTGATTTCTTCCATACCTCTCCCCATTTCCCCCTCTTTTCTCTCAAATACCTGGCTCTGTGCACCATCTTTGCTTCTTCCTGAAAGGCTGGGAAATGCCACTCGAATGTGAAACTGCTTCCTGGCCCATGCTGCCACACTGACTATTTGTTTTCTTTTTATTTTTTTGAATTGGGAGCCTGTTATAGCTGGGGAGTTCTGCATGGCTTGAGACCTACCCCTATAGTTTGTGCAGATGCACAGAGGGATCCCTGAGGGCATTTTTATTTTCTTGGCTTTTTTTTTGTTTGTTTGTTTTTGGAGAGGTTTTCCTTGTTCTTTCTTTTTATTTGTTTGTTTTCTTTCCTCTCTTTTTCCTTTTTGTCTTTCTTCATTACTCAGTTTCCCATCTCTCTACACTTACTTTCTCTTCCTGACTCCTGAATGCCTAGAGCTGAGTGACACCGCTACACTTTCTAGCCAGGCTAAACTTCCGGCCTGGGAGCAACTTCCCCAGACCTCGCAGCCACACCCGTGGGATCCCTGTGAGCTTTTCTTTTCTTTTTTCTTTCTAATTTTTATTTATTCATTTTTTTCTTCTTCTCCTTTTAGTTTTTCTCCATTTCTCAGTCTCTCATCTCTCCACTCCAATGGCAAGCCCCCTCAGCACTCTTTTTTGTTTGTATGTTTTTGGCTCCTGTTCCTCTCTCTTTTCTCTCCTCTTTTCCATACCCATCTTAGCTCCATACATCACAATCTCCCCCCTCCATCCTGCCTACCTGCACTGTGCACTGAACATCACACCCCCAAGCAGCACAGGCACAGCAGACCGGAACCTGCCCTGCACTGATTCACAGCCTGCCCTGTTGGCTATAGTGAAAGCCACAAACAACCCATCCAAGCAACTCCTTTTCACCTAGACTTACCCTGCTGTACCATTTCTGAGTGACTGACCCTGACAATTGAGGAGAAGGTGAAAAGTATTGTGTCCACGGATAAGCAAACAACAAAGAACACACAGCCCACCTGCTCAGACATTGGCATATCAAACAAAAAAGCAAGATGAAACAAACAAATCTACAATCAATAAACGAGGAAAATACCAAGTGCCCCAAAGACAGCAGACAGTATCAAAACATTTAGAAAAACAGGACAGGATGGTTCCAGTGGTGTCCAAAATAAACCACCAGCTGACACTGCAGTAAAAGAAAAGGCACTAGAACTACCTGATAGGGAATTCAAATCGCCTATATTCAGAGCTATCCAAAAGTTGAAGCAAGAAGCAGACAAAAACGAGGAAAAAATAGACAAATTGATTTAAAAAGCACACAAATTCATGGAAAATACAGACAAAAAGATGGAAAAATTCAGGAAAATAATGCAGGAACAAAAAGCAAAAATATTCACAACTAGAAATCATACAAAAACAACAATTGGAAATCTAAAAGATAAACAACAAGATTTCAGAAACGGACAGTGTCATAGAAGGGCTGAGGAACAGGTTTGAAAAGATAGAAGACAGTATTAGTGAAATCGAAGACAAACACTTGGATACAACTCTGTTTGAGGAAAAATCAAAAAAAAGAATGAAGAAAAATGAAGAGAACCTGATAATTATGTGGTATATAATCAAAGCAAAAATTTGCAAGTGATCAGAGCTCCAGAACAGGGGGAGAAAACAGAAAACACAGACAGGATCATTGAAGAACTGCTGACAGAAAACTTCCCCAGTATCATGAAAGATGAAAAGCTGGCCATCCAAGAAGCTCAACAAACTCCATATAGGATAGACACAAAAAGAAAATCACCAGGGCATATCATAATCTGTTGCCAAAACCAAAGACAAACAAAGAATCCTGAGAGCAGCTTGAGGAAAACAAAAAGTCACATAATGAGAAGAAACAATGAGACTAGGCTCAGATTATTCAGCAGAAACCATGCAGGCAAGAAGGCAATGGGATGACATATATAAAACCTTGACAGAAAAAAAATTGCCAGCCAAAAATAATATATCCCGCAAAACTCTCATTCAAATTTGATGGTGAATTTAGGACATTTCCAGATAAACAGAAATTAAGGAAATATGTAAAAACCAAACCAAACTTACAAGAATTATTAAAGGGAGTCCTTCAGTCTGAGAACAAAAAACATTAGCTCACAGGCTGAATCTAGGATGCAGGATTGTACCAGCCAGATACAAATCTAGGAAACAAAATTTCAAGGACTGTCCAAAACTAAAAGAAATACAACAGGGAATCAGAGAAGTTAACCTGTAAATGACAACAACATCAGAACAATAAAAAAGGGAATAAAAGGTGTAGGTATAGAACCTTCTAATGGAAAGGAAGGCAAGGCGATACCAAGTAATAATAGACTGCTTCACCCTTAGGAAGATAAGGGTAAATTTCACAGTAACCAAAAAGAAAGGTAACAAACCTACTCATCAAAATAAAGAGGTAAAACAAAGTCTCAGTAAAAATAAAACCTACAAAAACAAATAAAAAATAAAAAAATCCACAAACAAAAGGAACTCAGCACAGGAGAGTAAGAGGAACAAAGAAAAAGTCAGCACCACAAAAAAAAGCACTACAAAATGACAGCAATAAACTCACACCTGTCAATAATTACAGTGAATGTAAATGGCCTCAATGTACCCATAAAGAGACGGAGAGTGATAGAATCAATAAAAAAACAGGATCCATCAGTATGCTGTCTACAAGAGACACACCTTAGAAACAAAGACATAAGTTTATTAAAAATCAAAGAATGGGAAAAAATATATCAAGCAAACAACTATCAAAAAAGAGCAGGAATGGCAATACTAATCTCAGATAAAATAGACTTTAAAACAAAATCCACCATAAAAGACAAAGAAGGACACTATATAATGATCAAGGGGAAGATCCAACATGAAGACATAGCCATAATAAACATCTACTCATCTAATGACAGGGCTCCAAAATACATAAAACAAACACTAACAGCACTGAAAAGAGAAACCGACATTTCCACAATAATAGTAGATTTCAACACCACTCTCAGTAAAGGACAGAACATCTAGAAAGAACTCAACAAAGATACAGAAGACCTAAAGGGCAGAATCAGCCAACTTGTCCTCATAGACATATATAGACCATTCCACCCAACAGCTGCAAAGTACACATTTTTTTCCAATGCACATGGGATGTTCTCCAGAATAGACCACACCTTAGCCACAGAGCAATCCTCAACAAGATCCAAAATGCTGAGATAATACAAAGTATCTTCTCTGACCACAATGCCATCAAGGTAGAAATTAACAACAGAAAGAGCAAGGAAAAAAAATCAATTACATGGAAACTGAATAACACCCTGCTTACAAACCACTGGCTAATAGAAGAAATCAGAGATGGAATCAAAAAATTCTTAGAATCAAATGAGAATGAAAACACATCATACCAAAACCTTTGGGACACAGCAAAGGAAGTCCTCAGAGGACAATTTACAGCAATAGATGCACACATCAAAAAAGAAGAAATGGACAAAATCAAAACATTAATTACTCAACTCAAACAAATAAAGAACAGAAAAAAAGCCCACAACCACCAGATGAAAAGGAAATAATAAAGATCAGAGCAGAAATAAATGAAATAGAGAGTAGAAAAACAGTAGAGAGAATCAACAAACCAGAAGTTGGTTCTTTGACAGGATCAACAAAATCGACAAATCACTGGCCAGGCTGACAAAAGAAAAAGAAGAGAGGATGCAAATAACCCAAATAAGAAAAGAAAAGGGGACATTACAACAGACCCAACTGAAATAAAAGGGATCATAACGGAGTATTATGAAAAGCTATACTCCCACAAATTTGAAAATCTAGAGGAAATGGAAAAAGTTCTAGTAACACACTACCTACCAAAACTACTACAAAGTGATGTTGAAAATCTGAACAGACCCATAACAAGAGATTGAAAAGGTAATAAAAAAGCTCCCAACAACAACAAAAAAAAGGCTTCACTGGAAAATTCTACAAAACATTCAGAGAAGAGCTTATACTAGAACTACTCAAACTATTTCAGAGCATAGAAAAGGAAGCAACACTTCCGAATTCATTCTATGAACCCAGCATAACCCTGATACCAAGACCAGGCAAAGACGTCACAAAAAAAGGAAATTACAGACTCATGAATATACTATCTCATGAATATAGATGCAAAAATTCTTAACAAAATTCTAGCCAATAGAATTCAGCATCATATCAAAAAAATAATACACCACTACCAAGTAGGATTCATACCAGGTATGCAAGGATGGTTCAACATTAGAAAATCAATCAACGTAATCCACCACATAAATAAAAGGAAAGAAAAGAATCACATGATGATCTCAATTGACGCAGAAAAGGCATTTGACAAAGTCCAACACCATTCCTGATAAAAACTCTCAATAAAATAGGTATAGGAGGGAAATTTCTCAACATAATAAAGGGCATCTAGGCAAAACCAACAGCCAACATCATTCTTAATGGAGAGGGGCTGCAAACATTCCCCTTGAGAGCAGGAACAAGTCAAGGATGCCCTTTATCACCACTCCTACTTAACATTGTGCTGGAAGTTCTAGCTAGAGTAATAAGGCAAGAAAAAGAAATAAAGGGCACCCAAATTGGTATTGAAGAAGTTAAACTGTCCCTGTTTGCAGATGATATGATACTATATGTAGAAAACCCAAAAGACTCTACGAGAAAACTACTGGGACTAATAGAAAGATTCAGCAGAGTAGCAGGATGCAAGATTAACATACAAAATCTGTTGGATTCCTATACACCAATGAAGATAATAATGAAAAAGAAATCAGGAAAACAATACCATTTATAATAGCCCTAAAAAAAATAAAATACTTCAGACTAAATCTAACCAGGGATGTAAAAGACCTATACAAAGAAAACTACAAAATACTACTGCAAGAAACCCAAAGAGTTCTACATAAATGGAAAAACATACCATGCTCATGGATAGGTAGACTCAGCATTGTGAAAATAACAATTCTGTCCAAAGCAATTTACAAATACAGTGCAATCCCAATCCAAATACCAACAACATTCTTTAAAGAAATGGAAAACCTAATCATTAACTTTATATGGAAAGGAAAGAAGCCCTGAATAAGTAAAGCTCTATTGAAGAAGAGGAATAAAGTAGGAGGACTTGCACTATCTTACCTCAGAACCTACTATAGAGCTACGGTAGTCAAAACAACCTCGTACCGGTACAACGACAGATACATTGACCAATGGAACAAAATTGAGAACCCAGATGTAAATCCATCCATCTATGGTCACCTGATCTTCAACAAGGGCCCAAAGTCCATCAAATGGGGAAAAGACAATCTTTTTAACAAATAGTGCTGGCAGAACTGGATGTCCATCTGCAAAAAAATGAAACAGGACCCATATTTCACCCAATATACAAAAACTAATTCAAAATGGATCAAAGACCTAAATATAAAGCCAAAACTTATACAGTTCATAGAAGAAAAAATAGGATCAATGCTAGAGGCCTTAATAAACAGCATTAACACAATACAAACCATAACCAACAACACATACACACTCCAAAAGATAAGCTAGATAACTGGGATCTTCTAAAAATCAAACACTTACCCTCATCAAAAAACATCACCAAAAGAGTAAAAAGAGAACCTACAGACTAGGAAGAAATTTTTGGACAGTACAAGTCAGACAAAGTTCTAATCTTTATAATCTACAAGAAAATCCAACACCTCTACAACAAAAAGACAAATAATCCAATTAAAAAATGGGCAAAGGAAATGAACAGACACTTCACCAAAGAAGACATTCAAGTGGCCAACGCACACATAAGGAAATGCTCCTGATCACTAGCCATTAGAGAAATGCAAAAACCACAATGAGATACCATCTCACCCCTGGCATTACTGGGATAAATCAAAAACACTGGAAATAACAAATGTTGGAGAGGCTGCGGGGAGATCAGAACTCTTATGCACTCTTGGTGGGAATGCAAAATGATACAACCATTTTGGAAAATGATATAGCGCTTCCTTAGAAAGCTAGAAACAGTAATACCATATGATCCAGCAATCCCATTCCTAGGAATATATCCCAGAGAAATAACAGCTGTCACACGAATAAACATATGGATACCCATGTTCATTGTAGCATTGTTTACAATAGCAAAAAGATGGAAACAACCTAGATGCCCATCAACAGATGAATGGATCAACAAACTAAGGTACATACACGCAATGGAGTATTATGCAATGATAAAGAACAATGACGAATCTGTGAAGCATCGCATAACATGGATGAAACTGGAAGACATTATGCTGAGTGAAATAAGTCGATCACAAAAGGACAAATATTGTAAGAGACCACAACTGTAAAAATTCATGAAAAGGTTTACACATAAAAAGAAGCAATCTTTGATGGTTATGAGGGAGAGGAGGGGTGGGGATTGAAACACACTAAATAGACAATAGATAAGTGGTAACTTTGGTGAAGGGTCAGACAGTACACAATACTGGGGAAGCCAGCACAACTTGTACATGACAAGGTCATGGAAGCTCCATAAACACATCCAAACTCCCTGAGGGACTGAATTTCTGGGTGGAGGGCTCTGGGGACTATGGTCTCGGGGAACATCTAGCTCAATTGGCATAACACAGTTTATAAAGACAGTGTTCTACATTCTAGCTTGGTGAGTAGCATCTGGGGCCTTAAAATCCTGTGAGCAGCCATCTAAAATACTCCAATGGTCTCATCCCTTCAGTAGCAAAGGAGAATGAAGAAAACAAGATACGAGGAAAAGATTAGTCCAAAGGACTAATGGACCACAACTACCACGGCCCCCCCAGACTGAGTTCAGTACAACCAGATGGTGCCCAGCCACCACCACTGAGTGCTCTGACCAGGATCACAACAGAGGGTCCCAGAGAGAGCTGGAGAAAAATGTAGAAGAAAATTCTAACTTACAAAAAAAGACCAGATTTACTGGCCTGACAGAGACTGGAGAAACCCCAAGAGTATGGCCCCTGGACACCCTTTTAGCTCAGTAATGAAGTCACTCCCAAGGTTCAGCATTCAGCCAAAGATTAGACAGCCCCATAAAACAAAATGAGACTAATGGGGCACAACAATCCAGGGACAAGGACTAGAAGGCAGGAGGGGACAGGAAAGCTGGTAATAGGGAACCCAAGGTTGAGAAGGGACAGTGTTGACATGTGGTGGGATTGTTAACCAGTGTAAAACAGTATGTGTACTAACTGTTTAATGAGAAACTATTTGTTCTATAAACTTCATCTAAAGTACAATAGAAAATAAAATTAAAAAACAAAAAGCAGTATTTTGAGAAGACAAGCATGTTCCTTGGTCTAAGAATCTTCTGTTCCGATTGGAACTTTGAACATCGCTATCCATAAGCAAAGCTCAGGCTCAAGAAGCCATCAAATTGCTGTAGTCTACACCAGCTCATGGTGTCAAACATCTTTCTCTTCATTCAATAGGGTTCTGGTCAGTTCATCCCTAGCCCCGTGGGCTAGGTCAATGGGTACCAGACGTAAGCTTGGAAGTCCACACATCTCCCTGCACTTCAGACCAGCCAGCCCCTTCTCTCTCTCCGTCATCCCTAGCCACTGTGGGCTATGTCAGTGGACACCACATACAGGCTCAGAAGTGCACACAATTCCCCATGCTTCAGAATGGCCAGCTCTTTCTTTCTCTTTCTCACTCCTAGCCTCCATGGGCTAGGTCAACCAGTGCAAATAGAACATGTCCAAAATTAGCCCGTCCCTTCATTGCTGCACTTCCCCCACTTCCACTCATGGAGTGGACCCAGGTAGTCACCACAAGCGAGCATACCAAGCTGTCTACTCACTGGCTCCCTTTAACTTTGTATCCTGGAAGGGGATTCTTCAGATAGGCACTGAATTTTCCTGCCTCAGTGCACCCAAAGACAAACCACTTGCTTGCTCAAAATTCAAAAGCAGTCATTTTTTTTTTCCCCTGCTGCAGGTCCTTCCTTCAAATGCAAATTTTCTGTTCTCTCAGCAGTTCTGGGTAGGTCTGCATGTCTTTTCAAAGGGAAAATTCCTAGGTGGGGCTCAAGGTTTCAACTGAAGACCTGCATTACTCTATTTACAGGGCTACTGCATTCAAACCCAATAGCCTGTGTTTCTTTCTGGCAAATTTTTATTTCCCTTTTAGTATATCCAATCGAGTATTGTCTCAAGGCAGAGTTACACACTCTGTTATCTATAATACCCAATATTCATTTCCAGCATACATTTAGGTCTGCTTTACAACACTAGGTAAGAGAAACATTTAATATCCATAGTATTCAAATAAACACAAGCCTTTTTAAAAAGTCTCCAGTTTCATCTTCTCCACACCTTGACTATCTTCGCATTCATATGCATATGGCCTCAAACTTCTGTCTGGGTGGAACCATTAAACCCTGACCCCCCTCAGTCATCTTGTTTAATCAACCTGGCTTTTGCCCCAGGCCACTCCAGAGAGGGCTTTTCTCCATTCAGCTGCAGCAGAACATCTCTTTCTTTCCTTTCAGCCATTACAGGTAACAACAACCAAAGTAACCATCTAAGAATCAACAGTTTCATTTCCCATGCCCCTTCATTCTTTCTCTTACAAAGGTGCATGATTCCATGTGTCTGGAGCCATTGCAACAAATCTGGTTCTCACACCAACTGTAAAAATGGCATGGGTAGGGGTGGCTTCCGACCAACTCTAACTTCACAAAGGGGAGGAGAGAGAATCACCATCAACATCAGCCCAAGGCTGATTCTTATGAGCTGAGGTCAGACATGCCTCTACCCTGCAGACTTTTTAACAACTCTGACACCAACCATCCCTCCCGCAGACTCTACTTGTCTGCTGAATTTGATAATTTGTTGCAATGGCCAGACAGAACTCACAGACAATACTCACCATTATGGGGTTTATTAAGGAAGTAACAGATTACAATTCAGGTTCAGGAATGCTCAGGAAGCAGTTCTTGGATCAGGACAGCCTCTACACACCTCTCTGTGGCCCCTCAGCCTCTGCCCTGTTTAAACAAGTGTTACAGAACTCTTTTAGTTCTGCCAATAAGTGCCCAGAGGCACCTTACTCCACAAGTAAACCTCAGCCCAGAGACACTTAGCTCTAGCTCCATGGGTTGCCAAGTAGCTGGAGGCATCCTACTTCACCAGCAAACCTCCTACCTGAAGACACTCAACTTTCTCACTCCATAGGCCAAGAAACCCACTGTGCCATCCATCTCATGCCAGTCTCTTGCCTCTGTTGCCACTGCTTTCTCACTATCTTCTGTGTTATAGCTCTCTCTCTCGGACTCTGGTTCTAGGAACTTCTCGGCACAGGAATCCCAGGTCCAAGAGTGCTCCACTCTTGGCTCTTCTTTGTTGTTGGTGGTGAGATCCTTCCCTCCTCTAGAATGGCTCATTCTAAGCCACGGGGGATGGTAAAACTGACCAATCCCCTCATTAGGGTTCCGTAAACCTTATTTGCATAAACCCACCCCACAAGGGTGCCGTTTACCTTATTTACATTATTAAAAAGCTATCCAATCCTCTTGGTGGGCCACAAGCACCTCATTTGCATAGTTGCACCCATTCATTTGGTGAGAGTTACAAAGACTATGGCTAGAAGGGCCTTGTTAACTAATTTACTGCACCATAAAAGCATTGTATAAAATGAAAACTTTTGCCATGTTCAGGATGTCCACAGAACACAACTTTCTTTTCTTTCTTAATCAATATTTAAATTTGATTAGATCTGACACACAGAATTTCTTAAGTGGCAATATACATTCCCAATAAGCTTAAAGTTGAATATTTCATGTAACAAGTTAGTTATATTTTCCATAACACTTTGAATAACCACTATTGATTCTTGATAACATTAATATCAATATTTATGCTGCCATAAACAATGTTTATGGCACTGTAATTGATAAGACTGTTAGTGCTACCTAGTTGTAAAACCTGCAATTATATTGCTGTAAATGTAATTTATAGTTGTGGTAATAGAATCTAACTTTCATCGAAAGCTTTAATCTATAAAGCAGTAATGTTTTTACACAAGAACTGATGACTAATACATTTTTTTAAATAATTTGTTGAATTAGCAAAGATGGTAACTACATTTTTTTTTTCTACTTAGGGCCTGGTCAGCTCAAATTTTTATGTTATCTATTCTCTTCATAATTTAAATATTGTCTTGGCATGCGTGGGCAAAAACAGAAATCTGATGAATTTCTTACTAAATCTATGACTTGAGTGTTCTTGAATTTTTTTGTCTTGTAAAAAGATTTTAGCTACCAATTTCTGCTGTTAGTAGATAATATTTTAGGATTTCCTCTTGGTTCACTAGTCATGTAATTAGATAGATTTCCAACTTTTGATTTGGAGTTCAAAATCTATTTTCTCTTTTGAGTTGGCTTTATTGTTAGAGTATTAAATGTTATTTCCACAGAATAATTGGTCAACAAAGAAGGAAGAATAAATAAATTCTAAAAACATCCCTCCTTCAGTTTATAGGAGTCATCCTACCCTGGAATAACTGAACGATGATTTTGATAAAACAAGCATTGGAATAAGTTAAACTGAACCTTAGATTTTTCTTTATTTTAAATGATAAAAGCCTACAAGATGGTGCTATCCTTTTCTGGAAGACCTCTGAATTTCTTACCCCTCTTGCCACCCTACAAATGACAAAACTGAAAAATGCAGTCCCTGAATTGTTTCTCTCCAAATGCTATTTGAAATATTTTATAGTGCAATGTGTTTGATTAGAAACTATCAGAAGAAAAAAAGTACCGTCCTCCCCTCTTTGCCCTAATCGTCCCCCCAAAAAATCCCATATACCGTTTTTCCTCTCCTGAGTTAATATATCTAAATATTGTATTTATATGTTAAGTTTAAGAGGGAAATATTTTTTTGACAGATCCAAAAGATGAGTTATGTGTTGCATAAAATTTTACGTTTATAAATATGTGTTGCCTATACTATTGGTATTTTTGGTGGATTACTTATTCACTTGTTGCCAAATTTGATTTTGCTGGTCCAGGTTATATATTTTCTTATTCTAAAATAAATTTATGCACATAAAGAAACATACATGTATTCATGTACATGTGCATATATGCTTTTGAAATAGTTTTGAAATAGTCTTTTTCATTTTGTTGATCTTGTAGTTTGATGATAATAAATGTCATCATACATGGGGTTAGATTTAAGATCAATTTTTGTCTTTTTCTTCATGAACTCTTCTAGGTCAATAGCAAAACAATGGAGAGATTAGTCAGGAAAGAATTGTACCCATTGACATTAATTAGTGCAAAAATCACGTTTTACTTCTGTTTTGTTTCAAAAGTATAACTTGTCAAAATTTTAGTGGAAAGAAATGGGGAAGATGGGGAAGAATAGTTAATAAAATTGCTCAGAATCAAGTGTAATCTCAGCATAAAAGTTACTAGCCATCAGCATGAATGAAATGCACATGCTGTGAAAATATATGAATGTCTATTGTCCATTGAAGAATTTTCAGGAATTATGGCAAGGCAAAACATAGAACTGAGATAAAGATAAATTAAATGAACATTTATTTTGAGTAATGCACAGCAAATATCTTGCTAGTGAGATTGGGGGATGCAATAAATAATATGTTAATAAAATGAGCATTTACAAGAGATATCAAAGGAATTGGTGAGGTTAAACGCCTGGAACTGTCCATCATCCCAAATTTATGTAGTGAGGTTTCATTAACTTTAAACAAGGGTTTCATACTATATTTAATAAGATATCACATGGAGTTCTTTTCCACTTACAGTATGTTCCTAAAGGTGAAAACAGCAGGAAAATGAAATTACTTCATTTACTGGAATTACAGCTTCTTTTGTATAAAACTTTAATCATTTTATATATGACAACCTTATGCTTAATGTTTTTAGAATACTCTTCATAAAACATTATTTAGCAAAAGCATACTCTCCCACTGAGCACATTGCTGCTTTCAATAGCTGTGCTAATCTAGTTTGAATATATGCAGCATTTAATCTTAATTATGATGCTGAAGTCTATACGACGTTAATTATTCATTTCACGTGCTTCCTTCACTTTATTGTAACTCCTAATTTGCTTAACAAAATGTAGCTTTTAATTAGAACTGTGGAACTGTTGGGGCAAGGTGGTGTTTTGAGTGTGTGAGTGTGTGTAGCATGCGCACTCATTCTATTGGTTTGGAAATGTGTGGGGTGGGGTAGTGTTGGAGTAAAAGAAGTCAAATATTTTTAATTCAGATGATAAAATCCCCTGGTAGATCCACTTCCCATCATACTTAACAGTATCTTGGTCTCTTAGACCGGAAAAAATGAAGATGGAAAGGCATAACTGGTAATCCATATAATAATAGATGATGGTTGAAAAGTAATTAGTACCTATCAAAGAACACAAAAAAATGCAAAAAAACCACGTAGTCAAGTAAATTCTGCCTACATAATATAGACTAGCCAACTGAAATATTTGGTTCAATTAGTGTTTTTGGTAAATGTGTGAGATGAGGATAGACAGTTACATAATACAAAATATCGTATTTGAGCAACTTGGAAAAATGATTTATATTAAATTACATTTAAATGCTTGTTATAATTTAATGTTCTCTAAGTTTTGCCGTTTGTAAATTTTAACACTATTTACATAATAATTTTCATGTACTTACTTTTTAATTTAAATTTTTAATTTAACATTTTAAAATTTAAAATTATTTGTAAATAAAACTTTATATTCCAGCTTTTAAAAGAAACTATTATTTTGAAATACAAATAAATAAAAAAATAAAACTACTGAAAAAAAAACCATGTATCATCTATCACCTTACGACCATCAGAGGAAGCCTTCCACACCTCTTTAAGCAGCGTACATAGCAATTGGAATTCTAGGTATAAAGCTAAGGTGTAAACTAAATTATGCTTTAGTTAAGCTGTGCATAAAGAAAAGGAATAGTAAATGTTTTGTGTACGTTTCTTGTAAATTTTGAAAAAGGTTATTTAAATGCTAAAACAAAAAAAGCATAGAATTATATAAGATCCATATTTCCAATTTTGTATACTAAACAAAAAAGAAGTTATGGTTGTGACTATAAGGTTCTAAAATAAAATTACTTACTGATTAATTCTATCTAGTCCCTGGATGGCACAAACAGTTAAGCAGTCCACTACTAGCTAAAGGCTGATGGTTGGAACAAGCCTGGTGATCGGCTTCTGAAAGGTCACAGTCTTGAAAACCCGGTGAAGCAGTTCTACTCTGCATACATGGAGTCACCATAAGTCAGATTTGACTGCAAGGCAACTAATAACAATAGCAGCAATTGTATCTAGGAAGCCATTCCTTTCCAAATAGATGCTTACATAGTTCCTCAAAAAGAAGAAAAAAAAGAGAGATTGACTTATGGATAGAAAAAACATCCATAACATCCTAATTATTCTTATGCTACTCTTTCATAATGAATTCAAATATGTTTGCAATGAATTGATAAAAAGAATTAATTTTGGCCTCAATTGGGCTAAGGCATGGAATTAACATTTATTTGATTTTGGGGGACAGGCATACTCCTCTGGTCTTTTTGACTTCTTATAGGGCATTGTTTCATTCGTTAATTAAATCTTTTTTTTTTTTTTTAATAAAAATCAAGTATGAATCTTCAATACCCCACAACCCATTTCTAACATGTGTAATGTTAATAACAGCTACTATTTATTGAGCTATTTCTTTTAATTTTCACAATAGTCCCGTAAGGTAGCTACCATGATTATTCCCCCTTTATAGATGAAGAATCTAGAAGCTTAAGAGTGTTTAGTGAGTTATCCAAGTCCCCAGGCTCCTAAGCAGGGGGAAGAGGTTTCATTTCAGTTCTGACTCTAGAGCTCTTGATTGTTCTGCTCTCCTGCCTTCATTTGATTATAATATTCAACTCTCTGTCTCAGAAATACTCTCTTATCAAACTCCTCTTCCAATGGTACCACTCTGAACTCATCTCCCATTCCCATACCCAATCTCCTTGGACCCCTATATCCATTCATTCTTAGGGGAAATCTTCATTTTACAGTAAAAAGAGGTTGTTGTGTGCCATCGAGTCGATTCTGGCCCTGATGGCACAATGGTTAAGGGCCAGGCTACTAATAGAAAGGTCGGTTTGAACCTGCCAGCCACTCCACAGGAGGAAGATGTGGCAGTTTGCCTTTGTAAAGATTACAGCCTTGGAAGCCCTATGGGGCAGTTCTACTTTGTCCTATAGGGTCAACAGGGATAAAAGAACAGCAGGGTTAAAAATACGTGGCATAGAATTGTTGGTAAAAATTTCATTAATGGGGCAAATTCTATCTGAGAAGAGAAAGAAAGAAAAGCATATTCTAGTATAAGGATACTATGTATTTTCACATTTTAGGATTTTGTTTTCTGATCAACAACAGACAGACTTGCCTGCTCTGCTACTTTTAGCTTAAATAAATCAAATAAGATGTGAGAGGCTATATGTTATATGTTTAAGAGCATAGTCTCTTCAGCCAGGCTGTCTCTGTTTGAACAGTCTCTGCTACTTACTGGCTGAGTGGTCTTAAGAAGGTTATACAACCTCTCTGTGTCTCAGTTTCTTAATCTGTAAATTAGATATGCTACTAATACTTACCTTAAAAGGTTGCTTGAGGATGAAATATTTGTATATACGTAAAATGCTAGAGCAATTACTGGGACATTGTACCTGATAAAAAAGCGTTTGCTTTTATTACCAGCGCTCACAGAAACTAAGACACTGATTTTGAGATATACAGATATCAGAAATGTTAAAATATGAAAAAATTGTGTGACTTATATTTTATATAATACAGTATTTTTCATCTAACAACTACTAAGACCAGTCCACATGCAATAGCACTTCTCTGCCTAAAGACTTGGAACATGAATAAAAAAAATGGCTAATGATATTGAGAGCAATAGCCCAGTTGGCTTTTTTACATATCCAAAATCCACTGGATAATTTCAAAAGTTCCAATTATTTTCTTTATAAATTGCATAAACCTAGCATCACACATAATTTTAACAATCCTTGAAAGAAAACACAAAATCTAATAATTTTCCTCATTTTTATCCCCATCTACTAGGGAGTCCTGGTGGCACAGTGGTTAAGCACTCAGCTGCTAACCCAAAAGGTTGATGGTTCAAACCCACCAGCTACTCTGTGGGAGAAAGATTTGGCAGTCTCCTTGCATAAAGATTACAGCCTTGGGAACCCTAATGGGTAGTTCTACTCTGTCCTTTAGGGTCGCTATGAGTCAGAATGGACTCCGTGGCAACAAGCTTTCGTACTCTGTGCTAATCACCTCATACGGAGTCTCTGGGTGGCACAAACATTAAGTGTGTGGCTAATAATAGAAAGGCTGGCAGTTCGATCCCACCCAGAGTGACCTGGAAGGTCACAGCTATGAAAATCCCATGAAGTGCTGTTCTGCTCTGTAACACACGGGGCCTCCGTGAGTTGAAATTGACTCAGTAGCAACTGGTCATAGTTTAATCCTCATAAACTTGTCTCAAAAATAAAAAAGGAGGGGTCTTAGAAATTCTACTTATTATCTTATCATGATAAGTGATTCCCGTAGTATTGCCCATAAACTTTTCTATCTCCTTATTAACTTTTTTTTTCTGATTCCTTTACTCCATCCAGTCTAAGAGAGCTAAGGAGAGAGAGAAGTGGACTACCTAACTAATCTTGAGATATTCACTTAGTCCTGAGTCCTTTAAGCCTATTTTCTTTTATTGAGCTTTTACACCCTGTGGAATTCCCAAAGATTGTGAAGCTCCGTGGAGCTTTCACGAAACATAGGCTACCCTACCCCTCTGTCCCTCTCTTTGAAATGAAAAGCTCTAGCTTTTTGGTCTGAATTTAGTTCTATTCACTACCTCGCCACACACTAAGCTGCTTCTGAAGTTCGCCCCCCATGTAGTTCTAAGTTCTAAAGCCACGTTGTCCACTTCTTTTTTGTTCTGCTCTTCATGCCTCCCCTTTCGTCTCTCGGCTTTGCCATTCTGTTTAGGTATCACCCAGGATGCAAAGTTCTGTCTGATGTTTTCTCAGTTGACCCCCAGGTCTGTGAGGTCCTTGCAGCATGTTTTCTCTTTTTCTCTGTTTCATTGCTGGGGATGATTTGGTAGAAAGATTTGCAATTGTTTGAAACAGACTGCTTTGTTGTTTTGCAGCATTTCAGAGGAAAGCAGGAGAATTATATTTTAAAAGTTTTAGACTCATAGTTTATTTCATGTTATTCCCATAGTAACCTTATATACAATCTTTATTAATCCCCATTTTTATAGATGAAGAGAAGTTAAGTAATTTAATTTTAGACTTACAATTGTTACGTGACAGAGACAGGATTTGAACTTCATTTTCTGAGACTCCAAAGCTTTGGGTTTTTTTCTGCTATATGGTATTTCTTCTTGAGTATTTATTTTCCTAGTTCAGTTGTATTTGTCTTTCACTTAAAAGCAATATGGTAGTTTCTGGACACTACTTGGTTACTGTGTTATATTTTGGTATTCGTAAAGTCTAGTTAGAGAGCTCCAGTAAAAATATTTTTCATAGGCATATACAATGAGTTACGAGGAGCCCTGGTGGCACAGTGGTTAAAGTGCTCAGCTGCCAACCTAAAGTTTTGCAGCTCAAACCCACCAGCCCCTACACGGGAGAAAGACATGGCAATCTGCTTCTATAAACATTTACATCCTTGGAAACTCTATGGGGCAGTTCTACTCTGTCCTACAGGGTCACTATGAGTCAGAATTGACGAAAGCAATGGATTTGGTTTCGTTATACAATGATTTCCTAATGACCATTATCTCTAAAGTATAATTACAATTTAAATCTATATAAGTCTTTGATATTTGGGGGTCTAGATTATAACTGATTCATTAATTCTTTCCCTCACCATGTACATATTTAGTGTCTATGCTATTCTAGGCTCTGGACTAGAGCAATGACTCTGACTGATGTTCTGGTACTAATGGACCTTATGTTCTAGTGGGAGAAGATAGACAACACACAAATGACTATGTATTATATCAGGTCATGGTAAGTGCTTTGAAGAACAGTTAAGTGCGTGTGGACTTGATATTTGAAATAGGGTGATCAAAAAATCGTTGACCAGTTTTATGCACACTATGTGAGAATAAAATACGCAAAATATTTTTGTATATAATGCATAAGTGTATAGAAACATAATGACACAGAGAATAACTATACGCACTGAAAAGTCTTTTCCGAGACACTGAAGGAAAGGGTAGTATTTAGGTACGTGGGCTTTGGCAGTAGACAGTCCTGTTTCGCCCACTTAGGAACCCCATGGCTACTCTGAGCCTATTTTCCTCCTCAATAAAATGGGTTGACAGAGCCACGCTGGGGATGCTGTGAAAATTAAGTGAGAGGCTATATATGAAGTGTTTTGCATAGCTTCTGGCGCATGTTATGTGCTGTGAGAGTAGTGGTGTTAGCGGCGGCAGAGTAGTTGTAGTAGACATTATTATTGTTATCATCATCATTACAGTATGGTTTTGGAGAATTATGAAGCATTTCTATGCTTTAACTTTCTCACACGTGTTTTCTTTTTTCCAACTCCTCACAGATGTAGGAAGTGTACATAATATATGTGAAGCACTTTCAATGTATGAAGACAATTTTTTTCTATTGTTATCTGAGGTGTCAGAAATAAAACCTAATTCTGGAGGTTTTCTAAAAGCAGAATTTCCATTTTACTATTCAGTGGGAGTTCTTGCTTAGAGATGTTTTGCAAAGCCAATACTAACATATTTAACTTGCATTTGAATAGCTGCCAGAGACCATCTGAAGAGAGGAGGCACATCACACAGCGCCGGGCACTCCAGGCGGTGCGCGCTCCTTAGTGAACAGGGCAGTGCTCAGACCCCTCCGCCCAGGTGCAGCTGTCGCCAGCTGACACCCTGGAGCAGAGATGATACGAACACTCTCGAGTCAATTCCCTCTTGTCTCAACAGCGCAATAATGGGCAGCTCTCTGCCGTGCTCAACTAGTTCACGAGCACAGGTACCTTTCCACATGCAGAGAGGCTGCTACAAGCTTTCCGTTGATTTTTGTGCAGGTTTAAGACGCTTTTTTTTTTTTTTTCCACGAAGATGTTAGAAAACGACTTGTTTTTAATTACATCTCACCTGTACTTGTTCAGTTTCCCCGAATTCCTTGAAGGAAAAGAATCTTTTTAAAATGCCTTCTTAAAAATATTACCCCTAGCTGTCTCACCTAATGTCGTTTACATACTAGATACTCCGTAATTGCTCATGGTTAACTAGCTAACCAGCTAGGTACTCCACAACTGCGTACTATTAACTGACCAACTAACTACAATTAACTGACTGAAACACAATTTGTGATACTAACTCCTCTCATAATTATAGCGAGAACAATACTATCTTAATTAGTCTTTTACCAGAAAAAGGCTCTACAATGTTTTTCTAATGACAAATATGTCCTTACTCTCCAATTACCATAAGTATTGAAGTTAAATATATAAAACCATATTAAAATGTGTTGAGTTAAGTACAAAACACAGTTTTAACCAAGGTTGCCTCTCTGTCTCCCTCCCTCTCTCCTCCCCTCCTCTCTCTCCCCGCTCCCTTTCTCTTTGTCCTTCCTCCCTTTCCCCCAATATAGGAGAATTCATTTTCACAATAGATCAGTTTGGCATATATTTAGGAAACAGAGGCTTTAAGAATTTACTTCTTTGTTAAGAAAAACTAATAGAGCTCCTCTTAGTCCAACTGGAAAGTGATGGGTAATATCTACAGACTGGACTCAAATGCTGTATTTTTTTTTCCTTTCTCTTTCTCTCTTTTTTTTTTTTTTTTTTTTTGAGAGAGTTATTATTGGTGAAGTTTTAACTAGGAGATGCTCCAGGACTCACAGTTCAATATTACTGTGTCCTGAGGCACTGACATTACTTAATAGCTCCTACTTAGTAGCTTGCTAGGTGGCAACACATCATGTTCTTTTACAGGGTTTGAGATTTTAAGAGAGATTTAGAAATGTGAGCTTCACACTGGATAAAAATAGATGCACTGTGCTTAAGGGGTCCATGGACTTTGCATACCTTTCACCCCTGCATATAACCTGTGTGGGCCCATTTCAACCATGTAGGCCCTCATTAGCACAGTACAACAGGGTATATATCTGAAGCCTAACTTCACCAGTATCAGCTATATGGTGGAGTGGCAGGTTCGTAATATTTGATACCTCTCTGCCCGTTAAGCAGGGTCCTCACCTACCCACATCAGAGGCCTGAGGATGGGTGGCTCCACCCACACCACTTAGCCACCTGAGACAGGGGTCCCACAATAAGTGGTGCCTCCTAGTCTTTACAGCCCATAGCACTGGGTGCCCAAAGTCTGGGTGGAAACCCCACACACCTATGCACTCTAGGGAGCAGGGAAACACTTCCCTCCTAGACATGCAGGGACAGCCATCAGCCCCCTGCCTTGCTCAGTGCATGACCCCCTACTGCAACCACATACTTTTGCTTACACCAATCATCCCTACCCATCTAGGACTGTAGGTGAGAGCCTCTACCACACACTTGGTGACCGACTATCTGGACACATCAGCTGAATCAATACAAGAAAAGTAAACAGACTCCTAGACTCGAACACCTAGTAACAGATCTAACCACCTGATGACAGGACATTAGCGCTTAGAAGGCACCAATAATCAAACTAGCTCACAGGAGCAGCCTATTTGGGCATATCAAAATGGAACAAAACAAGAAGCTATGACACAGTAAGCAAACAAAATAAAAAAATGTAATAACTTATTGATGGCTCAGAGACAACAGTCAATATCAAACCACATAAAGAGGCACACCATGATGGCTTCAGCAAGCTTCCAAAAAAAAAAGAATCAAGAAATTTTCTGGAGGAAGAGAACTTCTTGGAATTACCAGAGGTAGAATACAAAAGATTGATTTACAGAACTCTTCAATAGATCAGGAAGGAGATCATGCAAAATGCAGAATAAGCCAAGAAACACACAGACAAAGTAATAGAAGAACACAATGAAAAATTTAACAGGCTGCAAGAATCCATAGAGAGACAGCAATGAGAAATCCAGAAGATTAACAACAAAATTTCAGAATTAGACAACTCAATAGAAAGTCAGAGGAGCAGAACTGAGGAAATGGAAGTCAGAATCAGTGAGACTGAAGATAAAACACTTAACACCAACTTATTTGAGGAAAAATCAGATAAAAAAAATTTAAAAAAAATTAAGAAACCCTAAGAATTACGTGGTACTCTATCAAGAGGAATAACCTACGAGTTATTGGAGTAATAGAACTGGGGGATAACAGAAAATACAGAGAGTATTGTTGAAGATTTGTTGGCAGAAAACTTCCTTGATATCGTGAAAGATGAGAAGATATCTATCAAAGATGCTCATTGAACCCCATACAATGTAGATCCCAAAAGAAAGTCATCAAGATATATTATAATAAAACTTGTCAAGACCAAAGATAAAGAGAGAATTTTAAGAGTGGCTAGGGATAAATGAAAAGTCATCTACAAAGGAGAGTCAATAAGACTAAGCTTGGACTACTCAGCAGAAACCGTGCAGGCAAGAAGGGAATGGGATGACATATATAAAGCCTTGAAGGAAGAAAAAAACTGCCAGCCAAGAATTATATATCCAGAAAAACTGTCTCTCAAATATGATGGCAAAATTAGGGCATTTCCATGTAAACAGAAGTTTAAGGAATTGGTAAAAACCAAACCAAAATTACAAGAACTACTAAAGGGAGTCCTCCGGTTAGAAAATCAATAACATCAGATAATGACCCAAGACTAGAATACAGGACATAGCAACCGGATAGCAACCCAGATAGGGAAGTCACAAAAATAAATCAAAGCTAAAAAGCTGAAAATACGAAAACAGACATGTCAATATGTAAAAGATGACAACATTAAAACAAAAAAGAGGGACTAAAAAATGTAGTCATAGATCTTTCATATGGAGAGGAAGTCAAGGCAATATAAAGAAATAAAAGAGTGGTTTAAACTTAGACAAATAGGGACAAGTATTAAGGTAACCACAAAGGAAACTAACAATCCTACACAACAAAATAAAAAACAAGAAAAACATAAAGACACAGCAAATACAAAATCAACAACAATGAAAAAGATGAAAAGAAAATACCTAAAGAAAAACAACTTGGCACAGAAAATCAAGTGGAACAAAGAAACTGTCAAAAACACACAAAAAAAGACATAAAAATGACAGCACTAAACACATACCTATCAATAATTACACTGATATAAACATACAAAATGCACCAATAAAGAGAGAGTGGCAAAAACACGATCTGTCTATATGCTGCCAACAAGAGACACACCTTAAACTTAAAGACACAAACAAACCAAAATTCAAAGGATGGAAAAAAATATATCAAGCAAACGAAAAAAAAGAGCAGGAGTGGCAATATTAATTTCTGACAAAATAGACTTTAAAGTAAAATCCACTGCAAAGGATAAGGAAGTTACACTATATAATGATTACAGGGTCAAAACACCAGGAGGACATAACCAGAAAAAAATATTTACACACCCAATGACAGGGCTCCAGAATACATAAAACAAGCTCTAACGGCACTGAAAAGAGAGATATACAGCTCCACAGTAATAGTAGGAGGCTTCAATACACCACTTTTTGTGAAGGGCAGAACATCCAGAAAGAAGCTCAATAGGGATACGGAAGATCTAAGTGCCACAATCAACCGACTTGACCTCATAGACATATACTGAACACTCCACCCAACAGCAGCCAAGTATACTTTCTTTTCCAATGCACATGGAACATTCTCCAGAATAGACCACATATTAGGCCATGAAGCAAGCCTTAACAGAATCCAAAGCATCAAAATATTACAAAGCATCTTTTCTGACCATAAAGCCATAAAAGTAGAAATCAATAACACAAAAAGCAAGGAAAAAAATCAAACACATGGAAACTGAACAATAGCTGGCTCAAAAACTACTGGGCTATAGAAGAAATTAAGGACACAATAAAGAAATTCACAGAATCAAATGAGAATGAAAACACATCCTACCAGAACTTTTGGGACACAGCAAAAGCAGTGTAATAATAATATAGCAATAAATGCACACATCCAAAAAGAAGAAAGGGCCAAAATAAAAACATTAACCCTACAACTTGAACAAATAGAGAGCAGCAAAAGAAGCCCTCAGGCACCAGAGGAAAGAAAATAATAAAAATTATAACAGAATTAAATGAAATAGAGACTAGAAAAACAATTGAAAGAGTTAACAAGACCAAAAGCTGGTTCTTTGAAAAGATCAACAAAATCGATAAACCATTGGCCAAACTGACAAAAGAAAAACAGGAGAAGCAGCAAATAACCCAAATAAGAAATGAGTTGGGTGATATCACAAAAGACCCAACTGAAATTAAAAGAATCATAACAGAATACTATGAAAAATTGTACTCTAACAAATTTGAAGGCTTAGAGGAAATGGACAAATCTCTAAAAACACACCACCAACCTAAACTAACACAAACAGAGGTAGAACAACTAAACAAACCTATAATAAAAGAAGACATTGAAAATATAATTAAAGAACTCCCAACAAAAAAGTCCTGGCCTGACAGTTTCATTGGAGAATTGTACAAAACTTTCAGAGAAGAGCTAACACCACTACTACTAAATGTATTTCAGAGAATACAAAAGGATGGAATACTCCAAAACTCATTCTATGAAGCCGTCATAACCCTGATACCAAAACCAGGTAAAGACACCACAAAAAAGAAAATTACAGACCAATATCTTCATAACCACAGGCACAAAAATCCTTAACAAAATTCTACCCAGTAGAATTCAACAACATATCAAAAAAATAATTCACCATGACCAAGTGGGATTCATACCAGGTATGTAGGGATGGTTCAACATCAGAAAAACAATCAATGTAATCCATCACATTAATAAAACAAAAAACAAGAACAACATGATCTTATCAATTGATGCAGAAAAGGCCTTTGACAAAGTCCAACACCAATTCATGATAAAAAATCTCAGCAAAATAGAAATAGAAGGAAAATTCCTCAACATAATTAAGGGCACTTATACAAAGCTAACAGCCAACACTATCCTAAATGGAGAAAGTCTGAAAGCATTCCCCTTGAGAATGGGAACCACACAAAGATGCCCTTTATCACCACTCTTATTCAACCTTGTGCTGGAGGTCCTAGCCAGAGTAATCAGGCTAGAAAAAGAAATAAAGGGCATCCAAATTGGTAAGGAAGAAGTGAAACCTCTATTTGCAGATGATACGATCTTACTCACAGATAACCCCAAAGAATCCACAAGAAAACTATTGGAACTAATAGAATATTTCAGCAAAGTATCAGGATACAAGATACACATATAAAAATCAGTTAGATTCCTCTACACCAATGAAGAGAACCTCGAAGAGGAAATCACCAAATCAATACCATTTACAATAGCCCCCAAGAAGATAAAATGCTTAGTAATAAATCTAACAGAGATGTAAAAGACCTGTATGAAGAAAACTACAAGACAGTACTGCAAGAAACCAAAAGAGACCTGCATAAGTGCAAAAATGTACCTTGCTCACGGATAGGAAGACTGGACATTATGAAAATGTCAACTCTACCCAAAAGAATCGACAGATACAATGCAATCATGATCCAAATTCCATTGGCATATTTTATTGAGATGAATAAACAAATCACCAACTTCATATAGAAAAAGAAGAGATGCCAGATAAGTCAAACATTACTGAAGAAGAAGACCAAAGTGGGAGGCCTCACACTACCTGATTTTAGAACATATTATACTGTCACAGTAGTCAAAACAGCCTGGTACTGGTACAACAACAGATACATAAACCAATGGAACAAAATTGAGAATCCAGACATAAATTCATCCACCTATGAGCAGCTGATATTTGACAAAGGCCCAAAGTCCATTAATTGGAGAAAAGACAACCTCTTTAATAAATGGTGCTGGCATAACTGGATATCCATCTGCAAAAAAATGAAAAAAGACCCATAACTCACACCTTACAATATAAAATCTAAAACAATAAATATAAAATATAAATATAAAATATATATAAATATAAAATCTAAAACAATAAAGATAATGGAAAAAAAAAATAGGGACAATGCTAGGAGCCCTAATACATGGCATAAACAGAATACAAACCATTACTAACAATACAGAAACACCAGAAGAGAAACTAGGTAACTGGGAGCTCCTAAAAGTCAAACAAATATGCTCACAAAAGACTTCACTAAAAGAGTGAAAAGACAACCTACAGACTGAAAAAATTTTTAGCTATGACAAATCCGATCAGCATCTAATCTCTAAAATCTATAAGATACTGTAAGGCCTCAATAACAAAAAAAACAAGTAACCCAACTAAAAAATGTGCAAAGAATATGAACAGACACTTCACCAAAGAAGACATTCAGGCGGCTACCAGATACATGAAGAAATGCTCACGGTCATTAGCCATTAGAGAAATGCAAATCAAAACTACAATGAGATACCATCTCACCCCAACAAGGCTAGCATTAATCTAAAAAACCACAAAATAATAAATGCTGGAGAGGTTGTGGACAGACTGAACACTTATACACTGCTGGTGAGAATGTAAAATGGTACAACCTCTTTGGAAATTGATTTGGCACTTCCTTAAAAAGCTAGAAATAGAAGTACCATACGATCCAGCAATCTCACTCCTTGGAATATATCCTAGAGAAATAAGAACCATCACACAAATAGATATATGCACACCCATTGTTCATTGCAGCACTGTTCACAATAGCAAAAAGATGGGAACAACCTACGTGCTCATCAATGGAAAAATGAATAAACAAATTATGGTATATTCACACAATGGAAAACTACACAATGATAAAGAACAATGATGAATCTGAGAAACATAACATGGAGGAATCTGGAATAAGTATTGTATGAAACCACTATTATAAGAACTCAAGAAATGGTTTAAATACACACGAAGACATTCTTTGATGGTTATGAGGATGGTTAGGGAGGGAGAGGGGTATTCAGTAACTAGATAGTGGACAAGAATTATCTTAGGTGAAAGAAAGGACAACACACAATACAGGGGAAGTCAGCACAACTGAACTAAACCAAAAGCTAAGAAGTTTCCTGAATACATCCAAACAGTCTGAGGGACAGAGTAGCAGGGGTGTGGGTCTGGGGACCATGGTTTCAGGGAACAGCTAGATCAATTGGCATAACAAAGTTTATTAAGAGAATGTTCTTCATCCCACTTTGGCGAGTGGTGTCTGGGGTCTTAAAATCTAGCGAGCAGCCATCTAAGATACATCAACTGGTCCCAACATACCTGGAGCAAAGGATAATGAAGAACACCAAAGACACAAGGGAAATATTAGCCCAGGAGACAGTAAGGGCCACATAAATCAGTGCCTCCATCAGCCTGAGACCAGAAGAACTAGATGGTACCCAGCTAAGACCTATGATTGCCCTGACAGAGAACACAACAGAGAGTCCCTGACAGAACAGCAGAAAAGTGGGATTCAGGACTCAAATTCTAGTAAAAAGACTAGACTTAATGGTCTGACTGAAACTGGAGGGACGCCGGATGACATAGCCCCAAACTCTCTGTTAGCCCAGAACTGAAATCATTCTGGAATCCAACTCTTCAGACAAAGACTAGACTGGACTATGGGACATAAAATGATACTCGTGAAGAGTGTGCTTCTTAGCCCAAGTAGATACATGAGACAAAATGGGAGGCTCTTGTCTGGAGGCGAGATGAGAAAGCAGAGAGGGTCAGGAGCTGGTTGAATGGACATGGGAAATCCAGGGTGGAAAGGAGGAGTGTGTTGTCCCATTACAGAGAGAACAGCTAAGGTCACATAGCACTGTGTGTAGTACAAGAAACTGACTTGAACTGTACACTTTCACTTAAAGCACAATTAAAAAAAAAAAAAGAAATGCAAATATGAAGTAGACCAGGAAAAAAAAAAAATAGATGCACTGTGCAAGTAATATGCTCGTTAACTTTGGAGGGGACGTTAGCAAGCCCTACAAACAGCATGGTGACTAACCAGAATGAAAAAAAAAGTTTCATGAAGCTGACAAGTTAAAAAGCATTTTCTGATGTTTGTTTGATTGGAAGGAAAAACAATTAATGGGAGATATTTCTTGGATTTTTGCTAACATATAAAAGACAATTTCACATACTTTCATCATAATAAAATATACATTCAAGTGTTTTTTATACATATAAAAATGTTGGAAAAGGCCATATCATGCAGAAAAATGGATATCTTAGTCAATGCTCTTTGGGTTTTAAGTCACAGATAGCTAGTGATGCTTGCTTACTTAAAGATTGGGAATTCATTATTAAAAAATTCAAAGCTGGCTCATGGGATTGGAGGGTAAGAAAGACATACCCACCTCAGGAGGCACAGAGATGGAGATCTAGAAAACATTCAGCCTCCAGAGCCATGACTTTCAGACTTCTTTAAGATCCATAGATTAGCATCTTTGCTTGATGCTTTTCTAATCTAGCTGCATGACATTTTGGTATCAACAGTGCACCCCATGGTTCTAAATAACATGCCTTCAGTTCATGGAGACAGCAGAGGCTAACTTTTCTCTCCAAGTGCAGTTCCAACCCTCAGAGAGTACATGTGATTGGTCCATCTGGGTCAGATATCTATCCCCAGCCCAATTGGGTATCATCTGGAATCTGGATGATGTAGTAGAAATACCTTACATAAACAAAAATGAAACGCGTTGCAGTTGAGTCATTTCCGACTCATATCACTACCTTATATATGGGGCAGCAATTCTTACAGAGAAGTCTTCGTCTGAGAGAACACTCCGGAAGATAACTACAAGAGAGGTGAATTCGATTCCTACCTGCAACAATGTCAGAAAGGACAACATGAATAATGTCTTTAAAAAATAGTTACCGTCAAGTTGATTCTGACTTCTGGAAACTCCAAGGGTTTCAGAGTAGAACTGTGTCCCATAGGTTTATCAGTGGCAGTGCTCTTTTGGAAGCAGTTCACAAGATCTTTCTTCTGAGGCACCTCTGGGTGGATTCGAACCACCCACCTTTTGGTTAGTAGCTGAGTGCTTAACCATTTGTACCACTAAGGGACTTCTGAATAATATCTTGAATTTCTAAAACAGACAATGTTCATAGAATTAATTAAGACAGAGAAGGAAGTCTGCTCAATACTATTCTGTTAAAAAGAAAACATTTAAAATGGCTTGTTTGAATTTTGATATAAAATCCTGTCATTATGAAGGATCAGTAGAAGGATTTTCCTTGAGATGAATTATAAATATTCTTATAAACTATCTCTCATTTGTATAAATGACAAAAAACCTGTGGTATGGACATTTCTTAGACATATAATGAGTGTTATGCCTATGAGAGTGTACTAAGGATAATCATCATGTCTTGGGATTGACCATACTTAATTACATCAGAGAATGATTTTTTTTTTTCACTAATTTCTAGAAAAATGTTTAAAATTCTAAACCAAATGTCCAATTTCTCTTACACTAACCTAAAATAATTAGTCACATCAGATAACTATATAACAAATAGTGATGAAAATGAATGTTTGGCAGTGGAGTGATTATTATTATTTTCTTATAAGATAAAAAGTGAAGATGCAATGGAATATTATTCTGCCATAAAAAAGAATCAAGTTCTAATACATTCTACAGCATGAATCAGTTTTGGAAACTTTATGTTAAGTGAAATAAGCTAGACACAAAAGGACAAATATTTATATGGAATATCTAGAACAGACAAAGCATGCAGATAGAATAGTAGTTACCAGGGTGGAAGGGAGTGAGAAGAAAACAGGGAGTTATTGCTTAATAGGTAGTGGGTTTCTGTTTGTGGTGATGAAAATGTATTGGAAAGAAATAATGCTGGTGGTTGCACATCATTATGAATGTGATTAATACCACATGATTGTACATGGTTAAAATGGAAAATTTTATGTTGTGCATATTTTACCACAATAAAAAAAAAATGAAGAAAAATAAGGAAACACTCTCAAACTTTGGGTTTTTTTGGAAGATAAGTGAATATTCAAAATTTTACATGTGAGGTTACTACTTTATAGCCTCTTGCCCAAGATTATTCCATTATTCACTGTTATTAACAATTATATCTAATTGAATTCCATTTCCTGCATGATATTTGATCATGCTTGCTTGCTTGTATTTTCTCACTTCAGAAGATTTAAATTGAAATGTACACTTATTATTAATTTCTGAAGTGAATTTTTAAATATGCTATTTAGAAGTCCTAGAGAAATTTCTTCCTAGTGATTCAGAATTCAACTTGTAAAAACAGAAAATCAATGAGTAAAGATAGCATACAGAGAGAGAGTCCGGCAAGATGGCGCTCTAGGCAGAAGCACCACGCCGTCCCTCCACAGCAAAGAACCAAAAAACTAAGCCAAACAGAGAATCAACAATCCTGAAACCATAGAACATCAAATGAAGAGATAAAGAACTCAGCCGAACACCAAACGGAGTGAGAATACTGAAAGAGAAAGGAGAGCGAGGAGAGATTCATGCAGAGGTCCCCTACCAGCTAATGCAGCGCGGATCCACATTCTTGAACTCCTATCGGAGACCAGCAAATGGGAGTACGAGAGAGCAGCCTCACAGACCATCCAGTGGGAGACAAAACAGCAGGGATTAAACAAAAAAATCTACACCCAATAAACGAGAGAACTATCTACTGAATGCCCCGAAAACAGCAAACAATATCAAAACATTTACAAAAACAAGACAGGACGGCTCCAATAGGCGTCCAAATTAAAACACCAGATAACTCCCCTGTGGAAGAAAATGCACTAAAAGTACCTGATAGGGAACTCAAATCACTAATACTCGGAAATTTCCAAGAACTGAGGCAAAAAGCTGAGAAACATGAGGAAAAAATAGACAAATTTATGAAAAATACAGACAAAAGTTGGAAGAATTCAGGAAGATGATGCAGGAACAAAATGCCAAAATAAATTCACAACTAGAAATTATACAAAAACAACAATTAGAAATCCAAAAGATAAACAACAAGATTTCAGAAATGGATGATGTCATAGAAGGGCTGAGAAGTAGATTTGAAACCGTAGAAGACAAGATCAGTGGAACTGAAGACAAACACTTGGATACAACTCTGTTTGAGGAAAACTCAGAAAAAAGAACAAAGAAAAATGAAGAGACCCTGAGAGTTATGTGGGACACAATTAAAAGCAAAAATTTACGAGTGATTGGCATCCCAGAACAGGGGGAGAAAACAGAAAGCAGAGAGGATCATTGAGGAACTGCTGACAAAAAAACTTTCCCAATATCATGAAAGATGAAAAGCAGGCCATCCAATAGCTCAACAAACCCCATATAGAAGAGACCCCAAAAGAAAACCACCAAGGCATATCGTATTCACACTCGCCAAAACCAAAGACAAACAAAGAATCCTGAGAGGAGCTCGTGAAAAACAAGAAGTCACATACAGAGGAGAAACAATAAGACTAAGCTCAGATTATTTGGTAGAAACCATGCAGGCAAGAAGGCAGTGGGATGACATACATAAAATCTTCAAAGAAAAAAATTGCCAGCCAAGAATAATATATCCTGTAAAACTCTCGTTCAAATTTAATGGTGAAATTAGGTCATTTCCAGATAAACAGAAACTAAGGGAATATGCAAAAGTAAAACCAAACTTACAAGAATTATTAAAGGGAGTTGTTCGATCTGAGGACAAACAGCTTCAGCCCTCAGGCAGGACCTAGGATGCAGGATCATACGAGCCAGATACAATTCTAGGAAATGAACACTCGATGACTATCCAAAACCAAAAGAAATACAACAGGGAATCAGAGCAGTGAATCGATGGATGACAACAACATCAAAACAATGAAAGAGGGAACAAACGGCATAGGTATAGAACCTTCTAATGGAGAGAAAGGCAAGGCGATACCAAGTAAGCGTAGACTGCTTCAAACTTATAAAGATAAGGGTAAAACTCATTGTAACCACAAAGAAAGTTAACAAACCAAATCATAAAAATAAAGATGAAAAACATAAAATCTCAGCAAAAACAAAACCTCCAAAAAAAAAAAAGAAATGAACACAAAATCCACAAACAAAAGTAACTCAGCACAAGATAGTAAGAAGAACAAAGAAAATGTCAGCACCACAAATAAGCACTACAAAATGACAGCAACAAACCCACATTTATCAATAATTACACTGAATGTAAATGGACTCAATGCACCCATAAAGACACAGAGAGTGACAGAATGGATAAGAAAACATGATCCATCAATATGCTGTCTACAGGAGACACACCTTAGAAACAAAGATGTGAATTTATTAAAAGTCAAAGGTTGGAAAAAAATATATCAGGCTAACAACTACCAAAAAAGAGCAGCAGTGGCAATTCTAATATCAGATAAAATAGACTGTAAAACAAAATCTACCATCAAACACATAGAAGGACACTATATAATGATTAAGGGGATGATCCATCATGAAGACATAACCATAATAAACATCTACGCACCCAATGACAGGGCTCCAAAATACATAAAAAAAACTCTAACAGCACTGAAAAGAGTAATTGACAGTTCCATAAAATAGTAGGAGACTTCAACACACAACTCTCAGTAAAGGACAGAACAACTAAGAAGAAACTCAGCAAAGATACAGAAGACCTAAAGGGCACAATCAGCCAACTGGACCTCATAGACATATATAGAACAATCCATCCAACCGCTGCAAAGTACACATTCTTTTCCAATGCACATGGAACGTTTTCCAGAACCGACGACATCTTGGGCCACAGAGCAATTCTCAACAAGATCCAAAACGTTGAGATAATTCACAGTATCTTCTCTGACCACAATGCCATCAAGGTAGAAATTAACACTAGAAAGAGCAAGGAAAAAAAATCAACTACATGGAAACTGAATAATACCCTGCTTACGCATCAGTGGGTAAAGGAAGAAATCAGAAATGGAATAAAAAACTTCCTAGAATCAAATGAGAATGAAAACACATCATACGAAAACCTTTGGGACACAGCAAAGGCAGTCCTCAGAGGACAATTGATAGCAATAGATGCACATATCAAAAAAGAAGAAATGGACAAAATCAAAACATTAACTACAGAACTCAAACAAATAGAAAGAGAACAGCAAAAACAGCCCACAACCACCGGAAGAAAAGAAATAGTAAAGATCAGAGCAGAGATAAATGAAATAAAGAACAGAAAAACAATAGAAAGAATCAACAAAACCAAAAGTTGGTTCTTTGAAAGAATCAACAAAATCGACAAACCACTGGCCAGACTGACAAAAGAAAAACAGCAGAGGACACAAATAACCCAAATAAGAAATGAAATGGGTGACATTACAACAGACCCAACTGAAATAAAAAGGATTATAACAGAATATTATGAAAAACTCTAATCCAACAAATTTGAAAACCTAGAGGAAATGGATAAATTTCTAGAAACACACGGCCTACCCAAACTACAACAAAGTGATGTTGAAAATCTGAACAGACCCATAACAAGACAAGAGATAGAGAAGGTAAGAGAAAAACTCCCAACCAAAAAAAGCCCTGGCCCAGATGGCTTCACTTGAGAATTCTACACAACATTTACGGAAGAGCTTGTACCAGTACTACTCAAGCTATTTGAGAGCATAGAAGAGGAAGCAACACTTCCAAATTCATTCTATGAAGCCAGCATAACGCTGATACCAAAACCAGGCAAAGACGTCACAAAAAAAGAAAATTACAGACCAATATCTCTCATGAATATAGATGCAAAAATTCTGAACAAAATTCTAGCCAGTAGAATTCAGCTTCATATCAAAAAAATAATACACCACGACAAGTAGGATTTATACCAGGTTTTATACCAGGTATGAAAGGATGGTTTAACATTAGAAAATCCATCAACGTAATACACCACATAAATAAAAGGAAAAAAAAAATCACATGATCATCTCAATTGACGCAGAAAAGGCATTTGACAAAGTCCAACACCCATTCCTGATAAAAGCTCTCAATCAAATAGGTATAGAAGGGAAAATTCTCAACATAATAAAGGGCATCTATGCAAAACCAATGGCCAACATCATTCTTAATGGAGAAAGGCTGAAAACATTCCCCTAGAAAACAGGAACAAGACAAGGATGCCCTTTATCACCACTCCTATTTAACATTGTGCTGGATGTTCTAGCTAGAGCAATAAGGCAAGAGAAAGAAATAAAGGGCATCCAAATTGGTATTGAAGAAGTAAAACTCTCCCTGTTTGCAGATGATATGATACTATACATAGAAAACCCTAAAGACTCCACGAGAAATCTATTGGAACTAATAGAAAGATTCAGCAGAGTAGCAGGATACAAGATAAACAGTCAAAAATCAGTTGGATTCCTATACACCAGTAAGGAGAACGATGAAAACGAAATCAGGAAATCAATACCATTTTCAATAGCCCCTAAAAAGGTAAAATACTTAGGAATAAATCTGACCAGGGATGTGAAAGACCTATACAAAGAAAACTATAAAACACTGCTGCATGAAACCCAAAGGGATCTACATAAATGGAAAAACATACCATACTCATGGATAGGTAGACTCAACATTGTGAAAATGGCATTTCTACCCAAAGCAATTTACAAATACAACGCAATCCTGATCCAAATACCAGCAACATACTTCAAAGAGATGGAAAAACTAATCATTAACTTTATATGGAAAGGGAAGAAGCCCCGAATAAGTAAAGCACTACTGAAGAAGAAGAATAAAGTTGCGGGACTCACACTACCTGACTTGAGAACCTACTATACAGCTACAGTAGTCAAAACAGCCTGGTACTGGCACAATGACAGATCCATTGACCAATGGAACAGAATTGAGAACCCAGATGGAAATCCATCCACCTATGGTCACCTGATCTTCGACAAGGGCCCAAAGTCCATCAAATGGGGAAAAGACAGTCTTTTTAACAAATGGTGCTGGCAAAACTGGATATCCATTTGCAGAAAAATAAAACAGAACCCATACCTCACACCATATACAAAAACTACTTCAAAATGGATGAAAGACCTGAATATAAAGCCGAAAACTATGAAGTTCATAGAAGAAAAAATAGGACCAACACTTTAGTCCTTCATACATGGCATTAACAGGACACAAACCATAACTGTCAACACACAAAACCCAACAGATAAGCTAGATAACTGGGATCTTCTAAAAACCAAACACCTATGCTCTTCAAAAGACTTCACCAAAAGAGTCAAAAGAGAACCTACAGACTAGGAAAAAATTTTTGGACAGTACAAGTCAGACAAAGGTCTAATCTCCATAATCTCCAAGAAAATCCAACACCTCTATGACAAAAAGACAAAGAATCCTATTAAAAAATGGGCAAAGGAAATGAACAGACACTTCACCAAAGAAGACATCCAAATGGCCAACAGACACATGAGGAAATGCTCACAATCGCTAGCCATTAGAGAAATGCAAATTAAAACCACAATGAGATACCATCTCACCCCGGCATTACTGGCACGAATCAAAAACACTGGAAATAACAAATGTTGGAGGGGCTGCGGGGAGATGGGAACTCCTACGCACTGCTGGTGGGAATGCAAAATGATACAACCATTTTGGAAAATGATATGGCCTTTCCTTAGAAAGCTAGAAATAGACATAGCATTCGATCCAGCAATCCCACTCCTAGGAATATATCCTAGAGAAATAAGAGTCATCACTCGAATAGACATATGAACACCTATGTTCATGGCAGCATTGTTCACAATTGCAAAATGATGGAAACAACATAGGTGCCCATCAACAGATGAATGGATAAACAAACTATGGTACATACACACAATGGAGTACTATGCAACGAGAAAGAACAACAATGAATCTGGGAACCATCTCATAACATGGATGAAACTGGAGGACATTATACTGAGTGAAATAAGTCAATCACAAAAGGACAAATATTGTATGAGACCTCTATTGTAAAAACCCGTGAAAAAGTTCACACGCAAAATGTAACAATCCTTTTTGGTTACCAGGGATGGGAGGGGTGGGGGGGGGGAACTAAATAGGCAATAAATAAGTGGTATCTTGGGTGAAAGGTGAGAAAGTACACAATACAGGGGAAACTAACACAACCTGTACAAGGAAAGGTCACGGAAGCCCCATGGACACATCCAAACTCCCTGAGGGACTGAATTGCTGGACGGAGGGCTCTGGGGACCATGGTCTCGGGGAACATCTAGCTCAATTGGCATGACACTACTTACAAAGATAATGCTGTACATTCTACCTTGGTGAGTAGTGTCTGGGGTCTTAAAAGCTTGTGAGCGGCCATCTAAGATACTCCACTGGTCTCATCCCTTCAGGAGCAAAGGAGAATGAAGAAAACAGGATACAACGAAAAGATTAGTCCAAAGGACCAATTGTCCACAGCTACCAAGACCTCCACAGGACTGAGTCCAGTACAGCTAGCTGGTGCCCGGCTACCACAGCTGACTGCTCTGACCAGGATCACAACAGAGGGTTCTGGACAGAGCTGGAGAAGGATGTAGAGCATAATTCTAACTCAAAAAAAAAAAAAAAAAAAAAAAAAAAAAAAAGACCATATTACTGGCCTAAAGGAGACTGGAGAATCCTCAAGAGTATGGCCCCCAGATACCCTTTTAGCTCAGTGGTGAAGTTACCTCCGAGGTTCACTGTTCAGCCTGGGGTGGACAGCCCAGTAAAACCAAATGAGACTAACGAGGTACAGGAGTCCAGTGACAAGGAAGGGCCAGAAGGCAGAAGGGGAGTAGGAAGCTGATGATAGGGAACAGAAGGTTGAGTAAGTATATTGTTGATGTGTTCTGAGATTGTTAACCATTGTCATAGGGCAACATTTGTAGCAACCGTTAAATGGGAGGCTATTTTGTCCTGTAAGCCTTCATCTTAAGTGAGAATAACAGCACTATTAGAAGAGCGTAGTCAATGTCACTTAAATGTGCATGTAAAAATTTTTGAAATGGTGTATCTTTGGCTATGTGTATTTTCACCAAAAAAAAAAAAAAAAAAAAAATTGAGAATTTAGAGGTTTAAAATGTTGAGGGGTTGTTAATCAATGTCATAAAACAGCATGTGTGCTACTGTTACATGAGAAAGTATTTGTTCTGTAAGCCTACACCTGAAGTACAACAAAATATAAAATATAATAATAATAAAAAAATAAAGATAGCATACACTTTTTGTCCCAGACATATTATACTCGTTTTCATTTTCAGATTGGCATAAATGCCTCAGTCTATCCTTCAGCATAAATGAATTATAGAAAACTGTGATCATGCTTTAGCAATTGTTGCCAATGAGTTTAACGCCTTCAAATAGAAGAGATTTAATAATTATCTGCATCTGGTTGCCAAATTTTTGTTTTAAGTGTAGCTTTAGGCTGCCACAAAAATTGACATTCTTAATTGTATAATTTCCATTCATGGAAATAGTAGGGGTATTCAGATGGGTGAAGAGTCCAGTTGTCCATTTACAAGTTATAATATACTTTGGAAGAGAACATTTTCAGTAATGATAAGAATTTTTTTCTTTAAAATACTCTGGTTAACATTGGGTTAAAAATAAGGTTTTAAGTTAATCAAATATTTCTCAAACTCTTAAATTGCCCAAGTTTTTAAAAGGTAATCTTATTCATAATTATCTAATAGCTATCTTAATAGAGAGGAAGGAAAATCTTAATATCATGATCAGGCTGGTGGTTATAAGTTAAATAATTCATTTTTTGCAAGCATGAGATCTAAGTGGCCACAAAATCTGACTCAGATTGACTCTTTCCCTGACGATAGAGAACTGAGCAATGACATTAATCAATCAGCAGATAAAAGATAGTTCCTGAATTCTTGAGGTATGTCTTTAAAAAAGTTTTATATTTTATTTGGAAGGTACATACGAAAGTTTATTTCCACTCTCACTGAGTGCCTCATTTAGCCATTCAAAATTTAACCCAGAGTTAACCCGAAATAACAGACTTTTGAAACAAATTTAAAGTAGCACCCATGCTCTTTATATAAGGTAAAGGCTCAAAAAAGAAAAACAATGAAACATTTAATTACTAGTTTATTGTATACAATATTGTGACCTGATTGGTTGGATTATAATTGTGTATGTGTGTGTCTGTGTTTTTAAGAAAAATTTACTGTAACTGATTTTCCTTTTCTCAGTAATACCATAGTTGTTCTCCTATGAGAAAGTCTATTTTTAAGAAATATAACATGGTTTTGATCATAAAAATAGATAAACATTTGTTGATGTTGATGAAGAGATTATAAGTGGCACACAAATTTCTGGGAATAAAAGCAGAAGACCAGCAATAGAAATTCAACTAGAGAACAGCTCTCCTTTGCAATACTTTGTTTTGCCAAATGGGTTCCAAGATTATGCCAAAGAAGATTATCATATTTTACATAATTCATCCATAATTGACCTATTAAACAACACTTCTAATTGTGCTTTTCAGTTAAGTGTAATGCTAATACAAAGCCAGGTTACATGTAGTAAAATACATAATGTTATGAGTTTAAACACACTTAAGCAAAAAAACTAGGGAACAAATAACATACTTTGCATTAGTATTCTAAACAAAAGGAGCAGGGATTCCATTGATTTAGCACATTTGCCAAATATTCTGATCAAAGTAAAAAGTTCTCAGTCTTCTAATTTATAAATAACAAAATGTTCAGTGTAACATAGACACAACATTCAGGTGGCTGATCACATTTCTCACTTTGCTTCCAGAAATTTGGCGTCTTGTAGGGAAAATCTCTGACTGAGTAAATTTGGAGACGGGAAAATTTTTATTAGAATTGATGTTTATTATGCACTGCATTACCGAATTTAATCATCCTAAAATTTATGAAGCTAGATGTACTACAAGAACATCTATAGTGATCTAAAAGGAGAAGATGCACTTTCAAATTTAGGACTGTGCTTTATTTTTGTCTTAACTTTAAATATAGTAGATTGCAATGTTTTGAAAGATATCTTCTGTTGAATGTGTCACTCATGTTTGAACTGCATGCTTATTAAAGAGAAGTTAGGAACACAAGTACCAGAGTGAATAACAGGCAATGTATTGGATCTGGCACCAGTGTATAATATTCTCCTTTTCTGCAGCAGCAGAACAACTGATCCAACATAGAGAAAGAGACAAAATTTATAAGTGCACCTATTTTCAAAGGTACACACATTCAAAGTTACAGTTAAAGTTCGTAAGTTTGACTCTAACACCCTACATAGGACCATTACTTTAAAAATAGTCTTTATGCCGGGGAAAATGGCACTCTAGGCAGAAGCACCATGCCGTCCCTCCACAGCAAAGATCTGAAAAACAAACAGAGAAAACAGCAATCCTGAAACCCTAAAACATCAAATGAAGAGATAAAGAACTCAGCCAAGCACCAAATGGAGTAAGAAAACTGACAGAGAACGGAGAGCGAGGAGAGATTCATGCAGAGGTCCCTTACCAGCTAATGCGGCACAGATTGTCCATCTTGCACTCCTATCAGAGACCAGCAAACGGGATACGAGAAAGCAGCCTCATGGAGCTTCTAGCGGGAGACAAAACAATTGGTAATTGGCGATATACGCTTTCTCACCCCCACCCTACTTCACTCCAACTTGGCCTCCTCTGCTTTCCGCAGCCACAGTCTCTTGACAGGGAAACAGCGGCTGCTTGGATTCCACATACCCTAATGGGTGGCTCTCTGAGTGCCATTTGTTGGCTGCTAGTGTTGTTTTTTTTTTTCTTCTTGCTTCTTTTGATTTCTTACTTGCCTCTTGCCACCTCCTCCTCCCTTCACTCAAGTACCTGGCTCCGTGCGCCATCTTTGCTTCTTCTTGAGGGGCTGCAGACCTCCGTTTGAGCTGCTTCCTGGTTTGGGCTGCCGCACTGGTGGGATTCCGGGGCTTTTGTTCGTTTGTTTGTTTTGAATTGTTTGTTTGTTTTCTTTTCCTTTTCTTGAGTTGAGAGCCCTATCTGGCCAGGATAAGCTGTGTGGCAGGGAGACTCCCCTTCGGCTTCCACAGACGTGCAGAGGGATCCGTGAGGGCATTTCTTTTTATGTTGTTTTTTTTTTTGGTTTTTTTCTGTTTCTTTGGGGGCCTTTCTTCTTTTGTTTTTATTTTTAATATGTTTTGTTTTCTTTTTCCTCTTTTTCCCTTTTTGTCTTTGTTCATTTCTTAGTTTCTCGTCTCTCTATATCTTCCTTCTCTTTCTGTTCCCTGAATACCTGCTGTTGTATACCTCTATGCCTTCTAGCCAGGCTGTACTGCAACACCTGAGAGCGACTTCCCCAGACCTCATACCTGCACTGGTGGGATCCCTGGGAACTTTGCAGTTCTTTAACCTTTCTGATTCTTATATTCATTCTTTTCTTTTCTTCCTCCTCCCCTTTCTATTTTTCTCCATTTCATAGTCTCTCATCTCTCCACTCCAATGGCAAGCTCCCCCAGCATTCGTTTTTGTTTGTTTGTATGTTTTTGGCTCCTGTTCCTCTCTCCTCTCTCCCATATCCGTCTTAGCTCCACACATAACAATCTCCCCACTGCATCCTGCCTAACTGCACCGTGCGCTTAACATCACACCACCAAGCAGCACAGGCACAGCCTACTGGAACCTGCCCTGCACTGATTAATGACCCATTCTAGTGGCTATAGTAAGCTCCACAAACAACCTGTCCCAGTAACTCCTCTTCAGCTAGACCTGCCCTACCGTACCATATCTGAGTGACTAACCAAGCCAGTTGAAGAAGGAGGTGAAAAGTATTGTGCCCACAGATGAGCAAACAACAAAGAACACACAGTCTGCCTGCTCAGACATAGTCAATTTTTTTTTAAATGGACAAAACAAACAAATCTACAATCAATAAATGAGAAAAATAACTACTGAATGCCCCGAAGACAGCAGACAATAACAAAACATTTACAAGTACAGGGCAGGATGGTTCCAGTAGGCGTCCAGAATAAAACTCCAGATGACTCTCCAGTGGAATAAAATGCACTAGAACTACCTGATAGGGAATTCAAATTTCTAATACTCAGAATTCTCCAAGAACTGAGACAAAAAGATGACAAACATGAGGAAAAAATAGACAAATTCATGGAAAATACAGACAAAAAATTGGAAGAATTCAGGAAAATAATGCAGGAACAAAATGCCAAAATAAATTCACAACTAGAAATTATACAAAGACAACAATTAGAAATCCAAAAGATAAACAACAAGATTTCAGAAATGGACAATGTCATAGAAGGGCTGAGAAGCAGATTTGAAACGGTGGAAGACAGGATCAGTGGAATTGAAGACAAACACTTGGATACAACTCTGTTTGAGGAAAACTCAGAAAAAAGAACAAAGAAAAATGAAGAGATCCTGAGAGTTATGTGGGACACAATCAAAAGCAAAAATCTTCAAGTGATTGGAATTCCAGAACAGGGGGAGAAAACAGAAAACACAGAGGATCATTGAAGAACTCCTGACAGAAGACGTCCCCAATATCATGAAAAATGAAAAGCTGGCCATCCAAGAAGCTCAACGAACCCCATATAGGAGAGACCCCAAAAGAAAATCACCAAGGCATATCGTATTCACACTCGCCAAAACCAAAGACAAACAAAGAATCCTGAGAGCAGCTCGTGAAAAACAAGAAGTCACATACAGAGGAGAAATATTAAGATTAAGCTCAGATTATTCGGCAGAAACCATGCCGGCAGGAAGGCAATGGGATGACATATATAAAATCTTGAAAGAAAAAGATTGCCAGCCAAGAATAATATATCCTGCAAAACTCTTGTTCATATTTGATGGTGAAATTAGGTCATTTCCAGATAAACAGAAATTAAGGGAATATGTAAAAGTCAAACTAAACTTACAAGAAATATTAAAGCGAGTTCTTTGATCTGAGGACAAACAGCTTCAGCCCACAGGCAGAACCTAGGATGCAGGATCGTACCAGCCAGATACCAATCGAGGAAAAGAAATCTCGAGGACTATCCAAAACTGAAAGAAATACAACAGGGAATCAGAGCAGTTAATCAGTAAATGACAACAACATCAAAACAATAAACAGCATAGGTATAGAATCTTCTAATGGAGAGGAAGGCAACGTGATACCCAGTAATGGTAGACTGCTGCAAACTTAGAAAGATAAGGGTAAAATTTATTGTAACCACAAAGAAAGTTAACAAACATACTCATAAAAAACAGAGGAAAAACATAAAGTCTCAGCAAAAACAAAACCTACAAAAACGAAAGAAATGAACACAAAATCCACAAACAAAAGTAACTCAGCACAAGAGAGTAAGAAGAACAAAGAAAATGTCAGCACCACAAAAAAGCACTACAAAATGACAGCAACAAACACACATCTATCAATAATTACACTGAATGTAAATGGACTCAATGCACCCATAAAGAGACAGAGAGTGACAGAATGGATAAGAAAACATGATCCATCAATATGCTGTCTACAGGAGACACACCTTAGAAACAAAGATGTGAATTTATTAAAAGTCAAAGGTTGGAAAAAAATATATTAAGCTAACAACTACCAAAAAAGAGCAGGAGTGGCAATACTAATCTCAGATAAAACAGACTTTAAAACGAAATCTACCATCAAAGACAAAGAAGGACACTATATAATGATTAAGGGGACAATCCATCATGAAGACATAACCATAATAAATATCTATGCACCCAATGACAGGGCTCTAAAATACATAAAACAAACTCTAACAACACTGAAAAGAGAAATTGACAGTTCCACGATATTAGTAGGAGACTTCAACACACCACTCTCAGTAAAGGACAGAACAACTAAGAAGAAACTCAGCAAAGATACAGAAGACCTAAAGGACACAATCAGCCAACTGGACCTCATAGACATATATAGAACACTCAATCCAAACGCTGCAAAGTACACATTCTTTTCCAATGCACATGGAACGTTCTCCAGAATAGACCACATCTTAGGCCACAGAGCAATCCTCAACAAGATACAAAACGTTGAGATAATTCACAGTATCTTCTCTGACCACAATGCCATCAAGGTAGAAATTAACACTAGAAAGAGCAAGGAAAAAAAACCAACTACATGGAAACTGAATAATACCCTCCTTACACATCAGTGGGTAATAGAAGAAATCAGAGATGGAATCAAAAAATTCCTAGAATCAAATGAGGATGAAAACACATCATACGAAAACCTTTGGGACACAGCAAAGGCAGTCCTCAGAGGACAATTGATAGCAATAGATGCACATATCAAAAAAGAAGAAATGGACAAAATCAAAACATTAACTACAGAACTCAAACAAATAGAAAGAGAACAGCAAAAAAAGCCCACAACCACCGGAAGAAAAGAAATAGTAAAGATCAGAGCAGAAATAAATGAAATAGAGAACAGAAAAAACAATAGAAAGAATCAACAAAACCAAAAGTTGGTTCTTTGAAAGAATCAACAAAATCGACAAACCACTGGCCAGACTGACAAAAGAAAAACAGCAGAGGACACAAATAACCCAAATAAGAAATGAAAAGGGGGGACATTACAACAGACCCAACTGAAATAAAAAGGATTCTAACAAAATATTATGAAAAACTATGCTCCAACAAATTTGAAAACCTAGAGGAAATGGATAAATTTCTGGAAACACACAGCCTACCAAAACTACAACAAAGTGATGTTGAAAATCTGAACAGACCCATAACAAGAGAAGAGATTGAAAAGGTAATAGAAAAAACTCCCAACCAAAAAAAGCCCTGGCCCAGATGGCTTCACTGGAGAATTCTACAAAACATTTACAGAAGAGCTTGTACCAGTACTACTCAAGCTATTTCAGAGCATAAAAGAGGAAGCAACACTTCCAAATTCATTCTATGAAGCCAGCATATTGTTGATACCAAACCAGGCAAAGACGTCACAAAAAAAGAAAATTACAGACCAATATCTCTCATGAATATAGATGCAAAAATTCTGAACAAAATTCTAGCCAATAGAATTCAGCATCATATCAAAAAAATAATACACCACGACCAAGTAGGAGTCATACCAGCTATGCAAAGATGGTTCAACATTATAAAATCAATCAGTGTAATCCACCACATAAATAAAAGGAAAGAAAAGAATCACATGATCTTCTCAATTGATGCAGAAAAGGCATTGGACAAAGTCCAACACCCATTCCTGATAAAAACTCTCAATCAAATAGGTATAGAAGGGAAATTTCTCAACATAATAAAGGGCATCTATGCAAAACCAACGGCCAACATCATTCTTAATGGAGAGAGGCTGAAAACATTCCCCTAGAAAACAGGAACAAGACAAGGATGCCCTTTATCACCACTCCTATTTGACATTGTCCTGGAAGTTCTAGCTAGAGCAATAAGGCAAGAAAAAGAAATAAAGGTCATCCAGATTGGTAATGACGAAGTTAAACTGTCCCTGTTTGCAGATGATATGATACTATACACAGAAAACCCTAAAGACTCCATGAGAAATCTACTGGAACTAATAGAAAGATTCAGCAGAGTAGCAGGATACAAGATAAACAGTCAAAAATCAGTTGGATTCCTATACACCAATAAGGAGAAAGATGAAAAGGAAATCAGGAAAACAATACCATTTTCAATAGCTCCTAAAAAGATAAAATACTTAGGAATAAATCTGACCAGGGATGTAAAAGACCTATACAAAGAAAACTACAAAACCCTACTGAAAGAAACCCAAAGGGATCTACATAAATGGAAAATCATACCATGTTCATGGAAAGGCAGACTCATCATTGTGAAAATGACAATTCTACACAAAGCAATTTACAAATACAATGCAATCCCGATCCAAATACCAACAACATTGTTCAAAGAGATGGAAAAACTAATCATTAACTTTATATGGAAAGGGAAGAAGCCCCGAATAAGTAAAGCACTACTGAAGAAGAAGAATAAAGTTGGAGGACTCATACTACCTGACTTCGGAACCTACTATACAGCTACAGTAGTCAAAACAGCCTGGTACTGGTACAACGACAGATCCATTGACCAATGGAACAGAATTGAGAACCCAGATGTAAATCCATCCACCTACGGTCACCTGATCTTCGACAAGGGCCCAAAGTCCATCAAATGGGGAAAAGACAGTCTTTTTAACAAATGGTGCTGGCAAAACAGGATAGCCATCTGCAAAAAACTGAAACAGGACCCATACCTCACATCGTATACAAAAACTACTTCAAAATGGATCAAAGACCTGAATATAAAGCCTAAAACTATAAAGTTCATAGAAGAAAAAATAGGACCAACACTTCAGGCCTTAATACATGGCATTAACAGGATTCAAACCATAACCATCAATGCACGAAAACCAATAGATAAGCTAGATAACTGGGATCTTCTAAAAACCAAACACCTATGCTCTTCAAAAGACTTCACCAAAAGAGTCAAAAGAGAACCTACAGACTGGGTAAATATTTTTGGACAGCACAAGTCAGACAAAGATCTAATCTCCATAATCTACAAGAAAATCCAACACCTCTACAACAAAAAGACCAATAATCCTATTAAAAAATGGGCAAAGGAAATGAACAGACACTTCACCAAAGAAGACATCCAAATGGCCAACAGACACATGAGGAAATGCTAGCTATCACTAGCCATTAGAGAAATGCAAATTAAAACCACAATGAGATACCATCTCACCCCGGCATTACTGGCACCAATCAAAAACACTGGAAATAACAAATGTTGGAGGGGCTGCGGGGATATGGGAACCCTTATGCACTGCTGGTGGGAATGCAAAATGATACAACCATTTTGGAAAATGATATGGCGCTTCCTCAGAAAGCTAGAAATAGACATACCATTCGATCCAGCAATCCCACTCCTAGGAATATATCTAGAGAAATAAGAGTCATCACTCGAATGGACATATTCACACCTATGTTCATGGCAGCATTGTTCACAATAGCAATACAATGGAAACAACCTAGATGCCCATCAACAGATGAATGGATAAACAAACTATGGTACATACACACAATGGAGTACTATGCAACGAGAAAGAACAACAATGAATCTGTGAAGCATCTCATAACATGGATGAAACTGGAGGACATTATGCTGAGGGAAATAAGTCAATCACAAAAGGACCAATATTGTATGAGACCTCTATTGTAAAAACCCATGAAAAAGTTCATACACAAAATGTAACAATCCTTGTTGGTTACCAGGGATGGGGGGGTGGGGTGGGGAAATACTAAATAGATAATAGATAAGTGGTATCTTGGATGAAGTGTGAGACAGGGGAAACTAGCACAACTTGTACAAGGAAAGGTCATGGAAGCCCCATAGACACATCCAAACTCCCTGAGGGACTGAATTGCTGGGCGGAGGGCTCTGGGGACCATGGTCTTGGGGAACATCTAGCTCAATTGGCATGACACAGCTTGTAAAGACAATGCTCTACATTCTACCTTGGTGAGTAGTGCCTGGGGTCTTAAAAGCCTGTGAGCGGCCGTCTAAGAGACTCCACTGGTCTCATCCCTTTGGGAGCTAGGGAGAATGAAGAGAACAGGATACAAGGAAAAGATTAGTCTGAAGGACTAATGGTCCACAGCTACCAAGGCCTCCACAGGACTGAGTCCAGTACAGCTAGATGGTGCCCGGCTACCACCACTGACTTCTCTGACCAGGACACAACAGAGGGTTCTGGAAAGAGCTGGAGAAGGATGTAGAGCATAATTCTAACTCACAAAAAAAAAGACCAGATTTACTGGCCTAAAGGAGACTGGAGAAACCCCGAGAGTATGGCCCCCAGATACCCTTTTAGCTCAGTGGTGAATTTACTTCCGAGGTTCACTGTTCAGCCTGGCAGTGGACAGCCCGTAAAACCAAATGAGACTAATGAGGTACAGGAGTCCAGTGACAAAGGCCAGAAAGCAGAAGGGAACAAGGAAGCTGGTGTTAGGGAACCCAAGGCTGAGTAAGGATATTGTTACTATGTTGTGAGATTGTTAACCATTGTCATAGGGCAACTTTTTTAGTACCTGTTAAATGAGAAACTATTTTGTTCTATAAGCCTTCATCTTAAGTGAGAATAAAGCACAATTGGAAGAGCGTAGTCAATGTCACTGAACTGTGCATGTAGAAATTTTTGAAATGGTGTATCTTTGGCTATGTGTATTTTCACCAAAAAAAAAAAAAAAAAAAGAGGTTGAGAAGTTAGAGGATTGATATGTTGTGGGGTTGTTAACCAATGTCATAAAATAACATGTGTACTTCTGTTTCATGAGAAACTATTTGTTATGTAAGCCTTCACCTGAAGTATAATAAAAACAAAAAAATAGTCTTTATGCTTCCACTTTATTCATTCACTTGCTCCACATTCGTTGAAAACATATTTATTTAGTATCTACAACAGCTGTTAACAGCATAGACTCAGATGTCTGCTCCCCGAGTTTGGATCTCAGCTTCATTTCTTTTTAACTGTGGGATCACTATTTCTCAGTTTCTCAACTGTAAAACTGAAGAAATAATAGTACCTATCTATGGGGTTGTTGTGAGGATTAAGAAAGTTAATCTAAGTAAGCTCTTAAAATTGTGTTTAATAGGACATAATCAAGCTCTAAAAGTGTGTTTTTATTGTTACTGATATCGTTATTAATCCTGTCTGATTTTGAATGTTTAAATGCTCATGGGGGGCAAGATATTAGTAAACAAGATAGTCCCTAATTGTGAAAAATGCTATAATGAAAATAACTCTGGTTAACAGAAGGGTGCCAGGACGGTCACTTTGAGTAGAATTTCGGGAAAGGTGTTATATGGAAATAATCAGAAGGATGACACCTATGGTGTTTCTGAGATTTGAAGAATGCAAATGAACCATCCATGGTGTAAGACAAGAAGGAGCATTGTAGAAAAAGGAACTAGAAATGAAAGGCCTGGATAGAGAAAGAATAAGTTTCAAGAATGTAGGGAAGGGCAGTAAGATTGAAGAAAGGTGGCACAGTGATAAGAATAGATAAGGAAGGAGGACAGAGCCAGATCAGCTATGGTGTGCAAGACTTTTTAAGAATTTTACCTTTTATTCTGAAAACTATGGTATCAGAAGGTAGAGCCTTAGAAAAACATACTCTGAGATGGAAATATGTGAGGCAGAAGTTTATTGCTGAATGCTTTGACGTTATGCAATCAAAGCATAAATGCACTGTGCAGTTGATGTTATGAGAAACAGTTTAAGGTGTTATGGGAACAAAAGAAGAGTGTTTACTTTTACCAGCAGGGGGTAAGGGCAGGAGGGAGAGAAGATCCCTGGGAAAACAACGGTATTTGAACCAGGACTTCAAAGATGACTGGGAGTTATTCAGGTAAAGGGCAGGTGATATACTCCAGCGAATGTTTTACCACTTGGAAAATTCCAGAGGTGAGACAACATGAGTGTAGTTTCTTATGGCTGGAGCAAGGAGTGTTTTTAATGAATTACTGAGGGAACAGCCGCTAACATCTCAGGGAGGAGGCAGAGGATCATAGGATCTAACAGCTGCAAGTGATCTTAGATGTCTTCTGGTTCAGGCTCTTTGTTACATAGATGAGCAAAGGGGGGCAAATATGCTCAAGAAATTGCTCAAGGTTCAACACTTAATGAATGACATATGAGGGATGAGAGTCCAGGCCTGACATGTAATGTGAGAATCTACAAATTTTTTTTTTTTTTGTAATCTAGATGAAGGTTTACAGAAAAAACTACCTTCTTATTAAACAGTTAGTACACATATTGTTTTATGACATTGGTTAACAACCCCATGACATGTCAATACTCTCCCTTCTTGACCTTAGGTTCCCTATTATCAGCTTTCCTGTCCCCTCCTGCCTTCTAGTCCTTGCCCCTGGGCTGGTGTGCCCCTTTAGTCTGACTTTGTCCTATGGGCCTATCTAGTCTTTGGCTAAAAGGTGAACCTCAGGAGTGACTTCATTACTGAGCTAAAAATGTGTCTGGGGGCCATACTCTCAGAGTTTCTCCAGTCTCTGTCAGGCCAGTAAGTCTGGTCTTTTTTTTCTGAGTTAGAATTTTCTTCTACATTTTTCTCCTGCTCTATCTGGGACCCTCTATTGTGGTCCCTGTCAGAGCAGTCAGTGGTGGTAGCCCGGCACCATCTAGTTTTACTGGATTTAGTCTGGTGGAGGCTGTGGTAGTTGTGGTCCATTAGTCCTTTGGACTAATCTTTCCCTTGTGTCTTTAGTTTTCTTCATTTTACCTTGCTCCTGAAAGGGGAGACTAGTGGAGTATCTTAGATGGCTGCTCACTGGCTTTTAAGACCTCAGAAGCTACTCACCAAAGTAGGATGTAGAACATTACAAATTTTTCTCAGAACCATTTGTCATGGATTGAATTGTGTCCACCAAAAATATGTTTCAACTTGGCCATGATTCCCAGTATTTTGTGCTTGCCCTCCATTTTGTGATCTAATGTAATTGTCCTATGTGTTGTAAATCCTAGCAAGATTAGGTTATGTTAAAGAGGATTAGGGTGGGGTGCAACACCCTTACTCAGGTCACAGCCCTGATCCAATGTAAGGCGGGTTTCCTTGGGGTGTGGCCTGCATCACCTTTTATCTTACAAGAGATAAAAGTAGAGAGAAGCTAGCAGAAAGAGAGGAACGTCCTACAACCAACAAAGAACAGCTGAAAGCAGAGTGTGTCCTTTGGACCTGGGTTCCCTGCACTGAGAAACTCCTAGACCCAGGGGAAGATTGATGACAAGGACCTTCCCCCAGAGCAAACAGAGAGAGAAAGATTTCCCCTGGAGCTGCCACCCTGAATTTGGACTTCTAGCCTCCTAGACTGTGGGAGAATAATTTTCTGTTTGTTAAAGCCATCCACTTCTGGTATTTCTGTTATAGCAGCACTAAATAACTAAGATGCCATCTTAACAGCATAAGACATACAGATGAATTTACTGTAAAGGAATGCACACCGCAAGGACTTAATACTTGATTAGGGATTACAGATAAGTTGATAAAGTCCAAGTATTCTTAAATCAATGAATAGGATAGACTCAGAAGCATTGCATTATAGCTGATTTACAATTTTGATATAATGATAAGGTTGACTAATCCTTATATTATTTGGGTGTAAGAAGATACATGTGCTCTTGATAATTTTCTCTAAAGGTTTTTACATATTTTTTTCTGAAGGCATTTGGTGGGACAATTATAATTAGTTACATTAAAATTGTTTACCTCTGGTTGTTAACTAAGGAGCCCTGGTGGCACAATGGTTAAAGCACTTGGCTGCTAACTGAAGGGTCAGCAGTTAGAACTCACCCGCTGCTTTGTGGGAGAAGGATGTGGCAGCATGCTCCCATAAATATTACAGCCTTGGAAACCCTATGGGACAGTTCTATTCTGTCCTATAAAGTCACTATGAGTCAGAATCACCTTGATGGCAATGGGTTTGCTTTTTTGGTTTGGTTGGTAACTGCCTCAATAGAACAGTTAGATAGATTGTCACAAAATATCTGAATGTGTGTGAGATAGTTTGACTTTAAACTAAGGACCGCATGTCATAAAGAAAATTAACTTTTGGTGGATCCAAGAGGTAGGTCATCCTCCTCCAGAGTAGCTAAAATAGGTATGACTAGAGGCTCATGAAACATCCTTAAGAGACACAGCCATAGTTTATTAAGGTGGCAAGGACCAAAAAAACAAAACAAAACAAAAAGTCTATAAAATATGAGCCCCAAATGGAAAGCCTCAGGGGCAGGTGTTCTGAATTGTAGGTATGGTTTCCTATGGTGTTGCATCTAACGTAGACAACTTGAGTGAGTGGCTAAGGACATTTATTTACTTAAGGCTGGTTGATGACCTACCAAGCAGCAGCTGTAGCAGTAGCAACATCAAGAGCCCCTGTTTATTAGAACCCGTTCAGTGTCAGGTACTCCAGTAGTCATTGTTCATGATTTCCAACCTTCTCATCAGTCTCACAAGATGAGGAATGGAGGGCCGAAGTAGTTAACTAACTTTCTGAAGGTCATCCTGCTAATTAAATACATGAAAGCCAGGTTTGTTTGACTCCAAAACCTGTAACCTAGAGTGCCATAATTACGTGATTGTGTGTGTATCATATTCACATATATAGGACATATATATGATATATATATATTACACTTTTAAGAGTATGATAATTTATAAAAGTTCTGTATTATTTGGCAGCCTGAAAAATAGGATGTATTCATAATAATTTTATATAATTATGATATACATCCATTAATTTTCCATATTTCACGCTTATGAAAAATCTTAGCTACAAAACTTATCCAATACTGGTGCGCAATACCAGTATTTGTCAATTCTTCCATTCTTTCCAATAACGCCTAGGTTATGCAACCTTTGTTTCCAAGCAGAAAATGACAATATTAGTTAATGGGGCATTAGGGTATGTATTTAACTGAGTCACTTGTGTGCAGAAATATCTTCAAGTACAAAGGCTTTGGGATTAAACAAATTTGGGAAGTGACTGGTGAAATTTTACTTCCAAGATTTTTTCTAAATAAAAGGGAGTTAAAACTTCTTTAAAAAAATGAAAAGCAAGCTTCCTTTCAATGTTTTCCAGTCAAAAGTATGCTTAGTAAACAAGGGAGACCATACATGAATCAGCTCAAGCTCACCTGGAATTTCCCCTTAACAATAACCTGTATTTAATAAGCTGGTAGCCAGAGTGCAGGCCATCCTGCTTCAAAGTGATAGCAGGACCATGAGGAAGATCAAAGAGAAATGGTCATGGGATATGAACTGCTCAACTAAGAAAGAGAATTGTACCTGTAGATGTGCACAGCTACTTTTCGCTGTGTCTATATAGAAAAAGAATTCGTTTATTTTCTATAACTGCTTAAAGATTTTAATCCAAACTTCCTTTCAGTAGTAGAGACCAAAACTCTAGATATTGTTGGGTTATGGAAGAAAGAGACAATATATCTTCTAGAAGAGTGAGAGAATCCTAGGGGTTGTTCCAGGAAGTCTTTAGCCCTAATGGGACTTAAAATGTGATTGGAATAATTCTGAAGCAACACTTGTAATGGTTAGGCTGGAAATGCCATGAAACCCAATCATTCTAGTGTTGTTTAATATTGATAACCACCTTTTTGTATCCTCTAACACTACTAATGAACGGATGCTTCAGCAGGATCCACAGAAGACTGTTCTTCCTGTATAAAACTGTGTGTTTGACAAACGGTATAATTAATACCACTCTCCTGAGAGGCCTCTCAAAGTAGGCTCAGCCTGACACATACCCAGAGTGAGACATTACCTCCTCTGTATTAGTTGTTGTTTGTATATGTTGCTTTGCCATTGCTCTTGCTGCTGTTGCTATTGCTGTTGTTATTCTTTGTATGAAGCAGGGAAGGTCACCTGCCCTTACACCTGTTACTTAATATCTGCCATAAGCCTATGGCTTAAAAGTCTACAACTAAGTTGGACCACATTCCATTCGGTTAACAAAATAATTTTTTTAAACTAATATATTTAGGAATATGGACAACGAGATTTTAAGCTGTTTTTATTCACACACATTCAGGTAAATATTAATTCATCAGGTTATTGTCTAACAGCTCTTTGTTGAAAGCATGTCACTGAGAAATGAGTGCCTCAGTTTGTGGGAAAGATGTTCTACTGAGAATGAGAAATAAGTGGAAAGCACAGGGTAATGCTTCATGAGGGAGGAACTGTGCATGAAATGTGGGCAGAAAAGAGCTCTGTGCTTCTAGCATAGGAGGAAGAGGCAAATATGAAAAGCACAAAGGGCAAATGGTAAGCTTAATTTTCCATACAACCTAAAATTCTGTTATTGCAAGAAAATCATGTTCATCTTTATCTTTCATTTCAATCCCAAGTTTTCAGATATGGGGTTTCTTTAAGACAAGTTGTAATTATAATATTCACCAGTTATTTATCTTCATTTCTGTAGATTATTGCCTTTATGGTGTCATTTCAGGAATTACACAAAAGTTCCCATAATGATTTCCTCAAGAGCCCTTCATCTCTTCCCTAATGCCTTAACATTTTAAACACAGCCTTTTATTTTACAACTAGAGATAATTCTTAAGATGAGCCTAATCCTAAACGAGGAAATGTAGGGATTATACTAATTACAATGCATTCATGCTAAAGTGTAAATGACTGATAATGCTTTCATTAAAATAAATAAATTAATAAAACAGAGACAACAACAGGCAGTGCTGGCAGGGATTGGAGAATACAGGAAAAAAACACTAGGGCCCAGAAGATAAATGTGACTTACTTCTCAGTTGTGCCTAAGGCAAACTCTAAGTAGTTCTTACTGCTCCTGAGTCATAATAATGGTTATGAAATTTGGAGAGATTCTCTGACAGTGCAATTTGGCTCAGAAGCCTGAAAAATAGTCTTTATGTGAAGGGAGAACCCTTTGGGTTCTGATATTAATACTTTCTCCCTCTCCACTAAAGACAAACACAATTTTACATAATGAATAATGTCCTTTCACTCACCGCTCACACATAGCCTTCCAGTCAATTCTGACTTAACTAAGCCTACAGAACAGAATAGAATTGCCCCCTTAGGGTTTCCAAGGCTGTAAATCTTTAAGGAAGCAGACTGCCACATCTTTCTCCCTTGGAGTGGCTGGTGGGTTCCAACTTCTGACCTTTTTGTTAGCAGCTGAGTGCTTAACAGCTGCGCCTCCAGGGCTCCTTAATCTCCTCTTACGAATGTATTTTTCCCTATGAGGCTTTTGCCAGTTTGTTGCTTCTTGCCTCCTTCTAGAATAGTTGGAGGCGTCGGATATGAGAAGGGGCAATCAGCTTGCATTTCCTTATTTAGGCAACAGCCTTCCAGTGTGCTAAGCTAGTTTGTGTGAATCTGAGTGACATTGAATTTCTCCCTCCGTGCCTGTCATGGGCACAGCTTTGAGATTTTTTTTTTTTTTTTTAATTCTCCTGAAACTGACAAAAAATGAGAAAAGAACTGAAAGCTTGTGAAAACCTATGTATTAGGTTCTATGATTTAGTTGCCTTTGGCTTTTTCTGGGGTTTTCTCAATGAATCTTTTTTAAAGTGTACTACCCCCTCCATGTCAATGATTGTGTAACTTTACTTGTCTTTCAGGGAATGCACCCCTGGCTAGTGGATGAAAAAATGTGGGATTTTCAGCAAAACACTTCTGGTCTCAATGTTTGGCTCTGTACGCATTAGTTAAGTAACCTGGAGGAAGTTACTTTCCTTTCTGAGCCTTAGTTTCCTCATCTGTAAAAGTGAACCTAATGAATACTTAGAAGGATAATTAGAAAATGGTGCAATTAAAATGCAATGGTTAGTGGTACCCAGAGGTGCAGAGAAGGCTTGCCAGGTGATGGCAAAGCCAAGATGCCTCACTGTATGACATTGACCTTAGTAACTGATGTGTCTTGCCTCCCTGCTGGCTCAGAAATGTGTTTTCTTTGATTTACTGGCTATCCATGGATTTATTCAAATTATTGGTCTAAATCTATGTGCCTTAGAGCTATACTACATGAATATGTCAACATCTAGTATATCTAGTATATTAATTTTCTTTTTAAAAAGTATTTTATTGAGCTTTTGGTGAAAGTTTATTAGCAAATTAGTCTTGGGAACTCAAAGACTACAGCATACTAACCAAAAAGCATACCCAAAGGAGACAAACCCCAGAATGCCAGCATATTAATATACTATGGGATCTATAACCATGAACCAACATACTTAAGTCACCATGATTGGCAGTCTCCTTGTAATCAAGCTAGATGGGGAGTTAAGTCATAGTGGGAAGCCACAGTGTTAATGCCCCATGATGAATCATTGCCATAGGAAAAGGAAACACTTGAAGTCCATTGGACAATGCATTCTCCTCTACCTTGTCCGTGATTCAAAATGGATACACTGTGTATCAGAACCCCTATGGGGATTGTTCAAAATAGATGTGCCAGTCTCAAAAGATCTGGATACAGACAACAGTTACAGAAAGATGAACCCCATACCACAGGTATGCTGACATGGACCACCAAATATAATGAGGAAATCAGTTGATGAGCCTTGAGCAAGAATAGCGAGAATTAGACAAAACAAGTGTTAAATGCCATGAGAAAAATGGATCTTTTGTGGCCATCTCACAGAAGAGAAAATATTGCCAATGTGTCTAAAACACTCAAAGACTGCTAAGATCAAAGACGGGCAGGAGATGATTATTGAATCCGATGTACTTGGCTTATTGATAGTTGATCAAAGATTTCTTACCTGGAAAAGCTGACTGAATAAATGTATGGAAAAATTAACTGGAGGTGAAAGACAGGGGGGCGTCACTCTAGCAGCATTACAACCCATATTCATTTAGCACAGTTTTATTCCCCAGCCTTTTTTTTCTGCTTTTTGCTTTTTTTTCTATAATACAAGCAGTATTTTGGAAAACAGCAAACAAACTATGCTAACTACTGGCAACTGCTCATCTTGTGTATGCTTCTGATTGTTCATTGTTAGCATCCCTGTTTACTGTGTTTACTACTAATCACAATTTTTAGACTGGAAAAAAGAACCCCACGATTTTCCAGAAACAACTCCGTTTTTGGAAAAAAATCTCATGCTGCTGTTTTCTTTTTACAAGGTTGACTTCAAAAACTGTATGCTCATTCCTGAAGCAAGTGCCTAAATTCTGCCTTGGAGTCGGCATGACAGTCTATTCAAGAAGAGTAAGCATTGTAGCTAGTGGTGCAGGCACAGCTTATGCCCTTGTGGGCTCAACTGAAAAATAGGTCAACAGGTTTCTCAACTTATAATTCCCTCCCCCCCCCCCCCCCATATTTCATTAGAAAGCAATTTTCTTTGTCAAACTTTTTTTTTTCTGTAAATTATATAATAGGACACAGCTGGTTGTATACCCCATATATGCTGATACAGTGTTGTATATAAATTTCTGCATAAAAACATGCCAAATGGGCAAAAAATACAACATGAGCGAAATTATCAGATTACATTGGCAGATGCTTATATTAAACATGTCTGTTTACATTGTGTATAAAAGGTTTTCATGGGCTTTGATTTTAGATTCAGTAGAGCATCTCTGTCTCTTTTATGAGATCTAAATTACACTGGTTATTACCGGTTTTAGAAAATATAAGTTAAATTACAGAAATAATCATATGCTTTTGCTATTTATTTTTTTCTTTACAAATCGTATCCCAAATGGAGTAATAATATACTCCAGGAGCCTGGTTACCACCAGTTATTCCTAAATGTAGGTAGCATAACTATCAGCCTAATTGCCTGCTTTTTGAAATCAGAAAAAAAAAGAAGATAATAATTGTCATTATTTGTTACTAATAGTAATAATTGATAAATAATACATAAATATATACAAAATTATTATTATTATTACTATTGTATCCTTGTACCACAATTTACAAGTCCTCTAAAGACAGAAAATAAAGTAAAGAAGGCCCATTTTGAGCCAGACCTCATTATTTGGCTACTGGTGGGGCCGTATTTTAGAGTATTCAGTTGTATTCAGAAAAAGAACTTCCAAAAAAAAGTCTAGTAATAGGGTATATTATATTTCAGAAAAGCACACTGAGAATGCAGGCATTTATATACCTATATAAAAGCATATCATTGCCTCATCCCAATCTAAAATGTGTCCAGCAATTTTTAATATCTAGAGCGTATCAACATCAGACAATGAACATGTATTCAGTGTAGATCCTTTTAAGAGAGACCTGTTCTTCCCAGAGCACAGTGAGCAGGAAAGCTTTCGAAGTCCACTCCAGAGTCATGCATTCTTTATAACATCCATTCAGATACTACCCCTAGAATTTTTCTGATTTATCAGACTTTCAGGTGTCTATACTGCATTATACTTTTGAATGGTCAAGTTCTCAAAATGAATATCTAGATCCTTATATGGACTATAAACATGCATGTTGTTAGCTGCCATGGTGTCGCTCCTGACCTATGGTGACCCCATGCACAACAGGATCAGATCAAATTAACAGCAACTGGTTTTATTCTGCTTACCTACGTAGTTTACACATTTGTTTTTTAAGAAAACTTCTTTTAAAATTGAAATATAGCATACGTATTGAAAAGTTTCACAAACCATAATTATCAGCTCAATAAAATTTTTATAAACATGAACCAGTTGACATTCAATTGATTCAGACTCATGGCTACCCCATGTGTATCATAGTAGAACTGTGTTCCACAGAATTTTTATATGACTGATTTATCAGAAGTAGATCACTAGGCCTTTTTTCCAAGGAGCCTCTGGGTGGACTGGAACCACCAACCTGACGGTGAGCAGTTGAATGCTTAACTGTTTGCACCACTTAAGGATTCCTAAATGTTGTCACATCTGTATAACTACAGTCCCAATAAAGAAATTGAATATTTCTATAAACCCAGAAACCTACCACATGTCCCCTATCAATATTTATGACCCAATCCTAGAGATAACGGTTATCCTGACTTATACCAACATTGATTTATTTCACTTGCTTTTGAGCTTTAACTAAATCATTGTCTAGTATATACTCTTTTGTGTTTGGCTTCCTTTATTCTATATTATGTGTGTTAGATTCATCTATGTTATAGTGTATAATAAGTTCATTCCTTTCCATTCATTTATAGAATTCCATTGAATGAATACAACACAATTTATTTGTCCATTCTATTGTTAATTGACATTTAGTTTATTTCCATTTTTTAGCTATTTGAATTATGTTGCAATGGACATCTTAATACATGTCTATGGTGTTCAAATGTACACATGTTTGTAGGGTATATATAGAAGCATGGGATTGTGGGCTATTATGAGTTGAAATTGACTCAACAGCAGCAGGTTTGGTTCTGGTTTACAGGAGTATAAAAACAATTGATTTTACCAATTAGCAATTGCACTAACAGAATGTCAGCTCCAGATGAACCATATTTTCATCAACACTTGATATTGTCAAACTTACTTAGATGTTCCAATAAGTGTGTTCCCATTAGTTTTTAACTTGCCTTTCTCTAATGATGAACTATGCTCAGAAGCTTACTTATTTGTTGGATATTGAGTATCTTATTTTGGCTCTCTCACTCTCTCTTTTGATGTGGCTATTTCTTTCTTTTAGGTTTGTAGGAGAATTTTATATAATCTGGTTACAGGCCATTGTAGGTTGTGTATTATAAATATCTTCTCCTGGCCTGTCTTTTCACTCTTCTAATGGCTTCTCTTTTAAGGGGGTGATGTGATGAATAGAATTTTCTAATGTTAATGGAATAAAATCTATCAATTTTTTCCTTTATGATTAGTGCCTTTTGTATCTTGTTTAAAAAAAAAAAAAACCTGCTTATACCACAGTTATGAAAATAGTGTCCCATATTATTTTCTAGAAATTTTGTTGTTCTAGTTTCACATGTAGATCTAAAATCCATCTGTAATTTATTTTTGTGTATGGATTAAAATAAGTAACTTTTAAAATATTGATTTGTAGTTGACATAACACCATTTATCGAAAAGACCATCCTTCTTCCACTGTACTGGACACACTTTGATAAATTAAGTGACCATATTTGTGTGAGTCTGTTCATGGAATCATTATAAATATCTATATATAGATCTTTGTACAAAAATGACACAGTAGTAATTTCTGTGGCTTTTTAGTAAGGTAAGGCTTGATATCTGATAGTCTATATTTTCCACCTTTGGTCTTCAAAACTGTCTTGGCTAATGCCCAATTTATTTTATTTTTTATTTCAATTTTCTATTGTAGAAATCTACATAGAGTTCTTCCACATCTCATGCAGATTATCTGTTTTAGGTGTTTGATGTTTTATAATCATCAAATACGGTATGTTTCAATTCCTGATTGTTTGTTCCTAATATATGGTAATGCAATTGATTTTTATGCACTAACATTCTCCCTAGCAAAATTGCTAAATTCACTTACTGATAATTGCTAGATTTCTTTGGATTTTCTATGTATGTAATAATTTTATCTGAGGGTAATGACAGTATTTTTTTCTTTCAAGTCCTTACATCTTGATTTCTCTTTCTTGCCTTATTAAACTAGTAACTCTGGTACATGTTGAATAGAAGTGCTAAGAACAGGCTTACTTCTCTTATTCCCAATCTCAGGAGGAAAGCTTTTAATATTTTATGATTAAGTATAATGTTATCTATATGCTTTATATAGCTAACCATAAGTAGAAGAAAATTCTCTTTTATTCTTTATTTGTTGATAGTATTTAAAATTAATTTGTGTTAGTTCACATAGTCAATATAATCACACAGTTTTTCCACTTTATTTTCGCAGGCAATTGTCTGGGTTTATTTTTTAGGGTATAGCAAATCGTACATTCTTTGAATTGATCAAACTTGATTAAGATTTATTATCACTTAAAATATATACTGGGTTCTATAGGTTAATACTGTTTAGAATTTTTCTGTTTATGGTCATGAGATGTCCTTGGTATGAAGATTATGCTGTTCTCATAAAGCAGAGAAATGTTACCATTTTTTTCCCTCAAATATGTGGAAGAATTTGTACAGGTTAGGTGCTATTTATTTCATAAATATTTAGAAAAATGTACTGGTGAAGCCAATTGAATCTAGTATTTTCTTTTTGGTAAGGCTCTTGTTTAGATTTAACCTCTGTAATAAATATAGATAATCTAAATAGTATAATTATCCTAATATCAATTTTGGCAACTTGTATTTTTCAAGGAATTTGTTCATTTAATCTAAATTTTCAAATTTAGTGGTTTAAATGTTGTTCATAATGTCCTCTTAGCAGCTTTTTAAAGACTGTAGGTATCTGCTTTTTGATTCATGCTTATGGTCTTTTTTTAGTCATTCTTGCCAATTGTTCACAAATTTTACTAGTGCTTTGAAATGTTCAACTTTTGGCTTTGTTGATGTTTTCTACTGCATGTTTGTTTCCTTTTTTTATTAATATCTGCTCTTATCTTTATATTAAATTTGTTTATTTTTCTCAAACTTTGATTTATTGTTCTTCACCTAGCATCTTAAAATCATTGATTTTCAGCCATTCTTCTTTTGGGATCAATACATTTAATGCAACAATTTCTTCTAACAGCTTTAGTGGCAGCCCACACGTTTTGACGTATTTTATTTTTATTATCCTTTAGTTAAAAACATGTTTTCCATTGTGATATTTCTTTTGCCCCCGTTTTAAAAAAAATTAATTCCTTAATTTCTAAAGATTTAGGATTTTTTTAAACTTTTTTTTTTTTTTAATTGATTTCTTGCCTAATACCACTGTGGCAAGAGTACTTTCTCTGTAAGATTACAATATGTTGAAGTGTATTGAGATCAGTTTTATGCCCTAGAATATGCCAATTTGGGTAAATATTTTATGTGTTGGAATTCTATAAGGTTTGAGTTTAGTGTTGTATGTGTGTAAACAAAGTGATTCTTTTAATCATCTTCTCCAAATTTCCTGCAGCTGTATTGATTTATTCTTTGTCTTCTTAGTAGAAGTGGAATGTTAAAATACCCCTCAATTGTGAATTTCCATATTCAGACATTTATTTCCATTATTTATTTATTGTATATTTTGAAGCCATGATGTTAAGTGCATATTAATTTTGAATTACTGTGTGTCGTCTTGGATGATTGTCTCCTGTAGCAACATACGTCTTTCTTTATCGCTAATAAAATGTATTGCCTTCAAGCCCATGTTGTCTGCTATTAGATATCTTTCTTCTGTATATTATATGCATAGTATATTGTTTCCTTTTTTTACTTCCAACCTTTCTTTTTTCTCATATTTAATATATGTGTTTTGCAAGCAAATATTCTTTTAGTCATACACACACACACACACATACATATATATACTACTTTTGATGTTATATTTAGTTTAAATTAATATTTTTATTAGCTGTTTTTTTATTTATCCCATCTGCTCGTGGTCTCTTTTTTTTCTGCTTTCCTACCTCCTTTTAAATTAATCTATTATTTTTCTTTTGTTGTTGTTGGTAGGTACTGTTGAGTCGGTTCTGACTCATAGTGACTGTGTACAACAGAATGAAACACTGCCCTGTCCTGGGCCATCCTCACAATCGTTGTTATGCTTGAGTGCATAGTTGCAGCCACTGTGTCAGTCCACTTTGTTGAGGGTCTACCTCTTTTTCGATGACCCTCTACCGAGCATGATGTCCTTCTCCAGGGACTGATCCCTCCTGATAACATGTCCGAAGTATGTGAGATGTAGTCTTGCCATCTTTGCTTCTAAGGAGCATTCTGGCTGTAGTTCTTCCACGACAGACTTTTTCATTCTTTTGATAGCCCATGGTATATTCAATATTCTTTGCCAACACCATAATTCAAAAGAATCAATTCTTCAGTCTTCCATATTCATTACCCAACTTTCACATGCATATGAAGCTACTAAAAACAACAGGGCTTGTGTCAAGTACACCTTAGTCTTCAAGAACATCTTTGCTTTTTAACACTTTAAAGAGGTCTTTTGCAGCAGATTTGCCCAGTGACTGCATCTTTTGGTTTCTTGACTGCTGCTTCCATGGGTGTTGATTGTGAATCCAAGTAAAAGGAAATCATTTACAACTTCAACCTTTTCTCTGTTTATCATGACGTTGCTTATTGGTCCAGTTGTGAGGATTTTTGTTTTCTTTATGTTGAGGTGTAATCCATACTGAAGGCTGTGGTCTTTGATCTTCATCAGTAAGTGTTTCAAGTCCTGTTCACTTCCAACAAGCTAGGTTTTGTCATCTGCATATAGCAGATTGTTAATGAATCTTCCTCCAATCCTGATGCCCCGTTCTTCATATAGTCCTACTTCTCAGATTATTTGCTCAGCATACAAATTAATAAGTATGGTGAAATGATACAACCCTGACACACAGCTTTCCTGACTTTAAACCATGCAGTATCCCCTTTTTCCCTCCTTTAGGTCTTATTTTCTAAAATAAACTTTTATCTCTGCTCTAATCTTGGCTTTTAAGAAAAATTTTTCTCTGCACTTAAGTTAAACATAGTTTAGACCTTTTAATATTGTCCCACAGATCTCTGAGGTTCTTTTCTTTCTTTTTCTTTTTTTCCCTCAATATATTTTCTCTCTGTCCTTTATATTGAATAATTTTTATTGCTATGTCTACGCATTTACTGATTTTTCCCTCAATTACCTCCACTATGCTGTTAGGCACACTCAGTGTTTGTTTTAAATTTCTGATATTGTTCCAGCATTTTCATTTGTTATTCTTTATAGTTTTGATTTTTCTGATGTAATTTTCTAACAGTCCGTTCATTGCAGACATGTTATCCTTTACAGTTTTGAGTATATTTATGATTCTAATATCTGAGTCATCTCAAGATTGGTCTCAGTTGATTGCCTTTTGCTTGAGAGTTGGTAACTTTTTCCTGCTACTTCATATGTCATGTAGTTTTGAATTGTATTTATGGGGATGTTAGATTCAGTAATATAGCTCTGGAAAATGTTGTCTTCTATTTGTTTGTTTAGTTTGGCAGGCAATTACCTGAGTTGGAAACAAACTGCAAAGTCTATCCCTAAGAGAGTACAGTAGCTCAAATCGTAGTCCAACTACTTTATTCTTAGGTAGGCTGCTTGCAGTTGGCTCTGAGCTGGCTCTTTGCATACATTGTTCAGGGGTCAGCTAGAAATGCTTGCAATTTATGCAAAAAAAAATTGATTCTCTTTTCTCTACCTCTCTCCATTCCAGGATTCACCTTCCATTTTCTGTGGTTGCCCCCAAACTCTATTCTCTGTGTATTTTCTATTGAAGTCTCTCTACTCTGCATGGGGTTTGATGTGGCCAAGGTTAAAACTGTGGAAATGGGTAACTCTCCCCACGATAATCCATTTTTCAATGTGCCAACTCTTCTGCAGTATCTGCCTGTCTGTCTGTTTGTTTGTTTTAATTTTTCAGTGCCTTAAGTTCATTGTCATTTTTGTATTTTGCCTAGATTTTATGGTTGTGACATGTGTGGAGAGTCCGATTTGGTAGGAGCTTGTCTGAACATTCCAGAATCAGAATGTCCACTATTAGATTTTAATATGTAAACTCTATAAGCTTAATGTGAGTGCATGTGTGTATGTGTGCATTTTTAAATGCTCTGCTTTATTTAAAACAAAACTGAAATTTTCTTTTGACCTAAATAGTTCTTTGTTCAAGAAATGAACATCAGTAAACTTTTGGCTAGATTAATACCTTGAGCTTGTGTCCATAATGAATGTAATTAATACGTGTTTTCTGCTCACTAAGTAGTAAGTTTAACTGGATATTATTATGCATTATTTTATGTCATTTAATAACAACCAAGAGTTATCAAGTTTATCGTGTATCTGTATACTGATCAGGCACATTTTGTAGGGCAAGAATGGAAATGAGGTGCTGTAAACCTTCTCCAAGAAATCTAAACCTAGTGGAGGCAGAGAGAAGAGGCAATAGAAGATAAAAATGCATAATCTACGTGTTATAATAAAGTGGGAGGAGAAAAATACAAATCACGTGCTAGAGAAGCTTGAATCATGGCAATATCACAATTAAGAAAAGCTTTCTAAGCGATTCCGTTAGAGGTGGCCCTTTAAGGGCAGGCATTACTTCAAGACAGGAATGTAATGATGAATACATTTTAGGAAGAAAGAATAAATATAGACTATTAGGCAGAGAAAAGCATAGTGTGTTCAGGGAAATTAAAGGAAATATATTTAGTTGGGGCTTAAAGTTTTGTATGAAAGTAAAAAAACCTTAAAGGAAGTTTGGGACTAAACTTGTAAAGGGCTTAAATATAAGACCATTGAAAACTGGGAGAGTCTAAAGATTACAATCTGTGATTTAGGAGCATTGATTTGTCTACTCTGAATAGGTAGAGTAGGGAGTTACTAAAAGAAGAAAGAAAAATTAGGAGACAATTGCAATACATGAGACAGAGATCGAGTGTTTCTATTAAAGGGTGATTTGAGAATGGGAAGAAAGGGGGAATGTCAACATATACCAGTAGTAGCTAGAGAATTTAATAACTTACTGAAATGATACAAAGAAAAAATGGGATGTTTGCATGAAGAAGTGACTTAGTTGGAAAAGGAGGGAAAAAGAGGATGAGTTTAACAAACATTGAATATGCAGTGACTTTAAGTCATAATCAGAAAAAAGCTGGAAATAAAGGCTGGAGTTGAGTATAAATACCAAGGATAGAGATACATGGAGTCATTTGACGAATTATAATTAATAATAATTGTAGCTAATATCGATACACTGTATGCTAGGCACTCTGCCAAGTACTTTACCAAAATAACCTCATTTGCTCATCAAAAGATCTATATACATACTAATTTTTGTATCCATATTACAGATGAGGAGTTTGTATTTCAGTTATGTTGATTTTCCCAAGGTCACACAAATAATAAATGACAGATACAAAATTTAATCCCAGGAAGTCTGATTTCTTTTCTTACATTCTATTGACTCAGAAATTAAAACTGATGTCAGAATCCTTTGAGATTATTAAAGCATATGGAGTAAGGAAGAAAATAAGTGGAAAAATAAATGACCCCTAAATTTGGGGAGGCATGTGAAAAAGGATGTAAGGAATGAAAATTAGCGATCAGAACAGCAGGAAGAGACACAGCAAATCATTATGGCATGAACTTGAATGAAACTTTATTTATATAGTGGTAGAATTGTCACCTTCTACATGGGAGACCAGGGTTGGATTTCTGGCCATGACACCTCATGTGTAGCCATCACCCGACTATCACTGGAGGCTTGTGTGTTGCTATGCTGCTGAACAGATTTCAGTGTAGCTTCCAGACTAAGGCCAACTAGGAAGAAAAGCCTGGCCATTTACGTCTGAAAATCAGCCAATAAAAACTCTATGGATCAGCACAGTTCAAATTGCAATTGATCATGGGGATGGCACAGGACTGGTCATGGGGTTCCCAAGAGTCGGAGCTGACTAGATGACAGCTAACAACAACAAATATATGTATGTGTGTGTGTGTATGTGTATTTTTTGGGGGGTGAGAAATTATCCCCTATCCAAGTTAACGTTAAGTGTCACGTATGCTAGCTTTTTTTCTACTTTTTCCACTGTGGTATAACCCTTATACCTCTTCACTGCCTGTCACTCCTTCTCTTGATGATTTCTGTGAGTCTGTGGCTCCTCCTGGACCTGGTATCTTCTGTGAGTAGCAATGTTGCTCTGCTTTCAGGCCTTTTCCTCCAACCTCTAACACAGCTGAAGTCAGGCTATCATTTTTAATACAATTTTACGGGAAGGGTTAAGGAACTCTGCATTTCAGGAAATATCTTTGGACTGCTGTATAAATGTAGACTTATCGCAGTCCCTTATTCAATCAGTTATTGGCCTAGCTTCTGTTCTGCTTCTGCCTGGCCAGGGGCAGCTCACCCCCACCACAAAATCCTGCTGACACCTCTGCCTTTTTTTAAAATAATATTTTATTGTCTTTTTGGTGAAGTTTTACACAGCAGTTTAGGTTCCCATTCAACAATTTCGATACAAGTTGTTCAGTAACATTGGTTACATTCTTTCATAAGGCGTGAACATTCTCATTGTTTCTGTTCTGGTTGTTGCATTTCCATTAATCTAGTTTCCCTGCCCCCTTACATTCTCATCTTTGTTTTAAAGTAATTGTTGACCATTTGTTCTCATATAGGTAATTTTTTTAAAGAAGCACAGTACTTATGGGTAATATTCTTTTTTTTTTTTTTGAGCTAATTTGTTATTTAGCTACAAGGTGACCTAAGAGGTTAGTTCTGGTTCAAGGCTTGAAGAGTGTCTTGGGGCAATAGTCTCAGGGAGTCCTCCAGTCTCTCAACCAGTTCAGTAGGCCTTTTTCTTTTTAGAAATTTGATGTTCAGTTCCACATTCTTCTCCTATTCTATCAAGGTCTATCTATTGTGGCCCTGATACCTCTGTTTCTTTACAGTGGGGCTAAATGAATTTCTGACCTCACAGAGGAGAAGTGTTTTTTGTCTGTTTGTTTCTGCCATTTTTTCATTTTTCATCCAAATGCTATATGTCTTTCCTCAGAGAAATCTTATTCACAGCCCTAGGCTTAAGCTACTCAAAGATGAAGTTTGGAGATTTTTCTCCATTCTCTAAATGTGAGACTATAGAGCTCCACAGGAAGGCTTAGGAAGTAAGTAGTTATAAATCATAGAAGTCACATATGCCTTCCTTTCACTTTCTAATTCCCACCCAGTGAAAAACAAAGGAGAGAGAAAGAGAACCCCTATTGGTTTAACAGATTCCATGTAAGCGATTGCTGTGGAACTGTCTGACAACCACCCTTAGGAAATCGCCACCACTGAATTAGAAAAGTTGTCCTTTTTTAAAAAGGTCTAATGTCTTCTGGTCACATGTGGTATAATTGTGTTGGTATCAGTTTTAGTGGTACTCCTGAAGAAGTGAAAGAAATGATGAATTCATTTATGAATGAAGTGGTTGAGAGAACTAATTCCTGTGTCTGGCTGTCCATGGCCATGCATAGTCTCAGCCAAGGGGGCTTCCAATTGCTGACTGTTAAAGGCAAGCATGAAGCTTCAGGAATTTTTGAAAGCAAGTGCCAGATAATTAATGCCAAGTCCAGGATATTAAGTAACTGGCACTGAAGAACGGAGACGTTTTCTTCTCATAATAGTCATCAAATACAATAGGTGGCATTTTAAATATTTTATAAAATATGAATAATAAATAATACTGTAAATAAAAAGGTCAGAAGCTGGCCTAGCTCGAGGGATCTCTAACACTCGAGGGGACAAAACAGTGTAGTATTTATTCTCCATAACTGTCCTCCCTGGTCTCCAGGGGATGGCCTGACTGAACTTGAAAGGTCTTTCCCATTTTTGGTTTATTTGGTTTTATGAAAAATAGGCTCTAAGATGTTTGTACTCAAGAAATACTCAGGAGGCCCCATGTCTTCATCAGATAAGGAAAACACTGAATTGTTTGATCTCTAGGATTATATTTATGTTTACATTTCAAGCTAAAATCTATAGGTCTTGAGCTCTGTCAGATCCGGCCGCTCAATTTGTGGTTGGGTTGAAATACTGTATCATTTATGTCTTTTCGCTAGGGGAGGCCAACTTGTTTAGCCCCTCCAAGAATTTCCTATTCTAGTCCCAGACTGAAATAATCCCACAAGAAACGAACCCAGGAAAGAAAAGAAACAAGTATAATTTATGTAAGGCAGTGGCCAGAAAGACAAGTGGAAAAGAAAAGGAAATGATTTTGGTGTTGAAGCTGAAAAATTAACATTACCTGCTGATAATTACCAGACAATCCAAATTTGAGAGTTCATTCTGCACTCCTGTTGTATACAACAGACGTAGTTTCACCCCATTGCTTGTTTAGCACAGTTGCCAAAGTATAAAACAAATACTAGGCTACTGAGGGGAAAAAAAAAAAAAATCTTTTTAGCTTTCTGCACCCTTTCTGTTGACGCTTCTCCTTTTGGGCCCATTTCATCTTCAGGCTTTGTTGCATTATTATGTGCGGTAAAATGTATATAGGTTTTGCTTAACAATTGATTTGTTTCTTAAGTGATGTAGCATGGTGTCAAGTTGCACTTAAGCTTGTGGCAAAACAGAATCCTTTCTCAACTGCACAGACTGTGGAAAACACAGTTTACTTTGTGCTAGAAGACTGGTAATTAATGCCTAATCAGGAAACTTCTAACGAGTTCTTCCCACCCATCTTAAATTAGCTTGATTTAATGCCAAATGTATTATTAAAACCAATACTTTTTGCAAACCTCACCCACTGTGTGTATTCAGAGTTCATGTCAAGGGAGTAAGAAATATTGATAGATGAATAATACACTTTAGACAAATAACATATAAAGCAAAGAACTTAAAAATTCCGAATGCTCTTTACCTTTCTTTGACGACGTTTATCTATTATTTATTCTGAATTGTACTTTATAGCAAAATGTTTGAAAAATCTGAAGCACAAACAACATATGGAAGACTAAATATTTTGTAGGCTTAATGAAGTATTAGTATTTTGCTTTGTATGAAATTCTAATCACCAGATATGTTTATCACTGCACATGGAATATGCAGGCCCTCAATACCTCAGGGGATTACAGAATCCAAACATCTGTAACAGAGGGAGAAAAAAATCCCATTACAATATACAAAATTTAAAAGAATGAATGAGAAAAATGAATGGAAATAAAAGTTTATTATTAATACCATCTTGTATTTATAATTACCAAGGAGCTCTACATTCCTTAGAGATCTTGATACTCTCCTTTAAAAATGTAATGAGATAGTAAAACAATCTAGATATAGGTTGGGGGAATGTGCAATGCTCCTCATTCCAGTTTTAGCTGGATGGTTTGTAGCTGAGATAAGATGTGCCGTAATTAATGCAGTCCACATCTTAGGTTATTTATACAATTGAAACACCTGGTTCATAATTGGCTGTTTCACTAAATTCAACCAGATATTTTCTAAACACAGGAAAAACCTGTTAATTGGAAAACGAAAACTGATGGGTTGTTTAGATTATGCGAATTTCCCCGTTTAAGTGATAGGATTCAGAGAGAATGAATTTGAAATGTATAAACTAAAAACCAAATTCATTGTTGTTGAGTCAATTCCAACTCATAGCGACCCTATAGGACAGACTAGAACTGCCCCATAGAGTTTCCAAGGCTGTAAATCTTTACAGAAGCAGGCTGCCAGTCTTTCTACTGCGGAGCAGCTGGTGGGTTTGAGCTGCCGACATTTGAGTTTCAGCTGAGGGCTTAACGACTGGGCCACCAGAGCTCCTTGCAATATATATTGACTCTAAAATGTATATTACAGTTTATTTGTTTGAAAAAGACGCTATGTGTCCTCTTGTTCTCATGATTTGTCTGACGTGCAAGGGAGCAATAGGTTAGCGTTTAGTTCTGATGACTTATTTATCAATTTATTCAAGTCATTTTAGCTTTTAAAAAGTGTTTTGAGGAGTTCTGTTAGGAACTCCTAGCTTGGTAAAGTGCAGGATCAGCATAAAAAGAGGAGGACCCTCGGCTAGACGGATTGACGCAGTGGCTGCAAGGATGTGCTCAAGCATAAGGATTGTGAGGCTGGCGCAGGACTGGGCAGTGTTTTGTTCTGTTCATAGGGTCGCTGTAAGTCGAAACCGACTCCGGGGCACCTAACAACAACAGCAACAGCTAGGAAATGGGATGAATTGAAAAGAGTCTCACAGTCATGTGTGAAACACGGGTATGTATACAAGGGTCACCTCTCAGAACAGAATTTGCCTCATGATAAGTTCTAACATCTATGGAAGGATTTTTGCACGAAATTTTAAAGTTTGTATCTTCTAGTTTAGGCAAATTTGGAGTCTTGACTTTGAAAATAATATTTGAGTGGAATTAGAATTTGAAAAGAGGAAGGAATACTTAAACAATTATGTTGTGAAAAGGATACTAATAGCATGAATTCTATTCTGGATCCAGGCTCCCTGGGTTCAATTCCTGGATCTGTCAATTAATAGCTCTGTGACTTGGGGAAAAATCAACACACAGTGCCTCCGTTTTCACATCTATAGAATATGGATAATAGTGGTATTAGCCTGATAGTGTTATTCTGAGGGAAAAAAATTAAAGCATTATCTAGATTTTGCAAGAAAACTGACCTGCACAAATTGAAATCAGACTTTCTAAATATTATTGTGGATATTTTAAGTTACTAAATTCTGCTTTCTTTAAATTAAAAAAAAAAAATCGTATTTTAAAGCTCATGTAGGAAAGGAGAAATATTTTAAAACAATAAAGAAAGTAGAAATTTAGAATGAAATCAGACTCACCTGGTTTGGAACAGAAAAGGAAGGCCTCGATTTCTCTGTAAAAAAACAAATGCATGTCTGTGAATTGCCTCTGCAATAAAACAAAATAAATATGTTAATAAAAAATTAATATTCAACATACTGAAGTGTATGTAATACCAATATACATATATACGCACACACCAATATGTACATATATTTGTGTTTATTTAGCACCACATTTTCACATTTTTGTACTTTTCATGGGAGACTTAACTGTTTAAAATGTCCCCCAAGAGTAGTGCTGAAATGCGGTCTAGTGTCCCTAAGCACGAGAAGACTGTGATTTTCCTTATGGAGAAAATACATGTGTTAGGTAAGCTCTGTCCAGGCATGAGCTATAGTGCTGCTGGCCATGAGTTCAATATTAATGAAACAACAATATATATTAAACGGGGTGTCTTTAAACAGAAACACACATAAAAGAAGGTTATGTATTGATCAGCTGATGAAATGTAACCAGAGGCTCACAGGAACCAAATCCTGTATTTCCTCTAGTAGCAATGGCTCAGTATTTGCTAAATCAGTGTTCACGGTGACTTTCTAGAACACAACTGTTACAAATAATGAGACTTGATTATAAATATATGTATAATATGTACAAACGAAGGATACCCTACAACCTTAGTGATATACTTTTTTTTTATCATTATTAACTGGATCAATCATGCTACTTAAAGTGATCTCTTGAATTATTAATACCTAGCCACATAATTTCAACACTGGTCAAGATGAAAGTCATTGCTTATATTAAAAATAGTGACTAGAAACCATGGAAACTTTTGCCATTAAAACATCTTAATGTAGGTATCTCACAAAAAGCAAATAATTATATGCAATTGATTCAAATAAACTTTATTTGCTTTGCATTTTTAACCTTGAATTCATCTTTTCCAGTTTTTTGTCATCACTATTTTCTTTTTTTTGATTAATTTTATTGTGTTTTAGGTGAAAATTTACAGCGCAAATTAGTTTCTCATTCAAAAATTTATGCACAAATTGTTTGTGACATTGGTTGCAATCCCTGCAGTGTGTCAGCACTCTTTTTCCCTTTCCACCTTGGGTTCTCCGTGTCCATTCGCCTAGCTTTCCTGTCCCTTCCTGCCTTCTCGTCTTCGCTTTTTGTCATCACCGTCTTCTTATTTGTACGATTGCAATATAAACGTTGGATTCCCTTGGTAGAGTAAAAGCTTTTCTAATGTGTAATGAAATGGTGGGAAGGTCAAAAAGCTGCAACTTTGGAAAAAACAGAATTTTTATGATTTTTATTGACAGAAATGTTTGCACACACTTCAAAATACAGACAACAATGGAGATAAATAATGGAATGAAGTTTTTTTAAAAAAATAATGATCTTTAAGCAGGTTAGTTTTATAAACACATATAAATGATGTTTCACATCAAAAACAGTTAGCTTGGTTGCATTATAGATAAAGTCTTTTTTCTATTATTCATTTTCTTTGAGAAGTATGATTTGTGTGTGTGTGTGTGAGGGTCTCCCCATTAGGTTTATTAAATTAGAGAAGAGGTCAGCAAATTAAGGCCTTTGGTCTAAATCCAGCTCATCACCTATTTTTGTAAAAAAAATTATTATTTGAACACTGCCATGCTCATTCGTTCATGCATTGTGTATGGCTGTTGTCATGCTAAACAACTGAGCTGAGTAGTTGCCACACAGACTTTAATGACTTGCATAACCTCAAGTGTTTACTTTTGGACCTTTTGAAGAATAAGTTTGCTGACCCCCGAATTAGAAGTTGGAAATGCATTATCATATGAAAATGTGTACTAAATAAATGACCACTTATAAGTTTTGTCTCCATTCGATCATACCTTCTTATGGAACAATGTCATTTATTGCCTGAACACTTTTAGATCACTCACTAATTTTTAATTTTCAAATTTGGCAGTGTTAAGCAAATGTAGAGTAATGGGTTTGCAAAGTGACACTGCAAATTTTGCAGAAAGGCACAAGACTTCATAATAGATGAGAGTGATATTGGATAAATTTTCTAATAACTTGCAAATCCATTAATTAATGCAGGAGCATCTGGCAGTTACCAACCAACAATATAAAAAAGTGACAAGAACTGTGAAATAATAGATGCTTCAGAAGAGCATGATTTAAATATCAGAGTTAAGAAAGGTCCTTGGAAAAACTTATAAAGCCCTGAAGTACTTTTTGGATAAAGACTCTTTTCATGATCTCACAGAAATTAATTTCAAAGTGAGAGATGTCATCCACAGTACCATAAATATTTACCAGAAAAATTACACACTAAAAATGGCAGTTGCTCCATGACAATTACTCTTCCGTTAACTCAAGGAGTGCATAAATAACTAGAATGTAAACATTGCTAAATAAAAATTAATTTTTTAAGATAAACTTCCAAAGATCCCCTTTTCACTGTATACTAGGGGATTCATCTTTAAGTAGATGTATCCTCAGATCCCCATTACTTTAAACAAAACAGAGATTTCCTGTATGGCTCAATCATCTACTACAATCTGATATTTGGGAAAAACACACATAACACATACATACATTTTTTAATGAACATTTCAAGTATTACAAAGCTAACCTGCCATCAGTCAATGTTTCCAACAAATGTTTTCAAGTAGAAGTCTAAAATTTTCCATATTCTCATTTGTTCCGAATATCGGTTAATTTGGCCGCACCATCAGCTCTTCTGATGAATCAGATCATGGCTCTTTTGCATATTATTTTTAAAACAGGATCGATGAGCAGACAAAATGCAAATGCACACGAGTAATTTTTGGTGTTTTATGCATGAGGAAAAAAAAAGAATAATTAGGACTTAGCTTCCTAAAGGGAGCGAACCACAGGACAACTTATTTTCAAAATTCTAATATGTAAGTTTTATATCTAGTTAAATTGGAAGCAGAATTTTGTTTTCATTTTCTAGATTTGTTTGATGTGCACTAAATGACATTGGTACTTGACAACAAACACCAAATCTTCTCCAAGTTGTTTCTTCCCCCACAGAGCATTCATTTAATTCTTCTACCCTAAAGCTCCCTTTTGCCGTTGAAAAGACCATAGCTAACTGGCTGATAAAGAAACCCCTGAGCTAACTCTGTAGACTGAAGACAGTTTGATCAGAGTGTATTGAAGTAGGGCAGAAGATTGGGGTATTGCAAAAGATTAAAAAAAAAAAAAACCCTTCCCATTAAGTACATTCCAACTCATAGTGACTCTGTAGGACAGGGTAGAACTGCCCCACTGGGTTTCCAAGGAGCAGCTGGTGCATTCAGACAGCCAACCTTTTGTTTAGTTGCCTGAGTTCTTAATCACTGTGTCACCAGGGCTCCTGCAAAAGATAAGGACAGACTTATTTAGCCACCCTGGACATTGCAACTGGATCCAGAACTCTGAGACTCTCTTTGGTTTAAGTTTTATCTGTGGGCTGAGAAGTCTAGGTTTAAACTGAGATATGGGTCAATTATTATTTAAACAGCTTAATCCCAGCCGTGGTTAAAAATACCATCATCCTAAGGAAAACATACCTGACAGATTTTTTGACTTAATGATAGATAATACTGTAGATGTTTTCTTGTATCAAAGCAAACGCATCATTTACTCCGTTTTCTAGAGTTGTGAGTGGCATTTAGTTTAAAGTTTTCTTTTTGTAGCATTCCCGAGTGATTTAATTTTCTCATTTTGCAATGAGAGTTGCAATCATGACAGAAAAGGTTATGTCCTTCAGAGACAGATTTCTATGAACAGTAAGGTCTGCCAGGATTTTTATCAGCATTCGCTAAAATATGCTGTTTGTGTCAGATAAAGTTATCCACAATCTCCAAGTTAAGCTAAATAATGTAAATTGAAAATAGGATTCGTTTACTGTGCTTTGTTGATGAGCTATTACATTAAAAGCAGTTACCAGGCAAGGATTCACCACTGTACACAAGGCATTTTATGTATCTACATTCTGTTCATTTGGGTTTTTTCAAAGAATGCAGGAATGATGTAAAATATTACCAAAAGATATCTGTCTTGACTTTTGTTTTCTTTAAATCTTCCATATGAATTACATTCCCTACTAAAAATTCTAACTACCTCAGGTGCCCAAAACTTGACTCATAATCAGATAACACATATATGTCATATACTGTTATCTACCTGGGTTGAAGGATCATTTTTGTCAATGAACCATGAAATGTGTTATGGCAAAGTGCTATGCTAAGAACTGATTACATGAAATTCGTGTGGTAATAAAACTGAAGGATTCAGTGCCTAAAGACATCACTATTCTTCTACAAAAGCTAATGTTTCATGTGTCACCAACAGAGAAGAGCGATCATGGGTCTCTACTTCTCAAGTTTTAGCAGGATTAATGATTTTACAAGATTTTGCCAAATAATAAATAATACATCTTACTTCTTCATAAAAAGGTAAATGTCATGGTTCATTTTTATGCCTGTGTCTAAGAATTTCTGATTCATAAAATTATATCATCTAAAGCAGCTTAAAAGACAAAGCAGTTGCAAAAAGATTGAAAAATGTTCCAAATACCCTCCTTGATTGTATTTATTACTAGAACGTGAGCCAGTAACCCAAATTTCTCAATCTCCAACCCTGCCAATGGACCTAACACTGTGCTTCTTGGTTTCCAAGAGGACATTGGAACAGTAACTCTGTCTAATGTTATTCATGACTTCAGCCCAAACTCTTATCTAGCATATTTTGGCTGGGCTCTTGGAGGGTTTCCAAGGCCTCCTTTACACTTTTAGTGTAAGATTAAACTGTTGTTGTTGCATGCTATCCAGTAGATTCTGACTCATAGTGACCGTATATGACAGAGTAGAACTACCCCATAGGGTGTTCTAGGCTATAATCTTTACAGGAGCAGACTGCCTAGAGAGGGCCATTAAGAGAGGCAGTACGCATAATAGTTAAGAGCCAGATCTCTGCAACCAGACAGCCTGAGTTTGGAATCTGGCTTGTCATCTCCATGCTGTGTGACCTTGTTTGACTTACTTGATCTTTCTGTGCTTTAGTTTCTTCCTCTATAAAATAAGAATAAAAGTAGTATGTACTTCATATTGATTAAGGATTAAAGGAGCCATTTTATGCATGACAAATAGTAAACACCAAGTAAATATTAGTTAATGTTATTATTAAACTACCTGGTTGTACTCCTCTTTTCCTAGGCTCTATCTTGGTTTTAGAGCCTTGGTGGTATAGTGGTTAAGAGCTATGGCTGCTAACCAAAAGTTCAGCAGTTCAAATCCACCAGCTGCTCCTTGGGAACTCCATGGGGCAGTTCTATTTTGTCCTATAGAGTCAATATGAGTCAAAATCGACTCGATGGCAACAGGATCTTGGTTTTGCTTGAATTTTCTAATTCTTCTAAACAACTGTAGAAATTAGATTTAGGTAAGGAGAGAGTTTATTCAAATTTGTTCAAACAGACTGTTGTAATAGAGGGAGGAAGACTATTACAAGTGGGAGAAAGTTCCAATTGTAAGATCTGCAAACATCTTAAAAGCTAGAAAGCACCTGGTGTGGAGGAGTAGGGCAGGCAGGTGGTGTGAGCAGGCGGTGCAATTGGACAGTTGTTCAGGGAATGTTTTTGCTTGTGTCCAGCTGATTCTTGGGGACAGCTATTGAGGAAGAGTTATTCTACATCCTCATATTTGCTTGGAAACCCTGGTGGCATAGTGGTTAAGAGTTCGGCTGCTATCAAAAAGGTCAGTAGTTTGAATCCACCAGGTGCTCCTTGGAAACCCTGTGGAGCAGTTCTACTCTGTCCTATAGGGTCGCTATAAGTTGGAATCGACTTGAGGGCAATGGGTTAATGTTTGCTTAACTTCAGGGCAAGTAAAATATTAGTGGCTTGGGGAGAGAAAGAAGCCAGATTAAAGTTTGGTCAAGTCAAGTCAGCAGGTAGTTTGTATAGATTGATTAGTGGGGAAAAACAGTTCAGCTAATCATTTATGAGACAAAGAATGATAATTTGGAGGGGTATCACCTGGTCTTGTAAATGAGAGGGTAATCCTCAAATCTTATCTAAGTGCTATGGGGAAGGGTAGTTCTTTGCAGTCAGCCATTTCTCAGAACACAAAAAGTGTGGAGGAATTTTTTAACCTTTCTTGTTTTCCAGAAGCACAGGATTCAGGTAAAATTCAACATCTTTTTCAGAAAATCAGAGCCTTCTTTGATAGCTTTCACACTCTCCACCATTTTTAGTCAAAGTGCAACTCCTGCAAAAGATATTTCAATTAATTCTCTCTCTCCATCTCCACTACTGTTTCATCATACACCAAGCTACTGTCATTTCTCATCCAGTCTACTCTCAGATCATGTTATCACTTCCTTAAAACTCTCATTGGCTGCCCTTGCACTTATAATGAAACATGCAATCCATATTATAGTCTGCAAATGCCTGAATGATATGCCCACATCAAGCCCTCCAGCCTCATCTTGTACTACTCTATCCGTTACTCACAGGGTCCCAGCCATACTGATTTTCCTTCTGCCCAAGCAATGATGCAAGTGCCACACACCTTCATGCATGTTCATTATGTCTACCTGGAGTACCTTCTCCTATATTTTTTGCACAAGCTCGACTTTCAGGTATCATCCTACTCATTGTTTTCTCAAGGATGAATTCCCTGAAAACTGATACCATGTTATATGCTACTAGTCTCCATTCTCCACCACCTGTCTGTCACCAGTCTGTTGTACTGTTGTGGTTTACATATTGCTATGATGCTGGAAGCTATGCCACCAGTGTTTTATATACCAGCAGGGTTACCTGTAGTGGACAGGTTTCAGCAGAGCTTCCAGACTAAGACAGACTAGAAAGAACAGCCTGGGGATCTACTTCTGAAAATTAGCCAGTGATAACCCTATGGATCACAACAGAATATTGTCCAATATAATGCTAGAAGATAAGCTCCCTAGATTGGAAGGCACTCAAAACACACAGTGTCACAACGATGGACTAAAGCATACAAATGATTGTGAAGATGGTGCAGGACCGGGCAAACTTTCATTCTGTTGTATACATGGAGTTTCCCTGAGTTGGAGACAACTTGATGGCACTAACAGCATTACTGTCCACTCTCATAGCACACGGTGCTTCTCTTTGATAGAAATTACCATAATTCCAATAACATAAACAAATTATTTATTATTATTTATTGAATGTGTGTCTTCTTGACTAAACTACAACCCCCATTAGGTTTTAATTTTATCTTTCCTTTTTTTGCACTGCATAAGCAGTAACAAATACATTGTTGTGGTTTTTGTCTTTTTGTTATTGAGGTTTTGCAGTATCTTATAGATTTTAGAGATTAGATGCTGATCGGATTTGTCGTAGCCAAAATTATTTTCCCAGTCTGTAGATTGCCTTTTCACTCTTTTGGTGAAGTCTTTGATGAGCAGGAGTGTTGGATTTTTAGGAGCTCCCAGTTATCTAGTCTCTCTTCTGGTGCTTGTGCATTGTTACTTATGGTTCGTATTGTGTTTATGCCATGTATTAGGGCTCCTAGCGTTGTCCCTATTTTTTCTTCCATGATCTTTATCGTTTTTGATTTTATACTTAAGTCTTTTATCCATTTTGAGTTAGTTTTGTGCATGGTGTGAGGTATGGGTCTTGTTTCAGTTTTTTGCAAATGGATATCCAGTTATGCCAGCAACATTTGTTAAAGAGACTGTCTTTCCCCCAATTAATGGACTTTGGGCCTTTGTCAAATATCAGCTGCTCATAGGTGGATGAATTTATGTCTGGATTCTCAATTCTGTTCCATTGGTCTATGTATCTGTTGTTGTACCAGTACCAGGCTGTTTTGACTACCGTGGCAGTATTATAGGTTCTAAAATCAGGTAGTCTGAGGCCCCCCACCTTGTTGTTCTTCTTCTTGAGTCATGCTTTACTTACTTGGGGTCTCTTCCCTTTCCATATGAAGTTGGTGATTTGTTTCTCCATCTCATTAAAAAATGCCGGTGGAATTTGGATTGGGATTGCATTGTATGTGTAGATTGCTTTGGGTAGAACTGACATTTTCACAATGTTGAGTTTACCTATTCATGAGCAAGGTATGTTTTTCCACTTATGCAGGTCTCTTTTGGTTTCTTGCAGTAGTGTCTTGTAGTTTTCATTGTATAGGTCTTTTACATCTCTGGTTAGATTTATTTCTAAGTATTTTATCTTCTTGGGGGCTATTGTAAATGGTATTGATTTGGCGATTTCCTCTTCGAGGTTCTCTTTGTTGGTGTAAAGGGATCCAACTGATTTTTGTATGTTTATCTTGTATCCTGAAACTTTGCTGAAATCTTCTATTAGTTCTAGTAGTTTTCTTGTGGATGTTTTGGGGTTTTCTGTGTATAAGATTATATCATCTGCAAATAGAGATACTTTGACTTCTTCCCTACCAATCTGGATGCCTTTATTTCTTTTTCTAGCTTAATTACTCCAGCACAATGTTGAATAAGAGTGGTGTTAAAGGGAATCCTTGTCTGGTTCCCGTTATCAAAGGGAATGCTTTCATAGTCTCTCCATTTAGAATGATGTTGGCTGTTGGTTTTGTATAAATACCCTTAATTATACTGAGGAATTTCCCTTCTATTCCTATTTTGTTGAGAGTTTTTATCATGAATAGGTGTTGGATTTTGTCAAAAGCCTTTTCTACATCGATTGATAAGATCATGTGGTTCTTGTTTTTTTATTAGTGTAATGGATTACATTGATTGTTTTTCTAATGTTGAACCATCCCTACATGCCTGGTATAAATTTCACTTGATCATGGTGAATTATTTTTTTGATATGTTGCAGAATTCTATTGACTAGAACTTTGTTGAGGATTTTTGCATCAATGTTCATGAGGGATATTGGTCTGTAATTTTCTTTTTTTTGTAGTGTCTTTACCTGGCTTTGGTATCAGGAGTATGCTGGCTTTATAGAATGAGTTTGGGAGTATTCCATCCATTTCTATGCTCTGAAATACCTTTAGTAGTAGTGGTGTTAACTATTCTCTGAAAGTTTGGTAGAATTCTTGAGTGAAGCCATCCAGGCCAGGGCTTTTTTTGTTGGAGTTTTTAAATTACTTTTTCAATCTCTTCTTTTGTTATGGGTTTATTTAATTGTTCAACCTCTGTTTGTGTTAGCTCAGGTAGGTAGTGAGTTTTTAGAAATTTGTCCATTTCCTCTAGGTTTTCAGATTTGTTACAGTACCATTTTTCATAGTATTCTGTTATGATTCTTTTATTTCATTTGGGTCTGTTGTGATTCCACCCATCTCATTTCTTATATGGGTTATTTGCTTCTTCTCCTGTTTTTCTTTTGTCAGTTTGGCCAGTGGTTTATCAATTTTGTTGATCTTTTCAAAAAACCAGCTTTTGGTCTTGTTAACTCTTTCAATTGTTTTCCTGTTCTCTCTTTCATTTAATTTGGCTCTAATTCTTATCATTTCCTTTCTTCTGGTGCCTGAGGGCTTCTTTTGCTGCTCTCTTTCTACTTGTTCCAGTTGTAGGGTTAGTGTTTTAATTATGGCCCTTTCTTCTTTTTGGATGTGTGCGTTTATTGCTATAAACTGACCTCTGAGCACTGCTTTTGCTATGTCCCAAAGGTTCTGGTAGGATGTGTTTTCATTCTCATTTGATTCTATGAATTTCTTTATTCCATCCTTAATTTCTTCTATAACCCAGTAGTTTTTGAGCAAGGTGTTGTTCAGTTTCCATGTGTTTGATTTTTTTTCCTTGTTTTTTGTGTTATTGATTTCTACTTTTATGGCTTTTATCGTCAGAAAAGATGCTTTGTAATATTTTGATGCCTTGGATTTTGTTAAGGCTTTCTTAATGGCCTAATATGTGGTCTATGCTAGAGAACGTTCCATGTGCATTGGAAAAGAAAGTACACTTGGCTACTGTTGGGTGGAGTGTTCGGTATATGTCTATGAGATCATGTTGGTTGATTGTAGCATTTAGCTCTTCCGTGTCTTTGTTGACATTGTTGTGGTTTTTGTTGTCTGTTGCCCTCGAGTGGACCCCCAACTCATAGTGACCCCATGGACAATGGAAGGAAATGCTAGTCGGTCCTACGTCATCCCCATGATTGGTTTCTGATCAGACTGTTTTGATCTATAAAATGTTAATTGATTTTCAGAAGGAGCTCACCAGGCCTTTCTTGGGTATAATAAATATTTTTGAATTCATAAACACCCTTGTTTCCTTCCACCAAAAGCCCCAAATACAGAATTACTGCCATTTTTGAAAATCATTGTCTCAGAACTCTTCTACCTTGGGTGTACAGTAAGGTGGTGCCCCAAAAAAGAAGAATCAGGGGATTTGGGTTTTAACCCTAACTGTGTGGCATTGTGCAAACTTCTCAAAGACTCAGTTACTTCAGCTGTAAAAGTTGTAGCTTTGACTAAGTAATTAGTATGGTCTCTTTATGTTCTAAACTTTTATTTTTTAACTGCTGTTCCTTAATCCTCTAAATTATCCCTATACCTTATTTTACCATAAAGAAAATCTCACATGAGAATAATTGTACTTTTTTGAGGTTGTTTGAGGAAATACACTGTTGCAAAAAGTAAGGAATCAATGGTTTCTTTAAATGAACTTGCATTTTATTTATCTCAGTAAAAACTATACTTGAAAAATGGTAGTATTTAAGTGAGTGCGATAGTTACTGAGTCAAAAGACGAGGCTTACTGTGCTTAGAAATTTTCAATGCCTTGAGACCACTCTACACCCTCTTCCCAACCCTTTTTCCCAATTTCCTCCTCACATTTTTCTACCTCCACTTATCGTGACTCCTAGCCCAGCTTGTGCCCTCTCCACCTTCTAAAATGGATTGAGTAATTGAACTCTCACTACCACTCAGTCAAGTGGGTGACATTACCATTCTCTCATTGTACAGATGACAAAGTTTAGGTTTAAAGAGTTGAGTAGTCAACAATCTCTTGGAGGTGTGGTCAACATGGCAGACTAGTTAGACACTTCCTATATCCCTCTTAAAACAAAGACCTGGAAAAACACGTGATTTGATTCTATGTGAACATCTGGCAGCCCTGAACAAGGCAAAGTTAAGAAATCCATCTGAGTCATACCAGAGAGAAAGACCGTTTGGAAGAGATAAGGAGCGCTAGAACCATGGTGGTGAAAATGCAGAGACATAGCCACACCGGGCCATGGTGAAGCTTAGGTAGGTAGTGATCTTCTAGAAATTTTAACTCTGGCAAGCACATACTTAGTTACAGAACTAACTACTTGATGACAGGACATTAGAGATAAAAAGGTGTCAAAAATCAAACTGGTGCACACAAGCAGCCTATTTGGGCATACCAAAACAAGACAAAATAAGAAGCTAGGTCTCACTAAGCAAACAAAAAATGAAATTATAATAAATTATTGATGGCTTGGAGACAACAGTCAATATCAAGTCACATAAAGAGGCAGTCCATGATGGCTTCAGCACGCTTCCAAAATAAAGAATCAATAAATTACCTGGAGGAAGAGAAATTCTTGTAATTACCAGAGACAGAATACAAAAGATTAATATACGGAAATCTTCTGGAAATAAGAAAGGAAATTCAACAGAATGCAGAAACAGCCAGGCAACATACAGACACAGTAGTAGCGGAATTGAAAAAAGTTATTCAAGAACATAATGCCAAATTTAATAGGGTGCCAGAATCCATAGAGAGGCAGCAATCAGAAATCCAGAAGATTAACAATAAAATTCTAGAATTAGACAACTCAATAGAAAGTCATAGGAGCAGAATTGAGGCAGTGGAAGTTAGAATTACTGACGTTGAAGATAAAGCTCTTGAGGCCAACTTATTTGAGGAAACATCAGATAAAAGAATTAAAAAGAATGAAGAAACTCTAAGAGTCATGTGGGACTCTATCAAGAGAAATAACCTACGAGTGATTGAGTACCAGAACAGGGCGGGATAACAGAAAATACAGAGAAAATTGTTGAAGATTTGTTGACAGAAAACTTCCCTGATATCATGAAAGATGAGAAGATATCTATCCAAGATGCTCATCAAACCCCACATAAGGTAGATCCCAAAAGAAAGTCACCAAGACGTATTATAATCAAACTTACAAAAACCAAAGATAAAGAGAGGATTTTAAGAGCAGCTTGGGATAAAAGAAAAGTCATCTACAAAGGAGAATCAATTAGAATAAGCTCAGACTACTCAGCAGAAACCATGCAGGCTAGAAGGCAATGGGATGACATATTTAAAGCCTTGAAGGAAAATAACTGTCAGTCAAGGGTTATATATTCAGCAAAACTGTCTCTCAAATATGATGGTGAAATTAGGGCATTTCCAGATAAACAGAAGTTCAGGGAATTTGCAAAAACCAAACCAAAATTACAAGAAATACTAAAGGGAGTCCTATGGTTAGATAATCAATAACACCAGCTAACAACACGAGACTAGAACACAGGACAGAGCAATCAGATATTGACTCAGATATGGAAATCAAAATTACATCAAAGCTAAAACATTGAAAATAAGGAAACAGACATCAATATGTAAAAAAAAAAAAAAAAAAGGATAATATTAAAACAAAAAAGGAGGGACTTAAAAAATGGAGACATTGATTTTCTATATGGAGGGGAAGTTAAGGCGATATAAAGTAATAAAAGACTGGTATAAACTTAGAAAATTAGGGGTAAATATTAAGGTAACAACAAAGGAATCTAACAATCCTACAAATCAAAATAAAAAAGTAGAAAAAGATAAAGACCCAGCAAACACAAAATCTACAACAAGGAGAAAGATGAAAAAAAAAAAAAAAAACACATAAAGAAAAACGACTCAGCACAGAAAATTGAGGAGAACAAAGAAACTGTGAACAACACACAAAAAGAGATATCAGGATGACACCACTAATCATACCTATCAATAATTACATTGAATGTAAACGGACTTAATGCACCAATAAAGAGACAGAGAGTGGCAGATTGGATAAAAAAGCATGATCCATCTATATGCTGCCTACAAGAGATGCACCTTAGACTTAAAGACACAAACAAGCTAAAAATCAAAGGATGGAAAAAATATATCAAGCAAACAACACTCAAAAAAGAGCAGGAGTGGCAATATTAATCTCTGACAAAATAGACTTTAAAATCCACCACAAAAGATAGGGAAGGGCACTATATAATGATTAAATGGTCAATACACCAGGAGGACAGAACTATAATAAATATTATGCACCCAACAACAGGGCTCCAAAATACAGAAAATAAACTCTAACAGCTTTGAAGAGAGAGATAGACAGCTCCACAATAGTAGTAGGAGACTTCAACATGCCACTTTCGGTGAAGGGCAGAACATCCAGAAAGAAGCTCAACAAAGACACAGAAGAGCTAAATGCTACAATCAACCAACTTGATCTCACAGACACAGACCAAACACTCCACCCCACAGCAGCCAAGTATACTTTCTTTTCCAACACACATGGAACATTCTCCAGAATCAACCAGATATTTGGTCATAAAGCAAACCTTAACAAAATCCAAAACATCGAAATACCACAAAGCATCTTTTCTGACCACAAAGCCATAAAAGTGGAAATCAACAACACAAAAAGCAAGGAAAAAAAATCAAACACATGGAAACTGAACAACATCTTGCTCAAAAACTACTGGGTTATAGAAGAAATTAAGGATGAAATAAAGAAATTCACAGAATCAAACGAGAATGAAAACACATCCTACCAGAACCTTTGGGACATAGCAAAAGCAGTGCTCAGAGGTCAGTTTATAGCAATAAATGTACACATCCAAAAACAAGAAAGGCTCATAATCAAAGCACTAACCCTACAACTGGAACAAGTAGAAAGAGAGCAGCAAAAGAAGCCTACAGGTGCCAGAAGGAAGGAAATAATAAGAATGAGAGCAGAATTAAATGAAATAGAGAACAGAAAAACAATTCAAAGAGTTACCAAGTCCAAAAGCTGGTTCTTTGAAAAGGTCAACAAAATTGATAAACCATTGGCAAAACTGACAACAACAACAAAAAAAAAAAAAAACTGGAGAGGAAGCAGATAACCCGTATAAGAAGTGAGATGGGTGATATCACAACAGACCCAACTGAAATTAAAAGAATCATAACAGAATACTATGAAAAATTGTACTCTAACAAATTTGAAAACCTAGAGGAAATGGACAAATTTTTAGAAACTCACTACCTACCTAAATTAACGCAAACAGAGATAGAACAGCTAAATAAACCGATAACGAAAGAAGAGATTGAAAAGGTTATTAAAAAACTGCCAACAAAAATAAGCCCTGGCCCGGATGGCTTCTCTGGAGAATTTCTACCAAACTTTCAGAGAAGAGATAACACCACTTCTACTAAAGGTATTTCAGAGCATAGAAATGGATAGAATACTCCCAAACTCATTCTATGAGGCCAGCATAACCCTGATACCAAAACCAGGTAAAGACATCACAAAAATACGAAATTACAGACCGATAACCCTCATGAACATTGATGCAAAAATCCTCAACAAAATTTTAGCCAATAGAATTTGGCAACATATCAAAAAAAAAAAAAATAATAATAATTCACCATGACCAAGTGGGATTTATACCAGGTTATGCAGGGATGTTTCAACATTAGAAAAAAAATCAACATAATCCATCACATAAATAAAACAAAAGACAAGAACCATGTGATCTTATCAATCGATGCAGAAAAGGCATTTGACAAAGTCCAACACCCATTGATGATAAAAAGTCTCAAAAAAATAGGAATACAAGGGAAATTCCTCAGTATAATTAAGGGCATTTATACAAAACCAATAGCCAACATCATCCTGAATGGAGAGACTTTGAAAGCATTCTCCTTGAGAACAGGAACCAGACAACGATGCCCTTTATCACCACTATTATTCAACATTGTGCTGAAGGTCCTAGCCAGAGCAGTTAGGCTAGCAAAAGAAATAAAGGGCATCCAGATAGGTAGGGAAGAAATCAAAATATCTCAATTCACAGATGATATGATCTTATACACGGAAAACCCCAAGGAATCCACAAGAAAACTACTGGAACTAATAGAAGTTTTCAGCAAAGTTTCAGGATACAAGATAAACATACAAAAATCAATTGGATCCCTTTACACCAACAAAGAGAAACTTGAAGAGGAAATCAACAAATCAATACCATTTACAATAGCCCCCCAAAAGCTAAAATACTTAGGAATAAATCTAACCAGAGATGTAAAAGATCTTTACAGAGAAAACTACAAGACACTACTGCAAGAAACTAAAAGAGACCTGCATAAGTGGAAAAATGTACCTTCCTCATGGATAGGTAGACTCATCATAGTGAAAATGTCAGTTCTACCCAAAACAATCTACAGATACAATGCAATCCTGATCCAAATTCCACCAGTGTTTTTTAATGAGATGGAGAAACAAATCACCAACTTCATATGGAATGGGAAGGGGCCCTGGATGAATAAAGCACTACTTAAGAAGAGGAACAAAGTGGGAGGCCTTACACTACCTGATTTTAGGACCTGTTATACTGCCACGGTAGTCAAGACCACCTGGTACTGGTACAATAACAGATTTATAGACCAATGGAACAGAGTTGAGAAACCAGATATAAGCTCATCCACCCATGAGCAGCTAATATTTGACAAAGGCCCAAAGTCCATTATTTGGGGAAAAGACAGTCTCTTTAACAAATGGTGCTGGCATAATTGGATATCTATATGCAAAAAACTGAAACAAGACCCATATCTAACACTATGTACAAAAACTAACTCAAAATGGATCAAAGACTTAAATGTAAAATTGAAAACAATAAAGATCATGGAAGAAAAAATAGGGACAACACTAGGAGTGCTAATTCATGGCACAAACACAATACAAACCATAAGTAACAATGCACAAGCACCAGAAGAGAGATTAGATAAATGGGAGCTCCTAAAAATCAAACACTTATGCTCATCCAAAAACTTCACCAAAAGAGTGAAAAGACAACCTACAGACTGGGAAATAATTTTTGGCTATGACAAATCTGATCAGCATTTAATCTCTAAAATCTACAGGATACTCCAAAACCTCAACAGCAAAAAGACAAATAACCAAATTAAAAAATGGGCAAAGCATATGAACAGGCACTTCACCAAAGAAGATATTGAGGCACCAACAGACACATGAAGAAATGCTCATGATCATTAGCCATCAGAGAAATGCAGATCAGAAGTACAATGAGATATCATCTCACCTCAACAAGGCTAGCATTAATCCATAAAAGACAAAATAACAAATGCTGGAGAGGTTGTGGGGAGACTGGAAAACTTATACACTGTTGGTGGGAATGTAAAATGGTACAACCACTTTGGAAATCGATTTGGTGCTTCCTTAAAAAGCTAGAAATAGAAGTACGATATGATCCAGCTATCCCGCTCCTTGGAATATATCCTAGAGAAAGAAGAGCCGTCACACGAATAGATATATGCACACCCATGTTCATCGCAGCACTGTTCACAATAGCCAAAAGATGGAAGCAACCGAACTGCCCATTGATGGACGAATGATTAAACAAACAATGGTATATCCACACAATGGAATATTATGCAATGATAAAGAATAATGATGAAGCTGTGAAACATCGTATAACTTGGTGGAAGCTAGAACTTATTATGCTAAGTGAATTTAGTCAGGACAGGACAAATACTGTATAAGACCATTATTAGAAGAACTCAAGAAAAGTTTTAAACACAGAAGAAAACATTCTTTGATGGTTAGGTGGGTGGGGAGGGAGGGTGAGGGTTATTCACTAACTAGATAGCAGATAAGAATCATTTTAAGTGAAGGGAAGGACAGCACACACTACAGGGGAAGCCAGAACGACTGGACTAAACCAAAGCTAAGAAGTTTCCTCAATACAATCAAATACTTTGAGAGACAGAGTAGCAGGGATGTGGGGTCTGGAGACCATGCTTTCAGGGGACATCTATGTCAATTGGCATAACTGACCTTATTAAGAAAATGTTCTGCATCCTACTTTGATGAGTGGAGTCTGGGGTATTAAAAGCTTGCAAGCAGCCATCTAAGATGCATCAATTGGTCCCAACCACTTGGAGTAAAGGAGAACGAAGAACACCAAAGACACAAGGGAAGTATTGGCCCAGGAGACAGAATGGGCCACATAAACCAGAGACTTCATCAGCCTGAGACCAGAAGAACTAGATGGTGCCCGGTTACCACCAATGAACGTCCCGACAGGGAACACAACAGAGGGTCCCTGATGGAGCAGTAGAACGATGGGATGCAGAACTCAAATTCTAGTAAGAAGACCAGACTTAATGGTCTGACTGAGACTGGAGGCACCCCAGAAAGCATGGCCCCTGGTCTCTCCATCACCCCAGAACTAAAACAATTTCTGAGACCAACTCTTCAGACAGGGATTGGACTGGACTGTGGGACATAAAGTGATACTTGTGAAGAATGTGCCTCTTAGACAAGTAGATATAAGAGACCAAAGGGGCAGCTTCTGTCCAGAGGTAAGAGGGGAAGGCAGAGAGAATTAGGAGCTGGTTGAATGTTCATGGGGAATCAGGGACAGAGGGGAGGAGTGTGCTGTTGCGGGATGGAGTGAGTGTTTGGGATCTCATAACAATGTATGTTAAAAAATAAAAGTAAAAAAAAAAAAGAATCTCTTATTCATCTTTGTTTTCACCAGGTGTATGTAACACACAGAAAGTGCTCAGGAAATAAAGAATGAGTGAATATGATACCTTTATTTCTTCATCAGCTTAATGCTTTTCAATAGACCTCCCTTTTCCTATCATTTTATCAAAGGGAAGCCACTTTCCATGTCTCAGGCACTTTCCTATCTTTGAAGGCCTCACGTTATAGCGGTGAAAATTCACATTCCCGAGATTTCCACTTTGCGTGGCCCCACCTTCACAGGGAATAGAAAGGAAGCTCCTTCCCAAACAAAAAAAAAAAAAAAAGAATTGAGTAGTAAGAGGGACAGGTCGTGTTGGCATCTCCACTGGGCCCACTGGGCACAGTGCGTAAGGTCCACAAAAATGTTTTAAGTTTTCTTAATCAGAAGAAAAATTTGAAGAAAATTTCCTAACATATATTAATATATTATTCTTTATACCAACACAATTAAAAAAAAAACCTTTATTTATTTATTATTGAGGTAGGGCACACAAGGCAAAAGTGCCTAAAACCTACTAGAAGCTCGCCGAAGATTGTACTTGTGTTCTTAATTTTTCCACACTGCATAAATAGTAACATTAGAGGTGTAATATATACGTTTCTACAATGCCAAGATAATGTATCCCTGTGGACAGGATTTCAAAAATAGTTGGTGTAACTCTAAGTTATTGTTCTTAACCACTGTGACACAGTACTGAGTCAGGAGGAAACAAACATTAAGGGGTTCCCAAATATATGTGGCCACTGTGTTTTATACGTAAAACAAGCCACCCATTATCCCTGCATTTGCAGGCTCCAGAATGAATCAAGTGAATTTCCTTGTGAGAATTCTCAAGTAGATATCACTTATGAATAAAATAATAAAAATAGCTGTTATTTACCTGCGCATTAATAGGTTAAGAAGTCTTGGATGGTCTAAAAGGCAAAAGGTTGGAGGTTCAAGTCCATCTAGAGGCACCTCAGAAGAAAGGTCTGGTGATCTACTTCTTGAGAAGCAGCCATTAAAAACTTCATGGATCACCTCTCTACTCTGACACTATGGGGTCTCCATAAGTTGAAATTGACTTGACAGCAACTGGTTATATGGGTTACAAATCACTTATTCATATACTTAACTCTTCCTACCGTCTTCCCTGATTTCTGCCCTTGAGGATTTACACAGCCAAAGCTGATATCCTTCCCTCCGTATGGTTTTTCTTCCCTAAAGACATTTTTGCCTTTATTCTGCCTATGAGTCATCTGTCAAATTTCTACAGCTAACCACTAGTATGAATTGATAATGTGACTGATTTTATACTCTGGTTTAGTGCTTGAAGACATCTTTCAAATTATACCTAGAGATCATTCGTTTTAAAAGGGTTTTACATTGGTTTCTTTCATATGATATTGAATGTTGGGCTTTTGTTCCTAAGTAAATCAACTAGCTATTCAGACTTGTGAGGAAAATAAAAAATCTTCTGTTCCCAAGCAACACATACCTGTTGGTATTCACCTTCTTGAGATCCGTTTCTAAGAGACTATCGTTACTGAGATTGTTAGTAAGTTCTTGAATGACAAATTGTTTCACGTAATATGACCATAATACACTGGATGATGGGTTGATGCAATATGGAATTTAATTAATATGGAACATTTTGTTTAAATCTCCTTTTCTCTTAGGAGCTTTACAGAAGTGATATCTTGAAAGGCAGGACTGCCATGTATAACAATGACTTAATTCCACCTCTGTTATCGCTGTTTGAGGTGATTTTCCTTCTTTTTCCCTGTCTATTTCTTATCTGTCTACTAATATTATTTGTAGCAGTAGTCATAATAGAATCACAGACTATATGAGATAAAAGGGACTCTGAGAGGTCACAAAGTGGAAATACTTTATGCAAGCTCCCCTAAAAAGATAGTTATATCTTTAAATTTAATAAAAGTGAAAGTGCATTGCTCTATGTGCTATTCATTTATGTGATTCATAAGGTGAACATTCATTTTTTGATCCATTCTGTTACCCTTTCCCTGATTCTTTATTACCTAAGCCTAATACCTTGTGTTGTCCCTAGTTACATACAGCTATGCTTGAACATTTTTTCTTAAGTCTCTATAATCTCAATATATCTGGAAAAACAATACCAACATGGACATTGTTCAATATACACTAAAGGAATATATAAAGGCATTGTTGGTTCAGTGGTAAACTTCTTGCCTTCCTTGTGAGAGACCTGGGTTTGATTCTCAGCTAATGCCTTTCATGAGCAGCCACACCCATCTGCCAGTGGAAGCTTGCATGTTACTATGATGCTGAAAGGGTTCAGCAGAGCTTCCTGACTAAGATGAACTAGGAAGAAAAGTCTGGTGATCTACTTATGAAAATCAGCCAATGAAAATCCTATTGCTCACAACAGTCCAATACTCAACTGATCATGGATATGGTGCAGGACACTGCAGCATTAAGTTCCATTGTGCATAGATTTGCTATGAATCAGGGGCCAACTGAACAGCAGCTAACAGCAGCAACAATGGAATGCCAGGTTGTTTGGCCTTGGGTAAGATATGCACCACTTATATTGGTTTCTCTTCCTTTGTCAAAATAATGTTTGTTTTATTTTGCTCTGTTATCTAAGTTTCTCTCATTTGTATAAATGAAAATAAACTGATGAAGTTAATAAAAATTGTCATAAGGGCTGTGGAATACTATGTATCAAGCACATGGACTGATGGTCATCAAATATTTCTCTTATTCAATAGCCCTTTGTTATGTACAAGCTATTCACTTAATCCAGGAGACAGAAAGTTTAATGAATTGAGAATGTGGGAGATACCATCTACTTAGGTATACAATATAATTTCTGATGCAATTGGAAGATACATACAAAGTGCTAAGGTCCTTTTGCTCAGTAATTTTGTAGGGTGCTGTCATAGATTGAATCGTGTCCCCCAAAAATATGTGTATCAATTTGGTTAGGCCGTGATTCCCAGTATTATGTGATTGTCCACCATTTTGTCATCTGATGTGATCTTTCTATGTGTTGTAAATTCTACCTCTATGATGTTAATGAGGTATGACCCATGGCAGTTAGCTTAATGAGTCAGGACTCAATCTACAAGATTGGATTTTGTCTTGAGCCAATCTCTTTTGAGATATAAAAGAGAGACGTGAGCAGAGAGACAGGAGACCTCATACCACCAAGAAAGCAGCACTGGAAGCAGAGCGTGTCCTTTAGACCGAGGGTTCCTGTGCAGAGAAGCTCCTAGTCCAAAGGAAGATTAATGACAAAGACCTTCCTCCAGAGTTGACAAAGAAAGCCTTCCCCTGGAACTGACACCCTGAATTTGGACTTCTAGCCTCCTAGACTGTGAGAGAATAAATTTATGTTTGTTAAAGTCATCCACATGTGTTATTCTGTTACAGCAGCACTAGATGACTCAGGTGCCAACCTGGCGATTACTTTCCTCTATAATCACCTAAATTAAACTTAGTGGGTCTATGTTACTTTTACTTCTTGGGTTGTTATTAATAATTATTTTTATTTTATAAAACCAACTACAGTATGAGCTCTGAGGCCCACTCAATGCAAGATACTTTTGAAGAATCAAATAAATAAGCATCACTTCTTGGGAGATGTACTGCCTTTTCTTTTAAGACCACATTGTCTTCTATAGAAAACTGTGCATACATGTCATCTCAGTCTGTGGTAAGCCACAGATCTTAAAAAAAAAGCAAATAAAAAATTAAATAATGATTAAAATAGCATGTAAATTACATACACAAATATATATTTTTCCTACTAGATTAAGTGTTCACTTGGCTTAAATCAGACCAGATGCTGCAAAATCATAGATTAGCTTGCACTCAGCCCACAGTAGGGATGAGATAAACTCTTTGATGACAAGCTCCTGAACACTTTTCCAGTGTTCAGATCAAAATTTAGATCAAAACTACTCCTGCTTATTTTCCTTGTCAGCAACATATTGATAAAAGTTTGTTCTCAATCCCATTCCTGCTTCTTCTTCTAGCATGTTCCATTCCCTCAAACCTCTTAATCTTGCACATACCCCATATCATTAAAACTCACTAGAAAATTTGCTTGTTTCCCACCCTTAGCCATTCTGTATATTCCCAGTAAGGCACAGATAAAAAAGGAAGAAACAGATTTTGGAAGAAAATAGTTTTAAGCAAACTGACCACTTCCTGCCTTTTATTTTTTTCTTATTCTTTTGAGTAATACTCCGCTTGATCCTCTGGAATTGACAATGGGGATCCCAAAATATATCAACTTCACTTTCTTGGACAGGAAACTGAAGACAGAGGAGAAGGGGCCACCTGCTTTAAAGGGAGCTCAGCTATCAGAAGAAAGTTGTTTTTTAGTTAAGGCTGGCAGGAATCCTTAGGTATTCTTTGCAAGAGAATTTGAACATAGAAGAAAGGAGCATGTACAAGATGGGGCATTGAGATCCCATGATAGGTGATGGCTTAACTGGTTGCGGTTAAAATTATATATAAGAGAAGTTAAGGAGGTGGTTAGATTTGTTGGAAAAACTAAATCAGAACAATAGGAAGACATGGGGGTTGAGAAATAATTGGCAAGGACATAAAATCGGCAGAACCAATAGGTCCCAAATTCCGAGAGACTGAATTTTAAGGTCTCTACTGCCAAGTGCTAGATAAGTAGGTTTTTTCAAAAAAAATACTGTTTTTTATGAATTCTGTTTTATAAAATTCTTTCCAGCTGACCCAGTTACTGGTAGAGAGTGTCAAGTTTTACAAAAGAGCCCCCTCAAACTTCTAACCTAGCAGAGAGCTTGTACATTGTAGCTATTGAATCAGATTGGAAAAAGTATTCCAGAAAGTGGAACATAGGCTTTCAACTCTAGCAGAAAGTCAAAGATTATCAATATTCCATACTTTTGCTATTCTAGTTTTTATTTTCCTTTAATTTCGCCCATCTTTTCATGACTGATGCAAAACAAAAGTAAGTCACAGAAACAGTTTTCTCTGCAAACTACTGTGAATTTGGAGTTAAATATGCATCACATTTGATTCTAAAAGACTTACACCTTCACATTTTCATCATCTCTTTATTTATTTACATATTTTCATTTATTTAAAGTCAGACAAGTCCTCTCACTAAGTAATAATAGGTTTTTTTTGTTTTTTGTTTTTTTTTTTAGTGAAAGATAGATAAGGACATGTGAATAAGTCTTATCCAATAATAATTTTCTTCTCCAAGTACATTTTAAAGACATAGATGTCATTGAAAGTTAATATATATTTTATCACAGAGTTTAACTAATTTTTTAAAAGAATTTTAATATCTCATGTTAAATAGCTCAGTAATACATACCTTACATATTTTCCCAGTGCTTTGCTAAATATTTCTGAACACTTTAGCTCTTGTTCTCTAATTTGGTTTTAACAACACACTTGAGTTAGTTGGGTCAAGAGTTTGCCCATTGGGAAAAAAAAGGATAGCATATTCTATTTTTATGGGTTAATTGGTAAAAGAAAAAATTAAAAAAGAAAATTATTTGCAAAACCTACCATCTGGATAACACTGTAAATATAGGAATGTTCTTGTGAAAGTAGAAGTAGATAAGCAGTAGTTATTTTGATTTGTAGTAGAAGATATATTAGTATAACTGGTAGACTCTTTTTAAACAGCATACCTAAAAATTGTGTTACATTCACAATGCATCTACAGTTTTTTACTTTGATAAGTTAAATACTTCACTAGGCCTTAACGTTGTTGTTGCTATCTGCCTCTGAGTGGCATGCTCACGTACAGTGGAAAGAAATGTGGTTGCAGAGTTGTGATCCATAGGGTTTTCACTGACTGATTTTTCAAAATAAATCACCAGGTCTTTCTTCCTAGTCTGTCTTATAATCTAGACACTCTGCTGAAGCTTGTTCAGCATGACAATAACACACATGCCTCCACTGACAGAGGGGTGGTGGCTGCCCATGAGATGTATTGGCTGGGAATCAAACCACGGTCTCCAGCATGGTGAGAATTCTACTGCTGAACCACCAGTGACTTCACGCTTTAATATTAGATAGATATAAATAGAATTAGAATTTGGCCATTAGCTTCCACATTGCTGTTTGGTGCTGAGCATTTTTCTATTCCTTTAGTATTGGTTGAGTTTGAGACTTAATCATTTTCAAATAGAAAAGGCTTTTTTCGTTTGTTTGTTTGTCAACTTGGTATGCCTTGAACATTATTAGCAGTTAAGCCCTTTCCCTCGTGTGCCTGAGCTATGTGTTGTTCTGTGGTGGCATTTTATTGCATTTTTTCCCTAATGTAGAGTTATTTGTGGACATTTTAGCTCTTCCACTAGATTTGAAGTTCCCTCAACAAAGCAAATGTGGCTTACTCACATTTGTATCCCCTCAAACACCTACTTCTGTGTCTTAAAAATAGTAGGCAAACAATAAACATTGAGATTAAACTGACCTTAGGAAAAGGAACTCTATCAAATGTGTTAGCCCAGTTGTAGTACTTAAGCAGGCAGAGCAGTCACATGGGAAACAAAACTTAGCTGACCGGCTTTGCATAAACTAAACTTTGAAGAAGAAGAAAAAAAAAGGAGTTTGCCATTGTTAAAGGGATATGCTTAGAAAGTAGTCATAACTGAAATTTAATAGTAGTAATAGTCATACCTGTTGCCTTCAAGTCAATTCTGACTCTTAACGATCCTACAGGACAGAGTAGAAGTATCCCATAGGGTTCTCAAGGAGCAGCTGGTAGATTTGAACTCCGACATTTATGGTTAGCAGTCAATCTCTTAACCACTGCGCCACCAGGGCTCCAAATAATAGCCATAGTTATTGCTATTAAATTTCAGTTATGCTGATGTCACATGGATCTTGGATGGAAGGAAGCAAAGAATACGAGAAAGACATTAACATGTGTTTTATTGACTATGCAAAGGCATTCGACTGTGTGGATCATGACAAATTATGGATAACATTGCAAAGAATGGGCATTCCAGAACAATTAATTGTGCTCATGAGAACCTGTACGTAGACATAGAGGCAGTAGTTCAAACAGAACAAGGGGATATCGCATGGTTTAAAAGCAGGAAAGGCATGCGTCAGTATTATATCCTTTCCCCACACTTATTCAATCTGTATGCTGAATAAATAATTCGAGAAACTTGGCTATATGAGGAGGAACATGCTATCAGGATTGGAGGAAGACTTGCCAATAACCTGTTATATGCAGATGATGAAACCTTGCTTGCTGAAAGTGAAGAGGACTTGAAGCACTTACTGATGAAGATCAAAGACCACAGCCTTCAGTATGGATTACACTTCAGCATAAAGAAAACAAAAATCCTCACAACTGGACCAATAAGCAACATCATGAAAAACAGAGAAAAGATTGAAGTTGTCAAGGATTTCATTTTACTTGAATCCACAGTCAACACCCATAGAAGCAGTAGTGAAGAAATCAAACGCCGTATTGCATTGGGCAAATATGCTGAAAAGGCCTCTTTAAAGTGTTCAAAAGCAAAGATGTCACTCTGAGGATAAAGGTACCCCTGCCCTAAACCAGGGTATTTTCAATTCTCTCATATGCATGGAAAAGCTGGACAATAAATAAGGAATACCAAAGAATAATTGATTCCTTTGGATTATAGTGTTGGTGAAGAATATTGAATATACCATGAACTGCCAGAAGAATGAACAAGTCTGTGTTGGAAGAAGTACAACCCGAACGCTCCTTGGAAGCAAGGAAGGCAGGACTTCGTCTCGCGTACTTTGGACATGTTATCAGGAGGGACCAGTCCCTGGAGAAGGACATCGTGCTTGGGAAAGCAGAGGGTCAGCGAAAAAGAAGAAGACCCTCAATGAGATGGACTGACACAGTGACTCTAACAATGGGCTCAAACATAGCAACAATTGTGAGGATGACACAGGACTGGGCAGTGTTTTATTCTGTTGTACACTGGGTCACTATGATGGGAACTGACTCATGACACCTAACAAAAATAACAATAGCCATAGTCATACTAATAAAAAAGACGATAGCCAACATTTTTGAGTCTGTATCAGGCACTGGGACATCATTATGATTTGAGAACATTTAACAGGTAAGGAAGTTAAGGTATAGGGATTTTTAAATGAAATGCCCAGCATCACATAGCTAATAAATGACAAAGCACAAATTCAAACCCATGCTTTTAACCATTACATTTACATGTTCCTTAATAGGGTGTTCTATTTTGAGATGTCAAGGAATTTTTATTTTTCAATATGTAAGATGTAATTATACTCACCATTAGAAACTTTATTAAATAAAATACTTTATATATCAGAGGTAACATGAGTAGGAATAGAGTTTGTATCTTTCTAAAAAACAATTTTAAATAGTTAATTTAAAAAATAGTATCCATCAATGAAAGAAAAACTAAACCAGTAGAAATAATAATTTACTATGAAAATATACAAATTGGAGCCCAAATCCATTTAAAATTATAAGCTCTTTGAAAATTGAGGATTATAATAAAAATGCCAGTACATCCTTAACAGGGTCAATAATGAAAACTATAGAAATCACTTTATAATGGAATATATAATGAAAACCTCCAGAAACACCTATTATATGATGGATTTTATAACATTATTAAATCATCACTTGCCTTTTAAGTTATTATTAACTGTTAGAAGATATTATATAAGATGCTATGGAAAAAACCTTAAAGTAACAACAGAATCTGCAGAGCTCTACATTTGGCTCGTGTATTGCTGAATTTCCCTAGTAATATTTAAGTGCTAAAATTAAAAGATGCCAAAACAGTGACAATTCAACCTAGAACAGTATTGAGATAGAGAAAATTAAATCTATTTTTAAGAGGTTTATTTTAAAAGATAGCTATATTTAAATGTATATTTTAAGTTGAGTTCTATTATAATTTAAATCATAGTTGATAAAAATCATTGAATTATGAACATGTTATGAGTTATACATGATAACTACAAATCTTAGCATTTACCTAGTTCAAAATAGCATATAAACTATAGTTATCAGTGAAATATTCCTTATTCATGTTAGATGAATGAATATGAGTTTAGAAAGTATTTTCAAAATGATGACCAAGGTTTGTCTTTACTGCGTAATAACCCAAAACCCCATTGCCATCAGGTCAATTTCGACTCACAGTGACCCTATAGTTTTTGGGTTACTTACTACATAGTAGATTTTGAAAATCTGACAGAGAAAAATATAAATTAATTGTAAATTAAAAAAAAATTGTATGTACTATTTAAATAATATAATTATGCTACAAACTTTAGAGACTATCAACATGCAAATAGTTTCAAATAACTTGACTGATGTGGTAACAAAAGTGAAAGGAAAAGGAAGAAATTAATTAAGTAACTCAGTAAACAGTTATTGAGTACATACTATCTGCCTGAATTAGACAGATGGAGTTACATGCTATGGAAAGAGGGTGAAGAAGAAAGCAAGATTCCAGTTCTCAAGGAAATATTCTTTGGGGAAAGATAGAGAATAATAAAGAAGTTAAATAAATAAGCAATATGCTTATATATTTTGGTAAGGGTTCTGCAGGAAGTCAATAAACAAGGCAATAAAAGAGAATAAGGCAGTCCCCAGGTTATGAACAAGATCGATTCCTAAGTGTGTCTTTAAGTTGAATTTGTGGTTAAGTCAGAACACGTGCATACAATTCTTATTTAGCCTTATTTTAGTGCAAGAAAAGGCTGGGAGCCTTTTCAATGATGCAAAAACTCCACATGCATCAAGTGAAGGTGATTGTGATGAAGAATTTGTTGCAAGGAAGGGTTGGTTCAGGTGTTTCAAAGGGAGAGAAAATTTACATAAAATTAATGGGCAAGTATGAGTTGTCCCTAAGGAAGACATTAGTAACCAGGGGACTTAATGTAACCTGGGATAGAGTGACCAGTAACAGCTTCTCTGTGGAGACGAGATTTATGCCAAGGCCTAAAGATAAGAATAAGTTAGCAATGAGAAGAACTGGGAGAAAAATATCTAGAGAAATGGAAAAAGTGAAAAGATCCAGAGTAAGAAAAATCCTTTTTCTGGGAATCAAAAGCAGTACAAATTTGTCTTCCCCTGGATATAATAACTTCAATGATGGCCTCAAACCTAGTCATGCTTCTTACCCCTCTGCAATTCTGCATCACGTTTGAGAATGTGGTTAAGGGTGGGCAAAGAGGACATGAGGAGTGAGTAGAACAGAAAAGGTTAGATCCTTGAGCCTGAGTTCCAGTAAGTAAGGCAGACTTGAATAAAGAGCAAAGACTGGAGGAGAGAATAAAAATGAACAGAGGGGAAATGAAGGGTTTAGGACCCCCCACACACACACACACTCACACTATATATATATATTATATGGGAGCCAAGTCTGTCAGAAAACTGTAGGTCACCCCATGTGTGAGAACTCAGGGGTTTATACAGAACAGGTGCTTTTTAAAGACCATGCAGCCTGCACTTAAAGCAGACGGGGATCTGAGATAAGAAAAAAGGGCTGCAGCACGTTTCAGGCAATGATATGCAGATAGAAGTGATGATAAGAGGTGGTTTAAGGAACCTTCTCACTATTTCATTCGGAATGGCAAGCGAAGGAAAAGGATTATCTGCCTCCTACTCAGTCTAAGGTAAAATCACAAAAACAAGATATCATCTAACAGTGGAAGCCTGAAGGAGAAGGAAAGTTAAAAAAAACAAACAAAAAAAAAAACCCATCTTTCTTATTCAGCATGCAGCACAGCTCACTCAAAAGGTATAGAACGAAGGTTAGCCTTATTAAATGTATGGTTAAATTATGTACACAAAGCACATATATTTCAATAAACTTTTCTTAGCATTATCTTATGTACACAATTTTGAGCTATACCTATCAACACTGACTGTCAACAATTATAGTGGGTAATCTTGATAGAATTTCTTGGAGGTAGTGTCCAGATACCAAAAATTTCTTTCAGTCTGACTGAAGAGGTTCAGACTAGATTTTTCAATAATGGTTTCTCAATATTTGAAAGCTAGACAGACTGTAGATTCTAAAGGTGAAATGGGCATGAGTTCTAATTTACATGTACTCCAGTCGTACATGGTTTAGCCAGGTCTCTCCTAAAGTTAAGTGGTATGAGTTTTCACCAAAAGGGTTCCTGGGGTTCAAGCTGAGTGGAGGGAAGGGAAAAGAATCTTTCGTTCACACTGTTTTCACTCTCTGGCTAGCACTTCCAAAGATCTTAGAGTCCATGAATAAAAGATGCCAAAGGTTGCTTGGCACCAATGACTCCCACACACATTAATAGAATTTATGAGGTTCTGGGAAATGGAAATGAACTGTTCTGGAAGAGCAAATTTGAGGATTATGATTGGTTAAGTATCTAAAATTCATTGAGGAATATTGTGTGAGCACCTACCATATGATAGGCAATGTTGTAGGCACTGAGAAAACACCAAAGAATTAAACAAAGTCCCTGTTAACATAAATTAATATCCTGGAGGTATAGATGGAGAGCCAATGGAAAATAGAAAAATAAGTAAAATTATAATCTATCAAATCCTGATATCTTCTATAAAACAAAAATAAAGCAGCATCAGAGGAAGAAGGCATGCCAAGGTGGGGTACAATTTTTAATAGAGGGTAGTGAAGGTGTGGAAACCCTGCTGGTGTAGTGGTTAAGTGCTATGGCTGCTAACCAAAAGGTCGACAGTTCAAATCCACCAGGCACTCCTTGGAGACTCTATGGGGCAGTTCCACTCTGTCTTATAGGGTTGCTATGAGTGGAAATTGACTCGATGGCAACAGACTTGATTGTTTTGGTTTTTTAGTGAAGGTGTTAAATATTAACATGTCAGAGATAATATTTAAACAGAGATGAACAGAAAGGGAAGAAAGGAACCCCAAAAGTTTCTGGAATAAAAATATTCTTAAGAGAAGAAACAGTAAGAGCAAAGGTCTTGATGTGGGGATGTGTTTGACATGGTTAGGGAGCAGTAGGGGAATCGATGTGTTTTGAGGAGATTAATGAAAGGGGAGAGTGGTGACAGACAGCATAAGAGAGAAATGGAGGTAAGAATGTAGAGGGTCCAATAGCCAGATATTTTTTTTTTTCCTCTGAGTGAGGAACAAAGTTAATGGGGGCGTTCAAGAAGGGAAATGAGGTTATATTAGAGAGAGAGAGAGGGCAAGAGAGCCATGGTGGCACAAAAGGTTAAGCATTCAGCTAGTAACCAAAATGAACAGTTCTAACCCACCAAGTGGCTCCACAGGAGAAAGACCTGGCCATCTGCTTCTGTAAATATTACAGCCAAAAAAAACCCTATGGGGCAGTTCTGCTCTCTCACATGGGGTCACTATGAATCAGAATCAACTTGAAAAGTGAATACGTTTAGATGGTTAACAAATAAAGATGATATAAAACAGTTTTGCACTGAAAAATTATTGTTTCTATCCCTGTCTCCATTCATTTGTTCACCTACATTTTCAGCTAACCATTTTTATTAATTCCTGTATAAAATCATTTTTAGGCAAATACAAGGACTTACATTTTTATTGCCATTGTCTCACTTTTTAGACCCAAATTTCCCTTCCTTATATACTCCTTTTCTCCTTGCTTACATTCATTTCACTATATATTCTGGAGAGTTCTGTATCAGTTCTATCCCCTTCATTTTCGTTCATTTGTTTTATTTACTTATTTATTTTATTTTTTCCAGCCATGTAGTATTCCATTGTATTTATGTACCACAATTGACTTATCATTGCTCTATTTCTGGATGCTTCAGTTGTTTCTAATCATTTACTATTATAAACAGTGTTGCAGTAAAAACCCTGGTACCTATTTCAGTTCATTTACATGTAGCACAGTCCCACAAAGGAATACATTCTCAGAGTGATGGTGTTCTGAGACATTATAGGTGCATGCTTTGGATAGACATTGTCAGATTCCACTCGCAGGACTTGTGCCATCTGTGCTGTCCCTCACTAGCCACTCCACAAAAAGTATTATCAAACAAATGGAAACTAAGTGTGGTTTTGATCTGACTTATCTTTTTGAAAATAAGATTGAGAATCTTTTCATATGCTTATGAAACATTTGCATTTTTCTGCTGTCTATTCTTCTCTGCTCATTTTTAAAATTAGGTTGTTGGACATGCTTTCTTTTCCATTTCAGTAGCTCTTTATATATTAGGAATAGTGAGATTTCATTTGTGCTATGAGTTACACATATTTTTCCCAGTTTATCTTTTTGCTTTAACTTGCCTATATTCTGGTCTTAATTCTTATGTAGTGAAGTTTATGACAAACTTTAAAATGATAATTCTGGTTACTTTGTTTTGTACAGATTCTAGGTGGGCAACATGGAAGCAATGATATCAGTTAGGAGTCTATTACAATAATCCAGGGGGAGAATGATGGTAGCTAAACTAAAGTGACAGCAGTAGAAATGATAGGTTATCAGAGCCTGAATGTATTTTGAAGGCAGAGCCAATAGAGTTTGCTCATTGGTATGGTTTGTAAGAGAAAAAAAAAAAATAAAAGAATGAAGCCAATGTTTCTGATCTGATCAAGTGAGAAGTGGACTTGACATTAACTTATACCATGCAAGATACAGGTTTGACCTGCACAAGGAAAGGTCATGGAGGCCCTATAGACACATCCAAACCCCCCGAGGGACTGAGTTGTTGGACGGAGGGCTCTGGGGACCATGATCTCGGGGAACATCTAGCTCAATTGGCATGACACTACTTATAAAGATAATGCTCTACATTCTACCTTGGTGAGTAGTGTCTGGGGTCTTAAAAGCCTATGAGCGGCCATCTAAGATACTCCACTGATCTCATCCCTTCGGGAACAAGGGAGAACGAAGAGAACAGGATACAAGGAAAAGATTAGTCCGAAGGACTAATGGTCCACAGCTACCAAGGCCTCCACGGGACTGAGCCCAGTACAGCTGGATGGTGCCCGGCTACCACCAATGACTCCTCTGACCAGGATCACAACAGAGGGTTCTGGGCAGAGCTGGAGTAGGATGTAGAGTATAATTTTAACTCCCAAAAAAAAAAAAAAAAAAAAAGAAGACCAGATATACTGGCCTAAAGAATACTAGAGAAACCTCGAGGGTGTGGCCCCCAGACACCCTTTCAGCTCAGAGGGGAAGTTACCTTCAAGGTTCGATGTTAAGCCTGGGAATGGACACCCCAGTAAAACTAAATGGGACTAACGATGTACAGGAGTCCGGTGACAAGGGCCAGAAGGCAGAGGGAGAGTAGGAAACTGATGATAAGGAACACAAATTGAATAAGGACACTGTCGATGTATTGTGAGATTGTTGACCACTGCTATAGGGCAACATTTGTAGTAACTATTAAATGGGAGGCTGTTTTGTCCTGTAAGCCTTCATCTTGGGCGAGAATGGCAGCACAATTGGAAGAGCATAGTCAATATCACTTAAATGTGTAAGTAAAAAGTTTTGAAATGGTGTTTAAATAAAATAAAAATAAATAAATAAATAAATAAATAAATAAACAAATGAGACTAAAGAGGTACAATAGTCCACTGACAAGGTCCAGAAGACAGAAGGGGACAAGGAAGCCCCCTGGTGATAGGGAATACAAGGTGGAGTAAGGATATTCTTGATGTGCTGTGAGATTGTTAACCATTGTCATAGGGCAACATGTGTAGTAATTGTTAAATGAAAAACTATTTTTTCTGTAAGCCTTCATCTTAAGTGAGAATAACAGCACAGTTGGAAGAGCATAGTCAATGTCACTGAACTGTGAATGTAGAAATTTTTGAAACGGTGTATCTTTGGCCATCTGTAATTTTCATCAAAAAAAAAGGTTGAGAATTTAGAGGCTTAATACGTTGTGGGGTTGTTAACCAATGTCAAAAAACAACATGTGTACTACTATTTCATGAGAAACTATTTGCTCTGTAAGCTTTCACCTGAAGTACAATAAAATATATATTAAAAAAAAAAAAAAAAAAGATACAGGTTTGAGATAAGACTTCCAAAAGGAGATGGTGAATAGACAATTAGATAATCAAGTCTGGGAAGAACTGTGGGCCAGAGATATACTTTGGAAGCTTTCAGTATATAAAGGATATTGAACATCATAAGACTGGATGAGATCACATAGGAGATGAATGTAGGTAGAAAAGAGAAGAGGAACAAGAACTGAGTCCTGGAGAAATGAGGAAAAACCAACCAATGAGACTGAAAAGGTATAGCCGGTGTTGTCAGATGAGAACCAGAACAGTGGGATCCTAAAAGCCAAGTGAAGAAATATTTCAAGGAACAAATGATCATCTTTACAAAATACTGCTTAGATGTTGAGTATGAGGAGAATCTAGAATGCTTCATTGAATTTAGCAATTTGGATGGTGTTATACATGACTTTTGTTAACACCTGTTTTGGTGGAGTGGTGAGACAAAGGTCTAAGTACCATGTGTTTATGAGAGGATAGGAAGAAATAAATTAGATATAGAAGACAACTCTTACAGAATGTTTTCCTGTAAAATGGAGTAAAGACATGGAGCAGTAGCTAGAGAAAAATTGGGGATAAAATGAGATTTTTTTTATTTATGAGAAAAATTATAGCATGTAATATGCTAATCAGAATGATATAGTAGAAAGGTAAAATTTAATGGTACAGGAGGAAGGAGAATGGTTCTTTAGTTATGTCCTTGAGTAGATGAGAGAACATTTGGCCTACCTTACGAATGTATTGTTTGGCCTCGGATAAGAAATACTGTCAGCATAATTGTATTTGCTCTAGCCTCATTCAGTTGTCTAGTTATTAGAATATACTAAGCAGAGAGCTAAATTGAACTATGATATGGTATTTCCAGGAAATTATAAGTGAGAAAGAGAAAAGTGTTCAAGTTGAGATGAGATACAAGAGGTGATGGACCATGGGATTCAAGCTGGGTAAGGAAGGAAGTTAGGATAGGGGTGATGGGTAGTGAACATGTGTTAGGATCGGTGGATTGTGGGTGCTAGTAAGAATAACATTTATTGAAGCTGGAAATTAATGGGAAGACCTTGAAATATGATGGTTAAGTTTGGTGAACAGAATGCTTGGAGTAGAGGTAATGGAGAAAATGCAATAGTTGGTAAAAACAAACTATTAAGTAATATCACAGTATGGTTGCTGGAAGTCCAGTGCAATCATTTAAACAGGTGGTGAAGAAACTGAGAGCCAAGTTTCTGGAAGGTTTATCTATGTGATTATTAAAATCACTAAAGAGCTAACAGGAGTATTGCTGAAGAAATTAATAGGGAACTAGGTACTTTAATCTTCAAGGAATGAGTGGAGATTTTGCATCAGTCTGTAAATGACAACAAAATGTTTCACTTTTTATTTGTTTTACATAGCTTCACTTTTACAACTAGATTATCACATCTATCATTAGTATTCAATGAAAACATTTTTAAAAATATAAATCATCTAGCACTAAAAATATGAATTTATTTTCTTCTTTGTTAAAAAAAAATTAAGAAAATAATTTACTTGCTTTAACAATCTTGTAAAATAGAGTGTATTTTTTGTGTTCTTACCCTGTTAATCCTCCATCTTTTACTTCTCCAACAGTGCATTTATTTCCTTATAATAATTACTCAGGACAACCATCAAATGTTAGAGTTTATAGGTTTATTATATATTACATAATCTAGTACTCTTATTTTACACATGAAAAAATTTGTTGTTGTTAGGTGCTATCAAGTCAGACCTGACTCATCACGACTCTGTGTACAACAGAATTCAAAACTGCCCAGTCCTGCTCTATCCTCACCGTTATTGCTATGTTTGAACCCATTGTTGTAGCCACTGTGTCAATCCATCTTGTTGAAAGTCTTCCTCTTTTTCACTGACTCTCTACTTTACCAAGCATGATGGCCTTCTCCTGGGACTGGTCCCTCCTGATAGCATGTCCAAAGTATATGAGACAAAGTCTTGCCATCCTCGCTTCTGAGGAGCATTCTGGCCATACTTCTTCCAAAACAGATTTATTCATTCTTCTGGCAGTCCACGGTATATTCAATATTCTTGGTCATCACCATCATTCAAATGCATCAATTCTTCTTTGGTCTTCCTTATTTATTGTCCAGCTTCCTCATGTATATGGGGCAATTGAAAATACCATTGCTTGGGTCAGACGCACCTTATTCCTCAAAATGACGTCTTTGCTTTTTAGAACATTAAATAAATCTTTTGCAGCAGGTTTGCCCTATGCAATAAGTTGTTTGATTTATTGACTACTGCTTTCGTGGGCATTGATTGCCCTGGTGGCATAGTGGTTAAACACTTGGCTGCTAACTGAAAGGTGGATGGTTTGAATCCACCAGCCACTCCAGGGGAGAAAGATGTGGCAGTCTGCTTCTGTAAAGATTTACTAACTTGGAAACCCTATGGAGCAGTTCTACTTTGTCCTATAGGGTCACTATGAGTCAGAATCAATTCAACAGCAATGGGTTTGAAAAAATTTAGATCCATAAAAATTGTTACTTTTCCAAGGACATGTGTCTAGTTAGTATCAATTCTCCACTGGATCTTGATACTAAGATTAATGCCCTGATTTCTGGTCCAAACTGACCCTACTTAGTGGTATGGCAGTAGGTCGGATGAAGCTTCTCTAAAGATAAAAAAAATAGCAAAATAAAACAAAAAACCACTAGCACTGAGTCAGTTTCATCTCACAGCAACCCTGTAGGACAGAGCAGAACTGCCCCATAGGGCTTCCAAGGTTGTAAATCTTTACAGAAGCAGACTGCCACATCTTTCCCCTGCAGAGCAGCTGGTGGGTTCAAACCGCTAACCTTTTGGTTAGCAACTGAGTGCTTAACCACTGCACTACCAAGGGTCCTTGCTCTAAAGATATAGCCAAATAAATCACATGGATTTTAGGACTTGATTTTGATCTATTCAACCTGCTCTGAGGTTAGAGAAAAAAAAGGTAACACAAATTATAACTTGTCTCTATTCTGAAGAGGGTATGAGCTACAACTCTTATTTTAAAAATCACATCAGCTAATCCCGAGGGCTTCAGGTAAATCAATTTTTATACTTTCAACTTTGGGAGGGTATTATATATTTTTTAAATATCCACAAAGTTACTCAAACTTATATACCCATTATATATACAGTGAATATCTTTTATTTTAACCAAGCAGTGGCCTCTACTGTGTCAATCTTGACTGTCATGAAGCAGAAAAAGGAAAACTGCCTAAACAGACCCTGGAGAAATTCTATATTGGAGCTTAATTTGGTAAAGGATGCTCAATAATTGCACAATACATGGTCAAGACAATCCACTTGAAAATAAGTTTAGTATAAATCAATGCAAGCCTTGAATAGAAACATAGGTTTTTTTTTTTATCTTCTAGTCAAAGCTGTCTTGTTTTAAAATGTATCTTATAATGTATGTTATTTATTATTATAATGTGGTATACAGATAGACAAAATCTGGTCTGTTTTAGGAAATTAAGGGTAAGAATATTTTCCAAATTCTAATTTAAAGAAAAAGGTAACCAAAAATAAAAGGTACACAGAACTTAAAAATAAAAGAGGTCTACTTTCTGAAAAAGATTGTTATTCAGAATTACCTGTACTGGTTTTCAGTTACATGTAAAAACTGACTGCACAGAGCTGCTGAAATCCTTAGCAAAACATGTAATTTATCAGCAAAAAGAAAACACACATGTACACAAACACACAGAGACTCAAATACACACTGAACACACACACAAACAGTGCTCCCAACAAGTTTAAACATCAAAGAGAAGATATCTACAGTGAGCTTTCTCCACTCAAAATGCAAAGGATTTATCATTTGTACCATACACTTAACAATTGAAATTTCACTTATTTATGTCTCACCTTCTCAAATAATTTATAGAGTCAGGAATTATGATTAGATTTTGTACCTCTCACAGAGGTGAATAGGGTACACTGTACATGACCAGCTTTTAATAAATAGTTGATTGTTACATGAATCTAACAAGACATACCTTTGTCTAATTGGGAATGGAGAGATTAAAAAACAGTATAATTACACCAAAGAACCCCAGTATGACCATTACACTTGAGTGTATTTCCTAATAATAAAGTATATGCATTCACAGAGAAAAATAAATTTGAAGATATGCTTTGAATAGAGAGAAAGTCTAGTTCTTCAGTTCTAGAAAATAACAAAATCTTGCTCTATAAATTTCATTTTTTGCATATGAAGTCTTGAAGTCAAAAATGTTGTATTGCTTACCATGGCCTCCACCAGGCTGAGTCCAGTACAATTAGATGGTGCCCGGCTACCACCACTGGCTGCTCTGACTGGGATCACAACACAGGGTCCCAGATGGAGCTGGAGAAAAATGTAGAACAAAATTCTACCTCACAAAAAAAGCCAGACTTACTGGCCTGACAGAAACTGGAGAAACCTCAAGAGTATGGTCCCCAGACACCCTTTTAGCTCAGTAATGAGGTCACTCTCGAGGTTCACCATTCAGCCAAAGATTAGACGGCCCCATCAAACAAAATGAAACTAGGGGGACATAACTGTCTGGGGACAAGGACTAAAAGGCAGGAGGGGACAGGAAAGCTGATAATAGGGCACCCGAGGTTGAGAAGCAACAGTGCTGACATGTCATGGGGTTGTTAACCATTGTCATAAAACAATATGTATACTAACTGTTTAAAGAGAAACTATTTGTTCTGTAAACTTTCATCTAAAGTACAATAAAAACAATTGAAAAAAAATGTTGTGTTGGGGATTTTTGTTTTGTTTTGTTTGTTTTTACTCTTTACTTTAAAAAAAACAACAAATTTTTGGTGAAAATATACACAACAAAACATAACTCTTTTAACGATTTCTATATGTATAGATAAATGCCATTGGTTGGATTCTTCACATAGTGTCACTGTTTTCGTTACCTCTAGCCATATTATTTCACTACTGATAACTTTTACTCTCTATGCCCCTTAAAGTTCTCAACTCTGCTTTAGGATCACTGTTGTAGAATTGATAGCATACAGATAATTCTTTAAAAGAGTGAATTGTTCAAGGCCAACATTCTTTATTAATTGAGCTAAACTGTTGTTTTGTTTACAAATGACTTCACAGGATAGTTTTGGTTCAAGGATCAAACATTATTTCAGGATTATAGATTTAGGGGTTCCCCCAAGCTCAATGCATCTAGTAAGTCTGGTTTCCATAGGAATTTGATGTTCTGATCCACATTTTTCCTCCTTTTGATCAGGATCTATCTACTGTGTCTTTGATCAAAACATTCAGTAATGGTAGCTAGGCATCAACCATTTCTTCTGGTCTCATGGCAAAGAAGTTAGTGCTTCATGGAGGCAAATGAACCTGCAGACCATTACTTTCTCCTATTCCTGGGAGTCCTTTTTCTTCTACTACGCCAGTCAAATAGAGACTAATTATTATATCGTGGGTGTGCTGGGAATTTTTTCAACTAGATGATCTTAAAACTATTTGAAGTACGGTAGAATATTTATTTTTGCCTCTTTATTGCTATTTCTGTGTTCCCTATCTTTACTCTTGAGGCCAAAAGAAGCAATTTCTTTCAATTAACATTAGGAATGAAGAAAAATTGGAAAATATAGGTACAGGAAAATAATCCTTGTTGTTTTCTTCATTGCAATGCCAGTGTATGCTTCAGGGAGGCACTAGAGGAGAGAGGCCAAGAGCACTGTCTCTAGAGTCAGGTAGATCTGGATTCCAATCCATCTCTACCAGTTTCCAGCCGTATAACTTTGGGAACTTCACCTACTAATTGCAGGCTCAATTTGCTTACCTGAAAATAGGAATACATAAGGGGGTTGACAGAATACCAATTAAGATGTTTTAACAAACGGATACAGCACTGGAAAAGCTCACGTCTGTGCCAAGAAATTTGGAAAACAGGTACCTGCTCAACCAACTGGAAGAGATCCATATTTGTGCCCATTCCAAAGAAAAGTGATCCAGTAGAATGTGGAAATTATTGAATAATATCATTAATAGCACACACAAGTCAAATTTTGCTGAAGATAATTCAAAAACGTTTGCAGCAGTACATCAACATGGAATTGCCAGAAATTCTTGCCTGATTCAGAAGAGAACATGGAACAAGGGATATCATTGCTGATGTCAGATGGATCTCAGCTGAAGGCAGAGAATACAAAGAAAATGTTTACCTCTGTTTTATTGACTATGCAGAGGCATTTGACTGTGTGGATTGTAACAAATTATGGATAACATTGTGAAGAATGGGAATTCCAGAACACTTAATTTTGCTCATGCGGGAACTTTACATAGACCAAAAGACAGTCTTTCGAACAAAACAAGGGGATACTTCGTGGCTTGAAATCAGGAAAGGTGTGCATCAGGATTGTATTCTTTCAACATACTTATTCAATCTGTATGCTGAGCAAATGACCCAAGAAGCTAGACTATATGAAGAAGAACTTGGCATCAGAAATGGAAAAAGACTCGTTAACAATCTGTGATATGCATATGAAACAACCTTGTTGCTGAAATTGAAGAGGACCTGAAGCAGTTACTGATGAAGATCAAAGACCACAGCCTTCAGTGTGGATTACACCTCAACATAAAGAAAACAAAAATCTTCACAACTGAACCAATAAGCAACATCATGATAAACAGAGAAAAGATTGAAGTTGTCAAGGATTTTGTTTTACTTGGATCTACAAATCTGCTGCAAGAGATCTATTTAAAGTGTTCAAAAGCAAAGAATTCGCTTTGAGTACTAAGGTGTGCATGACTCAAGCCATGGTGCTTTCAATTGCCTCATATGAATGTGAAAGCTGAACAAAGAACAAGGAAGACTGAAGAAGAACTGATGCCACTTATAGAGAGTCTGCTTTGTTCAAGTCACTGTACTAGAAACTAGAGGTTGGAAAATTCCAAGAATTTGGTAATCTGCTTATGCACATAAATAGAGTATGAGACGTAACATAATTTCAAAATGCATAGAATAGATACAACCGAACAAAAAAAAAAAAAAATGCAATCCTGTTAGTAAGTAGACTAGTGCAACTTAAAACAACAATAAGGTTTTTTTTTTTTTTACCCATCAGAATGGCAGAAGATATACAAGTTGATGATGTTAAGTATCAGTGATCTTGTCTGGATGAAAATTCTCCTTTTGCTTGGGTTAGCACTGCCTTTCAAACAGCAGTGTGCATTGACTCTTAATTTAAGTAATGTCAATAATATAACAATGTGATTTTTGGTATCTATCTTAGAAAATATTTGCAGGTTTGAAAATACCATAAACAAAACTTTTGCTGTAGCTTTGTTTAGTAGTTGAAAAATTTTTTGAAATATCCTAGTGTCCATCAACATTTTACTGAATAAATTAATAATAACATATGTATATTAAGCTGTGGTTAAAAAAAGTTACACATGCAGGCATACACATATGTATCTATAGGACATGAAGATGTTTTCCAGACATATGGTTAAGTGATAAAAGCAAGTTGCTGGAAAATACGTAGAAAACATGTTGTGTATGTAAAAAAATAATACCCGAGCCTAAAACACATCATATTAAGATATATTTTATAAGTTTATAAATTTATATTAAAAATTTTCTTTAAAATTATAGTTACAAACTCGACATTATACCAACACTATGAGAATTTACATAAGGAATTAAAATCATCCAATCTGACTTACTTTAACAAGATAATGCTTTATCATCTTAGCTCATATAATTCAAAATTATGTATGACCATACAATTTTACATATATCTATATAGTGTTTATGGGGTCCCTGGGTGGTGCAAATGGTTAAACATACGATTACTAGCTGAAAGGTTGGCAGTTAGAACCCACCCAGAGGCACCTCAGAAGACAAGCCTGCTTCCAAACGGTCACAGCCTTGAAATTTTGTGGGGCAGTTCTCCTCTGCACACATGTGGTCACCATGAGTTGGAAATGACTCAAAGGCAATTAACAACAACAACATATAGTGTTTGTAATTTTAATAGCTACATGTTACTTCATTGAATTTATGTGTCAAATTGTTTTCTGTTTTTACGTTTATATTTTTACTTTTGACAAACTTTGGAATACTAGAGTAAATATCTTAGTAAATATATCATTTTTATTTTGATATATTTTCAATAAAAATTCTAAGAACTAGGAATACTGGTCGAAAAGTATAGATGTTTTATTGAATAATTTTTCAGTGATACACAAGCAATTCATAATTCTAGAAGCAACATGTACACATATTGTCTATTGCTTTTAGCACAACTTAGCCAATATTTGGTATGATTATTACCTTCTTATATTTTTTCTGACTTAAAAATTGTAATGATACCATTGTGATCTAATTTGTAATATTTTAACTTTAAAAGGTAGAAAATTATCCAATACTTCAGTTTACTAAATATATATTCTATTCCAAAATTATTTTCTTCTTTGCCTTTGCTTATTTATTCATGGGTGGTCTTAATATTCATGGATGGTCTTACTATCATAGTTATCAGTTGATATGGATATAATATACACATTAATGATTTAATGGTTATATTGTTTTAATTCACTGTGATTCTGCTCTTTCCTTTTTAAATATTACTATTAGTAATCATAGTAATCATATTATCACTACATAGCAATACTAATATCATTATTAATATAATTTCAGAAACAACATCTTCCGTCTTCCCCATTATTGAGTAAAATATATATTCAGAAATGTGCACAAATTATCATAATAATACATTTTGATGAAATCTTACAAAGTGAGGGCATCTATGTAATCTGAATGCAAATAAAGAAGTAAAAATATAGCCAAAACTTGAAGCTCCCTAATGCCCACTTTCAATCAGTTATTGATGTTTTAGTTATACCATAATTTAATTTTATACAAATAATTTTGTTGATGTTTATTGCTTTTGAATTATTTTCTCTCACCTCATATTTCAGAAAGGCAAACTGTTCTCAACAATCAGACAAATATTAAAATTTACTTTCCATATTTTTAATTCTTGCTTTTACGGTCAGACAACAAGAATACATAAACTTTAGGAATGTAGAAAAAGTAATCAAAGGTCTACTTACATATTAATTTACCAATTAATATTCACATGCATTACATATATTAAAATAACATTATCAAATATAATCTTTTAATTGGGAAATATTGGTTTTTTGGTCTTTTATTTCAAATACTAGTTCTAACACTTTACTTTTTTTTTTTTTTAGTGTACTTCAGCTGAAGGTTTACAGAACAAATAGTTTCTCATGAAATAGTAGTACACATATTGTTTTATGACATTGGTTAACAACCCCACAACATGTCAACCCTCTCCCTTCTTGACCTTTTTTTTGGTGAAAATATACATAGCCAAAGATACACCATTTCAAAAAATTTCTACATGCACAGTTCAGTGACATCAACTACGCTCTTCCAATTGTGCTGCTATTCTCACTTTAGATGAAGGTTTACAGAACAAAATAGTTTCTCATTAAACAGTACACATGTTGCCCTATGACAATGGTTAACAACCTCACAACACATCAACACTATCCTTACTCAACCTTGGGTTCCCTATCACCAGCTTTCCTGGCCCCTTTTGCCTTCTAGCCATTGTCCTGGACCGCTGTGGCTCATTAGTCCCATTTGGTTTTATGGGGCTGTCCACTCCCCGGCTGAACGATGAACCTCGGACGTGACTTCACCACTGAGCTAAAAGGGTGTCTGGGGGCCATACTCTTGGGGTTTCTCCAGTCTCCTTTAGGCCAGTAAATCTGGTCTTTTTTTTGTGGGTTAGAATTATGCTCTACATCCTTCTCCAGCTCTGTCCAGAACCCTCTGTTGTGATCCCAGTTAGAGCAGTCAGTGGTAGTAGCCGGTCACCATCTAGCTGTACTGGACTCAGTCTGGTGGAGGCCTTGGTAGCTGTGGTCCATTAGTCCTGTGGACTAATCTTTTCTTTGTAACCTGTTCTCTTCATTCTCCCTTGTTCCCGAAGGGATGAGACCAATGGAGTATCTTAGATGGCTGCTCACAGGCTTTTAAGACCCCAGACTCTACTCACCAAGGTAGAATGTAGAACATTGTCTTTATAAACCTTGTTATGCCAATTGAGCTAGATGTTCCCCAAGACCATGGTCCCCACAGCCCTCTGCCCAGCAATTCAGTCCCTCAAGGAGTTTGGAAGTGTCTATGGGGCTTCCATGACCTTTCCTTGTACAAGTTGTGCTGGTTTCCCCAGTATTGTGTACTGTCTCACCCTTCACCCAAGATACCACTTATCTATTGCCTACTTAGTATTACCCCCCACCCCACCCATCCCTGGTAACCAACAAAGATTGTTACATTTTGTGTGTGAACTTTTTCATGGGTTTTTACAATAGAGGTCTCATACAACATTTGTCCTTTTGTGATTGAATTATGTCACTCAACATAGTGTCCTCCAGTTTCATCCAGGTTATGAGATGCTTCACAGATTCATTGTTGTTCTTTTTTGTTGCATAGTACTCCGTTGTGTGTATGTACCATAGTTTGTTTATCCATTCATCTGTTGATGGGTGTACATGTATTTTTGATATCGTTGTCGTTTATCATCTCAAGAGCCCATTTTCTGCCATCTATGTACTTTCCCAAGTATTTCTTTTTCACTGCTGCTCAAGGTTTTACATTTGTATTTCTGCTTTTGTAGAAATATAATCCATGTATACTGTTCTTTAATCCATGTATACTCTTCTTCCTAAAAGTTTTGTAACAAAACATAAATATCTATTTGCAAAACATACGGACTGATGTTAGTTGTTTTTTCACCTGTTTATTTGCTTGTTTTATCCTTCATGATGCTAAAATGGTTAATTATAGTCAGTTAATTTACTACACATTGATGCTACATCTAGCCTCTAACAGGCTTGGTAAATCACCTAGACTTGCAATTGGGAGGTCACTTTTCTAGAAAAAAAATGACAAAATCTGTATCAAATATATTTGACTCTTTTTCTTTAAACCAACTCTATCAAGTGGCATCTAAATGTAAATAATAATAATAATTTATTGACATCACTTTACACCAGTGTGTCTTCTGGACACTGTGATTTGTTGTTCAAGATCTAATAATTGAGATTATGTCCCAGAATATAAAATAGTTTGAAGAGACATAAATAGATAATGACTCTATCTTTCTAAGTTTTAGGAAAAAATACTTTGTTTCATATCCTGGCATATTTAGTAACTGTCTTGTGGCTTACCTCTAGATTCCTATGAAAGTCCAAGAGTCCAAGTATAATTTGAGTCCTTAAAATGGAAAATGCTTTGTGTAAACATACTTAAACTACTTTCTCTTCAGAGGAGTTTATCTTTCCAATATTACATAGGGTTATGTAGATTATCTCCATGATATGTAATCTCATATCCACTCATAATAACTTTCTGTCAGAAGTTCATAAACATATAGCATGATTCCTTATCTGAATTCAAATCTACCCTATACTCAAGTCTCAGTCCCCATCACTCCAGCAGATGCAGAGACAGAGTTCTGAAGTGTTGCCTCAGTTTCTTGGCTCTTTGCTGATATGCTTTGGCAAAAACGCCTTCTGCTACTTGGCTGTGTATATCATCTTCTCATTTTCTTTTTACAGCACCTATTGATTTTTCATTGCCTAGTAATTACCATGAAAATATTTAAATCCACCTAAAATAAGTGGTGTGAAGTATACATGGAATATCTCTGATAACTAATATCTTCTCCAAGACCAGTTGTATATAACCCTTTTCTTCTTCTTTGTGTTTACTTCTATATTATATTTTAAGTTATCTATTAGAGATAAAATTCTGAGTCTTTATTTTAGAATTTCTAGAACTTTCCAGATATTTTGTTTTTTTAATTCTTCATAGTTCTGTATCTGTGCTATTTCTTCCTGGTATTAATTATTGAATGATAAAGTTAGTGCTTTTCATTACTCTTCTACATTAAAATAATATTTGATAATCTTTCCTCATTAGTCAAGAAGCATTTTTAAACCGATTTGTTACATTCCTATAAAATGCCTTTTGGGATTTTTAGAGGAACCACCTTAATTGTCTACATAATTTTAAAGAGAATGTTTTATTTGCTTGCTACACAATGCCCATTTTTTGGCAGCTAAGTTACATTTCTATGAATTGTTTCAATCTTTTTTATCACCACCTAAGTTTGGAAGTTTACTAGGATTTCATTTGCCTCATAAAAACAGATGGCTGTGGTAAGGGTAGGAAACCTAGTTCAATCAGAACTAGAAGTAAAATCCAGAGAGGTGAATAATTTTTATTTGTGGTTCAGAATATTTCTATACTAGTCATTAAGGGAACTAGTATAAAAATGGCTCTATACTAAATATGTAGCATTCACAAGTGAAATGCATGTGTTTTCCTCTGAAAGTTATACTATTGTGTCTGCTAAGCCGACCTGGTGCCTGGTTTCAAAGAAAGTCATATTCACAATTAAAGAACAAGGTAGCATAATGCGGAGAATACTTTGGTTAAGAGCGTTTCGTAACTTGGGTTTATTTTTGAATACATATTTTATTAGTTACGTAGTAGACGAGAAAAGCACCAAGAGAAGATTCAGAGGAGGAACTCCTACCCTAGGTCTTCTCCTTAAAAATGCCAGGTTACTTTTCTTTCTCATCTTGATCATTTAAAAAAATAGAGATGATGATTACAGCTGAGGCCAATCTGTATTTGAAGCTTCAGCAAATTAATCCAAATTTGAACCCTATCGGTGGAAATAATGGTAAAATTGCTCACCTATCATTGCGTTTATACTCACCTATGTTACCTATTGATGTCTAGTCGACTCTAATGTATATCGACCATATAGGACAGAGTAGAATTGCCTCATGGGTTTCTGAGGCTGTAATCTTCACAGAAGCAGACTGCCACATCTTTCTCCCGCGGAGCAGCTGGTGGGTTTGAATCGCAGACCTTTTGGTTAGCAGCCAAGCGCTTTCACCACTGTGCCATCAGGGCTTCTTTCTCCCATATTAGCACAGGTTTATTTATTTATTATTATTATTTAATCTACTGTGACACCCAGTGGCTTAATAAAGTATCAAGTTTTAGGAAAATACTCCATATAGCTACAAATCGCATGAAGCTATAGGGTGTAAGTACAATTATTCTGATCTTCTGAGAAGCACATCGATGAGAACTTCTAAAGACCAGCTACTGCTATCTAGGCAGTAGTTACATTGACAATAGCATCACACATACACACACAAACTTTCTTCCCAGGACAGCTTTACCCTCTTCAGTTTAAAAATGGCTTCAAGTTTCCTATTAAATGTGGCAGTCAGTTGACTAAGTGGCTTCCAGAGGCTGATTTCCACACCATTATTCAGAGACTCTTAGTGAGGACCCCCTCCCCCCCATGCACTAGATTCAAACATATCTTTTTAATTCCCATATGTTTTCTGTAGCCAATGAGGGAGAATTTGGGAGAAACCTTGCCTTGTTTTCATACAGTGTGCTGAGCCAATAGCTCACTGACTGGCCGTTAGTTGAACTACTGACCTCACAGCTGATGCAGCTTTCCAAAGTGCTTAACTTACTAGCAGAGAGTAGCTTACCCCCTGGTGAAATCAGGATCAATACTTATTAAATACTTCATGAACTCTATTCATTTCTAAAACAGGCACTTGTCTGCCCTTCCTGTCATGTTCTGAATTAATTTGATATGTAATACAATTCTTACATTTTATATTAGGTTACTTGTATGCTGAAAAGGGAAAGGCAGACTGGATGGTTGGGGGGTGGTAAGTGGAATCTGCCCATTGTTTTATTACTAGCTCTTCTCCCTTTTTCAGGAGATTGATTATAACACATTCCTAGACAATAATTTTCCATTACATATCCTCCTTTTCTTTCTTTCTTTTTTTTTTTTTTTAAGGCTTAAACCCACACGAAAACTTTAAGCATGTGTTATGTACTTTCCTCCTAGTTCTTTGAAAAAAACTGAAGTGACTTCTATAAACAGAAATTAATCATTTTCTCCAAGTACTCTGTGGATAGTTTGCATTGAATGAAGCAAAATGCAGGATGTTAGAGTAATTACAAATGCATATTTTAAAATTATTTTGGGGAGGTTATTTATTCTTTATTTGTTGCTTACAAAAGTCAGTAATACAGCGTATGTAATCTAGAAAATAAAGTCCAATGTAATCTCATGCTTGACAGATAAATGTTTATAATTTTTTGATAGAATTTTTCCTGACATTTATAATAACATATATGTGTATATCTAAATGACTATTATTAGTTAATTATTCTTACACTACTCTTTCCTAACAATAGCTTTTTGACATACAATTTTTAATCTGGCTGTATAGCTTTTCACTGTATGGGGAAATTGACAATTTTCCTACTGGTTGGTATTTGCAAGTTTTCAAAATTGTTATTTTATTTTAAACAACGCTGCTGTGCATATTCTTCCACATTCTAGTATATCTCTGTACATGTATTTCTCTAGATAACATTTATAGATTTAGAATGACAGATTCAAAAGGCTGTATCAATTTAGAACTCATCAACACCGCATCAAAGTACCATTTCTCCACTGTGCCCAAAAAACATGCAATGTTAACCATCTCTATAAGCTTTGACAATTACACAGTGCCTTGTTGATTGGCCTATTTCCTGATGCTGTGCCACAGAGTTAAAATTATTTTTATTATTAGTAGAAAGACACACATGCTGTATAGTGAAATCTGTGAGAGCCAGAACTTGACAGCACTGCCTTGTTTTTCCAGGTCTTGCAAATTTTCTGCCTTTGACAGGGTGCAGTCTGGCCACTTTTCTATTTCTCTCTATTAGTGAAAAATATTTGAGTTTTCCTTCTATGACAGATTCCTGCCTTACACGCGTTCCGGCTTTCACAGGTTTACTATAAATTCAAATGATAGAGAAAAGTAAAAATTAAATAAGTTAGTCCCTAACTGACTCTAGTTCAGCTACTACTACTTTTATCATATATCCTTCTAGAAATTTATATTAATTCATAAATACCTAAAACTTTATCAAACGTTTTAAAATTTTTATTAATCGGGTAGTATTTTAGGCTACATTTGTTTTATTTTATTTTTTAATTTTATTGTGCTTTAGGTGAAAGTTCACAGTGTAAATTAGTTTCTCGTTCAAAAATTATTACACAAGTTGTTTTGGGACATTGGGTGCAATCCCTGCATTGTGTCAGCGCTCTCCTTTCACTTTCCACCCCGGGTTCCCTGTGTCCGTTCATCCAGTTTTCTCATTCCTTCCTGTCTTCTAGTCTGTCTTTGTTTTTAGGCAGGTGTTGCCTTTTTGGTCTCATATACTTGATTGAACTAAGAAGCACGTTCCTCACGTGTGTTACTGTTTGTTTTAGAGGATTGTCTAATCTTTGGCTGACAGGTGGGCTGCAGGAGTGCCTTCAGTTCTGAGTTAGCAAAGTGTCCGGGGAGCCATAGTCTTGGGGGTTCCTCCAATCTCTGTCTGGCCAGTAAGTCTGGTCTTTTGTGTGTGTGTGTATGTATGTGTGTGTGAATTTGAATTTTGTTCTACATTTTTCTCCTGCTATGTCTGAGACCCTCTATTGTGTTCCCTGTCAGACCCTTTTGGAGATGGTAGCTGGGCACTGTCAAGCTCTTCTGGGATCAGGCTGGTGGAGGCTGTGGTTCATGCAATCCATTCATCCTTTAGACTAACATTTTTCTTGTGTCTTTCGTTTTCTGCATTCTCCTTTGCTCAGGGCAAGAGGAGATCAATAAGATATATCTTAGTGGCTGCTCACAAGCTTTTAAGACCTCAGATACTACTCACCAAAGTAGCATGTAGAACATTTTCTTTATGAAGTATATGAAGCCAATTGACCTAGATGTCCCCCGAGGCAATGGTCCCCAGACCTCAGCCTCAGTAAATCGGTTCCTTAAGACATTTGCGTGTGTCTAGGAAGCTTCTATGACTCTGCCTTGTTCAAGTTGTGCTGACTTCCCCTATCTAGTGTGTTTCTTTCCTTTGTTACTGCTTGTCTACTCTCTAGTTAGTGATTTCCCCTCCCCACCTGCTTTTTTCCGTCGTAACCATAGAGGTTTTTTTTTCTATGTGTAAACCCTTTCTTGGATTCTAATAATAGTAGTCTCATACTATATTTGTCCTTTTGTGATTGACTTATTTCACTCAGCATAATGCCCTCCAGATTCATTCATGTTGTGAGATGTTTCGTGAATTTATCATTCTTTATCATTGCATAGTATTCCATTGTGTGTAAAACCAAAACCAAACACTTGCCATCAAGTCGATTTCATCTCATAGCAACCCTATAGGACAGTGTAGAACTACCCCATATGGTTTGCAAGGAGTGAGGGGTAGGTTTGAACTGTTGATCTTTTGGTTAGCACTCAATCTCTTAACCACTGTGCCACTAGAGCACAGATGCCTGAATGTCTTCTTTGGTGAAGTTTCTTTTCATATTCTTTGCTCATTTTTAGTTGGATTATTTGCCTTTTTGTTGTTGAGGTGTTGAAGTATTCTATAGATTTTAGAGATTAGACCCTTGTCGGTTATATTGTAGCCAAAATTTTTTTCCCACTCTGTAGGTTCTCTTTTTACTCTTTTGGTGAAGTCTGTTGATGAGCATAAATGTTTAATTATTAGGAGATCCCAGTTATCTAGTTTTATCTTCTGATGTTTGTGCATTGTTAGCTATGTTTTGTATTCTATTTATGCCATGTATTAGGACCTCTAGCATTGTCCCTATTTTCTCTTCCTTGATCTTTATCATTTTAGGTTTTATACTTTGGGCTTCGATCCATTTTGAGTTAGTTTTTATGTATTGTGTAAGGTATGGTTCCTGCTTCATTTTTTTACAGATGGACATCTAGTTTTACCAGCACCATTCGTTAAAAAGATTGCCTTTTCCCCATTTGTTATGGATTGATTTGTGTTCCCCAAAAATGTTTGTCAACTTGACTAGGCCATGATTCCCACTGTTGTGTGATTGTCCACCATTTTGATTTTGATTGATTTTCCTACGTGTTGTAAATCCTACCTTTATGATGTTAATGAGGAGGATTAGAAGCAGTTATATTAATGAGGAAGGGCTCAATCTATACTATTAGGTTGTATTTTGAGTCAATCTTTTTTGAGATATAAAAGAGAGATGTGAGCAGAGAGACATGGAGACCTCATACAGCCAAGAAAGTAGTGCCGGCAGCAAAGCATGTCCTTTGGACCCAGGGTCCCTGCACTGAGAAGCTCCTAGACCAGGGAAACATTGATGATAAGGACCTTCCTCCAGAGATGACAGAAAGAGAACGTCTTTCCCTGGAGCTGACACCCTGGATTCAGACTTCTACCCTACTAGACTGTGACAGAATAAACTTTTTGTTAAAGCCACCCACTGGAGATGTTCTGTTAAAGCGGCACTAGATAACTAAGATGTCATTTAATGAAATTTAGTCCTTTGTCAAAGATCAGTTGAACATAATTGAATGAATTTACATCTGGGTTCTTGATTCTATTCCATTGGTTTATGTGTCTGTTGTTGTATCAGTACCAGGCTGTTTTGACTACCATGGCTGTATAGGAGGTTCTGAGATCAGGTGGTGTGAGGTCTCCTACTTTGTTCTTTTTCTTCAGTAATGCTTTGCTTATCCAGGTCTTGTTCATTTTCATATAAATTTTGTGATTAGTTTTTCCATCTCGTTAAAGAGTGCTGTTGGTGTTTGGATCAGGATTACATTATATCTGTAGATAGCTTTAGGTAGAATTAACATTTTCACAGTGTTGAGTCTTCCTGTCCAAGAACATGGTGTGCTTTTCCATTTATGTAGATCTCTTCTGGTTCCTTGCAATGTGTTTTGTAGTTTTCTTTGTATAGGTCTTTTTCATCCCTGGTTAGATTTATTCCTATGTATATTATCTTTTTAGAAGCTGTTATAAATGGTATTGTTTTCTTGATTTCCTTTTCAAAGTTCTCTTTGCTGGTGTATAGGTAGTTTTATTTTTTGTAAAGTCAAGTATGTTTTTGTATTTTAACTAAACATGTTATGTGAAATTATTTAAATATGTGAAAAAACCTGAGCGTTTTATTCTTCTCAGTGAAAAACAATTAGTAGTGTATAAACCTGGTTTCTTTGCATTACGGTAAAAATTTTCTAAAAAATTTTGAAGATCAAAAGCTTACTTTTTAAATTCTTCTCTCTCACTTAATTCAAAAGATATTGCATTAATTGTCTAGGCAAGCTTTCTACTTCCTAACATTTCAGACCTGTTAAATAGTAGAATTTCCTCTTCTGAAGCACTGAAGTTTTCATTAACTTGTTTATCCTAATCTATACATGTCATGTTGCATACCATAAAATATAAATTAATTTTGCATAAATGACATGGCATATATAATGGGGTCTAATATTTAAACTAAAAATAAATTCATTTTACTATCTAATATGTGCAATCAATTTTGATAGAGATAATTTGATAAAAAACATTAATAGTGAAATAAAACTAATGACGTATTGATGATTTCCGTCTAATTCTTCCCGTTTTAATCTTCAATTTAAATTATTATTTTAAGAATAACTTTACTCTGATTTTTAAAAATCTGATCAATATAACTCTACTGTAATTTTTAATTTAATCATTCTACCTCAAAAAAGTTTGGTTAAAGTATTGAGATAAGTGTGCCCTTTTATTTGTAAGAATACAATTAATATTTTCTAATGGTAAGATAGCTTTCTCTAGGAGTATGATTTTGGTTGGATTAGCTGTCCATTTCAAAAATGTTTCAACAAATATTTTTTACTAATTTTTATTTGTTGAATGTATTTTCCTAAAACAAAGATTTTTTGAAAAAGCAACAGTAACATTAAGACTATTAAAAGTAATAACAATATTTATTTCATATTTTATATTTTAAGGGCTTGATCTGTTACCACTGCTGGAAGATAAAGCAGGAAATTTTTTATTTTTCTAAAATTGAAAAATTAATATTATAAAAAAAAATATGACTGCCCAAGCTCTAAAACTAATAAATGTCCAATGGGAAATGAGAATCCTTTTGAAGGTTAAACCTGAGAGGGTCTATATACCTATTCAGGATAAGGCACATTTGATACCCTTGAAACAACAAAATAAAAAATAAGTTTACTTGAGAGAAAGAATAGGGGAGGTGGTGGAAACATAGGGAGATTTTGGGAATTCAGCAGAGTTAAAGCAATGTGAATATGTGGAAACAACAGGACAGAAAAGTGAACAACTGTGGTTTTAAAATGAACACAGCTGAAATATCAAATGACATAACTTTAGTAAAAACTATTCAAGCTTAATTGTAGGGTGAAGAAGATTGAGTAAAAATGCTAGACAGGGAATTGTTTGAATTTTCTTCTTCACTGTATCTATGCCCCTCTTCTGTATCCATTTAGCAATTAGCATTGAGGCTTTCCACAAATCGGTTCTTCCCTTTTAGGTATGTCTCTTCAGACTGTATCAGTTTCTAAAATACATCATTTTCTCATTCTTAGTTTCCTAACTTTGCTCAATATCTTCCCCAGGCTTGAGATGCTCTCTCTCCCCTTCAGTTACTCAGTCAAATATTTCCGATGCTTTGAATGTGAAAGATCATGTTCTTCTGTGCAGCTCTTTAGTCAATGTCACCCCAAATAAACCCACCTCCTATTAACTACCATCAAATAATAACAATTATTGTTTCCTGAAGGCTTATTATGTGCTAGGGTCCCTTATAAGTGGTTTGCTTGCAACATTTCTTTTAATTGTATGGACAACCCTATGTTGTTGTTATTTTTGTTAGGTGACATTGAGTAGGTTTTGACTTATAGTGACCCTATAGGACAGAGTAGAACTGCCCTATAGAGTTTCCAAGGAGCAGCTGGTGGATTTGAACTGCTGACCTTTTGGTTAGCAGCCAAGCTCTTAACCACTATACCACCAGGGCTCCAGGACAACCCTATGAGATGGTAATAGTTTGAACCTCATTTTAAATATAAATAAACTGAGACCAGAGTCATTAAGTAAATTTCCTATGTTCATACATCTAGTAGGTGACAGAGCCTGTATTGCTTGGCCCATAATTACTTTTTTTAAAAAATCATTATTGCCACTTTTTATTCTTAGATATCTTTATGTTGGTAATAGTACTTAACAGAGTGATGGCACACACTAGGAGCTTAAAAAAACTAGGGAAAACAATAAATAAATTTTCAATACTAACAAAAACTCTGTTAAGACATTAAAAAGTTAGGAAGAAATAAATAAAGTACAATTGATGGTGATGTGGAACATTTGAATCTAACTTAGTTATGATCTTTATATGAAAGAGAAAAACATGCATGTGACAGCTGTTGTATCCAGAAACCTTTGTTGAAAAAAAATCCATCTCTTGTGTTTCAATTTTTCTATTTACACTGAAGCTTTTTGTTTGTTTTCATGATTTTTTAAAATTCCCCAAAAGTTATTTTTGCCCAAGTTAGCTTTGTTGATACGGTGTTAGTAGCTCCTATCTGAAATCATTAAGTCAAGAAACTTTTTTTTTTTCTTCCTTTTTGGCTAGTTCAAAGAAGAAAAAATACTTAATATCAGTATGAATAACACATGTGCTCATTGCAGCATAATGTTGGTGCAATCTGTGCTTGATACAGTTATAAATAAGTCTTTGAAAGCATTTTTCTGTATTTTAAAGAAAGGCTATAGAAAGCCACAAGAAGGATCTAGTCTGGTTAATATCACAAGCTGTTTCCCCACCTGCGCTCAGAGCAGCTTTAGTACAGCAGCTGTCTGGGTTTGTGTTGGCACATCACTGTCTGCACAGGAACCCCATGGTTTGCACAGAAAATGAATAGGCCACAGTTGCAATGGGGGTCTTTAATAATCCTCTAATACTACCTTGTGCGAGCATCAGACTTTGAAGGGGTGTGAGGTGAGGATTTTCAGGAGGATTATTTAAAGTTACTCCATTTTGAAAAGTAGAAAAGAGCATTAGAGAAAGCAGAGAGCATCTTTGCATTCTTTCCGCACGTTCATCAAATATAGTCTGTATTGATATGAGAGCTTCATGACCAGCATGTGATAGAAATTGAGGGGTTTGGCATAACTATGGGATTCGCTCCATTGGCCTTCTTTAACGTTGACAAACAAGACCCAGCACGGATGTTTCATTGATTGTTTTTACCAAATATTAGCTGTGAAAATATTAACCTGGTGGGAACAAATATATATTTAGTAGTACCTATGGAGATTAAATCCAGGGAGGAAGGAATTTCTACACTGAACTTGCTTATGTATACCTGGGTGACCATTGGACATCCAGGAATGAAGTAGTCTTTTTTTTCCCCCTTTTCACTATATGAACTTCTAAAAGTAATATCCATGACAGTCAATCAACTATAGTCTTTGAGGCCACGTTCATATTTGACAGATAAATTATTTTATGAATGACAAGAATAAAGAACCCAGGACTCCTTTTTGTAATTAATCTAAGCATTTTTGTAGGAATATAGTGTGATGAAGATGATACGGTCAGTCACTTGGGACATACTGTGTTCAATTACAGAATCACAAAAGTTGGGGTCTCATTAGACACTCACTGCCCCAAATTTGAACTTAAGCTCAAAGACTCTTTAAGAGTTAGAATGCCCAATTTTCACTTGAGAAATTTTTATCTCCAGTAATATATCAAAAATGCAGGTAAAGAGACTGAATAGTCAAGCAAATATGCATTTCCTCTGTAGATCAGGCACTCTACCAAGCACTTCAGAACTAGACATGAATGAGATGTGGGACCTAGATCGAAAGACTCTTGTTCAAGTAGGGATGACAGAAATGTAAACAAATAAGTACACCAGCAGGAAAAGATACAGAGGCATCTTAGAAGAAAGGACAATTGACTCTCTCCAGGGGTTGAAGAGGAGGGGCCTCTGAGGTGACATCTTAGCAGGGCTTAGAACAACAAATGGAATTTTTCTAGGTGAATTAAAAGGCAGAATAAATAATAGGTGCAAAACATGATTGTAGACTATATGGAAGTTGGTATTACTGAATCTCAAAACAAATAGGGAAGATGAGGCTGGAGAGGTAGGCAAAAGGCAAGGACGTTTTATGTTTACCTAAGGGTCTCAGATGGAGAGCTATTTATGTGAAAGAAGTGCACGTTTTAGGAAGGTGCTTCTGTCAGAGAACAGTGTGGACTAAGGGGAGGCCTGAGTAATGGTGACCACTGGGGAATATTTTGCTAAAGTGATAAGTCAGGTAAATGAAGGAAATAGCAGGAAACATGCAATGTGGTGGAGGGGGGGCAAATAACAAGACATTTAGGAGATAGATTTGTCAGGGCTTATTGAAGAGTTGATGAAGTGAAGGAAAGGTGGGCAACTTTCAGATCTCTGACTTGGTAAATCTCTTTCAAATGCTTATTCATGATTCAGAGAACATCACCCTTCTCTTAAGGTATGAAAGATGCTAGTGACTTCATGGTCCCAAAACCCAAACCAATTGCCGTCTTTTGCTAATCCTTGAATAGTCTGATTTTACAAAAACAGGATGTATACATTCTATAGCCTTGTAGGGTAGAACAACCAAAGGCTGGTTCCAATAGAGCTTGACAGATACTTTGTGCCTGTCATTGTTTTACAACTCAGTTTTAGGCCACAGACTAAAGATGATTGTAGCTACCACTGCCCTCCTTAAAGTTAAAACAGCTCACAATATTTGTCCCTAACATTGTCAAGAAGCACATTTCCTTTCCCAAAAAACTGCTTTAATTGGATTCCATGGACCTTAACTGGCTTGTCGCTACTGCGCTTAGGGTGAAGGTGAAATTTCTGAGGTGTTTGTTCCTGAAAATAACAGCAGAGTATCTCTGATGAAGGCATTTTAAGTGTGTGTATCTTTATGCAAATATTTTCTGGATGACTTTTCTATGCACTTTGTTTTATCATATGTGACATGTGACTAGAAAAAAAGGAAAAATTTAAAGGGTTGTGGGGAATGGTTTATTGCCCCAAATCTTACATGCATGTACTTACATGTTTAAAAGTTTTTTGATAAATGCATATAAAGTGTGAACTATTTTTATTTTGAATTAAAAAAAAAAAATCTCAATTTAAAATTTTGGAACAGGTAAGAAGTTGCTGCTAAAGCCACACTGCTTATGAGGAATTAAGCATGTATCCTGAATAATCACATGTTTGGGAGAGGAACCTTAATAACTTCGTAAGGTAAGTGCTTTTCTTAAGTTTCTAAAATATGCACATTATACCAAGCCATCTGTCATGCCATGGATTGAATTGTGTCCCCCCAAAATATGTGTCAACATGGCTAGGCTACGATTCCCAGTATTATGTGATAGTCCATCATTTTATCATCTGATGTGATTTTCCTATGTGTTGTAAATTCTACCTCTGTGATGTTAATGGGGCAGGATTAGAGGCAGTTATGTTAATGAGGCAAGACTAAATCTACAAGATTAAGTTCTGTCTTAAACAATCTCTTTTGAGATATAAAAGAGAAAAATGAGCAGAGAGACAGGGAGGTCTCATATCTCCAAGAAACAAGAACCAGAATAGTGTGTCCTTTGGACCGAGGGTCCTGCACTGAGAAGCTCTTCAGCCAGGGAAGATTGATGGCAAGGACATTCCCCCAGAGCCAACAGAGAGACAAAGCCTTCCCCTGGAGCTGGCACCATGAATTCAGACTCTAGCCTACTAGACTGTGAAAGAATAAATTTCTCTTTGTAAAAGGCATCCACTTGTGGTATTTCTGTTATAGCAGCACTAGATAACGAAGACACTATCATTTTAAATAATTGCTTTAAATTTTTCTAAATAAGCAGGAGTAATGTTAATTCACATTTTTAGAGAAATTTCAATAATTCATATTTATGAGGTGGGGCCATTATGATTTTATGAGATTTTATAGAACACACACACAAACATTTATATATATACACATACAAATATATGAGTACCCTCACATACTTACTGTTAAATATGGAAAAGCTTTATTAAAAGATTTCATTTGCCTAAGATACTAATCAGAAAATGTGACCACTTTTTGCAAAATATGAATACACAAAATTATTTAACTCTCTTGATGTCCCAGTTAGAATCAGGATGCTCCAAAGTATGCAAATATGAAACTATGTGAAGAATTTTCATTCTGAGGTGTAACTAAGGGATCAGTTACTTCATATTTGGTCTATTTCCTAGGAAGCCACAGTGGTGTTCCAATAAGTAATGGAATATATTTTGTCTCTCCATTTATTTACGTAGAAGAAGAAATGTGGCAGGGAAAAAATTGGAAGTAGGGCTTGAAGAGTGACAGGTACCAAGCTTCAGAAACAAACCTTCCTAAAGAGAAAGTAAACGTCACAAGAGGGAACATATGTTGGAATGTGAACCAATCAGAGTAGGTTCTGCTAAATGTCTTCTCAACTTTATATTAAAAATTTCTGTTGTTCACCTTTTCTGAACCCAATTTCTTAACAAGCAGGTTGACATTAAGTCCTCATTCTTTAGAAATTTTAATATTTGGAAAGTGTATAAAGTGTGTCGCCTAAAAATGTGAAAAGCAATTCTCAAGATATGGCACTATATTTTATATTGGTAAGGATATAATTCTACTCTTTTTAATGAGCTGTTTGATTATCGCTATAGAACCTAGAATACTTAAATTTGATGGTAGTCTACAGAAATATGGCTGAAAAAGCAAGCAATTATTTTCAAGTAGATGAGCTTCAGTAAATGAATCACTCACTAGCATTAATTATTCATTTGTCCATTTACTGAGAAAAAGAAAGACAAGGGAATGTTTTTCTTTAAGAATTTTAGGATATTTAAGAGCTAACTACGAGCCCTGGTGACGCAGTGGTTAAAGCACTTGACTGCTGTCTTAGTCGTCTAGTGCTGCTCCACCAAGAAAGCAGTGCCAGGAGCAGAGCGCATCCTTTGGACCTGAAGTTCCTGCGCTGAGATGCTCCCAGACCGAGGGAAGACTGATGACAAGGACCTTCCTCCACAGCTGAAGGGGAGAAGACAAAGCCTTCCTCTGGAGCTGACACCCTGAATTTGGACTTGTAGCCTACTGGACTGTGAACAAATAAATTTCTCTTTGTTAAAGCCACTCACTTGTGGTATTTCTGTTGGAGCAGCAGTAGATGACTAAGACAACTGGTAACAGAAAAGTCGGTGGTTTGAAACCACCACCTGTTCCGCGAAAGAAACGTGGCCGTCTGCTTCTGAAGAGATTTATAGCCTTAGAAACCCTATGGGGTCGCTAGGAGTCGGAATCGACTTGATAGTAGTGAGTCTGGTTTTTGGTTTTAAGTGCTACCTAGAGCACTTAAAAGTAAGGGTGTGTTTAGAGGATCTTACTATGTTTTGTCTACTATCTGAAAAGCTCTCATCCAGGAATGAATTATGATAATAATGCACTAAATGGGCTCAGTGTGGGGTTTGAATAAGTGCTGCTCGTTTGAAAGGGACCAGATTTTTTGAGAAAGCATTAAAAGTCTGCATCGATAAGAAAACTTTTAAAGCTTTAAATTGAACCTCATAAGGAATCTCTTTGAACTGATCTTTATCCTAGTTCCATGATGGCAGCTAGGTGGGGGTAAGCGAGGGGGACTTTTTTACTTCCCTCAAACCCTAAAATTTTTCAATTTTTATTCCTGTAATTTCTGATTAATGGCACTCTTGATTTTGATTTATATTATTCTATTATTCATTAGATGGGAGAGAAAGAAGTCACTTTTTTTTTCAATTTAATTTTAAAAATTAGGGCTAGCAGTGATGAAATTTAAAATCAAATTATCCCGTCAGAGTGACAGATAAATGTCAAGAGTTTCTAATGAGATTTTCCACTGGCAGGATGCTGAATTTCTCCCTTTCCCAGACTCCTTCATTCTGGGTTTTGACAGTGAGTGACAATGAACATCTGTGTTTTGAAATATGGTGTTATTGGTGGCATTTTGGTTCTTATTTAGAAATTTCAGAATGGCTTCCTTACTTGTTTGTTATAGATTTAAAGGGAAAAAATATATACACAGATGTTAAGTGGGTACACCTTGCTCTATGGAAAACCATAGACAATTGCCATTCCTGGATTTGATTAAGTATAGTTGATTCACTACCCTTGACTTTACCTGTTACTGTTCCTAAAGGAATTTCTACTACAGAGTTGATGTAAATATTATACAGTATTCCTACTATACTGCTCTTTGATTTTTAAAAATTTTTTTCTCATTATCCTAAATCCAACTTGAAGTCTTAAGTCTTTTCATAGTAGCAGGTAGAGCTCCATAGTTTTGTATTCAAAGGACGGTTTTATTTTATGTAATCATGGATTTAGAAATTCTCTATTTCTAATAGCTGAACAGAAACTCTTCTTTATTGGTCTCTAAAAGGTGTAACAAAAAACAATTCTTAAAGGAAATAACGGATGTGTATGTTATTCCTCTGCAAAGGAATGTATCAAACATAAGCATGCAGAATATTCAGTGACACTAACTAAATAACCAAATTGACAATTGATAACATGTCTTGCCAAAACAAAGTCCATAAAATAGGCTTGATTAGATATGAAGGGACACTCTGACTTAAAAGTTTCTCTTGCAGTGCAAAGAGCATTCCAATGTGAGACTGATTCTAGACTGAGCCTGTCCCTTAACTCTGCCTGAATAAGGAATACACTAAAAGTCTCTATGCTTTAGCTTTCTCACATGTACAAGAAGGGATTTTTTTCTTTCACTTTCTTTTATTTTCTATTTTGTTTTGTGTTATTAGCCAGAAGCTAGTCCAAATACAGCTGTAGGGCAGAACTTTGCCTCTTCATTTTATTTCTGTCTTTGCATGTTGTAGCAATTTTTAAAACAGAGGATGTTAACCAGTAAGTGCCTCCTGAGAAGTCTGCTTTGGTTACTTAATTATTATTCCACAATGAGGAATGGTGAGGATATTAGGTAATAATTCAAAGAACAGATGATACTCAGAAGAAAACGTGGCAAGTACCTATGCGTAGGCTCTGAAGAGCCGCACATACTGTACATTAGTTAAGAATCTTAATAAAAGAACAGAAGGAAGGGAAAATAACACAAAATGAAGAATGAATTACTTAAGATTAACTAGTTTCTATTACAGAAATAGGCTACATGTAGAGCTAATGGCAGGCATTTCCTACAGACAGATGGAATGCTCTCATCTCCCAATAGTGTTGATATGAAGTCTCTGTTAAGATTCATTTTTCCTGAAACATTTGCATATAAATATAAACATCATTACTAGGGGCTAATTGCCCTGTAGGAACTAAAATGTGGGAATTAGCATCTTTAGTCGTTTTTATTATTATTTTTTAAAGTATCTCTAACACGCATCATATTTGGTACTGCATGGCTGCAATAGATAATTACCACCATTAAGAATCTCAAACGCAAAATCAAAACCATTTGGAATGGCTTCCAGGGCAACCCAGCACAGTAAGTAGCCACCAAAATGAGTATATGAGGTTTATGTTTATGCATATTCATAAGGATAGTTAATTCGACATTCATAGTAGGGGGCTTTTGAAAGCTTGTCAGAAGAGCAGCCCAAAACAGGACCAAACATCAAAGGTAAGAAGATGCAGTACATCTCGCTCCCACACACATACAAATACCACTTGCAGGAGGCAATGAATACCACTAAAGGAATTACTTATTTTAACTACTCAGAGGAGATGGCAGCTTCTACAAAGATGTAAACCACAAGTCTTTGCCTTTAGCATTCATCTTCTTGATCAGAAAGGTCAAGAGTATAAGTTATTCAAAGAACAGATCACCGGCAAAAGTTCTGGACAAATGGGCATGTAGACATTTGTGATTAATGCTCCTTGCTTGTGCAGAGTATGAGGAAGAGTTTGAGGGCATGTCTTAAGGACAGAAGAAAAGACAAGCATTTGAAAGAATACATCTGTGGCTGTGGGAGAAGCTGACTGTATCTGAAGCATAGCCCGTTTTGGGGGTGGGCCGGTGTGTTTCAGCATACAGGTGCTGCCTGGTTCAAGTGTGGTGTTCAGAGGAGATCTTGCTGACACTATACTTTTCAAAACCATCTCCATGACATTCAGCAAATGTTTGTTCTGGTGGAACAAATCTGTTAAATTATAGATTAGAAACAGTACAAAGAAACCTTTACAAGTGTTTCAGTTTCCGTTTTGCACAAAGCAAACAGCATTATATTTAAACAAAGCACTTCTTGTTGGAATAAAATATCTGCATAACAAGGTACTATACTCCATTTTCTAATTCTGTTCTCCTTCCTCCTTTTGGAGTTTTTTTTTTTTTTTTTTAAAACCCAAACCCATTGCAGTCAAGTGGATTCTGACTCATAGCAACTCTATAGGACAAAGTAGAACGGCCCTATAGAGTTTTCAAGGAGTGCCTGGTGGATTCAAACTGCAGACCGTGGCTCATAACCACTATGCCACCGGGGTTTCCTTTGGGAATATGGATGCCTTAAATTCTGAAAGACCTAAATCACATTGGCAGTGGCATCTCCTCAGTTCCTTTCAAATGCCCACCTTTACGATTTCCTTCTCCTTGCCTGCTGTACTCTTATCTTTCCCAGCTCCTTTTCCTTAGTTTTCTTCCCCATTCCTCACATTTCCCCACCTTGACTCTCCATTGCCACCAGGAATGTTCTAAATATGAAACCAAGATTCTTTTTCCACAATAATGGTGTCATATTATTTAATGAGCATTTAGTTCTGTTCACCTTCAGAGAACCATTATATTGAAAAAATATTGGAAAATGACGTATTAGTTGTTTTAAAGAAAATCCAGGGAAGAATGCCAGGGTATTATTAAATGTTAACATAGGCTTCAAATAGTCTGTTTATGGGCATAATTTAGATCCATGAATCAAACATTAAATCTTTTCATGAGTTAGGAAAAACAGTAAAGTTTAATTTAGTGATTCTTTGCCTGCCAAATAAAGGTTTATAATGACTTATAATGGCTTAAAAACCATTATTATTTTAAAATGGTTATGAGAAGATTATTTTTTATTTGCTTAGAGTCCCTAGTGATAATGATCAAAAACACAGATAACTTGGTTGGGAAGACAATAGCCAAAAAGTCAAAATTATCTACATTGCCAACTCTTCAAAATCAGCCATGAGAAGCTTACCAACATGGCATGAAAGAAAAATATAGCTTAGGTGGCTCTAAGCATGCTTTAAAATATATTTTAAAGTATGTTTTAAATATATTGAAACATAAATACTGAGACAAATTATAGAGACACAATACATTAAACAACAGGACAGAAATAAGAATTTCCAAACAGAAACATCTAGTTGGAAAGAATGGAGAACACAGAAACACCTGCCTGTGTGAAAATTCAAAATGTACACACAAAGAAAATATTCCAAACCATTAGTGAAAGAAGAGTTACTTAATAAATAGAGTTGAAAAGATTGACTATCTTCTTTCTGTGTATGGGGGAGGGGAAGGGGACAATAATTTAGCTCCTCATTTGACATAATATACTAAAATAAATTTAAGCAGGAACATAATATCTAAAATCATAGATTAATGGAAAGTCAGTTTAGGTAAATATAAAGCTAAAATTTTGTAACAATGAAACAATAATTTAGATAATTACATTTTGCAATCTCTGGGCTTCCAAGCATAAACACAGTTTCTAAGCATGAAAGCAGTGGAGGCAATCACCAGGGGAACAATCAATACATTTGAATTAAAATTTACAAACATTTATATATCAAAAAGTGTTAGCAAAATTAAAGGATAAATAACTGAGGAAAATACTTTTCCAAAAGAAAGATAAAGAACTTTAAAAGCTCTCAGTTTGTTTTTTAAATTTTTTCAGTGACGAATAGCAGTGAAGACACTTTAAAGTATAGGAACTACAAAAGAATAATAATCATATGAAAACATTTCAATTTAAAATATAAGGGGATGCAAATAAAAAATAAATAAAAGTTCAGCCGCTAACCACAAGGTCGGCAGTTTGAATCCACCAACCGCTCCTTAGAATGGGGCACTTCTACTCTGTCCTGTAGGGTTGCTATGAGTGGGAATCGACTTGATGGCAGTAGGTTTGGTTATTATTTATTTATTTATTTATGTTGTTTTGTTTTGTTTTGTTTTGTCTTGTTTATTTTATTTTGCAAAAGAGAAAAAGATTTTATAAAAACAAAAACATCCCTGTGTGGGAGAATCCATGTAGAAACATACGCTGTCTCATAAACAACCGCTTTATACGTAAATTAGTAAAAGTTTTACGATGATGAATTGAGAGCTTTAAAATTTTATAGAATGCACACTAACCGTTCAAAACTATTAGAATTCTTCCTGCATAAATGATCAAGAATTAAGAGAATTACACATAAAGATTGTCATTATGGAAAAATATTTAAATTATTAGACAAAATAGTATAGATATAGAAAGTGTTACCACTATGTATTAAAATGACTAGAAGCCACTGGTCCCCAAGCTAGATTTATAAGAGGTCTTCAGATTCTCAAGTTTTGTGTAAGTGTCACAGAGACTCCTTAAGGAAAATGTCCACATTCTTAGAGACTCCTTAAGGAAAACATCCATGTTCTCCAAGTAGGTCAAAACAGTAGAATACAAAGGGGCAACCACACTTTTCGTCAGGGAAAAGAATGGGGGGGAAGGCAGAGAAGCTCCAGTCCAAGTTCCCTGAAGCACTACAGTATTAGCAATACTGAAGAAAGATACGTAGAGACTGAGTACAAAACACATTTGTTCAGGTAGTATTTATTTGGAAACCCTGGTGGTGCAGTGGTTAAGCGTGTGGCTGTTAATCAAAAGGTCAGCAGTTCGAATCCACCAGGCACTCTTTGGAAACCCTATGAGGCAGTTCTACTCTGTCCCATAGGGTTGTTATGAGTCGGAATTGACTCAATGACAATGGGTTTGGTTTTTCTGTTTAGTTGAGTATTTGTTTATGTCCTATTGTATGTAAAGTGCATGAATACAAACTGAGGATGATAAAATGATGAAGCAGACATGGACTGTGCTGTATGGAAGCATAGAGACTTCAATAGGGGATAAACGTGTACGAGTGTGCATGTATACGTGTGCGTGCGTGCATGTATGTGTGTGCATGCATGTATGTATGAAATATACATTATATATTATGCTGTTGTTGTTGTTAGGTGTCATGGAGTTGGTTCCCACTCATAGGAGCCCAATATACAACATAGGAAAACACTGCCCCGTCCTGTACCATCCTCGCCTTGTTGCTATGTGTGAGCCCATTGTTGCAGCCACTGTCATCCCTCTAGTTGAGGGTCTACTTCTTTTTTGCCGATCCTCTACTTTACCAACCATGATCTCCAGGGACTGGTCTCTCCTGATAATATGTCCAAAGTATGTGAGAAGAAGTCTCACTATCCTCACTTCAAAGGAGCATTCTGACTGTACTTATTCCAAGACAAATTTATTCGTTCTTATGGTAGTCCATGGTATATTCAATATTCTTTGCCAACACCATAATTCAAATGCATTAATTCTTCTTCCTTCTTCCTTATTTGTTGTCCAGTTTTCTCATGCATATGAGGCAATTGAAAATACCATGGCTTGGGCCAGGCGCACCTTAGTCCTCAAAGTGACATCTTTGCTTTTTAAGACTTTGAAGAAGTCTTTTGCAATAGATTTGCCCAGTGCAATATGTCATTTGATTTCTTGACTGCTGCTTCCATGGCACTGATTGTGGATCCAAGTAAAGTGAAATCCTTGACAACGTCAATATTTTTTCCATTTATCCTAATGTTGCTTATGGGTCCAGTTGTGAGGATTTCTGTTTTCTTTATGTTGAAGTGTAATCCACACTAGAGGCTGTGATATTTGATCTTCGTCAGTAAGTGCATCAAGTCTTCTTGACTTTCAGTAAGCAAGTTTATTTCTTCTGCATCTCACAGCTTGTTAATGACTCTTCTTCCAAAACTGATGTGGCATTCTTCTTCATATAGTCTAGCTTTTCGGATTATTTGCTTTACATACAGATTGAATAAGTATGGTGGAAGGATAAACTCTGATGCACACATTTCCTGATTTTAAACCACACAGTATCCTCTTGTTCTATTGAAAAGGCTGCCTCTTGGTCTATATAAAGTTTCCTCATGAGCATTAAGTGTTCTGGAATTCCCACTCTTTGCAATGTTATCCATAACTTGTTATGATCCACATAGTTGGATGCCTTTGTTAGTCTATAAAACACAAGTAAACATCTTTCTGGTATTCTCTACTTTCAGCCAAGATCCACTTGACATCAACAATGATGTGCCTTGTTCCACATCCTTTTCTGAATTTAGCTTTAATTTCTGGTAGTTCCAGGTTGATGTACTGCTACTACCACTTTTGAATTGTCTTCAGCAAAATTTTACTTTCATATGATATTAATGATATTGTTCAATAATTTCCACATTCTGTTGGATCACCTTTTTTTGGAATGGGTACAAAAATGGATAACTTCCTGTCAGTTGGCCAGGTAGCTGACTTCCAAATTTCTTGGCATAGGCAAGTGAGGGCCTCCAGCATTACATCCTTTTGTGAAAAATCTAAATTGGTGTTCTGTCAATTCCTGGAGCCTCGTTTTTCACCAATGCCTTCAGTGCAGCTTAGACTTTTTCTTTCAGTACCGTTGGTTCTTGATTGTATGCTACTTCTTGAAATGCTTCAAAGTCGAACATTTCTTTTTGGTACAGTGTCTCTGGATATTTCTTCCATCTTCTTTTGATGTTTCCTGTGTCATTCAATATTTTGCCCATTGAATCCTTCAATATTGCAACTCGAAGCTTGATTTTCTTTTTCTTCAGTTCTTTCAGCTTAAGAAATACCGAGCATGTTCTTCTCTTTTGGTTTTCTAACTCCAGGTCTTTACACATGTCATTATAATAATTTACTTTTTCTTCTCAAGCTGTGCTTTGAAACCTTCTGTTCAGCTCTTCTACTTCATCATTTCTTCTGTCCACTTTAGCTACTCTACGTTCATTCATGAGCAAGTTTCAGAGTCTCTTCTGAAATCTGTTTTGTCTTTTCTTTCTTTCCTGTCATTTTAATGACCTTTTGCTTTCTTCATGTATGATGTCCTTGATGTCACCCCACAACCCATCTGGTCTTCAATCATTAGTGTTCAGTATGTCAAATCAATTCTTAAGAAGGTCTCTAAATTCAGGTGGGATATGCTCAAGATCCTATTTTGGCTTTCATGGAATTGTTTTAATTTTCTTCAGCTTCAACTTGAACTTGCATAGGAGAAATTGATGGTCTGTTCTGCAATGGGCCCTGGCCTTATTCTGTCTGATGATATTGAGCTTCTCTGTTGTCTCTTTCTACAAATGTAGTCAATTTGATTTCAGTGTATTCCTTCTGGCGAGGTCCACATGTAGTTGGTGTTTATGCTGTTGAAAAAAGTTATTTCCGATTACTAGGTCCTTGGTCTTGCAAAATTCTATCGTGCAATCTCCAGTGTCATTTCTATCACCAAGGCCATATTTTCCAACTACTGATCCATCCCCTTTGTTTCCAACTTTTGCATTCCAATCACCAGTAATTATCAATGCATCTTGATTGCATGTTTGCACAATAGCAGACTGCAGAAGTTGGTAAAAAATCTTTAATTTCTTCATCTTTGGCCTCAGTGGTTCATGCGTAAGTTTGAATAATAGTAATATTAATTGATCTTTCTTGTAGACATATGGATATTATTCTACCACTGACAGCATTGTATTTCAGGATATTTCTTGAAGTGTTCTTCTTACCAATGAATGTGTAACTGTTCGTCTTCAATTTGTCATTTCTGGCATAGTAGAACATGTGAATGTCTGATTCAAAATGGCCAATACCAATCCATTTCAGCTCACTAATGCCTCAGATACCTATCTTCAAGCATTCCATTTCATTTTTGAAAACTTCCAGTTTTCCTAGTTTCTTACTTTGTGCTTTCCACATTCAGTTATTTATGAATGTTTGCAGCTGTTTCTTCTCATTTTGAGTCATGCCATATCAGCAAATGAAGGTCCTGAAAGTTTTACCCCCTCCACCTTGTTAAGGTTAACTCTACTTTGAGGAAGCAGGTCTTCCTCAGTTATATTTTGAGTGCCTTCCAACCTGAGGGGCTCATCTTCTGGCACTATATCAGACAATGTTCTGCTGCTATTCATAAGATTTTAATTGTCTCGTTTTTTTTTAGAAGTATATCTTCTGGTCCTTCTTCCTAGTCTATCTTAGCCTGGAAGCTCTGCTGAAACCTGTCCACCATTGGCAACCCTGCTGGTATTTGAAATACTGGTGGCATAGCTTCCAGCACCATAGCAACATACAAGTCACCACAGTAGGACAAACTGAGACAAGTGATGGGGGACATAATTATACTTAAAAAGGCTTGTATATTAAAATTAAAATGTGCATCCTACAGTGTTACTTGTTAAATCTGGCAACTCTGTTGACATGAAAACTTGTATCTCTGGTTTACTCCTGGGTGGCACAAGGAAAGTATTTGGACTTAAGGTCTGGAGAGTTGAGGTAATCATATTTTTTCATTTTCTACTATGTGGTTATCACTAATCTACAAAACACCTACCTGGTGTTTCATTCATTTATACAATTTTTTAATGATTTCCCACACCCGTTTCCTTTTCTACCCCTGTAGGCATACATTCTAAGTTATTTGAAATATACTTTTTTGATCTTTTTTTTTTAAAATAAAACCCCTCCTCCTTCAACTCCTTCAACTCTTCTCAGTAAATATTAGCCAAATTACATTATTTAATTGCAAAAAGCCTCCTTCCAGTATGTCCACCCCCTCTTCACTCTGTTTTTATTTTGTTTTCATAACATGTAACACTCATTGCTTATTTATTTGACTATTGTTTATTGTATATATCTCCTTGGTTACAATGTACTATTCATGAGGACAAGGGTGTTTGATTTTTCCACTGACATAACAAGTCCCTAGGACTGTGCTGGGAACATTGTAGATGATCAACACAATATGAACTACAATAAATAAATTGTTGCTTTCTGTTCACATACTTATATTTGATATGAATACTTTGTATTTTAAATCTCTTTTTACATGTTCTTTTATTCAGCATTATGCTTTTAGATAGATGTTTATTTTGTGCACAGTAAACTTTTCATGTATCGTCTGCAAAGTATTTTATAGTGTGTATCCACCACATATTGCTTTTTTATCTTCCCATTAGTGAACATTTGGATTGCTTCCTTGACTCCCATCTCAATGTGTCACATAGTTTTATTTGACACTTACTCTTTCAACATTTTTTGCCACAGTCTTAGAAACCAATCATTATGCCACCTGTCTTAGTTTGCTAGTGCTGCCCTAACAAACAATACCACAATATGTGGTTATAAAGAACAGAAATTTTTATTCTCACAGTTCTGGAGACTAAAAGTCCAAATCAGGGTTTTGATTCTGTTGATTCCTTGCGTGGGCTTCTCTCCTAGTTTCTGGAGTCGGCCGACAGTCCATGGCATGACGGGTCCTCACACGGTGTCTGTCTTCCCCCCTGCTTCTGTGTCTCTGTGTCTTTTCTGCTTTTTTTGTGAGACATTACTCAGAAATGATTAGGTTGAGAATCCACCCTTGTCTGGTAGGATATTATTACTATAACAAAAGAAAATCCCTATTTCCAAATAGGGTCATATTTACAGTTAGGACTTCAACACTCATATTCAGGGAATACTTCAGTCCATAACACTGTCTTCTTAAGAAGTTGTGCTAAAGGGGAGGGCGCTATCACTCAGGTCCTCCACTCCTCAGCTGAGTTTCTATTCTAGGCACTTGATATTGACATAATCTACTTATAAACACTGAAGAATTCCATTTACAAAGCATCTTGACATTCATACTGAAATAAAACAACAAAGCTTAAATTTAAATTATAAATAAGACTTAAAGACGCACACACACATACACACATATTATCCTTCTTAATAAATAGCCTTGCTTGGAGACAGGAAGTAGATGAGAGGTGAGATGTTCTAATATTTCAGGGTGAGAATAATACTTTTTCTTTTTTTTTATTAAATATTTTATTGTACTTCAGGTGAAGGCTTACAGAACAAACAGTTTCTCATGTAACAGTAGTACACATGCTGTTTTATGACTTTGGTTAACAACCCCACAACATTTTAACGCTCTGAATTCTCAGCTTTTTTTTTTTTTTTTGGGTGAAAATACACATAGCCAAAGATACACCATTTCAAAACTTTTTACTTACACATTTAAGTGACATTGACTATGCTCTTCCAATTGTGCTGCCATTCTCGCCCAAGATGAAGGCTTACAGGACAAAATAGCCTCCCATTTAACAGTTGCTACAAATGTTGCCCTGTAACAGTGGTTAACAATCACACAACATATCAACAGTATCCTTACTCAACTTGTATTACTTATCATCAGCTTCCTACTCCCCCTCTGTCTTCTGGCCCTTGTCACTGGACTCCTGTACCTCGTTAGTCTCATTTAGTTTTACTGGGCTGTCCACTCCCAGGCTGAACAGTGAACCTTGCAGGTAACTTCACCTCTGAGCTGAAAGGGTGTCTGGGGGCCACACTCTTGAGGTTTCTCCAGTATCCTTTAGGCCAGTAAATCCGCTCTTTTTTTTGCGGGGGGGGGGGGGGGTTAGAATTATGCTCTACATCCTTCTCCAGCTCTGTCCAGAACCCTCTGTTGTGATTCTGGTCAGAGCAGTCAGCAGTGGTAGCTGGGCACCATTTAGCTGTACTGGACTCAGTCCGGTGGAGGTCTTGGGAGCTGTGGTGAATTAGTGCTTTGGACTAATCTTTTCATTGTATCCTGTTCTCTTCATTCTCCCTTGCTCCCAAAGGGCTGAGACCAGTGGAGTATCTTAGATGGCCACTCACAGGCTTTTAAGACCCCAGACACTACTTACCAAGGTAGAATGTAGAGCATTATCTTTATAAGTAGTGTCATGCCAATTGAGCTAGATGTTCCCCGAGACCATGGTCCTCAGAGCCCTCCGTCCAACAACTCAGTCCCTCGGGGAGTTTGGATGTGTCCATGGGGCCTCCATGACCTTTCCTTGTGCAGGTTGTGTTAGTTTCCCTTGTACTGTGTACTGTCTCAACTCTTACCCAAGATACCACTTATCTATTGCCTATTTAGTATTCCGCCCCCCTCCCCTCCCGTCCCTGGTAACCAACGAGGATTGTTACATTTTGCATGTGAATTTTTTCATGGGTTTTTACAATAGAGGCCTCATACAATATTTGTCCTTTTGTGATTGACTTATTTCACTCAGCATAATGTCCTCCAGTTTCATCCATGTTATAAGATGCTTCACAGATTCATTGTTGTTATTTCTCGTTGCATAGTACTCCATTGTGTGTATGTACCATAGTTTGTTTATCCATTCATCTGTTGATGGGCACCTACGTTGTTTCCATCGTTTTGCTATTGTGAACAATGCTGCCATGAACATAGGTGTGCATATGTCTATTCGAGTGATGACTCTTATTTCTCTAAGATATATTCCTAGGAGTGGGATGGCTGGATCGAATGGTATGTCTATTTCTAGCTTTCTGAGGAAACTCCATATCATTTTCCAAAATGGTTGTATCATTTTGCATTCCCACCAGCAGTGTATAAGAGTTCCCATCTCCCCGCAGCCCCTCCAACATTTGTTATTTCCAGTGTTTTTGATTCGTGCCAGTAATGCAGGGGTGAGATGGTATCTCATTGTGGTTTTAATTTACATTTCTCTAATGGCTAGTGAATGTGAGCATTTCCTCATGTGTCTGTTGGCCATTTGAATGTCTTCTTTGGTGAAGTGTCTGTTCATTTCTTTTGCCCATTTTTTGATAGGATTGTTTGTCTTTTTGTTGTAGAGGTGTTGGATTTTCTGGTAGATTATGGAGATTAGACCTCTGTCTGACTTGTACTGTCCAAAAATTTTTTTCCAGTCTGTAGGTTCTCTTTTGACTCTTTTGGTGAAGTCTTTTGAAGAGCATAGGTGTTTGATTTTTAGAAGATCCCAGTTATCTAGTTTATCTGTTGGGTTTTGTGTATTGATGTTTATGGTTTGTATCCTGTTAATGCCATGCATTAAGGCCTGAAGTGTTGGTCCTATTTTTTCTTCTATGAACTTTATAGTTTTAGGCTTTATATTCAGGTCTTTGATCCATTTTGAAGTAGTTTTTGTATATGGTGTGATGTATGTGTCCTGTTTCATTTTTCTGCAAATTGATATCCAGTTTTGCCAGCACCGTTTGTTAAAAAGACTGTCTTTTCCCCATTTGATGGACTTTGGGACCTTGTCGAAAATCAGGTGACTGTAGGTGGATGGATTTACATCTGGGTTCTCAATTCTGTTCCATTGGTCAATGTCTCTGTTGTTGTACCAGTACCAGGCTGTTTTGAGTACTGTAGCTGTATAGTAGGTTCTCAAGTCAGGTAGTGTGAGTCCTCCACTTTATTCTTCTTCTTCAGTAGTGCTTTACTTATTCGGGGTTTCTTCCCTTTCCATATAAAGTTAATAATTAGTTTTTCCATCTCTTTGAAGAATGTTGTTGGTATTTGTATCGGGATTGCATTGTATTTGTAGATTGCTTTAGGTGGAATTGCCATTTTCACAATGTTGAGTCTGCCTATCCATGAGCATGGTATGTTTTCCCATTTATGTGGATTTCATGCAGCAGTGTTTTGTAGTTTTCTTTGTATAGGTCTTTTACATTCCTGGTCAGATTTATTCCTAAGTATTTTATTTTTTTAGGGGCTATTGAAAATGGTATTGATTTCCTGATCTCCTTTTCATCGTTCTCTTTACTGGTGTATAGGAATCCAACTGATTTTTGAATGTTTATCTTGTATCCTGCTACTCTGATGAATCATTCTATTAGTTCCAGTAAATTTCTCGTGGCGTCTTTAGGGTTTTCTATGTATAGTATCATATCATCTGCAAACAGGGAGAGTTTAACTTCTTCATTACCAATTTGGATGCCCTTTGTTTCTTTCTCTTGCCTTATTGCTCTAGCTAGAATTTCCAGCACAATGTTAAATAGGAGTGGTGATAAAGGGCATCCTTGTCTTGTTCCTGTTTTCAAGGGGAATGTTTTCAGCCTCTCTCCATTAAGAATGATGTTGGCCATTGGTTTTGTGTAGATGCCCTTTATTATGTTGAGAAATTTCCCTTCTATACCTATTTGATTGAGAGCTTTTATCAGGAATGGGTGTTGGACTTTGCCAAATGCCTTTTCTGCTCAATTGAGATGATCATGTGATTTTTTTCTTTCCTTTTATTTATGTGGTGAATTATGTTGATGGATTTTCTAATGTTAAACCATCCCTGCACACCTGGTATGAATCCTGCTTGGTAGTGGTGCATTATTTTTTTGATATGATACTGAAGTCTATTGGCTAGAATTTTGTTCAGAATTTTTGCATCTATATTAATGAGAGATATTGGTCTGTAATTGTCTTTTTTTGTGATGTCTTTGCCTGGTTTTGGTATCAGCGTTATGCTGGCTTCATAGAATGAATTTGGAAGTGTTGCTTCCTCTTCTATGCTCTGAAATAGCTTGAGTAGAACTGGTACAAGCTCTTCTGTAAATGTTTTGTAGAATTCTCCAGTGAAGCCATCTGGGCCAGGGCTTTTTTTGGTTGGGAGTTTTTTTTATTACCTTTTCAATCTCTTCTCCTGTTATGGGTCTGTTCAGATTTTCAATATCACTTTGTTGTAGTTTGGGTAGGCCGTGTGTTTCTAGAAATTTATCCATTTCCTCTAGGTTTTCAAATTTGTTGGAGCATAGTTTTTCATAATATTCTGTTAGAATCCATTTTATTTCAGTTGGGTCTGTTGTAATGTTCCCCATTTCATTTCTTATTTGGGTTATTTGTGTCCTCTGCTGTTTTTCTTTTGTCAGTCCGGCCAGTGGTTTGTCGATTTTGTTGATTCTTTCAAAGAACCAACTTTTGGTTTTGTTGATTCTTTCTATTGTTTTTCTGTTCTCTATTTCATTTATTTCTGCTCTTATCTTTACTATCTCCTTTCTTCCAGTAGTTGTAGGCTTTTTTTGCTGTTCTCTTTCTATTTGTTTGAGTTCTGTAGTTAATGTTTTGATTTTGCCCCTTTCTTCTTTTTTGATATGTGCATCTATTGCTATAAATTGTCCTCTGAGGACTGCCTTTGCTGTGTCCCAAAGGTTTTGGTATTATGTGTTTTCATTTTCAATTGATACTAGGAATTTTTTAATTCCATCTCTGATTTCTTCTATTACCCATTGATGTGTAAGCAGAGTAGTATTCAGTTTCCATGTGTTTGATTTTTTTTTTCCTTGCCCTTTCTAGTGTTAATTTCTACCTTGATGGCATTGTGGTCAGAGAAGATACTGTGAATTATCTCAGTGTTTTGGATCTTGTTGAGGATTGCTCTGTGGCCTAAGATGTGGTCTATTCTGGAGAATGTTCCATGTGCATTGGAAAAGAATGTGTACTTTGCAGTGGTTGGATTGATTGTTCTATACATGTCTATGAGGTCCAGTTGGCTGATTGTGTCCTTTAGGTCTTCTGTATCTTTGCTGAGTTTCTTTTTAGTTGTTCTGTGCTTTACTGAGAGTGGTGTGTTGAAGTCTCCTACTATTATTGTGGAACTGTCAATTTCTCTTTTCAGTGCTGTTGGAGTTTTTTTCATGTATTTTGGAGCCCTGTCATTGGGTGCATAGATATTTATTATGGTTATGTCTTCATGATGGATCTTCCCCTTAATCACTATATAGTGTCCTTCTTTGTCTTTTATGGTAGATTTTGTTTTAAAGTCTATTTTATCTGAGATTAGAATTGCCACTCCTGCTCTTTCTTGGTAGTTGTTAGCTTGATATATTTTTTTCCAACCTTTGATTTTTAATAAAGTCACATCTTTGTTTCTAAGGTGTGTCTCTTATAGACAACATATTGATGGATCCTGTTTTCTTATCCATTCTGCCATTCTCCGTCTCTTTATGGGTGCATGGAGTCCATTTACATTCAGTGTAATTATTGATAGATGGAAGTTTGTTGCTGTCATTTTGTAGTGCTTTTTTTTGTGGTGCTGATGTTTTCTTTGTTGTTCTTACTCTCGTGTGCTGAGTTACTTTTGTTTGTGGATTTTGTGTTCATTTTTTTTGTTTTTGCTGAGACTTTATGTTTTTCGTCTGTATTCTTATTAGTTGGTTTGTTAACTTTCTTTGTGGTTACCATGAATTTTACCCTTATCTTTCTAAGTTTGAAGCAGTCTACCTTTACTTGTTATCGCCTTGCCTTCCTCTCCTTTAGAAGGTTCTATACCTATGTCGTTTGTTCCCTCTTTCATTGTTTTGATGTTGTTGTCATCCTTTGATTGATTGGTCTGATTCCCTGTTGTATTTCTTTTGTTTTTGGATAGTCCTCAATAGTTCATTTCCTAGAATGGTATCTGGTTCGTATGAACCTGTGTCCTAGGTCCTAGTTCCTGCCTGAGGGCTGAAGCTGTTTGTCCTCAAATCGAAGAACTCCCTTTAATAATTCTTGTAAGTTTGGTTTGACTTTTGCATATTCCCTTAGTTTCTGTTTATCTGGAAATGACCTAATTTCACCATCAAATTTGAACGAGAGTTTTGCAGGATATATTATTCTTGGCTGACAATTTTTTTCTTTCAAGATTTTGTATATGTCATCCCACCGCCTTCTTGCCTGCATGGTTTCTGCCGAATAATCTGAGCTTAGTCTTGTTGTTTCTCCTCTGTATGTGACTTCTTGTTTTTCACGAGCTGCTCTCAGGATTCTTTGTTTGTCTTTAGTTTAGGTGAGTGTGAATATGATATGTCTTGGTGATTTTCTTTTGGGGTCTCTTCTATATGGGTTCGTTGAGCTTCTTGGATGGCCAGCTTTTCATCTTTCATGATATTGAGAAAGTTTTCTGTCAGCAGTTCCTCCATGATCCTCTCTGTGTTTTCTGTTTTCTCCCCCTGTTCTGGGATGCCAATCACTCGTAAGTATTTGCTTTTAAATTGTCCCACATAACTCTCAGGGTCTCTTCATTTTTCTTTGTTCTTTTTTCTGAGTTTTCCTGAAATAGAGTTGTATCCAAGTGTATGTTTTCAGTTCCACTGATCTTGTCTTCCACGGTTTCAAATCTGCTTCTCAGCCCTTCTATGACACCATCCATTTCTGAAATCTTGTTGTTTTTCTTTTGGATTTCTAATTGTTGTTTTTGTGTAATTTCGAGTTGTGAATTTATTTTGGCTTTTTGTTCCTGCATCATCTTCCTGAATTCCTCCAATTTTTTGTCTGTATTTTCCATAAATTTCTCTAGTTTTTCCTCATGTTTGTCTGCTTTCTGCCTCAGTTCTTGGAAAATTCCGAGTATTAGTGATTTGAGTTCCTTATCAGGTACTTCTAGTGCATTTTTTTCCACAGGAGAGTTATCTGGTGTTTTAATTTGGACGCCTATTGGCCCCATCTTGTCTTGTTTTTGTAAATGTTTTAATATTGTTTGTTGTTTTCGGGGCATTCAGTAGATATTTCTCTCGTTTATTGATTGTAGATATTTTTGTTTCGTCCTTGTGGTACAGCTGGGCAGATCTAGCTGAAGAGGAGCCTCTGGGACGGGTTGTTTGTGGCACTCACCACAGCCACCAGGACAGTTGGTAGTCAGTGCTGGGCAGGTTCCAATAGGGCGTGCCTGCACAGCTTGGTGGTGTGATGTCAAGTGCATGGTGCAGGTAGGCAGAATGCAGCGGGGAGATGATTATGTGTGAAGTTAAGCTGGATATGGGAGAGAGGAGAGAGGAGCAGGAGCAAAAAGCATACAAATGTAAAAGAATGCTAGGGGAGCTTATCGTTGGAATGGACAGATGAGAGACTATGGGATGGAGGAAACCAGAAGGGGGAAGAGAAAGAAAAGGAAAGAATGAACAAATAAAAATCAGGAAAGTTAAAGAACTGCAAAGTTCCCAGGGATCCCACCGATGCAGCTATGAGGTCTGGGGGAGTCGGTCTCAGGTTTCACAACACAGCCTGGCCAGAAGGTGCAGAGTCATACATCGCCTGGTATTCAGGGATCAGAAAGAGAATGAAAAGATAGAGAGACAAGAAATTAAGCAATGAAGAAAGACAAAAGGGAAAAAGAGGAAAAAAAAAAAACTAATCAAAAAAGAAAAAATAATAAATAAATTAAAAAAAAAGCAGCACCAGCAGTCAATGAATGGCACTCAGAGAGCCAGCCAGTGCGGGTTGGTGTTTCTGGACAAGAGACTGTGTCCGTTGAAAACAGAGGAGGCTAAGTGTGAGTGAAGAAGGGTGGAAAGTGGAAAGCGTATATCACAAATTTCCTGCACTCTGGGGACCCTCAGAAAGGAGCTAAATGGGTGCAAGGAGCCAGGCACCCAGGTGAAAGGAGGGGGAGGCTGCGAGAGGCAAGCAAGAAACCAAAAGAAGCAGGAGGAAAAAAAAAAAGGCAGCACCAGCAGCCAACAAACAGCACTGGAGAGCCGCCCGCCCAGGGACACGGAATTCAAGCAGCCGGCAGACCCCGGTGAAGAGACTGCAGCCACGGGAAGCAGAGGGGCTAACGAACAGAGGTCCCGGGATCTCACCAGTGCCGCATCCCAGACCTGGAAGCAGCCACACGCCCGAACGCAGCCCCACAGCCCCGCAGGAAAGAGCAAAGTCAGCGCTCGGAGCCAGGCACTCGAGCAAAAGGAGGGGGGGCAGCAAGAGGGAAGCGAGAAACCAGAAGAAGCAGAAAAAGCCACACTAGCAGCCAACAAAGAGCACCCAGAGAGCCCCCGCTTAGGCGCGTGGATTCCAAGCAGCCAGCAGTCTCGGGTCAAGAGACCATGGCCACGGGAAGCAGAGGGGCGAACGAGCAAAGGCCCCGGGATCGCACCAGCGCGGCAGCCCAGACCTGGAAGCAGCCACATGCCCGAACGCAGCCCCACAGCCCCGCAAGAAAGAGCAAAGATGGCGCTCGGAGCCAAGCACCCGAGCAAAAGGAGGGAGAGGCAGTGAGAGGCAAGCGAGAAACCAGAAGAAGCAGAAAAAGCTCACACCAGCAGCCAACAAACGGCACCCAGAGAGCCCCCGCTCAGGCACGTGGATTCCAAGTAGCTGGCAGTCTCGGGTCAAGAGACCGTGGCCACGGGAAGCAGAGGGTCGAATGAACAAAGGCCCCGGGATCTCACCAGCGCGGCAGCCCAGACCTGGAAGCAGCCACACGCCCGAACGCAGCCCCACAGCGCCGCAGGAAAGAACAAAGATGGTACTCGGAACCAAGCACTCGAGCAAAAGGAGGGGGAGGCAGCGAGAGGCAAGCGAGAAACCAGAAGAAGTAGAAAAAGCCACACCAGCAGCCAACAAACAGCACCCAGAGAGTCCCTGCTGAGGCGCATGGATTCCAAGCAACCGGCAGTCTCGGGTTAAGAGGCCGTGGCCACGGGAAGCAGAGGGGCGAACGAACAAAGGCCCCTGGATCTCACCAGTGTGGCAGCCCAGACTTGGAAGCAGCCACTCGCCTGAATGCAGTCCCATACCCCGCAGGAGAGAGAAAAGACGGCACTTGGAACCAGGCACCCGAGCAAAAGGAGGGGGAGGCGGCAGAAAAAGCTAAGCCAGCAGCCAACAAACGGCTCTCAGAGAGCCGCCGGCCTGGGCGCGTGGAATCCAAGCACCAGAGCCCCCCGGCCCAGGGACCCTGGCCACGGGAGGCAGGGGAGCCTGAGCCGAGGTGGAGAAGGGTTGGGGGTGGCAAAGCACAGACCGCAATTTACCGGTCATTCCGTCTCCCACTGGATGCTCCGCGAGGCTGCTCTCCCATTCTCCCGTTTGTTGGTCTCCGATAGGAGTCCAAGATGGTGGATCCACGCTGCGTTAGCTGGTAAGGAATCTCTGCATGAGTCTCTCTTCGCTCTCTGTTCTCTTTCAGTATTCTCACTCCGTTTGGTGTTTGGCTGAGTTCTTTATCTCTTCATTTGATGTTCTAGGGTTTCAGGATTGTTGATTCTCTGTTAGGGTTAGTTTTTCGGATCTTTGCTGTGGAGGGACGGCTTGGTGCTTCTGCCTAGTGCGCCATCTTGCCCCTCCAGAATCAGAATAATACTTTTTTTTAAATAATATTTTATTGTGTTTTTGGTGAAAGTTTACACAGCAAATTAGCTTCCCGTTTGACAATTTCTACACAAGTTGTTCAGTGACATTAGCTACATTTTTCACACTATGTCAACATTCTCATTAATTGCATTTGGGTTATTCCATTTCCAGTACTCTAGTTTCCCTTCTTCCCCCCACCCCCTCATCTTTTCGTTTTTGCTGTATGGTAATTGTTGACCTTTTTGTCTCGTGTAGATGTTGTTTTTAGTGTAGTCAGAACAATACTATTTTAGCAGAGGTGTTCTAAGTCTGGGGCACTGGTGGCACAGTGGTTAAGAGCTCAGCTGCTAACCAAAAGGTTGGTAGTTCAAATCCACCAGCTGCTTCTTGGAAACCTTATGGGGCAGTTCTACTGTGTCCTATAGGGTCACTATGAGTAGGAATCAGTTTGATGGCAATGGGTTTGTTTGTTTTTTGGTTTGTTCTAAGTGTATTAGCTGGTTAGGAAAGTTATTAGTCATTTAGAGACAGTCTATGTTAAGATGATTTCCAGAACTGAAATGGGAAAAGAGTGCAGTTTAGTTTCTTATGCTGCTTTCCAGTAAACAGCTAATACTTCTTTAATTTGAGATTTCTGTATAGTTACTTGTATAGTAAGTCTATATCCACTCTCATTTAATAAGCCACTATGCTGCACAAATTCTATTTTTAAATATTTCTATAATTACTATTTTATCACTAAATATAAAATTTAATCATATATCTTATATTGTCAAACTATTCCCGAATAACTATATTATGATCAAAAAGCAATAACTAGGATCAATTTCTTTTTTCTACTCACCATAGGTCCCAACACAACATTGAACACTTAGTAGGTACTTAAAATTGTTTATTTAATTTATCTACATGGTTATTGATTAAAAGGAATTAATTTATTAAGAACAGGAACTTCAGAGTCAGACAGATTTGAATTTGAGTCTCAGATTAGAAGCCATGCGACCTTAGACAAATTGCCTAATCTACTTTCATTTTTTTCTGGTAAAAAAAATTTTTTTTCTAAATAGATACCTTATTGGTTCATTTAAGGAGTAAACGCATTATATATGTAAAGGTCTTAGCACATGCCTGACAAAAGATAAGCCCTTAGTAAAGTTTAGTTATTATTACTAATGTCAATGTTTTTCTTTTTTTCTCCTTTTTAAAAATTCATAGATTAATGGAGATGACAGGACTGAGCAACTCAAAGCGTCTCGCATTCCTCTTTTTTTTTTTTTCCTATCTCAAGGATAATTCCCTTTCTATGGTAAAAAAGTAGTGAATCATAAATATAATGAACATATTAATTGTACATTATACAGATTAGAGAATAGTATGTCGGATTTACTTTCCTTTGCAAGAGAGTACAGGTTTCTATTGGGTAATCATCTAGGAGCATAACTCTCCTTATTTTATGAAAGTCAGCACATTGAGGTCTGCAATTATGATTGATACCCTAGGAGTGGAGTGGATTATTATGTGGCTTTCTGGCATTTAAATAAAAAAGGGAAAACAAACTAAGTGAAGTTTTAAAAAGAAAGTGGCAGAGGTTTCCTACAGGCATGTTTAGGTAGAAAAATACATAGCATGAATAAATAAAATGCATAACAATATGACATTTTTTAAAGGACAATGTGTGAATTGTTTTATTCGGCTTTTTTAAAATCTCCATTTGCCAACCATACAATATGTGATACAAGTAACTGAAACTTTTGGCATTATTTATCAAAGAATATGAATAGTTGAAATACTTCCTTCAATATTGAATGTAAGAACTATACATGCTTTTAATCTTATTTGGAAGCATTCTTTTTCTGTAGTGAATAATTTGAATACATAGCAATATTTCACTCTTTTACTGAAATGAAACAAAATTCCCCAGAGTATATGTTCTAGTTTGTTCTTATAGGATGCTGAATATGCATGTGCTTATATTTATCAGGTAAATTATATGCTTAGCGATATAATAGACCTTGCTTTTATGCAGGTTTTTTTTTTTTTTCCCCACTAAGGAATTCAACACATTTTATATTGGCTCTGGAAAAATGAAAAACAAGTACTCATTCTTGAGTCCCTATATCATTCCAGGAATATTTCCTTATTTTCTTACTTTTTTTTCCTCTCAAAACTCTACAATGAGTTCTAAGAGACCTAAAGAGAGAGACAGAAGAAAGGAGAGCATCTGACAAAAAGTTTAATGCATTTGACTAAAATCTTTAATTTCCCAAATCACCAAAAAAAGTAAAAAAACTTGGTGAAATTTTAGTCTTCTAGATCACTGCTACCTCTAATGAGATAAAACATCAATGGAATTTCTTTATTGGGGTGAAATATATGTAACAAAACAAATGCCAACTCAAGAATTGCTACAGGTGCAATTCAGTGATGCTGATTACATTCTACAAGTTACACAACCATTCTCACTATCCTTTCCTAAATCATTTTACCACCATCAAAATAAACTCAATCCCTAGGTGAAAATGCCTCCTTCCCATCTCTGGTAACCACTAGTAAACTTTAGTTTCTATGTATTTGCTCATTTTGTGTAAGTGAGATCATACAGTGTTTATCCTTTTGTGACTGACTTATTTTGCTCAGCATGTTTTCAAGGTCCATCCATGTTGTGGCATGCATCAGAAGTTCATTTCTCTTTATGGCTGGGTAATATTCCATTGTGAGTATGTACCACGTTGTGTTTATCCATTCATCTATTGGGGGATATTTCAGTTGTTTTCCACCTTTTGGTTATTGTGAAAAGTGCTGCAAAGAACATTGGTAGGCAGGTTCAGTGGGTTTTAAATATGTTTAAGGAAATTAAAGTGTCAATGGATCAATATTTCCTATTTCAAGAAGAGGACTGAGATTAAGCAAAAAACTTCATTCTGTGACTTAGTTCTTTGGGATCTTCATTATTGTGTGCTATACTCATAAGGGGGAGCCCTGGAGGCACAGTGCTAAGAGCTTGGCTGCTAACCAAAAAGGTGGGCAGTTCAGATCCACCAGCCACTCCTTGGAAACACTACAAGGCAGTTCTACTCTGTCTTACAGGGTCACTATGAGTCAGAAATGAGAGTTCATACTCATAAGGGAGAGCATTTCTAGTTGGTATTCTGGTAGAAATGAATTTTATTGGTAAGTTCATTCCACACCTCTCTATTGTAATGCAGGGCATGAATTTGCAAGGCCCCCACACGATGAACTGCTCCATGTAGTCATTAAATATATGACATTTCTAAGCGTGGAAATGTCAGCCTGAAATTTTGGAATAATCTAAATTAGTCTGATGAGAAACCAAGACTCAAAAATATTAAAAGATTTGCAAAAATATATATAACATAGCAATTAAATTTACCCACTAGAGGTAGATTACTGAGTTTTAAACCTGAGCTATAGTACTTACTGTCTATAGTCTTGTACAGGTTAAGTAACCTGTTTAAGTCTCAGTTTCCTTATATATACCATGCATCTAATAATAGTACATAATACCTTAATTTATACTGAATTTACACTGGTATTTAAGTGACAGAAGCATATCACAAATTTTTATTAGAAAGTTGAAGATTTGAAGGCTGTTACAAATCTCCATTTTTCCATTTTGACCCAATGTAGAGTTGTTCTATCTTCTGGGCCATTTATGGTTTCGTTTCTATTTGCTTCTTTAACGTTGGTCACTTGATAATGTGCTTTGGGAAAATGGGAGAAGTGCTAGAGCACAGTGATTAAAACACAAATAAGATTAACTGAATGACCCAAGTACTACTGCTATTTTTTAACTGTATTTCCATCTTTATATTCAGCACATTGTTGAGTAAATTATATTACTTCTTCAGCTTTCTATAATTACAGTATTCCTCTTATTCACTTCTGATTTCCATAGCAATTTTATTTCTAGGAACGCTTTGTAAATTATTGTGAACTAGGTATGTGAGTTCAGAAAAGAAAATTTCTCTGTTAGATTTCTAATATGAAGATACAACTCCTCTGTAATCAAAGTCAGTCTTTTAAACAAAGCTAGTAGACACCAACACCAACCTGGGTAAATTTGAAGATTAATAGATGGCTTGCGTTTGACACAAAATTTCCTTATCACTGAACTCTGTATTTTTAATATTAAGTTCTGTTTTAGTTATCTAGGGCTGCAATAAGAGAAATATCACAAGTAGATGGCTTCAACAAACAAAAGTTTCTCCTCTCACAGTCTAGTAGGCTATAAGTCCAAATTCAGGGTGCCAGCTCCAAGGGAAGGCTTTCTCTCTCTGTTGGCTCTGGAGAAAGATCCTTGTCATCAATCTTCCCCTGATCAAGGACCTTCTCAGCGCAGGGACCCCGGGTACAAAGGACATGCTCTGTTCCCAGTGCTGCTTTCTTGGTGGTATGGGGTCTCCATGTCTCTCTGCTTGCTTCTCTCTTTTATATCTCAAAAGAGATTGGCTCAAGGCACAACCTAATCTTGTAGATTGAGTCCTGCCTCATTAACATAACTGTTGCAAATCCCACCATCAACATCATAGAGATAGGATTTACAACACACAGGAAAACCACATCAAATGACAAAACGGTGGACAATCACACCATATTGGCAATCATGGCCTAGCCAAGTTGACATACATTTTGGGGGAACACAGTTCAATCCGTGAGATTCCACTTTTTGTCCCCCCAAAATTCATGTCCTTGCCACATGTTAAATATATTCACCTCATCGTCTCATAGCAAAAGTCTTAAATGAACTCTAAGTCCAAAATCCAAAAATTCCTTTTCATCTGTGAAATTGATAATACAAGTTATCTGTTTCCAAAGTACAATAGTGGAACAGGCAGAAGGTAGACATTTCCATCACAATTGGGAGAAATTGGAGGGAAAGAAGGCATAACAGGCACCAAGCAAGTTGGCAGAACATGTTACATTAGCCCTCAAGTCTTGAAAATAACCCTCTGTTCTCTGAGATCATTTACACAATGGCCCTGCCCTCTAGACTCTAGGTATGGGCCACAATCTCTGGATTCTGAGTGGAAGCCCCTCTGCCTGCTCTTCAGCTCAACTTTCCAGGCCCACTGGAATGGCAACTCTGCTCCCTCAAGTTTGGGCGGCTTCATTCTCCTAGTCCATCTGAGTGGCGACTCTATCCTTTGAGGCCCCAGAGGTCATGGTTCTATCTTTTGAGACTGAGGTAGCTATGCTTCCTGTGTTTCTCGTCTCTTCAGCTTCTGCTTCTGGTTTCTTGGCCTCTCAGCCCCTTGGGCCTCACTGCCTGCATCTGTCCTACTTGGGCACATGTTCCAAAGCTCTGTAGCTCCACCAAGAAGTGCACAGAGGATGCCACTCAGCCAGAAAGCCTCCTACACAAAGGCACTCATCTCTCTTGCTCTGTGGGTTGGCTCCAGTGCTGTCTTGCACTGGTCTTCTGGTTCTGCTGCTGTAGTTTCTCTGCCGCTGCTTCTTGCCATCTGCGCTGTCTCCAGTGTAACACTTTGCACACTTTCTTCTGAGTCCTCACAAGAATTGTTTTTGATGTCCATAATTCTACCAACAGTCTCTTCAAGGCAATCTTAAAACTCTTCCAACTTCTATCTATTCACAGCTTCAAAACCGCTTCTACATTTTAGGTGTTTATTAAAGCAGCACCCCACTCCTGGCACTAAATTCTGTCTTAGTTATCTAGAATTGCTTTAAGAGAAATATCAAAATGGATGGCTTCAAAAATGGTGGAGTAGTCAGATGCTTCCAGTGGACCCTCTTATGGCAAAGACCCAATCTGGGGGCCCTGAACATCAAAGTCAGAGTTGAGGAACTGGACTGAATGGCAGGTGGAGGGAGAGACAGTTCAGAAGCACAAGGTGTTGCCAGACCTGACCAGGGAAGAGCCTGAGCCCTTCAGGCCTGATCAGCTTGGGGGTGAGCAGTAAGGCAGGCAAGCAGCGATGCTCAGGAGGCACGTTTTCCACACCAGGAGAGACCCAGTGCCAGAGAGTCTACTCAGCCACCCAGAACCAGTGAGAAGCAGCCCTCATCAGTGAAAGATAAATACTTGCCTACGGCTTACTGTGAGGATCAAAAACATCCCCCTTAGGGAAAAGTCTCTCTCTCATTTACCTCCCCACTCCCTGCTCTGCACTGGGTCCCAGATCTGCTTCAGCAACTGCTGAGTCCCCTGGGCCAGAAGTAGGATCTGTCACATGCCTGGAGCCATTCTCCCTGCCTTGGAGAGTGAACAAATTAACAAACAGGGGAAAAAATAAACTGCTGGCTTCCCTAATCCAGGAACCCAGGGTAGGCACAGTTCCTTTGCCTAGAGGCATGCATAAGGGATCCATGGACTTTGAGTGCCTTTCCCCCTGCATAGACTTGTGTGGGCCCATCTCAACAGCGTAGGCCCTCATTACCGCAGTAAAACAGGGTATATACCTGAAGTCTAAATTCAACTGTCTCAGCTGTGAAGTGGCAGGTTCTTGACATTTGACACTGCTCTGCCCCTTAAGCCAGGTCTTCACCTGAGGACTGATGGCTCCACCCATGCCACCAAGCCATCTGTGATAGGGGCCCAAGAATAAGAGGTGCCTCCCAGTCCTTATAGCCAACAGCATTAGTTTCTCATAGTCTGGCTGCAAAACCACCCACCTACACACTCTAGGGAACAGGGACACGCCTTCCTCCTAGACACTCAGGGGTGGCAGTCAGCCCCCTGCCTTGCTCAGAGTGTGTCCCCCTGCTGCAGCCAGATGCCTATGCCTACACCAATCACCTATGCCTGTCTAGGACTATAGATGAGAGCCTACACCACACAGTTGGTGGCTATCTACTTGGGCACCTGAGCTGAATCCATACAGGAGGAGTGGGTGGGCTCCTGAGCTCACATACCTAGTAACAGATCTAACCACCTGGTGACAGGACATTAGAGCTTCAGAGGTGCCAAAAATCAAACTAGCTCATACAAGCAGCCTATTTGGGCATATCAAAACAAAGCAAGAAGCTAGGAAACAGTAAGCAAACGTAAAATAAATAAATACAATAACTTATTGTTGGCTCAAAGACAACAGTCAATATCAAATCACGTAAAGAAGCAATCCATGATGGCTTCAGCAAGCTCCCAAAATAGAGAATCTAGAAGTTTTCCAGGGGAGGAAAATTTCTTGGAATTACTGGAGGCAGAATACAAAAGATTAATATACATAACTCTTCAAGAAATTAGGAAGGAAATTAAGCAAAACACAGAACACACAGTAGAAGAAATTACAAAGATTAGAGAAGGGCATAATGACAAATTTAACAGGCTGCAAGAATCCATAGAAAGACAGCAATCAGAAATCCAGAAGGTTAACAAAATTTCAGAATTAGACAACTCAATAGCAAGTCATAGGAGCAGAATTGAGGCAATGGAAATCAGAATTAGTGAGGTTGAAGATAAAGCACTTGACACCAACTTATTTGAGGAAAAATCAGATAAAAGGATTCAAAAAAGTGAAGAAACCCTAATAATTATGTGGGACTCTATCAAGAGGAATACCCTACGAGTGACTGGACTACAAGAACGGGGGTGATAACAGAAAATACAGAGAGAATTTTTGAAGATTTGTTGGCAAAAAACTTCCCTGATATCGTGAAAGATGATATCTATCCAAGATGCTCATTGAACCCCACATAAGCTAGATCCCAAAAGAAAGTAACCAAGACATATTATAATTAAACTTGCCAAAACCAAAGATAAAGAGAGAATTTTAAGAGCGGCTGGGGATAAATGAAAAGTCATCTACAAAGGACAGTCAATAAGAATAAGCTCAGACTACTCGGCAGAAACCATGCAGGCAAGAAGGCAATGGGATGGCATATTTAAAGCCTTGAAGGAAAAAAATTGCCAGTCAAGAATTATATATCCAGCAAAACTGTCTCTCAAATATGATGGCGAAATTAGGGCATTTCCAGACAAACAGAAGTTTAGAGAATTTGGAAAAACCAAACCAAAATTACAAGAAACACTAAAGGGAGTCCTCCAATTAGGAAATCAATAACATCAGATAACAACCCAAGACTAGAACACAGGACAGAGCAACCAGATATCAACCCAGATAAGGAAGTCACAAAAGTAAATCAAAGCTGAAACACTGAAAATAGGGAAACAGGTGTCAATATGTAAAAGATGACAACCTGAAAACAAAAAAGAGGGACTTAAAAAATGTAGATGCAGATTTTTCCTATGGAGAGAAAGTCAAGGTGATACAAAGAAATAAAAGACTGGTATAAACTTAGAAAAGTAGGGGTAAATATTAAGGTAACCAGAAAGGAAACTAACAATCATACAAGTTAAAATTAAAAAAAACTATAAAAATATAAAGACTCAACAAACATAAAATCAACAACAATGAAAAAGAAGAAAAGAAAATACATAAATAAAAACGACTCAGCACAGAAAATTAAGTGGAACAAAGAAACCGTGAACAACCCACAAAAAAAGACATCAGAAAAATGGATGGCTTCAACAAACTGAAGTTTATTTTCTCACAGTCTAGTAGGCTAGAAGTCCAAATTCAGGGTGTCAGCTTCAGGGGAAGGCTTTCTCTCTCTGTCGGCTCTGGAGAAAGGTCCTTGTCATCAATCCTCCCTGGTCAAGCAGCTTCTTAGCACAGGCACCCTGGGTCCAGAGGATGTGCTATTCTCCTGGCTCTTGTTTATTGGTGGTACAAAGTCCCCATGTATCTCTGCTCACTTCTCTCTTCTATATCTCAAAAGAGATTGGCTCAAGACACAACCTAATGTTGTAGATTGAGTCCTGCCTCATTAACAACCGCCTGCTAATCCCACCTCATCAACATCATAGAGATAGGATTTACAACACACAAGAAAAACCACATCAGATGGTGGGAACCATGACCTAGCCAAGTTGACACACACTTTTGGGGGACACAATTCAATCCATGATGGGTTCTCCTTATCAGAATAAATTGGAGCACCAATTGCAGTGAGAAGCCAACCGAAGTTTATCTCTAGAAATCCATTTAAACAAATGTGATTCAGGCCTTAGAAAAATATGGACAGCAAGACTGACTTTTGTTAGTTTTAATTTGTGGACGGACTAGTGATAACCTTGGAAAAGAGTCCATGAGTGGTGAAAATGGTTAAACACTTGGCTGCTAAACAAAAGGTTGATGTTTCGTGTACATGCAAGTATGCCTTAGAAGAAATACCTGGTGATCTACTTCTGAAAAATCAGTCACAGAAAAGCCTGTGGAGCACAGTTCTACTTTGACACAGATGGGATCACCATGAATTAGAAAAAAAAAAAAAAAAACTTTGAAAGAGAGGACAAAATTTTAAAAGAACAGACATTTGTTTTTTTTGTTTGCTTCCCCGATGTCCACAATGGTAGGAAGACAGAAGAAACAAGAGGAGAAAGGTCTAGACATACAAACTGGAAAAAGAAAAACTGCCATAAATTAATTGTACCCTTATTAAAATTGCACCTACAGCTCTGCCTGTCTCAAGAAGGTCACGGTAGAAGAAAAAAAAAAAAGCACAAAAGATTCATATAACAAACGAAAGAGAAAAAAGGTATATTTTTTTACTTACAGAGGTATATTCATGTTCCTTTAAGTTTTCCAAATGAGTAAGTAACAGGCAGCTTTATAGTAATTACTGGATTCCAATATTTATATAAAACTGACCACCATGAATACATAATTATTCTATTATGTCCACTCTAATGAATAGAAAGACTATTGATTCATTTACCATGACACAAACATCTTGTTTTCTTCCTTGCCGTGCAGAAGTGAATTCAAGCACTTGGTTTGGAAATATGTGGGTGGAATTTCTATTTTAGAGAAATTATATTCATATGAGATTAATATACTGAATTTGAATGGAAATATGCAGAAATATATCATTTACTTCAATACAAACAAAAACAGATTTAGCTTAAAACGGAAGGATTTCATAATATATCTAGATGAAAGTGGACACATTTATTATTCTCACATGCTTCAATTTAAGAATCTGAGTGTTTGTGACAATGTTTCTTTATAGTTTTATAAGAGTAATTACATATTCGGTTGTGTCATTGTTTATTCTTTCTTTTATTGTGCATTAAGTGAAATTTTATGGTTCAAGTTAGTTTCTCACACAAAAATTTATACACACATTGTTATGTGACCCTAGTTGCTCTCTCTATACTGTGACAGCACACTCTTCCTTTCCACCCTGGATTTCCTGTGTCCATTCAACCAGCTCCTGACTCTCTCTGCCTTCTCATCTTGCCTTCGGACAGGAGCTGCCCATTTAGCCTCAGGTATCCACTTGAGCTAAGAAACACTGTCTTAATGAGTATCATTTTATGTCCCATACTACAGTCTAATCTTTGTCTGAAGAGTTGCCTTCAGGCATGTTTTCATTTCTGGGATGACAGAGATTCTGAGGGCTGTGTCTTCCGGAGTCCTACCAGTCTCAGTCAGACCATTAAGTCTGGTCTTTTTATTAGAATTTGAGTTCTGCACTCCACTTTTCTCCTGCTCCATCCAGGACTCTGTTGTGTTCCCTGTCAGGGCTGTCATTGGTGGTAGCCAGGCACCATCTAGTTCTGGTCTCAGGCTAATGCACTCTCTGGTTTGTGTGGCCCTTTCTGTCTCTTGGGCTAATGTTTTTCTTTTTCTTTTTTATTGTACTTCAGCTGAAGGCTTACAGAACAAATAGTTTCTCATGAAACAGTAGTACACATATCGCTTTATGACATTGGTTAACAACCCCACAACATGTCAACCCTCTAACTTCTCAACCTTTTTTTTTTTTGGTGAAAATACACATAGTCAAAGATACACCGTTTCAAAAATTTCTACATGCACAGTTCAGTGAAATTGACTATGCACTTCCAATTGTGCTGTTATTCTCACTTAAGATGAAGGCTTACAGAACAAAATAGTTTCTCATTTAACAGTTACTATAAATGTTGCCCTATGACAATGGTTAACAATCTCACAACACATCAACAATATCCTTACTCAACCTTGGGTTCCCTATCACCAGCTTCCTTGTCCCCTTCTGCCTTCTGGCCCTTGCCACTGGACTACTGTACCTCGTTAGTCTCATTTGGTTTTACGGGGCTGTGCTTGGGCTAATGTTTTTTCCTAGTGTCTTTGTTGTTCTTCATTCTCCTTTGCTCCAGGTGAGTTGAAATCAATTGATGCATCTTAGATGGCTGCTGCCTAGCTTTTAAGACTCCAGATGCCACTCACTAAATGGGATGCAGAACATTTTCATAATAAACTTTGTAATGCCAGTTGACCTAGATGTCCCCTGAAAGCATGGTCCCCAGACCTCCACCCCTGCTACTCTGTCCCTCATAGTGTTTGATTGTATTCAGGAAACTTCTTAGCTTTTGGTTTAGTCCAGTTGTGCTGACTTCCCCTGTAGTGTGTGCTGTCCTTCCCCTTACCCAAGATAATTCTTATCTACTGTCTAGTTAGTGAATACCCCTCTCCCTGTCTCCCCACCCTTGTAACCATCAAAGAATGTTTTTTTCTGTGTTTATGCCATTTCTTGAGTTCTTATAATAGTGATCTCATACAATATTTGTCCTTTTGTGACTGACTAAATTCACCCAGCATAATGCCTTCCAGATTCATCTATGTTATGTTTCACAGATTCATCGTTGTTCTTTATTGTTGCATAGTATTCCATTGTGTGAGTATACATAATTTGTTTATCCATTCATCCGTTGATGGGCACCTAGGTTGTTTCCATCTTTTTGCTGTCATGAACAGTGCTGCAATGAACATGGGTGTGCATATATCTATTCATGTGATAGCTCTTATTTTTCTAGGATATATTCCAAGGAGGGGGATTGCTGGATCATATGGTACTTCTATTTCTAGCTTTTTAAGAAAGCGCCAAATCGATTTCCAAAGTGGTTGTAGCATTTTACACTCCCACCAGCAGTGTATAAGTGTTCCAGTCTCTCCACAGCCTCTGCAGCATTTATTAGTTTGTGTTTTCTGGATTAATGCTAGCCTTGTTGGAGTGAGATGGTATCTCATTGCAGTTTTGAATTGCATTTCTCTAATGGATAATGATCGTGAGCATTTCTTCATGTGTCTGTTAGCCACCTGAATGTCTTCTTTGGCAAAGTGACTGGTCATATCCTTTGCCAATTTTTTAAGAGGGTTATTTGTCTTTTTGTTGTTGAGGTTTTGCAGTATCTTGTAGACTTTGGAGATTAGACGCTGATCGGATTTTTCGTACCCAAACATTTTTTCCCAGTCTGTAGGTTGTCTTTTGACTCTTTTGGTAAAGTCTTTTGAGGAGCGTAAGTGTTTGATTTTTAGGAGCGCCCAGTTATCTAGTTTCTCTTCTGGTATCTGTGTATTGTTAGTAATGGTTTGTATTCTGTTTACACCATGTATTAGGGCCCCTAGCATTGTCCCTATTTTTTCTTCCATGGTTTTTATTGTTTTAGATTTTATATTTAAGTCTTTGATACATTTTGAGTTAGTTTTTGCGCGTGGTGTGAGGTATGGGTCTTCTTTCATTTTTTTGCAGATGGATACCCAGTTATGCCAGCACCATTTGTTAAAGAGACTGTCTTTTCCCCAGTTAATGGACTTTGGGCCTTTGTCAAATGTCAGCTGCTCATAGTCTGGATTCTCAATTCTCTTCAATTGGCCTATGTATCTGTTGTGTAACAGTACCAGGCTATTTTGACTATCATGGCGGTATAATAGGTTCTAAAATCAGGTAGTGGGAGACCTCCCACTTTGTTCTTCTTCAGTAATGTTTTACTTATCTGAGGCCTCCTCCCTTTACATGTGAAGTTGGTGATTTGTTTCTCCAGCTCAATAAAATATGCCATTGGAATTTGAATCAGGATTGCATCGTATCTGTAGATTGCTTTGGGTAGAACTGACATTTTCTATCCATAAGCAAGGTATGTTTTTCTACTTATGTAGGTCTCTTTTGGTTTCTTGCAGTAGTGTCTTATAGTTTTCTTTGTATATGTCTTTTATGTCTCGGTTAGATTTATTCCTAAGTATTTTATCTTCTTGGTGGCTATTGTAAATGGTATTGATTTGGTGATTTCCTCTTGGAAGTCTGTTTGTTGGTGTAGAGGAATCCAACTGATTTTTATATGTTTATCTTGTATCCTGATACTTTGCTGAAATCTTCTAATGGTTCTAGTAGTTTTCGTGTGGATTCTTTGGGGTTTTCTGTGTATAAGATCATATCATCTGCAAATAGAATTACTTTTACTTCTTCCTTACCAATCTGGTTGCCCTTCATTTCTTTTTCTAGCCTAATTGCTCTGGAAAGGACCTCCAGCACAACGTTGAATAAGAGTGGTGATAAAGGGCATCCTTGTCTGGTTCCTGTTCTCAAGGGAAATGTTTTCAGACTCTCTCCATTGAGGATGATGTTGGCTGTTGGCTTTGTATAAATGCCCTTAATTATGTTGAGGAATTCACCTTCTATTCCTATTTTGCTGAGAGTGTTTATCTTGAATGGATATAGGACTTTGTCAAATACTTTTTCTGCATCAATTAATAAGATCATGTGGTTCTTGTTTTTTGTTTTATTTATGTGATGCATTACATTGATCGTTTTTCTAATGTTGAACCATCCCTGCTGTCATGGTTTGAATTATGTCCCCCCAAAAATGTGTGTATCAGTTTGGCTAGGCCATGATTCCTGGTACTGTCTGATTTTCTTGTATGTTGTAAACCTGCCTCTATGATGTTAATGAGGGAGGATGGGTGGCAGTTGTGTTAGTAAGGCAGGACCTGATTTTTGAGACTGGATTGTGTCCTGAGGCAATCTCTTGAGATATAAAAGACAGAACTGAGCAGTGAGACAGGGGGACCTCATACCATCAAGAAAGCAGTGCCAGGAGCAGAGCGTGTCCTTTGAACCAAGGTTCCTGTGCCGAGAAGTTCCTAGTCCGGGGGAACACTGAAGAGAAAAAGCCTTCTCCTGGAGCTGATGCCCTGAATTTGGACTTTTAGCTTAGTTTACTGTAAGGAAATAAATTGCTCTTTGTTAAAGTCATCCACTTGTGATATTTCTGTTATAGCAGCACTAGTTGACTAAGACACTGACCGTCTATTTACCAAGCCGATGTCCTTCTCCAGGGACTGGTCCCTCCTGATAACATGTCCAAAGTGAGACAAATTCTCACCTTCCTCACTTCTAAGGAGCATTCTGGCTGTACTTCCAAGACAGATTAGTTGATTCTTCTGGCAGTCCAAGTTATATTCAATGTTCTTTGCCAACACCATAATTCAAAGGCATCAATTCTTCTTTTGTCTCCCTTATTCATTGTCCAGCTTTCACATGCATATGAGGCAATTGAAAATACCATGGTTTGGGTCAGGCACGCATTAGTCCTCAAAGTGACATCTTTGCTTTTTAATACTTTAAAGAAGTCTTTTGCAGCAGATTTGCCCGATGCAATACAACATTTGATTTCTTGACTGCTGCTTCCGTGGGTATTGATTGTGGATCCAAGCAAAATGAAATCCTTGGCAATTTCAGTATTTTCTCTACTTATCATGATGTTGCTTATTGGTCCAGTTGTGAGGAATTTTGTTTTGCTTATGTTGAGATGTAATCTATACTGAAGGCTGTGGTCTCTGATCTTCATCATAATTGTTTCAAGTCCTCTTCACTTTCAGCAAGCAAGGTTGTGTCTTCTGTATATCACAGGTTGTTAACGAGTCTTTGCCCAATCCTGATGCTGCATTCTTCTTCATATAGTCCAGCTTCTTGAGTTATTGCTCAGCAAAGAGACTGAGTAAGTATAGTGAAAAGATACAACCCTGACACACATCTTTTCTGATTTTAAACCACACAGTACCCCCTTGTTCTGTTTGAACGTCTGCCTCTTTGTCTATTTACAGGTTCTGCATGAGTACAGTTAAGTGTTCTGAAATTTCCATTCTTCATAACGTTATATGATTTGTTATGATAAATGCAGTTGAATGCCTTTGCATAGTCAATAAAACACATGTGAACATCTTTTTGGTATTTTCTGCTTTCATCCAGGATCTAACTGACATGTCCTCTTCTGAATCTGGCTTGAATTTCTGCAGTTTCCTGTCAAAGTACTGCTGCAACTGTTTTTGAATTATCTTCAGTGAAATTTTACTTCATGTGATAATAATGATATTGTTCAATAATTTCTGCATTCTGTTGGATTATCTTTCTTCTGAATGGGCACAGATATAGATCTCTTCCAGTAGGTTGGTCAGGTAGCTGTCTTCCAAATTTCTTGGCATAGAAGAGTGAGTGCTTCAAGTGTTGCATCTGTTTGTTGAAACATCTCAACATTAAAATGCTGTCAGAGACAAAGCAGAGGCTGTTTGATACCATCAGTTGGTATTCTGTCGTTTCCTGGAGCTTGTTTCTCACCAATGCATTCAGAACAGCTTTTACTTCTTCCTTCAGTACTATCAGTTCTTGATCATATGCTACCTCCTGAAATGGTTGAATGTCGACCAATTCTTTTTGTGACAGTGAATCTGTGTATTTCTTCATCTTCTTTTGATGCTTCTTGTGATGTTTAATATTTTACCCGTAGAATCCTTCAATATTGCAATCGAGACTTGAATTTTTTTTTTTTTTTTTAGTATGTAGGACTATAATAATTCATTTTGTTATCTTTTGACATGAATTTACTCTCAATATACTGGTGGCATAGTGGTTAAGAGCCTGGCTGTTAACCAAAAGGTCAGCAGTTCGAATCCACCAGCTACTCTTTGGAAACCCTATGAGGCAGTTCTACTCTGTCCTTTAGGGTCACTATGAGTTGGAATCGACTTAATGGCAACGAGTTTGGTTTTGGTATACTGATTTGAAAACCAACTCCAGAAACTGTATACAAGGAAACTCATTCCTGCAACATTTACTTTGCCCTTTCCCACTCACTAGAGGGAGAGAAAAGCAGGAAGTGTGGAAGAAGGAAAGTGAGACTTTGGAAGAAAAGAGGAAGGGAGGGAGGGAGAGAGGAAGGAAGGAAGGAGGAGGAAGGAACGAAAGAGGAAGGGAATTTTGATACCTGTTCTGGCTAATATATGGTTAATATTTCACAATGTCTTAGTCACTGTTGTCTATAAAATCACAGCCAGTGATTGATATATATATATATATACACATACATGTAAAAAAAAATATATATGTAGAGAGAGATGTATTTTAAAGAATTGACTCGCTGGATTGTGGGCAGCTGGCAAGTCCAAAATGTGTAGGATGGGTGACAGCCTGGAGTTTCCTGCAGTCTGTGTCCCAAAATGTATAGGTCAGGCAATGGGCAATGGGAAGAATGGAGGAGTGCTGGCAAGATGCCTACCTGTTGTCTGGAAGCAGAATATTCCCTGGGAAAAACTCCTCTTTTGCTCTTAAAGCCTTTGACTGATTGTTTGAGGCCCACCCATGTTTTGAATGATAATCTGCTTAATTAAGGCCAACTGATCTAATCACATGTTACTACTTTATAACAGTATCTAGACTAGTGTTTGACCAAACTTCTAGGACCTGTAGCCTAACCAACTTGACATACAGAATTAACTATTCGTACAATTAAATCGGTGCTTATTTGGTGGTCTTAGAAAATAATTTCCATGATATATATCCGGATCAGCTTTCAGTAAAATGCTGTCAGAGACAAAGCAGAGTCTCCTTCTAACAGCTTCTTGAAATACTCTCTTAATTTTAACTTTAAAGGAGAAATTCTTAATTAAAATTAAAAAATAAAAAATGTCCATATATTATTTTAAAAAAAGTTAAGATAATTGATTTAGTACCTCTCCTCTTAGGATGTTTTTCTTTCCCCTTTCTTTTTCCCCCCTCCTCCGTTTTTCTTCTCCTCCTCCTCCTCTTCTTTTTCTTTTTTCTCCTGCTTCCCCTCTTCCTCTTCCTCCTCCTTGTTCTCTTTTCTTCTTCTTTTTCTTTTTTATTTCTGTATGCTCCCTTTTTTTTCTAGCTATAAAAAATGAACTGGTAGTCCATTGCTAAAGCCTATTTTGTCGGATATAAATATTGCCACTTCTGCTCTCTTTTGATTGTTGTTTGCTTGATATATTTTTTTCCATCCTTTGAGTTTTAGTTTGTTTGTGTCTTTAAGTTTTAAGTGTGTCTCTTGTAGGCAGCATATAGAGAGATGTTGTTTTTTTATCCATTCTGCCAGTCTCTGTCTCTTTGTTGGTGCATTTAGTCCATTTACAGTCAGTGTAATTATTGATAGGTATGAGTTTAGTGCTGCCATTTTGATGTCTATTTTGTGTGCTGTTCACAGTTTCTTTGTTCCACTTAATTTTCTGTGCTGAGTCATTTTTCTTTATGTATTTTCTTTTCATCTTTTTCATTGTTGTTGATTTTGTGTTTGCTGAGTCTTTACATTTTTCTAGTTTTTTTATTTTGACTTGTAGGATTGTTAGTTTCCTTTGTGGTTACCTTAATATTTACCCCTATTTTTTAAGCTTATACCAGTCTTTTATTTCTTTATATCCCCTTGACTTCCTCTCCATATGAAAAACCTATGTCTACAATTTTTAAGTCCCTCTTTTTTTGTTTTAATGTTGTCATCTTTTACATATTGACATCCGTTCCCCTATTTTCAGTGTTTTAGCTTTGATTTACTTGTGTGAGCTCTATCTGGGTTGATATCTAGTTGCTCTGTCCTATGTTGTCATCTTGGGTTGTTAATTGATGTTATTGATTTTCTAACCGGAGGACTCCCTTTAGTGTTTCTTGTAATTTTGGTTTGGTTTTTGAAAATTCTCTATACTTCTGTTCATTTGGAAATGCTTTATTTCACCATTATACTTGAGAGACAGTTTTGCTGGATATATAATTCTTGGCTGGTAATTTTTTTTTCCTTCAAGGCTTTATGTATGTCATCCCATTGCCTTTTTGCCTGCATGGTTTCTGCTGAGTAGTCCAAGCTCAGTCTTATTGACTTTCCTTTGTAGATGAGTTTTCATTTATCCCTGGTCTCTCTTAAAATTCTCTCTTTATTGTTGATTTTGGAAAGTTTGATTATAATATGTCTCGGTGACTTTCTTTGGGCTCTACCTTGTGTGAGGTTCAATGACCATCTTGGATAGATATCTTCTCATCTTTCATGATATCAGTGAAGCTTTCTACCAACAAATCTTCAACAATTCTCTCTGTATTTTCTGTTTTCCCGCTGTTCTGGTACTCTAATCACTTGTAGGTTATTCTTCTTGATAGAGTACCATGTAATTCTTAGGTTTTTTTTTTTTTTTTAACTCTTTTATTTGATTTTTCCTCAGATAAATTTGTGTCAAGTACTTTATCTTCAGTCTCACTAATTCTGACTTCCATTGCCTCAGTTCTTCTCCTATGACTTTCTATTGAGTTGTTTAATTCTGAAGTTTTATTGTTAATCTTCTGGATTTCTGTTTGCTGTCTCTCTACGGATTCTTGTAACCTGTTCAATTTGTCATTATGCTCTTCTCTAATCTTCTTAAGTCCCTCTACTGCTTTGTCTGTGTGTTCCTTGGCTTGTTTTGTATTTTGTCTGATCTCCTTCCTGATCTCTTGGAGAATTCTGTATATTAATCTTTTGTATTCTACCTCTGGTAATTCCAAGAAGTTCTCTTCCTCTGGAAGATTTCTTGATTCTTTGTTTTGGGAGCTTAGTGAAGTAATCATGTTTGGCCTCTTTCTGTGATTTGATATTGACTGTTGTCTTAGAGCCATCAAGAAATTATTATATTTATTTATTTGTGTTTGCTTACTGTATCTTAGCTTCTTGGTTTGATATGCTGAAATAGGCTGTTCGTGTGAGCTAGTTTGATTATTGGTGCCTTTGAAGCTCTAACTCCCTGTCACCTGGTGGTTAGATCTCTTACTAAGTATGTGAGCCTAGGAGTCCATTTACTTTTCTTGCATGGATTCAGCTCACGTGTCCAGGTAGTTGGTCAACAAGTGATACAGGCTCACTTATAGTCCTAGATGGGCCAGGGTGATTGGAATAGGCACAGGTATCTGGCTGCAGTAGGGGGTTACACACAAGCAAGGCAAGGGGCTGAGCAAGGCAAGGGGCTGATGGCTGCCCCTGAGGGTCTGGGAAGAAAGTGCCTCCTTGTTCCCTATAAGGTGGGTTTTGCAGCTGGACTATGGGCACCCAATGCTGTTGGCTATAAGAACTGGGAGGCAACACTTATTCCTGGACCCCTGTAGCAGGTGGCTAGGTGGCATGGATGGAGCTACCTGTCCTCAGGCCCCTGAAGTGGGTAGGTGAGGACCCTGCTTAATGGACAGAGCAGTGTCAAATGTCATGAACTTACCACCCCACCATACAGCTGATACAATTGAAGTTAGGCTTAATGTATATACCCTGTTGTACTGTGCTGATGAGGGCCTATGCTGTTGAAATGAGCCCACACAGGTTTATGCAGGGGTGAAAGACATTCAAAGTCCTTGGGCCCCTTATGCCTCTGCCTAGGCATAGGCGCTTTGCCTTCCCTGAGTTCCCAATTTAGAGGAGCTGGCAGATTATTTTTTCCTGTTTGTTAATTTGTTCCCTTTCCAAGGCCAGAAGAATGGCTCAGGGCGCATGACGAGTCCTACTTCTGGCCCAGGGGACATGGAAATTTCTAAAGCTGGCCCGGGACTTGGTGCATAGTGGGGAGGGTGCACATAAGTGGGAGAGAGGTTCTTCCCAAAAGGAGTGTTTTTTGATCCGTGCTATAGGTTAGATGCATGTACTTATCTTTTGCCGATTCTGTGCTACTTTTCACTGATTCTGGAGGCTTGAGTAGACTCTCTGCCGCTTAGTCTCTCCCGATGTGGAAAACATGTCCGAACGCCACTGCTTGCCTCACCACGACTGCAACCAATCCAGACTTCAGGGTGCTGGTTCCCACCAGCTCAGGTCTGGCAACTCCTTACTACTTCTGAATCATCTCTCCCTCCCCCTGCTGCTCTATCTGATTCCTCAACTTTGCCTTTGTTGTTCAGGTCTCCTAGATTGTCATATATAATCAGTTCACTTGTTTTTTTGGGTCTTTGTTGTACGAGGAGCTATAGGATGCATCTGACTACTCCGCCATCTTGGACCCACCTCTCGTCATTGTTTATTCTTGATGGAGAGGGATTTATTATGAGTACTAAAATTTTAGCAAAACCTATAAACTATTCTCTTGGATTATCTTATCAAAATTAATTAGAGACAAGGTAATAGAAGTTGTCATTTTTATATATTTCTTCAAAATTAAAACTGATAAATATAGGTTAAAACTAGATTAAAGGACATGATTTGTAAATGCTTTTTGTTTTTGTTTTATAGAAAGTTCCAACTGTTTGTCACATATAATAGAGTTAGTAAGTGGAGATTTTAGAAAAACTGAGTAAAACAATTCACACATTTTTGTAAGCCTGTCAACAACTAACTACTAACACTGGCATAGCACTTTCTGTGTTTCTGTCATTGTGCTTAGTGCTTTATGTATGTCAACTCACTTGATCCTATGGCACAGATTTTATTATTACTCCATTTATAAATGAAGACATTCAGCCACAGAGTGGTTCAAATGACCCAAGGCTACACAACTAAGTGATAATTCAGATTTCAGCAGTCTAGTCTAGAAACCTTGGTTGTCTTCTCACTCCAATTGATCCTCCATCTTATCTTGATAAGGTGAGCCTAATATTAAAAATACATAGTTCAGTAATAAGGAAATAAATGTGTCAAACACAAACCATCTGATAGTCCTCCAATTTGCTTAGGTTGGTGTTGGTGTCTACTCACTTTGTCTGCTTAAAAGACTGGCTTTCAATAGAGAGGAGGTGAATCTTCATTTTAGACATCTAACAGAGGAATCTCCTTTTCTGAATTCACGTATCTAGTTAGCATCACAATTTACAAACATTCCTAGAAATAAAACTGCTATGAAACTCAGACATGAAAAAAGAAGAATATTGTAATTATAGAAAGCTGAAGAAGTAATATAATTTATTCGGCAATTGCTATGGAAATCAGAAGTTGTCTTAGGCTAAGTTCTCTAGAGAGGCAAAAACAGTGAAATGTGTGTGTGTGTATATATATATATATACACATATATATATGTACATATATATACATATATATAATTATACATATGTATATATATGTAGAGAAAGAGAGGGAGATTTATCTCAAGGTAATGGCTCATACAGTTGTAGAGGCTGACAAGTCCCAAGTCCATGGGTCAGGTGTCAGGTTGGAGGCTTATCCTAACTCGCGCAGCTGCAGGGACAGATGAACCCAAGATTGGCAGGTAAGACAACAGGCTACTGGCTCACAGGCTGTGAAGGCCAATGAATCCCAAGATCGGTAGGCAATATGGCATGCTGCTGACTCAAGTCCCAAGAACCAGAGGTCAGATGATGATGAGCTGGATGCACGATCCATAGCAAAAACCAGTGAGCTTTGCCAAATCGTCCATATATATTGAATACAGGCCACACCCCTATGGAAACTCCCTCTACAACTGAATGGTGATCACACCAGATCATATTGTGGAGGTGATTACATTATATTACAAAATGGAGAACATTATTACCTAATTGCCAAACTACGTAATTACATAAATCCCAAACCACATAATTACATAACTCCCAAACTGCTGAGAATCATGGCCCAGTCAAGTTGACACGCAACTTTAACATCATAGAAGTGAATAAGAGGAATACCATAATTATAGAAAGATGAAGAAGTAATATAATTTACTCAACAATGTGCTGAATATAAAGATGGAAATGCTCACATAAAAGAAAAACAGTTGTGCTTGACTTATTCAGCTAATCTTATTTGTGTACATGGTAACATTGAGTCAGATCTTACAAGTTCAAGGGCTGCATTAGATTTTTTTCTTCCATTTAGATTCAGCACTCAGAATCACACCCTTAGTGTTTCCTACAAATCCTCAGATAATTCACCAGACTAGTAAAAACCATTAACGCGAAAAGTCCACATAGTCTTTCCACAATAAATTCTTTCAGGAATTTGAGAGGAGAGGGAAGGATATGGCAATTGTAACTAGCTTAGAAATGAGCTACAAGTAGAGAGACCTGACTACAATGTCTCCTAATGCGCTAAACTCTTATCTAGACATCAAATGATCATTTTAAAAGTAAAAGAAATAATGATCACTATGACTACAACAATGATGGATATCTCAACTTGTCCTTCCATTGATTGGCATTCTTTGACTGCAATCTGACTGAAAAGTAGGTGAAAAAATGGACAAATATATTCCCTACAAAAACTAAAGCTAACTTTAGAAATGCTTACATTCTTGATCCAGAAAGTTATATGCCAATGTATAGAATGGAACCTTTGGTGAAAAATGGAGCTAATTCTCATTTAGTGTTCTGAGGATTGTAAATAATAACCATAATAGTAATAGGAGGAGGGGGAGGTAGTTGTTTATGGAGGCAATTAGCCACACATTCCCTTTCCTCCTCCAGTCCTGTGTGTACTTCTTCCTCTTTTGCTCTAGGAAAGTAGAGACCAATTGTTGTACCTTCTATGTATATTTTCAAGCTTTTATGACCCTAGGTACTACACAACAAACTAGGAAGTAGAACAGAAACACTAAACATGTTATTAGGCCAATTAACTGGATGTCCCATGAAACCATTACACTAAAACCCCAAACCAAGAAACCAAATCCCATGAAATGTTTGCTTGTACATAAGCCGCCTCAGCAACTGCTCTTTTTGTTTGTTTGTTTTTGTAAAAGCATCACAAAACATTTGCCAATTCAACTTTTTAAAGCTAAACAACTTATTGACATCTATTACGTTAATCAGCTATGCAACCATTAACTTTAATGGATACTAATTTTTCATCACCCTAAACAGAAATTCAGTGCTCCATAAGCAATAACTCCCCCTCTCCCCTCCCTCCCACCCCTGGTAACCATAATAAACTTTGATATCTATGCATTTGCTTGTCTTCTCTTTTTATATAATTGATGTCATATGATATTTGTCCTTTTGTGATTGACTTATTTTATTCATCATAATGCCTCCTGTGCCATAAGACCAGAAGAATGGGATAGTGCCCGGTTCCATTACTGAATGTTTTGATAAGAAGCTATAGAAGAATCCTGGTCAAAGGGGGGAAAATGTGAAACTGAATTTCAAATTCTCATGGAATACAGACTGTTTGGAGCCATTGAGGCTAAACAAATCCCCAAAACTATTGCTTTGAGATAATCTTTAAACCTTAAACCAAAAATATCCCGTGAAGTCTTCTTCAAACCATAGTTCAGCTTAATTAGTAAAGAATGAATGCCTTGAGCATTGTGCTGTTTTAAAGAACAATCTATATAGGATCAAACTGACAATAGTAATGTGAAAGGTTATATAGGAAGATTAGGGGGCAGTGAGTTAATGTTAATGTGGGAGGAATCATTCAGAAAACAAGGGTGAGAATGGTTGCACAATTTGAAGAATGTAATCAGTGCCATTGAAGTGATCATGAAGACATTGTTAAACTGGTGTATGTTCTGCTGTGTATATTTTCAACAACAACTACCAAATAAAATAAATTATTAAAAATAGTAATAGTAGTACTAGGAATAGTAGTAGCGGAAGTAGAAATAGTAGTAGTGGTAGTGAGGAGTCCTGATCATTCTCTTCTAGAAGGATCTGGTATTTATTAACAAGTTATCATTCTTCATATGTAATTTTCTTTGTAGATCCTGTTTTATTAACAGTCTTAATGTGTACAAACAGTACTCACAAAACAAAAACTGAAATTTCATTAAGCTTGATGTAATTACCAGTATAGTCTTCTCACAAACTTGCCCATTTGACAAACTTTACAAAATACATGCAAATAAGCATAATTTTACAATAAAGCACATTTTCTTTCCAACTTTTTTAAAATCTCATATGATATTGTATACAAATTGCAGAGAAAAAATGTATTGTAAAAAGTGCAGAGGAAAAGAAAATTTCCATATCCTTACCTTTGAATTGGTTTCAATGAATTTATTGCTCTGAGAACTAATATTGCTGTAGACCACTTGAGGTTTGTCTAAGGCGTTTTTTAATACCATAGCTCTAAGATTATTTATGAAGGACAGATATTGAGCTTTGACCCATAAACAACTAGAATGATGTAACTTTATTCAAATACAGAGGATAAACTATGGTTAAAAAAAATACAGCAGCTTCTTTGGGGACTTGTGGAACCTCATTATAATCAGAATCCATTGATAGGATGGATGAAAATCCAGTGGAAACATCTAGATTTTGATCCATTTTCCGATTATCAGATCTCACCATGAATAAATCACAGTGAGCGTTAATTTTCTCATCTGTGACAGGGAAAATATTCAACAAATACTTATCAAAATTTGTTTAATTATTGACTTTTGCCACATATTTTGGTTGCTGTAGATACTTGTGATAGCTCTGATTTCTAAAGTGAAATAAAAACTGCTTGATTTAATACACTAAAATAGTGTTTTGACTGATAATGGTAGAGAAACAGCTATCTGTTAGGTATTTGTCAGTGAGAACTTAGATATCTCCTCAGGTCACATTCTTCTTTTTCACCCAATCATGGAGGATCAAAGAAACCAGAACTGTAAAGAACAGTGTGTTAAAAAGCTCATATTTTATTTTTTTACAAAATGATCATAAACAAAAATTTACCATAAACAGTGAGGAAAAAGTAATTAAGATGAAAAACGATGACAAAAGTGTATTATACATATCTTAAACAGCAGTTTAGGATATTTTTAAACAAATATTAAAACAGTTCGTTTATAATATTTAAGTGGATTTGATATTTAAGGCAGCTACTCTAGATTGTTGAGGTCTAGTCAATTCCAACTCATGGTGACCTCATTTGTCTCAGAGCAGAACCGTACTCCATACTGTTTTTAATGGCTGTGATTTTTCAAAAGCAGATTTCCAGGCCTTTCTTCCAAGATGTTTCTGGATGGGTTTGAACTACCAGCCTTTCCACTGATAGTCATGTGCTTAACAGTTTGCTTTACCCAGGGAGCTAGGATGGCATTGGACTTGCTGTCAGGAGGGACCAGTCCCCAGAGAAGGACATCATGCTTGGTAAAATAGAGGGTTAGCAAAAAAGAGGAAGACCCTCAATGAGATGGATTGACACAGTGGCTGCAAAAATGGTCTCAGACATAGCTGTTATTGGGAGGATGGCGCAGGACTGAGTAGCATTTCATTCTGTTGTACTTGGGGTTGCTATGAAGCAGAGCCAATTCGAACACACCCAACTACAACAACTCTAGGTGAAAACTGAGATGTGTCCACTTCTTCAAAGCAAATAGCTTTCTTAAATCTGAAAACATATATTAAAGCAAAATCAATGGCCACAGAATCACCCTATATGATGAATAAATTACAATATTAACTTGTTATTTGTTCATCCAATAACTATTTATCGAGTGTCTGCCATGGTCACAAATTATATCCTATGCCTATAAATGCAGCACTGAAAAATAATTATACATAGCTAAAAGCCTGGCTAAAGGCTGCGTAGTCTATTAGTTTCAGAAAATTAATAAAAAATCAGGTTTAAAAAATAAATATTAGAATAAGAACCAAAATTACAAGTGAACATTTTAAAAAATCTGACTACTACCACAGATGACATATTACAAAAATCAAGAACATTTAACATTTTTAATTAATTGTTAATAATGCTCCTCCTACATATTTTGCTAAATATAACTTAACTGCCTTTTCACGTAACAAAGATTTTATACTTTTTTCCTAGGAAGATTCAAAAAATAATTTATTTTTCTCCTGGTGTAGGTATTAATTTTCTTTCTAATGAGTTAGAAACGTTTATTTCAGCAGCACAACTTACTATTGTAAATGCCATGTAAATATTTAGGATTATTATTAAATATGAGAAAACTTTTTAGAAACATCTTGTATGTTTAAGATGAAAGATTTGAAAGAACTATCCACAGGCTAGCTTCTGGCTTTTATATTTCAAACCTTGTCCCTTCTTTACCACCCACATACTTCAGGTGCCAGATTCTATAGGATATCTTCATTTCGCCTTACAACATAAAGCCCTGTACTTCAAGTCTCAATGACATCAAGTCAACACAGTGCTCTGTAGAAGAATTATTGGAAGCTATTCCTTCACTGGGACACTTAGGAATAACTTTATTTTAGGATGACAGAAAACCATATAAAAAATTCCACTAATCCAACATTAAATGTATCCTGAACACAACTTCTTAGCTGCATTCCCAAAAGCTCTTGTTCAGTCAAGTGCTAGCCCATATGAATAGAAGAAAAAGAGATGGAAAGTCAGATTAAAAGACACTGCAGTCTTACCCAATTTGGGTTTAAATGTCTTGTCAAATTTTACAAACCATACAACCACATAAACACACACACTCCCAGTAGTTTCTGAGACCCATGAAAGTAAGGTCCTTTGAAGCTTGAATTTCATCAGCTTCATGGTAAATCCATCTATACTAACACATCCTACTTTCCGAGGGTTTAAGTCCAGCAGAATAGATATTAAATCATTTTACAAACTATTATTTATAATTGTTATAAGTGCTATGAAGAAATACTGGATGACATGAAATCTTACAGTAAGAGGACCAAGTACAGTCCAGTAGGTCAGAGAAAATTTCTCTAAAGTGGTACTTGATGCTGAAATCTGAATGAGAAACCTATTTTTATTAGCTGAGGGTAGTAGTGGTGGGAGGACTTGGGAAGGATTCCAGGCATAAGAAAGAATATAGGGAAAAATTTTGAAGCTGGGAAATACTACGATCAGGTGAGGAACTGAAAGGAGCTTAGAAAGTGGAGATAAAAGGGTCATCTGGAATAAGTTTTAGAGAAAAGCAGGACCAGATCTTGGCAGGCCACATTAAGGATTTTGGACTTTATTCTAAAGGAAATGGGAAAACATTTAGAGTTGTTATTATAAGATTTGCATCCATAATGGAACACTCTGAACACAGTGTGAAAAATGAATCAGAGTAGGGAAGCCCCAACTGATGTAGGGTTTCTACTAGGAAGCTATTACCCTAATTAAAAAGAAATTGGCTCAGGGTGAATAGTAGTTGTGAAAGAAATGATCTTGGTTTTGTTCACTCATTCTCAGCAGCCATACCAATCCTAACTGAATTATACATTTATTTTTCCTTTTATAAATTTGATATGCATTTATTTCTAATTGATATAAACCTAGCAAAAAATGTGGAAATATTTAAAGTTTATACTTGTAAAATATTACTATGGCATTTTGGCCTGAAAATTAGGGTCAAATTATCCATTGCCAAATTTCATCAAAAGATCTAGAATTTAAGATCTAGGCATAGGTAAGAGATTCAGGAGCTCCCAACTCTTCTGGGTTTGTCTTGAGGAGGACGTAGTACAAATGGTACCTGTTAATTGTTATAGATCAGAATGAGTTAAGTCTTTGAAAAATTCATGCAACATGTGATTGCTATGTGTTTATTACCCTGTTGGAAGGGGGTTGTGTTTACATATGTAATGAAAGTATACATGGTATAATTAATTAGGCTTCCTCATGCTAAAATCTTCAATTTCTATCCTCCCTATTTTCTTTTTATACTTTCCTGTTGTGGTGCTATTGTCATGACAATAATTTATTTTCTCATATGTGCTCTCAAAAAAGCGCTAATTCATTTCAACTCAGACTACAAAGAAGACGTTTTTTGGAACGAAATCAAACTACATTTGAAAAATCTCTGGCTCATAAATGTCAGGTTTCACTTGTTTCTATTTCTATTATCTCTGCGCAAAGCTCTAAAATGCAAGTTTGTAAGTGGCATTAAAGTACACACATTTTCCTGGAATTCTTACAGTTTTGAATACAATATCAGTGCCAAAAAATAAGAAAGATGTCCAAGAATCCTTGTTCATATGTGACCCCACTGATGTTGACAAAAAGTTGTTTTCAAGAAAGTCCTAATAAGCATTCAACCTCGTGGATAATTAAGAGTGTCCTGGGAAGGAGTATTGCTGTGCGGCCTGACAACGTGTAGAGGATTTGATTTTGTTTGCTTCAAGGAGATTTACACTGTCACTATATTCCTGCCCCAACATTCCATTTTTACTCTCTTCTGAAAGGAGTTATGTCAGAAAATAACATGCAATTGAAGAACTGGTTTGACTTTCTGACTTGCAGTAGGTCATGGTAAATGTAAACATATCAGAAATATCACAGACAAGATGCCTTAGTGAGATCCTTTATGAGATTAATGTCTATTGTCTTGGCTATAATACAGGGATAATATTAATGGATAATAACAATTTGTGATTGTAATATAGTATTTATTATAATAAAAATGCTTGCTCATCAACAATTAATTAATCAATTTCAATTAACTTGTTGAAATAGATAAAACTATTGTTCCCATTTTACAGTGGAAACTGAGGCCTGGAAAAGCAACGTAAGACTTACCATTAGGTCACTTAAAGAGCTGAGAAGAGACATTATATTGCGTGACAAGAAAAGCATTACAAAGATTGCCGTCTTCCATAGAGCTCTCTGAAGACCTATTCGTCCTAGCATTTGCGACACAAGAATTTTTTTCTCTCACTTTTGCTCACACTCATCCTATCTTCATTTTAACTCCATTCTATAATGTATAGATCACACGTGACTATTATTTAATTTTAAAAAAATCTATGTTTTTTGTCCGTTCAATACTATCAAGTCCCTAAAGTCAATTAGTTGGTAAACAACTGGGTTGTTTTCACCTTTTGGCTGTTTATGAATAATGCTGCTATGTACTTTTATGCACAAATTTTTTTGTTAAGATATGTTTTCAGTTATTTGGGTATATACTTAGGAATGAAATTACTGGGTCAAATGGTAAATCTCTGTTTAACTTTTTGAGGAGCTACCAAACTTTTTCAAAGCAGCTGTACCATTTTACATTTCTACTAGCACTATATGAGGGTTCCAATTTCTCCAAATCCTTGCCAACACTTGTTATTGTCTATCCTTTTGATTACGCCGTTTAATTGATGAATAAACAAAATATGATATATCTATACAATAGAACATTGTTCAGTCATAAAAAGGGACTAAAAGAGTGATTCATACTACATCATGGATGAACCTTGAAAGCATATGCTAAATGAAAAAAGCCAGATAGAATTGTACAGTGAGCATCCATACACCTGACACCAAATTCTACAATAAATATTTTAGTACACTTGTTTTAAATATGTGTTTATGTGTATGTGTGATAGTGTGTGTAACATGTATGTGTGTATTAATATATATACATATATTTACATATACATATATGTATGCACATATATATATCACACAGACACCTCTATCTAATCTATACCTCAATATCTCTATGCAAACTTCTCTATCCATCTCTCTATTAATCAATATATCTTATTTTTCATGCATTTTAAGACAAGTTGCAGGCATCAGTGCTATTTATTTCTAAACACTTCAGCATGGATAGAAATAAGTAGAGCAATATTTTGTTTTTGATGTAAAATTTATCTAAATTTAAGTGCATAAATCTTAAGTACCTTTCAATGAATTTTGACAAATGCATACATCTGTGTAAGCCAAGTTCTTCCAAGGTATTAAATATTAGTACAAACACAAACTCTTTGCTTATTCCCCTTCCCAATAGATCCCTGCTCCATGCCCACACTGTCACTCAGAGGCAATCATTTTTCCTGATTTTTTTCACCATAGATCAGTTTTACTTGTTATAGAAAATTATATAAATAGAATCACACAGTATGTGTTCTTTTATGTAAGAATTTTTTTCACTTAACATAATAATTGTGAGGATTATCCATATTGTTGCATGCATCAGTTGTTCATTTATTTTCATTTTTGAATAGTATCTCATTGAATTAATATACCACAGTTTGTTTATGCATTCTCTTGTTGAAAGACACTCAGGCTTGTTTTCTTTTTTTGCTATTATTAATCAAGCTACAATTACCATTATCGAGCAAGTCTTTTTTGTAGTCATATGTTTTCATTTTTCTTGGATAAGTACTTGGGAGTGGAATGGCTGATAGGTGTACCTGTAACTTTTAAAGAAACTGCCAAATAGTTTTCCAAAATGGTCGCACCATTTTACATCTGCACCAATGTATTTGAGAGTGCTACTTGTTTCACATCTTTACCAGCATTTTTTGTAATCAATCTTTTTTAACTTTAGCAATTCTGATGGGTGTGTATTGGCCTATGGCACAGTTTAAATTTTATTTCCCTGATGAGTAATAATACTGAGCATTATTTCATTTGCTTATTGGCCATTCTTACATCTTGTGACAAATTTATTCAAATCTTTTGCCCGTTATCAGTTAGTCGAATTTCCTTTCCTTTGTCAAATGTATTTTTGCAAATAATTTCTCCCAGTCTGTGGCTTGCCTATTCATTTTTTTTCCTACTGTCTTTTCATAGATGGAAGTTTTAAATTTTGATGAAACATAATTTATCATTTTTTATTTTTTATTCATTTCTTTTTATATTGTTTTCAAAGTCCTTATTAAGAAAACTTTGCCTGCTTTAGGTCATAAAGATATTCTCCTATTTTTTTTTCTGGAGGCTTTAGAGTTTTAGCTTTCACAATTAGGTTAGTAACCCAGTGTGAATTAGATTTTGTGAAGAGCATTTTGTCGGGGTTGAGAATTATGTTGTAGTTTTTTCCCACATACAAATATCCCATTGTTTCAGTACCATTTGGTGAGAGCACTTTCCATTCTCAATTAGACTGCTCTGTTCTCTTTGTCAAAAATCAAATGATAATATCCATGGGGCCTATTTTGGGGCTCTATGTTCTGTTCCATTGACTTATTATCATTTCTTGACTGTTTTGATTAATGCAGCTTTATAATAAGTCTTGCAAACAAATAATCCAAGTCCTCGTACTTTGTTCTAACTTTCAAGATTGCTTTGCATCCTTTGAATTTTGACAGACATTTTAGAACAAATTTGTCAACTTTTGCAAAAAAGATTGCTGGGAATATCACCGAAATTGCTTTGAGTCTATAGAATAGTTAAGTGAGAGTTAAGACCTTAACAATATTGCTTTTTAATCCATAAACATGCTATATCCCTCTATTTATCTCTTCATTTTAAATTTCTCTCATGAATGTTTTGACTTTTCCCTGTTAAATGTGAGTGTACACATTGTTAAATTTATTGCTAAGAATTTTAGGTAAGTAGTTTTCACTCAGCATAATAATTGTGAAGATTATCCATGTTGTTGCATGTGTGGGTTTTTCATTTCTGAAGCTACAGTAAATGGAATGCTTTTGAAGTCCATTTCCTAGTAGTTTACTATCCATATATCAAAATAAATTTATTTATTGTATTAAATTTATATACTGTGATATTGCTAAATACACTTATAAGTTCTAGAAACTGTTGCAGATGTCTTAAGATTTCCTATATAAACAGGCATTGTTTATGCATACAGAGGCAATTTTACTTGTTTTAAGACTATCTTTATATCTTTTATTTATTTATTTTTGTGGTGGTACAATTAGTAGATACTCCAGTATAAAGATAAATAGAAAGTATGAGAGTGAGGATCCAAGCCTTCTTTCCCATCTTAGGTGAGGAGTGTTCAATATTTAACCATAAAGTATTAAGTAAGCTGTATTTTTTTGTAGATGCTATTTTTCAGACTGTGGAAATGTTCTTATTTGACTACTTGGCACAATGTTTGTTTTTGTTTTTTTAAATAATGAATTGGAAGTGATTATTTCTAATGCTTGTCTTCATCTATTGAAATGATCCTACAGTTTTCTTCATTAATTAACAGTTTCTGTTAATATGCTTAATTACACTGATTAATTTCCAAATGATAAACTAACCATGCATTTTTTGGATAAACCCCAGTTGGAAATGATGTATCAAACTAATTACATATTGCTGGATTTTATTTGGTAATATTTTGTTCATGAGGTGTATTAGTCTCTAATTTTCTTTCTTTCTTTCTTTTTAATAATATCTCTGTCAAGTTTTGGAATTTGGGTTAAGCTGGCCTCAAAGAATGAATTGGGAAGTGTTCCAGGATCTATTTTCTGAAACAGTTGTATAAGCCTGACTTTTTCTTTTTTTTTTTTCATTAAATGTTTGATGAAATTTAACAGTAAAACCATCTTGACGTGGACTTTTCTTGTTGAAAGATTTTCAATGAAAGTTCAGTTTCTTTATTAGAAACATGCCTATTCAATTTTTCTGTTTCATCTTGTTTGCTTTAGTAAGTTCTGTTTTTCAAGAAAAATTTCCATTTTATCGAATGATAAATTTGTTTGCATAAAACTTTTCATTCTCATTTTTATCATCATCATCTTCGTCATGAAAGCTAATATTCATCTTGTGTTTATTCCATTTGTACACATGTTTCATACATGTCGGTTCCCATTTTTATCATATAATATCTATGTACATGAAAATATATAGAATGTAATTATATATCAGTTTTCCCAATTTTATTGATGAGAAATTGAGCTTAGTCATTGCCATCGAGCTGATTCCAACTCACAGCAACCCTATAGGACAGAGTAGACTGCGCCATAGGGTTTCCAAGGAGCACCTGGTTGATTTGAACTACCAACCTTTTGGTTAGCAGCCGAACTCTTAACCACTACGCCACCTGGGTTTCTAAGCAATCTAAAATATAATGCCTAAATTTCACAGCTCATAGTTAATAGATTCAAATATGTAAGTCTAGTCCATATTGAATGTCTTATTTTTTAACAGTTTCAATGGTGTTTCACAGTATGAATTCATTACAATTTATTCAACTATTAATTTATTGCAGTACTAATAAAAATAATGCCAGACGTCTATGATGGTGAAAAATTGTGTATGCAGGGAGCAGTAAGGTAGGAAGGTAGGAAAAAGGTATATTATTATTATTATTATTTTACAAAACTTTTTTTAAAATTGTACTTTAGATGAAGGTTTATAGAACAAACTAGCTTCTCATTAAACAGTTAGTACACATATTGTTTTATGACATTGGTTAACAACCCCACAACATGTCAACACTCTCCCTTCTTGACCTTGGGTTCCCTATTACCAGCTTTCCTGTCCGCTCCTGCCTTCTAGTCCTTGTCCCTGGGCTGTTGTGCCCCATTAGTCTCATTTTGTTTTATGGGCCTGTCTGATCTTTGGCTGAAGGGTGAACCTTGGGAGTGACTTCATTACTGAGCTAAAAGGGTGTCCAGGGGCCATACTCTCGGGGTTTCTCCAGTCTCTGTCAGGCCAGTAAGTCTGGTCTTTTTTTGTGAGTTAGAATTTTGTTCTACATTTTTCTCTAGCTCTGTCCGGGACCCTCTATTGTGATCCCTGTCAGAGCAGTCAGTGGTGGTAGCTGGGCACCATCTAGTTATACTGGACTCAGTCTGGTGGAGGCTGTGGTAGTAGTGGTCCGTTAGTCCATTGGACTAATCTTTCCCTTGTATCTTATTTTCTTCTTTCTCCATTGCTCCCCAAGAGGTGAGACCAGTGCAGTATCTTATGGCTGCTCACAGGCTTTTAAGATGCCACACGCTACTCACCAAGGTAGAATGTAGAACATTGTCTTTATAAACTGTGTTATGCCAGTTGAGCTAGATGTTCCCCGAGACCATGGTCCCTACAGCTCTCCACCCAGCAATTCAGTCCCTCAGGGAGTTTGGATGTGTCTATGGCGCTTCCATGACCTTTCCTTGTACAAGCTGTGCTGGTTTCCCCAGTATTGTGTACTGTCTTACCCTTCACCAAAATTACCACATATCTGTTGTCTATTTAGTGTTCCCCCCCACCCTTCTGCTCCCTCATAACCATTAAAGATTGCTTCTTTTTGTGTGTAAACCTTTTCATGAGTTTTTACAGTAGTGGTCTCATACAATATTTGTCCTTTTGTGATTGACTTATTTCACTCAGCATAATGCCCTCCAGATTCATCCATGTTATGAGATGCTTCACAGATTCATCATTGTTCTTTATCATTGCATAGTACTTCATTCTGTTTGTTTACCCATTCATCTGTTGATGGGCATCTAGGTTGTTTCCAACCTTTCACTAGTGTGAACAATGCTGCAATGAACACGGGTGTGCATGTCTATTCGTGTGATGGCTCTTATTTCTCTAGGATATATTCCTAGGAGTGGGATTGCTGGATCATATGATATTTCTATTTCTAGCTTTCTAAGGAAGCACCATATTGATTTCCAAAATGGTTGTATCATTTTGCATTCCCACCAGCAGTGCATAAGAGTTCCCATCTCCCCACAACCTCTCCAGCATTTGTTATTTCCAGTTTTTTTGATTCATGCCAGTCCCTCAGGGAGTTTGGATGTGTCTATGGAGCTTCCATGTCCTTGAAAGGTGAGATTATTAAGAACCATGAATGTTATGCTAGAGACTTTGTAAATTAAGCTTAAGCAATACAAAACCATGAAAAATGTTCAAGTAGGGGAATGACATGATCAGAGAGGCTTGATTAGCAGTTTTTGAGTGTGAATTGGAAGTTACAGAATGTGATGGCAGAACGATCAAGCTATTGCAAAAGTTTGGGAGAAAGATTACGTGTATTTGAATCAGGCAGTGGAAAGAGAAAGTTATAAAAATGGGTATGAATATGCAGATAATCCATATAAAGAAATATATTAAGTTTACAAATTAACATCTTGGTATTAAAACACAAATAACATTTGCAAATGCAGATGAAGTCTAGAAATAAAGCAATAACAAAGATGAATCAGAGCAAAGTGATTGTTCTTTAGGTAGGCAGGTAATTGAGGTCCATATGTTTTTTTCTTGGCTTGAGTTGTGGAGAGATGCATGTTTAGTTATTATTCCATCAATCTTCCATTGGTCTTTCTGTCAAAAACAGTTCATGTTAACTTATAAATAATTATGGCCTTTTGTTCAGGAAAATAGCATTGCAAGGAATGCTCAGGCATATTTATTTTTATTTAAACATATTCTCTATTTAAACCTAGAGAATAAAGTTATCTAAATTGCCCAGAAGTTTCATAGATTACAAATGTGGGTACGATAGCTACATTTTAATCAGCAGGTTGTATAAATTATTTCACTTTCTGGTTTGAATAAATTATGTAAAACATATTATCAATTATGTAGTTACAAGGGCCAGTAAGAATGGGACTTGTGTTTTACCCTGTGTACATTTAACAGACTGTTAATGTTCTCTTCAATAAAGAGTCAGTCTACTGTGGTTATATAAAAAGTCGAACGTTTTACATATGGTCTCCTCCGATAATGATATATATTATTTCTGTAATGGAATGTTCTAAAATGTGCTTTATATTCTTTTTGATTAAAAGAAATTAATTTTAAATGAATAATTATTGCAGAAGACTACATATTGAAACCCACTGAAGGTTTTAAACTGGAGATTTTCTCATCTTTGTCACCTATTTTCACGAACATTATCTTTTATTTTTGCACCAGTTGAAATTGCCACTGCTGGCTAGAAAAAAAATCTGTCTAGGATAGTTGTTCTTTCATAATATATCTACTTCCATTTCCGTATTTATATTAAATTTTAGTTTTTTTATATGTGATTGAACTGAAAGTTCACTCAAGTGACTCACTGTCAAATAATAGGTTACTGGTTTATTAATATTTTAACATTTTCCTTAGGCAAACATTAAAGCAATTGCAGTTAAGTAAAGGATTTAGGAATAAACTGCTCCTGAATATAAGAAATATAATTGTCGTCTGGGACAATAGCATCATTTTGAAAGGTTTTTAGCAAAAGGATTTATTACTTACCCTATTAGAACTTCTTTGAAACTTGAATCCTAGATGATAAACCTCTCTTTAAGAGACATGGTTTATTTGAAATTAAAACATTTTGCATATTTATATTAAAGAGTAATATCAGTATAAAGAGTATGCCTAGTGGTGATTTTTCGGGTTGCAAAAATGTTGCATTTTTTAAACATAAATAGAAATTAAAATAGTAGGGTTCTTTTAAAATTAGGCAATGTCTATCATAAAAGTTCTTATATTTTGTTTATTTAATATAGTTATACAAGAGATCAAAATTATTCATTCATCCATTATATTAACCACATAAGCCAAACACGTAGAATCTTTTTCTGTCATAAAAATAATAAATACATTAAAAGCATTTATTGTGTTAAAGTATATTAATCAAGTCTCGGATAATTTAATTATTTTTTAATACCATAAATAAAAGTAATTTTCTCTTAGGGAATATGATTATGTTAATCTTATTCTGTATAACTTGGCAACCTCTGTTGCTTTGATAGAAAGAGGTATTAAAAAAAAAAAACAGAGAAGTGATTGCAGACAGATTATGAACTACTGTATTTTTATGCAAGTAATGTGCGCCTTCTATGTTTGTTTGCCAACCTCTCCTTCCTCCTGTGAGGTATTTTCATAAACGTGCTATGCTTTTTTTTTTTTTCTACAGCAACATGTAAAAATATCAACTTAGCAATGCTTATGAAAATACCCTGCAGGGGGAGGATGTGGTTGGCAAACCAATGTAGAAGACACGCGTTATTTTCGTAAAAATATGGTAATGATGGAGCATAGGAGAAATAGTCCTTATATGTTGCCTACAAAAGCTACATGCTCTACCTCATTTTACTTCCAGCTTCATCTGCGTCAATATTAATTGTGAATTTGGCCAAGTTATCGACTCTCTTCGTATTTCAGTTTTCGCATCTGTGTAAGGGAAATACAAGTACTATCGATGCTGAACAGGTTTTGCAGAGCTTCTAGACCAACATAGACTTGGAAGAAAGGCTTGGCTATCTAGTTCCAAAAATCAGCCAGTGAAAACCTTATGGATCACGACTGTCCAATCCACAACTGATCATGGGGATGGTGCAGGACTGGGCACTGTTTCATTCCATTGTATATGGAGTCAACACAAGTCAGGGGCCAACTTGATGGCAGCTAATAGCAACAACATATATGATGACATTTATTGGGATTCAATGAGATAATGGCTGTAAAGCACTTAGATTTGTGACTATTATGTACAGGACACTTGAGGAATTATTGAAGACAACTGCTTACTCTATTTTATTTCACTTCTAAAGGTTGCGAAATACAGAAAATCTTAAGGTGGGGAATTTTTATCTTTATTTCCAAGAGATACTAGGCTTTATTTTGTGTTTGTCTGAATGACGAATTTGATACAGTCCTCTGAACTTTTTCCATTGCTTAGCTGTCAGTTTATCTTACTGTGGTGGCTTGTGTGTTGCTTGAAGCTATGCCATGGTATTTCAAACACCAGCTGGATCACCCGTGGTGGGCAAGTTTCAGCAGAGCATCCAGACTAAGACAGACTAGAAAGAAGGACCTGGCTATCTATTTCTAAAAATCTTGGCCCGTGAAAACCTTATGAATAGAAGCAGAACATCATCTAATATAGTGCTGGAAGATGAGCCCCTCAGGCTGGAAGGCACTTAAAATACAACGGAGGAGGAGCAGCTTCCTCAAAGTAGAGTCAACCTTAATGACATGGATGGAGTAAAACCTTCAGAACCTTCATTTGCTGTTGTGGCAGGACTCAAAATGAGAAGAAAGAACTGCAAACATCCATTAATAATTGGAATGTAGAATGTACAAAGCATGAAACCAGGAAAACTGGAAGTTGTCAAAAATGGAATGGAACACATGCAGATCAGTACCTTAGGCATTAGCAAGCCAAAATGGACAGATACTGGCCATTTTGAATCAGACAATCATATGGTCTACTATGCCTGGAATGACAAATTGAAGAGGCATTCATGGTCAAAAAGAACATTTCAAGATTTATCCTGAAGTACAGTGCTGTCGGTATAGGATAATATCCATATGCCTACAAGGAAGACCAGTTAATACAACTATTATTCAAATTGACGCACCAGCCACTAATGCCAAGCTGAAGAAATTGAAGATTTTTACCAACTTCTGCAGTCTGAAATGGGTCAAACATGCAGTCAAGATGCATTGATAACTCCTGTGCTTGGAATGTGAAAGTTGGAAACAAACAACAAGGAACTGTAGTTAGAAAGTATGTCCTTGGTGACAGAAACATCCTGGAGATTACATGACAGAATTTTGCAAAACCAAAGACTTATTCATTGCAAATAACTTTTTCCAACAACATAAATGCAACTATACATGTGGAAATTGCCAGATGCAATACACAGGAATCAAATCAACTATGTCTGTGAAAAGAGATGATGGAGAAGCACAATATCATCAGTCAGAAAAAGGACAAGGGCTGACTGCTGAACAGACCATCAATTGCTCATATGCAAATTAAAGCTGAAGCTGAAGAAAATTAAAACAAAATTCAACAAGAGCCAAAATATCTCCTTGAGTCTATCTTACCAGAATTTAGAAACCATCTCAAGAATAAATTTGATGTTTTGAACACTAATGACTAAAAACCAGGCGAGTTGTGGGATGACATCAAGGACATCATACATGAAGAAAACAAAAGGTCAGTAAAAAGACAGGAAAGAAAGAAAAGATCAAAATGAATGTCAGAAGAGACTTTGAAACTTGCTCTTGAACATAGAGTAGCTAAAGCAAATGGAAGAAATGATCACATAAAAGAGCTAAACAGAGGATTTCAAAGGGCTACTTGAGAAGACAAAGTAAATTATTTTAATGAAATGTGTGAAATCCTGGAGGTAGAAAAGCAAAAGAGAAGAACACACTCAACATTTCTCAAGCTGAAAGAACTGAAGAAAAAATTCAAGCCTCGAGTTGCAATATCGAAAGATTCTATGGGCAAAATATTGAATGATGGATGAAGCATCAAAAGAAGATAGAAGGAATACACAGAGTCAGTAAACTAAAAAGAATTGGTCGACGTTCAGCCATTTTAGGAGGTAGCATATGATCAAGAACCGGTGATACTGAAGGAAGAAGTCCAAGCTACACTGAAGGCATTGGTGTAAAAACAAGGCTGCAGGGATTGATGGAATACCAATTCAGATGTTTCAACTAATGGATGCTGTGCTGGAGGTGCTCACTCCCCTATTCCAAGAAATTTGGAAGCCAGTTACCTGGCCAACTGACTGGAAGAAATCCCTATTTGTGCCCATTCCGTGGAAATGTGATCCAACAGAATGCAGAAATTTTTGAACAATATCATTAATATCATACACAAGTAAAATTTTGCTGAAGATAATTAAAAAACGGTTGCAGCAGTGCATCAACAGTGAACTGCCAGAAATTCAAGCCACATTCAGAAGAGGACATGGAATGTGAGATATTGCTGATATTAGAAGAATCTTAGCTGATAGCAGAGAATACTGGAAAGATGTTTACCTGTGTTTTGACTATGCAAAGGCTTTCTACTGTGTGGATCGTAACAAATTATAGATAAGGTTGCATAGAACAGGAATTCCAAAACAATTCATTGTGCTCATGTGGAACCTGTGCATACCAAGAAGCAGTAGTTCGAATAGACCAAGGGGATACTGACTGGTTTAAAATTTTAAAAAGTGTGCCTCAGGGTCGTATCCTTTCACCGTATTTATTCAGTCTCTATGCTGAACAAATAATCCAAGAAGCCGGACTATATGAAGAAGAATACAGCATCAGGATTGGAGGAATACTCATTAAGAACCTGCGTTATGCAGATGACACAACCTTGCTTGTTGAAAGTAGAGAGGACTTGAAGCATTTACTGATAAAGATCGAAGACTACAATCTCCAGTATGGATTACACCTCAACATATAAAAAACAAAAATCTTCACAACTGGACCAATAAACAACACCATAAAAAACAGAGAAAATATTGAAGTTGTAAAGGATTTAATTTTACTTGGATCCACAGTCTACACCCATGGAAGCAGAAGTCAAGAAATCAAACGATGTATGGCTTTCGGCAAATCTGTTGCAAAATACCTCTTTAAAATGTTCAAAAGTAAAGATATCTCTTTGAGGACTAAGGTGTGCTGACCCAAGCCATGTTATTTTCAATCACTTCATATGCATGCAAAGGCTTGGACAATGAATAAGGAAGACTGAAGAATTGATCCCTTTGAATTTTGGTGTTGGCAAAGAATATTGAATATAGCATCGACTGCCAGAAGAATGAGCAAATCTCTCTTGGAAGAAATACAGCCAGAATGCTCCTTAAAAGTGAGGATAGTAAGATTCATCTCAATTACTTTGGTCATGTTATCAGGAAGGACCAGTCCCTGGAGAAGGATTTCATGCTTTGTAAAGTAGAGGGTTAGTGAAAGAGAGGAAGTCCTCAACAAAATGGATTGACACAGTGGCTGTAACAACGGGCTTAAACGTAGCAACGATTGTGAGGGAGGTACAGGACCAGGCAGTGTTTTGTTCTGTTGTACTTTTGGTCTGTATGAGTTGCAACCAACTGGATGGCACCTAACAACAGCAGCAATGAGCATTCTGAGAGGGCTTGGGTGGTGTAAATGGTTATCTGTGATTGGGTGTTAACCAAAAGGTTTACTGTTCAAGTCCACAAAGAGGTGACTGTGAAGAAAGGCCTGAAAATCTACTTCTGAAAAATTAGCCATTGAAAACCCTGTGAAGCACAGTTCTACTCTGACACGTATGGTGAGACAGAGCCCCCATAGTGCTGTATTAAACATCATGTTTTCTTTGCCTGGCTTCCTCCCCAACGGTGTTGTATTAAAAAATCCTGTTTCCTTTGCTGGGCTTCCTCCCCCCCAGCTTTGCATTTGAATCCTGCTTTTGTTTGGAGGTTACATGTAAACTCCACTGTGCCTGTGTAGTGTGATTAAGACTGTTGCTGATGTAACTTATATGAACTCCCGTCTTGAAAACCTGTTTAAAAGCAACTTGCGTGCCCGCCTTTGGCAAGCAGTCTTGGCAACAGCAGCTCTGACTGACTCTTTTTCCTTGTACAGTGAAATAAAGGTGACTTTCCTGTCTTCCTACCTTGGTCTCTCGTTTATTGGCCAACATGCGTCATGCCAAGCAAGAACCTGGGGTTTCCACCAGGTAACAACTGTGTCACCATGAGCTGGAATTGAGTTGACAACTGGTTTCATTTTTTTTTTTTTTTTAATTTTTTGCTTATGGACTTTTTGAGATCAACCAGGGTTACTGCTCATTTAAGTCATAGTCATAATTTTTTGTTTTTTCTATTTAATTATTCCTTAATTTTAGTTGAAATAACTTTTACAAGAGCATAGTTAATTTCTATAGCAGAAGTATCCTAGTATAATTAACAAATATTAATTCAATACATTTTTACTGGGCAGCTACTCCATACTCCAAAACCCCAAACAAAACCCATAGCTGTCAAGTCGATTCTGACTCATAGCGACCCTATAGGACAGAGTAGAACTGCCCTATAGTGTTTCCAAGGAGTGTCTGGTGGATTCAAACTGCTGACCTTTTGGTTAGCAGCCAAACTCTTAACCACTACACCACCAGGGTTTCCACTCCATACTCAGTAGGATGTTGCTACTTGACAACAGTTTATAAACAACTAGAGTAGCACTCCCTATGTGCTTAACAACCCAATAGCAGTGTTTTGCTGTGATTCACCCTGTAGATCAGAACCTTTATTTTAACTCTTTCTAGGCAGTGTGATCATTGGTAAATTACTTCAATTACCTATGCTTCATTGTCCTCATCTATAAAATGGAGATAATAATAGACTTTGTGTTAAATTAGGTTACCCAGAAACAATCACTGAGATGGAGAGTCTGTCAGCAGGTACTTCATTAAGAAAGAGCCCCAGCAGAAAACTGGTGAGATAGTACAAAAAGCAGGAGTAGCAAGGGAGGAAAGCCAACTGATAGTAAAATTTCAACCAGTCCAGGAGAAGGTCACTTTCAGCCTCACTTCCAGAGAACTCTGAGTACAGATTAAGCCTATGAGTTATCCCAACCTGAATCAAGAGAGGTGGGTTTTCATGTTCCTGTAGGCCAGTCATTTGACCAAGGAATTCTTCTACAGGAAAAAAAAAAAGCCCAGGACTTTCTGACTCTGCACTGGGATGCAAAATGGCTCCAGTAGTCTGAGGGCTGTCCTCAAAAGAAGAGTCCCAGGTATAGGCTGTTAGAGGTAAAATCACATTAAAGTCCTGAAAGGGGGCAGAAATGTTAAAAAAGATCTGAGAGGATGAGTGGAGCACAAAGAATTTTCAGTTCACACTTCTATTATACATTTTCTTGTTGTTGTTAGGTGCCGTTGAGTTAGTTCAGACTCATAGAGACCCTATAGGACAGAGTAGAACCATCCCATAGGGTTTCCAAGGAGCAGCTGGTGGATTTGAACTGCTGACCTTTTGGTTAGCAGCTGAGCTCTTAACCACTACACCACCAGGGCTCCATTATACATTGTATGATGATTAAATAAAATCACCAATATAAAGTTAGCGGAGCTCCTGGTACAGTCAGAACTGAATAAGTGTTAAACAATGATTATAGCACTGAGGATAAGTGGAGAGTTTTCTGGCACTTCCATACTGGTGTCAAACCAAGCTTTGATGGGGGACAGGAGTGGTCAGTGGTTAAGGGGAGTTCGGAAAGGCTTCCTAGAAGAGTCAGCATCTCTACTATGTCTGAAAGAATGATCAACCCAGTGAAGAAAACTATAGAGATTGAGGAAACGGAGAGAAGGTCAGACAAAGAGAGAGTGAACAGCAGAGAGAACAGCAAAGGAAAAAGGCAGAGACATAGAAGAAGAAGTCATTAGAGGAATGCAGGTATTTCCATGTGATCTGAGCAGAGGAAAGGGAGAGATGAATTTGGAGAGGTCAATGGACTATGTTAAGGAGGCATGACTTTGGAGTTCTTTCATTTATTTATTTGTTTATCTATCTATCTATCAATCTATCTATTCTTTAGCCAATATTTATTGAACTTTCTTATATGCCAGATGCTGTTCTAGACAGTGAACAAAACATATATCACTAAACAAAATAAAGATATCTGCCTTTGTAGCTTACAATCAAGAAGGAACATAGAGGACAAATAAGGAAAAAATATATATAACTGAACATAGATGCTTCTGAAGTTAAAAAGAAATACTGTAGATTAAGGAAGTTTGAAAGTGATAGAGTAAGAGGAGGGAGGTTAAAGTTTTAAACTGAATGGTCAGAGTCAGCTTCATTGGAAAGTTAAGATCTGAACAAAGATTTGAAGACACTTTTCTGAGGAACTGGTATGACTGAAACATTGTGGGTAAATTAAGGAAGGTAGTGGACTAGAGAAAAGCAAGTACAGAAGAGTAATAAATGTAAAAAATGATCTTTAGGGCCTTGTAGGCCATTGAAGGATTCCCTGGGTGGTGCACACAGTTATCTTACTCAGCTGCTAAGTGAAAGACCAGATATCAAGTCCACCTAGAGGTGCCTCAGAAGAAAGTCCTGTTGATCTACTTCTGAAAACTTGGCCATTGTAAACTGTATGGAGCACAGTTCTACTCTGACACACATGGCATCACTAGGAAGACTGAGTTGACTCAATAGCAACAGGTAGGCTATTGAAATCAGTTTGGCTTGAACTCTGAATGAAATGGGAAGAGATTGCATGGTTTTGAGTAGAGGAATAAGATGTTGTAGGTACTGTTTTAAAAGGATCACCCTGGTAACCATATTGAGAACTGATGAGGAGGGGAGGAGTGTAAGCAGCAAAACCAGTTAGGAGCCTTTACAATAATCAAAGAGAGAGATTATTGTAATTTGGCAGTAGGTAGTAAGATGTGGTTGATTACATTTTGGGAATATATTTTGAAGATGCAGCCGAAAGAATTTCATGGTGCATTGGAGATAGGGTATGAGAGAGAGGAGTTAAAGATAAGTCAGGGGTTTTAGCTTTGAGCAACTGGAATGATGGAGTTACTGAGGACTAAGATACATAAAGGTAAGGGTATGGCAGGCTGGGGGTGCTGGGAAGTCAGTTCAGTTTGGCTTGTGCTGTGATTGAGATGTCTAAGCAGCCATTCAAGTGAGAAAGTCAAGAAAGTAGTAAGATATACATTTGGATTTTGGGAATGAGGTCTGAGTTGAAATTACAAACTTGGGAGTTGTGGACCTATAAATGGTAGTTAAAGCCATATGACTAAATGAAATGACCAAGAGAATAAGTGTAGTTAGATTAAAAAAAGACAGGACAGAAAGAGTTTTAAGTAAAGATTTAACAGATCGGATGGTTATTTTAGCATGTTCACTCTGCTGGCATAGGGAGAGTGGTTAGACATGTTCCCGCTTCAGATTATTTAAATCTTTAAAATATAGATCAGAAAACTGACACTGATAAAAATTTGCCAGAGACCATTTGGGCAGGTTTCTGAGAGCACTGTTTAAGAGTTACTTTTCTGATCAAAAACTGTATTAATTATCTATGGCTGTATAAAAAATTACCCCAAAATTTACCAACTTATACCTACACACATTTGTTATGTCAGACTCTGTGGGTCAGGAATCTTAGCCTGGCTTATCTGAATCCTCTGTTTCAAGATTCTCACAAGGTGGTAATCAAGGTGTCAGCCAAGGTTACATTCTCATCTGAAGGCTTGACTGAGCAAACCCTTCCAATCTTATCACATGGTTATTGGCAGGATTCAGTTCCTCCATGGTCCTTGGACTGAGAGTTTCATTTCCTCTCGGGTGGTTGGCCAGAAGCCTCCTCAGTTCCTGCTATGTGGGGCTCTCCATCATGCTTCTTCAGAGCAATTACATGAGAAGGACCAGAAAGAGTGACAACTCATCCCTTTTGCCATATTCCGTTTATTAGAAGCAGATCACAAGGCCCAGACCACACTCAAGGGATGGGATTGCTCAAGTAGGTGGGTACCGGGAGATAGGATCGTTGGAGGTAATATCACAAGCTTCTTACCATACAACTCATATTACTGATACTTTATTTTCCTCTTTGATTGCCTTTATATACCTCTAGAAAGAGCACCTTTCTTTTCCGTAAGCCTTGACTCTGCAATAAACTCATGATCTTTGTATGTTACTGAACAGTCTGCTACTGAATGTTGGTTAGTGTAGATTTTTCGGGCTCTTAATATTGGTGCCAAAAACTGCTTGTCCACAATACTATTTACTTGTAAGTTTTCTGAAGAATATCAATGTGTAAGCACTAGAAAAAGTGACCAAGGCTTCAGGGATTTTGCCACCTTTGAAATAAATGGTCGAATTTAAATGGACTCAAGTAAAGGGAAGTAGAAAATAGTCTAGGGCTATGGAGTGAAAGCTATCATCTGTAACCATTTAGCAAGCATCCTTTTCTCATTCTACTTCTCTCTCTCTCTCTCCCTTGCAAACTTGTAACACACATTCACACATAAAGGTGAATATATATTCTCTCTCTCAGGAGTAGTTTTTAAAAAACAACGCAAAAGAATTTAAGTTACTGTAAGTAATAGGCTTTGCCAATAAAAAGTCTGTTCTTCAATACTGGGGCCTGAAAATCAATTCAGTTGTATAGCAATGCTCGTTTTTCTTGATCTCTTTTTTCTCTCCTTTGCTCATTTCTATTTGTCACTTTCCTGCTGCTCCCTTTTCCAGGCTCCCACTGCCAACAGCTGGGATAATCTCCTCCCACCCTCAACATCTGGTTCCAGCCACCAAACTTTACCCCTCTGAAACAGCCAAATACAGATGTGAGTCTAATGATCTCTAATTACCAGGACTGTATGCATTTGCATCTCACTTGGTGACAGATTGGAAGAAAATTTGAATAAAATACCTACCATTTATATAACATTTCTCATCATAATATCTATTTTAAACAAATACCTTTTAAACTCTGCTACAGAGACAAACAAATCTGTCTCAGAAGAAGTACAGCCAGAATGCTCCTTAGAAGCATGGATGGTGAGACTTCATCTTAAATACTTTGTAGTGTTATCAGGAGGGAACCAGTCGCTGGAGAAGGACATCATGCTTGGTAAAGTAGAGAGTCAGCAAAAAAGAGGAAGACCTCAATGAGATGGATCGACACAGTGGCTGCAACAATGGGCTCAAACACAGCAGTGATTGTGAGGACTGGGCACTGTTTTGTTCTGTTGTACGTGGGGTCACTATGAGTCGGAACCAACTCGATAGCACCTAACAACAACAACACGCTTTAACAATACCGTGGCCTAATAACTATCATTTTACTTTCCCACTTTTCTTGAAAAAATATTTTTAGAAATGACATACTGTTACTGGTTCCCAAACACAAGGGGTCGATTCTAAACAATCTTAGAGAATTTTTTTTATCATCCATCTTGGAGAAATTAAAAAAAAAAAATCAAGAAAAAATGAGAGACTAGGATAGCTCTTCTAAATATGCCTATGTTCATTAAAATAAAACAATAAATATAGTACATTAAAGAAAATACTAATTCTACTTTAAATATGCCATTATTGAGACTGAGAAAATGTCTGTCTATGTAGAATCTCTACTTCTTTAAAAATAGGCTCTTTACTCTACGTTTCCACAAGACTCTTGAAAACCCAATTTGATTTACTGGCAGATAATATTAATTCTAAAAGGAATTTTATCTAAAATGGCATCTAAGTTTAGATTCCCAGCTCCCTGACTGCATCACAGTCCCCAAAATGAAATTGTTCCCCAGCACATGCTATTGTCTATTCTTGAATGCGTCATAGCTACTTTAGGTTGGAGTATCTAAGGATGGGGAATGTTTTTCACTGACTTTCTCTCCTAAGGCTTCAATGCAAAGATTTTCATTCCTACTTTTGCACGCACTTTACCTCTTGCTTCAGTTGACAACTACTTCTTTCTCTAACATCTGTCTTTTTTTACTTTTCTCTTTTTCTAGCCAATGTAGCCTAATGGTTATAAGCAGAGATTTTGAAGTCATAAAAAATAGTCTTTTATCCTGGCTCCAAAACTTACAGACAATTTAACTTTGAGGAAGTTACTTAAAGCCTCTGAGCCTCAAACTCCTAATCTGTAAAATGGAGTAACAGTATCTTTGACATAGGATTATAGTTATTGTTAAATGAAATGATTATAAGTAAAAGGTTAGAGCAGAGCCTGGTATGTGGTAAACAGTCAACAAATGGTAGCTGCTATGACAAAGATGGGAAACCCTGGTGGCATAGTGGTTAAAAGCTACGGCTGCTAACCAAAAGATTGGCAGTTTGAATCCACCAGGCGCTCCTTGGAAACCCTATGGGACAATTCTACTCTGTCCTGTGGGGGTTACTAAGAATCAGACTTAACTCGACAGCAATGAGTTTTTATGACAAAGATGATGAAAATGATGATGCCCAACAGTTGTCAAAGGATTTCATTTTACTTGGATCTACAATCAATGCCCATGGAAGCAGCAGTCAAGAAATCAAATGACATATTGCATTGGGCAAATCTGCTGCAAAAGATCTCTTTAAAGTGTTAAAAAGTAAAGATGTTATTTTGAGGACTAATGTGCATCTGACCCAGGCCATGGTATTTTCAGTTTTCTCATAGGCGTGCAAATGCTGGACAATGAATAAGGAAGACCAAAGAAGAACTGATGCCTTTGAATTATGGTGTGGGTGAAAAATATAGAATATACCACCGACTGTCAGAAGAACAAACAAATCTAACTTGAAAGAAGTACAGTCAGGATGCTCCTTGGAAGCCAGGACAGTGAGACTTCGTCTAATGTAGTTTGAATGTGTTATCAGGAGGGACCAGTCCCTGGAGAAGGATATCATGCTTGGTAAAGTAGAGGGTCAGCGAAAAAAAGGAAGACCCTCAATGAGACAGATTGACACAGTGGCTGCAACAATGGGCTCAAACATAGCAATGATTGTGAGGACAATGCAGGACCAGGCAGTGCTACATTCAGCTACAGTACACAGGGTCACTATGAATCAGAACCAACCCGACAGCACCCAACAACAACAACAAAACTGTGTACACTAAAATACTAAATGGGTGCTTAACGTGGCCATATCTTCATCTGAGTGGGGGTGACATGAGATTCTACATATGTAAAGATTCATAGAACTACGTATTTAAGGTTAGTACACTTTTTACACTCATGTTTATGGTATTCCTCAATTACAGTGTTAATCAAAAGAAAATATATTATCTCCAAATGAAGTTATGAACACACATCTCATAAATATCTCATAAAAGTCCTGTTTTAAGCCTTTATGTTGTCACATGCCACTCTTTTATAGTTCTACCACAGCTGTAATTTTGCATTGACTTTGATGGCTGCTTATTGAATGTGAATGTCCTTCACTAGACTGTAAGTTCTGTAAGAGAAGGGATGGTGTTGACTCATCACGTAATCTTGATCTTGTATAGAGGTCCTAATCCTTTCTTACACTGAGGTTAGGAAGAAGAGAAAGCCTTTTACAATATATTTGAAAAATTAAGGATTTCTGTATTTTGCACAAATTTGTAGCTTAGAGTGTGCTTTTAAAGGGAAAAATGTGACATTTGTAATACTTCATATGTTTCAGTGCCAATTACTAATCAACTGATGTGACAGTTTTCCTTTTTCCCATTGTTGAGTTTCTCAGAGGGGCTTACTAAGTGCAGTAAATTACAAGTATTTTATTGCTTAGTAATGATTAATACACAGAAACATTGTGTCAATTTTCACTCTTCAGAACAAAATCTTCTGAATGAAATTGTTCACCTTAATTGAATTTTTAAAAAGCATATTCTACATTATCTTTTGAAATACCCACTTTATTATTTCAAGCAATGGAACCATTCCCATTTCTAGGCAATGTATCCATGCTTCCTAACACACAGATTCAGTCTTTTTAGCATAGTCTGCAACTCTCTGTCAGAGATATGTATGTTTAACAGTATGTATTGTTTATTTCTATGATTTGTTAGTGAAGTGTAACTATCAGTAACTGAAATGATAACATTTGACACATAGATATTATCTGTTGCAGAAAAATTATCACAATGACATTTTCCAATAGAAACCCATTTTATTCTTTCTGCTCAGTTTATATTGACGATATTATCCTGTAATATAATTTGGGAAGTTTATTGCTAATGATAAAGAAGCATATACATGCCTGAGAGGTCACACATCCTGCATTAGAACATACAGTATTTGTATAGTTATCTTCAATGAGAAAGTCATGGAAATGGATGGTTCTTTATTTTATAAGAGCATACCGTTATGAATATTGAGCTATTATGCTTGTGTTGTATTTTGCCATAAAATTGAAGCAAAAGCCGCAATTTGGACTTATGTAAAACTACAAATTATTTTTAAATGCAACAATTAAGACAATAACCATTTTTCAATAGTTTTGTACCATGTCAACAAAATGTGTTTTTCTACACTTTCTTTACTTCATTCCAAAATGCCTCTATGCCCTCTCTGATGCTCCCAACTAAGAGAAACTCCTGTTTTAAGCCTTTATGTTGTCATGTGCCACTCTTTTATAGTCCTATCGCGGTTGTAATTTTGCACTGATTTTGATGGCCGATTATCGAATGTGGGTATTCTTCACTAGACTGTAAGTTCTGTAAGGGAATGGATGGTGGCTTTTTGACTCATCATGTAATCCTGTGCTTCTAACGTAGTGTGGAGCACATAGTCAAAATAATTGTTATGGAATTAATTGATTTAATGCCACTCTGATATTTTTCTTTATATTTTTACTTACTGACATTATATGTACTCTTAGAATGCTGGAATCAAGGTGAGTATTATGAACCCAAAGCTATCACAGCAGTTTAAAAAATCAATCAGTGTTCTATTAAATGAATAAAAGCATAAAATCCAAGCACCCTGGTGAGACAGTGAGAAAAACTGCCATTTAAGATTCCAGTCTTGCCTACTAATTGGGCCTCATACCCTTTGGCAAGTCACAAAACTACATTGAAAGTGTGCTTTATTAATTCAACCCAGGGAGGCTAGAACAGAGCCTTAATTTTGAAAGTGAGCTCTAAAATTTTTTTCAGTGGTGCCCTAAAAGCTCCGTGGGCATACAGGTGAAGTACCTGATTGAGAAGGGCTCAGCTCTCGCCCCTTAAACCAGGTCAACTCCATTTTTTTTTTTTTTTTTTCCTATTTTGGGCTCTAGAATACTCTGACTCTATGTAGAAATACCTACAGAATGCCATTTTCTGGGCTCTTAGAATTTATGAATATGCACTTGGGTCCAACTTTATCACCTGAAGTGTCAAATGTGATAAGCATGGCACAGTTGGATTTTATTCCTTTCTGTGTCTTCTGTTGTAGCAAAACCAATAATTGGGCATTCTCAATGAAAACATATACTTAGGACTTATTTGAATATTATGTGAACTATACCGAAGTATAAAAATCATTCTGAAGAGAATATTAGAACCATATTTTTTTAAATGGGGTAGGAGAGCTTGAACTGTAAAACTGCTGTGGAAGGAAAGGGCAAAAGACGGCTTATTCCTCCCAGCTTTATTCATTTAACACTTATTCTAAAAGGGATATAAAGGTTAACGAGTGATTATATATCATTTATACATAATCTGAACATACATATTCATGCCTTGGTCTAAATATTAGGCATTTCTTGGTAGTATCCCTTAAGGATGTGAAAGGATCAGCACTTAAAGTCATTTTGATATAGAAAAATATGCAGTTTCTGGCTCATTAATGTATATTGCTAGGTGCTACCAGGTCGATTCTGACTCATAGTGACCCATGTGACAGAGTAGAACTGCCTCATAGGATTTTCTTGGCTATAAACTTTACAGAAGCAGATTGCCAGATCTTTCTCCTTGTCCCAGGGTTCGTTCAAAACGCTAACCTTTCGGTTGTCAGTTGAATGCTTCACCCTTTGCGCCATCAGGAGGACTCCTTCATTAATGTACATAAACCAAAACAAACAAACAAACAAACAAACCCGTTGCCATTTTGAGTGGATTCCGACTCACAGCGACCCTATAGGACAGAGCAGAACTACCCCATAGGGTTTCCAAGGAGCGGCTGGTAGATTCAAACTGCTCACCTTTTGGTTAGTAGCCAAATTCTTAACCGCTCTGCTACCAGGGCTCCATTAATGTACATAGGAAGCTATGTTTTCCCTGAGTGCTGCAAACAGTTAATGTGTTTGGCAGCTAACCAAATAGTGAAGTTTTGAGTCCACTCAGAATCACCTCAGGAGAAAGTCCTGCTGATCTACTCGAGAAAAATCAGCCATTGAAAACCCTGTTATGGAGTACAGATATACGCTGACGCACACAGGATCACCAGGAGTTGCAGTAGACTCAATGGAAACTTTTTTTTTTTTTTTTTCTTGTTTTCCCTTGCGTGAGCAAAACAGGAGGTGGTGGCCAGGCTCTCTCACATGTTGATAAGCAAACTCACACAGCTGTTAACGAAAATGAAACTGTTTTGGGTCGAGGAACAACATCCAGGTCCCATATTTTTCCAAGTCAGAGATCTCTGACTACTTGTACTTTTCCAGTGAAAAGGTTCATTTATACATACATTAAAAAAAAAAAAAAAGTTACCATGGAGTCGATTTCGACTCACAGCAACCCTATAGGACAGAGTAGAACTGCCCCATAAGTTTTCCAAGTCTGTATGTAATCTTTAGGAAGCAAACTGCCGCATCTTTCTCCCATGGAGCAGTTGATGAGTTCGAATTGCAGACCTTTCGGTTAACAGCCGAGTACTTAACCATTGCACCACCAGGGCTCTGCACATACCTATATCCAAAGAAAAACAATAAACGAACAAAAACGTTTTCCATCCCCTTACACTTCTCCAGCTGTTATTTCAAGCAACCTAATGTGCAACTTCTGTGAACCAATTCTCCCATAACTACACTTATCTGAACAGAAAGAAGAACAAATATATGCTGAAACTAAACTTCCAAGTAATGCTGGTATCATCTGGATATACATAACTTAGTCAAAGAGGGATTTAAGTATGATAGAAGCTGTATCTCTCGCTATGGTTTTGACATTCCTAACGCAGCATTTGCAAGTAGGATGAGAGATAAACACATAATAGAGAATTCATTACTGGGTGATTCTAGAAAGACTTAGTCCCATTTCCGTTTGATCCAGACTGAATGAAATGGTACCGCAAGGTAAAGGAAATGTAGCACAGAAAGCAACTAAAGCAATACTAGCAGAGTAATCCAAGAAGCAAGTTCACTTGAGAAGTTGTGGGTTCAATGTTCAGAAAACTGAGGAGGTACTAAGCAGCATGATATTGAAAATGGATGGTTGATTTCTAAATTTAAAAAAAATAATAATAATCCCATCTCCGTTACATGCTAGATGTGTGATGCAAGGAACATGTTTAACCTCTCTTAGTTGGTTTTGTCAACTGTAAATAGAAATATGCCACCTACTTCAGTTGGTTGGGGGGTAATCACGAATGCTAAGGAGCCAAATATGCTTCCTGGAACTTACATTTATTCATAAAAAAATATGTTACTTAACTCCGTGGTTGGTGCTGTGGATTTAATGGTACTATAATACAAAGTCCCAGCTTTAATGAAGTTTAAATTCTAGTAAGGAGGACAGATACTAAAGAACAATTGTAAAAACATATAATGACATCTGCAAGTTCAATAGGATAGTTATAGAAAAGGTTAGGAAGAAAATATAGAGAATGTTTGATATTTTAGTGAAATGAAGAGACTATACAAGATTCTGGGAAAGCGCTAAAGAGGGCATTTGAATTAGTAGGGATTGGGGAGAGCAGGGCTGAGGTAGGATGAAGAAGGATTCTCTGAGGTTATATTGAGTCGAGATCTGAAGAATGAGTAGGAGTTAACTTGAAGAAGTGGTGCGAGAGTGGAGGGCAGAGCATGTGGTTAGGCTCAGGGAAGGTGTTATATAAATAAGCCAATAATGGCCTCTGTGTACAGAGTTGTTATGAGTCAGAATCGACTCCATGGCAATGGGTTTGGTTTGGTAATAGCACCTGTGTTGTTTATTTCTTCACAGCAGGCTTTGACCCCTTAACCCAAAAGCTTCGGTCACCAAAGTTAAATCTGTATGCGTTCAATTGCTTTAAATATAGCCCAAATAAGCAGAGTTTTAGATGTTTGCAGCCTGCCAGCTTTGCATACCCCTCAAAACTGTGTCCAACATCTGTTAGCCATAGAAAAGGCAAGCTTTGTAGTTATAAAGATTACAAGTTATTGCTGCCCTCAGAGTTCTCTGAATCAGGGACTCCCCACCTTGCCGCTGGGCTACATCACATAGCCGCATGAGCTCCCCCTCCACTTTTCCTTCTCCCTTGAGTTTCCTAGGCCTCTTCCTCTTCTTGCCTTCGGAAAGTAGGTCTTATGTGGTGTGGGACTTCCCCTGCAGGCAGACCCATTAAAGCATTGCCCCATTAAATAGCTTCTTTTGCAACACTGTCATGGTCATATTTTTTTCCTTGATTAGCCCAGAAATTCCTTGAACTCAATAAAGCCAGAAGTCTTCTTCAGACTGAGAGGACGCAAATGGTGTTGGGATATGGTGAAATCAAGTGGAAGAGATCAAGAAGAGACTGGGCTGTAGGTAGAGCTACGTAGGCCATGTGTGGAATCTTGATGTTTGTTGCAATAACCACAGAGAATAATAAAATGTCCTTAACTCAATTTGTATTTGTATTTCATGTTTAAACTCACGTGGTATCATTTAAATACCAAGTACATAAAGAGTACACTTGTATTGTCAGTATGTATTTGGAAAAACTAATCTGTAGAAAATGGGTAGAACGGAGTAAGAATAGATGAGGAGACCTGATAGGATAAAATTGTAGGAATGCCCTTTGAGAGGGGAGGGTAGCTGAACCCCTGTAAGAAGAGCAGATAATAGAGAAATTGCTAAGGTAGATTACGAGTAGTAGCTCCAACTCAGTGATGTAGAAACGGTTATGATGACTTAAAGGATTTCCACTCTCCCATATCCCATACTCCACAAATTATGTTGTTTGTAATTCTGACATTTATTTTGATAGAGTCTTCCATAGATAAATACTTCGTAGAGTTGTAGCATATCAAGTATATCATACAGTGTGAGCTGATTTTGCCAAAGTATATAATTAGTTTAAGATCTTTGGCCACACTGGTGTGAAATTGAAACCAAAAATTGGGGGAGAGAATGCTAAAATATTAAATTTGGGGAACAAGAAACCAGCTTTTCTTTAAAGTTTACCTAGAGTTAATTCTGCTTATAGGCAGAATTAAGAGAAAAAATAAAAGTGTATTCTTTATGTAGTTAGTATGTAAATGATACAATGTAAGTTTGGGGCCCTGTTTGCACAGTGGTTAAGAACTTAGCTGCCAACTAAAAGGTCAACAGTTCGAATCTATCACCTGCTCCTTGCCATCCCTATGGGGCAGTCTACTTCCTCTAATAGGGTTGCTATGAGTCGGAATCTACTTGATGACAACGGGTTTGCTTTTGATTTTGATGTAAGTTTAAACAGGAAAATTAAAGAGTGAATGAAGAAAATGATAGTGCAATTTTCTTTAAACACATTGTTAACTTGAATTAAGAATGATAACAATTTTACACTATTTGCTATATGCCAGGTACTATACTAAATTTTTTATACATTATTTCATTAATTTTGACAATTCAATGAGTTAGACACATACTATCCCCTTTTACAGATAAGGAGACTGAGAGACTTAGGGTGAAAGACTGACTCAGGAACTTAGCAGGTACCTGATGGGAAAGGACTTGACATCTGAATCTCAAGTATGTGAATTTCATCTCTGTGCCACATTACCTGTTTGTATCAGTATAAATGTTGTTGTTGTGGTTACATACCATTGAATCGATTCTGACTCATAGCGACACCATGTATAACAAAAGGAAACACTGCCCAGTTCTGCACCATCCTCTCAATCATTGCTATGTTTGAGCCCATCGTTGCAGCCACTCATCAAGGGTCCTCAGTCCATCTCATCAAGGGTCTCCCTCTTTTTCACTGACTTTACTTTACCAAGCATGACGTCCTTCTCCAAGGATTGGTCCCTCTTGATAACACGTCCAAACTACGTTAGACGAACTCACCATCCTCACTTCTAAGGAGCATTCTGGATGTACTTCTTCCAAAACAGATTTGATCATTCTTCAGGCAGTCGGTGGTGGTATAGTCAATATCTTTTGCCAGCATCATAATTCAAAGACTTCAATTCTTCTTTGGTCTTCCTTATTCATTGTCCAACTTTCGCATACATATGAGGCAATTGAAAACATCATGGCTTGGGTCAGATGCACATTAGTCCTCAAAGTGACGTCTTTTCTTTTTAACACTATAAAGAGGTCTTCTGCAGCAGATTTACCTAATGCAATATGTCATTTGATTTCTTGACTGTTGCTTCCATGGGCATTGATTGTGGAGCCAAGTAAAATGAAATACTTGACAACTTCAATATTTTCTTCATTTATCATGATGTTGCTTATTGGTCCATTTGTGAGGATTTTTGTTTTCTTTATGTTGAGGTGTAATCCATATTGAAACTATAGTCTTTGATCTTCATCAGGAAGTGCTTCAAGTCCTCTTCACTTTTAGCTATCAAGGTTGTGTCATCTCCACACTGCAGATTGTTAACAAGTCTTTCTCTAATCCTGATGCTGCATTCTTTTATTAAACCTATTATAGTGGGATTAATTTTGTGTGTGGTCTTTCTAGCCATGGTCTTGCAATTCCCACCCAGTTGATTGTGTGATAGAGTGATTGTGGCCTACCAAGGGAATTGGTCAGTTTTGCCTTAAAAGAAAGCCAATTCCAGCACAGAGGGGAGTCCATCACTACGAAGGAAGGAGAGACCAGCAGCAGGAGAAGGTGTGGTGGGCTTCCCAGCCCACGGAGAGCGAAAGCTGAGTGTGTTTGGGTAGAGACTGAGGGTCAGAGAGGTGTGCCTGGGAGCATAGCTGGGGAGAGGCTATCCTGATGGGAAAACTGTATCCTGAGCATTCTTGAGCTCGAATTGTAAATGATACGTGCCTAATAAACTCCGTAATTATGAGTATGGTCTGTGAGTTCTGTGTGGCCACTGCAGTGAATTATTGAACCCAGTAGAGAGTGCTGTGGGAGGGACCATTGGTGTCAGAATTAGTCAACATGGCAGAGAGAGGAGGCTTTTCTGGCCTCCACCTCATGGGAGTCAGCCTTACACTGTTGATCTTGGTTCTTCTTCCCCCTTGTGGGGTTGGAGGAGGTCAGACACCTCCCCTATACCATTTTTACATCTATGCTTTTATTTATCAAAGGTGACCAGATATGCTGATTTAGGTAAGCTTCCTGCTTCTGTACTGTAGCCTTAAAGCATTCCCTTTCTTCTCCCTTCTTTCCTATCTAGTATCTACCTTGCTCCCTTGCTCTTTTCTGCCCCCAACCCTTTCTTGCTTATGGGGGCTGGCAAACGTAAAACCTTCATTCTCCTACTTCTTAGGACTTTTTTTGTGCCTTATTTCATCTGTCTCCCTTGGTTGATCTCCCTTTCTGACTATGCTCCCATTACCTCCAGTTTAACTTTCTAAGCTAGGTTCTTCAATTGTAGGACTATCCTACTGATGACCCTCTACAAGAAATCTCCCTTATGGCAACCAGTAGTTGCGGTCTTAAGATTTATCCCTTCCTTACTGCATCAGTATTGTGAAATCTAATCTCTTTTTGGATATCCTTGTTAAGATGTGTTAGTAATTAAATCTAAACCCCAAGTTCCAAAATTAGATTTTAAGTATAGATTTATAGAAAATGAAAAATATCTATTTTCCATCACTTGCTTTGATCATTCTCAGTGAAATGAGCTTAGTACAGTTTTTCTTGTTTCAAAAACTTGAAAAACTGAATCAAAATTTTATTTTCTTAATTTCAGAGAGACATTTATACAAACTAGGAAAGCACTCATCTGTGAGATTGGAAGAAAATCATAAATGGTCAGTACTGAAGCATCTTGCCTTTTCTTTTTTTCATGAAATATGCTGTATGAAGTGGTATTAACAAAGTAGCTTCAAAAGTGCCCAGCTAACTTGTTATGAATAAGAAGTGAAATAATTATTCAAATAGTCTGCTGGTGAAAGTGTTTCAGAGTCTATTTCTATCCTGTTTAAGATGGAGGCAGGTGAATCCAAGAAAGAAATTATAATGTACAAACGAACCCAAAATTTTAAGAATTATTAAATAACTCTCCTCCCCCTCCACACACATAGTGCTACTTGGTACCATCTCATTTAACAACTGTAATTTTCAGTACAAACAATACCAGCAAACACGTGTTGAACCAAAAACTTAATGAAACATAAACTCTGAGGTTTCAAGTATGGCTTGGCAATGCATATGCAATAAATATTTATTAGCCCCTCAAAGATTTGTAAACATCTGTGTAAGATGAAAAGGCTGCTTCTTTTCTATATCATTAGCAAAATTTCCATCTATGTTTGTTTGTTTTTAGGCATTATTCAATGTTGAAACTTTCCTTCACAGGAGTAAAAATAAAAATATTTTAAAAGAAGACTTAATCTTGACACTGTATTTGAGATTCATGTTAGAGAAAAATGTAAGAGAGAACGAGTGTGAGGTAGGGAGGTGGAGAAGCGCTAGATGTATAGGAAGACAGTGTAAATGTAAGTGAAGCCAGTAGAACAAATGTTAAATAGCTCTGCTAATGGCATATTGGAATAGGAATTGATACAGAGCCCCAATGTACGGTGTCTCTACTTGTCCCCTGGGCTCCAGCCTCACCAGCTCCTTCCTCATCTTGAACACTCCAGACTTCCCCCACTTTAGGGCTGCTTTGCAGGGCGCTTCTGGCCTGGAATGCTCTTCCTCTTGATGTTCCCTTGGCTCACTTCCTCCCTGTCTTCTGTTGTTGTTAGGTGCTGTCGAGTCAGTTCTGAATCATGGCAACCCTACGCACAACAGAACGAAACACTGCCCGGTCCTGCACCATCCTCATAATTGTTGCTATGCTTGAGCCCATTGTTGCAGCCACTGTGTCAATCCATCTCATTAAGGATCTTCCTCTGTTAGTCTCTACTTAAATGTCACAATTTCAGTGTAGCTTACCTGGCTCCTTCAGTTTAAAACTATAACCCACATGCCTATATCTCCCCTCCTCACCCCTGGCCCGTCAGACTTCTAATATATTTACCCTATGCTATTTCTTTCTCATCATACCTTTTGCCTATTATGTCATTTACCTACGTATTTCATGAGAGGTTAAAATTTTCAGAAGTAAATGAAAGGAAAAATAACAGATGTAATGAGGACAGCAATCATTCAGACCTGCTTGAAAATGTGAGAACAAAGAAGGGAGAAAGGAAGGCAAGAGGTGAGTTATTTTAGTTTTTGTTTTTAATGAAACCAAATCCGAAGAAAAAAAAAATATATATGGACATAAAAAATAATACTAAGAAAACTTTGAAAATATTTTTAAGATTATAAAAAAAAATTTTTGAAAGAAAATTTGCTATTACTTCTTAACGAACCAGAGAATAGCCTTAGATAAACAATATCTGAGAAGTGGAAGAGATTACTTTCTGAAAATGTGGAGAACATCAAAGTTTGTATCTCCCACAATCTCTGTTTTTAATTTATGAAAATTATATGTAATTTAGAGGTTCTGAATAGGTGGCTCCTGGATGAATCTATCCGAGGTGTTTTATTAAGTGATGATGGTAATTTTAAATTTATGAAATGTGGAAGTCTTTTAGCTGAGCAAGCAGCTCTCCACCCACTCACTGATGTCCTACACCTGCCTTCCTGCCCATGCTTGTTACCCATAGGACTCATCTAAGCATCTGAATCTATTACCCAAGCTGTACCTCTGTTATCACCATAGGACTTGCTTTCCTTGGCTAGGATCAAAATTCTAAATAAAAAGGGAGTCGAAATGCCAAGTGAAAACGGAATCAATGCTCCAAATATTGGCTGTAATTCGTATGTTTTATTAAACCAGATAAGAAAAATGAACAGCTGATAGGCTGCTCATAATTATTGGGTCTGTGAGAGTTTAGGGATGATTCTGCAGTTTATAAACACAGTGAATAGATGCATCAGATTAAGATAATTTCCTAATAGATACAAACATCAATACACCAAAACCTTCCCTTGACATATGGCTGCTCCAGACATGAGTTCTCCAACAGAATCCACCTGACCTCGTACATTTAGGATCTGATAGATATACTATTCTTCTGTCTTGAAAGTGTTATCTGTAGGAAAGCACATATTGGGAAAATATTCTGGAAGTACACTTTCACCAGATTTGGCACACTATTTTTCTTTTTTTCATGATCATTGATGGATGAGCATCCCTTTAAAATTTCACTTCTATATAAAAGATGCTGCCAGTTATCCTGCTTTCATTCTTCACAACTCTTTATTTCTATATATTTAGGACACATACCACCAGATAGGAGCATTTGACTGAATTTGTTCCTTTTGGGGTCACGTTAGGAGCTCTTCAATTCATAATTGTTTCACAAAGGGCACTTCTCTTATTTTTATAACTTGTATCGAAGCGGCCATGCCCACCTCAAGCTATAACACAAAATAAAGTACGACCATGTGTCTGAAAATAATAAGTTATTTCCCTTTGGCTGAACAAAAAATTACCCTTTATACTTATAAATAAATGAATTTCAAAGAGAGTGTGAAATTATGGTTATGGAACTTAGATAATGATGACACATGTAGAGAAACGACCCAAGAGACAGCCAAAATTTTACATTTTGACAGAAGTTTAAATTAATCATTTTAAATGTCATTCTATAGAATGCCACTGAGAACGAGTAAACAACTTAATTAGTTTGGTTTGCTTTGTTTCTCCTTTTGCTAAATCCAGGGAAACAAAATGTAATTCCAAAAGCAGAAATAAAGAAAAGAAAAAGCTCTTTATCCTCTAATCCCAAATTTCCTAATATGGGGTCTTTCAGCATTTTGATGCTCCTGCTAATATGTTCATCGAACGTAAGTGTGATCAGCATCAAAGGCTTAACATTCAGATTAACCACTTTTGCCATCTCACCTCTGTTTAGTTTGAACGTGGAATCTCCTCCATGTACAGACCTCTAATGAGAAAATCCTTGCTTATGAATTCAGTTCAGAATGGGAGCAGTTTCCCCCTTCTCCTTTTGCATAATGTTGGCTTTGAAGTCAGGCAGTCCAAGAAAGTGATTGATCTCGCCCAAGTTCATAACTTTTTCAAAGTGCTGCCGATATCATTAAATTTTAATTAACCCTTTGAGCTCCTTCTATGATGTAAAGATGAGGGGACTTAAAAGGCTCATGTGTTGGAGCAGCAATGGCATCTTTTGTGTTCACATAGCTTTTTAGATGCAAATATTTCAATGTGGTCTTCGGCTTGTTTTTATTTGTGTGTCTGTGTGACATTGTCATGCTGTTGGAGGGATAAAGCTAAAATCTTTTGTTAGCCTTTCAAAGCAGGTTATTTAAGCATTGCTCTGTTAACGGCTTAGAGGTTGTATATTCTTCCATCTTTTCTACATAGAGCATTGTAATCAAGAAGCCTGTTTAAAATGTCACTCAGTTTGCAGCTTCTTGTGTTGTTGTCCTTCACCAGGTCTCCTTCATAATTAGTCTTATTTCTATTTTATGACTTAATGTGTAATATTCTGCAAGTGCTCTTGGAAAGTACCAGAGTTGCATTCAAATCTGATGGATGAAGAAACTAAGGTAGAAAGGGGAGAGTGTACTGTCAGAGGTTATGGAATTTGAGGCTACCGAGTATAATGTGGAAAAGTAGAGCTTTCCTTGAAGCGTCTAGAAATGTTTATTGATGCACACTCTGTGCCAGGCATTGTTTAAAGGCAAAGCCCTGCCTCTTTAAATGCACATTTTAGTGAAGCCAAATTTGCAAACCCAGGTGTTTATGTTCATGTGCCTCTTAGTAATGCCAACAGTCACTTTCTGGAGGATACTTGAATGCCTTGTATCTAACAGTGACTATTAGACCACTAAGCAATGTTAGCAAGCACAGGGGAGCCCAGGACCCTAATATCTTGCACTTAACATATGAAATAAACAGTCTCATGCGAAAATTAGGAGTAGAGACACTTGACTTTTAATCTCAACTCTGAGACACTTCAGTTGTATGGTTGAAAGCAGGGAACTCCTGTTTAATTGTGCCTCAGTTGTTCTATCCCCTTACCCATTTCCTACCTTCTGCGTAAAGTTTAAATGAAGTAACATACATTAGTGTATTTGTAAATATTACTGCCTTAATAGTATTAAATTTAATACTTTTAAGCTTTCTGTTTAATAGGTGCAGGAAAAATTGACTAGAATATTTTGTTTGTTCCTTCTGGTGGCTTTCTTCTCCTACTGTTTCTCTTTTAATGTGAATAACTACTACCATGATTTTCCCTCTAAAGATCAGTGAGGAGGCAGAAGTGATAAAAGTCTTGATTGCTTCAGTTCTTCAGAAGTAACGGTAAGCTCATTTCCAAAGCCCAAATGCACATTTGCCCCTCTAGGGTCTCTTTAATCAAGGCATTATCGTAGATGATGCATGTCTGCCAAAATGAGATATTGTGACCTTCTGAAATGAACATGATCTGGACTTGCATTTGGGGGTGTCTGACTTAGTGTACCTTATGTTTATGAGATTTAAATTAAACTTGTGTATATTAGTAAGTGAAATTTGACCATTTTACCAATAATTAAAAAAAAAAAGTTGATCTCTTTTCTCTCGAATTGAGTTTGAGCCAATTGTAGTGAAGATAATTGAAATATGTTAATGATTTTAGAATTCCTGAAAAAGACAAATACATACCTTAAAGGCAAAGTATATAATACTAGGATTCTAAGCTATCTAATTGTTAACTGGGGCTCTGGGTGTAGATTAATTCACGTTAATCACAACTGTAGCATAAACACTGTATCCCGTATTCGGTCTACCAAAAAACCAAACCCATTTCTGTTGAGTCAGTTCTGGCTCATAGTGACCCTACAGGGCAGAGTAGAACCGCCCCAAAGGGCTTCCAAAGAGCAGCTGGTAGATTAGAACTGCTGACCTTTTGGTTAGCATCTGCGCTCTTAACCAGCACCACTAGGGCTCCATTCTGTTTACAGTATGGAGTTTTTCCTTCTTTTCCCTGTATTTGAGGAGGACATGGGATAAATCAATTGTAGAGGAATGTAGGCGCTAGAAATCAAGGAAAATGAAGGAAAAATTCTAATTTAAGTGTGGCTTTGTAACAGGTACACGACAATTCATATAAAAGCTTAAGCCTTTTTCTTACCCACATTTCATAATATTCATAAACATCCAACTATTAGCTCAGAGTATCATTTAATGTTTAACATTCTTTTAAGCTCTACCTGCATTTATTTCAAAATTGTTAATTAAATGCAGATTTTTACACATTTGTTCAAAATAGGGTGTAAAAATAGTCACTATGGAGAATCAGTCCAGGTTTCTTGACAATAGTATTCTAAAAGCCATCAATTAAAAAAAAAATTGTAAAAAATAAAAACAAAGTAGACACACATAAAATATTTAAAACTATCAACCTAAAAATGATGTGTTAAAACTAAATTTCAAGGATCATCATATAAATATGTAAGACGGAAAAAATTGGCGGGACAGCTGCAAAAAAAAATGAGCTTAAAATAGGTTTTACATATATGGTAAACATATGGTAAGCTATGAATGCAGTGGCAAATGGAATTCACTAATAGGCTCATTCCTCCTTTTCTCTCCAATTTCTCTGTCAAACAAAAGTCAGAAGAGATTATTATTAAAGTTATTTTGAGGACAAATAAAATTTTGTGTTGTGGGCTATAAGCCCCTTTCATTTTCCACTTTCAAATTTTTCAAACTCTCCCTTGCCACTTGAGGGCAAGGTGAAGCTTATGTTATCTTTAGGGGACCTCCTGACCATGTGGTGCCATGCTATCAAGAGAAAAATAATTGTGGTGACTGTAACTGGGAGTTGATTTCTTTCATAATCATTGCATTTTGGTGCCCAAAACAAGTCCCATCATAATAATAGAAATACACCCTCTCCTCACTTATTGACATGGTTAGTTTCCAAAGTCCGGGTCGTTATGTGAAATCAGTGTTATGCAAAAATAGAGGATGACCACATCAGATCACAAAATGGAGGATGACTACATCATTACATAACTTCCAGATTACATCATCACATAATTGCCAAACCACTGAGAATCATGGCCCAACCAAGCTGACACATAACCGTAGCTGTCAAAACCAGTATTACTCTCGCCTTGCATGTTGGCGTTCGTTACTATTCGTTATTGCCAGATGTATGTTGTTAATGTGCAAAATAGTCAAATTGTAGATTTTTTACTATTGTGGTAAATGCAAATGTCAGATAACGAGATAGTCAATAAGTGAGGAGAAGGTATACTGCTATTTAATTATTTCTAATGCTGCTAAATAGAAAATTTCAGATATTGCACACGAAACTTTAGATATGTATTACTAGAATGACTCTATGCTATATATGATATAATTTTACATGAAAAAACTGAGGCTCAGAGGAGTTAAATAGCTTACCCAAGGCATAACAACCAATAAACATTAAAGTTTGGATTTTTAACCATGTTTTACCACTTTCCAAAGCTTTTTTTCTATTTTATGATGAATTTCCCATTCTATTCAGCCATTTTCCTCAATACTTCATAAATAAGTTAAACTTGTTTTCCGTTCATTGCCTTTTTTGTTCTTCTTACATAAAACACTCTACTTTTATTGCTGCCCATTCTTTAAGAACTGACACAAGTCCTAAGTAATGGAAAGTCATTGGTTGTGTCTTCCCAGCTCCTCTAATACTCATTTTCCAGACTCCCTGGTCATATGGCTTAAGTGGGTCTGCTTGGCACAAACTTTAGACCAGGTAGAGGCTCTCAGAATGACTCCTCCCTGTCACTAGAGTAATTCATTTAGGAACATGCCTGTGAATCAGTTAGGTCCCTCCCCAAGATATCTCTTCTCTCATCATCAGGAAAGACTTCATCTTTTTAATGGAATGTCTTAACTTCTAGTCATCTCCAGTCTTTTAAAAAAAACCCTTCTGAAAATGCGTTCATACAGGGGCAAGCACAACTAAGGAACAAGAGAAACCTGTTAGATAAGATTGAACTCTGGAACAGGATGTGTCTAAAACTGAGCCCTTATTTTTCCAGTTATAAAATGCAAATGAAACACACACACACAAAGTTATGTGATTGATATATTTACAACAGTGAAAAAAAAAAAGTAGTTTCTGAGCTGCTTATGTATAACCAAAAAGCTCATGAGGTTTGGTTCCTTGGTTTGATGGTTTAGGGTCATGGTTTCATGAGTCATCCCAGTTAATTGGCCTAATAACGTATTGAGTGCCTCTGTTCTACCTTCTAGTTTGTTGTGTAATGCACCTGAAACTAATTCATATCATTTACAATACTAAAATGATTAACACGTCCTATAAAATGTCAAAAATACGTATAGCGTATCTGTGCCGGCATTCCCTCCCTGTCCTGTCCTGGACCAAGTGAAATTACCTATTGTGATGAAAACTCAGAATGGAATCTAGCAGAGGGTAGTACTGAACAAATTATCTTCAGGCTTTATCTGGATGGTAACATTCCCCAATCATCATATCTTCTGCTTTCAATTGTGGGTTTTGCATTAAAGTTCAATGAGCATCACAGATAAGCTTTCTTGATTAAGATCATTAAAGAATTCTTTATCTTTGGTTCAATGGCATCTTGCTTACAAATTCATTAGACTCCTTTTTTGATACAGTGCCTATTTGAGGGAGAAAATATTCCACTACTACATACAGGCAAGATAAAGATTAAGCACAATTGCCAATTGCACATAAGGGGTCTGATGTGTTCCTTTAACCAAAGGGAATCTTTAGAGACTGGTATCCAGGAATAGGAAGGAACTTCAGAAAATCATCAAACCCAGCCTACTGAAGTGAATCTGGTAAGGTGGAGATATTTGTTTTAGACATGGAGGCACATGTGGGTGCTTTGTTTAGCACCCTATGTCTTGATTGTGGTCTGATTTTCAGAGTTGTGTTCTTACTATTCTTTAGAGGGTTGTCTCCCACTCAGAGTCTCTTGGTGACTAATAAGAAATTTTATTCTCTTGATATGTGTTTATGAAGTGGATAATTTACCAGTGAATTAAATATTTATTGAATACCTATAGAGGGCAAAAGAACCAGGCTCTAAAAAGAAACTAAGACAGCTAAGATACTATTTTGTCATAAAGGGGCTGACAGTTTGGTTAAGCCAAGAGATATTCTTATAAAATTATCTCTAACATTACAAGGAAGTCTATAAATGTCTCTTGTTTTGTATATCAAAACAAAAAAGGAATCTAAATACAAATCAATGCTATACAGAGGCAAAATACAGGGGCTTAATATGAACAAGGATTCAATAAAGGACAGATAAGTGAGTAAATATATACATGTGAAGAGAGATTTGAGGAAATACGAAAATTAGCAGAGGTGATGAGAGAGGTAGTGATGGGAATATAAGTAATTACCTAGAATCACTCCTAATGGAGGAAATAGCATAGAAATTCGATGACATCAATAATAATGTTATTGTAGATAGACATTTTTTCTCTCTTTAGTGCCAAAATTATGGTCAAAGTGAAGAGCTTGAAAGCATGGAACATTTTTTAAGCATTTATAGTTATAATCTTTCTTTTTCTGAGGACATATTAAAAGATAATAGTATAGATCAAATACATTAAAATTTATATTAAAAACAAAAAGAAGCATGATGTGTTAGGTGATATTCAAGCTTAATGTAGTTACTTACTTAGGATGAAAGACAAACAATTACTATTATAGCAAAACAATTATTTTAACACTGATATATTAAGAATCCATTTATTAGAGCAGATGCTTCTACAAGATTATTTCCCTCCAATCCAATATACATCTTTTTAATTTAAAATTTTCTAACTAAACACTTTTAGGTAAAGGAAGAAGAGCAGCTGAACACTTCCTTAAAGAATACCACGTCTTAGTCATCTAGGGCTGCTATAACAGAAATACCACAAGTGGATAGCTTCAACAAAGAGAAAGTTATTTTCTCACAGTCTAGTAGGCTAGAAGTCCAAATTCAGGGTATCAGCTCCATGAAAATTTTTCTCCCTCTGTCGGCTCTGGAGGAAGGTCCCTGTCATCAATCTTTCCCTGAACTAGGAGCTTCTCCTCACAGAAACCCTGGAGCTGAAGGATGTACTCTGCTCCTGGCACTGCTTTCATGGTGGTATGAGGTGCCCCACTCTGTGCTTGCTTCTGTTTCCTTTCATCTCTTGTAAGATAAAAGGTGGTGCAGGCCACACCCCAGGGAAACACCCTTTACATTGGATCAGGGATGTGACCTTAGTAAGGGTGTTACAACCCCACCCTAATCCTCTTTAACATAAAATTACAATCATAAAATGGAGGACAATCACACAATACTGGGAGTCATGGCCTAACCAAGTTGACACATATTTTGGGGGGACACAATTCAATCCATGACACCATGAAACAAAAATATGTGAACTTGTTTTTTTTTTTTGTTTGGTTTTGTTTGTTTATATTTCAATTTTGCCAGATAGGATGCTATATTCTGAGGAAAAAAAAACAAAAGTATTAGACATTTTCATGTACCAGAGTGTTGAGAAAGAACACATTATTCATGAGCATGTGGTATTTGGATTTATTTTTGTTTGTATATCTACATTATATTGTGATTGTAAAAATAATACATATGTAAAAAGTAAAAATAAACAATGTAAAAACAAAAAACTTGAGTTCACCATCATTGCCCAATATGGAGTTGATTACTATTAATCATTATTTTATATGTTAATGTCAATCTCTCTCTATATATATATTCTGTATATATTCATTAAATACAAGTGAAATGATACTATACATATTCAACTCATTGCCCTTTTTTCAAATTTGATAATATATATTGGACAGCTTTCAGGAAATGTTTTTGTCCTTCAGCAAGAACAGACTTAGAAAAGAACGTGAAGTGAGGAACCTCATTGCTGTATTATGGATTACATCTAAATCAGATTGACTAGAAAACAAGAGGCTAGTTCATGTTCAACTGCTGTCGTACATCCCAGTGATAGATGGCTGCATTGCAGTGGTTTCTGTACAGCTCCTGTGCAATCTGTGTACAGCCCCAAATAATATGCAATTCTAAATCTTGATAATAATATTATTAGTTGCATTATGGTTAGCTTCAGTTCCATTACTAAGAAATATTAATAGGCTTATTGTAACAGTCATACTAGTAAAATGATCCAGCACCATTATCATAACAGTGGACCTGCCCACACCTTATTCTGGAGTTTCCTAGTGTGAAAATTGTTTAAAGACTTAACATTACCTTGCTCCTCTGAAAGAAATATTCCATATGAAACCAATTTTCCCTCCACATAGATACAGTCTGGCACAGTGGTATGGTATAGTCATTAAAGTTAGAGTCATTTTAAAATATTGCTGAAACTAAAACCATTTTGTGTGCTCAATGCATTTATGAAAGTATTAGATAAGGAAGAAAAAGTAACACTTATATCCTTCTTTATAGTTTATGATGTGTTTTCATATGTATTTTCTTAATTTAATGTACAGGAATGAAGTCAGTTAGATTTCAGCATTCCATACAGGAAGTTTAAGAATCATTATCTTGATTCATTCACCAAACTTTTTTTGGGGACTTATAATGTTCCAGACCCTGTTCTAGAAGAATTAATCCATTGGTTCTGAACCTTGGATCTACATTTGAGTCATGTGGGAGCTTTAAAATAAAGAAACAAACAAAAACCTTGATGCCTAGGCCACAGCACAAACCAATCCCATTGGGGGGTGTCAGATCTCAAGCATTAATAATTTATTGAAGTTTTCCAGGTGATTCCATTGTGCAGCCAAAGTTTAGAAGCAATAGTTTCCAATACAAGATCTTAAAATAAATATAAAGACAATTCAATCCGCCATAAATGATGTAGTCAAACATAAGTTTAGGTTGCAGTAATTAGAAGTATATAGAAAGATGTATTTTTTATCACAATTATAGTGTTAGATCATATTTCACTTGTTATGAGGTTTTTTTTTTTTTTTTGACTGTAGATGTAATCAAGTAAAACAATGGATGTGGTAGATGGGTGGATGGGTGAATAGACAGATAGATAACCAGTTGTCATCAAGTCAACACTGACTCATGGTGACCCTATACGTGTCAGAATAGAACTTTTCTCCATAGGGTTGTCAATGGTTGGTTTTTCAGGAGTAGATCACTAGGCCTTTCTTCTAAGGTGCCAGCCTCTGGGTGGATACAAACCTCCAACATTTCAGTTCGCAGCTGAGCATTTTAACCATTTGCATCACCCAAGAACTCCAGATAAATCAGATGGACTAGATAGATAGGTAAATAGGTAGATACGTAGGTACATAGCTACACAGGTACATAGGTAGATAAACCCAACGTAGGCAAACCAACTTGAGATCTGCGTGCTCCTTTGCAGATCAGAACAAGAATGAAATCTAAATACAAACTAATTAAGGTACTGGGTTTCCTTAAAAGGGTAGGTTAGTGGGCTCATATTGCACATTACAAGGACTCCATTATCACTCTCCCTAAATCTTCCAGCTCACACAATAACTGATTAAAAAGCTCTCCTTCTCTCCAAAGAGTAGTCTCTCCATCATGTCTCTGTCCTCATCCACATCTTCTTTCTCCAAGCTTTGCCACCCCCATAACATCGTCATGAAGTACTCACCATCACACAGCCCCAGAGGTGTAGTTATTTTATTATCCTCGCTTTTTTTTTTTTTCCCTCCTCATGAAAATTGATCCCTTTAGAATTCTGGTGAATTAAATGTTCTGCTGCATGTAAATGATTAATGGTATGATAGGTAGTTTTATAATGATGGCTAGATAGACCACTAGAAAATAGTAAGAAGGAAGGAAGGAATAAAGGGAGAAGTAAAGAAGGGAGGGAAAGATAAATTAAATCATAGTTCCTCTCTTCTCAAAGCCAACAATGGCTTTCCTTCACCCCAGAATAAAATGTAACCTCCTACAATGCTGCACAGACCTGGCTTCGCCCACATCGCCTTCTCTGCTTCTTACTACTTCTCCTATACCCACCCTTTCTCTTCCTTGAACAAGCCAAGTTCATTATTGCCTCAAGGGCTTTGCCTTTACCATTCCCTCAATCTAGACCAGTGGTTCTCAATTGTAGGAACGTTTACCCCCTGAGGAATTTGGAAATTATCTTCAGACATTGTTTATTGTCACAAATGGGAAGATGCTCCTGGTATCTATTGGGCAGAGCCCAGCGATGCTGCTAAACATCCTACAATGAACAGGACAGTCCCCCACAACAAGACTTATCCAGCCCAAAATGTCAACAGTATTGTGATTGAGAAACTGTGATCTAGATGGTTCTTTTCCCAGACCTTTTCTTTTCTCTGTCCTCTTCTTTATTCAGGTCTCTGGATGGCATTCCCAGATTACCTTGTCTAAAGTAATAGCTGCTGCTACACACACTGTTTTACCTCCTTACGCTGTTTTATTATTTTTTCAAGCACTTATCACAACTAAAATCTCTCTCTCTATGTATGTATGTGTATGTAAATATTCTCAAATTAATATTATTGATGTTAATAGACATACATGAGACAAATAAAAAAGTATGCTCAAAGTAAATGTCCAGTAGGTGTAAGATGAATCACACTTTCAATAATGTTAACATTTGAGGGGGAAAAATAGTGCATTTTAGGATTGAGAAAATACAAAATTATCCAGACTGTACAGAGAAGGAAAGTGAGACTTTGAGAGGTTAAAGAACTTGCCTAGATCATGTAACTATTAAGTGGTAGAACAAGACATGTGACAGTTAGATTTCATCTTTGAATTCTTTTTGGTGAGTTAGGTTGGGGCTGGGAATAGGGAAATAAAGAAAACTGCAGGGGTAGAAAAAATAAAAAAGGGAAGAAAATGGAGAGGGAAAGTGTACGTTTCAAATGAAAGTATTTTTAAACAGCAAACAATTCCCCACACTTTAGGGCATAGCATTTAGCTCATCTGAAAGAAGCACAAACTACTAGTATCGTTCAAGATGTAAAATAGTAAGGTCACTTGACACAAGCTACACTAAAGCAATCATAATACTTAAACCGTAGAACGCTGTGCTGTAGAACACAGCCAACATTCGACCACACAGCTAAGTATTCTCCCTGGACTAATGATTTTTAAAAGTTAGACAGAAAACCATTATAATTTTAGGCACTCTTGTCGACATAGAAGTGAATTAAGCACATTTCTGCCAACCAGAGGATGTGGTTTAAGGAACATGGCATTCTTTTGCCGCTGCTACTTTTTTTTTTTTTTTTTTTTGTCTTGAAAATGTTTTCACCATGCTACCAAACAAAAGAGCTCAGTGCAAAAGCATATGGTAATGCTAACTGGAGTATGTGTACTATAACGAATGACATTGTAGACACTAAACGATATGCAGATACTCTCATATCAAAAGTCCCAAAAGAAGGGGACAGGATTGAACATTACCACAGTGTAACTAAAAGAGTAAAATGTAAATTTTGGAAGTAGAAACTGATGCTTTTATTTACAGACTGGCGGATAAACCAAACAATGTAACGGGCAGAGATTCTGAAAGAAATGTCAAATTGAGGGTTGAAAGGACACTGGATAATTTTTGGACATTAAAATAGCTTGCAAGGTACCAGCTCCACTAGCATAGTAAACAAATCACTACGTGTTGCAAGCACAATACAGAGAGTCTTCAGAAGTCTCTGGATTTGGAGTGAGAAAACATGGTTTTGAATCTGAGCCCTGTCACTTACTAGCTGAGATCTTGGGTAAGTTCCATAACACCTATGTGCCTCTGTTTTCTCTGTAGTAAAGTGGGATGATACTAAAGTCGGCTTCACAGGGTTTTAGTGAGGTCCAACACATATAAATACATTAGGACAGTGCTGGCATTTAATAAGTGTTCAATTAATGGAAGTATGATTGCTATTGATGGCTTCAAACCTATCACCTGTGAGCACCTGAAGTGACATTGTACATCCCAGAGACTCTTCCTGGTCCTTACCTATTGATTTTATTTTATTTATTTATTTTTCTTTTAACTTATCATTTTAACTATTGGTATTGACCACAGTATAAACCATTTAAACCAATATACTTTACAAATTTAATAAATAACCCAGAATGGCAAATTCTTTCATTTCTTCACAACAGGTCATCATCATTCTTCAGATTTTGTTGTATGTTTGGGTTAAGAACAGGAGTCTTTCTTTACAAATATATATATTTTTTCTATACACACTCCCTCTCCCCACTACCCACCCTGCCCCACAACACACCCACATACAAAAGAAAGACCTCAAAAATCCATAACAGCTTTTTATTTTCCTCTGTCAGAAGTAAGTTTTGAAGACTTTACTATTTATTGGGGGTCAGGTGGGAAAAGGCAGTTTTCTAACATGCAAACGTTTCTAAAAAGACCAGTGTCTCCTCTGGCAGCATTGGCTTCAAATGATCTGCCCACTGAGAGCATCTCAGTTTGATACATTCTGTTTCATGAAAGCTGATTCAGGTTTCAGGCTCCTACAGGGTCTTCATAAAGTGGACAGAAACTAATAATAAAAAAAAAAATAAGGCTAAAGCTTAAAGATTTAATCTAAAGAACATTTATTTCTGACCTCACCTCTCTCATTTTAGAAGACACGTGTTGATTTTCTTTTTTTTCCAAAATGTTTTATTTCAATATATTTTCTTCCTGTAGGATATAAAGAAGAAATGGCTTGTGCTTAGTTTAGTATTTATAATTATACAGCTGCTTCACCAACTAAAACATTTAAAACTGAACTCTCTGACAAAGGGTCAAGGTATTTTATTTTTTTCTTATTTGTTTGGAACCTACAGATGGTCTTTGAGGCCATCATCCACTTTCAAAAGCTTTTTGACTCTGGTAGCCCTAACAATAGAGGAGTTCTGCAATTATGAAGCTGCTTTTGCTCATGAAAAATACAAAGGATATTTGTAAAGTGCAGACTTTCAAAAATGTTGATAATCGGGACTGGAGTGTATCAATTAGGTAGTTTGTTTTGGTATTTTCTAAATTTGAATAGGTTGAGCAAGAACCCTCTGTCTTTTTGAGTTCTTGAAAGGATGGGCATACAAATTTCGTCACTCACAAGATTGTGTCAGTTGCAGAAGTTTGCTTTACCAGGACATACCAAGGAAACTATGACTTTCATGACGTAGTAGACATGACTATGGGCTGCCCTCTGCCTGCACAAGTATGTTCCTTCCACCAGGTCAGTATTTCAGGATTAGAATTGCATAGCTTTCCATTAAGCAATGTTCTCCCCTAATGTACAGTAAAATACTAATTTCTTCCTTCCCTTTTGGCTTTGCCCATAGTGGTTTTTCAGAGTTCTTACTACCGTTTTCTACTCCAGTTTTCTCATTTTTATTTAGTAAAATGAATCCACCTTATCTTTTATAGATTTCCCTACTTCAATCTTATCAATAAATTTGGATATGTTTTCTATTATGATTTCTTGATTTCATATTTAAAACCTAGTACACCTAAGACTATTGTCATGTTATACGAGCTAGAGATCCAAGTTCTTTATATTTAGCATTTGAAGTAATAGCATTTTTTAAAAAAATATTTTATTGTGTTTTTGGTAAAAGTTTACACAGCAAATTAGGTTCCCAATCAACAACTTCTATACATATTGTTCAATGGCATTAGTTAAATTTTTCACAGTGTGTTAGCATTCTTACTATTTTCATTCTGGTTGCTCTGTTTCCATTAATCTAGCTTCTCTGTCCCCCCTTACCTTCTCATCGTCGTTCTATGGTAAATGCTTACTGCTTGGTTTCGTTTAGATGATTATTTAGCAGAGCACAGTACTCATGGGTGATACTATTTATTTTATGAGCCAATCTGTTATTTGACTGAAAGGTGACCTCTGAGAGTGGTTTGAGCTCCAAGTTTAAAGGGTATCCCGGGGTAACAGTCTCAGGTGTTCCTCTAGTTTCTACTGGCCCAGTAAGTCTTCCCTTTTTTTTTTTTTTTTAGGAATTTGAGTTTTGTTCTACATTTTTCTTCCATTCTATTCAGGACCATCTATTGTGTCTCTGGTCAGAGCATTCAGCAGCGATAGCTGGGCATCATCTAGTTCTTCTGCTGTCAAGGTAGGTGAGGTCATGGTTCATGTAGACTCTTAGTCCTTAAGACTTTTTTCTTCTTTGTATCTTTGGTTCCCTTCTTTCTCTTTTGCTCTGGATGATTAGAGACCAGTAGTTGTGTGTCGTTTATTCATAACGTATCAAAGTAATCACCAAGTCCAAATACCTTATGTACAGATGGGAAAACTGAAGAACAAGCTGAGCAAATTACTTCCTTTTCCAATGTCACATGAAGATGGTAGCAAAGCTGGGACTAGAGTGAGGGACCAGGAGTTCACATTCTCCACAGGGCTCTTGGCAATACTTCACTTGTCACGCTCATTCATCGAATTCCACTCCACTGGGGCTGAGTCGGGGCTGCAGAACTGGACAGTGAATCCAAGACATGAGCACTGAGATAAGACTGGGCGTGGCAAATTTCTCAGCCCCTAAGCTCAGAGCTGGCTGGACTGAGTGCATGGTTAAGTTGGGATACTTCCGAGGGGCTTTTTTGAGGCTCCACACTGCTTCTTTAGCCAGGTAGTGTAGGATAAGGTGGGGCTTACAGCACGAACATTCTGATTTAGCAGGTGGTCTAGTTTAAGTGCTTTGGGGGCACAGCTGAGATGCAAAGAGGCTCTTCAAACATGAATTTTTATGAATTTTTTTCTTTTCGTCCTTGTCCTGGGGCACATACTCACTAGGCCAAACGGTGGGCAGGACCCTCAGCGTTATTTAGAAGGTCATTGCTCTTTCTCTCACTTGCTGCTCTTGTTTACTGTCTTTGCCCCCTCCCTGATAAGATATGAAATGGCCAGTCTGAGGAATGAGTGTGATTCCTTGTTTGTCGGTTCCCTTTTCATCCTAGCGGCAACCATCTTTCATACTGTTTCCTGAAGTAATAGCAACTGTTAATTAAAAAAAAAAAAAAAAAAAAAAATCAACATTCACATCAATTTGAAGTGCTATGTTTATCATTTACTAAATACTAGTATGTATTTAGGTTCAATATCTTTATTCCCATTCTATGACACTGATAAATTTTTGTTCTTTGGTTTTGTTTTCTTTTGTCCTCCGGTACCAACAAGCTGTCTTAAATATTACAGCCTCTTAATGCATTTTAATTCTTGATAGGGTTAACTTCCCTACCTGTCTCTTATGATTCTTCCTGCTTTTTCTTTCTACTTTTTACAATATTTCTGGATAATTCTATGTTTCCTTTCAAAATGTATTCTAATATTTTATCATGTTTCCAAAAAAAAATGTTTTAGTGTTTTAATTAAGATATTCATTGAATGTAAACATTGTTACTGGCAAATATTAACATCTATTGAATACTATGCCTATCAGGAAATAAGGTATGCTTTTCTGTTTGTCTTCTCTTATGTCCTTCAGGAGAATGTTAAGATTTCTTTCATGTGAGCAAGGCATTCATATAGTGTTTGTGAAATGTAATTATATGTGATAATTCTGTGGAACTTATTACAAAAAATCTATAAATTGTTTTTTAAAATATCCTTTGGCCTTGCAATTACATAGCTAGAAATTTACCTTGTAGAAATATTTCCTAAAGTACATGAAGTTATTTGCACAAGTATTTTGACTGAAGCATTGTTCATGATATTAAAAAATGGAAAGCAATTTAAATGTGTATCAGTGAGGGTCTGTCTAAATACAATACTGCCCAAAACTTCATATAATAGAATGCTTGTATCTGTGAAAAAGAACAAGGTAGATTTCTCTGCACTTGATATAGCAAGCTTTCCAAGCTATATTATTAAATAAAAAAATATAAAGTGCAGAACAACATGTATAATATTTTGACATCTGTGTAAATTTTGTACAAATTTTAAAAGGATCATTAAACTGCAATATTCATACTCATGTTTCTAGAAGAATATACAAACAAATGTATTTTACTAGAAAGATATATAATAATATTTGTTAAATATTCAGTGTATCTCAGACAATTTTCTTAGAGCTTTTTAATATAATAACTCATTGAATCCTCATTACAATCCTAGGTGGTAGGCCACATTTCTATCCCCATTTCAGAGATGAGGAAATGAAGGCATTGAGAGGATAAGTAAATTACTCTAGAACACGCATAGGTTATAAGCACAAAAGCTAAGAATCAAATCCAGGAAGTTTCACTTCAGAATCAGTGTTCTTAACTAAGGCACGTGCTTCCTATCAGTAGTGCCCATCTTTGGGCCAGAAGGCTAAGAAATGGGGATTAGGATAATTTTATTTTGCTTTTGTAACTTTTGTTCTAATATTTATCTTGTGCCTATTGTACCTTTTATCTAGCATTAACAGGTTTTATCTGAGTGATGGGATATGGATCTTTTAATTTTTTTCTTTGTAATGTTTCCATTAATATAAAACCTAATAAATGCTATATCTGCAAACAAATTTAACAGTAATGGAATCATGCAGACGCCCACATGAGGGGCACTATCTTAGAGAAAATATATCCCCCCCCTCCATGCATGGAGAATACTGTTAGTAGAAGGAGTAATAAGAGAATTGGATCAAAGAGTAGTTGAAAGTACAAGAGGCAGTCTCTCTGAGCCTGGTCATCCCCATGACCCACTAACTTGATATATTTTAAGCTACCATTAAATTATAAAAAAATATTAGCATCACATGCCAAGGCACACAATATTCTAAATAAGTCTTAGTGGAGATATTTGACTATTGATCAGGATTATAATCCACAGCATGATTCATACTAATGTTACCATTTTTAATTCATCATTCCCTTCATATAGGAGAAATGGTGATTTTATGAGAGATGTGATAGAAATACGACATGAAGGAATGGCTGAGTCTTTGCAGTAAAATAAATTTTATGAGTTACATAGTGTTTAATAGTTTCTGGCTAGTGTGAAATGATGCTAATTGGTATTTATCCAAGCAGGGATAGTATTGATGGCATGGATTTCCTTCCAAAGAATTAGTCCAGTTTTCTTTCTTCTGCAGATTGTTTATGCATCGTTTAGTGTCCCAAAGAAGGCTCATATTGGATCTATTTGTAGTCCTCTTAGAGACCGGTGTGTGTGTATGTGTGTGTAGCTATAAGGTAATACATGTAACAGTATTTGAATGAAACTTAGATTTTACTGGAAATTTTAGGCTATGATTGTAAAGCTGAGGACAATAAGTGTCATGACCCCCACAGCCCCACTCTACGTATAGGTGCTAGATACAGCTCAGCAGGACTTCCTAAGAAATGCTGGTAATATGGCAAATGTGGGAAGAAATGGAAGAGGACATCCCAGGGAGGAGTGGCAGAGTGGAAAGGAAGGAAGATAAAAGGACAGCCCACGCCCTACTTGCCTCAGTTCCTTTCGGAGAGCCCCCATGGAACTGGTCCAACCTGAGCTGGGGGAAGGGGAATGGTGTAGAATGATATGTGAAAGTGAATTTCGGACTGGATTTTGTACTACCTGAAAATTAAAATGTCTTAAAACTGTAAAGGACTTTCTATGTAGGAAATGGGAACAAGAGAGCATGTTTGAAAGCAGTGGTGAGCGAGAAGATAAAGCTGTTTTCTGTTTGTGCTCTAAGAAGTCCAGCCCACTTAATAAAAAGGTTACAGACTAGATAACCTTTCCTTTTACACCGAAGACTGGAGAAAAACTCATAGAAAACAAAAGCAAATACAGTGAACGTTTCTTGTTCCTTTCTCCTCCTATAGCTCTTTTCCCTTTCCTCTCACCCTTCCGCATTCAAGAAGTCTCGCAGTTGGTTCAATCCTTTGTGGAAAAGGGTTGAATTAGTTTTATCCTGTGACAGAATCTGTGTTGTATCACTATCCAGTTAAACTGGTATAAAATTGTTGACAGATGAGTAACGCCTCACGAGTAAATGAAGCTTCCCTCTTTAAATAGAATCTTGCAATTAAATAGAACATTTAAAATGACACAATTATTGAATCAACTTAGAGTAGAGTTGCAGTCCTCTGTGCTGCACATTCCATCACCAATTTGCACTCATTTACAATGTCATCCAAACCCTATGAAAATAAATCACCTTGGATTCCAAATACCAAGGTCTCACATCAGTGCACCTATATTTCAATGCCTTTTGTCTAATGACATGAATTCCTTAGACATGCAAATTTATAATAGTGTATATACATTTGATGATGGTCTAAAAATAGACAGCTTGATTCTCATCTTTTTTCAGTCTTATCTATGTTGCCTAAAGTGAAGCAAAAAAGAGTAATTAGGTAGAATTAAGAGTTTATTTACTCTTTTACTTACCCTTCAGGCAATGGCCATTTTTCCCTAGTACCCCACAGAATAAGTTCTAAATTCCTTTGAGTCAGAACTGATTTGACAGCAACGGGTTTGATTTATGGTTTCCATGGTTTGGACTAGAAGCTACTTTTTCGGTCTTTTCTACTACATATCTATCGCCATAAGGGTACTAATTCAGGCCATGTTATGCTCACCAATATCTGGGCTTCTTCTGTTGTCCTGGGCACACTGGCACACTACATCAACCAGCCTCTTTCCTGTTGGGTGAGGCCACTCTTCTGAGTTCAAGCCAAGGGAAGGCAGGTGGCTGCAATGTACACTGCTTCTAAATGCAGCTTCTATAAATTTTTATATAACTGTCCATGTGATGTAATCATTTTGCTTATAGATAGGTTGAATGTAGACAATCCAGTGGAAGGTGCAAGGTCCTGGGGAAGGAGATGGAGTCACCACACAGGAAGTGCCTGAGTCTCTGAGGCACTGCCTTGAGCAGAAATCCCATGCTGATCCACCTTAGACTGTGACATGAAAAGAAATAGCATTTATTGTATTCAGTCATTTGGATTTTGAGATTGTTTATCACAGCAACTAGAATTACATATCATGACTAATATAGATGAAGAATCTTGGTGGCACAATGATTAAGCACTAGGCTGCTAACCAGAAGGTTGGTGGTTCAAACTACCTGGTAGTTCTGTGGGAGGAAGACCTGGAAATCTGCTCCCATAAAGATTACAACCTAGAAAACCTTATGCGGCAATTCTACTCTGTCACATGGGGTTGCTATGGGTAAAAAATTGACTCAGTGGCACCTAAGAAGAACAACAACAAATATAGATTGTCTAAATATTAGCCAAAGTAAACTTTTTTTTTTTTCCTTTGTCCTTCTATTCCTATGCTCTCACTCCTCTGAGACCTATTTGCCTACAAAAAGTCTTTTCTTTCTTCAAGGCCCAATTAAAATTCCCCTTTCTCTTCTTCATACACGTAATGTTGTTTTTGTTAGTTGTTGTGGAGTTGTATCTTGACTCATAACAGAATGAAACATTGTCGGGTCCTGCGCCATCCTCACAGTCTTTGGTATATTTCAGTCTGTTGTTGCAGCCACCATATTAATCCATCTCATGGAGGTTTTCCCTCATTTTTGCTGACCCTCTACCAAACATGATATCTCTTTCTGGCGACTGGTTTTTCCTGATGACGCATACCCCTAATAAGAATATCTTATTCTCCTAGCACATATTAGTTGCCTTATATCCTGCTTTATGTCATAAAAATATTAGATTTATAAAGTATGCAATATATTTTTGTATCTCCCTTATCAATAAGTACAATACCTTGCACATATAGGTGTTTAGAGCAACATCGTCATCACAAGGATCCTGCTGCTCATATCCACTATGATATATCTATTAATATGTTGTAACCTGTAGCTTAGCTGTATGGTGAATAACTAAAATACTGATTTTAGTACATTTTAAGCCAAAAATAATTGATGAGACAAGGTGATCATTTCTTAAATTGAAGGTAATATTTGTTTAGAAGGAAAAAAAACAAAACAGCAACATAACACCTATTACACAGGTAGGTATGTGACATACTTTAGAGGGGACTCTTCCGTGAAAAGTTAAGAATTCCTCACATTTTAGAAGCCGTTAACATTTTTGAGGTTGTAGAATCCTTGGGTCAGCAGTAAGCAGACTAAATCGTACCCATGAGGAAGTCATCACATGTCCCCAGAAGTAAATTTCTTATTCCCTTATCACAAGAAGCAGCCTATTAAGTAATTATAGTAGTAAATTTTAAATTCCCCTGAAGAAAAAGTTGACAAATTGAATTATGAAGAAGAGCAAAGATGATTAAATTAACAGAAGAAGAGCAAAGTCTTGGGAGTAACTTCATAACAATCTTCAGACTCATGAAGTTTTATGAAGTGGGGAGTGGTAAGGATACAGTGAGACAGAATTGCTGAATTTCAGGCTGTTTGGACTATCTGTGTGTAAGCACCTGGTAGGTCTGATGGGGTAAGCACTGCATGGGAGGATAAAGGGAAATTGTGAAAATCTGGCATTAGGAGGCTTTAAGACCACCATACTCTCCATCATAGAATCATATAGCCATCACATCTATCCCTTGCATTTCTGAGATGATGAAACTGAATTCTAGAGAGGTTAGTTAAAAAGAGTTAGGACATCAGTTCAGATTTTGAAATATGAAAGTATTTGTTAAGTTCTGCATAAAATTAAACTCCGGTTATTAAAACTCCTCTGATTGAAAAATCCTTTGAATATCCCTGCAAAGAACATAATTTTTACACGGTATTTTCCAATCTAAAAAAAATAGTACTATTTGTTGGATGAAAGAGCCCTGGTGGCACAGTGGTTAAAGCACTCAGCTGCTAACCGAAATATCAGGTATCCAAACCCACCAATCACTCCTCAGGAGAAAGATGTGGCAGTCTGCTTCTGTAAAATTTACAGCCTTGGAAACCCTGTGGGGAAGTTCTGCTGTGTCCTGTAGGGTCGCTGTGAGTCGGACTCAACTCGATGGCAGTGGGTTTTTATGTATTGGATGAATTCTGTTTTTGCTGCTTATCCTACTTCAGCTCAGGGAAGAAGATCAGGCTGCAGTAATTTCTGCAAGTTCTCTCATAGATTTGTAGATGCTTTAGAAACATCAGTGTTAAATACTCACTGACCTTACCCCTTAACAAAGTCAACTCAGTCTACTTAAGCAGAACATAGGATTACCACTTTGGATCTGCTTCTCAGTTAAAGGACCGTTTTACTCGGGATCCTAAGAATGAGTAGAGTAGACCTGCAGAAAGAAGATAACTGCTATACCTAGAATCTCATGCCAGAACTTTTCCATCATAGATTATTTTTTATTCTGTAAATATTTACTTACTCTTTTAGGCAATGGTCATTTTTCCTGTCCTCACAGAATAAATTCTAAATCCCTTCCATGATCTGACTAGAACATAATTTATGGCTTTTTCTATTATATATCTACTGCATAAAGGGATAAAGTGAGTGTCGATTAAAGTTATAAAAAAGTTCCTATCCTCAAGGAGCTTACTATCAGATTATTCATTTAGCAATAATTCATAGGGTAAGTTTTGCACATTAGGGAATTTTGCTAGTTCTTGTAGAGAAATATCATCCCTGCCCTCAGGAAAACTAAAATCTTATAGATTAAAAATATCACACTTTGTGATCTAATGTGATTAGGAAGAAGAAGGTAATTCTGATGTGGTTGATATGAATCATATACCGAGTATTTTATATTTAATCCCTACAGAAACATTCCCATTTTATGAGCCCTAGTTAAGTATAAATAGACTGAGTATCACCAAATGGAAAAGAACCTCAAGAAGCTATGTAGCTTCTAACTCTGAATTCAACAATGAATAAGCCCAATTTATCATGTTTATTCATTTATACAACAAAATTAGTATGTTAAATGGTGATTGTTGTGCCAGGGTGCGGGAGGTATATTTTTATTTTAGAGAGCAGAAAAGGAAAGCATAATTCAGCGATGATATTTGAGCAACAACCTGAAAGAGGAGAGTGAGCCATACAGGAAATCTGGGGGAAGGGTTTCAGGAAAGGGGATAGCATCGGAAATGCTCTGAATTGTGAAGCAGCCAGGAGACCAGTGTGGCCAGGGTGGAATGAGCAAGAGAGGCATTAGTAGGAAATGAAACCAGAGAGATAATGTGGAGCCGGATCATATAGGGCTTGTGGGTCTTTGTAAAGTTTTCAGTTTTCCTCATAGTGAATGGTGAAGATATTGGAGAGCTTTGAATAAAGGGATTGAATACAATGACTCACATTTTAAGAGGATATCTATGACTGTTGTGATGAGACTAGATGATAGGAGAGTACATGTAGGAAGACAAATGTAGAAGTACAAAGACTAGCTGACGGGCCCTTAAATAATCTAAATGAAGGATGATGGTGACTTCAAACAGACTGGCAACAACAGACTTGCTGAGAAGACATATATTTTCAAGATGGAAAACAACAATATTTGCTGAGGCCTGAATGGGATGTGCGAGAAAGTAAGGAAGCGAGAATGACTCCAAGGCTGGTGGCCTGAACAACTAGAAAGCTGGAGTTGTCATTTACTGAGATGAGGAATGCTGTAGGAGGAAAAGGTTTCGGGGGCAAGTAGAGTTTTGGATAGGATACATTTGAAACGGCAGTTAGATTTCGTAGAAGATATATCAACTAGAGAGTTAGGTATCTGATTCTAAAATTTAGGGGAGAGATTTGGCTAGAATTATCAATGTGGAAGTTGTCATTTCATAGAACGCTTAAATCCATGAGACTGGGTGAGAAAGCCAAGGGAGTGAGCGTGTGTAGATAGAAGAGATGATGTTCAAAGCCTGAATTCTGGAAGGGTCACAAAATTTTAGACTCTGGGGACAGGTGAAAGAAGGAACAATGGACTAGGAAAGAGAAATCAATTATGGAAGGAATTTAGGAGTTTGCAATGTCCTGGAAGTCAGTGTTGTTGCTGGACTTTCTAATAATATTTTCTTTACTTACTTTACATCATCTCCATTTAACAGCTTAAGCCCAAATTCCCAAATCTCCTTCCTCATGCTTTTATGCAGAATTCTTTTTCATATTAGGACTTGCAAAGACTAATTCAAATAGCCTGTCAAGAATTTAGTAACCTTTCTTTCAAATTTGAATTCAGTAGTAATTTCATTAATTAAATCAATGAACTTCCCATGTACCTAACAGAGTTATTACTGACTTCTTAACTTCATTGGGAAGTTATTCTAGATGCAGAAATTCAGGCAAAATTTAAATCACTCAAAAGAAAAGTACCATTTAAGTTTTTAAAAGAACAAATTTCATCAGGTTTCCCATTTTCAAAGCCTAAATGAATTGGAGTAATTGAAATATTCATGTTAATGGTAGGTGTTGAGCAAATTTTAAAAACTGAAAATAAATTACCAGTCCTTACCTTCACCCCTCTCCGTTGCAATTAGTACAAGGTTGTAGAGGGAAGGAGGGCAAGTAGAAAGCTGTATTTCTCTGTAACCTCTTCACCTAGTCAATCATCCACTTTCACAGAGTTCTTCTACTTCACCCTTAAGCCTTTTCCCCTTCCTTGGAGCAGCTATGCTCATGTAGGCATGAAAAGTCACTTCTCTCCTAGGCTCAGCAATAATTTCTTAGTTGGTCACTCTGGCTCTGTTTTGTCTCTATTTTTGTCCATCATAAGGATGGTCACCAAAAAATAATCACATTCCAGTGCAGTTAAGTGTTTTTCCTATTTGTTTTTTGTTCCTTTTATATTCCTCATATTACTTATTCTCTCTAGTTAGTTCTCTTTTGCTCAGACATTTTGATAACATTATTAGCCTTTCAAGGAAGAAAATTTTGTTTTTTTGATCAATGCTGTATTTCCTTTCATTTATATTTTGATAAATTGTGTTTAATCTTTAATAACTCTTTTTTCTCTGTTGTTTTCTCTCTCTCTCTCCTTTTTCTTCATTACTTTCCTGTCTTTTATTTTTTTTCTAGTGAATACATTTAAGGTTCCAGGCTTACTTCTGCTTGCTGCCTTGGCTACATCTCATAGAGTGTTTTTTATTGTCTTATTTTTTGTGTGTTTTTGTTAGTTACCATCAAGTTAATTCTGACTCAGGTGACCCCAAGTGAGCAGAATAGAACTGCTCCATAGGGTTCTCAAGGCTGTGACCTTTTGAAAGCAGATCACCAGGACTGCGTCCTGAGTAGTCTGTGGATGGGTTCCACCAACCTTTTGACAAGTAGAAAACCACTTAACTGTTCATGCCAAACAGGGGCTACTCTTTTATTTCTAAATAGTCTAAAATCTCTGTGATCTTTTTCTTTAATTAAGAGTTATGAAAGTGGGTTTTTTCAAGTTTCCAAATGGATAGATTTATGTTTCACTGTTATGTCTGAGGTTATTTATTGTTACAGTCTAATTTTATTCCATTGCTTTCAGATAATGTAGACTTGCCTTAAAATTTTTCTTTGTGGTTTAATACATCACACAATTTTATGGCATGTTTGTGTTAAAGCATGGTTATGGTTTTAAATACAGGCACCTACTTTAGATAAATCTAGTTAATAACAGCAAGCCAATATTCTATTGAAGAATGAAAAACATTTATTAGGCAGAGACAGTACGCCAGCACTGTCCAAGGCAAAGGAGTTATTGCAATGAACAAAAGAAGACAAAGTTCTTATTCTTATGGAGCTCATAATCTAGTCAAAAAACAGGTAATAAAAATTTAAGGAGACACATTTTCTGACAATACATGGTAAGTACAGTAGAGAAAGTAAAGTAGGGCAAAATGGATGGACAGTAGCAGGAAGGGCAGCCAGAGAGTTGTTATTTTATAAAGGTTGGGCAGAGCATCACTGATGAGAATACATTTGAGGCGGGACATGAAGGAAGTGAGGGACAGCCAGGTAAATATCTGGGAAATGAATGCTCAACAAAGGAAGGGCAAATGCAAAGGCCCGAAGGCAAGACTATTCTCCTGTAGTCCAGGAATAGTAAGGTCGATATGGCTGGGGAACCCAGAGTAAGGAAGAGTATTGATCAGATAGGGCTGAGAGCAGACTTCAGAGGGTTTTGAGAGCCACGGAAACAACACTGGCTTCTACTCTGAATGAGAAGAAAAACTCTTGCTGGGTTTGAACATAGAAGTGATGTGGTCTGACATGGGTTTGGAAATATTTCTTCTAGCTTGCTGGGTTGAGAATAGGCTGTAATTGGGGGAGAAGTGACTAAGGACAGAAACTGTGAGGCAAATTAGGAAGCTATTGCTCTCAGTCAGGGGAGATTTAAAGGTGTATTAGACTAGAGTATTAAGGAAGTGAGAACTAGTTGAATTTAGGGTATGTTTTGAAGTTAGAGATAGGATTTACAAATAGGCTGGGTATGTGATATGAGTGAAGGAGAAGATTCAGGGAACATGTCAAAGTCTTTTAGCCTAAGTGATGTAAGGCTGGAGTTTCCTTTTTACCGAGCTAGGAAAACCTATAAATGAAGCAGGTTTGTATGGGAGAAATCACTTCAGTTTGGGGCATTTTAAATTTGAGTTGCCAATAACACATATGAGAGGAGAGGTTAAGTAGCAATTGCATAGAAGAGGCTGTAGCTGGAGTCAATATAAATATTTGAGATTACAGTAAAATATTAAAAAGCCAAGAGACTATATGAGGTCATCTAAGGAGTGAATATAGAAAAGGAAGAGATGAGACTGAGAAGTGAAACCTTTCGCCCCCTCTATGTGGATTGCTTGGGGAAGGAAAAGGAGAAATTCAAAGAGACTGAGAAGGAGCAGGGCGTGAAAAAGGTGAAGGACCGAGACAGTGTGGTTTCTTGGAAAGCAAGGCTTTCAAGATGCAGGGAGTTCTATCAAATGCACAAGGTCAAGTAAGATGAGGACTGAAATGCTCATGCAGGATTTTGCTACGTGGAGGTCGTCGGTGACCTTGATGAGGGCTGAATCTGTCCATGGTAGTGATGGTTTAATGAGATGAGTTCAAGGGAGGCAAAAGTGTACATGGCTCTTTTAAGGGAGTTGCTATAAACTGCTTGAAATGAGACAGTGTCTTGAACGGGAAGGTATTTGTCTTAGTGATTCAGTGCTGCTAAAACAGAAATACCACAAGTGGGTGCCTTTAAAAAACAGAAATTTATTTTCTCACAGTTTAGAAGGCTGGAAGTCTGAATTCAGGTGCATGGTCTAGGGGAAGATTTTCTCTCTCTGTTGGCTCTGGAGGAAGGTCCTTGTCTTTTTTGTTTCTCAGTGATCTTCATGTGACTTAGCGTCTACCTTTCTCCATCTCTATTCCCTTGCTTAATCTGCTCCTTTAATATCGCAAAAGAGATTGACTGAAGACACACTCTACACTAATACTATCTCATTAACATAACGAAGAAAACCCATTCCTAAACGATATTATAAGCACAGGAATAAAAAACAAACAAACAAAACAACTTGCTGCCATAAAGTTGATTCTGACTCATAACAACCCTACAGGACAGAGTAGAGTTGTCCCCATAGGGTTTCCAAGGAGCAGCTGGTGGATTGAAACTGCTGACCTTTCGGTTAGTAGCTGAGCTCTTTCCTACTGTGCCACCAGGGCTCCTACCACAGGCATAGGGGTTAGGATTTACAACACATAAATTTACAACACACTTTTTGGGGAACACAGTTCAATCTATAACATTGTTGAAAGATACAATTGCTGGGGGCAGTGCCCTTGAGTAAAACAGAAGGGGTTGGTATCTGGAACACAAGTGGGGAGTGGTAGTAAAAGAAGAGAAGACTATTACTTATTTTATGTCTCTGTGTATTTCAGAAGAGACTATACACAATGTCTTGCTAGGGTTGAAAAAGCATTGCCTCTTTCTACCAGAAATGAGCATGAGTTCTTCCACCCTTGTTTGTTCTCTTCCCTCCTTCCCACACCTCTCACGTGAGGGGCAGGGGAGGTGAAGGGCTTAAAATTATGTGTCTCCCTTAATTGTTGGATAAGTCCTGTTTGATGGTGTGTTTCCCGATGAGATTTTTTTTTCTCTTTTTGAAGATTTAAACTTTCATAAGCCCCTCTGATAATTTTATTTATTATAATTATCATATTTCTTAGTATTCATCTTTCAGTCTGTAGATGTCCACAACTCTAATATTTCATGAAAGGGGCCCTGGTGACGCAGTGGTTAAGGAGCTAGGCTGCTAACTTAATGGTTAACAGTTGGAACCCACCAGGTGCTCTGTGAGAGAAAGATATGGCAGTCCACTTCTGTAAAGATTTACAGCCTTGGAAACCCTATGGGGCAGTTCTACTTTGTCCTATAGGGTCACTATGAGTTGGAATCATCTTGATGGCAATGGGTTTAGTTTTGGGTTTGGTTATTATTTCATAAAGGAGCCCTGGTGGTGCAATGGTTAAGCGCTTGGCTGCAAACCTTAAGGTGGAGGTTCGAACCCACCAGCTGCTCTGCAGGAGAAAAGACCTGCAGTCATAGAGATTACAGCCTAGAAAATCCTATGGGGCGATTCTAGTCTGTCCTGTGGGGTTGCTATGAGTTGGAATCGACTCAATGACAAACAATATTATTTCATGGTATTGGTTTTCCTCAAATATGTAGGCATTGTAGGTTTTCTGTTCATCCCTGCATTTGAACACTCCTGCTTTTATCAAATCCATACTCTTGGATGAAAGCTGCTAGAAGAGATGTTTTGATGTTTACAGCTAGATGTGGGATACCTACCTGACCTTCCAGGTTCATTAGTAGGTGAGACACTAACTCGTCTGTCCTTGCCCCAGTGCTGTGAGCTAAAGCTCTGATGGGCTGCTCTGATGTTTGTTTGATGGCCGGCTCCACCCCTGTATTCACTCACTGTGCCTGGGTCTCCTCCGCGTTTACTTCTCCTCTATAAAGATCTCTCCCTTTGTGTTGTTTGGCTTCTGGTGTCTGCTGTAGATCTGACCAATTCTGCTGTCTGTCTTTCAGAAGGTCCCCCACATTTCTCACTCCTTAAATTATATTCTTTTTTTTTTTGGCAGTCTCAGCTTTTTAATAGGTTAATGTAACCTATTTACATTTAATGTGCTGTTGATTTATTTGGTCTTATTTTTACCTGCTGATTTTATATTTTCTATAGTACATTACCATGCTTTTTGCTTCTTTTCCTTTTTTTAACACGCTTAATTTTCTTTAGCACAGTTTTAGGTTTACAGAAAAATTGAGCAGAAAATACAGAGAATATCCCCCCTCTCCTGCACGTAGATTTTCCTTTTATTATCTTGCATGAGTGTGGTGCTAAAATCATATTCTTATTTTCTATTTCTTTTATTTCTTCTCTATTGATAAATTCTAATTTTTTATGAGATTTAAGGTAGGAGGCATTTGAAAGAATACTGCCAAGTGTCCATTTTGATTCAGTTACTCTCTTAATACATTTTGATGTTATTCATTTATTCAGAAACCTGTAGAGGATCCTCATTTTCTATATTTTAATTGCTTAACGACAAGAGAAAGACCTGCTTATATAAAAAACAAAAATAATGCAAAACAATGTTTATCATAAAAAGCATAATTTCCCTATCAACCTTACCCTAATTCCACTTTCCTCTTGTCTTCTCAGAAGTTAACTACCTCCCTTAGCAGTTTTTACTATATATGTGTGCAGGTATGTAAATAATTTTTCTTTTTAATTTTATCAAAATAAGTTTATATTGCTTTCATTATTTCAAAAAGTTGATATTCATTATCAACTTTTCATGTCTATACATATACATCTACGTAAGGCATTGTCGTCTGTGTTTTATATACAGCATAAGGAAACTGAGGCTGAAAGTCATTTACTCCAAGTCAGCAGAGAGTAAGTGGCAATGGAGAGTGAAGAAGAGCAAATAGGCTATTACAGGAAGGTGACTGACTCATAATTAGTATGACAAGCTCAGTTAAAGACTGTGAACCCGAGAACTCATGTGTGAGATTGGGGAAGATTCCTCATCTGTATAACGGTAATATTATTCATCTCATAAAATGGTTGTAACATATGAGATGTTGTTGTTAGTTGCCATTGAGTCAATTCTGACTCATGTTAACCCCAGGTGTATAGAGTAAAATTGCTCAATAGGGTTTTCAAGGCTGTGACCATTTGGAAGCAGATTGGCAGGCCTGTCTTCTGATGTGTCTCTGGGTAGATTTGAACCGCCAACCTTTAGTAGTCAATGCGTAACCATTTCCACCACCCAGGGACTCCAATATATGAGATAATATACATAAAATACCATGCCTAGTGTATAAAAGTGCTCAGTAAATATCAGCTGCTATTTTTCTTAGAGAAAAAAAAAAGTAGGCTACTATTTGATTCTAGACAATAAACTTAAAGTTTCTCCAAATGTCATGCTATCTGGAATAAGAATAATATTCCAATTATTCCAATATAACTCTCCCCAACTTCAGTGAAGGTGGAACATCAGGATGAGGGTGGAAGTATGTGTTCAAGCAAAGAAATTCTTACCCCTGGATACTTTTTTTCTGACTACATATTGCTCTGACTATAATGATTGCACTTAAAGATTGGTGGGAGGCTCTACTGATATTTTTTTCTCGCATTCACACTGGCCAAACAGTAACTACTCAACAAGGTAAATCCCACAAAAATGGAAGCTATACAGCTGCCTCTAACAAAACTGTTGTTAGAAGATTGGAAAGACTTTACACCACCTCAGAAACGTTTACATGTATCAGGCACATTCATACATAAGGGATACACAACTCAACTCTCTGTAGGAAAGGCTCAGGTATTAGGATGTAATAGAGCGATTCCTAGGAGTGCTGGCTTTGAAGGAATGCCAACATCTTCATTAGGTGTAAACTTTGGAAACTTCACTGCTCAACAAACTGGGGTAGCTCAGAGCACAAAAAAAGGTTAGAACAATTCATTTACAACTTTGTTTTGTAGCGTTTTTCTAAAAAGGACCAAACTATTAAAAATGTACTACATTACTCTTTATTAATATTCTTCTGGTCTACTAGAAATAACTGACTTAATGAATTAAATCTTTGTTTCCAAAAGTGTAAACGTGGTATATGTAACAATAAAATATTACATAGCAGCAAAAAAAAAAAAAATAAGCTACTGCCTATAGGTACTTTCAACTATATATGTATAAGAATTATTGTATTGAGTAATATATGTCATGCCCTTATATAAAATTAAAAACAACTAAAATTAAACAATGTACTTTTTAGGGAATATAGTATGTCTCTATCTCTCTGTCTCACAAACACACACATACATACACACATACACATACAGAATGATCAGCATAGGACTCAGGATAGTTGCTACTTCCAGTTGGGGCAGGTAGAAAGATAGAATAGAAAGCCACATGGATACATTTAAATTAATGTCAAGGTTTTAATTTTCATAATAGGTGTATGTTTACTGTGTTATTAAAAACAAACAACAAATAATTAAATAGGACATGACAAATTGTGTCATGAAATAAAAATTGTGATTAATCTAGGTCTTAGAAAAATAAATAAATGTATTTTTAAAAGAAACATAAAGCATCGTAGCAGAACTTGTTTGTTTCTTCCTTCTCTTCCTCTCCATCAAGAGTCAATTGAAAGACTAAGTGCATTTCTGCCTTTTCCAATTCCAGGATTCTCTGACTTTTTACAAATGCGAGCAGTCACACAACTCTGGGAGAATCTTTTGATATTCACGTTTATTGTAACATAGAATATAAATGTATTTTGATTCTGCTTCTTGAACTTAAAAAGCTTGTATTATTAAAATTGCAGACCCAGTGGGTGAGGGATCATTATTTTAAATCACAAACTGAGATGATTTTATACAAGAAAATATAAGGAGTAGGTGCTGTGAGAAATGGATGATGGAGGGGTGCTGAAGAGAACAAAGGAAGATGTTGAAGTGATATGTTAGGAAAGGACCGAAAGAAGGACAAAACCAAAAACCAAACCCATTGCCGTTGAGTCGATTCCGATTCATAGCGACCCTGTAGGACAGAGCAGAACCACCCCATAGGGTTTCCAAGGAGCGCCTGGTGGATTCAAACTGCCGACCTTTCGGTTAGTAGCCGTAGCACTTAACCACTGTGCCGCCAGGGTTTCCAAAAGAAGGATAGCTGATTTGATTTAGTTTTTCTTTTTTTTTTTTTAAATCCAGGTATCTTTTTGTTTATATCACTAAATGACTGTTGAAAACTCAGCTCTCAGGAGCAGAGATGCAAATGGCCAAGATCATCCAAAACCAAAAAGCCAAACTTGTTACTGTCAAATCGATTCTGACTTACAGCGGCCCTATAGGACACAGTAGAACCGCCTCATAGGATTTCCAAGGAGCAGCTGGTGGGTTCGAACTGCCCACCTTTTGGTTAGCAGCCTGAACGCTTAACCACTGCACCACCAGGGCTCCAGTAGATCAGCTAAGTCTCATCTAATTCTTTTAACTGGTCTTCATATCATTCTAATTCCCTCACATCAGGGAAGAGCTAGACTGGATAAGCAATCTACTTTCTCTAATTTCATTAAACGTTTCTTAAAACAAAACAAACCAAACTAACATTTGAACCCAAACCATGAACCCATTTCAAACACCCATGACTTACTAGGGGAGAAACCTGAGATTCAAAATATTCAATTATCTAGGTGTTAGCCAGACATTTGCTACAGACAACAGGGATGGTCTACACATTTAGGATGTATTGACACATTAGTTTTAATATTGGAAATCACTTTAATACAACAGTGACATAAAGTGTTCCGGCTTAGCAAAAGAATTGCAAGTATACTGAACATGTTCACTAAGTATCATTAATGAAGCTAAATCACTTGACTATTTATTATATACCAGTTGTGCTTTAACTAAATCAGTCTAGACATGACAAGTTTCTCAGAATCCATATGTCTTTAGGTCCAGGTTGGTACTATGAAGGTTTGACATAGAACCTTTTTGCCAATCCAACTGCATGTTTTATCTTTACTATTATAGAGTAGGAAACAATGGTGGCATAGTGGTTAAGTGGTATGGCTGCTAATCAAAAGGTTGGTAGTTCGAATCCACAAGTGCAGCTTGGAAACACTATGGGGGCAGTTCTGCTCTGTCCTATAGGGTTGCTATGAGTTGGAGTTGACTCAAAGGTGATGGGTTTGGTTTTGGTTTTTTATTATAGAATAAGGCAGGGACGAGCTGTGCCAGGCCAACCTGGTCATCTATGACTGTCTCACCACTCAGAGTTAGGGGGGAGGTATGCTTTCAGGCCTCACACTGCTACATTTCAGTATTTTATTAGTGTGGGAGGCTTCCCAAATGAGTATTTCAAGTGACAGATGATTTTGTTGTGCCCCTTCTCCACAGCATCAATATCCACTAGTCTACAGAGGATTAACTAGAGTAAGGACCCTGCAGTCACTGGTTATGAATTGTAAATGTATGACAATTATGGCTCTTGAGGTGCAAAACACATTTTTTATAGTGATTTGTGGGGCCCATTTTTATTGGGAATGAGTTTAAAACTGCCAGATTCATTAGCTACTTGAGCTACACTGGTCATATCCTTTGTGTGTTTGTGCATTAGGCTTTCTTAATCAGAGAAATAAACGTACATAATTTCTTTTAAATTACACGTGGTGGGGAAGGAGGTATGCAACATGGGAAGGTTTGTGAGAAAAACTATAAAACAGAAATGCCGAAAGCAGATTCACATTAAAAAAATATTTAATGAGCAATAAAATGCCTCGGTAGCAATTCCAAGGGATGCACAGTGTAGTCCAGGGAAGAAGTAGTGTACTCCAATAATTCCTCTTGAGAATGTTACAATTTAGAGAGTCCAATTATTTTCTGTAGCTAAGGTCCCAATGTTTGATTGTCTATCTTTTTTTTTTCTGTCTGCAGTTAGGAACAGTAAACTGATACTGATATATTTTCTAGCAAAGATGATTTCAAGGGCTGAGTGTTACTAAGTATTTTGCCAAGAAAAAAAAAAAAAGGAGAATCTCATTGTGTGAAAAAGTGAAAGATCTTTTCCCTGTGAAGAGAGTATCATAAGCCATATTTTTACTCAAATAACGCACGCCCTTCCACGTTTGTTTGCCAGCGGCCCCCTCCCCGGGAGGTATTTTTGTAAGCATGCTATGCTAATTTTTTTAGTACAGCAACATGTAAAAAAAAAACAAAAACAAAGGAGTATAGAAGCCCTTATGAAAATAGCTTGTGGCTGGAGGGAGTGGTGGACAAACGTAGAAGGTGTGTATTATTTGCATAAAAATATGGTATATAGAAAGCATAAGTTATACACATTTTTTTTTCAGGATGCCCCTCAAGTTTGTTGTTGTTCTTGTTTTTATTCATCCATCAAAATAATAAAGTATTTGACTATCTACCATGTGCTAACTCTGGGTCACACCAAACAGACAGTGTAAGTCAGGTGATACTATGTTACTATCTTAGACATTGGCATGTATTCAATAAATATTCATTGTGACAGGCATTCCACTAGGTTTGAGGGTAGAATGTTAAAATGGAATTATTTCTTCACCTCCTGGAACTTACATTCTAACTGGGCTGTGAGAAATTTATTAATTAAACAATGACACAAATTGAGATAAAGTAAGAATTGTGCTATGAAGGAGAGGTATATCTTATTATGAAAGTGTGTAACAAGAGGGCCTGAAGTGATTTGTTCCCTGGCTCTTAGAATTAACCAAATTAAATGGATCCTTCAACTTCCGTCTGGATTTCTGACTCTATAGTAGGTCAGCCTAGTCCCTCTGAAAGGCTGATGTATAAGAAAAATACTTCTCTCTACTTCATCTATCTTCACATCCTCGTGGGACCATCCTACATAGGCAAGAAAGACGAGGCCCAGAACAAAGCTTATAGGTTGTCCCAGAGATCTTGCTAGTAGTCTCCTCAAGCCCAGAGCAGGGCTTGCTCCACATTCTCAAATTCTGTTGTAAGTCAAAACAGACTGTGAGGTGACAACTCAAGGGTAAGTGATTTATTGAGGAGGGGCTTCTAGAAGAAACTAGTAGGGGAGTGAGGGAAACAGGACAGGTAAGGGAAGGAAGCCAAGCAAGGATTAAATTTCAGAGTCTTAGTCTCAAACTAGCTTTATGAGGAGCTACAGAGAATAAATTACACCTCAGTGTTTGTCCCACCTTGAGGTAAGGGAGTTGAACTTTCATAGTCTATGCTAGCCAGTCATTGGCTAAGGAATAGTGGGGCCCTGTCACTCCCAGGTACTTCAGACTTTCTGTGGTGCTAGTAAAGGTTGTTCAGAGCACAGCACACAGACACTGAGGGTTGAATGTGCAGAAATAGTAAGCAGTATCTGAAGGGATGTGGGTGGAACATGGACCTTCCCACTACATACTCAGAGGGTCAGTGAAATTGATTGAGTTGGCCTAAGCCATGCCGGGTGATAACTACATTAATGTATAGTGGAAAATCATACAATGATAGATTAAGCATAGTTGATCATCTTTTACACAAAAAAGAGATTATATCCCTCTTTCCTGTTGCCAAAGAACAGAAATGGAATACCAAGTCAAGTCCTATCGCAGGAATCAATAAACAGTTGACACCCTACCACATTCCCACCACTGCACTGGATATAGAGGAAAAAACATAGAAGTACAAGACATGTTCCTTTCTCTCCTGGATTTGCAAATCTAGATGGGAAAAGCATATATGTGAACGTTTATTATCTGAATGACCTTTTAGCCTCTTCCTCATTTATGATATGAAATGGCGATGATATCTATCTCATCTGACTGATATGAGAATTAAATATATGCATGGAAAGTAGTTAGCACAGAGAAAAAACATAAAATCACATTTGATTATTTTGCCAGACTATAATTTTTATGAAGGCAGGGATCTTGTTTTCCTCACCATTTTTTCCCCGGAGCATAGCATAGTTTCTATAGTAGGCATAGTAGGCATTTCATTTGTACTTCAATGAATGGATTAACAAAAGCATTAACTAATATGATACCTGAATTTTCCACTTGCTTTTTTTTTTTGTCTCTCCTAACATTGTAACTTTTTTAAAAAAAACAGGACCCTCAAGGGCAAAGAATTAATGCTAGTTGTAAGTTATGTACAGCTGGCACTTAATGTTAAGTAATAATATTTGAGTCAATTTTATATATTTACAGTTCTGCAGGGAGGTACCCATTGTTTACCAGCCTTTAGGGAAATGTCTTAAGTGTGAGGAAAAAATAGAAGACATATGTGGTGCAGGTATTTATTTGCTGAGCTGTTCAGTGAACTACATTGCTGAAATGTTGCCAAACTCTAAAGTTCTGTTCAGAATTCTTAATCAGTCTGAGTATTATCTTCTCTTCTGCAAAGATGCTAGCTACATACCATCCTCTCTCTCTGTCTTCTGATTGCTCTAATTATAGCCAATTAAATAGGCCACTTCTACCTGAAATGTGTTTCTCTTTTGATACCCTAAGTCTACATCCAGAAAAGAGGCTAGCTGTGTGTTCATTCATTCATTCAAGCAATTTGTATATTCCTGTTATTCTAGGCACCATGATAGATATATTGAGAATAAAAGTGAATCAAAATCACCTCCTCAAGAAATTCAGAAGCTAGTAGGAAGGCAGAATTTTTTAAAATAATTTTTTCTATTGTGCTATTCAATAAATACAAAAGATTTGATGAACAAATTTTAAACTTGTAACTTCATTAAAGTTTGCCTATGCATACATCCATGTCAAAATTCATAACTACCACCCATATCAAAAAATAATATTGCAGAAGGCTCCTTCATGCTACTTCACAGTAAATAAATACCTGCCAAGAAGTAACTACTATTCTGACTTCTAGCACCATTAATTAGTTTTACTTGCAAATAGACATTTAAATAGGCCATTTTAATACTAAATGGAAAGTACTATACAAAGATGAGTACAAGAAGATGTTAGACACAGTGGAGCAAAAGAAAAACTAAGTGTGAAGAAAGTGAATCTTTATAGAGGTGGTGACATTTCAATTACATCTAGGAGAATAAGTATAATTTAATCAAGTGAAAAAAGTGGGGGAGAGGGACTTTCATGCAGAAAGAATGGCATGCACAAAGATCATTTTATGTTCAGGAGATGACAAGTAGATCATTTTTAGACAATCAGTCAGTAGGGGGGAAGACATGGGGAGTAAGGCTAGAAAGGTATATTGATGTGAGACAGGAAGCATTTTATTACATCTCAGGAATTTAAACATTATCTCTTAAGCCAGAGATGGTCTTTGTGTGTGTGTGTGTGTGTGTGTGTTGTGTGCATGCGAATGTGTGTGGATTTGTAAGGGAGTAATGTGAACTTGGTGACTCAATGTTTAAACTAACTGAAAGGCTGGTGGTTTGAACTCACCCAGTGGCTCCACTGGAGAAAGACCTGACAATCTGCTTCTGTAAAGATTATAGCCAAGAAAACCCTATGGTCCCATGGGGTCACTTTGAGTTGGAATTGACTCAACAGCACCCAGCAACATTAATAATGTGAAGATAAGGAGTCCTTGGGTGGCACAAACCATTAAGCGCTTGGCGACTAACAGAAAGGTTGGCAGCTGGAATCTACCCAGAGGCTCCTCACAAGAAAGGCTTGGTGAGCTACTTCCTAAAGATCACAACCATTGAAAGCCCTATGGAGCCCACTGCTACTCTGAAACACATAGGGTTGCTATGAGTCAGAATCGACTTGAAGGCAATTAGTTTGTTTGTTTGCTTTTAATGTGAAGATAACTAAGACCATACAGAGTCTCAGAATTTCCCACTGAATGGTGAAAGCGTTAGAAGAACCAAATGCCAATATGACAATTCTACTGTCTTTCTCACATAGTATTTCTGCAAGTCTTTCTTAATACTCTGATTGTGCAGTGGTATTATGGGAGGTGTTACTAGCTTTACAAGAGAAAAGGATCACATGGTCAAGTGATTTGGGAAGTACAGGATTAAGTATACCAAGTGGGTTTCTTTACTGAATAACATGAGAACCTTTAATATGTTCATCAAGCATCTTGGAGGAGCAAACATAGTATGTCATGTTTCACATTTATATTTGACTGAACTTTTTTAAAATTCCACAGCATCTTATACTATGATAGTGTTCTATAGTGTACAGTCTGGGAAATACTGTTTCAAGACAGAAAAACAAACCAAAAAAAATCTATCTGAAAAATCACCTCTAACGTGCAGATTCCTAAATTGAGCAGGTGAGGCTATATATGTCTAATCCTATGGTGAAATTTGTCATAATTTTCATCAAATCAGCTGTTAACCAAGGGGTTTCCACCCTGGTCCTGAGTTCTCAGTTCTAGTCAAAGGTTGTAACAGAGAGCCCTTGGGAAGAAAAAGTGGGGAAGCACTAATCCAATGAAAATCGTTGTGTGTGAATCACATTTTCCTGAAAATTTGAAAGCCTGCCCTTTGAAAGTAAGATGTTAAAAGAAGACAAGGCTCTGTGAGGGAGAGCTCCTCTTATATATAACATAAAAGGCTCAAGATGCTAACTCAGGAGATAGCCTGAGTGATAGCTCAGAGGCACTGAGATCGAAAGCAACCTTCACATTAGGTGCTGTGAGGACGAACACGCAGAAAGTTTATCTGACCAGATGGGTCCACAGCTCCAACCCTGGATTTAGAAGTCAAGGGCAAACTGCCTTTGAGTTTGGCTGGATGTATTGACTAGGAAAAAAAAAAAAAAAGATGAGCTCTCCACTTTAAAAACAACGAAGTGAATCTCTGCTAAGGCCCTGCCCCCTGCAGGCCCCTTCATATTGTTATAAATTCAGCTTAAGACAGAGAGTTCTTATTGTGTCTAGTTCAGTTTCCGTTTCATTTTTCAGTTCTGAATCGAGCATTCTCCTTCTGATGCATGAAGCCTAGAGATACCCAGAAGAAGGGAGGATATACATATAGTACCATTAGCCTTGGAGTCGACTCCAACTCGTGGTGACCCCATGAGGGTCACAGTAGAACTCTGCTCCATAGGTTCTTAATGGCTGATTTTTTTGGAAGTAAATCCCCAGGCTTTTCTTCCGATGCACCTCTGGGTGGGCTTGAACCTCCAACCTTTCCAGATAGCAGCTAAGCACATTAACCATTTGTACCTCCCAGGGACTCCATACATAAAAAACATACATATAATTTTAAGATGAAAAATGTCTGATTTTTTGTAGTTATACCTTGATCATTTGCAGTAGTCTAAGACGAATGTGTCCCACTGTTGTTTGCCTATAATTTTTAGCGTGTGTGTGAAAATGCATTGAAAAGAATAAGGTAGTCTTGAGTATAGTACAAAAAGTATTACTTTTATTGTACATTTAAGGAAACAATAGTAACTCAGTGTAATTTTGAATGTTTCCGTACTTCTCTACGGTGATAATTTAGACATAAGATCTAGAAAATGTTCGCTATTCTTTTTTTTGTGTATATTTATTATTATTATTTGCCTACAACTTTATAGAATCAACTTGCTTCCAATCGCAAAACTTCAAGATCATACTATTTTTTTTTTTCCACCATTTCAAAACTTTTTACTTACACATTTAAGTGACGTTGACTATGCTCTTCCAATTGTGCTGCCATTCTCGCCCAAGATGAAGGCTTACAGGACAAAATAGCCTCCCATTTAACAGTTACTACAAATGTTGCCCTATAACAGTGGTTAACAAACTCACAACACATCAACAGTATCCTTACTCAACTTGTGTTCCTTATCATCAACTTCCTACTCCCCCTCTGCCTTCTGGCCCTTGTCACTGGACTCCTGTACCTCGTTAGTCTCATTTAGTTTTACTGGGCTGTCTACTCCCAGGCTGAACAGTGAACTTCGCAGGTAACTTCACCTCTGAGCTGAAAGGGTCTCCGGGGGCCACACTCTTGAGGTCTCCAGTATCCTTTAGGCCAGTAAATCTGGTCTTTTTTTATTTTTATTTTTGGGGAGTTAGAATTATGATCTACATCCTTCTCCAGCTCTGTCCAGAACCCTCTGTTGTGATCCTGGTCAGAGCAGTCAGTGGTGGTAGCCGGGCACCATCTAGCTGTACTGGACTCAGTCCGGTGGAGGTCTTGGTAGCTGTGGTCAATTAGTCCTTTGGACTAATCTTTTCATTGTATCCTGTTCTCTTCATTCTCCCTTGCTCCCCAAGGGATGAGACCAGTAGAGTATCTTAGATGGCCGCTCACAGGCTTTTAAGACCCCAGACACTACTCACCAAGGTAGAATGTAGAGCATTATCTTTATAAGTAGTGTCATGATGACTCTATAAGTAGTGTAAATTGAGCTAGATGTTCCCCGAGACCATGGTCCCCAGAGCCCTCCATCCAACAACTCAGTCCCTCGGGGAGTTTGGATGTGTCCATAGGGCCTCCATGACCTTTCCTTGTGCAGGTTGTGTTAGTTTCCCTTGTACTGTGTACTGTCTCACCTTTCACCCAAGATACCACTTATCTATTGCCTATTTAGTATTTCCCCCCCGCCCCTCCCATCCCTGGTAACAAACAAGGATTGTTACATTTTGCATGTGAATTTTTTCATGGGTTTTTACAATAGAGGTCTCAAACAATATTTGTCCTTTTGTGATTGACTTATTTCACTCAGCATAATGTCCTCCAGTTTCATCCATGTTATGAGATGGTTCACAGATTCATTGTTGTTCTTTCTCATTGCGTAGTACTCCATTGTGTGTATGTACCATAGTTTGTTTATCCATTCATCTGTTGATGGGCATCTAGGTTGTTTCCATCATTTTGCTATTGTGAACAATGCTGCCATGAACATAGGTGTGCATATGTCTATTCGAGTGATGACTCTTATTTCTCTAGGATATATTCCTAGGAGAGGGATGGCTGCATTGAATCGTATGTCTATTTCTAACTTTCTGAGGAAACGCCATATCATTTTCCAAAATGGTTGTATCATTTTGCATTCCCACCAGCAGTGTATAAGAGTTCCCATCTCCCCGCAGCCCCTCCAACATTTGTTATTACCAGTATTTTTGATTCGTGCCAGTAATGCCAGGGTGAGATGGTATCTCATTGTGATTTTAATTTGCATTTCTCTAATGGCTAGTGAATGCGCACATTTCCTCATGTGTCTGTTGGCCATTTGAATGTCTTCTTTGGTGAAGTGTCTGTTCATTTCCTTTGCCCATTTTTTGATAGGATTGTTTGTCTTTTTGTTGTAGAGGTGTTGGATTTTCTTATAGATTATGGAGATTAGACCTTTGTCTGACTTGTATTGTCCAAAAACTTTTTCCCAGTCTGTAGGTTCTCTTTTGACTCTTTTGGTGAAGTCTTTTGAAGAGCATAGGTGTTTGATTTTTAGAAGATCCCAGTTATCTAGTTTATCTGTTGGGTTTTGTGTGTTGATGTTTATGGTTTGTATCCTGTTAATGCCATGTATTAAGGCCTGAAGTGTTGGTCCTATTTTTTCTTCTATGAACTTTATAGTTTTAGGCTTTATATTCAGGTCTTTGATCCATTTTGAAGTAGTTTTTGTATGTGGTGTGAAGTATGGGTCCTGTTTCGTTTTTCTGCAAATGGATATCCAGTTTTGCCAGCACCATTTGTTAAAAAGACAGTCTTTTCCCCATTTGATGGACTTTGGGCCCTTGTCGAGAATCAGGTGACTATAGGTGGATGGATTTACATCTGGGTTCTCAATTCTGTTCCATTGGTCAATATCTCTGTTGTTGTACCAGTACCAGGCTGTTTTCACTACTGTAGTTGTATAGTAGGTTCTCAAGTCAGGTAGTGTGAGTCCTCCAACTTTATTCTTCTTCTTCAGTAGTGCTTTACTTCTTCGGGGCTTCTTCCCTTTCCATATAAAGTTAATAATTAGTTTTTCCATCTCTTTGAAGAATGTTGTTGGTATTTGGATTGGCATTGCATTGTATTTGTAAATTGCTTTAGGTAGAATTGCCATTTTCACAATGTTGAGTCTGCCTATCCATGAGCATGGTATGTTTTTCCATTTATGTAGATCCCTTTGGGTTTCATGCAGTAGTGTTTTGTAGTTTTCTTTGTATAGGTATTTTACATTCCTGGTCAGATTTATTCCTAAGTATTTTATCTTTTTAGAGGCTATTGAAAATGGTATTGATTTCCTGATCTCCTTTTCATCGTTCTCTTTACTGGTGTACAGGAATCCAACTGATTTTTGAATAATTATCTTGTATCCTGCTCCTCTGCTGAATCTTTCTATTAGTTCCAGTAGATTTCTCGTGGAGTCTTTAGGGTTTTCTATGTATAGTATCATATCATCTGCAAACGGGGAGAGTTTAACTTCTTCATTACCAATTTGGATGCCCTTTATTTCTTTCTCTTGCCTTATTGCTCTAGCTAGAACTTCCAGCACAATGTTAAATAGGAGTGGTGTTAAAGGGCATCCTTGTCTTGTTCCTGTTTTCAAGGGGAATGTTTTCAGCCTCCTCTCCATTAAGAATGATGTTGGCTGTTGGTTTTGCATAGATGCCCTTTATTATGTTGAGAAATTTCCCTTCTATACCTATTTTATTGAGAGCTTTTATCAGAAATGGGTGTTGGACTTTGTCAAATGCCTTATCTGTGTCAATTGAGATGATCATGTGATTTTTTTCTTTCCTTTTATTTATGTGGTGAATTATTTTGATGGATTTTCTAATGTTAAACCATCCTTGCATACCTGGTATGAATCCTACTTGGTCGTGGTGTATTATTTTTTTGATATGATACTGAATTCCATTGGCTAGAATTTTGTTGAGAATTTTTGCATCAATATTCATGAGAGATATTGGTGTGTAATTTTCTTTTTTTGTGATGTCTTTCCCTGGTTTTGGATCAGCGTTATGCTGGCTTCATAGAATGAATTTGGAAGTGTTGCTTCCTCTTCTATGCTCTGAAATAGCTTGAGTAGAACTGCTACAAGCTCTTCTGTAAATGTTTTGTAGAATTCTCCAGTGAAGCCATCTGGGCCAGGGCTTTTTTTGGTTGGGAGTTTTTTTATTACCTTTTCAATCTCTTCTCCTGTTATGGGTCTGTTCAGATTTTCAATATCACTTTGTTGTAGTTTGGGTAGGCCGTGTGTTTCTAGAAATTTATCCATTTCGTCTAGGTTTTCAAGTTTGTTGGAGCATAGTTTTTCATAATATTCTGTTATAATCCTTTTTATTTCGGTTGGGTCTGTTGTAATGCCCCCCCCCCATTTCATTTCTTATTTGGGTTATTTGTGCCCTCTGCTGTTTTTCTTTTGTCAGTCTGGCCAGTGGTTTGTCGATTTGGTTGATTCTTTCAAAGAACAACTTTTGGTTTTGTTGATTCTTTCTATTGTTTTTCTGTTTTCTATTTCATTTATTTCTGCTCTGATCTTTACTATCTCCTTTCTTCCGGTGGTTGTAGGCTTTTTTTGCTGTTCTCTTTCTATTTGTTTGAGTTCTGTAGTTAATGTCTTGATTTTGTCCCTTTCTTCTTTTTTGATATGTGCATCTATTGCTATAAATTTTCCTCTGAGGACTGCCTTTGCTGTGTCCCAAAGGTTTTGGTATGATGTGTTTTCATTTTCATTTGATTCTAGGAATTTTTTAATTCCATCTCTGATTTCTTCTATTACCCATTGATGTGTAAGCAGAGTATTATTCAGTTTCCATGTGTTTGATTTTTTTTTCCTTGCTCTTTCTATTGTTAATTTCTACCTTGATGGCATTGTGGTCAGAGAAGAGACTGTGAATTATCTCAGCGTTTTGGATCTTGTTGAGGATTGCTCTGTGGCCTAAGATTTGGTCTATTCTGGAGAACATTCCATGTGCATTGGAAAAGAATGTGTACTTTGCAGCGGTTGGATCGATTGTTCTATATATGTCTATGAGGTCCAGTTGGCTGATTGTGTCCTTTAGGTCTTCTGTATCTTTGCTGAGTTTCTTTTTAGTTGTTCTGTCCTTTACTGAGAGTGGTGTGTTGAAGTCTCCTACTATTATTGTGGAACTGTCAATTTCTCTTTTCAGTGCTGTTAGAGTTTTTTTTATGTATTTTGGAGCCCTGTCATTGGGTGCATAGATATTTATTATGGTTATGTCTTCATGATGGATCATCCCCTTAATCATTATATAGTGTCCTTCTTTGTCTTTTATGGTAGATTTTGTTTTAAAGTCTATTTCATCTGAGATTAGAATTGCCACTCCCGCTCTTTTTTGGTAGTTGTTAGCTTGATATATTTTTTTCCAACCTTTGATTTTTAATAAATTCACATCTTTGTTTCTAAGGTGTGTCTCTTGTAGACAGCATATTGATGGATCCTGTTTTCTTATCCATTCTGCCACTCTCCGTCTCTTTATGGGTGCATTGAGTCCATTTCCATTCAGTGTAATTATTGATAGATGGAAGTTTGTTGATGTCATTTTGTAGTGCTTTTTTTTTTTGTGGTCCTGAAGTTTTCTTTGTTCTTCTTAGTCTCTTGTTGTGAGTTCCTTTTGTTTGTGGATTTTGTGTTCATTACTTTTGTTTTTGTTGGTTTTGTTTTTGCTGAGACTTTATGTTTTTCATCTTTATTTTTATGAGTTGGTTTGTTAACTTTCTTTGTGGTTACCATGAATTTTACCCTTATCTTTATAAGTTTGAAGCAGTCTACCCTTACTTAGTATTGCCTTACCTTCCTCACCTTTAGAAGGTTCTATACCTATGCCGTTTGTTCCCTCTTTCATTGTTTTGATGTTGTTGTCATCCTTTGATTGATTGCTCTGATTCCCTGTTGTATTTCTTTTGTTTTTGGATAGTCCTCAGTAGTTCATTTCCTAGAATGGTATCTGGTTCGTATGAACCTGAGTCCTAGGTCCTAGGTTCTGCCTGAGGGCTGAAGCTGTTTGTCCTCAGATCGAAGAACTCCCTTTAATAATTCTTGTAAGTTTGGTTTGACTTTTGCATATTCCCTTAGTTTCTGTTTATCTGGAAATGACCTAATTTCACCATCAAATTTGAACGAGAGTTTTGCAGGATATATTATTCTTGGCTAACAATTTTTTTCTTTCAAGATTTTGTATATGTCATCCCACTGCCTTCTTGCCTGCATGGTTTCTGCCGAATAATCTGAGCTTAGTCTTATTGTTTCTCCTCTGTATGTGACTTCTTGTTTTTCACAAGCTGCTCTCAGGATTCTTTGTTTGTCTTTAGTTTTGCCAAGTGTGAATATGATACGTCTTGGTGATTTTCTATTGGGGTCTCTTATATATGGGGTTCGTTATGCTTCTTGGATGGCCAACTTTTTATCTTTCATGATATTTGGAAAGTTTTCTATCAGCAGTTCCTCAATGATCCTCTCTGTGTTTTCTGTTTTCTCCCCCTGTTCTGGGATGCCAATCACTCGTAAGTTTTTGCTTTTAATTGTGTCCCACATAACTCTCAGGGTCTCTTCATTTTTCTTTGTTCTTTTTTCTGAGCTTTCCTGAAACAGAGTTGTATCCAAGTGTTTGTCTTCAGTTCCACTAATCCTGTCTTCCACAGTTTCAAATCTACTTCTCAGCCCTTCTATGACACCGTCCATTTCTGAAATCTTGTTGTTTATCTTTTGGATTTCTAATTGTTCTTTTTGTATAATTTCTAGTTGTGAATTTATTTTGGCATTTTGTTCCTGCATCATCTTCCTGAATTCTTCCAATTTTTTGTCTGTATTTTCCATAAATTTGTCTAGTTTTTCCTCATGTTTGTCTGCTTTCTGCCTCAGTTCTTGGAAAATTCCGAGTATTAGTGATTTGAGTTCCCTATCAGGTACTTCTAGTGCATTTTTTTCCACAGGAGAGTTATCTGGTGTTTTAATTTGGACGCCTATTGGCCCCATCTTGTCTTGTTTTTGTAAATGTTTTAATATTGTTTGTTGTTTTCGGGGCATTCAGTAGATATTTCTCTCGTTTATTGATTGTAGATTTTTTTTGTTTTGTCCTTGTGGTACAGCTGGGCAGATCTAGCTGAAGAGGAGCCACTGGGACGGGTGGTTTGTGGCACTCACTGCAGCCACCAGGACGGTCGGTAGTCAGTGCTGGGCAGTTCCAATAGGGCGTGCCTGCACAGCTTGGTGGTGTGATGTCAAGTGCACAGTGCAGGTAGGCAGGATGCAGTGGGGAGATGGTTATGTGTGAAGCTAAGCTGGATATGGGAGAGAGGAGAGAGGAGTAGAAGCGAAAAGCATACAAACGTAAAAGAATGCTAGGGGAGCTTATCGTTGGAATGGACAGATGAGAGACTATGGGATGGAGGAAACCAGAAGGGGGAAGAGAAAGAAAAGGAAAGAATGAACAAATAAAAATCAGAAAAGTTAAAGAACTGCAAAGTTCCCAGGGATCCCACCGATGCAGCTATGAGGTCTAGCGGAGTCAGTCTCAGGTTTCACAGCACAGCCTGGCCAGAAGGTGCAGAGGCATACATCACCTGGTATTCAGGGATCAGAAAGAGAAGGAAGAGATAGAGAGATGAGAAATTAAGCAATGAAGAAAGACAAAAGGGAAAAAGAGGGAAATGAAAACAAAACTAATCAAAAAAGAAAAAGAAAAAAAAAAAAAAAAAAAAAGCAACACCAGCAGTCAATGAATGGCACTCAGAGAGCCAGCCAGTTTGGGTTGGTGTTTCTGGACAAGAGACTGTGTCCGTGGGAAACAGACGAGGCCGAGTGTGAGTGAAGAAGGGTGAAGAGTGTAAAGCGTGTATCACAAATTGCCTGCACTCTGGGGACCCTCAGAAAGGAGCTAAGAGTGTGCAAGGAGCCAGGCACCCGAGTGAAAGGAGGGGGAGGTGGCGAGAGGCAAGCGAGAAACCAAAAGAAGAGGAGGAAAAAAAAGAAAAAAAAAAAAGGCAGCACCAGCAGCCAACAAACGGCACCTAGAAAGCTGTCTGCCCAGGCACGCAGAATCCAAGCATCCGGCAGACTCCAGTGAAGAGACTGTGGCCACGGGAAGCAGAGGGGCTAACGAACAAAGGTCCCGGGATCTCACCAGCGCGGCAGCCCAGATCTGGAAGCAGCCACATGCCCGAACGCAGCCCCACAGCTCCGCAGGAAAGAGCAAAGACGGCGCTCGGAGCCAGGCACTCGAGCAAAAGGAGGGGGAGTCAGCAAGAGGGAAGCGAGAAACCAGAAGAAGCAGAAAAAGCCACACCAGCAGCCAACTAACGGCACCCAGAGAGCCCCCGCTCAGGCGCGCGGATTCCAAGCAGCCGGCAGTCTCGGGGTTAAGAGACCGTGGCCACGGGAAGCAGAGGGGCGAACGAACAAAGGCCCCGGGATCTCACCAGCGTGGCAGCCCAGACCTGGAAGCAGCCACACGCCTGAACGCAGCCCCACAGCCCCGCAGGAGAGAGCAAAGAAGGCGCTCAGAACCAGGCACTCGAGCAAAAGGAGGGGGAGGCAGCGAGAGGCAAGCGAGAAACCAGAAGAAGCAGAAAAAGCCACACCAGCAGCCAACAAACGGCACCCAGAGAGCCCCCTCTCAGGCGCGTGGATTCCAAGCAGCCGGAAGTCTCGGGGTTAAGAGACCGTGGCCACGGGAAGCAGAGGGGCGAACGAACAAAGGCCCCGGGATCTCACCAGCGCGGCAGCCCAGACCTGGAAGCAGCCACACGCCCGAACGCAGCCCCAAAGCCCCACAGGAGAGAGCAAAGACAGCACTTGGAATCAGGCACCTGAGCAAAAGGAGGGGGAGGCGGCAGAAAAAGCTAAGCCAGCAGCCAACAAACGGCTCTCAGAGAGTCGCCGGCCTGGGCGCACGGAATCCAAGCACCGGCGCCCCCCCGGCCCAGGGACCCTGGCCACGGGAAGCAGGGGAGTCCCAGTCGAGGCGGAGAGGGGTGGGGGGTAGGAAAGCGCACACTGCAATGTACCGGTCGTTCCATCTCCCACTGGACGCTCCACAAGGCTGCTCTCCCGTTCTCCCGTTTGCTGGTCTCCGATAGAAGTCCAAGATGGTGGATCCGTGCTGCATTAGCTGGTAAGGAATCTCTGCATGAGTCTCTCCTTGCTCTCTGTTCTCTTTCAGTATTCTCACTCCATCTGGTGTTTGGCTGAGTTCTTTATCTCTTCATTTGATGTTCTAGGGTTTCAGGATTATTGATTCTCTGTTAAGCGTAGTTTTTCGGATCTTTGCTGTGGAGGCACAGCGTGGTGCTTCTGCCTAGAGTGCCATCTTGCCCCGCCCGTGGATCATACTATTTTTAAGAATCTGGCCTTTATAGTAAGTGAAAATCTTGCTACAAATGTTTAATCTATGTCTTTCTGAAATAAAATTGCCTCAAATTTAGGGGGACCAGGCTAACTGCATTTATTCTAAATAGTTCTCTTTTAAATTAAATCAAGTTTTGAAAATCTGCTATCAGCATAGTATTTCTGTGGTCATTTGTTAATAATCAATTTGTAATGATTATTTTACCCTCATTTATCATTTAGAGTGCCTTGTAGAAGAGAAAGAACTTTCACATCTTTTAATTCAAAGGCTCTTTACAACACACCTATGTGAATAGTAGATGCCATTATACTACTTTTACAGATAAGGAAATAGAAGCTTGGAAAAGATGAGCTGTCCAGCATCTTCAAGTGGCCAGAAATCTAGTCTAACTTAATGAGAAAACTATGTATAGAAATTAATAACTTAAAGAAATAACTAAATAAGTACATTTAAATGCTAGGAGAGAGTCCAAAATATAGTCTAGTTTGATCAGATGTAAATGAGACCAACACCACCTCCCCCACCCCCCCAATTCAGAGGCAGAGTTAACCCTCTAGTTCTAGATTCCTGACACATGGATTCTGAGCTCCTTCTGCTCTCTTTAGGAAGATTTGCCCCTTTAATTTTTTCAGTTGTATTTATTTATTTTTTTCTCATTGGCAAGAAATTTTAACATCATAAAGTCCTAGAATATTTAGATTTGTGAAAAATTGGTATTTGTCACCAGATTCAATCCAACCTCTTCATTTTCTTGATAAGAAAACAGCACCCAGTGTGGTTAAGTAACTTTCCCATAGTGGCAAAATCATATCCTGTAAGGCACAACCAATTCTATCCGTGATTATCTGTTTCCTAATTTATTTGCAAATATAAAATCAGATTTTATGATGGCCAATTAAACCTGCTGTCTTAGCATACTCCAGTTGTACTGGAATAACTACCAGCAAATGCTATTTGTGGTAGATTTTCTCAGAAACAGAAGAGAAAAAATGATCATGAATGACAGAATTAAGACCTATTATTTTAATAAATCTTGACACTTTTGAATGTGGCTGGTGGCACAGATTAAGGACTAGTTTGGTTATAGTCACTGTTGTGGACTCGGAAGACCTAGAATAAGAAAATGGATTTCAACATGAACACCAGTCTTATGTTATATATTTCCATGTTCAATACAGTATCGTTTTTATGTACCATGAAATGCATGCACAAAAGATGACATGAAAATGTACAACTTCATATATATAGTTACACACATACACATACACAACTAGTATGTGTGTGGTGTTTAATTCCTATCTATATACAATAGCATGGTTCAAAAGTACCTTTTCTGTTAAAACTACTGAAGCTTGATTTCCGATACCTTGCTATCTTATCTTCCCTCTCTTCAATCTCCCAGTTAATAGGATTTCTGTAAACCACCACAGCAATGGGCTTGGTAGTTCAGCAGATTAGTCCGTGGGCTTTCATCCTTGGAACCTGGTTCAAATTCAGTCCCTACCAAGATATTCAATAATCCTCCATGGGCAGATTGCTCTCAAAAGCACATGGAGCCTAGTTTATCTTTGAATGTGATTTGGAGCTGTTTTTTTTTTTTTTTGCATCCTTCCTAAAATTTGAGGTTCCATTCATAGAACTATGGGGAAAAAAATGTATGAAATCTAGACATTTGTATTTATGTCATGGACAAATTTCCCTTCTGCAATCAAACTCAGTAAAATGTCTTAAAAGTTAAAAAAAAGTTTTCCCTATTTCTCGCTTTAGTCATCAGTATGCTAGAGCTATCCAAAAGTAAAGGAATACTATTTTTGCCTGTCCTTATAACCCTTTATCCCATGAGTCTGCTAGAAGTTTTTACCCCCTGCCTCATACCATGTTGTAACTATTACTGCACATGGACAGACTAATCTTACAGTGATTTCATCATGTTATTCCATCAACTAATAGCCTATGATGATGTTTCTTTATTATTCGTTCTGCGTTATATCCAAACATGCCTGAATTGCACATCCCAGTCTGACAAATCTTTCTTCCTTCTTGTCTGCAGTTACAACTTTCTAGAAAGGCAGGAACACTCACCATCTATATAGGCCATAATTTTTGGCCTCTGTGCATTTGATTCTGCTACCTCTCTCTACCCCACTCCTTGCCAGCTACTGGAATGCCTTCACCCTACTTTTCAATCCTACCTATCCTTTACAGACTGACTGCCTTCATTTCATTCCGTAAGCTCTATTTCTTTTTTCTTTTTTAAACAACAAACATTTATTATCTCAGTTTCTATGAGTAAGGCGTTCCAGGAGTGGCTTAACTAGTCGGTTCTGGTTTAAGGTCTTTCGTGAGGTTGCTGTGAGGAAGTCCGCAGGGGTGGCAGCCATCTGAAGACTTGGCTAAGGCTGGAGATTCACTGTCAAGATGACTCACTGACAGAGCTGTTGGCAGGAGGCCTCAGTTGCTCCCAACATGGGCCTTTCAGTAAGCTGATTGAGTCTCTTCACAACAAAATAGCTGACTTCCCGTGGACATAAGCTTTGTTTCTGCCATATCAGTCCACAAAGCCTCCAACTTCTAGAAAATATATCCAAAGGAGCATTAAGTTAAGAGGCAGGTTACCAGTTTTTTACTCATTTATATGTTATTAATTAACTATGTGATCTAGAGCAACCCAGCTTTGTCTGATTGTCTTGTCTGATTCCTAATGGTGACCCTGCTGATTATCCCCTCTTAATTTCTCTTGAGCTTTGCCTATCAAATGGTGGGATCTGAGCAGATGATCATAAAGTCCTTCCAGCTCCAGAACTGCAATGATTTATAAATTCTTATTTACCACCACTGCAGCATATAATACTTTTTATCTGAATATCTGTTACTAATTATTTCTCTTTTCTTAAATATAATATATACACATAAATCGTATGTCTAGGTTGCTACTGTGCATTCAATTAAGATTTTTTATAAAACAGACAATTTTTTTTCTAAATAGCCTAGTCTACATTTATTTGCACTGAAAGTAGAAATAAGATACTCCAGAGCCACTTCACTGAAAAATTTACTTAATAAGGGTTTGAATTCTTCTTACTTTGAAGAAAGTTTTATTTTAAGAAAGCAGGATATTGCACCAAGCAGTTTCTATAAACTAAAACTTGAGTTATTTGAATATTGTTAATGTCTTTGTTCTACACAATCCTAATAATATTAACTTTCAAACCTTTTAAAACAGGAAAAGATTAAGAATGACAAAATTTTGTAAGAAACTATTGTCTAATATTATTAATTATAAGCAGATTTATTCAGAATGAATAATATCTAGAAAATGATCATGACCTTTTATCGCTAGAAATGGTGTAGGAGCTAGGATGGCTAGCAAAGTTTTCACTAGCAGTCAACTGAGTCTGCAAATCTCTTCTCACAAATATTTATAAAAATGAAAGCTAAATTTTGAGGAAAATTTGAATCAAATAAATGTCTTTCTTTTCAATACTTTTAAGTAGGAAACTTGCACTAATAGACATTGAGTTGGAATGAATACGATATCCATTTCCATTCACAAATTACAATAATGAATTCTGCCTTTCTATACTTCTATTTATTTGATCCACTCACCAGTTGGTTAATAGAGAGCAGAAGTTAATTTTTTAGAAATCATTCAATTATTTGCACTTACACTTTAATGGTGGCAAATAAATGTGAACAGCTGATTGATCTAATGGAGTTATGATTAGTATGTTAGACAAGAAAATATTTGGTAGTTGTTTAATCCACCTACAATGAGTCTTTGAAGTCTCCACCTTAGCATCAAGGAAATTAGGGTACTTTCTTTCTTAAAAAAAGCTGTCCTCTATTACGCAATATCATCATGGTTGATTTAATCAAAAATTTAAGATAAGCACTATGGCATGATAATCATTTTGGAATGACTCACAATTAGGTCCAAATACACTATTTACTGGGTATTTTAGCAAATCTCTTCATATCTATGAATTTCCATTTCCTCATGTTAAAATGTAAACAGTAAAAATTTCCCTTCCTATGGAGTTGCTATTTCTTAGAGTGCCTTATGCATAATAAAAGTTAAATAAATGTACATGTTCAATTAATGTATGATAAATTAGGCATAGTTAAAATGACCTCAATGTCATGGTTGAACAAAAATGTCAATATCCTCAAGAAGAATAAGAAATAGTTGTGTCGGGGTGGAGGACAATAAATTATGTAAAGGCATTTTAGTCCTGCAAATTTTTGTTACATGTGCTTCAATAATTTACATTAAAATTTTTAGTGAAGAACTAAATGTTTTCTAGGATTCAGAGCCTATTTTATTCTATTCTCTTCTGTCCTATTCTATATAGGGCCTGAAATCTGAGTTTAGGAGACTTTCTAAATAGTTTCGATCTAATAAGATTATCAGACTATGCTAGATAAATTTCAAAACCCTTAGCATATCTGACTTGTTCATTCACTCATTCTTTTAGCAAATTACATGGATTATGAAGTGTCTGACACTCTGCTACGTGGAAGTTGTATTTACATAAATAAAAAATACTCTTTACCCCTATGGATCTGATAGTCTAGAGTAGTATTTGGCAAACTACAGTTTGTGGGCCAAATATGACCCACTGCCTGCTTGTGAATAAAGTTTTATTGGTCCATAGACATGCCAATGTATCTAAATGTTATCTGTGAATGCTTTCACACTACAACAGGAGAGATAAGTAATTATAACAGAGACCTGAGGGCCTACAAAGCCTAAAATATTTAATATCTGTCCCTTTACCAAAAGAGCTTGCCAACCTCTGGTCCAAAGAAGAAAGCGTGTTAAACAAGGAAATGGATGTCTATGTAATTTGAACAAAATTATGAGTGGTGCTATTAGAAAAAATAATAGAGTGGCCCTAATTTGAACGTTATAGCCAGGCTACACCAACATAGCTAATAACTCCAAATCTCAATGACTTAACACAACAAAAGTTTATATTTTGTCCACACAAAGTCAGCTGTGGTCCAGCCAGCTCTCAAGGACATCTGACCTCCTTGTGGTGTCCCAGTGATCCAGGCTGCTTACATCCTCCAGCTCCACCATCTCAGCAAGCTCACTGTCAATAAACGGAAGAAAGTCTGAATTACATGGCAGCTTTTCACACCCCAGCCTAGAAGTCACACCTGTCATTTCCACTCACATGTCATTGGCCAGAACTAGTCACAAGGCCCTGCCTAATGCAGGGAGACTGAGAAATGTCTTCCATATGTACAAGGAGGAAGGGAGGCATAAGTATTGATGAGCACTAATAATATAAATAATATTTACCCCATCGGGGAAAGTGGTTTTGAGAAGGTTACATTTTTTCTGGAACCTGAAGATAGAGGATGAGTCTAGCAGGTAAACAGCGGAGTCCCTGGGTGGTGCAGTTAAAGCACTAGGCTGCTAACCAGGGGTGGATTAGCTGGTAAGCATGGTATGCACCAGCTTACAGTAAGCACAGTACGCGTAGGCTTAATTGTGTTTATTTACTAATCTGTAGAGCACAATGGTGAAACGCAGGTGAAATTGTGTACTACATATTAGTAAGTAAACACAATTAAGCCTGTGCACACCTTGTTTATTGGGTAATCTGCCCATGCTGCTAACTAAAAGTTTGGAAAGTTAGAGGTTTGACTTCATCCAGAGGTACCTCAGAAGAAAAGCCTGGCAATCTACTTCCAAAAAAATCAGCCACTGAAAACTCTGTGGAGAACAGTTCTACTCTGACACACAAGGGGTTGTCATGAGCCAAAGTTAACTCAGGGACAACTGACTATGTTTGTTGGACAGAGGAACAGGAAAAAAAGAAAAAAAAGGTATGAAGTCTTGCTGTATTTCAGTAATCAAAGAAGACCAGAGTGTGGGGAAAGTGTAACAAGACTAGATTGGTGAAGAAACCAGGAACATATCATGCAACAACTTGTAAATCCTGGGCAAGTCTGAATAGTATTCAACAGGTAGCCAGTGAAAGATTTTTAAGCATGGGCAGGACATCATCTCGTTTATGTTTTAAAAGGACCGATTTAGCTTCTGAGCAGAGAATGGATTGGAAAATTTGTCTATGTCAGGCAAACCCAGATAAAATTCTTTCTCTTTCATTGTGAATTCATTTTGCTGAGCATCCCTTTTGCAGGTATTCAAAACATTTAAATTAAATATTTTGTGAAAGAAGGTCATAGAACAGTTGTAAGGATTAATAAAAAGATATTCTATTGAAGAAATTAAGACATACAATATACCCAGAAGTTATTTCCTTGAGAAATTCAACTTAATACTTGCCACAAATCACACAAACCCATCCCTGTTCGTATAGATTATACACTAGCAGAAGACGGAGATTAATGATGAAGGACCTTATCAGGAACTTCTTTTGTTTTCCTTGCTATAAAATGGAACTTATGGAACTACTCCATCCTGAAAGAAATCCTGTGTTTGTTCTCCTGTATTCATTCCCTGTCTCTGTTCAGATGCCAAGCAGCTTTTATGTGTTAAAGCGATGAATTTTTATGAAACAGGAAAGTATCATTTTTTGCTCGACTCTTAGGTATAAATTTTATAAATACTAGATAATAAATCATGGATCACTGAATAATATGTGATGTTATAAATTTAATTTTGATGTTTTCATGACTAGCTAAACATAATTCAACCACAGTGCAATCATACCTTTTATAGCAATTCTTATATACATATATCAGGTTCATTATAGTCTATGTGTCTGACAAGAATTTTATGACAACTGCAAACAGTCTTCATTTCTCTTTATAAGTAGATGATATCTTTTCTTCTCTTAGGCTCATTTTATCAGCTGTATTTAGCATGAACTGTTGAGGAAAAACTAAATCCACAGTTCAAGATTTTGAGATTGCCAAGTTTCTCAATGCAAATCCATGGGTACTTCTTTATTTCTCCCAATTAAAGTTAACCATGAGTTTTACACCCCATATTACCTTCTTCCAAATATTTCATTAAAGGATCCAAGGAAGAACCAATACATAACACTCTGTATGTCTATTGTCTCTAAAACAATTGGCTAGGAAAGAGAAACAGCTTTTATCTTCTCAGCTTAGAATCATTTAAGCCCCCATGACTCTGACACTCATTCAATTTAAAGGATTAAAACCTCCTTTGGAAGCACCATGTTTTTCTCACACACGCACACACACAAGTGGCCTGAATCTATAGTTATCTTTATGTACTAGAGGAGGGTAGTTGGAAGAATTTATAGGAAATGACACTCCCATTCCAAATATCTTTTGCAGAGGAAAGGTAGGGAATGGAGTTAACACAAATCCATATTTTTAAAATATAAGCCGTGGTTCTGCTTGTTCTGTGGCAACATGAAAATCACATATTTAATTAAGAGAGAAAATAAAACAAAACAGAAACTATGAGTGTCTTACCATATAAAGCACTGCCACATCAGAGCAGTTTGTTTGCTGGCTGCCCTAATTATTATTTTTCATGCTCTCTGTATGAGAATCAACCTACTTATATTTTGGTAACATCAAAAATTATATACCAAAAAACTCATTGCCGTGGAGTTGATTCCAACTCATAGTGACCCTATAGGACAGAGTAGACCTGACCCATAGGGCTTCTAAGGAGCGCCTGGCGGATTCGAACTGCCAACCTTTTGTTAGCAGCCATAGCTCTTAACTACTACACCATCAGAGTTTAAAATTAAATTATATGGTGAGTTTAAAAAAAAAAATGAGACTGGAAGAAATCAGGGGGGTTAAAAAGTGTTGCTAGAATATAGTAGTTAATATTGTGTGTTTGCTATGTGGTGGGCACTGTGCTAAGCACTTTGAATGCATTTTCTCTTTTGACCCTTCTAAAAACTTGAAGAGGTAGATATACTGCTCTTCCCATTTTATAGATTAGGTCTATAAGTCTTAGGTTAATCATTTGCGTAGTGTTGTAGAGAAAAAATCTGACAGATCTGAAATATAAATCTAGGCATTTTATGCAGATCTAATTTTTAATCTTGGTTTCACCCACCTTGAACTTCTCATAAGACATGAAAATGAAAGAGGTTTTGCCATGTTCCAAAAATGCATCAAGTCTGGGGGGCATTTCAGCACAGGGATTAAATGGATTAATAATCAGGTCAATGAATAGTCCTTTATGGTAAGTTCTCGGAGACACTGAACATTTTTTTCAAGGATGTATGTAAGTATTTTGATAACTGTTTACAAATGCTAGATATATATAGATTGATATATGATAGTGTTGTGAGAGGGTAATGAATACCAAGGATGACGGAGAACACATTTAAAACAGTAAATATCCTCTATCAGATTGCATTTTGATTAAAAGAAGTGTTTAATTTGGGTCAAGAAAGAGCTACAATAATAATTAGCAGTTCAAAATAAAAGAAGAATTACTTTCCCTGAGTGTGTTAGCACTGTGCTAGGTACTTTCTCTAAATTAACTATTTCAAGTCTTACAACCAATCATTAACTTTTTTTTTTTTTTTTAATATAAAGCTGATGCTCAAAAACTTTGAATAACTTGGCAGGGTCACAGAACCAGTTACTAGAGGAGAAAGGATTTAATGGTAGACCTTTCTATCACCAGTCAGTGTGCGTGTGTGTGTGAGTGTGTGTGTGTGTGTGTGTTATTTGAAACATTGTTTTCTATCAGATAAAATGATAATGTTACATAAAAAAGACAGGTTTTAGTTGACAACTCAGTTAGCAAGAGTTAACAAAGTGCCATAGCTAAAAAAACAAACGCAGTTGTTTTGTGTAGTAATTAAAATATGGTTTCCAGAGCAAGGAAGAAACCCCCACATCCTACAGTGCTCATACTATGTCTGGAAATCTGGGTTCTAGCCAGACCTCAGGTGAAAAACAACATGGACAAATGGCAAAAAGGAATCTATTCCTAGAGAAAATCTCGTATGAGGAACAGTGAAAAGAACAGAGGATGTTTAAGTTAGGAGACTACCAAAAAAAAAAAGAAAAAAAAAAACAAACAAACAGAAAGAAAGTGTACCAATTGGTTTGAGCAAGACAACTGTGTTTAAATTTTTAAAGGATTTCCTTTTTATAAAGAATTTAAATCTTTTGGTATGACTACAAAAGGTAGAACTAAGGGCCAAATGATTCATGCTGGTGCAAAACACTTTCAAAGTCCATATAAAGATAAATTAATATATAACCCTAAAGTGGAATATGGGCAAGTTTAAGAGTAGTTTTTGTTTCAGTTTTTTCCCTCTGGGACCAGAGCTGCACAGATTCAAATAGTTAACCTATGACTTTCCTTTTCATTTCTTAATCCTGGATAATTCCTATTATTCAAGCTTGCAAACTTAAAAAAAAAATTATCTAGTATATTTATGTGTTCAGAAATGGAGACAGGAGGAATGGAAAGTGAGTTCACATTGGTCTGCCATTTTGAAGGAAAGTTCTAAAGCTTCTTCCAATTCCAAGTGCTCTATCATTCTATGACTTGAAATGTTTGAAAGCTACTTGGCAGCAGAACTATGACTAGAAATCTGGTGTTATGACTCCCTCACTATTTTTAACCATTAGGTCACACTGTTTTGTGTTTTTAAGTATGTTGTATCAGTCCCTACATGATCTGGACTATTCTTTAATTGTCCAGAAAGATACCTACAGTGAAAATCTCATAGCTTGCATGCTCTACCTTTCCATGGCAGTCATCAAAAGAATATAGTTTCCGTAATCTCTCAGTGCTCTGTTTCATGGACCATGACCCTTATTCAGCAAGTTATTTTGGGGGTCTAGCCTAAATCCCTCCTAGCTATGGTCTCAACCAATTACCTCTTGCCCTTTTTCATTGCAGTTCAATAGAATTCTGTCTGAAATATAATTCTTTCCTGTAGTCCAGATCATGTGTTTGCCCATAAGTTTGGTCCCATGTTCCACCAGATACTGCAAATTAGAAGGATCATTTACAGGTAATTTATTTACATTAGGGGTTTTTATAAAATTTAGCATGTGGAATTCTTGCAAATTAGTCTATTTTATAGTTTATCTTATATGTTTTATATACATATGCATATATATATATATATTTACATACACATATAAATAATGTAACAGGACAATGGGCAAACATAGAGTAACACTGTGAACATGTGACTATGTGGGACCCAGTTGCTTGCATATGTGTCAGAGGGGTTTTGTTGCACCTTATCTTTTAAAATTATTTTCTACGGTGCAAACTTAAGCCCTATTGAACCTCTCCCTTCAAAGAGAAATTTAATCATTTTGTAGTTTAAAGTCCTGTCATTGCTATGCACTTCATAACTTCCTAATTTTGGCAGTTATTTCTAATACTTTACTACTCTAAGTAAAGGCATTCAATTAATGCTATCCAGTTAAACTTTGTGCTATTTATTAATATTTTCTTTTTTACAATTTTCTGATTTGAGAGACTAGGACATAAATTAGAAGTCATTGGAGTCTATAAGTTACCATGTAATTAACAGTATGACACGTGAAATTTGGTCTCTGACAAGTATATGATAACCCCCTACCCGTAAAAGATAGCTGAAGCACTCCTAAAGCTATATATTTTATTCATTTTAAAAATAATAATAATAATAATAAAATTTAGATTCTGGACAACCCTGATCTAAAGAAGCTCAAGGACTTGTATTTGAGTCACGTCAATTAGTTTATTCATTTTCACTCAAACAAATAGGTATAAAGAGGCTACTATGTGTTAGCCCCTCTTCTAAGTGATGTGGATACAGGAATCAAAAAAACAAATATTCTTGTTTCCACAATATTTATATTCTTGTTGGGAGAGGCGCAGAAGAAAGATTAATGAATGAAATACGTAGTTTAATAGATGCTTATAAGTGCTGTGGAGAAAAGGAGCAAGGATAACAATTGCCTGAAGGGAGAGAGGGAAGGTTTAGTTTTAAATATGGTGGCCAAGGATGGCCACACTGAGAAAGAGACATTTGAGTAAATTTCGAAGGAGTTGAGAAAGTGAGCCCTGTCCCTACATTGAAGAAAATTTTTCCAAGAGGAAGGCGCAGTTCATGATAAGGCCCTGAGGTGGGACTTTATGTGAGATGTCCACAAAAAGGAGGCTAAGATGGCCCTCCCACCTCTCCTCAAAACCATTCGAGAACTTTCTGTTGCACGCAAAATGAAAACTAACATGTTTGCAATGTCCTAAAGGCCCTACAATATCTAGCTTACACTTATACACAGGCTAGTGTGTTGAGAGTAAACTGAAGGGGAAACAGGGTGGAAACAGGTCGAGCACTTAGTGCCCTGTTATAATAACCAGGGGAACGATGATGGCAGATTTGACCAGGATGGAAACAGTGGAACTCCTAAGAAGTGTTCAAATATTTCATCGTTTTTGAAGGTAGCAGCAACAGATTTTCTGACGAATCTCATGTGGGGTGTGAGAGAAAGATGCCAAACATGACTCTTAGATTTTTGACTTGAGTAAATGGAAAAAATGAAGTTTCCATCTATAATGCAACCCTAAAGGATGAAAGCATGTTAAAAAAAACAAAAAGCAGGCATTTAATGGTTGCTTTTCAGACACTAAATATTTATCAAACCTGTGCTGAATGAGTTACCTTAGGCAAGATGATTTATGTAGGTAAGTAGAGGTCAGTGGGTATCTGTGTAATACCTATACTATCACTCTTTTCTTGAAATCTCCTTACCTGCCAAACCTACATAAGCTGTTTTCTCTTTTCAACAACCTACATGACAAGCCTCTCATTGTGATGGACAGAGAATCTAGACTTTAGAGTCCAATAAACCTGGGTATACATCAGATCTCTGCCATTCAATGGCCAGGTTCATTTTCTGGGTCTCAATTTTTTTCACCTCTGGAAAGAGATGGGGCCCTGGTAATGCAATGGTTAAGAGTTTGACTGCTAACCAAAGGGCCGGCAGTTCAAATCCACCAGCAGCTCCTTGGAAACCCTGTGGGGCAGTTCTACTCTGCCCTATAGGGTCACTTGAGTCAGAATCAACTCGACGCCAACAGGCTGGGTTTTAGAAAGAAATGGAATTGTTTTTAGATTAAATTAAGTAATTAATAACATATAAAAATAAATTGGTTCCTAGCATATCATAGATGCTCAATAAATGGAATTTGCGTTTGTTGTTGTTGTTACTGTAACTATTATGAACCTTCCACAACTTGTCTGTTAGTTTGTCATACTATGGTGGCTTGTGTGTTGATGTGATGCTGGAAGCAATGCCACCAGTATTTCAAGTACTAGCAGGATCACTTATGGTAGACAGGTTACAGGGGAGCTTCCAGACTAAGAGAAAATGTGTGGTGATTAACTTCTGAAAATTAGCCTTCTGAAAATGGATCGAAACAGAACATTGGCTGACTTGCTTGCTTTGGACACATCATCGAGAGAGATGAATTGTAAGAAGAAGACATGGTGTTTGGTGAGGTAGAGGGCCAACAAGGGTAAAGGGCACCCTCAGTGAGATGGATTGGCACAGCGGCCACAATGTGAACTCAAGCACACTGACAATTGTGAGGATAACAGAGGACCGGGCAACCTTTTGTTTTGTTGTACATAAAGGTGTTATGAGTTGGAGTCAACTGGACAGCAGCTAACAAAAATATTATAAACCTTGTCATTTGACTAAGATTAAAGGCTCTACCTATTGCTTATCTCTCTAGCTCTTTTAAAGAATATTAGAATGGCACAGTCTGCTGAGTTTATGTAATTAATGTGTGGTTGGTAATGAATTCATCTTTTTTTATAGTGAATTATATAGGCAATAGAAAACTAGAAGAACTAGGTAATCATAGTTTAATTTTTGTTGAATTATTGGTGAAATCCAACCCAACTGGGAAAAATCTTTTTTTTTTCTTCTTTTTCTTTTTATTGTACTTTTTTTTTTAAATTTTTTTATTGTACTTCAGGTGAAGGTTTACAGAACAAATAGTTTCTCATGAAACAGTAGTACACATATTGTTTTATGACGTTGGTTAACAACCCCACGACATGTCAACCCTCTCCCTTCTCAACCTTTTTTTTTTTTGGTGAAAATATACATAGCCAAAGATACACCATTTCAAAAATTTCTACATGCACAGTTCAGTGACATTGACTACGCTCTTCCAATTGTGCTGCTATTCTCACTTTAGATGAAGGTTTACAGAACAAAATAGTTTCTCATTAAACAGTTAGTACACGTTGCCCTACGGCAATGATTAACAAACTCACAACACATCAATACTATCCTTACGCAACCTTGGGTTCCCTATCACCAGCTTTCCTGTCCCCTTCTGCCTTCTAGTCCTTGTCCCTGGACTGCTGTGCCTCATTAGTCCCATTTGGTTTTATGGGGCTGTCCATTCCCCAACTGGGAAGAATCTTGTTCAAGATGGGAACTTGGATATTACACATAAGTCATAAAGTAAACAAGCATCTTTCCTTCAGTACAAATATATAAATCCATCGATGCCTGAGATTATCTTACAAACCTAATCCAGATAAACTATGTTATCATTAAGTAATTTTATGGAACTAATTGCCTGTATTAAAAATCCGTCTTCTATCTTCTTTTCCAATTGAAGACTTTGCCTCTTTCCAGGGGTGAGAATGTTTTCCTTTTAGCCCAGCCAGGCAAGCCTCTAGACTTAGAAGAATGGTCTGAGAAAGTCTCTTGATGCAGGTCTATAGAAAATTAATATTCATATATTTATCATTTTTATCAAGCCCCGGACTGTTTTATACATTCCCCTAAGTCTAAGAAAAGAGAATGCAACTTATTAACTCTTTCAACATTTAGCCATTCAACATCAACGTTTATTTATTTCCTACACTGGGCTAGGTGTTGGGTATAAAAGTGTAAATCAGAAATGTTACACTGCCTTCAAGGAAAACTGAAGTTAAAGGAATATTGTTTGGGGAGGTAAAAATTAATGTGCTAAGGAAATATACTGGATTAATAAAGCATTTAAAAGATGTCTTTGCTGCAAGACTTCTCAGAACCTTTATAAGCTATAGAGTATTGTGACTCTCCAAAGAAGTATTTAGCATATAATTTGGTCTAAGCTTATTTAATCAAGAACTTTGTTCAAGTAAGAACTCTAGCATATTGTTCTTCACTGAGAAATGCAAGACTGATGTAATCCTAGCATCCACTCAGATATACAAGTTCAGTGTCATGCTGACAATCATTTAACCCACGAACAGGTTAATATAATGAAGCTTTAGAACTACAATGTTAGAACTTGAGGTCACTTGAAGATCATTTAATCACTGTGGCTTTCTATCAATTTATGCCTCTACTTGCTATCCACAACTTACGAGTTAATTAAAAAAAGCTAAATTTTTGTGTTGCCTCCAATCCATGTTGGTCTTTTGCTCCTACAAAACCTGCTGCTGTCGAGTCAATTGTGAATCATAGGGACCCTATAAGACAAAGTAGAACTGCCCCATAGAGTTCCCAAGGAGTGCCTGGTGGATTTGAACTGCTGACATTTTGGTTAGCAGCCATAGCATTTAACCACTATACCACCAGGGTTTCCTCGCTCCTACAGGTTGTCATTCAATCTGCCGTTATTATGTGATGGGCATTTGGCATTCACCTCAAACTCCTCATATTGGAGATACATATATACTTACAGCCCTGTGTTATGAAGGCAGGGAATATACCCCTGTTGCCTCTGCATGCAGTGCTGTATCATTTAAAAGTCACAAATAACTGAACATATTAAGTTCCACCCTCCATGTTCATTTTATTGTTCTAGGCACTGGGGATGAATTAAGCCGTGCATCTACTCTCATGGAGCTTATGTTACAGTTGAGAAATAACACAATAAACATATAAATATGTCATAAAATGGCAGTGGTTGACAACTATTATAAAGAAAAATAAACGGGATACGAAAATGGAGACTGATTGGGGTAGTATTTATATAGGTGGTTAGACAAAGCCTCTCTGGGAGTAAGACTATTTCAGTTGGAGGGACCAGTGAATACAGAGGCCTGAAGACCAGGCAATGTGGTCTTCTCAAAGAACAGCAAAGAGGAAAGCCTAAAAGAGATTGAGGAGAAGAGAGCTGTGAAAATAAATCAGAAAAATCAATAGACACTATTTGTTAAATCAAATTTGAAAATACTAAACAGCTATACAAAACTTGGATGCATGCTAAATTTAAAATAGTCTCTGAAGGGTTTTTTAATTGCAAAATTCTACATAAGTTAATTTAGATTATTTTACTTTATTTTATTGTCTATGTGCCCTTATTTTACTGGAGCCTGAAGAATATAGTCTGGCTCTCTGATGAGCACCTAGAAGAAGTGAGTTCTCAATACAGTTTGTTCAAATTATGTCTCATCTGTACCTTCCCCATACACACACCTTGATTTTATCGGTAAGGAATTAAGGAACTTAATGGCTAAGTCATTTGTTCAAGGTTACTATCTTAGGCTGGGTTCCCTAGAGAAGCAAAACTAGTAAAGCAAATAAATAAATAGGGAGAAACATATCAAGGAAATGACTCACACAGTTGTAGAGGCTGGAATGTCTCAAATCCATGGGTCAGGCTGGAGGCTTCTCCTGATTCACATAGACAGTGGCTGACAAACCCAACATCGACAAGTTAGACAACAGGGCTCTTGCTCACGGGCTGTGAAGATCAACGAATCCCAAGATCAGCAGGCAAGATGGCAGGTAAGCTTCTAGCTCAAGTTCCAAGAACCAGAGGTCCAACGAACAGGATCAGCTGCATGATCCAGTGCGAGGAAGAGCCCATGAGCCTTGCCAGAAAGTCTGCCTATATTGAATGCAGGCCACACCCCAAACAAAGGCCACACTCATAGCAGATCCCATTATGGAGGTGATCACATCATTATACAACTGCCAAACTACATCATAACTGCCAAACCACTGACAATGATATCCCAGCCAAGTTAACGCACAGCCTTAACAATCACGGTTACATAGATAGTTATCACAAAGCTAGGAACAATATCTAGTTCTCAAGAAAAAATCTGAGTTCTATGGTTTATGTAGGAGCACTAGCTAATGAATTTGACAAAGGTTTGTGTTTTATGTTAACTGGTAGCACCTAGGATAAAGCCTTTGTATGTTGTTAAGTACCCAGGAAGTTTTTGGTGAGTAGTACATTAAAAGAACATAAAGCTTAACTGGAATCTGAACTTACATACACAGAACTAGTCTAAAGATTTGTGCTAACAACCATCTTACTTACAATTAAGGTCTAAGAAAACATTGAGAAGTAATAAGGGGAAAGGAAAAGCTGGAGATGAATGCAAATGCATGTGTTGCTTTCCTCTAGGGATCTAAATCAAATCCTCATTGTATAATTTGATTTGGTTACTCATTGTTTCTAATTAGAAATAATCACATTTACATGATTTCCCCCTCCTTTTTAGTTTCTCACCAAAATTGCTTTGCTCAATTATGCCACTTTATGGCTTCATATAATTTGTATCTCTTGACTCAATAGTTCCCCATATCACTTGGAATGTGTTGTATTTTTTTAAGAAGTAAAAGTTTGAGAGCTATTTTCAAACGGATTGTGAGATTTAAGTAGCTCCCATAAGCACAGAAGCATGCTAAAAACAAACTGAGGAATACTTGAAAGTTCAAAACTAGGATGATGCTTATTACTAACTATATGTGAAATTAATTAAAGATTTAATTATTTGAGGAAAAATAAATTGGCAGTTTCTACGTTTTGAGTCATTAAAAACATGTCTATTGCTCTAGAGGTTTTGAGCACATGTGCAAAAAATAGACTACCCAAGCTTTGATGTTACCAAACTTTTTTTTTTTTTTAATAGAAATACAACTTAAATATATGCTGGAGTCTTAGCTTTTTATCTCAAACCTGCCAACATATTTTTTGCACCAAAAACAGTCTATATATAGATAGATCGATATAGATATATAGATATATATGTGTGTGTATATATATATATATATTCACCAAGATGTTTAAATCCTCTAAGGTGATCTTCCATTTTTCATGGAAGAAATCATGGAATTTAGAATTTTAAAGGACCTTCCAGCTCATTTATAAATAAACAAAGACAAATGAATGTATTATGGCCCATGGTCATATAGCTAGTAAAACATAGAGCTAATAGGGACATGGGAGTTTCATAGGCTAGTACTGCTTCTGCTACATGCTGTTAGCAAACTTCAGAAGAGGGACAGGGAAGGAATGAGGGTAATAATTTAAACCCATTGCCATCAAATCAAACCCGTTCCCATCGAGTCCATTCTGACTCGTAGTAATGGACATGGTAAAAGCATTATTTTCTGTAACCCTGTATATTTTTGTGTATATAACTTGTATATAATACTTTGGAACACTTTTTTTTTTTTTTCCATCGAGTTTTCTTTTCCAAGGTCAGTATGTTTACCAGTAAAACTTTAAAAATATATTGGTGCAACAAACACTTATTGAACACCTGTTAAGTGCCCAAGTTAATTCTAGGTGCTAGGGCTACAGTGACATATAGAGAAGTCTTTTGTATTTTTGATGAGAAATAAAGATATCATGCAAGAGGTAAATAATTTCATAGCTGTATTATGAAGAAATTAAAACATAGTGATGCAATATAGAGGGAATGAAATTGGTTGTTTTTAAATTGATTTGGTAACCAGGGAGGCATTTCCAAAGAAGTAACTTTTTTGTTGAGATCTGGTTGATGAGATTAGGAATCAACCGTAGAAAGAATAGGGGAATCAGTGTGCAAGGAAGAAAGTGTAGCAAAAAAAAAAAAAAAAAAAAAATGCTAAGGCCTTAAGGTGAGAATGAACTTGCTTAATTGAAGAAGGCCAGTATAGCTGGAGTGAAGGTGAGGAAAGGAGTGGTAGATGAGGGCCGTACAGGAGACTGGAGCGAGTTAACGCAGAGCATGGTTGTTGATGTCTTGTGCCTTCTAGTCAATTCCTACTCATGGTAACCCCATGTGTTACAGTGTAGATCTGGTTCTTGGATTATCTTGACTGTAATCTTTATGAAAACAGATTACCAGGTCTTTTCTTCCTCAGTGCTTTTGGGTGAGTTCAAACCTTCAACTTTTCAGCTACCAGCCAAACATGAAGCATATATATATGCCCCCTGGGGCCTTGTAGGCCATGGAAATACGTCTGAACAGGATTCTAAGTGTAATTTAGAAGCCATTGGCCTTAAGTTTGTTTGTTTGTTCAATCCACAGAATTCAAAGTTAATGCCCACAGTTCAGGGTTATGTCAGATCCAGAACCCAGAGACAAAATCCACCAGAAGAGCTTTTACTTAGTAGCTATTCAGGTTTAAGTCTCAGTTAACTGTATTTACTTTTTATCAAATTCAGAATTAAAGATAAAATTGGCAGTAAGATGCAGGACCGTATCTTAAAGCATTCTATCAAAGTACAGACTAAAAGTTTTCTATCTGATATTTTGCAATAATTTTTATTTTCAAATTATATCCCTTTCATGTAAAGAGTTTCTGTACTAAGAATAAACATCTAAAAAAAGAGTGATAATTGGAATACACAATTATCCACAGACATGATCTGCATCATACTGACACAAAATAATTGACCACAGAGCAGTTTTGGGCTTCTCACTTGTACTCTTCAATATACTTTGGCTGATCTTGAACTCTGGGTGAAATATGATCTATATGTCAAAGAAAAAGATTCACAGAAGTTGGTAATGTAATGGTATCTTCCTTTTTGCCTTTCTAAATTTTCAACTGAGTCAGATATGACAATAAGTTTAAGATATGGCACTTAACTGGTTTTAACTTAAATTTTATATCTACCGATAGCAAGCATTACTATTTCCGTTGAACCACTTCCAAGTCATCAATCTGTTTGTTGGTCTAAGAGAGTTTGGTATGAATTAGAAGGTAAAGGTAAAAGCAATGCTTATGTAATGCACATGCACAGGACAGCAAAGTAATTAGGAATGTGGACTTTGGAATTAAACACCCTGGGTTGGAATCTCAGCTCCAATCTCTTTGATCTTTGGGCAAGTTACTTTGACTTTAAGCCTCCATTTTCTCATTTGCAAAATGGAGATAATAATGCCCACCTCATATATTTGTTGTGAGTTTTAAATGGCATAAAGTGCTTAGTACAGTGACTCGGATATAACAGTATGCTATTATTTGTGGACATTCATACTGTGAGAGGTCAAAACATCACTGTATCATTCATTTTAGCATTTGGAATGGAAACTGTATCGAGACATGCTCATCTAGTTTTTCTTTGAACATTTTCCAGTTGTTGTCCTGTGATGTTCGTTATCTGCACGACAGCATTCTCAGGTATTGTTTGACAGTTGAGATGTGTAGAGGATTAGTGTATTGAATGGCAGGTTGACTTACATTATAGTTCTGTTCTCCTGTAGCTTGCCTTCATGTTCTTAAAATACAATATATCACAGACGAGATTGATGATGACTAAGAAGTAAACAGTCCTCTATTGTCAAGTTGAACATACAAATATTACCAAAATAAAATTTGGATTGGGATCCCAATTCTTTTGTGCTTTCAGGTTAGAGAGAAATATTTCCCTCCTGAAGGTAAGAAAGTAAAGACATATTAATCCCCCAAAAGAAGAAAAAATATGGAGTATTTTGAATAGTGTTATTCTGTGTAAATCATCAATTCATATTTACCCACATATGGGATAGCCGAATCCTGAATTGCCAGCTGACTTTTTAATTTAATATTTGGTTCTAGGATTATAATTTTCTTCCCTTCACTAGAGGTGTGAAAAGCATGATCTAATTTTTTGATTGGCGTCGATAGGCTCTAGAAGGAAATTGAGCATTAGAAAAAGTTAAGGCTTTTCTTTATTTTCACTTAATTGTTGGATAAAAAATACATTTATATTATTCAAAAACTATGAAATGATATCTAATGAAAAAATTGAAAACATTTCCTTCCCATTCATGTCTCTCACTTATCCAATTTTCTTAGCTCATGTGGAACCATTATTTTTTTATGTCTCTTGTATGCTTCCTGAGCACTTTTTTGCCACACACGCATCTATATGATTTTCAATTTTGCCTCCTTCTCTGCAAAAGATAGGAGACCATGCACACTTTTCTGTGCCTTGCTTTTTAAACTTATTTTATATGTGTGTATAAACACATACAGACACATGTATACATATATACATTGTTATTAATTTCCGTCTAGTCGGTTCCAACTCATGGCCACCCCACGTGTGCAGAGTAGAACTTCTCCATAGGATTTTCAAGGCTGTGACCTTTCAGAAGTAGATTATCAGGCCATACTTCCAAGGTGCCTCTGGGTGAATTTGAACCACATCAATTTGGTTAGCAGTCCAGTGCTTAACCATTTGCGCCACCCAGGGACTCTGCATGTACATATATATATATAGGCAGAGAGAGAGAGATCTATATATATATATGTCAGAATCGACTTGACAGCAAAGGGTTTTATTATATGTATGTGTATGCATATGTATATATACACATACATATATACATGTACATATGTGTATATATATATATATATATACGTACACACACATAGATACAATAAAATAATCTTCCATTTATGGACTTTTCTTCTAGTATTTTGTGTTAATTACCACAATAAATAGGCATGTACACAAGTCATTAGACAGATGTGTGAGTATATCTGTCAGATATATTCATAATAGTGGAATTTCTAGTTCAAAGTCATATATAGTTGTAATATTGATAGCAATTGTGAAATTGCCTTACACAGAGATCGAATTAACTTACATTCCCATCAGCAATATATGAAAATGTCTGTTTTCCCCCTTAATCTTCCCAATAGAATTTATTTTTGAACTTACACTATCAGCCAACATGCTAGGTGAAAAATAATACCTCAGTGTAATTGTAATTTTTGTATTTGTTAACATAAGCTGAGCCTCTTTGCATATGTTTAAAAGTGTTTTTGCTTTCTTTTCTGTGAACTGTATGTTTACTTTTCTCACTCATTTTTACATTGGCTTATTGATGCTTAGGTCATAATTTTCTAGATACACACACACACATATGGAGTGTTAGCCTTTGTGTTATGGGTTACAGAATATTTCCCCTAATCTGTCATTTATCTTTAAAATTTGCTCATGGTTTTTTTTACCTTGTTGTGCCAACACCATTAATTGATCATCTATTTTCCCTCACTAAGTTACCTCCTTTATTCTACATTAATTCAAGTATGTAGTTTTTTTCTTACTTTTGGATTTTCTGTTCTACTTAATTTATCTATCTCTTAATGATCCAGAAATACACTAAATTAATTATTTATATTCTATAATATAGTACCTTTTCTCTCCCATAGCAATTTTTAAATAGAAATATAGAGTTCTACTGGCTCTTGTTATGAATTATTTTGCCCATATATATTTAGGAACACTTTCTTTAGTTTAAAAAAAAAAAAAAAAACTTTCACTTAAAGCACAATAAATAAATACGTGTTGAAAAGCAAAGATGTCACCTTGAAGACTAAAGTGTGTCTGACCAAGCCTTAATGTTTTTAATTACCTTATATGCATGTGAAAGTTGGATGATGAATAAGGAAGACTGAAGAAGAATTGATGCCTTTGAATTGTGGTGTTGGCAAAGAATATTGAATATACCATGGGCTGCCAAAAGAACAAATAAATCTGTCTTGGAAGAAGTGTGACCAGAACATTCTTTGGAAGCAAGGATGGTGAGACTATGTCTCACATACTTTGGACATGTTGTCAGGAGGGATTAATCCCTGGAGAGTGGCATGCTTGGTAAAGGAGAGGGTCAGCGAAAAAGAGGAAGACCCGTTATGAGATGGATTGACACAGTGGGTACAACAATGGGCTTAAGCATAACGATTGTGAGCATGGCGCAGGACCGGTCAGTGTTTCATTCCATTGTACATAGGGTTGCTATGAGTTGGAATTGACTAGACGGCACCTAACAACAACAACAATACTATTTATGCCATGTATTAGGCTCCTAGCATTGTCTGGATTAGGGAATTTTGATTACCTGGGGGCATGAAGGGTCCACTTGAGATCATGATCACGAATTAAAAGTGAAATGTTTCCGCTTGGTTGCAAATTTTCCCCAAATGACTATCAGTTGCATCAGTACAGCCATTGGGGAGGCGGGGTTTGATTTTGCCAAACTAGTGTATTTAAATTAGAGAAGGGCAAGGTACTCCAATGTGTATGTAAGCGACTTCTTATGCAGAATTTAAATTAGGAAAAGAGAGATGGAAAAATGGGGCTGAGGAGGATGATGGATAGTAAATATGGATAGCAGGATTAATTCATGGTGAGTCCCAGTGTTGTAGAAGATAGGAAGTACAGCCCTTTAGGGAGTGAACTGGAAAAAGAGGAGATAGTGGCAAGAGAATGAGATGTGTGCAGCTGAGATTGTCAGAGAAATTGAAGCTATTGGTAATGACAAAGTTTATCTAGGCATAAGCATGGGAATGTGTGACTGAGACAGGATGGAGGATAAGATTGTTGGAGAAGATTTCCAGTAACTGTAAGGCCAAAGCTTTGGAAGGATCATCTATGTGTACATTGAAATTGCCAAAAATCTATATAGAATAGTGTTAAAATGACAGTGAATTGGGAACCAAGATCTTTCAGAAATGAAGAGAATGACCCAGGGGCCAGTAGATGACGACAACAATGAGTAGACATGTATAATGTAGTCTGATGGCATGAGCTTCAAATCCAAGAGGTTTAGAGAAGAGGAGGAGAATGGTCTTCACAGCAATGAGAATCAAGGAAGACAGTCATACACTGCCTGGCATGGTGGAATGTATGACTAATGGCTACTGTGTCCCTGAACTTCTCCTATATAAAAGCTCCTCTCATTTTCTGTACTTTGGAGCAATTTGTAATTTTGCAAATAGTTGCCCAACTGCAGTTATAATATCCTCCAATGAATCTCTTTACGTATATATATATATATATATATATATATATATATATATATGTATGTATGTATGTATGTATATATATGTTTTCAATACTTACCGCGAATCCTTTCTACTGTGATTTTCCTAATCATCTCTTGTTTAGCTGAGTTCACCTAGTAATTTTGTGTATTTTTGTAAGTTAGGGCTCAAGGCACTAGGATCCGTTGAGGTCTTCTCTATTCAAAACTTTTTGTTTGCAGACGTTTTACATGGAGGACAACGTGGTTGAATATAAAATCCTTAGATCACACTTCTTTTTCTTTAAGTCATAATAGGTATTGCTCTATTGCCTTCCATTTTATTTAATAATTTCTGTGGCCCTCTATATTTGAATGATGCTATATAAAAATCAAATGCCAGTCAATTTTTTTTATTGTTGCAAACATAAAAACAGAATACTGTAATGATATATTGATCTTTTTGCCTGTTTGCCTAAAACATTTGTTCTTTATCACTAAAATCCAACATTTCAGTAGAATATATCCCGTGTTGTTTATTCTGGGTCAGTTTTTTCAGATTTTTGGTGTGCTCTTTAACTCTATAGATTCATGGATTAATTTATAGAGGGATATGTCTTTTCATTAATATTGGTTTATATTTTTCTGTTCATGTATTTGGTTTATTTCTCTGGGAGAGCCAACTAAGAATATTGTGTATCTCCTTTGCCTTTCTTCTATAACTATCTCTTTTTTTTTCTCTAAATGCTTATAGATCTTCCTTTTTATTCAGTTTTTTTGCTCTTCTAATTTCCATCTACTATGTCCCTTACTTTGTTTCCCACAGTCTCTCTCTGTCGTGTTTCTTTCATTTTTTTCCTTCATTCTCTGATTTTTTCGTTTCTTTTTTATTCTCCCACTGCACTTCTTTCCTGAGTTCTGACAGTTCAAATATTATTTTCTTCTATTTTATCTCTATGTTATCTTGAATGTCTATTTTGTGGTTTTCATTCATATAGGTTTGCTTCATACATTTTCTTCTAACTCTGGGAGAAATATTTGGTCAACATTTTCATTTATTCTGTGGCAACACTTTCCTCCCAAAACCTTGGCAAGTCTGGTTACTTCTTTCCCATATTTTAGTTTTTTCTGAATATCTTTGTATTTATTCTGTACTAGTTCCCTTTTTCTTACTTCATGGAATTGGATGTATTTTCCTGGTCCAGCTTTTTAGAGAAACTCTCTCCCTCCTCCCAGCATGTTTTAAGGTCTACCCCTCAAGCTCTTTTATTAGAGTTGCCTGTACAGCCTCTATTCCATGGATTACAATATCAATTACTCCAGATATTAAAGCTTTTGTTTTATGCAAGTGCTATAGGATTATACCTTCAGTATGAGCCCATTGTATCAAGAATGTGCATTTTTGGCTGGAATTTTCTGAAATCTATTGCTCTTGAGCTGCCTTGCTCTTTAGGTTTACCTGAATGGTTGTTTCTGCATATTATCCTGCGTTGTACATCATGGTAACTGTACACATCTTAAGTGATTTTGTAGCTCTTATGCTTCTTTTTTCCCCTGCAGATCGTAACTATGTCTTATTTAACCTGAACACATAGTCTAAGAGCCATTTTTTGTCATTCAAATTGTTGGTTTTATATCTGTTCAATTACTTTATAAACTCCAACATCTTAATGGCTTAAAACAGTAAAAGTTTATTTCTATCTGAAATCAAAATTCAATGCTGTTATTTCTAGTTGGAAGACCCTACTCGGCCACTCTCCTCCAAATATAATACAGGGACACAGGCTTTTTCCATATCGTGATGCCATTCTCTTATATTACTCCCAAAGACTTATTTTCCATTCTAGCCAGACAGCAGGGGAAAAGAGGAAGAGAAGTTTTAATGGACAAGACATGGGAAGGGTGTGTATAACGCTCACCATATTTCACTGACTGAAACTCAGAGAAGACTAGCAAATACAGTCTAGCCATTTGCTCAGTAAGAAGAGGACATGGGTTTGGTGATCAAATACCCTTCCCTACGAAAATAGGATACCAGGAGAGAAGTTGTCACCTAAAGTTTCATGCTGCCATAGACATACTAAAAATCACTTCAAAGCTTCATTATTAGTTTAATATTGCATGACTGAACATAAGAAATGGTAGGCATTCATTAAATATTTGAGAAATTATTGAATAGGTAGATAGTTGTATGTTTTATTGATGGAATAATGGATAAAAGATGGATAGATGATCAGACAACGTGTAAAAATGGCAGGTGAATTCGCAAAACTATTCCTGTTACACTATAGTATATTCGTGACTCAGTTGTCTTCATTTCTGTTATCTAGTGCGAAAGAATAGAAGTGTGACTCAAGTATACTAACATCAAACCCATGAGTCAATTCTGACTCATGTAGACCCCATGTGTTACATAGTAGAACTGCGCCATAGGGTTTTCTTGACTGCAATCTTTACAGAAGCAGAATTTCAGGTCTGTCTTTTGCAGTTCCACTGGGTGGGTTAGAACCGCCAACATTTAGGTTAGTAGTCAAGTGCAAACCACTTAAGTCACTCAAGAACCAGATTCAAATATAGAGAAATAAAAAATAAAAAGCTAATCTCTCTGGATTGTATTTCAACTTTGTTTCATCGTTGCTCTTTTTTTTTTCTTTCATAGTTACCGTATTTTTACGCATATAGTGCATACCTTCTGCATTTGTTTGCCAGCTGCGCCCTCCCCCTGTGAGGTATTTTCATAAGCATGCTATGCTAATTTTTTTGTACAGAAACATGTTTTAAAAAATTGTTGAAATGGTGCTTACAAAAATACCTCATGTGGGGAAGGCATGCCCAGCAAACACATGTAGAAGCTATGAGTTTTTTCAGTAAAAATGCAGTACATTTGTTTCTTGTCCTGATTGAAACAAGTTTCCACATGAAAAATGATACAATTAATAGGAAACAGTTTCCAAATGAAATATTTGGTTGGATTTAGACAAGACAGTTTTCAAAGTATGAACCTGAAATTATCCATAAAATTGGTGATGAAACTATAAAAGTTTATGAAAAGTTCAAAGTATTTATTCTGCTTTTATTTGGTTGTTATGAGGATATAAATAGGGACGTGAACCAGAAACAACTGGAAGAAAGCTATAGAATGCTCCATTGTTAAACATTCCTCCAGACTTTGGGGAGATATGCTTTGACGTTTATAGAGCTTCTATCATTCTGAGTATTTCTCAGTATCACTGGCAGAATAATGGCCGAAGACGTCCATGCCTAATCTTAGGAACCTGTGATTGTGTTATATGACATGGTGTCTTAGTTAGGTTCTCTAACCTGTTGCTGTAGAATCGATTCCAACTCATAGTGACCCTATAGTACAGAAGAGAACTGCCCCATAGAGTTTCCAAGGAGCACCTGGTGGATTCTAACTGCCAACCTTTTGATTAGCAGCCATAGCTCTTAGCCACTAAACCACCAGGGTTTCTAGGTTCTCTAGAAGAGCAAAATTAGTGAGACACATATATGTAAATGCGTTCATACAGTTGCATATATATATGCATAAAGAAAGAAAGAGAGAACTCTATCAGAATATCAATTTATATTCCAAAGGCAGACAGCAATACCAAGGAAACACCTCTTTCAGCTAATTGGTTGATCGCATCAGATCACATCATGGAAGGTCATTATATTACTTTACATTACAGTATATTACATTACATTACATTACATTATGGAATAGCAACCAGTCCAGTATCTGGCCAAACCACTGAGAATCACAGCCTAGCCAGGTTGGCACATAAAATTGATCATCATACATGGCAAAGGAGAATTAAGCTTTTTCAGTAACATTAAATAGAACAAACTTGTTTAACACATTTAGCTGAAATAATATGAACTTAATTGTTACTGTTGTTGTGTGCCACTGAGTTGATTCCAACTTGTTGTGACCCTATTGGACAGAGTAGAACTCGCCCCATAGGGTTTTCCAGGCTGTAAATCTTTATGGGAGCTGATTGCCAGGTCTTTCCTCCTGCGGAAAGGCTGGTAGGTTCAAGCCGTTTGGTTAGCAGCCAAGTGCTGTAACTTTTGTACCACCAGGGTCCCTTGAACTTAATTAAGGGGGAAAATTTGTTTCCACAAAAATTATGGATATGAGTCTTGTAAGCAAATATTGCCCCTGGAAGAAATAAGGTTGCTAATCAACTAACCTTAAAATAGCGAGATTATTCTGGACTACCCAGTTGGGTCCAATTTAATCACAAGGGTCCTTGAATGTGAACAGGGAGCAGGTGTCAGTGTGTCAGTGTCAAAGTGATGTGATATGAGAAAGAATCAACCAGCCATTGCCAGCTTTGAAGATGGGGGGAAGACAAAACAAAGCAAACTCATTGCCGTCGAGTCAATTCTGACTCATAGTGACCCTATTGATGATGGAGAAAGGCGCAAGAGCCAAGAATAAGGGCAGCCTCTAGAAGTTGGAAAAGGCGAGTAAAGTATATGAATTCTCTCTTAGAATCTCCAGAAAGGAGCACAGCCCTGCTGACACCTGGATTTTAGTCAAGTGAGATTCATTTGGGATTTTCAACTTCCGGGAGAGTAAGATAATTGTGTTGCTTTAAGTCACAAAGTTTGTGGAAATTTATTACAGCAGCAACAGGAAATTAAGACACTCAATAAACTAACATGTTTCTAGGCTGTGAGCTTTGCTTATTTCCCAACTTGTGAACACCAGTACTATTGATCACCATGAAAACTGGTAGTCTGAAACTCTGAAGATAAATAGGTGAGTTATCTGCTCAGATTTGTGTTTTATCTGTCTAAGTGGTTCGAGCCAAATTATGTTACATTTCTGCCATATCTAGCAGCATGTGTTTTATGGGACCCTTTGAAAAAGTTGGTTTATATAAGATGCCAAGATAAATTTTAGTTAATAGTAAACATGAATGTTCATGCTGGTGAGGTAAAAGAAATTTTCTTCTTTTGAAATTCAGTTTAATTCCTAAAAAAAAAAAACAAACCCATTGCTGTTCAGTTGATTCTGACTCATAGCGACCTTATAGGACAGAGTAGAACTGCTCCATATGGTTTCCAAGGAGCAGCTGGTGGGACCTTTTGGTTAGCAGCTGTAGCATGCCATAGCTCTTAACCACTGTGCCACCAGGGCCCCGTGTTTAATTCCTATCTCTTAAAAATTAATTTTGCTTTTGTGTAAAATCCAAATTTGTATATACCAGTATATTTGGTTATTTCTTTAGTTTTTTAAAACTTTCTCTTCTTTTAAAATATACATTGAATGTTTTATTAGTATAGGAAGGACAGATAAACTGACTAGTAAAAAATAAAAGGGTAGTATATAAAAATGTATCTTGGACTTCTTCAATAAATGTATGTAAAGAAAATAAACAAAATTAGCTACTATACCAGCTAAAGGTAAAAAGTGACTGTAACTTTTATGTAACTCTTTAAAGAAGGGAACTGTTTTACTCAGTAACTCACTAGTGATCTAGATTTTTATATTTGAGAAGTAAGGGAGTTACTGGTTAGAAACATAAAATGAGCTGAAACTTCATAATAGTATGAGGTATTTCTCTGATAGTTTTGTTAATTAAATTGTTACAGAAAAGTTGCAAAGCTCAGTATGCCCCATGGGAGGGTTTATTGCTTTTCTCAAGTATTCCAACAAGAAACCAAACTATCAGCACTTATGAAATAGCATAATGTGTAAGGCCCAAACTTAGATGAGCCGAATTGTTTTGAAGAGGCATCAAATAATTGATCAGGAGGTAAAACAGTGATTGGAGAATAAAATCAGAGTTGAATTGTAGCAAATAATTACAAAAATAATTGAAGTCACAAATCCTCCCTGTAACAATGTGAAACAATTCTCTTTAGTGCCCCACAGGGATGGGACTTGCTAGCTTTGATTGGGATTAAACCTGGAGGTAAAAGAAAAGTAAAAGTGTAGTCTGGAAGAAATCATATTGAGAAATATCATCAATTAAAAAAAAAAAAAGCCCCTGAAAAGTGAATGTGGAAGTTATGTAGTTTCCATTTCAAAGAATGCAATTTATTACAACTCCTTTAATGATTTTTAAAGAAGTCAGCCTAAGCTTGGGATTCATATATAAGCAGATTCCTGGTTCTTAGTTTATTTCTTTTTTAGCCGTGTTAAATAGAACAAACTTGTTTCACACACTTAACTGAAATAATATGAATTTAATTAAGGGGGAAGATTTGCTTTCTCGAGGATTATGGATATGAGTCTTGTAAGCAAATATTGACTCTGGAGAAGTTAAGTAACTGTACTTTTGCTTTTAGTGCTTATGGAGTTCACATACAATACAATGTAATATTCACTTGTGGATGAAACCCTAGCAGGATGATGCATGGTTTCTTAAAATATGTCTTCCATCCTTTAAAAAATAAATCTAGTCGTAAAAATGCAACTTGAAACACACAAATACACTCCTTATATTCCAGCTAGCCTTTATGTTAGCTACTCAGTCTTTCTTTTGGTGTATATGTCATGATCCAAGAATAAATATCTACCCAATCTGTGATCTCTCAAGTTTCTTTGGTATTTGATAGGGTTGCCCAAGCAAAGGAAATACCATGAAAAAAAAAAAAAAAAAAGCCTTAGAAGAAATGATAATGATATAATTCCACTCTTGAATTTAAAACATATAGTTTCAAACACCTCCAGTGTTTTATATCAAATCATTTTATGCTTCCTAATTTAGTTACTGAACCCCTACCATATCCTTGGCAGTGTGGAGACATTTATACTTAAGGGATTTGTAATGATATTGTGAAAACAAAGCCTTCTTAAGATAACACATTGAAATAATCAAAGTGGTATATAGTTAGTTGTAAAAATAAGTGCTATAGTTAATTTGCCCGTTTCAAAGATTCTTGACTCCAAATTAAGATAACCTCTTGAATTGCATAGGTTCTACCAATAAATCTCAAATAGTCATTTCAATTTGTAGCTAGAGAATATCTATGCATATTTAATAAATAAGTATTAACTCAGCACTTACTAGGTCCAGAAACTGCACCATGAGATAGAGCTAACATGATAGACAAGTCAGAAAAATAGATTTGATTTTAGTTCTCTCAAAGCTTACACAGTAATAAGGGATACAGAAAAGAAAACTGGTTATTACAATATAATGTGATAAATAACATGAAGGAGTGGCCAAGGAAAGCCAAGAAGCAGGCCCAGAGCTCTAGCTTGGAGGGTCCGGTCTATGAATAGAAATTCAGCAAACAAAGAGGAGTGGCAAGAAATATTCTGGGTAGAGGAAATAGCAAACAACAAATGTCCAAGGGTGGAGAGAGAGAGAAAGAACGAACGTATCAGTGCCTATTATATAAATGAAAGAAATTCAGTATGGCTGTGCTGGAGTCTGAGAGGGAGTGTAAAAATAAAAAAGTCTGGAAGAAAAAACAGGAATTATAAGTCACAGACACACAACACATATTACTTTGTTTATCAAATCTATCCAGGACGGAATCATTTACAAATGGCTGACAACCTGCCTGAAATTCATGCTCGCAGAAAACAACTGATCATCCTATAAATTTCTTTCTTTCTTCTTTATTTTGAGACAGAGATAGCCTGCTCTTAAATGAATACTCTGACAGAAATGGAGGAGCTATGTAACAAAGGCAGTGAATATTGCCTTCTGGTCTTTTCTACTCAAAAAGAACTCTTCATGGTGCTGCACAGAGCAGAGTTATCTTCAGAATGGTTGCATCACACCTTCCCCTTTGCACTCATTTCTATGACAGAAGTTATGCCCTGGCATCTATGAGCAACTCACAGTCCATATGCTGCTTATAGACGTGTTTTGTTTGAAGCACAATGTGATTGTTTTTTTCAGCCAGCATTTAAGTTTTTTGAGATTTTCATTTAAAACTCCAGATTCCCAGCTTCTCTTAAGAAATCTGAAGCTCTGGTAACACTGGGCTTTCATTACTCCGTGGCAGCAGTTGGCTGGAGCTCAGCAATGGCTACTGCCCTAGGCACAAAACAGTTTGCTGCAGTCTGCAAGACTATCTTTCATATCATGCTGACCTTTGTATATACTTGAAATGTTGACCTGAAGTGTAATCTTTCTCGGCTTTTGACTTTCTTACCTATATAATTTCAGTCTTAGCCTTGTCTCTTAAGTCGCTGGCTTGGTATCTACCTTTCCTCTGCTTGGAACCACATTATACTCTTTGACTGTGTTTCTATCACTCCTTCTAAATTAAACCTTCTTTTGCCATATGTTACCCCAGTTAAATGGTCCTCACACTATTACTATTTGTAGAAAGTCAGATCATGGCCACTTGTCTGCTCAAAAACCTGCAAGAGCTCCCCATTTACCCAAAGTAAAAGCCAAATCCTTACCATGAGCCTTACTGCCCTTTCCTTTCAAAATATATTGCCAGCAACTCCTCCCGTCATTTCCTGGGCTCCAGCCCACTGGCATCCTGGCTGTCCTTCAAACAGGGCAGATACGGTCCTAACTCAAAGCTTTTTCTCTAGCTGTTGCTTCTGCCTGGAATCTTCTTCCCCAGATATTATTTTCCTTCTTCTTGCTTTGTTTAAATGTCGCATTTTCAAAGAGACCTACCCTAATTATTCCTGGTCTTACCTAACACTCCCAAGTCTGGTCATCCAATTCTCTTTTGTTGTTTTTGCCATCATTATAGCGCTATTATTTTTTTTACCATATGCTCTTTAGGGAGCCCTAGTGGTGAAGTACTTAAGAGCTCGGCTGCTAACCAAAAGGTTGGCAGTTTGAATCTACCAGCTACTCCTTGGAAACCCTATGGGATAGTTCTACCCTGCCCTATAGGGTTGCTATGAGTCTGAATCGATTTGACAGCAACAGGTTTTTAGATTTATTCTGTTTATTATATATCTTCCCTATTAGAATACATCCTTCTCGAGGGCAATAATTAGTATATATTTTGATCATTAATCTTCCTCAAATACCTACAACATGGTGCCTAATTATTAGCTGAATTAATAAATGAATAAACAAGTAACGCTAGATAAAATAATGAATGAATGATATATGATAAAATCAAAATCAGAAAACTTCATCCAAATGATCCTACTATCTAGCCACAAAACACAAATACTCTCATGTCCACTTCCAGAAGGATGTTTTGTTTGGGAGAATAAATGTACTTGCTTAAATATATATATAAAACCCATTGTCATCGAGTTGATTCAAACTCACAGCAATCCTATAGGACAGAGTAAAACTGTCCCATAGGGTTTCCAAGGAGCGCCTGGTGGATTCGAACTGCCAAACTTTTTTGGTTAGCAGCAGTAGCTCTTAACCACTAAGCCACCAGGGTTTTATATATATATATATATAACATATACGTGTGTGTGTGTGTATATGTATTAGTATACACATCTTTTTTAAGCCTCAAGTTTCTAATTTGGCAAAAAGAGTATATGAATACCTCTAAGACTTAGTATGAAGGTATAAATGAAGTAAAAATTATAGATATTCCTTGTAATAATAATTGTTATTAACATAAATAATAAAAAGTAATAGTTGCTGACATTTATTAAGCATATGCTATGCATCAGGCACTAAGCTAAGCATTTCATAAATATTAGCTCATTTAACCTTATTGAATTCTTACAAAAACCTTGATGCCCAAAGTATTATTATAGTCATATTTCAGATGAGAGTTCCAAGGTATAACAAAGTAATTGGCAGAGCCATCGCTTGAACTCAATTTTTGTTTTGTTTTGTTTTTTAATCCAAATGATTGTAGTCACTATTCTAATCTTATGTATTATATTATTGGATAATGTTGTTATTGCTCTTACAGACCTGGTCACAATATCTCTTTTTGTCTTTTACTTCACTCTCATTTCCCAGTTCCTAACTCAGGCCCTCCTCAACAGACACAATAGAAGGTTATGCACCAGCACTATATTGCCAAAAGGCTGAGTGTTATTGATTTGGGCTGGGAGGCAAGTAATAACCAAAAGGATCAGTGCCAAACAGACCAGGAAGGCAGCATCAAAAAACATTTAGTGGTTTAACAAATGCCAAATTATAGTATCCAGGTTGAAACAAAGGGAGTAAACCAACCGATACTAGAAAAAAGGAAAGACTACTCTTTGAAATGTAACAGTCTCCCTTCAGCTTGAGCACCTCTTTGAAGCTGACCCCAGAGAATGCTAGTCCACTTTACATAAAATATTCTTATTCTGTACTTACATATTTCAGTGGGAGAAAAGCAAATGGGAGATTGTCATCTGCCCCAGATTCTTGGCATTCGCATGATTTCCTACAACTAGCAATGAGCTAGAATTACTTTTCCCCCCACCCAGATGCATAGTTATATGCTAAAACAAAAAGAGAAAAAATAAAAAGTATAATTTGGGCAGTTGTCATCCTCCAAACCCAGCATTTTTTTTAGCCTATGTTTCCCAAATGATATTCCAACAATCATAGTAATTTAGCATGTTATGTTCTTGATTCTGGTGGGCAGAGAGTGATTATGTAAGAAAATAAGGTATATTGTGCTGTTTGATACTGCACTTCAGCAAAGGAGCACCACCAGCTGACAGTAATCAGGCGGGGAAGAGCAATTAGGTAGAAATTGCCCAGAATGTGCCTGAGCTTAACGAAGGTAGGTAGGTGAGGATCACTTGCAGTTTGGTCAGCACACTGAGAGTTCAGAGGACAAAATGTAGTACTCAGAAACTGGCAAGTTTAGTGAGCCTGCATATTAAACGATCACTTTTAAATTTAAGGAGCAAGGCGGGGCCAAGATGGCAGAGTAATCAGATACCTCCGGTGGACCCTATTACAACAAAGACCTGAAAACACAAGTAATTTTATTATATATGGCAATCTGGGAGCCCTGAACATTAAAGGCAGAGTTGAGGAACCGGACTGTGTGGCAGGGGAAGGGAGAGAAGGTTCGGAAGTGAGGAGTTGCCAGACCTGACCTGATGAGAGCCTGAACCCTTCAGGCCTGATCAGCTCGGGGGTAGGCAGTGAGGCAGGCAAGTGGCAGTGCTTGGGAGGCACGTTTTCTGCACTGGGAGATACCAGTGACAGAGAGTCTGCATGGCTACCCAGAACCAGTGAGAAGCAGCCCTCATGGGTGAAAGATAAGTAATTGCGTACGGCCTACTGCGCAGATCAAAAACACCCCCCTTAGGGAAAAACCTCTCTCCCATTTCCCTCCCTGCTCCCTGCGCTGCGCTGGGTCCTGGACTGGCTTCAGCAATTGTTGAGTCCCCTGGGCAGGAAGCAGGATACTGTCACACACCCGGAGCCTTTCTCCCTGCCTTGGAGAGTGAACAAATTAACAAACAGCGGGAAAAATAAACTGTCAGCTCCCCTAAGCCAAGAACCCAGGGTAGGCACAGCTCCTTTGCCTACACACAGGCATAAGGGATCCACAGACTCTGAGTGCCTTTCCACCTGCATAGACTTGTGTGGGCCCAAATCAACAGTGTAGGCCCTTATTTATGCAGTACAACAAGTCATATACCAGAACTCTAAATTCAACTGTTTCAGCTGTGAAGTGGCAGGTTCTTGACATTTGACACTGCTCTGCCCATTAAGCAGGGTCTTACCTACCCACATCAGGGGCCTGAGGACTGGTGGCTCCACCCACGCCACCAAGCCACCTGCGATAGGGGCCCGTGAATAAGAGGTGCCCCCCAGTCCTTACAGCCAACAGCATTAGGTGCTCATAGTCTGGCTGTAAAACTCACCCACCTATGTGTACTAGGGAAAGGGACACACTTTCCTCCTGGACGCTTGGGGGTGGCTGTCAGCTCCCTGCCTTGCTCAGAGTGTGTCTCCCTGCTGCAGCCAGATGCCTGTGCCTACACCAATCACACATGCCTGTCTAGGACTGTGACAGCCTACACCACACACTTAGTGGCTATCTACCTGGGCATCTGAGCTAAACCCATAAAGGAGGAGTGGGCAGACACCAGAGCTCACATACCTAGTAACAGACCTAACCACCTGGTGACAGGACATTAGAGCTTTAAAGGTGCCAAAAATCAAACTACCTCATACAAGCAGCCTATTTGGGCATATGAAAACAAAACAAGAAGCTAGGACACAGTAAGCAAACATAAAATAAATAAATATAATAACTTATTGATGGCTCGGAGACAACAGTCAATATAGGATCATATAAACAGGAAATCTATGATGACTTCAGCAAGCTCCCAAAATAAAGAATCTAGAAATTTTCCAGAGGAGGAAAATTTCTTGGAATTACCAGAGGCAGAATACAAAAGATTAATATACAGAACTCTTCAAGAAATCAGGAAGGAAATTAAGCAAAAAAGCAGAACACGCAATAGAGGAAATTAAAAGGATTAGAGAGCATAATGGCAAATTTAACAGTTGCAAGAATCCATAGAGAGACAACAATCAGAAATCCAGAAGATTAACAATAAAATGTCAGAATTAGCAACTCAATAGAAAATCATAAGAGCAGAATTGAGGCAATGGAAGTCAGAATTAGTGAGATTGAAGATAAAGCACTTGACACCAACTTATTTGAGGAAATCAGATAAAACGATTAAAAAAAAAAATGAAGAAACCTTAATAATTGTATGGGATTCTAGCAAGAGGAATAACCTACGAGTGATTGAATTACCAAAATGGGGGGATAACAAAAAAATACAGAGAGAATTGCTGAAGATTTGTTGGCAGAAAACTTCCCTGATATCGTGAAAGATGACAAGATATCTATCCAAGATGGTCATCGAACCCCACATAAAGTAGATCCCAAAAGAAAGTCACCGAGACATACTATAATCAAACTTGCCAAAACCAGAGATAAAGAGAGAATTTTAAGAGTGGCTAAGGATAAACAAAAAGTCATCTATGAAGGAGAGTCAGTAAGAATAAGCTCAGACTACTCAGCAGAAACCATGCAGGCAAGAAGGCAGCGGGATGACATATATAAAGACTTGAAGGAAAAAAACTGCCAGCCAAGAATTACATATCCAGCAAAACTGTCTCTCAAATATGATGGCGAAATTAGGGCATTTCTAGATAAACAGAAGCTTAGGGAATTTGCAAAAACCAAACCAAAATTACAAGAAATACTAAAGGGTGTCCTCCAGTTAGAAAATCAGTAACGTCAGATAACAACCCAAGACGTGAACACAGGACAGAGCAACCAGATATCAACCCAGATAGGGAAGTCACAAAAGTTAATAAAGCTAAAACACTGAAAATATGGAAACAGATGTCAATATGTAAAGGATGACAACATTAAAACAAAAAAAGAGGGACTTAAAAAATGTAGACATAGATTTTTCATATGGAGAGGAAGTCAAGGTGATACAAAGAAATAAAAGACTGGTATAAACGTAAAAAATAGGGGTAAATATTAAGGTAACCACAAAGGAAACTAACAATCCTACAAGTCAAAATAAAAAAACTTGAAAAATGTAAAGACTCAGAAAACACAAAATCAATAACAATGAAAAAGAGGAAAAGAAAATACATAAAAATGACTCAGCACAGAAAATTAAGTGGAACAAAGAAACTGTGAACAACACACAAAATAGGCATCAAATTGACAGCACTAAACTCATACCTATCAATAATTACACTGACTGTAAATGGACTAAATGCGCCAATAAAGAGACAGAGAGTGGCAGATGGGATAAAAAAACAATCTGTCTATATGCTGCCTACAAAAGACACATATTAGACTTAAAGACACAAACAAACTAAAACTCAAAGGATGGAAAAAAATATACCAAGCAACAGCACTCAAAAAAGAGCAGGAGTGGCAATATTAATCTCTGACAAAACAGACTTTAAAGAAAAATCCACCACAAAGGATAAGGAAGGACATTATATAATGACTAAAGGGTCAGTACACCAGGAGGACAGAACTATAATACATATTTATGCATCCAATGACAGGGCTCCAAAATACATAAAATGAACTCTAACAGCTCTGAAAAGAGACAGAGACAGCTCCACAATAGTAATAGGAGACTTCAACATGCTACTTTTGGTGAAGGACAGAACATCCAGAAAGAAGCTCAACAAAGACATGGAAGAGCTAAATGCTACAATCAACCAACCTGATCTCATAGACATATACTGAACACTACACCCAACAACAGCCAAGCATACTTTCTTTTCCAATGCACATGGAACATTCTCCAGAATAGACCATATATTAGGCCATAAAGCAAGCCTTAGCAAAATCCAAAACATTGAAATATTACAAAGCATCTTTTCTGAACATAAAGCCATAAAAGTAGAAAACAACAACAGAAAAAGCCAGGAGAAGAAATCAAACACATGGAAACTGAACAACAACTTGCTCAAAAACTGCTGGATTACAGAAGAAATTAAGAATGGAATAAAGAAACTCTTAGAATCAAATGAGAATGAAAACACATCCTACCAGAACTTTTGGGACACAGCAAAAGCAGTGCTCAAAGGTCAGTTTATAGCAAGAAATATGCACACATCCAAAAAGAAGAAAGGGCCATAATGGAAACATTAACCATACAAGTGGAACAAGTAGAAGGAGAGCAGCAAAAAAGCCCTCAGGTGCCAGAAGAAAGGAAATAATAAAAATTAGAGCAGAAATTCTAACACACACACAAAAAAAACAGTTTTACTGGCCTGACAGAGATGGGAGAAACCCCGAGAGTATGGCCCCCAGACACGCTTTTAGCTCAGTGGTGAAGTCACTCCCAAGGTTCACCATTCAGCTGGAGATTGGACAGCCCCATTAAAACAAAAAACAAAAAACAAAAAAAAAAAAAAACAAGACTAATGAGGCACAGCAATCCAGGGTCAAGGACTAGAAGGCTGAAGGGGAAGGAAGACTGATGATAGGGAACCCAAGGCTGAGTAAGGACAGTGTTGACTTGTAGTGGGCTTGTTAACCATTGTCATAGGGCAACATGTGTCCTAACTGTTTAATGAGAAACTATTTTGTTCTGTAAACCTTCATCTAAAGTGAGAATAGCAGCACAACTGGAAGAACGTAATCGACGTAACTGAATTGTACATGTAGAAATTTTTGAACTGGTGTATCTTTGGCTATGTATATTTTCACCAAAAAAAAAAAGAGTGCTCCAAGGCTGAGAAGGGAGCATGTTGACATGTCATGGGGTGGTTAACCAGTCTCATAAAACAATATGTGTCTGGACTGTTTAAGGAGAAAATATTTGTTCCATAAACCTTCACCTAAAGTACAATAAAAAAAAAATTAGAGCATAATTAAATGAAATAGAGAATAGAAAAACAAATGAAAGAATTAACAAGACCAAAAGCTGGTTCTTTGAAAAGATCAACAAAATTGATAAACCATTGGCCAAACTAACAAAAGAAAAACAGAAGAGGAAGCAGATAACCCCTATGAGAAATGAGATGGGTGATATCACAACAGACCAAACTGAAATTAAAATAATCATAATAGAATACTATGAAAAACTGTACTCTAACAAATCTGACAACCTAGAAGAAATGGACAAATTTCTAAAAACTACCTACCTAAACTAACACAAACAGAGGTAGAACAACTAAACAAACCCGTAACAAAAGAAGAGATTGAAAAAGTAATTAAAAAACTCCCAACAACAACAAAAAAAAGCCCTGGCTCAGATGGCTTCACTGGAGAATTCTACCAAACTTTCAGAGAAGAGTTAACACCACTCCTGCTAAAGGTATTTCAGAGCATAGAAAAGGATGGAATACTCCCAAACTCATTCTATGCAGCCAGCATAAGCCTGGTAACAAAACCAGGTAAAGACATCACGAAAAAAGAAAATTGCAGACCATATCCCTCATGAACATTGACACAAAAATCCTCAACAGAATTCTAGCCAATAGAATTCAGCAACATATCAAAAAAATAATTCACCATGATCAAGTGGGATTTATACCAGATATGCAAGGATAGTTCAACATTAGAAAAACAGGCAATATAATCCATCACATTAATAAAACTAAAGACAAGGACCACATGATCTTATCAATCAATGCAGAAAAGGCGTTTGACAAAGTCCGACACCCATTCATGACAAAAACTCTCAACAAAATAGGAATAGAAGGAAAATTCCTCAGTATAGTTAAGGGCATTTATACAAAGCCAACAGCCAACATCATCCTAAGTGGAGAGACTTTGAAAGCATTCCTCTTGAGAATGGGAACCAGACAAGGATGCCCTTTATCACCATTCTTATTCAACATTGTGTTGGAGGTCCTAGCCAGAGGAATTAGGCTAGAAAAAGAAAGAAAGTGCATCCAGATTGGGAGGGAAGAAGTCAAAGTATCTCTACTTGCAGATGATATGATCTTATACACAGAAAACCCCAAAGAATCCACAAGAAAACTACTGGAACTAATAGAAGATTTCAGCAAAATTTCAGGATACAAGATAAACATGCAAAAATCAGTTGGATTCCTTTACACCAACAAAGAGAACCTCTAAGAGGAAATCACCAAATCAATACCATTTACAATAGCCCCCAAGAAGATAAAATACTTAGGAATAAATCTAACCAGAGACATAAAAGACCTATATAATCAAAACTGCAAGACACTACTGCGAGAAACCAAAAGAGACCTGCATAAGTGGAAAAACATACCTTGCTCATGGATAGGTAGACTCAACAGTATGAAAATGTCAATTCTACCCAAAGCGATCTGCACATACAATGCAACCCCAATCCAAATTCCACTGGCATTTTTTAATGAGATGGAGAAACAAATCACCAACTTCATATGGAAAGGGAAGAGGTCCCAAATAAGTAAAGCATGACTCAAGAAGAAGAACAAGGTGGGGGGCCTCTGACTACCTGATTTTAGAACCTATTATACTGCCATGGTAGTCAAAGTAGCCTGGTACTGGAACAACAACAAATACATAGACCAATGGAACAGAATTGAGAATCCAGACATAAATTCATCCACCTATGAGCAGCTGATATTTGACAAAGGCCCAAAGTCCATTAATTGGGGAAAAGACAGTCTCTTTAACAAATGGTGCTGGCATAACTGGATATCCATCTGCAAAAAAACTGAAACAAGACCATACCTCACATCATGCCCAAAAACTAAGTCAAAATGGATCAAAGACTTAAATATAAAATCGAAAACGATAAAGATCATGGAAGAAAAAATAGGGACAATGCTAGGAGCCCAAATGCATGGCATAAACACAATACAAACCATAAGTAACAATGCACAAGCACCAGAAGAGAGACTAGATAACTGGGAGTTCCTAAAAACCAAACACTTATGCTCATCAAAAGACTTCACCAAAAGAGTAAAAAGACAACCTACAGATGGGGAAAAAATGTTTGGCTACGACAAATCTGATCAGCATCTAATCTCTAAAATCTGCAAGATACTGCAAAACCTCAACAAAAAGACAACCCCCTTAAAAAATGGGCAAAGGATCTGAACAGACACTTCGCCAAAGAAGATATTCAGGTGGCTAACAGACACATGAAGAAATCCTTACAATCATTAGCCATTGGAGAAATGCAGATCAAAATTACAGTGAGATATCATCTCACCCCAACAAGGCTAGCATTAATCCAAAAAACACAAAACAATAAATGCTGGAGAGGTTGTGGAGAAACTGGAACACTTACACACTGTTGGTGGGAATGTAAAAGGGTACAACCACTTTGGAAGTCGATTTGGTACTTCCTTAAAAAGCTAGAAATAGAAGTATCATACAATCCAGCTATCTCACTCCTTGGAATATATCCTAGAGAAGTAAGAGCTGTCACACGAATAGATACATGCACACCCATGTTCGTTGCAGCACTGTTCACAATAGCAAAAAGATGGAAACAACCTAGATGCCCATCAACAGACAAATGGATAAACATATTATGATATATCCACATGATGGAATACTATGCAACAATAAAGAACAATGACGAAGCTGTGAAACATAACATGGAAGAAGCTGGAGGTCACTATACTGAGTGAATTTAGTCAGTCACAGAAGGACAAATATTGTATAAGACCACTATTATAAGAACTCAAGAAAATATTTAAACACAGAAGAAAACATTCTTTGATGGTTACCAGGCTGGGGAGGTAGGGTGAGGGTTATTTACTAACTAGATAGTAGATAAGAATTATCTTAGGTGAAGTGAAGGACAGCACACACTACAGGCGAAGTCAGCACAACTGGAATAAACCAAAGCTAAGAAATTTCCTAAATATGACCAAACAATTTGAGGGACTGAGTAGCAGGGATAGGGGTCTTGGGACCATGCTTTCAGGGGACATCTAGGTCAATTGGCATAACAAAGCTTATTAAGAAAATGTTCTACATCTTACTTTGGTGAGTGGCATCTGGGGTTTTAAAAGCTTTCAAGCGGCCATCTAAGATGCATCAATTGGTTCCAACCACCTGGAGTAAAGGAGAATGAAGAACACCAAAGTCACAAGGAAAGTAATACCCCAAGAAACAGAAAGGGCCCCATAAACCAGAGACTTCATCAGTCTGAGACCAGAAGAGCTAGATGGTGCCTGGCTACCACTAATGACTGCCCTGACAGGGAGCGCAACAGAGAGTCCCAGATGGAGCAGGAGAAAGATGGAGTGTAGAACTCAAATTCTAGTAAGAAGACCAGACTTAATGGCCTGACTGAGACTGGAGGAACCCCAGAAAGCGTGGCCCTGGGTTCTCTATCAGGCCAGAACTAAAACAATTTCTGAGACCAACTCTTCAGACAGGGATTGGACTGGACTGTGGGACATAAAGTGATACTCGTGAGGAGTGTGCCTCTTAGATCAAGTAGATACAAGTGACTAAACAGGCAGCTTCTGTGCGGAGGTAAGATGGGAAGGCAAAGACGGTTAGGAGCTGGTTGAATGGACATGGGGAATCAGGGTTGGAAAGGGAGGGTGTGCTGTTGCAGTATGGGGAGAGCAATTAGAGTCACATAACAATGTGTGAATAAATTTTTGTATGAAAAAAATAATTTAAGGAGAGATCACTTGTTATTTGGAAGAGTGGGAGACCAATTCAAATATCAGTGGACTCTCACAATCTATGAGGTCTGTGCCCTCCCGGTCAGTGATCAGGTGGCATATAATGAAGACACAGGCTGTATTCTCTGAGGCTACTGCTACCTTTTTAGGGAAACATATTAAACAGGTTTAGAGATATGTGATTGTTGTATACAAAAGCAAAATAATTCAGGAAGCAAGTTCAGGGTATGGGGACATTTCTTGGGTGGGGAAGTAATTCAATGGGAAGAAAGTTTTCTTGAAAACAGATTAAAACTATCAGAAAGTATGGATTAGAAAAATAGGTGACAATAATAGTGCCCTAATTTTTATAGCACTGATTGGCTTCCGTAAAAGATTGCCAAAAAAACTCTAGGGAACATTTCTACAATGTAGCAGGATCTACAATGTAGTTAGAATCAACTCAACAACCGGTTTGGTTTTTGGTTTATACATATACTGTCACTGTTGCACAGTGCAGCAACATGGTGGATTGAAAGGGTATTCTCCAGTGTGGGGAGGGAGTTTTTGTTACTTTCAGAATTTTCTTTTTTTTTTAAATTTAGAATATAATTTAATTCAGGATCTTTGAAAGTCTACTTACTACCTTATTTTCTAGTTTATGTCTCAATCAACACATCTCTTCTCCTCGCCTCAAAAATGGTCTTGGGGAGCAAGCATGATTCTGACTGCTGAAATTCCTTTATATATTCTCAGCTCAAATTGGTTCATTTGAAATGTATAGGTATAAAACCTTATATTATTCAGAAGAAAGAATTTTACCAGATAATTCCACAAATCTTCGTGAATCTTACTCTCAAATATGAAAAAATCACCTCTCTGAGCACAGCTGATATTCTGTACTGTGCTGGTTAGCTCAACGAATCAAATCTTCAAAACAATGCATGCTTTTAAAAAAAAAGTCCCTAATGTTTTCAAAAATATCCTCCATATCCTTTCTCATACAAAGTACTCATTCTTTCATGTAAGAACTGAACATTTAACATAGAGCATTTCCTAGTATCACTGCTTTTGGCTAATTAAAAAAGATAGGTTGAGTGACTAGCCTCAGATCAACTAAGTAGTGAGTGAAAGACCCAGAACCACAAAGTAAATCACTTACTTCATATCTCAAATTCTCTCTACCATATTGCACTGTCTCTCTTATGTTGTACAATCAGCTCCTTGTAGAAAACTTGCTAGGAGTATGGAGAGAGATTCTATTTCTCCTCCAGCAGTAATTTAGAAAGCAGTCAGAACACAAACAGAAAAATGCAAAATACTCCATTGATTTCTGGAAAGAAAACATGTTGCCCCAATTGAGAAATACCTTTCAATAAAAAAGCAATATTTGAAATTAAGAAGGCTCTTAAATTAACTATTAAGTTAGTATATAACATAGTGAATTTAACTATTAACATATATAAGACATTTTTAATAAGAACAAAACTGTAAAAAAACAAAAAGTAAATTCTATACATGGAAAAGCAAGAAGCAGATTGAATAATCAATACATTTATATTGTAAATTTTAAAAGTTATGGTAAATAATCCCTCTAAACAAGTTTCTCTCTTGTCGTAAAGTCAAACAGAGTCAGAAATATCTTGAATTGTTGACAGTACCCTTGAAGATTGTCTATTATTTTGAATTTCATCATTGTTTTCAGTATCAGTCAGTATTTTCAGATGATACTATTGGAAGAGTTATATTTACTTTGGCCAACATATGATTACTTTTCCAAAGAGAACTAGAAAAATTAAAAAAAAGAGCTATGCCAGTCTTTCCCTGCTGAAAATATTGCCCCGTTGGCAGTCTTTATCAGTGTATAGATATGAATGTGGGTGCGCATATGTATGAATAGAAGCAAAGTTACAGGTAAATCAGCCTCTGCAAAGGCTGATTTTAATAAAAGGCTGCATTTTTTTTTTTCTACTGAATAGCCCAGAAAAGAAGTACTATGAACATAAAGACAGTTAAAATGTAATGACGTGCAGAGTTATCTCAGGGGAAGTGTGTACAATTTTATCTCTGTATCTCCAGGCGAGTATATGTAAACTAAGCATAAATATTTTTATGTGTGGCAGATTTTTAAAGCTAATTGTTAGTAAACCATGGCCCCACAAAAAACCTCTGAGGGGCAATAAACTGCTCCAGTATTAAGAGCATTGTAAGATAAAATTTGGTGAGTATATATAATGTATTCAAAGGGAATTGATAGAAAATAGAGTACCGATAACATGCAATATTTAGTTTGGCATGAATATATTTGAAATGCACATTATAGGACCAAAACTTGGAACAAAAATATTTAACTAAAAATTATAGGATGGCCATCCTTACAAGAAGAAAAGTGAAATTTTTCTTTTTCTTTTTCTTTTTTTTTTCACTTACCAGTTGATAACATATGAATATGTGTGTATGATTTCAAGAATAATGAGGTCAAGGTCTCAATTAGCTGAGCATGGTTAGGACTGAATTGAAACGTATTGGGGAAAAAGTTTAAAATACCCATATAGCATAATCTCTTATCTTATAAATCACTGAAATGCATAGTCTATATTTTCTTGGGTTGTGAGTTTTTTTGCTGACAGACAACTACTCTGAGAGGAGAAAACAAGTAGAAACCTCTTTTCAACTATTTTTTATTAAACAATTTGAAAATCAGCAGTGTTAAATGTCACATAAATAAAACTGTATTATAAACACAACATTAATTGAATGATACTCAGAGGCCTCATTGATATATTTTTGAAGTTATTATACAGTACAGTCCATTAGATACAGCTCAGTATGTTGTTGTTGTTAGCTGCCATCAAGTCAGTTCCCTACGTACAACTCATAGCAACTCTATGTACAACAGAATGAAACACTGCCTGGTCCTGCACCGTCCTCATAATTGTTGTTATGCTTGAGCCCATTGTTGCAGCCACCGTGTCAGTCCATCTTGTTGAGGATCTTCTACTTTTTAGCTGACCCTCTACTTTACCAAGCATGATGTACTTCTCCAAGGACCCGTCCCTCCTGACAACACGTCCAAAGCACGTAAGGCGAAGTCTTGCCATCCTCCCTTCTAAGAAGCACTCTGGTTGTACTTCTTCCAAGACAGATTTGTTTGTTCTTCTGGCAGTCCATGGTATATTCAGTGTTCTTCACCAATACCATAATTCATATGTATCAATTCTTCTTCAGTGTTCTTTATTCATTGTCCAACTTTTACATGCGTATGAGGCATAGATTAAGGAAAAAATAAATTATAGTAGTCATTACTTTTTAAATTAACTGAATTAACCTGTCAAGGACTTTCTTATTATTGCCTCCCTGGCTTTTTGAAAATTGGAATTGTTTATAGCACTATGAACTTCTGAAATACGGGCAATTCATTGCAATTTTAGGACTCTTACTGGATTTTTCTCTGGGTATAAAACAGAACACTCCACGGTTGAGGACTGGGGTTCAGGTGACTAATATTTGTAGTAGCATTTATTAACATGGAGCCCTGATGGCGAAGTGGTTAAGAGCTCAGCTGCTAACCAAAAGGTTGCCAGTTCAAATCCACTAGCTGCTCTGTGGAAACTCTATGGGGGCCATTCTACTCTGTCCTATAGGGTCGCTATGAGTATTAATATGTTGTTTTAAAAAAATAAATGTCAAGTTTACAGTTGGAAATAAAATAAATTGAGTGACTACAACAAGAACAAAAATCTAGCAGTTTTGCAGGAAATCCTTTGCTAAAGGGCTCAGGAGTAGCATATGAAATTTAATGATTGTAAATGTCAAGTGATGCCTGTGCAGGCAAAGCACCAAGCTAAGTTCAATTTAAATGGCAGTGAATTAGTTAACGAAGGTGAAGAGATAAGGATAAATAACTAGATACAACATTTGAATTCTCATTGCATTGTAAAAGAACCAAGAAAGCTAATAAGAAGCTGACTTTTACCAATGTATTATCCCAAGGATATTATGCTATCTTGCTTCATGGGAATTAGAACACATCTGGAATTTATAATGAAGTTTTGATGCTTTATTTTTTCAGAAATGTATAGTCAAGTTCAAAAGCGTTGTGTGGACACGCTAGCTAACTGTATTTTACATATAGATAATAATTATTTCTAAAAAACAGCGCATTTAGATAATTGATTTGATAAGGAATTAACTATAAAATGGAGCCAGGGGAGAAAAGAAAAAAAGACCATAAGTATGTTTTATTAGGAGATTTCTATAAACATGAAGCTATACATCTTGGTGATAGTAGTTGAGATGTATTTAATTTTAGTTTCATACAGGTTGCTTTATAATGTTGCATGCATAACTCTTAGCCAATTAAAAGCAAAAACTGACTTCTTTGAATATGCCCGTAATATTGAAAATCCATTTGAAGTGTATTACCCTTCACATATACAAAGCTGATTAACTTAGTACCAAATTTTCAGTATTTCCTTTTAGTTATGATCTTGCTTACTTAGCACCATCTCTAATGAGATTTAAGTTTCAAAATGGAAACCTTATTCTGTCTTGTTCACTGTTTCTCAGGTCCTTAGAACAAAGCAGCTGTTCAATAATTATTTGTTGAATGAATGAGTGAATGATTGAATAAATGAATGTTGTCCCACTCCTCTGTGGTGCTCCAATCTCTTACTTGGCCCAGGTTTTGATAAAGGAAAGATTTTCCTTGTTGTAGGCTTCTGTTAGCAGTGCAGCGAACATTTATACAAAGCATGGAAGGGAGCGTGCTGCAGGCATTGAGTTTAGCTAGGAAGTTAGAAATTAGACTTCGGTTGGAATTTAGGATCCAGCATTTAGTTACTTCTAACTATATTCTGTAAAAGACTTGGTTTTCTTGTCTGTACTTGGAAGAATCATAGAGTTCATTTCAGGATGGAAGGAGATAATGTACGCAAATACCTAACACAATATCTGACCAGATAGGCTCTTAATTTGATTATTTCTCCACAGTCTCCTGGTGGCACAGTGGTTAAGCACTCGGCTGCTAACTGGAAGGTCAGCAGTTCCATCCCACCGGCCTCCTCTGCAGTAGAAAGATGTGGCTGTTTCCTTACATAAAGATTACAGCCTTGGAAACCCCATAGGGCAGTTCTACTTTGTCCTATAGGGTTGTTGCTATGATTTGGAATCAGCTTGACAGTAATGGGTTTGATTTTTGGTTTAGTCCCTTACCACCCTGGCCTGTTTGTCATATGTTGTGGCTTGCATGTTGCTATGATGCTGGAAGTTATGTCACCAGTATTTCAAATGCCAGGAGGGTCACTCATGATGGACAGGTTTCAGTGGAGCTTCCAAACTAAGATGGACTAGGAAGAAAGGGCTGGCAATCTACTTCCAAATATTAGCCAATGAAAACCCTCTGGATCACAAAAGAACATTGTCTCTATAGTGCTGGAAAATGAGCCTTCTAGGCTAGAAGACACTCAAAATACACAGTGGCTGCAATAACGACCTCAAGCATACCAATGATCATGATGATGGCAAAGGACCAGACGAGTTTCATTCTGTTTTACATGGGGTTGCCATGAGTTGGAGCCAAGTTGAAGGCAAATAACAACAACAGTCTCCTTAACAAACCTATTCACAGTTTGAATTAGTGATGAGGAAATTGTTCCATGCCCCCGTACCATGCTATAACTAGTAGCAATTAAAAAAAAAAAAGACCATTATAATTCTAAAATAATCCTTCTCACTCCCCCTAGCTCTGGGAAATGCTCGATTTTATAGCTAAGCAGATAGCAATAAGCTGACTGAGACCTACATAAAAGCACTTACCACTGTTTATCAAAAAACTCTGCCGTCGAATAAATTCCAACTCATAGTGATCCTATAGGACGCAATGGAACTACCCCAGAGGGTTTCCAAGACTGGAATCTTTATGAAAGCAAGTTGCCACATCTTTCTCTTGTGGAGCGGCTGGTGAGTTTGAGCCACCAGCCTTTTGGTTAACAGCTAAGCGCTTAAGCACAGCGCCACCAGGGCTCCTTTACCACTGTTTACCACCTCTTAATTTTTTCAAAGCAATCACTCTGAACTCTAATTTGATCTGCAAAACTACCCTTCCAGGGGTCAACAAAGGTGTTATATTTACTGTTCTCAATAGAAAGATGAAGAAACTGAGACTCAGAACAGTGAATGGTGCCTCACCCTGTTAGTTACAATGGAGAAAAAAAATCAGTGTTGTCTGATAGCTGGTCTCATCACTTGACACAAAGAAGCATTGCCTATTGAAGAGGTTTTGCCACTCAATTTGTCATTTTTGCTATTGTTTTACCAGATATCTGCTTATCCGTTTTCTTTGACACTGGAACTGGTTTTTTTAATGAACTGTTACAAGGAATTGCAACCTATAAAGAACACATTCAAAGTGAACTGGTGTGGTCAAGGTAGAATGGGACAGAGACACCCATCTATTAGATGTCCTCTTCCATTCTAGATAATGGGCACTGTAAGTGAGGGGAAGCTGACTCCAGCTTTAAAGAATCCCATTTCCTTTCAAACAACCAAAAAACCAGTTTCCCTCAAGTCAATATTGATTAATGCTGACCCTATGTGTGTCAGAGTAGAACTGTGCTCCACAGCGTTTTCAAAGGCTGATTTTTCACAAGTAGATTGCCAGGACTTTCTTCTGAGGTGCCTCTTGGTAGACTTGAACCTCCAACCTTTTGCTTAGCAACAGAGCACTTTAACCCTTTGGACCACCCAGGGACTTGTTTCAAACAACAAAGATTGCTAAAATCCTATAAAAGAAATACTAAAAAGAAAATATGATCTAACTTCAGTAGGACTCCTTGTCTTATCTGGAATCTGACTATGGGATAATAAAGCCTATCATCTATCTGTCTCACTATATTGTTGAAGATACCTAACTTTTCAAATTACTTTGATTAGCTAGACTGAGATCTTCCTCTGGTTGCTAGAGATGTCAAATGCACACCATAAAAACAATCATGTTTCAGTAAAAACTACAGAATGGACAACTAATCTAAGCTCCATGTAAAACCACAGAATTGACTTTTAACTGTTTTTGGCCTAAGATGAGATTAATTTTAACTTATATATATATATATTTTTTTTTTTAATTCCTATTGCTATCCCATTTCCTGACTGTGCTTGCCTTCTAACTTCCCAAATCAAAACTAAATTCTTTGACTGGGATACATTTCTTAAAACGAGTCTCAGTCCTTTAGTGGTTAATTTGCACTTCTGGGAGCTAACAGAGCAATATCAGTCATCTTATGTCAAGAAAAAAAATAATGTCTAATCTTTGACAGAAATGAATTACTTCATATGGGACAGCTACATTTGGTCTGATACTTGTCAGCTTTCACCGGGAGACGAGGAACTAAGAAATAGATTTCATCAAATTCTGAGATGGGAGGAAATGAAATCTTAGCAAAGAAAACAAGTTATGCCTCTGAAATGAATTGTACGAGTGGGAAGATATATCAGGTGAAAAGTGAATGTTAAAATCATTTGCCAAGAGATGACATAAAACATTTTGGACAGATATTTAAGGGCAGAAAGCCCTGATATTACCAGTTTATAAAATATTCATGTATTCAGGAAAACTAAATGATCTTTAGATTTGGGAATTTCTTGTGAACATTCTCTGGTCTTTGCAGTATTTTTTTTTTTTTTTTTCATGAAACTCCTGTTTCTTTCCGTGAGCTGCTTATTTTCTATGATTTGAAAAAAAAAAAGGTTTGTAGTGTAAAGTTAATCTCTTTGGTTTGAATATATCTAAAGAAACTTCTCTCAACACTTGCTTACCTGGATCAGTTCAGATTTAAATAAAAGGACCACATGTACTGTCTTCCATCAATAAAGAATGAAACATCCTATTTGTCAAAAGAAGAAGGGGAGAGGGCCAGATAGCTTAGCGATTAGGGGTGGGAGATGGAACCTTGCAACTCTAAGTCACCTCTTAACGTGTGTTTGTGGTAGGTTGGCTGGGACAGAAATCATTATTAGCTAAAGGCTGTTCAGCTGTCTCCTAGGTGTCAAAGACATGACAGTCTTCATCTAGTTCTTGTTAGACAGATGTCCATATAACACAAAACCCGTCCTGATTAGCAGCTAACAAATTTATCCCCTTAAGGCAATGTGAAACTTTTCTACCTCTGCCAGCACAGGAGAGAAAATGCTGTTTCAGTTGCTGTCTACAGGCAAAATGCCCCTTAAACGTAATCCTTGTCTTATCTAACGAAAATCATTTGGAAATGAATACTCTGCTCTTTTAAGTCTACTTAAAACAGCTGACTTTCCAAAGTTAAAAGACCCTAAAAATGCAGTTTGCAAAGTTTAAATAGATGGACTTCTATGAGCATTTCTTACACAAAGGATTTTGTTAGTTTGGGAGAAAGGAACATTCCTGGCACTCTCTTACTTCAGATCTTAAATTTTAAGAAAACAATATACGTAAATTTAAAAAAAAAGCATTTTATGGATGTGTAACATACATACAGAAAAGTTTACAAATTATAAGAATTTTTAAAAGTGGACACAAGCATGTAAAATCTGTGAGCAGCACTCCTAAGAGGGTCTTCCTGTGCCTCTTTGGCACCTACCTCCTCCCAGAGGTAACCTACATCTTTGTTTCATTACTGTAGTTGTTTTGGGCTCACCAATATAACTTAGCGTCTGAATAATTTATGAACCTTGTCTGAGTTTAGGTGGAAAAGTTTTTCCAATTACATCCAGCAAGAATAGCAGACATGCACATAAGAAGATGAGATTTATAACCTTGAAAACTTGGATTACCTTTGACCAAAGTTTATTAAGATTTATACATTTACTTTCAATTGCCTCATCTCCAATTTGTCTGTAGATAGTGGCACCCAAAGAGGAGAAACTGAAATGTAAAGCCTGAGACTGGGAGGAATAATTTACACAGAGAGGTGATGAGAGAAATGTGAAATAGAAGTAGCACTGTATCTATGATATTGTTTTATTTCTACCACTTAATTACATTATAATTTTTGCAGGATATTTAACTCTTCTGGGTTTCAATTGCTTCATGTATAAAATGGGAATACTGATAACAGTTTGCTAAAGTCACTTCTTACTAAGATTTATGATTATCAGGAGGTAGTTGTTATGGGATTGAATTATGTCCCCGTAACTCTTAACCTCTGCCTGTGGTTATAATCTCATTTGTGAATGGATTACGTTTGTTATATTAATGAGGCAGAATTAGATTATATTAATGAGGATTAGGTTATGTCTGTTGTGTTAATAAGGCAGAAATAGGGCATATTTTGAGTCAATAACTTTTGAGATATAAAAGAGATTGAACAAACAAGCCAAGTAGTAGAGATGGAGGAAGAGAGACGCCAAGCCACATGAAGATGACGCAGGAGCAGAAGTTCGAAGAGACAAGGACCTTCCTTCCAGAGCCAGCAGAGAGAGAAAGCCTTACCCTAGAGCCAGTACCCTGGATTCAGACCTCTAGCCTCCTAAACTATGAGAGAATAAATTTCTGTTTGTTAAAACTACCCACTTGTGGTATTTCTGTTATAGCAGCACTAGATAACTGAGACAGTAAAAGATATTTTTTCCTGTATTGTACTCTCTTATCACCAATTCTACCTGAAAGTTGGAGGGTTGGGGTTTTATCTCCACATAAGTAAGGTTGGTAGATATGGGGACTTTATGTGGTGCTTTTTTGACCTGGGAAATACAAGACGTGGGAATGAATCCCACTTTATGCCCAGGTCACAGCTGAAATGTCTATTTCAGACTGTCTCAAGCCACAAGGCAATGCCAACTTTCTTCATTCTTAGCAAATATCTTTAGGAGGTAGGGCACAGACTTAATCTTTCACATTATACAGATAAGAAATGAAATCATTGAGTACTCAAGTGATTTATGAAGCAACAGGTAAAAGAAGAGGAAAAAAAGAAATTTGGCCTCTTGTCTTCTGTCCTGGGGTTCATTTTTGTGGGGTCTTTGTCATCCTGGTGGCACAGTGGCTAAGAGCTCGGCTGCTAACCAAAAGGTCAGCAGTTCAAATCCACCAGTTGCTCCTTGGAAACCCTGTGGGGCAGTTCTACTCTAAACTATAGGCTCACTATGAGTTGGAATCTAGTCAAGGACAATGGGTTTTTCTTTTTTTTTTTGCTGTTGTTGCTTTTGGGTACTTACGTACCTGCACTAATGAGTGGTATAAATACAGGGGAAAAATATGAAAAAAGACAAAAGCTCCCTTTCTTATTAAGCCCTTGACTGCTGGTGTTCAGTTTTCCCAATATTAAGTGCATGGGCAAAGTCCTTAACAGCAGAAATGTCACTGCCAGAACTTTAAAGAGGTTAATCAATACTGGTCCTCAGTCAAAATTTTGCCATTGTGTTTCCAAACACTGGAGTCCTCACAGAGACTTTTACATATTCACTGAAATGCTTTTAGAGCATAGAGGTCGGGCTCTTTAAATTGTTCAAGTGTTGCCAACCATCAGCAGGTCCCTGTAGATTATAAACAAGGAACAGAGCCACTGTCCTCCTGTTTGATACTTGTTTTCCCAGAAGAGGGCTAGAGCTGCTGGCTGAGATGTTGGAATAAAACAAGACTTGCCTATTTTTAGCTTCAGCTTATACAGTTTCCCTCCTTTTTAATCATACATCAGGATTTTAAACCAGTCACCTTTTTAGAGACTCCAAGTTAAGGACAGCTGAAGTCAGTAAATATGGGCGATACTTTAATGCAGGTCATTGCAATGTATTGTAATGTTATTGTGTTTTATTACAGAGACATGCAATTTTGTTGTCGCTCTTTTGGGTTTTCTTTTTGGCCTTCCTAACTTGTGTGTGTGTGGTCGTATCTTTGGGGCACAAAAATGAGCATAATGTCAATGATTCCACAATGAGTTAAAATAAAATGGGAAAACCAAAAATATAAATGTCAGTACCCTAACTAGAAGCATAGCCAAGAAACTTTGTCTCTGGTAATCCTTTGTCCCATCATATAACAACAGACAGTGTAAGAGAAGGAAGTTCAATCAGTTTCTAGGTTCAAAGAATAGCTTGAATAGTAGATGATAAGAACTGAACAATTTTAACTGCACTGAGATCTTCATAGGATGACTCTCCAAGGGGGAAGTGGAGGGATGAGGCTTAGAAAGATAGCTCAATCATAGTAATATTCCTTATCTGGGTGGAAGATGATTTGAGTGAGAATTTAAATATAGATGGGAGTTTAGACTACAGCCTTGGATAGAGTAGGTACCTCATTTATTCATTTAACAAATATTTATTAATGGGGTCTATGTGCTAAGTTCTGGTCTAGATCTTGGAATAGAGTAGTGAGAAAATAGTTGTGGAGCTTGCATTCCAGTGGGGGAAAATAGATAATAACCGAATAAATATGTAACATATCAGATAGCATTCAATGCTATAAAGAAAAATAAAATAGATGCAAGGGCTAAGGATGAATAGTTGAGGCGGTTTTAGTTCAGAAGGCCTGTCTGATAATTGGCATTGGGCAGAGACCTAAAGGGAGTGCAGAGTGAGCCATGTAGATACAGCTGGAGGAAGAGTGTTTCAGGCAAAGGGAACAGTAGTGCAAAGGCACTGAAGTGAGAATATACGCAGTGTACTCAAGGAAGAATACAGAGGGCAGTAGGCTATGAACAGTGGGCACAGGGTAGAGCAGGACATGAGGCAGAAGTGGGAGGGGGCCAGATCATGTAAAACCTTAGAGGTCATGAAAAGTGTTTTGGGTTTTACTCAGAGTGAGATAGGTCTTTAAGCCATTGTATAATTTTTAACAGAGGCCATTTTTAATCTGATTTACCTTTTAAAACTAGTACTCTGACTGCTCTATGACAATAGATTATTGGGTTGCTGGAACCAAAACAGGGGGACCAGTTAGGGAACACATATGCTAATCTAGGCAACAATAGTTGGTGGTTTTGATTAGGTGATAGAATAAGTTGGATTCTGGGTAGATTTAAAAGGAGAGCTGGTCATGTGATGGATTTGTATGTGAGATATAAGAAAGAATAATCAAGGATGATGCCAAGGCTTTTGGCACAAGAAATGGTAGGATGCAGTTTCCATTTACCAAGTTGAAGGAGACTATAGGAGCATGGATGTGGGGAGCAAGGGAGGGACCAGGGTGGAGCTGAATCAAGATTCCAGTTTTGCACAAATTAAATTTGAGATCCTCTTAGACATCCCAGTAGAGCTGCCAAATAAGTGGCTAGATATACGACTCAAGTTCAAGGAATAAGTCAAGGCTAGACTTACAAAATGGTGAGTCATCAACCTATAGATCTTAAACCCATAGTTGTGAGTGAGTTCACCTAAGAAGTGAGCAAGACAGTGGATTGAATGAATGTAATTAGTTATTAATAAATTAATAAATATAGGTTATCTCTCTAATATCCATTTAAGTACTCTAATTCCTTGAAAATTAATAAAAAATAGTCTTTACAATCAATTTGAGATGTATTTATAATACATTCTAGTCCTAGGGCCTTGGGAGTCATTTTCCATGATTCATCAAACTGTAGGCAATGAGTTATAGCCCCATTATGTAGACTTTGCAAGACACCTGGTTAAACCATTTTTCACTTATTCTTGTGTACACAAATAGAACATTGCCCTCTGTCCATTGTTCTTAACCCTCCTTCAATTATGTGACATTCTTCCATTCATTCTCTTAAGATTTCTTATCAGATAGTACACTGTTGTTACAAAGAAATACTGATTAGTTTGTGGGAGTATTTTGTAGAGTTGATAAATCAATGTACAAAAAAATACAGCATCTCATTTGAAAAGAAAGTTAAATCTCTAAGCCAGCATTTTTCAAAGCACATGCCAAAGGACATTAATTCTTAGAAATGTAAATCTAGGAAATACTAAGTTAAACAGGTTTTTATACTACAGGAATTCTCAGGGCCTTTAATGAGCTAATGAGTTTTGTGACTGTGAGAAAGAGAAGGGGAAAGCTACATGTAATTTTTCTCATCCCTAATTGGCATTTGAATCCTTTTAATGTACAGCATGTCATAGTTCTAGTGTCCTGAGGAATAAGCTTATTCAGTGGCCAAAGCACGTAATATTAACTGCAGTATTATTTGATTTTGCACGATGAAAACTATCAACATCTATAAGCATTACTAAAAGAAGGCACTTTGCTTTACATGAATTACCTTATTTACTCAAATAATGTGGATACCAAAATTATCCATACTTTGAAGGTTTAGAAGCAAAACTGAGCCAAGTGATACAACTCGCCCAAGGCCACAGAGCCAGCTGGGAGTGCTGCAGTCCAAAACTGGATCTTTTAGCTTCAGAGCCAGGTCTCCAACTCAGTGGTTCTCCATGTGTGGTGCCTGAACCAAAAGTATCAGTATCATCTGGGAATGTATTAGAAAAGCAAATTCTGTCTCATGAGTCAGTAACTCTGCACTTGCATTATGCACTTCAACAAGCCTTCTAGGTAATTCTGATGCACACTGCACCATGAGAACCACTCGCTTAAATCATTGCAGTATACTGGAATAATACCTGTGTATGTTACAGTGGTCTAAGAAGGTGACTAGTTGTAAAGAAAATAATCACTTAATGGTTATGAATTAGAGATTCTCATAGTTTGTTATAAATCAGAAACACCTGTAGGAGTCTTTAAAACACCAAAATGACAGTCCAAAGCCTGAATATCCTGAGGTGAGACCAGGCATAAAACTTATATGCTCATCAGATGATTTTGAGACTACCAGAATTGAGATCACTGAAGAAATTAGGAGACAGGCACTTCCTGTTCTATATCGGTACTCACCCAAGTGTGATGTGCATAGGAATACCTGGGAGTGATAGTGTGAAAATACAGATTCTGGTTCAGTAAGTCTGCAGTGAGGCCTGAGATTCAGCATTTCTATCGAGCTCTCAGGTGAAGTATGCTGTTGATCAGAGGAGTCACACTTTGCGTAGCAAGCATTTAATTTTACCTTGCAGTTTCTCATGTCCTCAAAAATGACTACTTTGTATTTAATAGCTAAAAAATTTAAAAGTTGGAATTCCTCTGTAGAGGAATTCTAAATATTTAAAGCATAGCACATTAATACTTGACCCACTACTCTCTCCTGTTATATCATTGCTGACCAACCGTCTTGCTTTGCCTGAGACAGATTTAGAAAGTTGATGTGGAACTTTCAGTGCTAAAATTGCAAAAATTCCAACTAAACTGGGACCCGTTGCTTACCATGCAAGGGCATGTGTTGTCACCTGTTATAAAAGGACCCTATTCTAAACTAGAAAAACACTCCTAGTAATGTGAGTACTGGCAGCGCTGCCCCTGCATGTAAAAAAGGTTGGCGTGGTCTGGATTTGCAGAAACAAATTGTACCTGCAATTTTTGGTGATCTTATATCACTCTAAACCTCACAGATTGGTGGCGCAAGAGTTTGAAGTCTAGAGCCTTCAGTCTGAACCACTATGATAAGCCTAAGAGGCCCTGGTGGTGCAATGGTTAAAGCACTCGGCTGCTAACCAAAAGCTTGGCAATTCAAACCCGCCAGTAGAGAAATGACCTGGCGATCTTCTTCCATAAAGATTACAGCCTAGGAAATCCAATGGGGTAGTTCTACTCTGTCACATGGGTCGCTATGAGTCAGCATTGACTCAAAAGCACATAACAACTTCCCTAAAGCAAGCTGTCACCAAAGTGGGTGAGTGTATCCTAGGCCTACTAATACATGAACTTTTATTTCTATTAGTTTTCCATCTCATCTTTAAAAATTTCTGTTTGGGTTGTTTGTGAAATTAATAAATAAATAAATTATTGATATATGTGCACACAAAAAAATGCTACTGGGATACATGATTCAAAATACGTGGAGACCACTGCCTATGGTCACAGATATATTTACCAGCTAAAATAAAAGTACAAAGAAGTCACACTTTCTACACACAGCCATACTGCCATATGTAAATATGCACAATTTTATTGTCTTTTTTTGTAAAGCAAAGTTCCCACTCCTATATCCATGAGTCCTTTTAAGATGAGCATAGTTTACCACTAAAGAGTTGTTAGTTGCCATCGAGTTGGCTCCAACTCATGGCGACCCCATGTACAACAGAATAAAATGTTGTCCAGTCCTGCACCATCCTCACAATCATTGTATACTCAAGTCCATTGTTGCACCCGCTGTATATTTTGAGTGCCTTCCAACCCAGGGGGCTCATCTTCCAGCACTATATCAGACAATATCCTATTGTGATCCATAGGTATTCATTGGTTAATTTTTGGAAGTAGATTTCCAGACCCTCCTTCCTAGTTTGTCTTAGTTTGGAGGCTCCACTGAAACCTGTCCATCATGGGTGAACATGCTAAAATTTGAAATACTGGTGGCGTAGCTTCCAGCATCATGGCAACATGCAAGCCACCACAGTACAACAAATTGATAGGTAATTGACTAAAGAGTATGTCTATACCCACAAAGGCTGTCCTTTGGAAACCCCTTTCAGTGACTTTTTTTAAATTCAAGTCAGTCATTGGCAAACGTAAATAAGTGTGTATTAATATCAGGCTTAAAGTACTGGAAGTAGAATTAGTTCAGGAGAGTTCTAGGCTATTTTATTTGAAGACATTTAGTTAAAAAATATGTTTAATATTCTGATGTCTCATCTGCCTAAGCTCTTAAGGCTTTCCTAAGAATTTCACTAACACAGAATGAGTTTCAAATCCTACTCACAGGACTGAGATTTGAAATGACCTCAACAGGTGACAAAACCCTATAAGTCTATTTTGTCCATATGCATATCCTATAGATTTAGTCTGTATCATATTTGTTTTTTCCTTTCTTCTAGTTTTACCTTTTGTACAATGTTAGAATTACACAATTTTATGTGCTAGAAACATTTCATAAAAACAATTTGAATCGTGATTCCTTAAATCATTCTTCATAAGCAAAATTCTATTTATCATTGCATTAATTTTCTACTAATAAGTCAAGACAGTATTTGTTCTATTTGAAAACATATATAGTAAACTTAAGCAACCTAAAATATTAATTAAGACTGTCCTAAAATGGACTTTCAATTAAGTTCTCTATTTTTTCCATGTAAATACTATAAATTATGTTATTCAGCATGATAATTTTTAAAGTTCCTTTAAACATCCATCACTTAACTAAATAGCAGGACAGTTCCACTAGAATAATTTTCAATGCTGGGTTAAAATGCAGTTCTAGAAAATAAAGCCCTTTCTATTTGACAACAGCAAAAACAACAACAGCGCTTGAGTACTTAAAAGGCACTCTGCTATGTGTTTTGCATGGATTGACTTATTTACTGTTCATAACAAAACAATATCTCATTCAACCTGACCACAGTCCCCTTCTCAGAATACTCAGTGGGCTTGGCCCCCGTGACATCCAGTCCCTGGTTTTTCTCCTCTCTGTGGAAGCAACTTCTTTCCTCTTTGCAAAGTCCTCCTCTTTCTTCTACCCCAAATTTTAATTCTAGAATTCCTTTGGCTTAGCCCCAGGTAGTAAGTTGAGTAGTGCCCACCAAAAAGATGTGTTCATGTCCTAAACTCTGTACCTGTGAATGTGACCTTATTTGGAGATAAGAACTTGGCAGATTTAATTAAAGATCTTCGAGAGACATCTTTCTTAGTATATCTATTTGTCAGGCTCTCATAAAGACTTTTTAACCTGAGAACTTCAAAAGATAGCATAATGCTCTTGGAACCGCCTATAATCATTAACCTTTATTTTTTGTACCTATTTGGTACTTAATGAGCTCTTAAGTTCTACTCTGTCTTACAGGGTCACTATGAGTCGGAATAGACTCAATGGCAACGGGTTTGGTTTGATTTGATTTTACATTGTTCTAGGTTTTGCTGCTAAGCTCTTCATGTATGTTATCTTATTTAATCCTTACAACAACATAGCGAGGTAGGCACTCTAGTCACATCCTTCTACACATAAGAGTTATTATGCTTAGAGAGGTGAAGTGACTTGCCCAAGACTACACAGCAAGTACGGGGCACAGTTAGGACTGTGGTAGCAGAGTCTACAATCATGACTGTGTAATCTCCCAAGAAACTGGTTAAAGGATTCAGTAGTCCCATCAATTTTTTTTTTTTTATCGTTGACTTTCCTACTATACAAAGATAAACCATATTCAAAATTAGACAACAACACATGTAGTCTTAATATTCATTAGAACATTTTCCCCATGAGTGTTGGAGTAAGAGGTCAATTGTTTTATTTTCTTGGAATTGTTGTGTTAAATGAGAGCTTGAAACCCATGTGGTTAATGTGACTTAATAAGGATGCATAGTCTTTTAACAACATAAAAGCTGAACCTTGAGTTCAAGAGTTCTGTTTCAGTATTCTTTTCACCAGATTATCAGGTCTCCCTCCTTGTATCCTCATTACTATGCTTAGTATTATACCTTCTCATTTGTAGTTGAATATTCAATTGGGCAATGTTGAAAGGGCTCCTATCCAAATCTTACTAGTAACAAATTGTAATTCATAGTGATCAATGTACATCAAGAGTATGAATTCGTATATATTTAAGATTCCAATGGGGTGGGGGATTTAGAGATATCTTAAAAGAAGTCTTGTTGATCTAAAGATCTGATAAAGTTCATTAAATGAAACTAACTAGCTGCTGTAAACAAAGTATGGTTTTCCCAAGGGATCTTTGGTAATGACAATCGTTCACTTCAGACTTATCGGTTAGCATTACATGAATTCTGGGATTATTATTAGGTTTATAAACTTTGGTACTAAGATTTCTATTGTTACTTGAGACTAACATTTTTCTAGCAGACAGATCTATACACATGCTGGGTGTTGTGCTAGGTATAAATTAAATAGCATAATTTATGATACAACTGGAGGGTTTGAATAGCATGGAGGTAGTGGGGATTTTTAAGCCTGTATTTCAAATTGAACTTGCTCTGTGAGCTGGATCCTAGAATTTTGAAAGAGGACTGGACTTGGTGTCAGTGTTCTATTATAATTTACTTCCAAATGGTGCTATGAGCTTGTGCAATTTTCTTAACACCTCTGAACTTTAGGTACGTCATCTGTGACATATGTATATTACAGAGATGATTTCTGAGGATCACCAAAAGTACAAAATTTTTTTAATTGTAATGTAGATGAAGGTTTACAGAGCAAATTAGTTTCTCATTAAACAATTAATACATATATTGTTTTGTGACATTAGTTGCCAACCCATGACATTTCAACACTCTCCCCTTCTCGACATTCAGTTTCCTATTACCAGCTTTCGTGTCTCCTCCTGCCTTCTCATCCTTGCCCCTAGGCTGGTGTGCCCCTTTAGTCTCATTTTGTTTTAAGGGCCTATCTAATCTTTGGCTGAAGGGTAAATCTCAGGAGTGACTTCATTATTGAGCTAAAATGGTATCCAGGGGCCATACTCTCAGGGTTTCTCCAGTCCCTGTCAGACCGGTAAGTCTGGTCTTTTTTTGTGAGTTAGAATTTTGTTCTACATTTTTCTCCATCTCTGTCTGAGACCCTCTATTGTGATCCCTGTCAGAACAGTTGGTGGTGGTAGCCGAGCACCATCTAGATGTGCTGAACTCAGTCTGGTGGAGGCTGTGGTAGTTGTGGTCCATTAGTCTTTGGACTAATCTTTCCCTTGTGTTTTTGGTTTTCTTCATTGTCCCTTGCTCCCAATGGGGTGAGACCAGTGGAGTATCTTAGATGGCCATTCACAAGCTTTTAAGACCCAGATGCTACTCACCAAAGTAGAATGTAAAACATTTTCTTTATAAACCATGTTATGCCAATTGAGCTAGATGTTCCCCTTGACCATGGTCACTTCAGCCCTCAGCCCAGTAATTTGATTTGTCAGGGAGTTTGGATGTATCTATGGAGCTTCCATGCAAAGGTCTAAAATTTTTAATTAAAGATAATGTTAGACTAAAGTGAAAAAGAGGAAGACTGTCAATAAGATGAACTGACACAGAGTCTACAACAATGGGCTCAAACATAACAATGATTGTGAGGATGGCACAGGACTGAGTAGTGTTTTGTTCTGTTCTGCACAGGGTTGCTATGTGTTGGAACCAACTCGATGACACCTAACAACAGCAAAGTTTAAACATGACCCCAGGGTTGTCTTCTTTGGTCAACACTGTGTTTTTGAATATATGAAATGAACTTCCAATGCTCACAAAACAGTAATCTGTTTTAAATTAGAAGACCTGCCAAAACTGGTATCATATTCCCATAGCTCCTATTAATTGAACGGAGTACTGGCTCCCACATTATAGAGAGGAATGACTTGCCCAGGTTTATTCTAGATCCATTTTATTCATTAACATTACCTGTTTTTTTCCCTGCAATAATGTGAATTTGAGTCCCCAGTTTTGAGAGAACCATAAGCTTTCTTTTCTCATTTTATTCTAAGAAAATAGATCCATCATAATATAGTATTTGTCATAATATTGAACCTCATAGATATAAACTTCTTTAACGTATTAAATTGTGGGTGTAGGAAGCATACTGATAGAATCATATTGCTAGTATAGGGCTGTGAAATATCAAAACTCTATTTCAGTCAGATGAAATAATAGAAAAGCAGTAGTGTGGACATCTTATGGTGGACTAGCTAATTGGAGAAGTGCTTTCATGATAAAATATATTGATCTTGTGTAGAGATGGAGGTGACAACAAATAATGTTAATGTATTGCTGGGCTTGTAATAATAATAGTAATCTCTATGGGCCCTTTCTACCATGCAACTAAAATATATATATATATATATATCTCAAACAAGATTCATGAGCATATGATGGAGTGATCTGAAGGAAAATGCCTAAAGCAATGATGATCTCAGGGAACTAATTCTCTGTCCTATGGCAAGGTGGGGTGGTTGAAATGAAGACTATCCATGAGGCAGGTACTCCAATGGTGAACTAAAGGTATACCAAGATAATAGCACTCTCTGACTCTAGCAAAAGTAAATACAAAGTTTACCAAAAAGAAAATATTTCTTTTTGGGCCTCCATGATTCCCACCAAATAAGATCAAACCAATATCAAATCAAAATTTAAGACTTCCAAATACATAAAGTAACAAGGTCCATGAGGGAGGATTAACAGACACAATTAAACCACAAGTTTGTATCTGCAAGGAATTCCAACATAGCATTTACAAGACACGAACTTTAAAACAGAATGCTTCTAAAAATAAAACCAGTAAAGGCTCAAAATGAGAAAAAAATAAAGACCACAAAAATGAGGCTGTGGATATAGAAAAATGAATAAAAGATAATTCTGCCTTTTTTTTACTTGCCATTTTTTTTTTATTATACTTTCGATGAAGGTTTACAGAACAAACAGTTTCTCATTAAACAGTACACATACTGTTCTATGACATTGGTTAACAACCCCACGACATGTCAACACTCTTCCTTCTCAACTTTGGAGGACCTTTTATTTATTTTTTTTTTGGTGAAAATATACATAGACAAAGTTACACCAGTTCAAAAGTTTCTACATGTACAATTCAGTGACCTCGATTACATTCTTCCAGTTGTGCTGCTATTCTCACTATCCTTTTCCAAATTATTCCATCACCATTATCTTCAACTCACTGCCCCCTAGGCTTCCTGTCAAACATTTTGAGTTGCTGTTGTCAATTTGATCTCACATAGATAATTCTTTTTTTTTTTTTTTGGTACCTTAGACGAAGGTTCGCAGACCAAATAGTTTCTCATTAAACAGTTAGTACACATATTGTTTTATGACAATGGTTAACAACCCCACCACATGACAGCAATGTCCCTTCTCAACCTTGGGTTCCCTATCACCAGCTTTCTTGTCCCCTCCTGCCTACTAGTCCTTGTCCCTGGACTGCTGTGCCTCATTAGTCCCGTTTTGTTTTATGAGACTGTCTAATCCCTGGCTGAACGGTGAACGTTAGGAGTTACTTCACCACTGAGCTAAAAGGGTGTCCTGGGCCAGTAAATCTGGTCTTTTTTTTGTGAGTGGGAATTTTGTCCCACATCCTTTTCCAGCTCTGGACACTCTCTTGTGATCCTGGTCGGTGGTGGTAGCCGGGCACCACCTAGCTGTACTGGACTCAGTCTGGTGGAGGCCTTGGTAGCTCTGGTCCATTAGTCCTTTGGACTCATGTTTTCCTTGTATCCTGTTCTCTTCATTCTCCCTTGCTTCCGAAGGGTTGAGACCAATGGAGTATCTTAGATGGCCGCTCACAGGGTTTTAAGACCCCAGATGCTACTCACCAAGGTAGAATGTAGAACATTGTCTTCATAAACTGTGTTATGCCAACTGAGCTAGCTGTTCTCCAAGACCATGGTCCCCACAGCCCTCCACCCAGCAATTTAGTCCCTCAGGGAGTTTGGATCTGTTTTTGGAGCTTCCATGACCTTTCCTGGTACAAGTTATGCTGGTTTCCCCAGTATTGTGTACTGTCTTACCCTTCACCAAAGTTACCACTTATCCATTGTCTATTTAGAACCCCACCCCCACCCCTCCCATCCCTCGTAACCAGCAAAGATTGTTTCTTTTTGTGTGTAAACTTTTACATGAGTTTTTACAGTAGAGGTCTCATACAATATTTGTCTTTTTGTGATTGACTTATTTCACTCAGCATAATGTCCTCCAGTTTCATCTATGTTATGAGATGCTTCACTGATTCATCATTGTTCTTTATCATTGCATAATATTCCAATGTGTGTATGTACCATAGTTTGTTTATCCATTCATCTGTTGATGGGCATCTAGGTTGTTTCCATCTTTTTTGCTATTGCAAACAGTGCTGCAATGAATATGGATGTGCATATGTCTATTTGTTTGATGGCTCTTATTTATCTAGGATATATTCCTAGGAGTGGGATTGCTGGATGGTATGGTATTTCTATTTCTAGCTTTCTAAGGAAGCGGCAGATCATTTTCTGAAATGGTTGTATCATTTTGCATTCCCACTAATAGTGCATAAGAGTTCCAGTCTCCCCGCAGCTTCTCCAATATTTGTTATTTCCAGTGTTTTTGATTCGTGCCAGTAATGCCGGGGTGAGAGGGTGTCTCACTGTGGTTTTGATTTGCATTTCTCTAATGGCTAGTGATCATGAGCATTTCCTCATGTGTCTGTTGACTGCTTGAATGTCTTCTTTGGTGAAGTGTCTGTTCATTTCCTTTGCCCATATTTTAATTGGATTGTTTGTCTTTTTGTTGTAGAGGTGTTGAATTTTCTTGTAGATTTTAGAGATTAGACCTTTGTCTGACTTGTAATATCCAAAAAATTTTTCCCGGTTTGTAGGTTCTCTTTCTACTCTTCTAATGAAGTCTTTTGATGAGCATAAGTGTTTCATTTTTAGAAGATCCCAGTAATCCAGCTTATCTTCTGTGGTTTGTGTGTTGTTAGCTAGGATTTGTATCCTGTTAATGCCGTGCATTAGGGCCTCTAGCATTGATTTTACTTTTTCTTCTATGAACTTTATAGTTTTTGGCTTTATATTTAGGTCTTTGATCCAAATTGAATTAGTTTTTGTGTATGGTGTGAGATATGGGTTCTGTTTCATTTTTTTACAGATGGACATCTAGTTTTGCTAGCACTGTTTGTTAAAAAGACTGTCTTTTCCCCATTTGATGGACTTTGGGCACTTGTCGAAGATCAAGTGACCGTAGGTGGATGGATTTACATCTGGGTTCTCAATTCTGTTCCATTGGTCAATGTATCTGTCATTGTACAAGTACCAGGCTGTTTTGACTACTGTACCTGTATAGTAGGTTCTGAAGTCAGGTAATGTGAGTACTCCTACTTTATTCTTCTTCTTAAGTAGAGCTTTATTTATCTGGGGCTTCTTCCCTTTCCATAAAGTTAATGATTAGTTTTTCCATCTCTTTAAAGAATGTTGTTAGTTTTTTGATCGGGATTACACTATATTTGTAAATTTCGTTGGGTAGAATTGTCATTTTCACAATGTTGAGTCTACCTATCCATGAGCATGAGATGTTTTTCCATTGACATAGATCCCTTTGGTTTTCTTGCAGTAGTGTTTCGTAGTTTTCTTTGTATAGGTCTTTTACATCCCGGGTTAGATGTGTTCCTAAGTATTTTTTTTTTCTAGGGGCTATTGTAAATGGTATTGCTTTCCTGATTTCCTTTTCATTGTTCTCTTTATGGTGTATAGGAATCCAACTGATTTTTGTATGTTTATCTTGTATCCTGCTACTCTGCTGAATCTTTCTATTAGTGCCACTAGTTTTCTCATGGAGTCTTTAGGGTTTTGTCTGTATAGTATCATATCTGCAAACAGGGACAGTTTAACTTCTTCATTACCAATTTGGATGCTCTTTATTTCTTTTTCTTGCCTTATTGTTCTAGCTAGGACTTCCAGCATGATGTTGAATAAGACTGATGATAAAGGGCATCCTTGTCTGGTTTCTGTTCTCAAAGGGACTGTTTTCAGCCACTCTCCATTAAGAATGATGTTGACCACTGGTTTTGCATAGATGTCTTTTATTATGTGTGAGAAATTTCCCTTCTATATGTATTGTATTGGGAGTTTTTATCTGGAATGGGTGTTGGACTTTGTCGAATGCATTTTCTGCATCAATTGAGATGATCGTGTGATTCTTTTCTTTCCTGTATTTATGTGGTGGATTACGTTGATTGATTATCTAATGTTAAACCATTGTCATATACCTGGTATGAATCTAACTTGGTTGTGGTGTATTATTTTTTTGATATGATGCTGAATTCTGTTGGCTAGAAGTTTGTTGAGAATTTTTACATCTATATTCATGAGAGATATTGGTCTGTAATTTTCTTTTTTTGTGGCGTCTTTGCCTGGTTTTGGAATCAGGCTTATGCTGGTTTCGTAAAATGAATTCTGAAGTATCCTTTCCTTTTTTGTGTTCTGAAATAGTTTGAGTAGTACTGGTATAAGCTATTCTCTGAATGTTTGGCACAATTCTCCAGTGATGCCATCTGCGCCAGGGCTTTTTGTTGTTGAGAGTTTTTTTTATTGGCTTTTCAATCTCTTCTCTTGTTATGGGTCTGTTCAGATTTTCAGCATCGCTTTGTTGTAGTTTGGGTAGGTTGTGTGTTTCTAGAAATTTATCCATTTCCTCTAGGTTTTCAAATTTGTTGGAATATAGTTTTTCATAATACTCTGTTATAATCCTTTTTATTTCAGTTGGGTCTGTTGTAATGTCCCCCATTTCTTTTCTTATTTGGGTTATTTGCATTCTCTCCTGTTTTTCTTTTGTCAGTCTGGCCAGTGGTTTGTCGATTTTGTTAATTCTTTCAAAGAACCAACTTTTGGTTTTGTTGATTCTTTCTATTGTTTTTCTGTTCCCTATTTCATTTATTTCTGCTTGGACTCGGATCTTTATTATTTCCTTTCTCCTAGTGGCTGCGGGGTTTTTTTTTTTTTTTTTGCTCTTTCTCTTTGTTCCAGTTCTGTATTTAATGTTTTGATTCTGTCCCTTTCTTCTTTTTTGATGTGTGCATCTATTGCTGTAAATTGTCCTCTGAGGACCGCCTTTGCTGCTCCCAAATGTTTTGGTATGATGTGTTTTCATTCTCATTTGATTCTAGGAATTTTTTGATTCCATCTCTGATTTCTTCTATTACCCAGTGATGCGTAAGCAGGGTGTTATTCAGTTTCCATGTAACTGATTTTTTTTCTTTGGTCTTCATGTTGTTAATTTCTACCTTGATGGCATTGTGGTCAGAGAAGATACTTTGTATTATCTCAACGCTTTGGATCTTGTTGAGGATTGCTCTGTGGCCTAAGATGTGGTCTATTCTGGAGAAAATTCCATGTGAATTGGAAAAAGATGTGTACTTTGCAGCTGTAGGGTGAAGTGTTCTATATATGTCTATGAGGTCAAGTTGGCTGATTGTGCCCTTTAGGTCTTCTGTATCTTTGTTGAGTTTCTTGCTAGATGTTCTGTCCTTTACCGAGAGTGGCGTGTTGAAGTCTCCTACTATTATTGTGGAACTGTCGATTTCTCTTTTCAGTACTCTTAGAGTTCGTTTTATGTATTTTGGAGCCCTGTCATTGGGTGCATAGGTGTTTATTATGATTATGTCTTCATGATGGATCATACTCTTAATCATTATATAGTGTCCTCCTTTGTCTTTTATGCTGGATTTTATGTTAAAGTCTATTTTATCTGAGATTAATATTGCTACTCCTGCTCTTTTTTGGTAGCTGTTTGCTTGCTATATTTTTTTCCATCCTTTGATTCTTAATAAATTTACATCTTTATTTCTAAAGTGTGTCTCTTGTAGACAGCTGTCTTAGTCATCTAGTGCTGCTCTAACAGAAATACCACAAGTGGATGGCTTTCACAAAGAGAAATTTATTTTCTCACATTCTAGTAGGCTAGAAGTCCAAATTCAGGGAGTCAGCTCCAGGGGAAGGCTTTCTCTCTCTGTTGGCTCTGGAGGAAGTTCCCTGTCATCATCAGTCTTTCCCCAGACTAGGAGCTTCTCTGCACTGGAACCTTAGGTCCAAAGGATGCCTCTGCTCCTGGTACTTCTTTCTTGGTGATATGAGGTCCCCAACTCTCCACTTGCTTCCCTTTTCTTTTATCTCTTACAAGAGATAAAAGGTGATGCAAGCCACACCCCAGGGAATCTCCCTTTACATTGGATCAGGGATGTGACCTGGGTTAGGGTGGTGTTGCAATCCCACCTAATCCTCTTTAATGTAAAATTACAATCACAGAATAGAGGATAACCACACAACACTGGGACTCATGGCCCAGCCAAATTGATACACACATTTTTTGGGGGGCACAATTCAATCCATGACAACAGCAAATAGATGGATCCTGTTTTTTTATCCATTCTGTCACTTTCAGTCCCTTTATGGGTGCATTTAGGCCATTTACATTCAGTGTAATCTTTAGTAGTTTATTGCTATCATTTTGTAGTACTTTTTTCTGTGGTGCTGACGTTTTCTTTGTTCCTCTTACTTGCCTGTGCTGAGTTCCTTTTGTTTGTGGATTTTTTTTTTTTCATTTCTTTTGTTTTTGTAGGTTTTGTTTTTACTGAGACTTTATGTTTTTCTTCTTTATTTTGATAAGTAGGTTTGTTAACTTTCTTTGTAGTTACCTTGAAATTTACATTTATCTTCCTTGGTAAAAACCAGTCTATTATTACTTGGTATCTCCTTGCCTTCCTCTCCATTAGAAGGTTCTATACCTACACCGTTTATTCCCTCTTTTATTGCTCTGATGCTGTTGTCATTTACAGATTGACCTCTCTGGTTCCCTCTTGTAATTCTTTTGGTTTTGGGTAGTCCTTAAGAGTTCATTTCCTAGGTTGGTATCTGGCTAGTACAATCCTGTATCCTGTATTCAGCCTGTGGTCTGATGTTGTTTGTTCTCAGATTGAAGGACTCCCTTTAATAAGTCTTGTAAGTTTTGTTTGGTTTTTACATATTCCCTTAATTACTCTTTATCTAGAAATGACCTAATTTCACCATCATACCTGAATGAGAGTTTTGCAGGACATACTATTCTTGGCTGTCAATTCTTTTCTTTCAAGGTTTTATATATATCTTCCCATTGGCTTTTTGCTCTCATGGTTTGTGCCAGATAATCTGAGCTTAGTCTTATTGTTTCTCCTGTTTATGTGACTTTTTGCTTTTCTTGATCTGCTTTCAGGATTCTTTGCTTGTCTTTGGTTTTAGTGAGTGTGATTATGATAGGTCTTGGTGATTTTTTTGGGGGGTGTCTATCCCATACTGGGTTCGTTGAGCTTTTCATCTTTCATGATATTGGTGAAGTTTTTTGTCAGCAGTTCTTCAGTGACCTTCTCTGTGTTTTCAGTTTTCTCCCCCTGTTCTGGAACTCTGATCACTCAAAAATTTTTGCTTTTGATTGTATCCCACATAATTCTCAGGGTCTCTTCATTTTTCTTTGTTCTTTTTTTCTGATTTTTCCTCAAACAGAGTTTTATCCAAGTGTTGGTCTTCAATTTCACTGATCCTATCTTCCACCATTTCAAACCTGCTCCTCAGCCCTTCTATGACACTGTCCATTTCTGAAATCTTATTGTTTATCTTTTGGATTTCTAATTGTTGTTCCTGTATGATTTCTAGTTGTTAATTCATTTTAGCATTTTGTTCCTGTATTATTATCTTGAATTCTTCCATTTTCTGTCCATTTTTTCCATGAATTTGTCTGCCTTTTCCATGAATTTGTCTATTTTTCCTCATTTTTGTCTGTTTTTTGCTTCAACTCTTGTGTAATTCTGAGTATTAGATATTTAAATTCCCTATCAGTTAGTTCTAGTGCATTTTCTTCTACTGGAGAGTCATCTGGTGTTTTATTTTGCATGCCTACTGGAACCATCCTGTCCTGTTTTTGTAGTTGTTTTGATATTGTCTGCTGTCTTTGGGGCATTCAGTGGTTATTTTCCTTGTTTATTGATTGTAGATTTGTTTCTTTCATTCTGCTTTTTTGTTTTATTTGGTTATGTCTGAGTAGGTGGTCTGTGTGTTCTTTGTTGTTTGCTCTTCTGTGTGCATGATACTTTTCACCTCCTCCTCCAATGGCAAGGTCAGTCACTCAGGTATGGTACAGCAGGGCAGATCCACCTGAAGGGGAGTTGCTGGGATGGGTTGTTTGTGATACATACTAGGGTTGACAGTGCAGACCAGGAATCAGTGCAGGGCAGGTTCCAGTAGGCTATGCCTGTGCTGTTTGCAGTGTGATGTTCAGCTCATGGTACAAGTAGGCAAGAAGGGGGGGTGGGGGGAAGACTGTGATGTGTGGAGCTAATGTGGGTATGGGAAAGATAAGAGAGAGAAAAGAGGAACAGGAGCCAAAAACATACACACAAACAAAAAGAGTGTGAAGGGAGCTTGCTATTGGAGTGGAGAGATAAGAGACTGAGAAATGAAGAAAAACACAAATGAAAAAAAAAGAAAAAGCATAAAAGAAAAATATGAATAAATTGAGAAACTGGAAATGAAGAAACACAAAAAGGGAATAAGAGAGAGAAGAAAACAAAACAAAGAAAAAAGAAAACAGAAAAAAGAAATGCCCCCAGGGATGTCCCTGTGTGTCTGGACAGAGTAAGGGAGTAGCTTTGAAGCCACGCGGTACTTCTTGGCCAGCTAGAAGGGGTTCCCAAGCCAAGAAAAGAAAAAGAAAACAAACAGACATATCAAAACAGAACAAATCAGAGCAAACAAACAAACAAACAAAAAGCCCTGGGGGTCCCACTAGTGTGGCCGCACGGGTCGGGAAGCAGTTGCACAGTTGAGCAGTGTTTCACAGCCTTTCTGGAAGAAGTAAAGATGGCACACAGATCCAGGTATTTGAGAGAAAGGAGAGGGAGGTTGTGAGAGGTAAGGAAGAAATCTAAAGAAGTGGAAAAAAGCAACACCAGCAGCCAACAAATGGCACTTAAGGAGCCAGCCAGTGTGGGCAGGTGGAATCCAAGTGACACCAGGGTGAAGCTCGTGCTTCCTGGCCAAGACACTGTGGCTGCAGGAAGCAGAGGAGTTCGAGTGGGGGTGAAGAAGGGTGGGGATTGGGAAAGCGTATATCACTGGTTACTGGTTTTCCTGTTTCTTGCTGGAAGCTCTGTGAAGCTGCTTTCTCATACCCCCTGTTTGCTGATCTCCAATAGAAGTCCAAGATGGCGGATCCGTGCTGCAGTAGCTGATATGGGACCTCTGAATGTATCTCTCCTCACTCTCTGTTCTCAGTCAGTTTCTTATTCCATTCCGTGCTTGGTTGAGTTCTTTATCTCTTCGTTTAATGCTTAGGGATTCAGGATTGATGTGTGACTCTGTTTGACTTAGTTTTTCGGATCTTTGCTGCAGAGGGACGGCATGGTTCTTCTGACCACAGTGCCATGTTGCCTGGAAGTCTAAAAGATAATTCTTAAGAACAAAAAATAAAAAGTAAGTAAACAAGTGAAATTGTATGTAATTACTAAAACAATAGAAATAGAGTATATAACTTCCAAATCAGTTACAGGGAAACTATAAATTAAGAAAACAACTAGATAGTCAATCACAGAAGCTAGAGCAGTGGGAAGATAATAAAGTTAAAAAAAACATTGAGACAAATAGAAAACACAAAGATGGTGAAAATGAGCCAAAATACGTAAATATTCATAATATATGTGATAGACTTAAAGCACCAGTTGAAGATGAACGTTGATAGCCAATTAAAAAACCAAACTCACTGCCGTCAAGTGGATTCCAACTCATAGCAACCCTATAGGACAGAGTAGAACTGACCCATAGGGTTTCCAAAGCTGTAAATCTTTACAAAAGCAGAGTGCCACATCCTCCTCCTGCTGAGCAACTAGTCGATTTGAACCACTGACCCTTCAATTAGCAGCAGAGTGCTTTAACCACTGTGCCACCAGGGCCCCTTAATGTTGGCAGAGTAAATAAACAAATCCAAGCTTTACGCTGCTAATAAAACACATATTGACCACATAGTCAAAGAAAGGTTATAAATAATGTTTTTTCATCATAAGTCATGCCAATCAACATTATCACCATGATCATCATGGTAAATGTTTACTGTATCTTTATACAAACAACACACCCAGAAAAATTGGCATAGCAGTGCTTATGAAACTATCTCATGGGGGCAGGGCAAAGCTGGCAAACAAATGTAGAAGGTACATGTTATTTGCATAAAAATATGATATATGATGCTTACTTTGCCCCACCCCAATTCTAATCACTTTATATACATGATCTTATTCCCTACTCAAAAATTCTTATGAGTTATTATTAACAAAGTGTTTAAGTAAACTTCCTAAAGTCATACAGATATTAAGTGGCAGAATTATAATACAAACCTAGGAATTATTTCTAGGTAGAACTTGAAAAGTTCAGTAATCTTAATAACATTTTAATTCAGGATGAAGGTACAACAATTCTAAATGTATATACATCAATATATAAAAACAAATACAGAATTAATTACATGGCAAACTGACAAGTCTAACAAACCATTTGTATATTTGAATATGCTTCTCCTACATGTGGCTAGGTCAAGCTGCCAAAAGAAAAAAACAAGTAAACAAACAAAAAAATCTTCTAAATAACTAACTTATCGGTCAAAAAGAAATTGTAGTGAAAATTTACTAATTCAAAGAACTAAATGAAAATAAAAATACTACAAACCAAAATTGAACATGGAATCTCAGTAACTTAAAAAAGATTTGTAGTCTTCAAATTATTGTGTGTGATGGAGAAGAAGAGATGAAAGTTAATGAATAAAGTTAGAAGTTATGAAAAGAACAACCTATACATGCAAAGAAAGTAGCTGTCAAGAAATAAAGTTAAGGGCAAAATAAAAGAAAGAAATAGAGATAAAGACACAACAGAGAGGATTACTAAGCAAACATTGCACTTTTAAAAAAAGCTAATAAAATTATACAAGCCTTTGCTAAGACTAATTTAAAAAAAAAACTAAACACTTTCTTAAATAATAAAGGGACATAATTACAGATAAATCAAAGATTTAAAAGAAGAAAAAGGGAGCAAACCTATGCTAACAGATTTTAACACTTAAATAAAATAAATAAATTCTAACTAAGCACATTTATCTCATTGAAACTGAATCAAGTGAAAATAGAAAGCTTTTCACAATTAAATAAATGAGTGACAAGACAAACATTATCCCACACATAAACTTATCAGGACCAGATGTTTGCTGACAAGTTCTGCAAAACTTTAAAAAAGAACAGATTATTTTGTTTGATACAAACATATAAACTCTATATTTATATATTATATATAAAGATAAGTCCAAGAAACTGAAGAAAGTACGGGAGAAGAAAGAAAGGGAGGGAGGAAAGAAGGAGGGAAGAAAGGAAGAAAGGGAGGAGGGGAGAAGGGAGGGAGGGAGGGAGGGTAGACCCCAATCTTGTTCGGGACAGAAATGTTTCCAGCACCGTGTACTGAAAGATAATTAGGACAAGCAGAGCTTGACCTTTCCGTAGCTAATATTCACTTTCCAGCCTCTCACCCAAATCAGAGTACCCATGTGATGCAGTTATAGTAAACACAATGTAAATGACAAGTTTTCAAATATTTGGGGGAAAAAAAAAAAAAAGGTTTTCCTCTCTGATAAAGGAGAGTTGTACTCTACTTGCCCTTCCTCCATGTTTGGTTTACTAATGTGAAGACGTGCAGACATGGTACTGGAGTTGTGGCATCTATTGTGTTACTATAACATGACAAACCCCAAACAAAAATCCAATGAGAGCAGAGCAGAGGATTGCTACACCAGTCTGATAGTCCTCCAGTTCAGACTCCTTGAAAGCAAGATAATTAACATTTCTATTGCTAAAGCGGAAATCCTGGTGGCTTCCTGGTTAAGACCTACAGCTACTGACCAAAAGGTTGGCAGTTTGAATCCACCAGCCATTCCTTGGAAACCCTATGGGGAAGTTCTACTCTGTCCTATAGGGCCTCTATTAAGTTAGAATTGACTCAACAGCAGTAGGTTTGGTTTTTGGTTTTCTTTGCTAGAGCAAGTATCAGATATTTTGCTACTTGAAGCCAAAAGCATCCTTGCCTGAAACTGTGGGTAACGGTCTTTCATATGCTCTTTATTCCTCCTTCTTTTTTCTGTACACAAACAGCAAGTAGGATCAGCATCTTTTGTTGAAGAGACTCATTTTTACAAGGTCAGAGACTAGAAAAGACATTTGTTATTCAATATTCTTTTCAGTAGCTACCACTGTCTACCAGATAGAATGAAGGAAGTGCTTTGTTATAAAGGGACCTTCTTTGAACTTCTCACTCTCCTTTGAATAATTGAATAATATTGACTGTCCTTTTATTGTGGAAAGAAAATTAAATCCTAAAGGCGTTAAAGCTTTATTCTTTGTTTTTCGTTTCCTTTTCTATATTTTCTAAGTGATATAATATCACTGTGTGGTCCATACATACTTTTTTGATTCACGACACAATGCTCAGAACTGTCATATTATCATACCCACCTGACATATTTTCCTGGTTAATATGGTATTGGCAGAAACAACTGACATCCAGAGTCTAAAATATAAACCTCTCTGTAGATTATTGACTTATAACTCTGAGAAGAACCATCTTGGATAGCCCTGACAATCACAACTTTGCTCTTTAAAAAGTAGAAGTTTAAATGCCAAACTGCTATTGTAGAGATTTCAGGAGATTTCCATGATGTTGATGTTTAGTTTGGACACAGGAGGTTATGTATCTCACAGTCCACAAAGGATCTTTCTTGACATTACCTGTGGATTTAGTGAAATGCATTTTTCAGTGGAATCAATCAAAAGCATTCACAAAACAATGTGTCCAACTGGTGGTTTCACTGTTTGGTTATTCTGTATTACTTTCTAATGTTATTCGGACTCATTATCGTACAATCTAAAAAGTTATGATGAGTTAGATAAGCACTATTATTTCTAAGCAGATATGTCAAACCTGGAGATAGTGAGAAGATTCACAGATTTCACATCACTGGTTTCTAAATCATAATCAATACAAGTGTCAATGTATACAAGAATGATATATTTTGTTTAAAATGCATTCAACCTATTAGAACATCCGACATGTACAAAATTGATCTGGTCTGGTTTCAAGCATTCAGTAATGAACAACTTTCTGGGAGAACTCTTAAAAAGAATTTGATAACGTCCAACAAGAAATGGATTTCTTACACTGTAAATATAAATATGTCATAGTCAATATACATTCTGAGTGTCCCATAAAATGACTGTTTGAAGGTGTATATATTTATGTATAATTAAAGCATTATACATAATTAAAGCCCAGGACAGCTCCAAGTGAGAAGATGTGAAACAGAATTTCAGAAGCAGTACATTAGCATGGGCACATATTCTTGAGAGTAACGGTAAAGATCAAAACTCCAAAGAATTTATAAAATCTTTTTAATCAGTATCCACAAGGAATCCCATTAAATCTAATGCCAGGGTATCTGGCTAAAGCAATGTCTACCTAGGCTTCACTTCATAAAATGAAGAATCTCTAAAAACAATTAAGAAGTCACTGCACACTTTTGCCATCTGATTTAGAGAACTAATATCAATCCAAATCAGAACACAGACATCTGTTCATTATATATAACACAGATGTGGTTTTAGAGCACTGATACTCACCCCCAACTCAATGTTCCTACGTTTTTCTGAAGCACAATAAACAGGACTGAAAGACTTCCCAGGGGCTGAGTGTGGCAAGTTTCTGAGGAATGTTAAAACAAAAAAAAAAACCGTTGCCATCCAGTGGATTCTGACTCATAGCAACCCTATAGGACAGAGTAGAACTGCCCCACAGGGTTTCCAAGGAGCAGCTGGTGGATTCAAACTGCCAACCTTTGGTGAGCAGTCGAGCTTTAACCACTGCTCCACCAGGGCTCCCACAATTTAAGCATTCAGGTAGGAGAAGAGACAGGGAAATTCTAGTAACTATGCTTCTGGTGTTCTGCTGATTATAGGATCAGGGAGTAGTGATAGGAGAAATCCCAAAGTGAGCGCAGTAGAGTTATATTAGACACTGGAAGCTAGCTTATCAAACACCTTCCAAAAGCAAATCTGAAAAATGTACCCCAAATTGCCTAAGGGGAAATGTTAGCAAAGCTAAGGATAACCTCACACTCTATCTGCTGATTAATCTGGAGGTAGGGTAATTTTACCTCTTTTGCCTCCCCCTTCTGTAACAACCAGCACACTACGAACTCTGTCATCGAACTTGTTTTGTTCTGATACACTCTCCATCTACCTTGTTAATGTCATCAATCTCATGACTATAAACGTTCTCTATATTCTGATGACTTTCAACTCTACACTTCCTGCACTAGTCTACAATGAATTCTAGAATCATACCTGGCCAACTACTTGACATTTTTTACTTGAAGCTGTAATAAACATTTCAAATGTAACGTATGCAAAGACAAGTATCTTCTCTTTGCTGTATCTCTAGCAATTCCATTTGCCTTAAAATTTGTTTCTTCTGATGTTAATGAAACTATACTTGTTTTCTTTTGGTTACTATTTGCCTGATATATGTTTTGCATATCTTTTTTTTTTTTAATTTAATTATAACACACATGCAGAAAAGAGCCAGCAAATGTATATCTCAATGAATTATAACGAAGTGAATACCCATGTACCCACCATGTAAATGAAAAGAGAGGATGATGCAGTACCCCAGATGCTGTCCTCAGTCACTCTCAATCTGTCACTCCACCCTCCCTCTTTTCTAAAGGTAACACTGCCTTGACTCCTAACATTCTGGTTTAGTTGTGCTTTTGAACTTAATATACATAGAATCGCACGAGTTCCTTTTGTGTCTGTCTTCTTTGTTCAGCATTATGGTTGTGTGATTCATCCATGTTTTTGTATATAGTTGCATTTCAGCTATTTTCCTTGCAGTTTACTTTGGAATATAAAAGGGAATCATATGACTATACCACCGCTTATCCATTTGAAGAGTTTTCTCCAGTTTGGGGCTATTGAAAATAGAGCCGAACATTTTTACAGATGTCTCTTCTGAACATTCTTGTATGTGTCTTCTGAGTACATGTGTACATGTCATAGGATATGTGTATAGTCAGCCTTAGAAAATAATGCCAAAGTGTTTTCAAAAGTAGTTCTATCAATGTACAATGCCACCTATAGTATTTGAGTTCTAGGTGTTTCACATTCTCTTCAACACTAGGTATTCAGTTGTCTGTGGCTTGCCAGTGTGGCTTACCATCTTGATGGTGTCTTCTAATACATTTTATTTTTAATTTAATGTAACTTATCAATATTTTCCTTATAGTTCATGTTTATCACTTAACCACCATTTCTTTACTCTTCAAAGTCACAAAGATACAGTGGTCTATCTATGGTAAATACACCTATGGCAATTAATTTTAAATTGCTGAATGATGTTTCACAGCTGGTGATGGAAACTGCGAGAGCCAATAGAAATTGCTCATTAGCACCCTCCTTAAGTGGAGCCCAGGGCACACTCCCTACCTGTCATACCTCCTAACATTATATTTTGGAAGCACATTGTCTTGCTTTTAAAATTTAGATCTACAATCCACTTGGAATCCATGGAGTTAGGTAGGAGTCAAATTTTATTTTGTAGTTCCTTATGGATAGATAATTGAACAAATGACACTTATTGAAATGACTGTCTTTTTCACTCCACTCTGCATTACTACCTTTGCCATATGAATCAAGTATTCCTACAGATGCAGATCTGCTCTGAACTTTCGAATGCTCCAGTGGTCTATATGACAATTAAACAATACCAGGCTGTCGTAATTTTAGTAGTTTTATAATAAATCTGGATACCCAATAGAGCAGCTCCTCCCACTCTCTCAAAGCTCTCTTGGCTCTTATTATTGGCCCTTTTTGTTTCTATACAAATTTTAAAATCTGCTTGAAAAATTTCATATGCACTATAACTGACCTAGTGATATTTTGACTGGGTTTGCATTGAATCTATAGATAAAAATGGAGTAATTAATTTATTTTCCATACTGATTCTTTTTATTCATGAGCATGATATTACTCTCCATTTATTATGTTTTTGTTTAACCTCAGTCAAAAATATCTTAGTGTTTTCTGTGCCTTGTACATCTTTTGTTGGAACTTTTCTTTTTTTCTTTTTTAATTTTTTAAATTGTACTTTAGATGAAGGTTTACAGAACAAATAGTTTTTCATTAAACAGTCTGTACACATATTGTTTTATGACAATGGTTAACAACCCCAGGACATGTCAACACTGTCCCTTCTCAACCTTGGTTCCCCATTACCAGCTTTCCTGTCTCCTCCTGCCTTCTAGTCCTTGTCCCTGGACCGTTGTGCCCCATTAGTCTCGCTCTGTTTTATGGGGCTGTCTAATCTTTGGCTGAATGGGAAATCTCAGGAGTGACTTCATTACTGAGCTAAAAGGATGTCCGGGGGCCATACTCTCAGGGTTTCTCCAGTCTCTGTCAGGCCAGTAAGCCTGGTCATTTTGTGAATTAGAATTTTGTTCTACATTTTTCTTCAGCTTTGTCTGGGACCCTCTGTTGTGATCTCAATCAGAGCAGTCAGTGGTGATAGCTGGGCACCATCTAGTTGTACTGGACTCAGTCTGGTGACTTTGAACTTTTTTTAGGCAGCTGGTATTGTTGATACTAGTTTAATTTTTTAAAATTCCGCTTACTACTTATTGCTAGTATAAAACCAAGCCAAACCCGTTGCCATCGGGTCGATTCCGACTCATAGCGACCATATAGGACAGAGTAGAACCACCCCTTTCCAAGGAGTGGCTGGTGGATTCAAACTGCCTACCTTCTGGTTAGCAGTCGTAGCTCTTAACTACTATATCACCAGGGCTAGCATAGAGAAACACAGCTGATATTTTTTGTACTTGTGTATTGACCTTGTAAGCTATAATCTTACCAAATTCAGTTAATTACAATAATTTATTTATTTTTTATTTGTATATGGGTGAATTCAATGAGATACTAATATAGACCTCCTCCAATCATATTGTTTGCCAATTTATATTTTTCCTTTCCAATGCTTATACCTTTTTATCTTGTCCTATTTTTTATTGCATTGGATCCATAGTATACACTATTTATTTATTTAAGTAAAATTTAGTTTTAAATGTAACACAGGCTTTCTTGTCTTATTCCCAATCCTTGAGGAAATATTCCATAGGTATATTCCTGCTCCAGATCCATGTAAGAGTAGGCCAATTGTGCCAAATTAGCATAAGAGGCTTTCTTTTTTTCTTACTTCACTCAGACAAAGAACAAGATAGATAATTTGACTTTTATTTCTGGCCTATATCTATTTGGCAAATTGGCTTTTACTTCCCTGTTCCCTGTCATGATTTTGCTATACTGAATCATGGATTCATGCAGAGTGGACTTCCACAGAACTTTTAGAACTCTAAAGGCCCAAGGCTTGGCTTATAGTGCACACTTCTAAGCCAGTAGCTCCATGAAGGCCACTTACATTATACTTGCTCCCAGGGGATTCAGCCTTTTCTTCTTAACCAGAAAATCCACTGCCATCAAGTTGACTGCGATTCCTAGCAACCCTATAGGACAGAGTAGAACTACTCCATAGAGTTTCCAAGGCTATAAATCTTTATGGAAGCAAACTACTACATCTTTCTCCTGCAGAGCAACTGGTGAGTTCAAACCACTGACCTCTCGGTTAGCAGCCAAGCACTTTAACCACTGCACCACTGTTACCTCTAATTCCTGTCATCAGATAATTTCCTTCACTTTCCAGCAGACTCTTCCTTAGACTTAAAAGGGTCTGTGTGATGGTTTTTATTTGTTATGTAGCTGAGTGGTTTCAGGATATAAAGTTCTCTACCTTGCTAAAAAAAATAACCTCTATTATTTACAGGAACAGAAAGTAAAGCAATAAAGGCAAGCTTAAATACAATTTAAAATAAACTACTAGAAACCATAGAGTTTAAAACACAGCGAATGGAAAGAAGTTAATACAAATATCCATGACCCAATTTATTTGAGGCTTGACTTTGATTTAATAGAAGATGGCCTTTAATTATAATTGAAGTCTGTTTTGAAATTAAGTTTTGTTATGAAACATTTGGCTAAACCAGCTAATCGCTTTTGGGGGCTCACCCCCTCCAAGAAGATAGGATTTTAGTCTTATTCAGCCATCATCTGTTTATTAGATAATTAACAATTATTTCTTTAACATAAAGCAATGATATATAAGGCAAAATTATACTATCACATACTCTAAATAATTTATTTTGCTTGAATTTTACTTTTTTTCAGCATGAATGATTTTCGATGATATTCAAAAATCACACAAATTTTATAATGATGATAGGTTTTTTACTGGAATTTATTTGTATGAAACCATTATTTATACCTGAAATGAATTACTATTCCTATAAAAAGAGTAAGCTGTACTACAGTTTCTTACAGAAAAAAAAAAATAATAATAAAGATAAAGGACTAGGGCCTATATACTCAGCAATAAAAAGCAAACCAAACTCATTGCCGTAGAGTCAATTCTGACTCATAGCGACCCTGTAGGACAGAGTAGAACTGACCCATGAGGTTTCCAAGGAGTGCCTGGTAGATTCAAACTGCCAACCTTTTGGTTAGCAGCTGTAGCTCTTAACCACTATGCCACCAGTGTTTGAATAAAGATGGTTTTGGAAATTGATTTGGAAAATAATACTACTTACCTTTACTTAATAGCAACATAGTAATAAACCAAGCAGTTGTCCTCTAGTTGATTCTAACTCATGGCAACCCCATGTGTGTCAGAATAGAACTGTACTCCGTAGGGTTTTCAATGGCTAGTTTTCAGAAGTAGATTGCCAGGCCTTTCTTTTGAGGTTCCTCTGGGTGAACTCAAACTTCCAACCTTTCATTTACCATACCCTGGGCTTTTCCAGTTCTAACACTAAGATACTTATTGACCTTAGCCAAATGACTTAACTTCCTAGTTTTCATTTGATTACCAGTATAAACCAAAGTAAACCATTGCCTTCAAGTCAATTCAGAATCAATATAGTAGGGGTAAACTCAAAACTGTCTGACCTGGTCTATCCTCACTAAGAAACTGTGAAGACCAACCCAAAGAACCTGTCTCTAATACCCGTAAGCTTCTCGAGTATTAATAAAAGCTACTAAAGGGCTTTTAGAATATAATATTTTAGTGATTAGAAAGTAAACTTTTGTTTTCATCATCCTGGTCCCATTTTATCTTAGATATAAGATATTTATGATTTTTTACAGTTCTTTAAGGGCAACTTATTTTTTTCTACTTTTACTTATTTTTTCTCCATATTTTATACTCTATTCTAATGTCAAAGTCAGCTTCTTCCCAAACAAAATTTAGAAATTACTGAAATTTGCCTCTTGTTCTGTTTAATATCTGATATCCGTGGAATGTTATGGAATTTCTCAAGATCTCTACACAAATGTTCTGTAACAGTATACTGTTTGATGAAATAATTTATACTCATTACAAATGACTTATTTATTTCAATGTTTTAAATTTTCATGTATATTTCTATTTACAGATTATTTAAATAGTAAGCTAAATACATTAATCTGTGCTTATGAAATTTTAAGTAGTAATTAGCAAGACCCTCAATGAGATGGCTGCAACAGTGGGCTCAAACACAGCAACAATTGTGATGATGGCGCAAGACCAGGCAGTGTTTTGTTCTGTTGTAAATATGGTCGCCGTGAGTCAGAATCAACTCACCATCACCTAACTACAACAAATAACAATAATTAGCAAGAAGAAAGTGTTTGCTTTCATGCAATCAGGTAATTTTCACTAACAAAAAATAGCATACATTTTGAAATAACTATAAATTTTATTTAGACAAAGATTTCCAGAATAATAAATGATAACAAAAAGTTAATATGAGGGCAATTCACAGAGATACTAGAATAATTAAGGCACATTTTGTAGTAGTCCTCAGAAGCAGGTTTTGGTTAGTTAGTCGGTATTGGTCCATCCCTGCCTCCAACTACTTCCTTCAGCTCTGACCCTTAACATCCTTGTTCTTATTGTTAGCTTTCATCAAGTGGGCCTTGACTCTTGGCAACCCTATGCACAACAGAACAAAATAGTGGTCAGGTCTTGTGCCATCCCCATGTTTGGTTTCTGATCAGACTACTGTGATCTGTAGAACTTTAATTGGCTGATTTTTCAATGTAGATTACTAGGTCTTTCTTCCTAGTCCATTCTAGTCTGGAAGTTCCACTGAAACCTGTTTAATATCATAGCAACATGCAAGCCTCCACTGACAGGTGGTGGCAGTGCATGAGGTGCATTGGCGGGAAATTGAACCTAGATCTCCCACATGGAAAGCAAGAATTCTAACACTGAATCACTCCTGACCCCCTTAATGCCCTTACATAACATATGTTAATTATCCAACCAAAGCTAAACCCTGTTGAGGTTGAGTTGATTGCTGAATCTTGGCAACCCCACATGTTTCAGAGCAGAATTGTGCTCCATAGATCTCCAATGTCTGTAATCTTATGGAAGTAGGTCACCAGGCATTTCTTCCATGGTGCCCCTGGATGAATATAAACTGCCAACTTTTCGGTAGTAGTCAGGAATATACGTTTTGCACCACCCAAAAGAAGGAAATAATTTGGTTAGTAGAATCTTGGGCTATTTTGATGTTCACATGATATTCACATTTAATTAGAAATCATGTAATATTTTACAGCCAATTTGCCTTATAAAAGAAACTGTCAGAACATTTTGATAATTTCTAAAGTTACATTCATTTTCTAAATCCTTTTCCGCCAATTCCATCTACTCCTGATATAATTTGGTAGTGATCCCCATGACAAAGCAAAACAGGGTGGAGAGAAAGCTTTCCATGATATTTAGAATTCCCATCCTTATCCCTAGGTGCTGGACACTCCTTTATTTTAAATAGACTATGCCCATACAGAGGAAAGAGAGCCATTCTTATCTTTTCCACATTCAGCCTTCTGTATAGAGGGTACTGTCCTCCTTCAATATCTATCACATGTTATGCTATGAAAGTATTTTAACTTAATTGATTAGTAAGAAAAGACCGTAAGAAAAATATCTTAGAGATGTTTGATCATTGAATACCATGCCACTTTCAAAATCTTCCTAGTAATGGAAGAGAGAAGTGTAATTTAAGTGTTCTGCACTGTCCAACTTCACTGCTACTTTTATTTCTTTTTATATTAGACATTCATATAATTACTTGAACTTGTTGAACACTCATATAAAAATTTGTCATTATACAGGAAACTTGAGTTTCCTGTAAAAGGGTGCAATTCAAAATTTGACAATGATCACTAAGGATTTCAAATCTAATTTGAGAGATACGGCACAAGACAAAAGATAAGCCCACAATAATTGTATGAATTTGCATATATATTTTATGTATATTCAGCATTCTGACATACTTATAGATATTATAATTACATTAATGTGTTGAGAGAAGAATAACTCAAGCATTCATGATAGATTAAAGAATTTATGAGTTTAATCATAAAAAGCTTCTTGAAAGAGTTACCATTGAATCGTATCTATGTTTCTCTCATTTGTTAGAATACTTTAAATACATTAATATGGGCTGAAATATGAGCTACTGCTTGAAAAATTTTACAGCTTTTGGGATTGTGAAGACATTTGAAGTAATTTCCAAAAGACCACAAAATATTCTGAAAAGATCAAGAAATCAAAAGGAATACAAGTAAATTAGAAAAGCCAAAGAGAAACTGAATTATCACTGCTATCAGTAACACATTACTAATGTATAGCAAGGAATTTTGAATTACTGTAAGAAGGTGGACCTCAGTACCTTACCCTAAAATTATAGTAACACAATATATCTGAATGAGGGTTGTAAAAAAAGAGTAGAGCAAACTTCCACATCAGCCAAGCCAATTTCCACATCAGCAAAATTTGCAGCCACATGGGACAGTACAGTAGAAAATTTGGTTTGAGTTCATATGAGTTTCAGAAACAAATTCATCTGAAAGTGTAAAAAATGCTATTATTCTGCACAGTTGTATTTCACATGTGGATTGCTGCACGAATCCCATTCACAAGTCGTTGGAACACTAAGTACTCTCTCCAAGTGCAGGGATTGAGATAAACCTCATTAGCAAGTTGTCCAGAGTGAAAAAATACTGCTCCTACAGGTTCCCTGGCTCTTTCCTACCTACTACCAGCAGCAGGAATTGCTAAGCAACATGAAATCTTTCACACAGTAAAGACTTTTTAAACAATAATAATGGTGCCCAAGTGAGAGTGTGGGACCATCTCACCAGGGAGTCTTTGTTGATATGTTCACTCTTGTTTGCTCAGGGGGAATATCAGTTAAAGTTCCAAGAGCATAGTTTTTCATAATGTTGCAGTTCATGTCCATGGGGAAACGGTTTTCAAAATGTATGTACCCAATCCACACCCTTACAGCATCTGGTTCAATTGATCTGTAGTAGGGTTTGGTCTTTTTTTTGTTTGTTTGTTTGTTTTCAATAAAATTCACCAGAACATGCAGAAATGGAACACTGCTTAGAAATCATTGTTCTAGAAAGCCTTCTCCTGCCTTGATATCTACCTTCTTCTGTTTTAAGATTCTAACACCTATGAATTGTCTTGTTGGGTATTTTAGATTCCTTTCTAAAATATTTTGGATTCCTGTCTGATTATTTTTATATGGATTTGTAAATGCCTTCTCATTTTCAATAATCACCTAATAGGGCCCTAGGGGAATGGGCTTCAGTAATTTTTAATCTTTGATGGCTATTAGTAGAGATCGAATAGGCATTCTGAAACTTCTGTTTGCTTCCTGGCTCTCTAAGGGCGAATTATCAATTTGCCTTGGGGGCAGTCTCTTTGCTCTCATAGGGTTCACTTCAGTGAGCCATCCTAGACATGCTATGTGTGTCAACAACTACTAGTATCTATTTGCTACCGTTGAGGTGACTTCAAACATAGTTGAAGCAGTTCAGATGCAGATTTCAACTTCGGATTGCTTCACTTGGAAAATGCAAAAGATGGTCCTTTTAAGGAAGAGTATATAGGTAAGCACTCAATTACTAGGCAAAAGATCGGTGGTTCAAACCCACCCAGAGACACCTTTGAAAAAAGATCTGGCGATCTGCTATGGAGCAGTTCTACTCTGCACACATGGGGTCCAATGAATCAGAATCAGCTCTATGGCAACTAGCAACAACATATTTAAAGACGTTTTAAGGTTATTGTTACTGTTGTTACAAATTTTGTTTAAGGCAAAGATTGACAGTTCCAACTGATGGTCCAAGAGACAAGGTTTGGGGAAGATCTGGCATAAAGAACTGGGGTAGTGGTAAAGAGAAGAAGAAAGAAGGAATGCACTTCCTTTTCCCTCATTTTTAAATACAAACTGTCATGGTTTGAATTATGTCCCCCAAAAAATGTGTGTATCAGTTTGGCTAGGCCATGATTCCTGGTACTGTGTGATTTTCCTGTGTGTTGTAAACCTGCCTCTATGATGTTAATGAAGGAGGATGGGTGGTAGTTGTGTTAGTAAGGCAGGACCTGAGCTACAAGACTGGATTGTGTCCTGAAGCAATCTCTTGAGATATAAAAGACAGAAGTGAGCAGTGAGACAGGGGGACCTCATACCATCAAGAAAGCAGTGCTGGGAGCAGAGCGCGTCCTTTGGACTGGGGTCCCTGGGCCAAGAAGCTCCTAGTCCGGGGGAACATTGATGAGAAGGCTGACAGAGAGAAAAAGACTTCCCCTGGAGCTGACACCCTGAATTTGGACTTTTAGCCTACTTTGACTGTGAGGAAATAAACTTCTCTTCGTTAAAACCATCCACTTGTGGTATTTCTGTTATGGCAGCACTAGATAACTAAGACAAAGACCATATTTGGAAATTAATTTCTGAAAACATATGCAGCTGTGCATGACTTGTCCATAGGTGCCCTTACTCTATCTCCAGGTTTATTCCAGGTGTTACGATACTGATTCAAACCTTGGGTATGAGAATATAAGCCCTATTGTCCAGTTTTTTTGTTGAAACTGCCCAGAAACCAAAACATGTATATCCTCACTGCATAACCCTCCCATTTATTTATTATCACTTTAAATAATTTTATTTGCTATGGAGGCAAAAAGAGTATTTCATTTTATTCTACTGAAATCATAATTCATATGGCTTAGTCTCTGAAAAGGGCCTTGATCAAAGACCAGTAACCACAAATATGTTCTCACATTCTTTAATTGCTTTCTTTTGTTATTAAAAAGGGGACACCAACTGCAAAGCAGTATTACAAAACCTTTCATTTTATTTATTTATTTATTTATTGTACTTCAGGTGAAGGCTTACAGAACAAATAGTTTCTCATGAAACAGAAGTACACGTGTTGTTTTAAGACATTGGTTAACAACCCCACAACATATCAACCCTCTAACTTCTCAACCTTTTTTTTTTTTTTTTGGTGAAAATACACATAGCCAAAGATACAACATTTCAAAAATTTCTACATTCACAGTTCAGTGACATTGACTACGCTCTTTGAATTGTGCTGTTATTCTCACTTAAGATGAAAGCTTACAGAACAAAATAGTTTCTCATTTAACAGTTACTAACAAATGTTGCCCTATAACAACGGTTAACAATCTCACAACACGTCAACAATATCCTTACTCAACCTTGGGTTCCCTATCACCAGCTTCCTTGTCCCCTTCTGCTTTCTGGCCCTTGTCACTGGACTCCTGTAACTCTTTAGTCTCATTTGGTTTTCCGGGGCTGTCCACTCCCAGGCTGAACAGTGAACCTCAGAGGTAACTTCACCACTGAGCTAAAAGGGTGTCTGGGGGCCATACTCTTGGGGTTTCTCCAGTTTCCTTTAGGCCAGTAAATCTGGTCTTTCTTTTGTGGGTTAGAATTATGCTCTACATCCTTCTCCAGCTCTGTCCAGAACCCTCGGCTGTGATCCTGATCAGAACAGTCAGTGGTGGTAGCCGGGCACCATCTAGCTGTACTGGACTCAGTCCGGTGGAGGCCTTCATAGCCATGGACAATTAGTCCTTCGGACTAATCTTTTCCTTGTATCCTGTTCTCTTCATTCTCCCTTGCTCCGGAAGGGATGAGACCAGTGGAGTATCTTAGATGGCGGCTCACAGGCTTTTAAGACCCCAGACTCTACTCACCAAGGTAGAATGTAAAACACTGACTTTATAAGCTGTGTCATGTCAATTGAGCTAGATGTTCCCCGAGACCATGGTCCCCACAGCCCTCCGCCCAGCAATTCAGTCCCTCAGGGAGTTTGGATGTGTCTATGGGGCTTCCATGACTTTTCCTTGTACAAGTTGTGCTAGTTTCTCCTATATTGTGTACTGTCTCACCCTTCACCCAAGATACCACTTATCTATTGTCTATTTAATATTCCCCCCTACCACCCCTCCCATCCCTGGTAACCAACAAAGATTGTTACATTTTGTGTGTGAACTTTTTCATGGGTTTTTACAACAGAGGTCTCATATAATATTTGTCCTTTTCTGATTGACTTATTTCCCTCAGCATAATGTCCTCCAGTTTCATCCATGTTATGAGATGGTTCCAAGATTCATTGTTGTTCTTTCTCATTGCATAGTATTCCATTGTGTGTATGTACCATAGTTTGTTTATCCATTCATCTGTTGATGGGCATCTAGGTTGTTTCCATCGTTTTGCTACTGTGAACAATGCTGCCATGAACATAGGTGTGCATACGTCTATTCGAGTGACGACTCTTATTTCTCTAGGATATATTCCTAGGAGTGGGATTGCTGGATCAAATGGTATGTCTGTTTCTAACTTTATGAGGAAGCACCATATCATTTTCCAAAATGGTTGTATCATTTTGCATTCCCACCAGCAGTGCATAAGTGTTCGGATTTCCCTGCAGCCCCTCCAACATTTGTTATTTCCAGTGTTTTTGATTCGTGCCAGTAATGCCAGGGTGAGATGGTATCTTATTGTGGTTTTAATTTGCATTTCTCTAATGGCTAGTGATCGCGAGCATCTCCTCATGTGTCTGTTGGCCATTTGAATGTCTTCTTTGGTGAAGTGTCTGTTCATTTCCTTTGCCCATTTTTTAATAGGATTATTTGTCTTTTTATTGTAGAGGTGTTGGATTTTCTTGGAGATTATGGAGATTAGACCTTTGTCTGACTTGTACTGTCCAAAAATTTTTTCTCAGTCTGTAGCTTCTCTTTTTAGTCTTTTGGTAAAGTCTTTTAAAGAGCATAGGTGTTTGATTTTTAGAAGATCCCAGTTATCCAGCTTATCTATTGGGTTTTATACATTGATGGTTAAGGTTTGTATCCTGCTAATGTCATGTATTAAGGCCTGAAGTGTTGGTCCTATTTTTTCTTCTATGAACTTTATAGTTTTAGGCTTTATATTCAGGTCTTTGATCCATTTTGAAGTAGTTTTTGTATACGGTGTGAGGTATGGGTCCTGTTTCATTTTTTTGCAGATCGATATCCAGTTTTGCCAGCACCATTTGTTAAAAAGACTGTCTTTTCCCCATTTGATGGACTTTGGGCCCTTGTCGAAGATCAGGTGACCATAGGTGGATGGATTGACATCTGGATTCTCAATTCTGTTCCACTGGTTAATGTATCTGTCATTGTACCAGTACCAGGCTGTTTTAACTACTGCAGCTGTATAGTAGGTTCTGAAGTCAGGTACTGTGAGTCCTCCAACTTTATTCTTCTTCTTCAGTAGTGCTTTACTTCTTTTGGGCTTCTTCCCTTTCCATATAAAGTTAATGATTAGTTTTTCCATCTCTTTGAAGAATGTTGTTGGTATTTGGATCGGGATTGCATTGTATTTGTAAATTACTTTGGGTAGAATTGTCATTTTCACAATGTTGAGTCTGCCTATCCATGAGCATGGTATGTTTTTCCATTTATGTAGATCCCTTTGGGTTTCTCGCAGTAGTGTTTTGTAGTTTCCTTTGTACAGGTCTTTTACATCCCTGGTCAGATTTATTCCTATGTATTTTATCTTTTTAGGGGTAATTGAAAATAGTATTGTTTTCCTGATTTCCTTTTCTTCGTTCTCCTTACTGGTGTATAGGAATCCAACTGATTTTTGAATGTTTATCTTGTATCCTGCTACTCTGCTGAATCTTTCTATTAGTTCCAGTAGATTTCTCGTGGAGTCTTTAGGGTTTTCTGTGTACAGTATCATATCATCTGCAAACAGGGACAGTTTAACTTCTTCATTACCAATTTGGAGGCCCTTTATTTCTTTTTCTTGCCTATTGCTTTACCTAGAACTTCCAGCACAATGTTAAATAGGAGTGGTGATAAACGGCATCCTTGTCTTGTTCCCGTTTTTAAGGGGAATGTTTTCAGCTTCTCTCCATTAAGAATGATGTTGGCCATTGGGTTTACATAGATGCCCTTTATTATGTTGAGAAATTTCCCTTCTGTATCTATTTTATTGAGAATTTTTATCAGGAATGGGTGTTGGACTTTGTCAAATGCTTTTTCTGCATCATCTGAGATGATCATGTGATTCTTTTCTTTCCTTTTATTTATGTGGTGGATTACGTTGATTGATTTTCTAATGTTGAACTATCCTTGCATACCTGGTATGAATCCTACTTGGTCGTCGTGCATTATTTTTTTGATATGATGCTGAAATGTATTGGCTAGAATTTTGTTCAGAATTTTTGCATCTATATTCATGAGAGATATTGATCTGTAAGTTTCTTTTTTTGTGATGTCTTTCTCTGGTTTTGGTATCAGCGTCATGCTGGCTTCATAGAATGAATTTGGAAGTGTTGCTTACTCTTCTATGATCTGAAATAGCTTGAGTAGTACTGGTACAAGATCTTCTGTAAATGTTTTGTAGAATTCTCCAGTGAAGCCATCTGGGCCAGGGCTTTTTTTGGTTGGGAGTTTTTTTATTACCTTTTCAATCTCTTCTCTTTTGTTATGGATCTGTTCAGATTTTCAACATCACTTTATTGTAGTTTGGGTAGGCTGTGTAGTTCTAGAAATTTATCCATTTCCTCTAGGTTTTCAAATTTGTTGGAGTATAGTTTTTCATTGTATTCTGTTATAATCCTTTTATTTCAGTTGGGTCTGTTGTAATGTCCCCCGTTTCATTTCTTATTTGGGTTATTTGTGTCCTCTCCTGTTTTTCTTTTGTCAGTCTGGCTAGTGGTTTGTCGATTTTGTTGATTCTTTCAAAGAACCAGCTTTTGGTTTTGTTGATTCTTTCTATTGTTTTTCTGTTCTCTATTTCATTTATTTCTGCTCTGATCTTTACTATTTCCTTTCTTCCAGTGGTTGTGGGCTTTTTTTGCTGTTCTATTTCTATTTGTTTGAGTTCTGTAGTTAATTTTTTGATTTTGTCCTTTCTTCTTTTTTGATATGTGCATCTATTGCTATAAATTTTCCTCTGAGGACTGCCTTTGCTGTGTCCCAAAGGTTTTGGTATAAGGTGTTTTCATTCTCATTTGATTCTGGGAATTTTCTGATGCCATCTCTGTTTTCTTCTATTACCCAGTGATGTGTAAGCAGGGTGTTATTCAGTTTCCATGTAACTGATTTTTTTTCCTTGGTCTTCACGTTGTTAATTTCTACTTTGATGGCATTGTGGTCAGAGAAGATACTTTGTATTATCTCAACGTTTTGGATCTTGTTGAGGATTGCTCTGTGGCCTAAGATGCGGTCTATTCTGGAGAACATTCCATGTGCATTGGAAGAGAATGGGTACTTTGCAGCGGTTGGAGTGTTCTATATATGTCTATGAGGTCAAGTTGGCTGATTATGCCCTTTATATCTTTTGTATCTTTGCTGAGTTTCTTCTTAGTTGTTTTGTCCTTTACTGAGAGTGGTGTGTTGAAGTCTCCTACTATTATTGTGGAACTGTCAGTTTCTCTTTTCAGTGTTGTTAGAGTTCATTTTATGTATTTTGGAGCCCTGTCAATGGATGCGTAGTTGCTTGTTATGGTTATGTCTTCATGATGAATCGTCCCCTTAATCATTATATAGTGTCCTTCTTTGTCTTTTATGGTAGATTTCATTTTAAGATCTATTTTATCTGAGATTAGAATTGCGACTCCTGCTCTTTTTTGGTAGTTGTTAGCTTGATATATTTTTTTCCAACCTTTGACTTTTAATAAATTCACATCTTTGTTTCTAAGGTGTGTCTCCTGTAGACAGCATATTGATGGATCCTGTTTTCCTATCCATTCTGTCACTCTCCGTCTCTTTATGGGTGCATCGAGTCCATTTACATTCAGTGCAATTATTGATAGATGTGGGTTTGTTGCTGTCATTTTGTAGTGCTTTTTTTTTGTGGTGCTGAAGTTTTCTTTTTTCTTCTTACTCTCTTGTGCTGAATTACTTTGTGGATTTTTTTTTTTTTCATTTCTTTTGTTTTTGTAGGCTTTGTTTTTGCTGAGACTTTAAGTTTTTCCTCCTTTTTTTTTGAGTATGTTTGTTAACTTTCTTTGTGGTTACCATAAATTTTACCCTTATCATTCTAAGTTTGAAGCAGTCTACCATTACTTGGTATTGCCTTGCCTTCCTCTCCATTAGAAGGTTCTATACCTATGCCATTTATTCCCTCTTTTATTTTGATGTTGTTGTCATTTACTGATTAACTGCTCTGATTCCCTGTCGTATTTCTTTTGGTTTTGGATAGTCCTTGAGAGTTTATTTTCTAGATTGGTATCTGGCTGGTACGATCCTGCGTCCTATGTTCTGCCTGTGAGCTGAAGCTGTTTGTCCTCATATAGAAGAACTCGCTTTAATAATTCTTGTACGTTTGGTTTGAATTTTACATATTCCCTTAATTTCTGTTTATCTGGAAATGACCTAATTTCACCATCATATCTGAACAAGAGTTTTGCAGGATATATTATTCTTGGCTGGCAATTTTTTTCTTACAAGATTTTATATATGTCATCACACTGCCTTCCTGCCAGCATGGTTTCTGCCAAATAATCTGAGCTTAGTCTTACTCTTTCTCTTCTGTATGTGACTTGTTTTTCATGAGCTGCTCTCAGGATTCTTTGTTTGTCTTTTGTTCTGGTGAGTGTGAATGTGATATGCCTTGGTGATTTTCTTTTGGGGTCTCTTCTATATGGGGTTCATTGAGCTTCTTGGATGGCCAGCTTCTCATCTTTCATGATATTGGGTAAGTTTTCTGTCAGCAGTTCCTCAATGATCTTCTTTGTGTTTTCTGTTTTCTCTCCCTGTTCTGGAATTCCAGTTACTCAAAGATTTTTGCTTTTGATTGTGTCCCACATAGCTCTCAGTGTCTCTTCATTTTTCTTTGTTCTTTTTTCTGAGTTTTCCTCAAACAGAGTTGTATCCAAGTGTTTGTCTTCAATTCCACCATTTCAAATCTGCTTCTCAGCCCTTCTATGACATCATCTGTTTCTGAAATCTTGTTGTTTATCTTTTGGATTTCTAATTGTTGTCTTTGTATAATTTCTAGTTGTGAATTTATTTTGGCATTTTGTTCCTGCATTATTTTCCTGAATTCTTTCAATTTTTTGTCTGTATTTTCCATGAATTTGTTTATTTTTTCCTCATGTTTGTTAGCTTTTTGCCTCAGTTCTTGGAGAATTCTGAGTATTAGAGATTTGAATTCACTATCAGGTAGTTCTAGTGCATTTTCTTCCAGAGGAGAGTCATCTGGTGTTTTATTTTGGATGCCTACTGGCACCATCCTGTCCTGTTTTTGTAAATGTTTTGTTATTGTCTGCTTTTGGGGGGGCTTTCAGTTGTTATTTTTCTTGTTTATTGTTTGTAGATTTGTTTGCTTCATCCCTTTTTTTAAAAAAAATTTTGACTATTTTTGATCAGGCAGACTGTGTTCTTTGTTGTTTGCTCATCTGTTTGCACAATACTTTTCACCTCCTTCTTCAACTGGCAGGATAAGTCCCTCAGATATGGTATGGCAGGGCAGGTCTAGCTGAAGAGGGGTTACTGGGACAGGTTGTTTGTGGCACTTACTACAGCCACCAGAGCGCGTCGGTAATCAGCACAGGGCAGGTTCCAGTAGGCTGTTCCTGTGCTGCTTGGTGGTGTGATGCCAAGCACACAGTGCAGCTAGGCAGGATGCAGCGGGGAGATTGTTATGTGTGGAGCTAAGATGGATATGGGAGAGAGGAGAGAGGAACAGGAGCCAAAAACATGCACAGAAACAAAGAAGCATGCTAGGGGACTTTCCATTGGAGTGGAGAGATGAGAGATTATGAAATGGAGAAAAACAGAATGGGGAGGAGGAAGAAAAGAAAAGAATGAATAAATAAGAATCAGAAAGGTTAAAGAACCGCAAAGTTCCTAGTGATCCCACCGATGCAGCTATGAAGTCTGGGGAAGTTGCTCTCATGTGTTGCAATACAGCCTGGCTAGAAGGCATAGAGGTGTACAATGCCAAGTATTCAGGGAACAGAAAGAGAAGGAAGATATAGAGAGACAAAAAACAGAGCAATGAAGAGAGACAAAAAGGGAAAAAGAGAACAAAACAAATTAAAAAAATAAAAAATCAAGAAAGGCCCCCAAAGAAACAGGAAAAAAAAAAAAAAAAAACAACGTAAAAAGAAATGTGCTCAGGGATCCCTCTGCACATCTGTGGAAGCTGAAGAGGAGTCTCCCTGCCACGCTGCTTAGCCTGGCCAGAAAGGGCTCTCAACTCAAGAAAAGGAAAAGGAAACAAACAAACAATTCAAAACAAACAAACAAAAGCCCCGGTATCCCACCAGCGCGACAGCCCAAACCGGGAAGCAGCTCCACACTCAAACGGAGCTCTGCAGCCCCTCAGGAAGAAGCAAAGATGGTGCACAGGGCCAGGTACTTTAGTGAAGGGAGGGGGAGGTGGCAAGAAGCAAGTAAGAAATCAAAAGAAGCAGAAAAAAATAAATAAATAAAGCAACACTAGTAGCCAACAAACGGCACTCAGAGAGCCAGCTAGTGTGGACTGGTGTTTCTGGACAAGAGACTGTGTCCGTGGGAAGCAGAGGGGGCTGGTTGTGGATGAAGAAGTGTAGAGAGTGTGAAAACATATATCACAAATTACCGGAGCTCTGCAGCCCCTCAGGGAGAAGCAAAGATGGTGCACAGAGCGAGGTACTCGAGCGAAAGGAGGGAGATGTGGGAAGAGGCAAGGAAGAAACAAAAATAAGTGGAAAAAAAAGCAACACCAGCAGACAACAAATGGCACTCAGAGAGCCACCTGTTCGGGTGTGTGGAATCCAAGCAGCCGCTATTTCCCGGTCAAGAGACTGTGGCTGCGGGAAGCAGAGGAGGCCGAGTCAGGGTGAAGAAGGGTGGGGGGTGGGAAAGTATATATCGCCAGTTACCGGTTGTTTTGTCCCCTGCTGGAAGCTCCCTGAGGCTGCTTTCTCATACCCTGTTTGCTGGTCTCCCATAGGAGTCCAAGATGGCGGATCCGTGCTGCGTTAGCTGGTAGGGGACCTCTGCGTGAATCTCTCCTCGGTCTCCGTTCTCTGTCAGTTTTATCACTCCATTTGGTACTTGACTGAGTTCTTTATCTCTTCATTTGATGTTTTAGGGTTTCAGGATTGTTATATTGTCTGTTCGGCTTAGTTTTTCGGATCTTTGCTGTGGAGGGACAGTGTGATGCTTCTGCTTAGAGCACCATTTTGCCGGAACTCACAAAACCTTTCATTTTTACTTCAGAACTTTTGGTCTGCCTTGCACCAAAATTTTCAGTAAGTTTATTTGCATAGATCTAATAATCATAACGTTTTGCATTTCCCCCTGCCTTCTGCATGCTTCATGATAAAATCCTAAAATAAATTTTGTATATGCAGATCCCTAGTTAATGGGTAGAGGTCCTTGCACAAAACGGAATCAATAAAGTCAGGATTCTTGTCGCTAGGTTACAGGAAAATGCTAGTAACACTCATGCAATAATATTGTGTCCCATCATGTAATTAACACTGATTAAAGAGGACAAGATAAAAAATATTTTTTATACATCCATGAAACATCAAGAATGTACTAGAAACTTATAATACAATATGAAAAATTCTTCTTGCCCGGATCTTTTCCTCTGCATTCACTCTTTTTTATTGGCATTATATTCATATTTTTATTTAAAACTTCAAATATTTTTCAACCTCTTATTCACTGACCAATCCTATAGATAAGATCTAATCTAATATAGTTGACTTTCTTCTCCATCATCTCAATTTTATTGCCTTAGTTAATTGTTGTTGTTAGTTGCTATTGGATCAATCCCAATTTATGGCGACCCCGAGTGTTTCCCAGTAGAATTGCTCCATAGGGCTTTCAAGGCTGTGACCTTTTGGAAGCAGATAGTCAGGCCTGTCTTCTGAGGCACCTCTGGATGGATTTGAACCACTGACCTTTCAGCTAGTAGTCCAGCAATTAACCATTTGTGCCACTGAGAAGTAAAATGAGTGCTGATTCAAGTCATAGGTACCAGAGTCAGCTGGACTTAAGTGTAAATCCTTAATTTACTAACTACTCTCTGCATGAACTCGGGCAAGTTACTTCATCTCTTTAAATATCATCTGGTAAATGAGAAAAAATAATGATACCTCATTTAAAGAGATGTTATAAGAATTAATTGATACAGTGTATAAAGAAATTTAACATACAACATGTTGTGAGCACTAAGTAAATAATAGTTATTACTCCTACTGCTAATAATAGTAATAATAATATGATCAATATCACCTGGGCTATAGTCATGATTTTCTCATCTATTTATTTTTGTGTGTGTGTTTAGGCTTTCCTGATTCATTTCTCCACTATTATCAAAGTAAACTAAATCATTTGCTTGCTTAAATACTTTAAGTATTTTCTGACCAATTCTACATCATTGATGATCAATTTTCTCCTCCAACAAAAATATAAATATTATCTAGAACACACACACATATGCACGTGCACACCCATACATATAGAACGTGCCTTGTGGTTTTCAGATGATATTATTAGTCTTTCTGTCTTTCTCTCTTTCTAGTCTATCTTCCCCTCAAGACCCCCCTTTCATCACTCAGCTCCTCTTTTCTCTATGATTGTCCTCATTCTCTGCCCACGGTGATGAGGCATCCTTGTCCTCAGGATGCATCAGGCTTTAACTGTATCCTTTCCTGGCCCAATCACTATGACCAGAGAAATGACATACAATGATTAGACAGATACAGTATACATATTCATGTGCCTGAAACGGTGGGGTGCTGTGATTAGAAGTTCCTATAACTACAAAGAAGGGGAGATTTGTAGATCTCACAAATAAAGGCATTTGCTTCTATCAGAAGAGGACAGAAATGAGGAACTATCCAGCAAATCCCAGTTTACCATACAGCAGCTGATGTTGTACATGTGTTACATATTCCCATTAAATTTTTCAATAAGAAGTTGAAATATGAGCTGTTTATTACTCAAAAGGGTGTGAGGATGTGAGTGACATTATTAGTAGGAAGAAAATATGGTCAGAGTTACTAAAAAGCAAAAAAAAAAAAAGATAACATTAATTGTGACACTTCTGACAAATAAGGGTGTCATGAGACAAAAGTGCAACAGTTTCCTGATTGAAAATGTCAAATTTGGAAGTTGACACTAAACTATGACATATGAAGTCCTTCATACTGTGTTGCAGCTTTCCCCATCCTGCTTGCAATCCAACCCCAGCATTATATACAACATCAGACTCTTAGACTATCCTGTGCTCCATCATAACTCCCTGATTTTTGCAAGCAATTTATGTTAACTGTCATTGTTCCCTCAGTACCTGGCCCAGTGCCTGACCCATAGTAAACTCTCTATTAATATTAGTTAAATAATTTTGATGATTAGAGAATGGTCACAATTCAATACACCCAAAATGTTAACAGGTTAAATAAATATTTGGGTGCTAAGGATAAAGGAACCCTGGTGGCACAATGGTTAAGAGCTCAGGCTGCTAACCAAAAGGTTGGCAGTTCAAATCCACCATCCGCTCCTTAGAAACCTTATGTGGCAGTTCTGTTCTGTCCAGTAGGGTTGCTATTAGTTGGAATTGACTCAACAGGCAAGGATATGGGATGCAAAAGAAAAATCCAAGAAGAATGATTAAGGTGACAATCCGGTTACTGTTATTCTTGTGAAAGAAAATGGTATGTTTATAGAATTTGAAATGTAAACCTGACCATGGGCCAAATTTTCCTGGGATCTGGGGATTGCTGACAACTACTGATATTTATTGTCTTCTTAGGTTGAGCCATAAACGTTTGAATATAGAGACAAGACATAGACTCAGGAGCGCTGTAGAACAATCTACTTTGTTAGCTGTGTTTTGATATGTTTCTTTCTATTTAACATATGCCTAAAATCATATAGAAACATGCAAACAACATTTCAATCACCTCTCAATATTTTTAAGTAACAACAAAGAGTAAAGTGAAGCTACTCTTTGATTTAATATATATTTTGGGCAGTAGTTCGAAAGCATCAGCTCTTCGTACAGTCGTGTGATACAAAATTCAAGTATTCCTACTTCAATATAGAAGGATAAGAGTTTGCTTTCCATAAAAGTTTAGTTATTTAGTTTTAAAATCTAAAAGGATACATTTTCACCACTTGCAGCTTTAGCGCTAAAATAAATTAATTACCCTGGAAGGAACCGAAAATTTAATTTAAACCCAATTTAAGATATGGATAATCTTCAAGGTTCTTAACTGAAAATTAATGACCCTCTTAAAACCTGTGTAGTAGAAGTAGTGGTCATCTCAGTAGTACCTAATACATGAGCATAATCTTCCCAACCCTTCCATAAATGGTAGGAGTAGAAATAGCTTTCTAGTTTCAAGGTTCTGAAAAGTCCAGGTCATATGTTGTCATTTTAAAAATAAATACTGAGTTAAGACTCCTAAGTTTCGATTTCAAATTCTTGGTCTTCCTTGATCAAGTTGCATGGACCAGGGAAAATAACTTGGATTCTTCACAGAGTTATATTTTTAACTGTAGCATGTAGTAAAGGACCCAGTAAATATTAATCATGTATCATATATTTATGTTTTTATTTATATCAAATTTATACATTAGTGTGTTAAAATGTGTAGTACTATAAGATTTGTGTGTGTGTGTGTGTGTGTGTGTGTGTGTGTGTGTGTGTGTGTGTGTGTGTGTGTGTGTGTATGGTTATATATAGCCTGCCTACTCACTACCCTCTTTTCTATGTCCCTAAAGAAAACCATTTTCACCTCTTTCAGTTGATGATTTTGGTTTTTGCTGAAATTTCTGCAAATAATTTATTGGTATTACTATTAATTTTTCAATTAAAGGCATTGTATTGCCTATTATCTTCCCTGTGTGTAGGATGACATTCTGCTTTACTTCCTTCCCCTGCCTCCTCAACAACATGTATTCACCCTTCTCATCACTCTGCCTCATCCTATCGACATAGTTCCATCATAATTATAGTCAGCTGAACTCCTTTTCTTTCTGCACAACATTTTGTTTAGTCATCATCTTGATTTTTTTCTTTGCTTAGTTTTCTATGTCCTCCATAGAAAACTCCTAAAATTCCCAATCTCTTTAAAACTATATAAATCTTTCTCAAAACATTCAGTCACAACAGCTATTCTGCTCACTTTGTCCTCCAAAATTCTTTCATGAAGTACACAGCATTATATACTCAGTATACAGCCCTGTACTAGAATCCCTCTTGAACATTCTCCTGGGGGTTCCCTTCACTTCTTTCGTGGGTTAAATGTCTTATCTTATTTCCTATAGACTATGCCTTTTTTCTCTTTTTACTCCCTCTTTTTTGTGGAACATATTATATTGCTAGATGCCGTCTGGTCGGTTCTGACTCATAGCGACCTTAGGTACAACAGAACAAAACACTGCCTGGTCCTGTGCCATCCTCCAATCATTGCTATGGTAGAGCCCATTGTTGCAGCCACTGTGTCAATCCATCTCTTTGAGGGTCTTCCTCTTTCTTGATGATTCTCTACTTTACCAAGTATGATGTCCTTCTCCAGGGACTGGTCCTTCCTGGTAACATGTCCAAAGTAAGTGAGAGGAAGTTTCGCCATCCTCCCTCCTAAGGAGCATTCTGGATGTACTTTTTCAAAGACAGATTTGTTCATTCTTCTGGCAGTCCACAGTATATACAATATTCTTCATCTATATCATAATTTAAAGGCATCATTTTTTCCTCAGTCTTCCTTATTCATTGTCCAACTTTTGCATGCATATTAGGCTATTGAAAATACCATGTCTTGGGTCAGGTACACCTTAGTCCTCAAAGTGACATCTTTGCTTTTTAACAAGAGGTCTTTTGCAGCAGATTTGCCCAATGCAATATATCGTTTGATTGCTTGACTGCTGCTTCCATGGACATTGATTGTGGA